>CM030788.1:3712500-4950000 GCA_018127125.1 Rhododendron griersonianum | reverse complement strand
TGTCCATTTTGTAAAATAAGTGAGTAAAAGTTGGTGAATTTTTTATTTTGCCCCTAAAATTAGATTCCATTTTAAAAAGTTAATGAGTAAAAATGTAATAATGATGTTTTTATAGAGGGTAAGGAGAGAAAGTGGAGGTAAAAGTTGATGTAAAAGGTGTAATGATGACATCTTTTTAATCTATATAATAAAACAGAGCTGTATTTGAATCCAAAAGACAACCAACGCTTAAGATTTATCCCTCCTTCTGCATAAATCTCCACCCTCCATTCTATATTCCTTTTTTAGTCTTAAATGTTTCCCTGATATAAAATTAGAGGAATCAGTAAAAAACGAAATAATTAAATGAATAAAAGGAATGAAAATCTGAACCCATCTATTCCGTGCAAATCATGTTGGTAAAAAACGGAATCAGAGGAATCTATATATAGAAGGAAATGCAAATTGCACAAAAGATTTTAAAATCCCTTGAAATCTGCAACAATACCATATATACGTAGTTTGAATTTTTCTGATTGCCCATAGGCCATAGTTAAGGTAAACATTTTTATTTTTATTTTTTCTTAAAGAAAGGAAACAATAGCACTTCGACCGTTAGTAAATTAGGGATGTCTACTTTGAAGTTTGAAATATTGGAAAGGAACACAATCAATCAAAAATCATACATTTATCATCCAAAAGTGAAAATGTAAGGTACAGAGCTCCAATCTATTCCTTTCAAATTATTGATAAGTGTTCAAAAACTTTTCTACAAGTTGAACATTTCAAAAAAGTAGTTTTTTTTTTGTTGCCAATATTGTATACATCAGCTAGCGGGGGTTATAAGCGGGGCGTTAGTAAATTAATCCACAGGAGGTCCAGAGGTTGTTCATAGCCCTAAACCCCAATCAACCACCCCTCATGGGGCTTGAACCCAGGCCTCCACTAGAAGACGGTGGATAATGCTAACTGAGCTGAAAAATAGTTTAAACTTTCAAATAATTTTCTAATTATGGGAGTAAATGCATTTTCCAAAATAAGCATAACACACCTCTTTGATTTTATGGGATGAATGATATTTTTCATAAGGAAACTTGAAGACTGCACTCTCCATTTTACTACAAAAGATGAACCCGAGAAAGCATGACAAGTCCCTCCTATATTCTCTCTTCGATCCATTGCAAAAATACTAGAATTTACATTGCAACATGTGCTTCATCAAAAGGTATGTATATTCATCTCAAAAAAAAAGAAAGAGAGTATGTATATAGCCCTAAATTCTTCTGATTTTAATTTGTGAATTGAAATACTATGTGTGGCAGCCAAATTGGGTTTGGTGAACGACCGAGGGATCTTTCTTGCATTCAAACAAATGGAAGCTGGCATGGATTAAAGCGGTGTAACTGTTCATCAATTTTATTCTCCTTCTCCTTCTCGGACATGGATATGTGTTAATTTTGAGCTTGGTGTTGAATTGACCAGAACACTATAAATTGCTTACTTGAAGGTTTACAACTATATATTACATTCTATGAGTTTTTTTTCTTTTTATCCCCTAAACTATGCACTTTTTCTCTACTTAGTCCCTGAACTATCAATTTGGCGATTTTATCCCTTCAACTATCATTCCGTTACCTACTTAGTCCAATAGATAACGGAAATTAAGAATTTGGACAGAAAATGCCACGTAAGGTCCTGTTTGAGACTCTATAGACCAGTTATTTTATTATAATAGCCCTAGAGATAAAAATTAATTATGACCATTTAGAATAAAAAATCAAAAAAATAAGACATTCGCACCAATTCAAACAGATTGAAAATTGGAGCATTTAAATTTTTTTTTATGAGGTTCATATATCAAGATCTTACATGGCACTTTATAGAGACTAACGAATACATATTTTTTCCAAAAAGACTGACCTCCTTATATAGATTTTAGACTGTTTATATATTAAAAATATGGTTAAAAAGTAAGCGCTCTAATTTTCAATCCATGTGAATTGGTGCGAAAATCTTATTTTTCTGATCATTTTATCCTAGAAGGTCATAGTTAATTTTGTCCGTAGAACTCTCATAATCAAGTATCTGCTCTAAGGGGTCTCAAATAAAAAGTAGATAATTAACTATGAAAGCCTTAGAGAAAAAAATTAATTATGACCCTTTAGAATAATACGATTAAAAAAAATAAGATTCTCGCACTGGTCCAAACGGATTGAAAATTGGAGCACTTAAACCTTCTAAAAAAATTAAGTGCACCAATTTTCAATCCGTTTGAACCGGTGCGAAGGTCTTATTTTTTTGATCATTTTATCCTAAAGGGTCATAATTAATTTTTATCTCTAGGGCTGTCATAATCAAGTATCTGCTCTACAGGGTCTCAAACAGGGCTTTATGTGACATTTTCCGTCCAAATTCTTAACTTCCGTTATCTATTGGACTAAGTAGGTAACAGAATGATAGTTGAGGGGATGAAATCGCCAAATTGATAGTTCATGAACTAAGTAGAGAAAAAGTGCATAGTTTATGGGATAAAAAGAAAAAAAACAACTCTAGATTCTTTATCAACAATATATGTGTGGTTATATTTTTCACATTTTGATTTTGGCCTTTTCGTTTTTGTGTGGATTTGAGTAGAGTTTTTTTTAATGATTTTTAGCAGTCGAGATTTTGTATATATCTCAAACATCACGTTTTAATAATTATTTACATGATAATCATCTCTCTCTCTCTCTCTCTCTCTCTCACATTCATATGGCTTTGAGCTTATCATATTAATTTTTCTTTCTTGGTTGCACCCATTGTGTAGGAAGTTGTTGATTTATTAAAGAGTGAAGGAATTTATTGGTGGATTGAAGGAGGAGGAGGTATAATATTGTTGTTGGCTTAATAGGTAGTCTGTTCAGAATTTTATGAACATGCCATTATCAAAATTTATGAACAAAATCTAAAACAGGAAACGTTAGTAGGATGAACCAAAAAAAAGGGGGGGTCCTAATAAATCTAAAATAGTATGGTTTGAAAAAAGAAGGGGGAAGAGGGTTAAATACTTATGTACAGTATATGATTTGAGAAGAAAAAAAAAAGGTGTGGGAGGGGTTGGTGTATATGCTTATGTGGGAAGAGTGACTTACATAACAATGAAGAGTTAGTGATTACTAAAATATGGATTTGTATGGATGTATTGACCAATTTCTAGAGTTAGTGATTACTGAATATGAATTTGTATGGATGTATTGACCAAGAGGAGCTGTCCCCAAGGAGAACTATGATTTTTAGTGTTCCAATTTTGGGTTTGTTTGACTATTTCATCTATCATCTTCAGTAGTCTTACATTTCTTTTCTTTTGTTTGTTAACTATGTGCCATTTGCTTTGTGTTATATTTGTTTCTCTGTCGTTAAACCATCTTTATGCACCTATGCCAAGGCTTTTAGTTTTTTTTTTCTAAAAAGAAAATTTAAGGGTCCATGTCTTTGGGAGATGTTGGGTTTTATACATTTTGAGTTGCTATAGGACTATGAGTAGTACTCTTGAGATTGGAGTATGATTTTTTTTTTCCATATTCTTATAATAAGGTTAAAATTGATTTTTCCTTAGTTGTTTTAGATTTATTTATTTTATACAAACTAAGGTTTGACTATTTTAGTGTACCATTCAATCAAGAAGGGCTGAAAGGAAAGACTATATATCTTAGTTGCACTCTTAAGGTTGTGGCTGAACTTCTTTAGAACCAACCAAATTTAAGAATGTAACAAAATGGATTCAGATATGGTTCCTACTTCATATTGTCTTTTCTTCTTGATTTTAGAAAACTTGATGAATAAAAGCTAGATGTTGCTATATTATCATTAAGTTTAATTACCGGTTTTGTATTCTTACATTCTGAAGCTTGATTTTTTTAAACACATAAAGTGGATTTTGTGATTACAGTTGAGTTTTGTCAGTTGTGATCCGTAGTTTGTAGTGTGGTCGAATTGGTTGTGAATTTAAATTTAAATGGCTGGCGATAAATGCCTTTAGGTACGGACGCTACAACTATTAATTTGTTAGTTTGGAAGTTTAACCGGTGGATATACTTGAGCTATTGTTTTCTATTTTTTGCGTAGTTAGAATTTTACGAATGGGGTCTTGACCTTCAAAATTGGATATAAATTGAATACCGATTTCGAGCCGTGCCTTCAGGCACGGTGTAGACACCCCAATCCGGACCTCGAAGGGTCTTTGACCGCCCCGATGATGAAATAAAGGAAACAAGGCCTTTGTGAGCTTGAATGAAGTATTCCTCCAGCATCCGCAGCCCAAACCAACCATCAAACCAGAAAAGCCCAAAAACTCAAAAAGCCCAGAGAAAGCCCAAAAAGTCCTGGACTGAAACTAAAGTACCGTGCGCGACACTTCTACACCGCACGGCGTATCTAAATTTAATACGCCGCACGCAGTCATGAGGTTAACCGCACGGCATTTTGGATAAAGTTCTGACTGGCTCAGAAAGCTGTCGGCCACGCCTATTTGAGCCACAACTGCAATACGGCTCAGCCGAAAGCACACTTCTGGCCCGCCCAGAAAATACCTCCAACTTTTGAAATTCAAAATCTAAGGCTCTTGCCTATAAATACACTCCTCCACTCAAGGAAAAAGGGCCATTGATCACCATTATACCCTTTCTCTCTCTTCTTGCTTTCACACCCACTTTCCCATTTCCTAGCCTTGAGAATGTTGTTCTTAAAAGACATTCTCTAGGCCCTTTTACTCCATTTTTCTCCTCACCATTGAAATTAGTCCCTTACTAACTTTGAGGTCCCAACTACCCAATACACCCATCTATTACACACATCCACACTTCTACTTTCTCTTTCCACCTTCCGACGTCCATCCTCCTTCATCGAAGTTCATTCAAGCTCCAGATCCAAGGTAAAAACCAAGTTTCCTTGGGCTAGGTTCTGTCCTGGCCCTGAGGGGACCTTTCTGTTCTCAGACTTGACCCTTTTGGTTGAGATCTGACCCAAAACCTCTTTTACAAAACAAAACCAGTGTTCTGTACGAAGGCGAGCTACGCCGCGCGGCTCTTTATAGAGTCGCACGGCGTAGCAAGCTCATACGCACGGCATTTTGAATGAATACTGTTTTCTTGATCAAACTGTCTGGATCGCGATCGTTCGTTGTTGGGTCTTTTCTGCATACCAAAAGCTGTCTCAGAATGAGACCATTTCTACAAGCCATGTTTTAAACTCCATAGATCTTTTTAAAACAAGCAAACGTATCAAAAATGGTTTTCCCTTCATTGTTTGAAAGAATGGTGTAGATCTGAGATGATCTGACGGCTGTGAGTCGTCTGAAGCTTTAAAATAAAACCGTGCGATGTAATGGTACACCGTGCGAAGCTTTACAAAACTATAAAAGTTTGGTATCAGGATTGGAACCACGCACGGCATATTGGTAAGCCGCGCACTACAAGCCGATATGCCGTCTGACGGAGGGAAATGATTCAGACAGTTCATTTTTATGTTTTCCCTGTTTATATCATCGCCATGTCATCTATATCATCTCTGTACAGCAAGCACCACTAGCACGGCAACGTGTGATGATCTATCTTGTTTCCCTTTCCCTTTATGTGTTTTCAAGGTTTTTCGAGTTGTATTAATCCCCCCATTTAAAATGCTTAATAGAGACCGGTTTTCACCGGGCGAGCGGGGTGCTTTTCAACAAAACCTTCCCCGTTCGTAACCTGGCTCCCGGATCCAAAATCTCAAATAGTTTCGCTAGATCAAAAGGCCTTTTCTCTTCAAAACAAAACCCCCCTCTCGGTTTCTCGGATCATCCATCTCAAAAATCCGGGTGGCGACTCTGTCATAAATCGCACCGCTTCGGGCGCGGGAGCCCACACACGGGCAATTTCTAGTATTCATACGATTTGAAGTTAATCTTTGTTTTCTATTTCAAAAACAGTATGACGTTTGTTCGGCTTTCTTTATGGAATGAAATAGCAACAAGGGAGAGGACGCGTATGCTTGATGATCTGAACAATAATAATATTTTGTTTGCTACGGGGTTGAAGGTCGATGACTTTGACGGTAATACTACTCTTAACCTTTTTAAACATTTTTTTCCCAAAAAACCTAATCTAATAATTTAAATATTTTATCTTCTAGGTCCGTACCTTACCACTTGCATGAAGAGCAAACTGTATGTGAACCACCCATTTTGTACTGACCGCATTCCTAAATGGTAAGTTAAGAAAAATAGGAAATTGTCTATAGATCGAGATGGATATTATTTATTCGTTTTAATTGTTCTAAACAAATTACGTGTTAATTTAGGTTCAGCGATAACAAAGATGCACAAAGGTTGGTATCATGGAATTGCACATGTGGATTCTCAATTCCATAGGCGCTAATAATATCAAACGCTAAGATAGTTCAAATAAAACAATTTGTATCCATGCCCAATGTAAGATTTTTTCATACTTGAAAAATGGTTAATATTTTCTTCCCATTATATATTTACAGTTGGAATTTCTGATTTTTTTTTCCATAAGTGCAACATTATCATATACTCGGCCGCATTGAGAAAATATACGAAGAACACCTATGGAATTATAAATGCAAGACGTGCTTTAGGGAAGTTGAAAATCAGTACGACTGGTTATTCTATAGTCAATGCGGAGAAGATGTGGAAACAACAGCCAGGTTTTTTTTTTAAAATAACAGTATTTCAACTCAGTCATGCATTTTATGGGTTGTTTTTTGAATTCAACTTATATCTACAATTTATTTGTAATACATTTTAGGTATAATGTAAAGATGGTTGTGAAAGACTGCACTGGCTCAATAGAGCTCTTGGTGAAGGACACGAAGGCGGAATTTATCTTGCGATGTGTACCATCCGATTTGAAGAAGTTAATTTTAAAGTAAAGGCGAGATAAAAAATTAATGTGATGTTCTGTCTATAAAATATAGTAATACTTTATAATATATATGTTTTGTCAGGAAAATGGAGTGCAGATACTCAAAGAGTATCTTTCTTAATTTTATGGACGCGCATATGTGTTTATTATTCCGGCTCCACAACCTATATACCAAGAACATTGTGCCTCTGTGGTAACCTTCGTGTTAAAAGTTGATTGGTCTGAAGAATGTTTCCACATTTCCAAAGGTACTAAGTTGTCCTTCTTCTTCCATTGTCACACCTAGATTCTACGTAAACTGGTTTATAAATTGTGATAAATATAATAATTCTCGATATTCTTTATGCAGGAATGTCGAGAACTAGCAAAGAACCAATGAGATCATCATGAAAACATCGTTGTTAAAGCATTGTGTAATGGTCCAATAACATTTTAGTCAATTTAACATTATTGGATTTTTAGTACGCGTGTTGTATGATTTATGAATTTTTAACAAATTTTACCTATACTTTGCTTATTTTCTTTTATATGAATTTACTTTGCTTCCGTCCATTTTGTTATGAAACAATACTTTAAGTTGTGCAGATTGAGTAAAAATAGTCTATAACTTAAATTGGTCACTCTTTTAGCGTTAATAAACATTCGTCACAAGGACACTAAAATTAAACGTTGTATCATTATGTGAGTGTACTTCACGTCTACAAAAATTAAGTGACGACCAGATAAATATCATTATGTGGTGTTTTGGATGGTATTTTTTAATCTGATCAAGTTTTAAGCATTCAAATTTGTTCTATGCGTTTTAGTTGGTTGAATTTGTTCAATATTTATTAATTTGCATGTGTTGAATGTTCGAGCCGTGCCTTCAGGCACGGGCATTCGCTAGTAAATTGAAATTACGAAGCAGGACACTTAAAAAGGGACGGAGGGAGTACAACAATTTGTTAAACGGAAATTCTCTCTGGTTTCATAGTGAGAACAATGGTTTTGTTTGTTTTGAGTTTTGAAGAAAAATTTTAAAAGTAATAAGTGAAAAGAAATAGATAAAAAAATTTTATTAGAGATCGTGCCTATGGATTTTGAGACCCAAACAAACAAGCTCTGGTCCCATTACCTTTATGTCTCTTTCCTTATTCTTTTCTCTGTCCCACTGGAGTACCCCCGCCACCCCCTCTCTCTCTCTCTCTCCCTTGCAAATTGCAATAAAAAGTTTGAAACACAAGAAGATAGTATTATGCATGGTACATAAAAAGTATGAAGTACAAACACAATATACTCCATTTCTATCGTTTCCTCAAAAAAAATGAAAAATAAACACAATATACTCCTATATATATATCGTACATGAAAAGTTTGTTTGAAACACAAACACAAGATACATACATGCATGAGACTATGAGAGGGGCCTTATTATATATACTCCTTCATATTATATATTCATATCTCCCTCTCTCTTCCTGTCAACTTCATCGTCAAGTAGCCCCTGAAAATAGAGAACACCGAAGTTAGACAAAAAGATAGGGATTGTCAAATTTCTCGAATAAAAATTTAATCTACTCATGTGCGTAATTATCAAAAAAAAAAAAATCTACACCAAATTGAATATTACGATTACGAGTAGTTTTTTTTTAAATAGGGGCAAAAAGAAATTGGAAAATATTGGGGTATTTTTTTTTTTTTTGTTCATGTAAATATTACTGTACTCCACATGTTTGTGAGCATGCATGCAGCAACACAATTTCAACCTCAAGACAAAAGTGGATTTATAAACTACTATTGATTGAGATTATATATGGAAAAAAACGGAGGACTTACCGGCCGGATATTGTCTTTAGACGGGGAAGATGATGTTAATGGCCGTGACATACTGAAAGAGGTCCACCAGGAACCGTCTGCAAGCCAGAAACAAAAGGTAGACTAACCCAGTGGCCATAATCCCAAGGACAATCTTGCCGAGGAACGAATGTACCATGGAGGATAATTTGGACTCCGGCTGTGGAGGCGAGGTGTACGGTAGTGGCTGCGGAGGTGAGGAGAGAATGGAACGAGGTGGCGGAGGAGGAGACGAGGAGACAGTCTAACGGGGAGGTGGCGGCGGAGGCGAGCAGACAGTCGAACGGGGTGGCGGCGGCGGAGGCAAGGAGACTGTGGAACGGCCGGGTGGCGGAGGCAAGGAGACAGTGGGACGGGGTGGTGGTGGCGGAGGCGGAGGCGAGGAGACAGTAAAACGGGGTGGTGGGGGTGAGAGGTTGCCGTGGCGGTGTCTAGCGGTGGAGAGAGAAAGGAGGGAGATTAAGAGGAGGAGGAGGAGAGGAACAAATGATATCGCCATTTTCGGGTTTGGAGCAGAAATCGGCCGGGAATTAAAAGGAAGAAGAATAGAGTCTGGATGTAGAGGAGAAGAAAGGAAGAAGAAGAAGAAGAAGAAGAAGAAGAAGAAGAAGAAGAATAGGGTGGGTGGGTGTTTTATCAGGAGAATAGAGTCTGGATCTAGGCGTGGGTAGGTCAGGAGTAGTGGCTTGTATTTATAGACCATAGAGAAGTCTGCTGCCAGCTGGGACAGGTGCCACCATCTGAATGTTTAAATCTGTTCATCGTCATGCTCTCAAAGTCAGTAATGGTCCCAGGGCGTAGCGACTGATCATCGAGGTGGCCAACCTCCTTGCAAAAGCCCTCAGCGTTCACACCGTTGTTTTAGCTCGGTGGAAACGTCCTTTTCCTTCGAATTCTTTTCAATAGAACTATACTAAAAAGATTGTTAGAAGCCTCTTCTTTTAGAGGGACCATCTAGAAGGGAAGGTGAGGGTGAGTTTTTGAATGTGTACATCCAACAGAACTACACTAAAAAGATTGTTAGAAGTCTCTTCTTCTAGAGGGACCATCTAGAAGGCGAAGGCGAGTTTTTGAATGTGTTCATCCAATAGAACTACACTAAAACGGTCTTGCTATTGTCAGCCTACTAGGCTAACGATAAGTACACTAGAAAATAAGGAAAACTGGTAATTCTGTGTACTTTTTGCATCCTTTAATACACATTAACACACTTATTATTATCAGCCAATTGGGCTGATTTTAGAATTTTTCAAAAGCTAATATAGGTGTTATAGGTAGAATTTTTTTTGTAATGACCTATTTTTTGGGATTATTTCTAGATAAGATAAAAATAATAGCCCTGCTACACACACAGACAGTCTGTGCACAGATTGTGAATAGATTTCTTTGTGGGGCCCATTACGGGTTCCACACAAATAATCCGAGCCGTTCATTACATGTAAAATAATTTTTGACGGTTTGAGAAAGATATAGAGTAATGATTGAAAAACAAAGTTAAATTTGGAAACAAACAAGGCCATCATCATTTGTCACAACCTTGTATTGGTAATTCGTGGCTTAGCAGCTTCCAGTGTTTTCCCTTAACGCTATGTAGCATTTCCCTTAACGCCATCCTCCTCCCTTCTCCCGCCTCTTTCGTTGTGGCTCAGGTTCGAGTCTGATTGGGCGATGTGGTGTAGCAAGGGTGGCTTGGCTCTTTCTCTGGCGAATAAGTTGCTGGATCAGTGGCCACACTTTCGGCGACATTGACGGTGACCAGAGTTTTTTATTTCTTTCTGTTTTAATTTCTGTTTTAGTTTGTTTAGTTTCTGTTCCCTGCGTGGAACCCTTTCTACCCTATGTGGGTATTTATGTTCCCTGTGTGGAACTGATTCTGCTACCCTCTGTGGGTAGCGTTCTTCTGTACTCGGTGGATTCCTATCCAAGCCACATGGATAACCCGATTATCATGGGTTTGTTACCATCGATGGGCTCCGATTTGGGATTTGTAGCCCTTTGGGCAGATTTTGAGTAATCAAAATTTTTGAGTATTGGTTCAAATATATGTATATATATATATAAAACTAAAATGCGGACCCCCTCATGTGAGACTGACTATATATATATATATATATATATATATATATATATATATATATATATATCTTGCTGCTACAACGGAAAGACTAGTGTTGGTAAGGGGCACCCAAACAATGCGAAAAGAAATTAACGGACAAAAGAGCTTCTCTGTTTCAAACTTTCACACTAGCCAGACTTCTAGATTGTGGAGTGTATCAAGATGTGCATGCATGGGAATTAAGGATAAGGTTGCCCTGGCCTTAACTTGACACGGTTTCGAGTCTTACGACACTCATTTTAGATTCTAGAGATATTTGTGGAGTGTAAAATATTTATTTATAATAAAATCAATTTTTGAAAGTATTTGAATGATATGTAGTTGTTTACACCCGTTTTTGGCACCCATCCCTAGACGAACGCTGGAAGGCCATTTAATTGAAATTCAATTAAATTGGGCCATGAATTGAAGATGTTTGGGTTTAAAATTAACTGGCCAAGACGGCATAGAGCAGGCCCGGTTAATTTTTATCTAATTTGACAATGGGATTAAAGTCTAATTTGGCCTAATTAATTTTAGTGCAACCCAATAATGGACGTGAGTTCATTTGGACTTTGATTTTTCTAAGTTTAATTTATTAAGCCCGAAGCCCACGGTCACTGGTGAGCAATTCCAGAATGTTCTTATTATTGGAGAAGAATTCGTGGGTGGTTATGGGTTCAATGGCCATTTGATTAATCAAAATGGCCCACTTCCGTTGATTCCCCATGAAAAATGGGAGTAATGGGACCCATTATTCTTGTTTACTACCCATGACCGAGAAATGTTGAGAAGTCATTTGGCTTCCTTGCATTTTTTGGACACGTGGCAACCCATAAGGAAAACATTGGCCCATGATCTCAAAGTTATGCAGTAAAAGGAAAATGGGCAGTTGGAGTATTTGCCCATGATCTTCTGTAACTCCCAAGAACCGCCAACAAATCTGTGCATGGGACACTTGTCATCACCAAATGAAGGCTGGAAATTCTCTTGCATGCAAACCCATGGCCTATAAATACTAGAAGACAAGAAGAAAAAAGGGTTCACACACCAATCGAGCTCAACACTTAAACCAAAGTCTTCCCAGCGAAGCAATTATCTCTCTTGTACCCCAATTTCTATCTCTCTTGTACCCCCGACTTTATTATTACGACATAATAAAGTTATTCATATCTCTCTTGTATCCCCAACTTTATTATTACGATATTCTCTTCTTTTTCTCACACGGTTGGGAAATTCTAAGTCCACTTCGTTGTGGCAAATCACGAACCTCTTTGTGGCCTCACCCTTTGGGTCACACGCAGTCGCACTACATACGAAGTCAGATCGAGGCATTCACGCCTTTCATACGTTGGACGACGACAAGTTCTGGCACGCCCGCGCTCATACCGCACACACCATTGATTTTCCGCTCACGCCTACGTGGCGGAAAAGTGGGAAACAGTAGTATATATCCTACAAGAGTGGGTCCCAAAATTGGTCAATACCCCATCGGTACCCGTAGAAGGGTTCAAGTGGTAATTGTATTTGCTTCCCAAAAGAAAGAAAAAAAAGAAGAAACAAAACATAGACACCAATAAGAGAAAAACAATCTTATCACTAATCCAGTAATCCTTAACTGGAAATTAATTTATAGATTGAATTTCACCAATAAGTGAACTTTATCTGCGAGAGTTCGAAACACAAACACACAAACAGCTACGTGAATACTCAACAATCTCTAGCTAGCTAGGAACACAATTTTAAACACAACTCTGGACACAATTTCGTCCAGAGCTCCAATGCAAGTGAGCCCATATACAACGGACGAATTCAAACAGAATTGCTTACAAGGTTGTGTCCAGAAGTTCCTAGACTTTTTGATTTGTTCTTCTCCGGCCAGAGTACTGGGACAATTTCCTCTCCCACTGATTTTCTATCCTCTTTCATCTACATTAACTTTTTATTTTGATAATCAAATGTTCGGGTCAGCTTGCGCGCACCTCGACTAACTATAGGATCTTGAAGGTAACAACCGGGCATAACCCCAAGATTCGACTAACTAATTAAAGTCACTCTCCTCCTTACTAAAGAGCATCTCTGCTTCAACTTTCACACTAGACTTCTAGATTAATTGAGGAGTGTATCAAGACGTGCATTATTTATATCCTACAAGAGGAAAAGAATTAACGAAAAGAACTTCTAGTGATTCAATCAATGTCCGGATATATTGGGTTTTTTTTATTTTTGATAGGCAAAAAAATTTAATTCAGAAATCTTGACAAATGGTACATCAAGATGAGGAAAGGGGAAGGAAAATCCAACCACGGGTTGGATGAAAAGAAAAAAAAAACCTGTTTGGACCAAGTCGAACACTCCCAAACGGGCCAGGCCCCAAAAAATACAACACTAAATCATATGGACTTGACCCAAAAAGACAAGATATTATATAATTTCCAAGTTTATAAATCTTCTCCCATTTCTGTGATCATTTTAAATTTGATCGTGTCTCATAGGATAAATATATATTTACCGATGTAATTATGTTCAAGTCCTCACTTTTCTCTCATTCCGCAATTTGAAGTTCTTTGATGCATGCATGTACGTACCTCCTCTCCACCCCAATGAGTACGTATCTTCTTCTTCTTCTAATTTTTTATATATCATTCCCACCAATGTCTCTGCCTGCAGATTTAACGTACCCCTATATATTTATTATTTACAGAATGACTCATTTGTTCACGAACCTATCGAGTCAAACATCCGTATATTCAAGCATGGCTTGAATTCATACACAAATGAAAAAATGCGATTGAGCTTGGCTTATATTTTTTATAAACAAGTTTGAACAAACCAAAATTCGAGCCGAACTCGCATTGTATGGTTCGTTTAGTAGACCTACTTAGTGGAACATGGATTCTTATATTCCTTTCCAAAGTTGCAAAATAAATAAATATTTTTTGAATTAAAGGTAATAATATATTTTGAGAGAATTACTTGTCCCATAAAAAGAATACTTAAAAATTATAAAAATACTTAACTAGTTGGTTATCATAAGTGCTTTATTATCTACTAGTACTTATTAAAACAGAAATGCTATTAGCAAGGATCATTGCAAAGAAGACAACAAGGATCTACGTGGAAAACGATGTGGGTTTGAGAGGGTGTTTTGATAATTTTACACTTAAAAATTACCCAAACAGATTTGGGCCGTCCAAAACACGTTTGGACGGCTGAGATGGTGCTCGGCACCATGTGGCTGGTGCCCACCCGGCCCTGAAAAACTTCTCCTTCTAGACGGCATAGATATTTTGCCCAGAAAGAAACGTAGGCCAAACAATAATAAAAATCTCCAACTGGTATTGGTGCTCCTTCAATGCCATAAATGAAGCAATACTCTTGCAGACAAGAAATTAGTTGGTAGTTGTATTATAAGAGGTGTACGTGGCCATCTGTTTTATGTTGGTCAGATATTTTGATCCTCAACTTCACAGTATTAATACCTCCTCTAGTTTTGATTGGTTCACACACAAAATTTTCCACCACCCTCTCTTTCTTCTACCGGCAACCACCATTCCCACACAAACTCCTCTCACACATCTCCCTCTTCCTTTCAGCCGAATGCCACCCTCACACACGCAGCTCCGGCAGACCACCACCTCCGGTGAACCATTTTACCTCGGTAAACACCACCACACTTGGATCATCACCTCCAGACGCAATGCCCACGACCGCCCTATGCTCCATCTCTCTCTCTCTCTCCATCCTCCCGACAACTCCCACTCCCTAAAATGGTTTTGGGAGAAAAGAGTATGGGTTGGGGAATGGCAGCCTATAATAAGACTAAGGACACCCTAATAATTTCCTTGTGCTCATATGAGCACATTAGCCACCAAAGGATTTTGCAAGCCACAGGTGCGCCGTCTGACCAATTTGTAAAGGAAGAAAAGTGTAATTGGGTTAGTACTTAATTAATGTTGTTGCATAATTATGTGCCTCGAACAGGTTCGGATGAGTAATTTGTATGCCTGGTAATTTACGGTCACACTTCAAAGGTGAGTATGATATACCTTGGTTACATAATATTCTTTCAAATTGTTTTTAATTGTTTATTGTTTTGATTTTTATAAAATGCTATGTTGAATTTAAAAAATAATAATATAATTGTAAAGTTGTGAGAATTGAGTTCAAAAAAAAAAACGCATGGGATTAATCTAAAAAGAAAAGTGGATAAAAGATTTTAGAGTAAAATCTGGGCGAAGATCTCTGATGAGCTGTGTTAATTGGCGCCTATGAAATTGTGGATAAGAATATGGCCGGGTATCCCTTGGATTTGATATCATTTTCCTTATTTTGCTGGGATTGTTCCCTGGGCTACCGATTTACCGTCCAAGATAATAAAGATGATAATGATGATGATAGATATGGATCTCTTTGGTTTAACAGTTTTGAGCCTGAAAACTGTTGGATTTTGGATTTTATGATTTGCAAATTTGAAACTTGCGTTGTTGAATAGTATATAATTATTGAGTTTAAAAACTCATATTGATCGTTGAAAAGTTTATGATTATGCCATGTTTTATTGATTATTTCCATGCGATTATATAACCTCTGTATATCGTATTTCTCATTGAAATAGTTTTGTGCGCACCCATTTCAGATACAAGATAAGCTGGTCCTTTCAATGACGATTGTATTGACGAATGGGGTTTCGAGTTGCTCTGTAGTGATGATTTTGATAATTTGCAACTGCGTGATAGATGTTTAGTATCAGAAGCTTGGGCCTACACAATTGTTGTACCTTAAAGCCGTTAGGCGAAGCAGTATTTGGTATGCACGATAGACAGCTCTGTTTATAACATTTTATTCTTTTATTTTCGGACCAGAGAATTTTAGTAAAATTTTCAATTGGGTGATAGTAAAGGCCTGGGGTGATTCAAAAATCACTGGCCATGTCACAGATTCATTTCCCTCGGATTTGGGTCGTGACAGAGTTGGTATCAGCGCTCAAGTTGCAATTTTTTTTAAAAAAAAAAACCCTTGTGTTAATTTCTGTAGCATTGATTGCGACAATATATATATATATATATATATATATATATATATATATATATATATATATATATATATATATATATATATATATATATATAGTCCTTTTCAGGTCCAGTCGCCCGGATTTTCTTATGGTCCGGATTTGTGTCTTAGCTCCCATTTCCCGATCGATTTATGATGATCCGAGCCGCTCAATGTGTTCAGAACGTGATTTTAAGAGTACTCGCGAGAAATCAACAAAAAAAATAAACGGGAAGGGCTTGATCTGAGCAGTTTTTTACTGAACCATTCAATAAAAAAACTGCTCGGATCAAGCCCTTCCCGGTCATTTTTTTTGCTGGTTTATCGCGGGTACCCTTAAAATCACGTTCTGATCATATTGAGCGTCTCGAATCATCGAATTTCGATCGGGAAATGGGAGGTCCGGACCTGAAAACAACTATATATATATATATATATATATATATATATATATATATATATATATATATATATATATCGGACCTCCTATGACATATGGCAACGACTTACTCTTAAAGATAGTACTCCAATTGACAAGTTTGGCACCGAGCTAGACGAGGTATAATTCGGGAAAAAAATGAAAAAAGGATTGAAATAGAGAAAACGTGGAAGTAACGTTTTAAGATCGCGTTTCTTTTAAAACGTTAGCAAGTATCTGTTTTGGGTGAAGTAAAAATTGCTTTAATGTCGAGAGTGAGTAGGGATGCCAAATTGAATCCAAACTCATTAATCAATCCAAACCCATTTATTAAAAAATAGACCCAACCCAATCCATTTATTGGTTGGGTTAGAGTGGGTCCAACCCATCTAATCTATTCATTAATTGGGTCTTAATTAGGTCTTAATTGGGTCAACTAAAATGACTCAATAAGTCATAAATATGACAAAAAAAAAATCCCAGGTATGTCTCTCTACCATTTCCCTCGCCTAACCCATTTCTCTCGCCTCTCTCTCTCTGTTCATGTATGTCTCTCTCTCTCCTCCTCCTCTCTCTCTCTCTTCTCCTCCTGCTCCTCCCCCCCTCTCTCTCTCTCTTCTCCTCCTGCTCCTCCCCCCCCTCTCTCTCTCTCTTTCAACTACAGTGTCTAATTTATTCACTTCTTTGCAACCCAACAAAATTCTAGGTAATTTATTTTGCAAAATTCCTTCGCATTTCATGGCTCTCTCTCTGCCTTGGGAGAGCGCGCGGTAGAATTGGGAATGTAAAGTTTTATGTACAGAAATGCCCTTGGACTGTATGGAACTTGACGAATTCAACCACGGTTTCTTACCACACTCGCAAATATTCTCTCTCTCTCTCTCTCTCTCTCTCTCTCTCATCTGTGTTTCGTTCAGACTCTAGATGACAATTTCGTTCAGAAAGATCTTTGATTTTTTTTAGTATTTATCAATTTTGCGTCAAACTTTTGTAAATTATTGATTCATCTAGACGAGAGGGATGGAAAAGTAAAAATATTTGATTGAAACTCATAATTTTTTAAATATAAAGATGAAAAATAAGTCAAAAGGACAATTTATTTTACTTATTTTTGTTTTTTTTTAAAACGTTATGAGTTTTGATCAAAATTTTATACTTTTTTTTATTCCTCTTGCCAAGAAGAATCAATAAGTCACAAAAGTTTGACGCAAAACTAGGAAATGCAAAAAAAAAATTGAATAAAGACAAAAAATAAGTAGACTCATAATTATGTAATTGGGCTAATAGGCGGGTCGGGTTTGTTTTTAAATAAATGGGTCGGGCTGGGTATGGATAATTAGACTCATAATTAATGGGTCCAAATGGGTCATTGACCCATTAAAGACCCAACCCACTTACAACTTACCCATTTTTGCCCAAACCCGCCCATTTGCCACCTCTAAGAGTGAGTTAGTTTTGATATCAAACCTATTAATTCTATTTTGCATTAATAGTTGAATACTAGGCAGTTGGTTGTTGAAATTAGGAAAGAAAAGACAAAATAGGAGAAGAGTTAGGCCATAATCAATTTGCTCTATTGATAAAACGTGCATCTCTGCATTGTTATTGAAAAATCTTTTTTCGCTATCTAAAAACTTAATCAAGCAAAATAAAAATAATTGAAAAGCAATAAACGATGAACAATATCAAATACAAGATATATGTGGAAAACCCCTTAAACGGGTAAAAACAACAGGAAGAAAATCATGCATTATAACTCATTGTACGGTTACAAATAAACCTATACTTACAACGTTAACCTAGAATCGCTCTCGGTTGACCAAGGTTGATTGCCGAATCACTCGTTCACCGCACCCAATGCTTGACCGCCGCTACCTTGAATCGCTCAAGCCTTCCAATAACCTACGGAATCCACCGTCGGTACCCACCGGAAGAATGATTCACTCAATAGAATCAAAGTTTGAAAAGAACTCTTAGAATTAATTTAAAAGTTTGATGATCAACGAATCATATGATTACTCCAAGAGACAAGCCACAATCCCCCTTAGGTATTTTTCTGATTTGGAGCAAGAGAGAGGCGGCGCAAATACGTTCGATCACCTTGAAATCCCAAGAGAACCGCATATATATAGATGGATGAAATCTGTCAAGTTGCTCGAGCACTGGTTAAAGCTTTTCTGGAGTTGCTCAAGCACTGTTTCTGATAATCATTTCCATAATTCTGCACCCTTGATTTCTTGATCCCCGGCCCTTTCCTTATTGAACTAATATATGCACGAAATTCTCTTGCTACAATTCCCTTGATTCCTTCAATTTCCATCTTGCCATACACACGTGATTTCACCATCCCATATTGCCTTGACAATCTTTTCTTTTCCTGATATTGATTTTATTCCATGCCAGTTTCCTAAACAGTCTCTACCACACTCAATTACATAATATTTTTGATTTCCTTCCACTTCCTAAACAGACACTCTAACAAATAAATAAATAAATTACAACGTGATAAATGGGGATACAAATCAATGTGTTTTTGTCATGGGATTTGCCAAATAAAAAAGTGACCTTACCGTTATGTGTTTTTTTTTTGGGCCACTATGGCATGTCTAGTTCCTGATAACAATTAATTGGGATTAACAATACTATTTTTCTCAATGACATCGGTAGGATATTTTAATTTGTAGATCAAGGAGTGGGTGTGTTAAATATGAGAGAAGAAATGTTTTATTGAATTCGATTATAACATGTACATAGGCTCTTGTATTTATACAAGAGTGGGATCCTAAAATATGGAAACAAAATCAAATCCTATACTATACTATGGAAAGATAATCAAATCCTTGATCCTAATCAATTACAATCGATTCTATCAATTATAATCAATCAGAATATTTTCATTATTCTAAAACAAAGAAGCCACGAGCACCGGTGGTGAAGAGGCATGGTGGGTGCAGGCAATTGGAAAGCGTGAAGGAGATTGACAAAGTAACTAAGTGCCCGGCTGACGGCAGCAAGGCTTAGGCCGTCCACCAGGAGCAAATATCCACAGGACCTAGATCTTATAACTCTGATACCATGTTAAATATGAGAGAAGAAATGTTTTATTGGTGGATCATTTTTATATGCTTTTGCGACATATGGGGTATTAGACCAACTATATGAAGTATATCATAGATAAATATTCTATTGGTTTTCGTTGTTACAAGTCCCTTTTAGTTACTGTGGAATTTTGATTCGCCACTTTGGGAAGCCAATTTGGATGTTTATTTTGAAACGCGTTAGGCCGACGAAGTTTCAAAATGAATAACTAAATTTGCCCCCAACATATTTATTATTCTCAGTTTTGGATTTTTATGTTGAAACACGTATGGCCGACGCTGTTTCAAGATAGCTATCAGAACTAGTTCTTTTGATGCTTCTTTGACTCATTAATTTCAAGCTTTATTGGGAATCTTATTACCGTTTTAATGGAACATTGAGACACTATATATCTTCTACTTTTGTATATATATATATATATATATATATATATTTTTTTTGACCACTTTCAACTTTTATTGCGAAATCTCGTTTATACATTTTTATGGATTGAGATCTTAACTTTATACTTTTGAATATTTTCTCTGATTAGTAGTTATTTTCGATATGGGTCTTCTCTCAATTTGAGGTGCATTTATATTGCATATTGTGAACAAGTTATATATATTGAGTTATTTTTCCCCCTACTCTATTTGAGAATCTAGATACGAGCGATTCTTTTGAGTTTCCGTCATCTAGATTTTACTCAATTGTTTTACTTTTTCCTTATAACTTGCTTTTTGTATGAATTTTCTTCTGATATGATGTACAAGTTTTTGAAGTCCATTGATACTTGAAGCTTTTATTTTCTACACATATACTTTTCATTTGATTTAACAATACTTGTATTTTCTGTAAAGTATACTTGAATTTTACAGTTAATTTTGACCACATTTTGTTGACCTATGTCTGACTATACGAGATTAAGTTTCCCTTTTATATATTTTGACTAAGATGATGTTTTGAGATTAATTTTCTATTCATTTTATCAAATGTTTGTTGAATTTTTATTATTATTATTATTATTTTTTTGGGGTTTGCGTAAGTGTTTTTGTTGTGGTAATGACTACGATGTTAGCCTTGTGGAATATAGCTTGGGTTTGCTCTGTGTTTTGTTTGGTTTTAGTTTTGGTATTACCTTCAAGTTATAAATTACAGGAAATCTTGTTGTTTTTTCAGCTCGAACACTTCCATCACAGTTCGGGATAGCTTAAGTAAATTGTTGGGAATTAGAAGAGATTCTAGCCTTGGGAATTATTTGGGTCTTCCAACGGATCTCAGTCAAACGAGGTACAAAGTCTTCTCTTATATGAAGGATGGGTTGCGAAGGAAGACAGAAGGTTGGAATGAGGTTTTCCTTATTCTAGCAGGCAAAGAAGTGATGCTTAAATCAGTAGCCTTGGCCCTTCCAAGCTATGCCATGTCTTGTGTGAAACTCCCAGCCAAGTTGTGCAACGAGTTGAATGCGATGATGGCCAAGTTTTGGTGGGGTTCAAAGGGTCAAGAGAAAAAGATCCATTGGTTGTCTTGGGACAAACTTTCAGATAAGAAGCATGATGGAGGGATGGGGTTTAAAGATCTCAGATGTTACAATCTTGCGATGTTAGCAAAGCAAGGTTGGAGGTTGATGAACGGTGGGAATTCTTTATTGCATAGAGTTCTAAAAGCCAAATATTATCCGAGATGTCACTTCATGAAAGCATCAGCGAAGTCCAATGCTTCTTGGACCTGGAAGAGTATTTTGGAAGGAAGAAGGGTATTGGAGGAGGGTACTAGGTGGAGAGTAGGGAATGGTGAAAAAATTTCAGCAGCATACGATCCATGGATTCCCAAGGATGGGGGTCTTAAACCAGCGTGGATTGCTGATTTTGCTAAAGAGTTCAAGGTGGGTCAGTTTATAGAAGCCAGAAGGAACAAATGGAAGGAGGACGTGGTACGACTGGCCTTCCATACCGATGATGCAGAAACGATTCTTGGGATCCCTTTACCAAGATTTGTGATTAATGACAAATTGATTTGGCACTATAGTGGGAATGGTTGTTACAATGTCAAATCGGGCTACAAGGCTGCATTGGCTATCCGGAAAAGGGGACATTTGGGTACAAGATTAGAAGGTGAAGGGAGCAATAGGGAACGACAAAAGGAAATTTGGAAAAGCGTGTGGGCTCTCCCATGCCAAGGGAAAGTGAAACAGTTTCTGTGGAAATGCCTTCACGATATTGTTCTAGTAAAAGACGTTCTTGCTCGAAGAAAATTGGTCAGTGATGTGCTGTGTCCAGTGTGCAAGGAAGATAGAGAATCAGTGTTGCATTTGATTGCTTGGTGCCCTTTTGCTCAGATTGTGTGGCGTATGTCCCCTTTGGGAGTGAACATGGAATCGGTTCTCGGGGATTCGATGATGGACTGGTGGGACAACCTCCTAGAAAGGTGGAAGGGGATGAGGGAAAATAAGGGGGTTTGGGCTGCAGTGGGAGCTATAATCTGGAAGATTTGGATGTGCAGGAATGATTCAGTTTTTAATGACAAAATTTGGAGGCCTGATTTGGCATGCAGCGAGGCAATACGGGAGGCATCTGATTTTTTAGCAGCCAATGGGAGATTAGATGGAATCAGGAATACTCATATATCACAACCCCCAGGGAACCAATTAACGTGGAAGCAACCTGAATGTGGATGGATCAAGATCAACTTCGATGGGGGCGTGGACGTTCGGGAAAAAAAGTGTGGTCTGGGATTGATTGTTCGAGATGAATATGGAGCTTTTCGAGAGGCTCGAGCAGTTAAAGTTGAAAATCTGGTGCATCCTTTGGTGGCTGAAGGTAAGGCAGCGAGAGAGGGTCTCCTTTTTGCGCAAGAGCTTGGATTTACGCGAATTCAGTTGGAAGGTGACTCGCAGCAAATTGTTAATCTGATCCAGCAAAAGGAAGAGTCGAATTCGTCAGTTGGTGTGATTATTTCAGATGTAAACAGATTGAGGAGCAGTTTTGAAGAATTGAAGGTGAGTTTTGTGAGGTGAAGTGGCAATTCTGTGGCGCACATGATGGCCAAGAATGCAGTGAGAGGGAGTAGAATTCGTACTTGGGAATTTCCCCCCCCCCCCCCCCCTTGGCTTTTTGTTCCTCTTTGTGAGGACAATGGTCCCCTTTGATGTATTGGTTACTTTTTCCTATCAATAATATTATCCTAACATTTGGCAAAAAAAAAAAAAAGAAGTTACGGAGTATATTTAGGGTAACTTCTACTCTTTATTGGAAATTATGATCTTATTTTCGGATTTTGGTTTATCTATATATTATTTATATTTCATGTTGGATTACTCAAGTTTTTGTCGTGGCGATTACTATTGTTTTAGTTCCTTGGATATATAATTATATACTCTACTATATGAATTTCTTTCCTTACTGTGATGGGTAACTATTTATTTGAGGAAGTTTACTTTTGGGTTAGTCAATATTCTGTATTATAAATTTGTATAGATTATTGGGGAGAGACTTTTGGCCAACTTGGTTGACATATTTTTCTTAGCATATTTTTAGCAATAATGTTTTATTGCTATTTTCTCATTGTACCCCTGTGTTTTCGAATCTTTATAAGCTTTTTCTTGCTAAAAAATAAATAATTTTTTCACGACCCAAATCCGACGAGTAGAAATTCGTGACATGGCCAGTGATTTAGAAATCACCCCGGGCCTGGATATCATACAACAAAAATATTACCACTATTTTTTTATTCAAAACTCTCAGGACCGTAAATTAAAGATGAGATATTATATTCAGAGCTGTCTAGCGTGCTCACCGATTATAACTTTAAAATTACATAATTGTGGCTCGCACACATAAACGCCACTCATTAACACATTATTTCCTTATTTAGCCATGACAACTGATATCTTTCACACATAACGGATAAGCCTTCTTTAACCCTGATTTCTTGAAAAGGTTTTATGAAACACAAAACCAATTCAGTAAATTACGATATACTAAGGCCACATAATAAACATGAGATTTAAGTATGATAAAAACATAACATAATAATCCATCAGCATGCAAAATCGTAAGAGAGAGAATGATCATATTCAAGTTGCAATCACCACAAATAAGACAAAGAGAGATATATTCATCATCATCATATTATCATCATGATCATCATAGTTATCATATTGACCATCATCTTGGGCGGTAATCCGGTAACTCGGGGAGCGACTCCAGCAAAACAATGGAATTGATATCAATCCAATAGATACCCGGCCGTATCTTTTCCACAATCCATAAGCGCCAATTCAAACATAGCTCATCAGAGCTCTTTGCCCAGATGTTACGCCAATATCCATTAAACTTCCTTTTAAGAAAATCAATCCCATGTTTTTTTTATAAAAATCTTTTTCTTTTCACAATTATACTTATATAATTTATTTTTATTCAACATAAGATTTAATAAAACAATCACGAAACAAGTTTTAGAAAAATAATCCTCGTCCGAGAAACACAATTTACCGTGCGAATGCCTACTTATTAATTCCAGAACCTCATGTTTTAATTTTATTTTTTTTCCTTCGCCTCCCCTAATTTTCTCTCTTTCATTCTTTCTCTCTCCCTTTTTTTTCCTTCCTTCTTTCTCTCTCCCTTTTTTTTCCTTCCTTCCTTTCCTTTAGCTAAGTGTCATGTGTGTAGCGTGTGTGTGCAGGTGTGGTGTATGTGGTGTGGTGTGTGGAGGGGAGGGGAGGGGAGGGGAGGGGAGGGAAGGAGCCTATTTATACTAATGGAAGAAGAATCTAGATCATATCTAGAAAATCCTAATCATATCTTATATAATCTAATAATATTTAGCAAAATCTATATAATATCTAATAAAATCTATATCAAATCTTAGTGAATCTAATAAAATCCAAGCGTATCTATATCAAATCTTAATGAATCTAATAAGATCCAAGTGTATCTATTAGATTTCTAGTCTAGAATAATCCCACAAGGTCTAATTCGATTTCTTCCGGATAATTCTTTGAACCTTACGGCTGTTTGCCTTGCAGGGAACTCTTGCCTCACACTCCTGTGCTGCGATGAAGTTTTAGAGGATTGAGACTATATCGAAAATCTTAGAAAATATGCTAATTCTAACGGTAAGTAGGCCGCCAAATATTAACTCCCTGTTTTTTACTCTTTTTGTCATCTTATTTGCTTGTAAAAGTTGGGGTGTTACATACTCCTCACCTTAAAAAGTTTGGTTCTCCAAACTTGACGATACTTAAAAGTCTAACGTAGTGTGACCATACTTCATTCGAAAAGCTACAGGTAACATGTTCTCATATCATCTTTTTTTCTACGTGGCTTCTCCACCAAAATAGTTATCCTACCGGACTTTAACTAGAGAAATGATTTTATTCCCTTTTTTTTTTTTGTCACATTCCTATATATGCTAGGCTGTCAGCATAATGTGCTCAAATATTTTCCCCTTATTGAACCTTGCTAGTGGAAAACCCTATTCTTAAGAAACCCGAGAGACTTTGGATTGTCTAGTGAGTTAACGCAAATTCCGAACTTCTTATCATGGATAACCTCAACCTTTCAACGGTTCTCGAAAATCCTATCTAACATATGTGATACTTAAATTAGGCACTAACTAACACGAGTTTCTTTGAACTTGATAATAGTGTCGATAAAACGCTTTGGAGTTGTTACGGGCATTCTTAAGAAAAAAACCTTCCTGAATTTTTAATAAGGTCTAACATAAGGACAATTCTAAGAGATTTCACTATTAGAACTCAATAAGAGAAAAGACACAAAGTTTCACTACAGAGGCCGGGAAAATTGTAGAGCATTTGGGGACTAATCTATGATATTTGCTTTAAAATTGTGTCGGCCTAACGTGTTTCGAAAGAAAACTTCTAAGATCATTTTCCTATTGAAGGCCCAAGTGAAAACTTCTAAGATCATTTTCCTATTGAAGGCCCAAGTGAGACTGAAACCAAAAGACCTCAGGGCTCGACTGAATAGTTCTTGGAATGTGGAACAACAATAGAATTATTGCTTTCTAAGTTAAAAGACGGGACACAGTTATGAGACTCTGGTCCATGTGACTCGTGATGGATTACAAGAGACTTTGAAAAAGAAAGTAAGCCAAGGAAACAGACCAAGACTTGTTGATAAAGAGAACTAATGAGTGCGGTAAAACTACGATATTATCCTAGTAGCACATAATCAAAATGTGATAGGAGTAGCATTCAGTCACAAAATTTATGATTTTATTATTATTATTATTATTATTATTATTATTATTATTATTATTATTATTATTATTATTATTATTATAAATAATCAGAATGTTTATGATCCTATAACTCTAGGCTAAACAACTAGCATCATACAAAAGACTTATTTTTAGGATCCTTTAAAACCTTTCTTCCAAAGCTCCAATAATTGAGTCTTCAATATAATTTGCATTTTCCCAAAACTCATAGATTTTTTTCCCCCTTAATTCCCAAACATGTATCCCATAGCAGCAATAGTGAAACCAAACTAAATATAATAGATAGCACGATCAAATGTCTACCATTTTCATGAAATCTCCTTATTCATTAGTCAAATAAACACCATTAGCCCAAACAACGAAATTCTTTATATCAACTTAAATCCTTCTTCTTCACAATCAACATGTACTTAAAAGACCACTCATGTATCACCTTGGTATCATTATGGTGAGTTCTTAACCAACAACATTTTTTCCTCTTAAAATTCTATATCTCGAGTTTCTCAGCACTCCCAAATATATATATATATATATACACACACATATATAGATTTTTTTTTTTTGTGTACCTGAATTTTCAATAATCTTTTCTAATATCCTCTGTATACATCCGAAAAATTTAATACCACTCATTACAACAATTATGACGGGTAGCCCTAAGACCCTTTGTTGCTCTACAAGTAAAGATAATATTCATGAGCTTATTAACCCTCTTCAACTTCTCCCCTCAATATAATATCTCGTGATTGTATCAGGATTAGAATTCTCACAACTTCTACGCTCTTCTGTGAAACGCCCACAAATATACCAACATGCCTAAGTTCTTTCGTCACAATTTATAGAATATAATAATTTAAAGCCCACACACTAATTCCTCAGAATCGAAAGTTAACCTCTCCAAATCATATCCTTACATATCCATGAAAAATCACTTCCCAAAAAGGTCATTATCCAAAATTGTGTGCGATAGCCTACTGATTGTTTTAGGCAACATTAACTCAATAATGCAACCCTCGCATATATAGGTTACTCTTACGCACTAGAGATACCACTGAATCTAGTCATCAATACTCTCACATCCCAACATAGTCCTCAATTCTATCCAATGTCATAACAAGCAACCACCTATAACACCCATGATACTATATTCCAAGTCTAATTTCTCCCTAATACAGAGAGTTAAATTCTGCAACTCCAACGACAGGGTCCACAAACTTAAAGCATCAAAGGTAAAACTATAAGGAATTTCTAAAAGATTGTCATCAACCTCAAAGATATATCTTAATTCATGCTAACTTCAAATAACCAACATTGAAATGTTCGACTAAACGTCAAAAGAAGCCTAATAAAAATCTCCAATATATACCCCTAAATTCATAATCGCGCTAACCCAATAGATACCTAATTCTAAAATGTTACCCTTAAAACTCAATCAAAGATCAAAACCGAATAATTTAAGCCACCAATTCCATAGCAATTATTGAAAAGCCATTTCCCAATTACTTCGTATTCAAATAATTTTAAATACACCTTCCACGTACCCTTCTTTTCTACTTATCTTTCATCCTTCTTCTTTTTTTTCTCCCTTTCTTTTCCATTCCTAACTGTTTCCTTCACCGATCCAGCTCCCACAATCCTTGCTCCCTTTTAAATTCTAACACAGTGAGCCTCCCAATTTTCTCATGACACTTTCTCTCCCTTCAAGCTACACTCACGTGAAAACCACCTCCACACCATGCGCTTTCTACCAAAATTCACCTTAATATGTTGGTATTCTCACATAATCTTCTCTATTTCTTTTTCTTTTTCCAAATCATATATTGTTATCCAGTATAAACCTCAAATCAGGGAAACACCATATTTATCTCTTATATAGAAATGACGGGTACAGATATATGAAAAAGAAATCAAAATTCCACTTTCAAAGTCCACCAAAGAGCATGGCCACTGAATATGTGTCAACTATCTCTAAGAATAACCTCCTAAAGTTGTACTTAATTTTTTTTTGTTGCTTTTAATCTAGAACCTACTATTCAAACTCTCATGACTTAGACTCCAAGAATAAGGTTAACACTGATAAGACTCCTCCTCCCCCATTAATATGCATGCTGTGTATGGATTCTATCCTCATATATGCATGATTTTGTATATAAAAAAGATAGACTCAATAGGTCCAACCGTCTCTTTATTCCATATTGCTGAAATTACTCTAAGTTCATGATTGAAACCATAATCAGATTCATGCATATCTTTGCAAAATCTACGGCTCATACTTCATCGCTTTCGCAAAATCTAAGGTCTCTATCACATTTTTTTTTCCTTTTCTACTACTGTCAACTACATAATCTCATCTCCCATTGAATGTCCTACAACCCATACGAACAAACCACCAAGGCAACTCCAATATCTCGTTGTACCCCATTTTTTGAGGACCCAAATTTATCTTATGCCTTAAAAAAAATGTCTCTCAAAAAAAAAATATTATGGTTCCTAAAATCTTTAAATCAACTACAATCGGTTTTACAAGTAGTCCCTGAAAGTTAAGTCCTTCGAATCACCAACTCCTCCCTACTTCCAACCAATCAATTTTCTACATTTACTCTATAAAAATGACTAGCAGACCAGATGGCTAGGGCATAACTAAATGAAATTGTTCCATTTTCGGCATTGCATCAAAGTCTCTTCTGGTCTCCAAACTACTCTAGCTAAGAGTTTCTAGTTTTTTTTTTCCTTCTTTTGTTAAAGAATCTAATAACTACCCATCATCTCAGTTGTTCAACCCTATTCCCTACTATTTCTATTCCATCACTTTGTAAACATGGTCCTCTGGCTTTTGTATTCCAAATCTAAGACTCTGTTGTTTTCGCGTCTGCAAGAATTATATACTATCGTAGCTTAGTTCAGTCATCCTATGGAGTCGAAAATAAATAGAATAAGGATGCTAGAATATTTTTGGAAAGAACACAAGACGCTCGACCAAAATTTGGAACCAAAAAAATAAATAGAAGTGTCAGCTGTCAATTAAATACGCGTGATGTTAGAGGTATGGAGTGTCATCAAGATTAGTCAAGGAATCATCGAAACTGAGATGTGGGGGACTAATCTAGATATAGATTTTGAAATTGCGTCAGCCGCATGCATTTTCAAAATAACATCCAAGATCAATCGCTCGATGACATTTCAAGGATGGCTAGCTCCACTACAAGAAATTACACCATTCTCGACTAACATTTTAGTCTGCAAAAGGTAGGAATTTAGTCGGGCAATTGCAGTCGGCAAAGGTTATAACCGACTAAAACACATTTAGTCGGCATGTGTTGGTTTTCCTGACTAATTATTTAGTCGGCTAAATTAAATTATTGTCGACGAAGTATTTAGACGGCAAAATTATTTAGTCGGTAATTGTTTAATAAATTACCGACTAATTATTTAGTCGGAAAATGTTTAATAAATTACCGACTAATTATTTGATAAATTACCGACTAATTATTTAGTGGGAAAATATTTAATAAATTACCGACTAATTATCTAGTCGGAAAATATTTAATAAATTATCGAAAATATTTGATAAATTACTGACTAATTATTTAGTCAAAAAATATTTAATAAATTACCGAAAATATTTGATAAATTACTGACTAATTATTTAGTCTGAAAATATTTAATTAATTACCGAAAATATTTGATAAATTACCAACTAATTATTTAGTCGGTAAATGTGAAAAGAATTAGCAACTAAATAGTTGGCATCTTTTACCAACTAAGGATTTAGTCGGCAAATATAATATTACAAATTTTAAAACTAATTCTAAAATTTGCTTAGAAATTTTTTTTTTGGTGATTCACAGTAAATTAAATTGAGCAACATTTATTCACCAATCTACTGTAATCAAGTATTGAAATTCAACAACAATTCATTCATAACTTTCATAAATAAAGGGTGTTCACCAAATACTTAACAAATGGTATCCGAATTCGCAAAGTCCAAAATAACGAAAAATTGTACCACGAAAAGTGTACGCAGCATCAAACATATCATATCCAAGCCCTAGAGCGCAAAAATAATAGAAAAGCTCAACAACGAGAAAACTAGATTACGATAGAATCCACGGCAAAAATCCAACTTTTTCATATATAGTCCTTAACGAGATGCCAAATACTCCAATATCTGTGGAAAGAACAAAACACAATAATGAGACCCACGATATTGATACAAACTTGACAAGGGTACATCAAGGAAAGAAAAGAAACCTAACCTAATCAAGGGAAAATGTTCAATAATATAAATTGCAGATGACGCATTAAGAAAAGGAATGCCATTGTAAAAGATTAATGGAGCAAAGTATGTGAACATGACATGCTCACTGAAAAGTTGGCAAAAACTAAGTTAATTCAAAAACTGTTATGCTTTGCCTCAAATACATCAAACATATATATAGTTAAGGTAACTATTGAGTTATTTTTTATAATGATCGATCTGAACCGTTACGATTTCACGGCTTACTTATTATAGCATTGTCACTAAAATCGGAGATCATTTGGTATTGGCGACCACATTATCGAAAGACATTTAATGCGTTCGGAGACGTTTAAGTGTTATAGTGAACTAACCGAGCCTTGCCTGAGGTATTTTTTCACGATCAAAATCATCTATCTTTGACGTAATACGAATTTGAACATTCGTACCAAGAATGAAGTTAATCACACATGGATAGACACTTAATCGGACAACAAAATTCTTTACATTTAAGAATTTTAGTGTCGATAAAGGGGCTTCTTTGGCCCGAACGAGCCAAAATTTTACAAGAATCTTATGATTAAGAAGGAAAAAAAAATGAGCGGTAGTGATTGAAAAGGGTGCATCATGATCAATGTAGTTGGAACAAATATTTTCTTTCTTTGAAATTTTTAATAAGGGGGAAAAGTTGATATTCTATGGCTAAATCTATTAGTTGGGAAATGTATTTGATTTTTTAATTCGGATTAAATGATATTACCCGACTAAAATATATTTGGTCGGAAAATGTAATTTCATTTTCGATTTTATTAGATTCGAAAAAATGATATTTCCCGACTAAATTTACTTTTAGTCGGCAACAAGACGAAATTACCGACTAATTTTAGTTTAGTTGGAATTATTTTTAATTTATTACTGACTAATTTTAGTTTAGTCTGAATTGTTTTATTAATTACTGACAAATTTATTTTAGTCGGAATTGTTTTATTAATTACCGATTAATTTTAATTGAGTCGGAATTATTTTTATTAATTACCAACTAATTTAGTTTAGTCGGAATTATTTTTATTAATTACCGACTAAATTTTAGTCGGCCAAAAATTCCCCCCATGACGCGCGAAATTTCGTCTTTCGCGCCACATGTTTACCAACTAAAAATTAATTTTGGTCAGGAAAAATAGTATTTCAGCGACCAAAAAGTAATTAGCGGTGATATTTTTACCGTTTGCCGACTAAATAGTAGTTAGTCGCCAATTGTGTAACTATTGCCGACTAAATTTTATTTAGTCGAAAAAATTAGTCGGGAATTATGTAATTTCTTGTAGTGCTCTATGATCCAATTCTAAAAATTCAATCGAGGGGTCATGAGGAGGATTGATGAAATAGCGTGAAATCGTAAAAGGGGAGAATTACTGTTTGAATCCGAAACGGCTCAAAGGACTGAGCGGGCGTGTTAGGACTTGTCGCGTCCAACGTGAAAGGCTGGGCATCCCTTTTCTGACTTCTAGATCTGTGAGGGCGATCGTGCTGCAACCTAAGGGCTTGATTGCAGTGTTGGTTCGTGGTTTTACCTCTACGTGCGAGGACTTAATAATTTCCTAACCGTGTAGGAAAAGAAGTAATAACGTAAGAATAACTTTATTATATCGTAATAATAAAATAGGGGATACAAGAGATATATGAATAACTTTATTATGTTGTAATAATAAAGTTGGGGTACAAGAGAGATAGAAAATCAGAATTACTTGATGAAGTAATCAAATGAAGGTGAGAAAATTGAGATAGTTGCTTCACTGGGAAGGCTTTGATTTTAAGCGTTGAGCTTGATTGGTGTGTGAACCCTTTTGTCTTCTTGTCTTCTAGTATTTATAGGCAATGGTCTTTATAGCTTTGCATGCACACGGATTTGTTGTCCTCTCCTCGTGATGCCATATGTCCCATGTTTGCTCTTTCATGCGTAAGTGGGTAGTTATTTGCAGTTGCAAAGCAATGGAAGGCTTCCTCCACTACCCTTTTTCGTGAGAGCCAATAGATCATGGCCCATTTGTTTTAATCACATGGCCATTAACCTATAACTGTCAATTAATCACTCCCGCCACTAAAAGGAACATTTTGGATTGTCAATACATTCCCATGGGCTATGGGCTTTCTTGGTTTAAGACTTTAAATAATGAGGCCCACCGAGACTTTAGGTTCTTGGACATTAAAAATTAACCAGACCCACTCTACATCTTCATGACCCATTAATTTGAACCCAATAGGGCTTCATTTTGCAGCCCAATTTAATCAAATAATAATTAAATGGCCCTCCAACGCTTGTTTAGGACAAGGTGCCAAAAACGGGTGTAAACAATGCCCCCATATCTTGATTCTTTACTTTTAGGATCAAGGCGTGTATAAAAAAGAAAACTGTTTTTGGTAGCCAAACAGACCTTTGATCTTTATCAAATCTTCAAAAAGTTGTTAGGCTCTATCTTAGCCTAAGAACTTTGTTAAAGTTGGCCTAAACTCGAGCCCTTTATGTACAAATGAATAGCATGGCCTCAGTTCAGTCCTTTTTTATCCAATCTTCTATGGCTTTCTTGGTAGGTTTTCCCCAAAATCTCTCATTTCCCACATAGTAGGATAATGGTGTTTTAGGCACTTTCCATTTGTTAAATGGTTATGTAGACCACCATCTAAATCCATAAGAAGATAGACGTTACCTCTAAGGACTCTAGAGATTTGGTATGGTCCTTCCCATGTTGGGGACCACTTGCCAAACTTTGAATTCTTTTCCCCTAAAGGGAACACAGCCTTCCAAACCAAGTCACCCTCAGAGAAGCTCTTTTTTCTCACACGTTTGTCATAAGACTTAGCAACTCTTTTCTTCTAAACCAACATGTGATCAAAGGCTGTGAGCCTGATTTCGTCTAAGTCCTCAAGCTCTATCAGCATGGCCTAAGTATAATCTGCAGCAGTGAGGCCATTTTGATATGCTATCCGTGCTGACTTTACTGCCACCTACATTGGTGGCTTCTTTCTTCGAGGTTCTGTAGGCCCATAAGGCCTCAGAGAGTAATTCATGCTAAACCCTTGGGTTATCCTCCACCATCTTCTCAATAATGTTGATCAGAGTCCTGTTAGTGGACTCAGCCTGACCATTCTCTTGTGCATAATAAGGAGTACAGTTGGACAAAATGATGTTTTGCTGTGCAGCAAAGTTAACCACTTGTTCTCCCATAAATATTGTACCCCTATCTGCAACCAAGTGTTTAGGCAGCCCAAACCTATGAATGATCCTCTCCTTGATCACCTTAATTACTTCTTGTTGATCAACGGATTTTAATGGCACTACCTCTACCCATTTAGTAAAGTAATCCGTGGCTACCAAGTTGTAAGTATGATTGGCAAACCCATGGAAATACCCCTTCCAAGGTTTGACTACAGCATGATAATCAGCTGCAGGAACACGCTGAATTGGGCCATGGGCTTGATAGGGCTGACATCCCTTGGAAAAACGAATACAGTCCTCTAAAATGGTTGGCCAATAGTATCCATACCTTCTGATTAGCCATATCATCTTTATTCTTGATTGGTGGGCTCCACAAACTCCTTCATGGACTTCACTCATGACCCTCATAGCCTCAGGGCACCCTAAGCACCTCAAAAGTAAGTCGTCTTTAGGGCTTTTCTTATATAATTCATCTCCAATGAGAATGTAGTTGATGGCTCTGCTACTCACCTTCCTAGAGACTCTGTGATGAGGCCTCTTAAGGAAAGAAATGATAGGTATACGCCAATCGTTCTCGGGTTCGCCATCTAACTCTTCTTCCGTGAAATCTGAAATAAATACCTTCAGTCCTAGACCTCTTCTTCTAACAGAAGGTAACAATATCTTTTGGACTATGATAATCTTGTGAATCGTTCCTAGAGATAGCTTCAGGCCTGTTGAGGCCTGAGTCAAGCTGTTGGCTTCAGTGTTCATACTCCTTGAGATGTGTTTGACAGTGACATTGTCAAAATCTTGCATGAGCTGCACGACTGCTGTATGATAAGGAGCTAACTCCTCACTATAGCATTTGAATGTTCCTACCAAGTGATTGATTACAAGGTTTGAATCCCCAATAACTCTTACCTCTTCGGCCTCTAGATCCCTAAGGATTTTAAGGCCTATAACGACTGCTTCGTATTCGGCTTGATTATTTGTACATGGAAAATCAAATTGAAAGGATAATTCAGTCCTCAGGCCTTGGGGAGAAATGATAATTACTCCACAGCCTGAGACCTTTTGAGTCCTTGATCCATCAAAAAGCAGTGTCCAAGGGGTGAGTGAGATTTCAAGTGTACTCAGTCCTATCTCAGACTCGTTGCCGATATCCACACATGGATGATCAGCAAGAAAATCTGCTAAGGGCCCTTTACAGCTTTTTGGGGAATGTACTGAAAACTGAATTCCATTAGAGCTAAAGACCATTTGCCAATTCGGCCTCTCATGATTGGCCGAGAAAGCAAGTACTTAACTAAGTTTGTTTTACTCATAATATAAACCAAAACAGGAAGCATGTAGTGTCTCAACTTTATTGCTAAAAAGTACAAAGCAAGACAAACCTTTTCAATAGGACTGTATCTCCTTTCACATGGAGTCAGCAACCTACTTAAATAATAAATTGTCTGTTCCTTTCCTTGAGTGTTGTCTTGAGCTAGAAGGCCTCCAATAGAGCCTTCAGCTGCTGGGATGTAGAGCTTCAGAGGCTTGTTCTTAATGGGAGGCATAAGGACTGGAGCCTGAGCTAAATAGCATTTGATCTCATCAAAGGCCTTCTGATGGCTTTCCTCCCACACAAAAGTGTCATGGTCCTTCAACTTGTTGAGAAAAGACCTGGACCTTTCCTGCTAGGTTTGAGATGAACCTTCTCAAGAAGTTGAATGATCCCAAAAGTTTCTGCAACTCCTTCTTGGTAGTAGGAGGATTTGCGTCCATGATTACTTTGGCCTTGTTCTTGTCAACCTCAATCCCTCTATTGTGGACCAAAAATCCAAGGAATTTGCCTGCGGAAACTCCAAAGGTACACTTCAAGTCGAATTGTTGCATTCTCAAAAATGACCTGCTCAAGTGCTCCAATGTTCGTCGTAGGACTGAGACTTGACCACGATATCATCGATGTAGATTTCTATGAAACGGCCGATGAAATCATGAAATATGACATTCATAGCTCGCTGGAATGTGACACCTGCATTCTTTAGGCCGAAGGGCATTACGATCCACTCAAAGGTCCCCACGGCTCCAGGACACCTAAAAGCAGTCTTAGCCGTATCGGCATCGTCAATGAAGATTTGATTGTAGCCAGAATGTCCATCCATGAAGAATAGAACCTTGTGACCAGAAGCTCCATCAACTAATTGATTCACGACTGGCATTGGGTATTCGTCCTTTGGGGATGCCAAATTTAGGTTTCTGAAGTCCACACATACTCTGACCTTGCCGTTCTTCTTAAGGACTGGCACAATATTAGAGAGCCAAGTAACATACCTGGCTGTGCGTATGAACCCAGCATTGAAGAGGCATTCAATCTCGTCTTTGACCTGTAAATAGACCTCATTGGACATCCTCCTTGGCGGTTGTTTGAAAGGTTTGAACCTTGGTTGAATAGGCAGCTTATGCTCTATCAGGTCTCTGGACAGACCTGGAAGTTCCTCATAATTCCAAGCAAAATAGGACTTGAACTCCTTTAAGAGCTTGATGAACTTCTCTTTCACATCCTCTGGTAGAAGTTGGCTAATATATACAGGTCTGGGATTCTCTAAGTCTCCCAGATTAACTTCGTACGTCAGCCTTCAGATCATCTAACTTAGCTGTGGCTACTTCAAGGTCATCCAAACGAATTTCGTCCAGATCTTCAACCAAGTTATCATCCTCATTGATCACTTCGGTCGCACAGGCCGAATGATCATCCTCTGACTCTTCATTTCCCATTAGCCTCCTCTTAAGCAAGTAGGCCTCAAACTTCGACAGCGTGGCCTGAAAGACCACACTCTTCTCTTCTTCTGAAGGGTTTACTGACATTGAGAATGGCGTTTGAATGAAGCTGTAATCGGCCTGCTTGACTCTGTGATCATAGGACCGATTAACTCCTGAAAAAGTGCCTTCACCTCTTCAGCTGATTTGTTACCGTGTATAAGAGCTACTTTGTGGCGGCCATACTTGTCAAGACCTGCCACTTTCATTGGACCAATCCCTTCATCGTATAAATGGGCCTCAGCATGGTTAATAGAGGCCTGAAAAAGTCTGCGGTCAGCCCATATGACCTCCACGTCGTCTTGATTCCAAAAAATAAGACACTGGTGAAGGGTTGAGGGAACTGCTAGACTGGAGTGAATCCAATCCCTCCCAATAGAATGTTGAAGGAAGAGTGTGAATTAACAACAAAGAAAGGTGTTGTCAATGTCTTGGATCCTACCATTAAATTAATGATTAGAATACCTTGACAACCTGTCTCCTTTCCAGTAAAATCTGTCAAGGTTGAAGTGCATGAGACCAGGTCTTAATCAGTCTTGGAAACTTCTGCATCATGAACCTAGGAATAAGATTGGTTGCAGACCCATTATCCACTAGGATACGGTTGATTGGCATTCCATCAAGACTACCCGCAACGTACAAGGGCTTGATGTGTTTGTTCATTGCAAGGTTTGGCCTCTCAAAGATAACGCTAGTTGCCCGATCCTCAGTCCTCCCCTCGGTCTCGTCCTTCAGTACGATCACTGAAGATCCGTTCAGTCCTACAGAGAAGGACTCGTTTAGAATTTCAACCGTCTGCCCCATTTCTATAAAATCTCCCTCCAAAGCCGTTGGAGTGTTGTCTTTGGCTTCCAGATCTGTCGACAGGATCACCACCATGTTGCAGTGCATATTAGAACCCTGGCCAGGCTTGAACTCCTTAGCCTGAGGATTTAACTTTGACTTGCCCCCCGAGTCTGGCTTCCTTAGTTCAAGGGTTGTCTTCTTAAGCAAAGTCACTTGTCTTGGAGGAGGCTCAATCCTAGCCTCCTCTAGAATTCTTTCCAAGAGAGGTTGTTTCTTGGGCACAATAGCTTGCTTCGGAGGCGTCTTGGTAGCAACCTCCTTGTATGTCTTCCCTACAGGAACTTGCTTCTTGGGTAAAGTACTTGGAGAAGGCTCAATGATAGCCTCTTCCACAGTCATTTCCAGGGGCTTGTGTACTCTCTTAGCCTTAAACATTTCAACCTTAGGCTCTTCTACTGGCACTTCCATCTTCAACTTCCCTTTGGGGTCATCTTCTATCATTGGGTCATCCAACAAATCTGTCTCTTCCTCTGCCCTTCTAGCCGCTTGCCTGAATCATTAGCGGCACCTTTTTTGAGATCTGGACAAAGGCGAAGGAAGAGAAGGAAACTTGGGATGCTCAACCCTATGCCACTCATTTGGAGGAGTGACAGGCGGTCTCACAGTCCTAGGTTTATCTTTGGAAGGAGCAAATATCTTCAAGTTGTTAAGCTTGTCCTCAACTTCGACCAATCCTGGCTGAATTCGGTTGAACACTGATTCACGTGCAACCCTTCTTCCCTTAGGCCTGTACGGCTCTTCAGACCTTGGTTCAGTCCTTCCCACGATGACACTCTTCAGGACCGGCTTACTAGGACTTGCATGATGTCCACACTCTGTACAGACCATGGAACAAGTTGGCTTCTCCGGTTTCTTCACCCCGGTAGGTCTGGACCACCATGAATTCTACCTTTCAAACCTCCTAACCCGCTCAGTCCTAAAATCCTTTTCATCACAATAGGGATCCCAGTACCAACCTGGGCTGGACTTGTGAACTTCTCTAGAAGGGGCTCCCAAACTTATCTTCTGCCTAGGAGCAGTCCTAGGCATGCCTCCCATGCTGACAGAGACCATATTTGTGCTCAGCCCTGAAGGAAATGGATTACCATCTACCCCCATGGGCTGCTTCTCTTTCTTAGGGAATTTGAATTCTCCCCGCTCAATTTTATCCTGGATATCATTTCTAAATACTATACAGTTATTAGTTGAATGACTCCAAAAGTTATGGTACTTACAATACTCCTTGCCCTTCAGTTCTTCCAAAGTTGGAATCTTGTGGCTAAAGGGCAACTTGAGCAGTTTGTCAGCAAGGAGTTGATCAAAGATAGGTTCAGCCCTGCCAACGTCAAAGGTATAGGCCCTGGTTGGCCTATTAGGATTGTTCTAGATAGGTTGCTTCGTGGGCTCCATCTTGACAAAGGTCTTGCAGACATATGGCATCTTATTGATGATCTCTGCTATGGCCACATCTGGGTCTGCCTCCACCGAAGCGACCTCGTAGTTAGGGTCACCATAGTATGTCCCTTTAGATGCTGTCTTCCTGTCCTGCTCCTCCGCCAAGAGCCTTTCGTAATGAGAGGCTTTAGCAGATAGCTCGAACAAATCTCTGAACTCTATCCCATAGAACTTCTTTTTTATTTCGAAGCCCAAGCTATTTAGTGCTATGCGAAATCATAAGAGAAAGAACGATCATATATTGCAATCACCACAAGTAAGGCAAAGAGAGATATATCCATCATCATCATATTATCATCTTGATCATCATAGTTATCATCTTGACCATCAACTTGGGCGGTAATCCGATAGTCTGGGGAGCGACCCCAGCAAAATAATGGAATTGATATCAATCCAATGGCCACCTGGCCGTATCCTTTCCACAATCCTTTTAAGGAAATCAATTCCATGTTTTTTTTATAAAAATCTTTTTCTTTTCACAATTATACTTTTATAATTTATTTTTATTCAACATAAGATTTAATAAAACAATCACAAAACAAGTTTTAGAAAAACAATATGTAGCTAGAGTATATTCATAACTCACCTCATCCGAGAAACACAATTTACTATGCGAATGCCTACTTATTACTCCCTCCGTCCCTTTTTAAATGTCCTGCTTCGTAACTCCAACTTATTAAAAAGACATCATCATTATACTTTTCACATCAACTTTTTCCTCCACTTTTCCTACTTACCCGTCATCATTACACTTTTACTCACTAACTTTTCAAAATGGAATCTACTTTTAGGGACAAAATAGACAATACACCAACTTTTACCCACTAACTTTACAAAATGGACACTTATTAAGGGACAGCCCAAAATGGAATACTGGACTATAAATAAGGGACGGAGGGAGTAATTCTGAAACCTCATGTTTTAATTTTATTTTTTTTCCTTCCCCTCCTCCCCTGATTTCCTCTCTTTCCTTCTTTCTCTCTCTTTTTACCTTTCTCCTCCTCCTCCCTTGATTTCCTCTAGCTCTTTCCTTTTTTCTCTCTCCTTTTTTTTCCCCTTCCTTTCCTTTAGCTAAGTGTCGTGTGTGTAGTGTGTGTGTGTGTGTGGAGGTGTGGTGTATGTGGTGTGGTGTGTGGATGGGATGGGAAGGGTGGGGAGGGGAGGAGCCTATTTATACTAATGGAAGAAGAATCTAGATCATATCTAGAAAATCCTAATCATATCTTATATAATCTAATAATATCTAGCAAAATCTATATCAAATCTTAGTGAATCTAATAAGATCCAAATGTATCTATTAGATTTCTAGTCTAGAATAATCCCACAAGGTCTAATCCAATTTCTTCCGGATAATTCTTTGAACCTTACGGCTGTTCGCCTCGCAGGGAACTCTTGCCTCACACTCCTGTGTTGCGATGAAGTTTTAGACGATTGAGACTATATCGAAAATCTTAGAAAATACGCTAATTCTAACGGTAAGTAGGCCGCCAAATATTAACTCCCTATGTTTTATTCTTTTTATCATCTTATTTGCTTGTAAAAGTCGGGGTGTTTCACATTCCTAGTTGCTTGATTGTTGTTTTGAACGTAGTGATCAGAGCTACATTTTCTAAACGTAAATATTATGTTCAACGCTATATTGAGAATTTTAATAATTTCGTCACCTACAAATTGTTACTTGGAATTCCTAACTAAACAACTTGCGTTATTATTTTATAAATCTTATTCATTTCCAGCAATGTAGCATTATGTAACACATCATGAATCTTGCGGTATAGCATGCATATGAGTATTCTTTGGGGGTTTATTTGTGCATATTAAAAAAAAAAAAGAACTAGGGAATTCATTTCAAATAAATAAATAATACCCCTAAACGGTTCATCCTTTCAATCCATTATGTATTACATCATTTCTTACAAATTTTTGAAAGAAATTCACAAAAACATTTAGACAAGGAAAAAAAAAAATGGGTGAACCATTAGATGGCTCATCGGACCTCAGGACTTCATTCCATCTTGTCGGATGCTCTCAATCCGACGGCCACTCACTTGGATAGTGAACCCAGAGCATCACCACCCAGAAAGCCCAGAAGAGACCAAACCAAGGAGGGTCTTGGAACGTCAGAATGACCCCGGTAAGAATAAGAACAATGGGAAGGAAAACAAACCAAAAATCAAGTGCACTAGTCATCATTATCATCTCTCGTTTTTTTGAACCCTTAACGAGCTGTACGCTCCATTTTATAGGAAAAATAGAGTCGTGCAGGGGAAGGAGAACGACCTAACGGCCGTAGAACTAAACTTGACAGACCCATCTTCAGCGCGGCAGCACGCCAGGGTTTGAAACCCTAGGGGTTTAGCTGTTTGGGCTTTCGATTGGGGCCTCTGAAACTCTGATTTGGGCTTGAAGCCTAAATTTTTCGAAAATTAACTTCGTTTTGTTATCATTTGACTTACCCCTCGTAAAAGTCCAAGGTATTGATTCATGCATTTCACTATGGGTTTGGAGAACGCGTAGTAAATTTTTGATTGGTTTACTCAAAGGTTTGCAATTCCTAGTATTTAGATTTTTCTTGTACAACCTTCTAAGTTGAGGAGATTTTTCTTGTACAACCTTCTAAGTTGAGGATATACAAAATTGGTTTGGACAATGTATTGTAATAGGGTTTAGTGTAAAATGAGGAGGTAAAATATTAGGTTTTAACAAATCTTTTATTATGGTCACATTCTAAGAAGACGATTAGAGACAAAGCTTTATCCTATTCTAATTTTTATGATCTTTATGTTGGAAATTTCTTTGTTTCCACTTACTAACTTCTATTTGGAATTTCCTGCTAAATGAATTTACCATTATATTTTCCTTATCGCCTTTATTGTAAGTAACGCTGGCAGCATACAACACTTCATGAATAGCAATATAGCTAACTCTTTGATGTTCTCGATAGACTGGGTCTTTAATTTATTGGAACATTCATCTAACTCCCATGGTTATTCACAATCACAGTTGTAATTAAATACAAATTAAATTCCTGCGCTAAATCAATGTTGATCCTAGTTATTGACACTTGACAATAACCTAGTTAAATGTTTATTCAAGAATGATTTGCCCATTCTTCTTCCATTATTTGCATTACTAATAAAAAACAATTTTTATACTTTCCTTTTAATTATAAATTTTTTATTTTTTTTGTTTTATTCACATGAATTTACAATACTGATTAAAGTGCAAGATAGTAAATTTAAATAGATAAAAAGCAAAAAAGTAAGTGTAAATGATAAAAAAAAAGAGTACGAAAATCAATTATCTACTAATAAAACAGTGAAAAACGGAGCACTTACCGGCCGGATATTGTGTTAGAGGGGTAAGATGTCGCCAATCGCTGCGACAGTCTGAAGGAGGTCCACCAGGAAGCGTCTGCAAGCCCAAAACAAAAGGAATACTAACCCACTAGCGATAATCGGAAGGACAATTTTACCGAAGAACGAGAGTGCCATGGAGGAAGACTTCAGCTGTGGAGGCGAGGAGAGAGTGTACGGCGGTGGTGGCGGCGGCTGAGGCGAGGCAAGAGTGTACGGGGGCGGTGGCGGCGAAGGCGAAGGTGAGGAGAGAGTGTACGGGGGTGGCGAAGGCGAGGAGAGAGTGTACGGAGGCAGCGAAGGCGATGAGAGAGTGGAATGGGGTGGTGGCGGTGGAGGCGGAGGCCGGGAGAGAGTAGAAAGAATTGAGATTGAGAGAAGGAGAAATCTCAATGATCTCACCATTTTGGGTTTGGAGAGGAAATTGTCCGGGGAGAAGAAGAAGAAGAAGAAGAGAGCTGGATATGCGGGAAATTGGGAGTTACTATTTCTAAGGAGGGAGTCGGCCTCCGAGTAGGGTTTTTCGGCTTACGTGTAGGGTTTTTCGTCCCTTACAAAAAAAAAAAGAAAAGAAAAAGGTCAATAATGATCAGCAAGTCTATAATACATAAAAATTTGATGAAAAATTAATGAATGTGAATTTTTTTTTTAATAAAGACAACATCAAAACCTTGTGGTCCATAATTTGTTGCTTAGAGCATCCACAGTGGTATAATCAAAATAAAAAAATTTATAAAGTTAACAACATTTGCTCAAAAAGAGCTCACATTGGAATAACCAAATTTAGAATATCTTAGCAACTTATCAAATTTTGGCCATTGGATAATCAAAACTATAAACCTTTTGTCAATAATCAAATTTAATTGTTTTCACATTTTCTCAATCAAGTATACCATCATTACACAAAAACTTTCTTTCTTCTATTTTCAACATGTTTACAACAAAAATACTTTTAAAAACAGTTTTTATTTTTTTTGAAAAAACAGTTTTTTTACACTTTTTTATATTAAAACTGTTTTTTCCCTTTTTTTCAAAAACTGTTCTTTTGAAAGAAACAATTTTTTCTATTCAAAAACTGTTTTTTTTTTAACTTTTTCCCGAGAACTGTTTTTTTTTTTTTAAATCAAAGTTTTCAAAAAAAAAAAATCTCTTTTTCTAATAACCTATTTTTATTAGTTTGAAAACTATTTTAAAAAAATTGTTTTCTATGTCACAATTTCTAGATTTTTATAAGTTAAAAAGGTGATGTGGCAAGTTTTGGTTATTCAATTTTGATTGTACCACTGTGGACCTTTACATTGCTAATCTTAGCAACCCCTTAAATGGATAAGCAAAAGATGATGTGGCACCTTTTGATTATTCCACTGTGGATGCTCTTAGTGGAAACGCCCCCTAAAAAGTGCTAACTAGAAATGTAAACTCGTCACTTTTGCCTATTACTTTTCATCTGCATGGGACACATTCTTTTAGGACTCTAAAAATTGCTAATTAGAAACAAAAGTACGAGATGGTGGAATCATAAGGTAGGGTTCTTGGAGACTTAATTTATTTTTTTGTTTTGTGTGTTTTATTCATCTTTTCTGAATTCTTTTTAGTTTTGCAAGATATTTTTTTGATTAATTATCCGCCTTGACGAGAGTAGTCTTAAAAATACAAAATTATGAACAAAAGCAAAAAAATAAAAAAATCACTAAAGACAAAAAAAAGTATCAAACTGTCTTATTTGTCTAAAGTGCCGTCTTATTTAGATTTTTTCAATATCGGTCCATATTTTTATACTTTCCAATTCGTCTTGTCGAGACGAACAATTAACCCAAAAAATTAGGATGAAATGCTAAATAAAAAGTTATGAATATTAAATAAATGAGTTTCAGACTTATATGTTTACAAGAACGCAAGTGATGTCAGGGAAGGGGGGAAAAGCAATTTGCTTGCTGCATTCATACATATATATTGCCGGTATTTTAAAATTCTCATTTGCTGCATTCATGGGTGCTTTTCCCCAAATTAGAATGTTATCTATATGATGATTTTCGTGCGGTGTTGGTTTTATAAATTCTGATTTGATCTAATTTGAGCAGTGGCAATTGAATTAGTTTTAACTTTTTTTTCTTTTTTTTTCTTTGCAAAAAGATAATAGGTGATATTATACATCTAAAAATTAGTACATCAAGAGTAAACTTTATCTCTAAATAAGGGATCAAGAAGCTAAACAAGAGGGGCCTCAGATTAAAGACTATACCCAACTCCAACTAAACCCACTATTAATTCCAAATAGGCAGAGCATCACAGAAAACAATCAAAAACACCCATGCAGAGTGATAGAAGCCCCACAAACGGGGATTAGAAAAAAAAGAGAGAGAGAGAGAGAGAGAGAAACTGTTATTGGAACCAAATAGAGTCTGCAGTGTCAGAGCAGACTTCATCCATTAACCTAGATCTCCAACTCCGGCGGGGGAGGACACCTCCGACGACCACGATCTGCAAGACACTAAATGAGCCAAAAACGTGGGTTCAATCTCAACTTGAGCCTTAATGAACCGAGCTTAAAGGTTTACTAAATGAGTCTCTTTAATCAAGTCAAGTCTCGCTTAACGAATGACGAGTCGATTTTTTTGGAACGAGATGTTAACTAATCGTGCTAAAAACTTGAGCCTTTGCACGAAGAACTCGTTTAATAAATGAGCCGAGCCCAAGAGCTACGATTTCCGTTTCCAGCTCACGCTTGCCGCCTAAAAGTTCAATACTTCATGGCTAAGAAAGGAATACTGATGATGTCATCCAATGTGACATAACTAGTGTGACGTCAACACAGCTTACAATCTACGCGGCCACACCGCCGTATCCAATTCGGTGCAGTTTTCGCTCGGGCCCATGACAACGATTGCAGTCGTTCATTTTGTAAAGCTCGTTGAATTCGTCAGCTATGCAAAAAATTAACTTGAATGAACATAGATAGGTATATAGCCAAAACAGATTTTGTAGAAGATAAAAAAGTGATGACAAAAATTAAGTCTAAACACATAATTGATTGTACGAACCAAATTTTGGAGTCTCCTTGTATTGGCAATTTTGCATAAGGAAACACATATTTATATTGAATTGTAATTTTATTAGCTAGTGAATCTGTATAAGATTTGAATGGAAGTAATCGTTAATTGTCATTGAAAGTGATTGAATCAAATGACCAAAGACAGTACGACTTAGATCAATCGGTTGGAGAGGGCTTGGAACGGATTGATCGGGTACCAACCTGAGATCGATTTGATTATGGGTCGGCTTGTACACACTTTACAACTAATATAAATATTAGTCTTCTTTTGACTGCTAGGGTATGAGAGATACAGTGCAGCACCAAAAAGTTCAAAAACCTAGTATGAGGGCTACTTTGAATTGAGTTCTTATCCAATGGTTGGATTGTATGTAAAACTTCTTCTTCTTCTTTTTTAATAACTCTGGTGTCCGGACTAGTTTTCACGTACCTCGATTAATTCTGGAATCAATCTCATTCCACCGTCTAATTGCGGAATCCCAATTAAAGTCAGAGTAAAACTCTATATGGACTAGCCCAAAAGAAATTGGTAGCAGTGATTTTAAACCTAAAACTTTAGGACAGAATAAACCCCTAAGTCCTGACCGTGACTAATAGACCAACTCCTTCGGGGTTAAAATTCACTGTGAACTTCGAAGAAAGAAAGGAAAAAGATGACTAATGAGAGGGTCCTCTATGGCTCGTCGTAAAATACCAAAGCGTCTACAGACCACAAACAAATGGGGTAATGTTAGCCAAGGAAATCCTCTGACAAGGTACGTCATTTTATGTAGCGCAATCGATACGACGTTGTTCTATATATGCAGCACTGTCGATATCAAAGAATAAGGGAGGATTGAAAATTTCCTGTTAAGATTAGAAATTAATTAGGAGGAATTATAAGATCCTCTCAAACCAAGCTTCATTTTCATTCTTCGAATCTTCATTTTGAAGAATCTAGCTCCTTCCCTCAACCATACTTCATTTTTTTTTTTTGACACGTAACCATACTTCATTTTGAGTTCTTTATAATGAAGAATTTACTCTCCTTAAAATGCTATACTATGTGATATTATTGCTTATTTATCATGATACTTAATTAGAAGGAGATTCACGATACCTTTAAAATGAGACCAATCATAAATATACTTAATAAATTTTCTTTTCAAAATTTTGGAGGATAAGTTGAGGTTTGGAGAGAAATGGATGAAATTTTGAAAAAAATGAAGAATGGTAATTGAAGTTCATTTAAATAGTCGTATTTTTCAAAATTTTGAACTTTGAAAATTGGGTTGGAGGTGCTCTAAAAGATTAGTATATATGTTAATGGTGATTTGTATTTAAGAATAGGGTACCAACCTGAGATCGATTTAATTATGCTCTAAAATATTATGTGAAAATTGGGTGAAGGCACTAAGCTAGGGAAGAAAAGCTATCAAAATTTGGGTTTGGTTTTTGAGGCAATGAGTGGAGAGAGAAATTATGGGAATAATTGGATGATATGGGTAATGAGTGAAGAGAAATAGATAGAGAAATGAAAATAATAATTAAAAATATGGATAATGAGTAGAAAAAAAATGAGAATAATAATTGAAAGTAAAGGTGATGAGTGTCTAGCTTTTGAGTTGAATTTTTTTTTTTCAAGTTTGAATCCGCATTAATGATTTTAGTAGTGTTCCACTTTAAGAAAAAATACTTTTTTTTCAAAATGTTTGAATTTCAAACTCAAATATAATAAAAATAAAAAATATTTTTTCAATTTTTTTTGCACCATTTAAAAGATCTTAATGAGATCTATCAAACAAGATCTATATTTGTAGAAAAATTATTTGCATAAACGCATAATTTTTGAGTTTGAAATTACCTTCTTTCTCAAAAAGTACTTTTTTTGAGAAACCGGAAAGGCAATGAATTTCAAACCTGTTGAAATCGGTGACTCCGTTGCTTTTCTCTCTTCCTCCTTATCCTTAAACTTGTCAGAAATAGTCTTGCCAGTCTCCCTATTAATCATGATTAAAAAAATTTTTAAAAAAAGACTCCCTATTAATGTCGGTAATGGTACCATGTGGATAGACCCTAATATACGTAAGCATATACGTAAGGATCAAAATATATATATACACGTAAGCATGCTTTGATATTGATGCTTACGTAAGCATATACGTTAATTAATACTACTGTATATCACGTGATTATACCCATGTGATAATCACGAGTTCTTTTTAAGATTGTTCCTCAGGATTTTAAAAACATAAAAAATAATCAATCCTTCTACCATCACATATTCACACTCACAACAAGGGTGGAGCCCGAACACACTACACACCCAGTGTGTGTGGACCCTACCCTTATTATGAGTGGAGTGTGTGAATGAGTGTAGTGTTAGAATTATTGTTCCGATAATAACCGAAAAAGCTACAACGGTCACCGTCACATTCATATCTGGATTATAATTGACAACTGGAGTGACTGACAATAACCAGATGGGAAGTGGTTTTTACAGACAAAATAACCGTAACCTGTTGGGAAATGATTTTTACACTCTTTTTTTATTATGACATTTTTTACTTGTCTTTTATTAAAAAAATATACACAAAAACTTCATTAAAAGACAAAGAATGGAGTGTCATAATAAAAAACGGGAGTGTAGAAATCATTTTCCTATTTATATCGAGTTGTAATTTTACGGAGTATTATTATTTTTATTGGCTAATGAGTCTGTATAGGATTAGAATGAAAATAATCGTTAATTGTAATTGAGAGTGATTGAATCGAATGACCAAAGACAGTACAACTTTGCGATCAGATCAACCGGTTAGAGAGAGCTCAATTGAAACGGATTGATCGAGTATCAATCTTAGATCCATTGGTACAACCTGACTACATGAGGCGGAAGTTGGGAGTGAACAGATCGATTGATATCGGTCGGCATATGCACACGTTACAACTAATATAAATAATCCAATAAGGACCGATCGGTCCCCTACCGAAATCGTACCGACCGCCGCGCTAGGCCGTCTCCGGCCACCGGACGGCCGATTTGAGCCGTTCAAAAATTCTTTAAAAAAAAACTATATACACGAAAAAATAGTGTATTTGGATCAAGCACCCTACACACATCGGATGCCGTTGATTCCCATTAGGGCCCCCTCGTCTTTTTTTTCTAGAATTTTTAGACGGCTTGGATCGACCATTCGGTGGCCAGAAACAGCCCGGCGCGCCCATCGGTACTATTTTCGATAGGGGACTGGTCAGTCGCTATAGCAGGACTCATAAATAATAGTCTTCTTGTGATTGCTAGGGTACGAGAGATACAATGCAGCAGCCAAAAGACATTCTTTTTAAAAAGTTCAAAAACCTAGTATGAGGGCTACTTTGAATCGAGTTCTCATCCATGGTTGGATTGTTGAAGCTAAAATAAAACTCCAAAAGGTGTTCACAATTTTATTTCAACAAACTTAGAAAGAGTTATTCTTCGGTGGATTTCCAAAGGATTGTGGAAGGCTTGAGGAATCAAGCCAACAATCAATCAATCACAGGGTGTTGTGTACGTGTGTATCATCAGCATGTGGTACTTAGAACATTGTGAGGATATTAACTTCTTTTGGATATGTATATATGTAACTGCACATTGATTATAGTGATTTGATTTTTTTCCGTGATTTTTGCCCATTCAGGAGTTTTTCACACGTATCTTTGCGTTGTGTGATTGATTACTTCCATAGTTTTTGCTGGTAGTATTACTTTAGTGATTCACATTTATATTTAAGAGTTTTTACGGATTGTTAGGGAACCCTGATTTTACATTACCCATTTTCTCCTTGTGCAAATATATTTTGTTCATGTACCTATTGATGTTCAATCAAGCTAAATTTTTACTCGATGAGCTCTACGAAATAAATGAGTTGGATCATTGTTGTGAGCCTGAGAAGGGCTGGATATTAACAAAACTGGACTGGACCTTCCCCGATCTTGCTGGGCACGAGCCCAGTCCATGGTCCAGGTAGACCAGGCCAACTTTCTTAACTCTAGCCCGCACAGTGGAATCGAGCTTAGGTCCTTACCGACATCTGGGACTTGGTTATTATTGATGTGATGTTCTAGGTGTTTGGTCCCAAAAGTAGAATATTCTCTCTCTTTAGGTTTGTTCACGACTTTTTACTACAGTATGTTGGAAAATTCCGTCCAGTGGGCGAGTCGTGAGTGTACTTCACGCGACTTACTTGACGTTTTCTTCACAGTCGCCAACTCCAGCTGTAATGCATGATTAGCGTTTAATTCATCGAGAACCTCCAAATACGGACACGAATTTTGAAAGTACGAGGAATTCAGGAGGAATTTTTTGAAAAACAAAGAGAACAAAGCATCTATATTTTCATGCTTTTCACGTATCCTCGTAATGAATGATGTATGGTAAAGAAATTAATCTGAACGGAATCTATACTATAGCTTTGTTTTCTAGCACTTATAATCTAATTTATTTAGCATATTTGCTTTAAAAGAAATTTAATGAAGCAGCAATAATCACTTATTTTGCTTTTCTTTTATGACTCAAAAAGCTAAATTTTTTAAGAAATTAATCTGAACGGAATCTATACCATAGCTTTGTTTTCTAGCACTTATAATCTAATTTATTTAGCATATTTGCTTTAAAAGAAATTTAATGAAGCAGCAATAATCACTTATTTTGCTTTTCTTTTATGACTCAAAAAGCTAAATTTTTTAATTTGTTAAAACATGAATGTTTGTTAATAAATAATTTTTTTGTGTGTATTTTAAGTTGTTAAATTATGACTGAACAAAAGAATCCAAGCCATTTTCCTTTAATTACACAAGATACCCCTCCCCAAATAAGTTCCACGAAAACTTAAACAATTATGAAAATTAAATAAAACTAAAAATATCACAATTTTGGGAGAATGAGTTGTCTTTTAACTTGAAGACAGAATGAGTTGTCTTTTAATTATGAAAATTAAATAAAACTAACAATCTGTTTTTGCAAATTCAGTTGTAGTATTGCAATGCACAGAACTATTTTTTTGTAAAAGTATATTTTTGTTTGGAATTCTGTAAATAAAATTGCACGAGAACAAATGTATTGTTGGATTTTCTGAACAAGTGATTTGACTCTCTCTTAGAAAGAAAAGAGGAACAAAAACTAGCGAAAAGGCCCAAAGAGTAGGAACTTTAGATAGATATATCTCAGTGAGTCGAGTTCGAGCTTACTCAAGCTCGTCTCGTTGAAAGTACAAGCTTAAATATCTAACTCGAGCTTATTTAGCAAACATTTTTTATTATCAACGTGAAAAAAAAAAAGAAACCTAAAAATGATCCAACAAGATTGTATCACTCTGCTACGCACTTTACCATTTACTTCTACAACTATATATGGGTAGAATTGAATCATTAATTGGGTCTTATTTTTTGTTTAATTTGTACGATTTTATTTGGACCAATTTCAAAACCAAACAAATATTTTCGATCGTTTCAGCCGGTTCAATTTTTTTTTCTATTTTTATTTCACTCTAAAAAAAAAAGTAGTCCGTGTGATTTTGTATAAATAACAAGAGTATAATTTGAGCTTCCTGCCTCATTTTAAATAATAAATACATTCTCAAAATTGGAATTTTAATTTTTAAAACTCCAGACATAACCCCTTTCCGAAACTAACCTTGCAAATAATTCTTAATTCGAATAATTGATCATCTTGGAAAGAGTGAGGCTCAGATCTGGGTATAATCAGGCGAGATATCCAACTCCGCCATGGCTGCAACCACCTGGGTTGCCCCGCCATGAAACGGGTTGGATTATCAACGCCCGAATCGATTGCTCGAAGATCCTAATATCGTCACAGCCTCTTTCAGGTAGGGTTGGCAATGGGGCGGGTAGGGAGTGGATACCACTATCCCCGTCCTTGATCCCCAAACCCAAATCCATCCCCATCCCCTCCCCGATCCCCTCCGAGGAATTATTTTTACCCTCCATCCCCACCCCAAACGGGGAACGGGGATCCCCGCGGGGAATCGGGGATCCCACTAGAACCACAGGCAAAACCGGTGTTCTTAATCCGGTATCCCTCCAGCTAACGCCCCGCTTTTTCGGAAGCAAAATAAATGATTTTATAAGAAAATTTTGCTAAATAATACTCCCTCCGTCCCAAAATCATTGTCCATTCCGCAAAACGGAGTCTTAAAAATAATACGATTTTTGCAAGAAAAATTCAAAAGTTTTTAACAACTTACTAGATATCAATGAGTTCTATTAATTGGTGAAAAAAAATTGAATTTTTTCTTTAAAAAATTGCATTATTTTTAAGACTCCGTTTTGCGGAATGGACAATGATTTTGGGACGGAGGGAGTATGATTTTCAGAAATAAAGGTTTCGCTATTACAATCTCAAGATAAATCTACTGATTCAAAATACATTAACTTCAGAGCTGACTCTAGGTTTGATACGGATCCTAAGCATACTCGATCTTCGTTCCTGATATTCTTTCTGTGTCGAACTGCATCATCGTTGAATCCCCTCCATTGATTCCTGCGCTTTCTGGCAAATTGATCGCCGAAGCAATCGATTTATCAGGATACAGACGTATCCGTGAGTGATAAATCACCCAATAGAATAATCCAACCCAACCACCCCTCTTATTTTACAGCTAGCAAGCAAACAATATAATAATGATGCAATGAAGTAAAACAGAGAGTTTTCACACAAACCAGTTTATTACTATCTATTAACCCTACGTGAAATCTAAGATCTCATCCACGAGATCCTTTCCTCCCATAACCACTAACTATGACCGTGTCATGGAAAATCCCCCCCTTGCTTGTCCTGCACACGGGGTCCTAAATGAATTCACCTAAGTTATGTACTTCGTATAAATTCATTTACAATCATAGCAGGGGGCACGATTACCCTTTGGAACTTCCCATGGCGTACCATACATTAGGGTCGCACCATTCCTAAGCCACTAACTATGACCGTGTCATGGGACAATCCCCCTTGCTGGCCTTGCAAGGCACGATTACCCTTTGGAACTTCCCATGGCGTACCATACGTTAGGGTCACCACAATGTCATCAATCCAGGGCCCAACAGGTCACCCTTGCCTTAACTATGGCCCAAATCACAATTTCATAACTCCAACACTTCACCATTTTTCCATTAACTCAGCATCGTCTATGTGAAATCTATTCGCATACCACCCCATGTCTCTAGGGTCCAATTTAACATATCAATCAGAGGTTGGAATAATAGATAAGCAATCAGAATAATAATTGAAATAAACAATAAGCATAAAAATCACGTAACCTTTTATGAATAGGCCGAAACATAAACTTAATAAACTTCAGGGGCAAACTTTAATAGGTTAACAATGCATGAGGGCTGAAACACATCACTTTAATAGATAAAGGGGAAAACTGTAATTTAGGTTTCATTTTTTTTTAAAACAACCGGCATGAGCAGTACCAACAAAAAGCGTGAACATTAACCATGCTTATGAACAGTGAACAGTGAATGTTTTCGGAAAAAAAAACTGGGTTTCGTTCATTCGATTCTAATTTCAATTCTTTTTCTTTTTAATCATAAAAACTAACATCTTAGCACGTTAATATACTTAGGGGAGATAGGGATAGCAATTAATCTACCTTTAATCCGGACAAAACGATTTGGTGGAGTCCGGTGGATTTTCGTTTGGCGACGAAAGATCGGTATTCTAGCAGTAACTTTGGACTGGAATAACTTGACCAAACCTCTGCCGTTTTGGACGATTCTTGTGTCTAACGCGAAGATCTTGAAACGCTCTACAACTTTCGTGAAGAAGTCTAAGCCCGAAAATCATTCGAACTAGTAGAAAAGTGGGGATTTTCATAAGTCCTGTGTGCTGTCTGGAACAGAAATCCGAAAATTTCACTGAACTTTGGACGGCTATAACTCTATCAATACTCGATCGTTTGGAGTGATTCTTGGGTTGAAATCGAAGCCCTCGACGCCCTCTACAACTTTCGTGGAGGAACTCTGGCCTAAAAACGACATTAGCTAGGAAGAAACAGGCTGTGAACAGAGGTACCTGATATGGACGAGAATGGAGTTGGTCTTTTGATTTTTGTGGAGTAGCGTGGTGCCTTCGGGTCGAAGTAATGTGATATTTATAGGAGAATTTGGATGAGGGAGGTAAGTTTGAGTTTTAATGGGATTCTAACTCTTGGGCTTTGAGATGGATGAAAAATAGGATTAGGGAAGAAGTAGAGATTGAGTAGGAGTAGGAGAGATGGGAGGAGTTCTAAACATGCATGCAATTAAAATAATAATAATAATAATAAAAGAGATAAATAAGATAATATACTTATCTTTTTGTATTTATCTATTAAGGAAAAAAAATAATAATTAAGACCTAATAATATTAACGCTATAAAAAATTGGGTCGAAAATTCGGGTCGTTACAAAGACGCCAGGAACAAACAACACACGCAGAGCTCTTTAAAGCTTCGGTTTCTCAGTCTCTCAACACGACGCTATTTCATGAGTTTCCGACGTGAACAATATTTAACTGACTTGAACTATTGATTTGAGCTCTTCTTTCTACTAATTTTCTATCCGTGGTAAGTGAATTCAATTACTTCTATGTTAGTTGACAGTGAGCTTTAGTTTCTTTCTTTCTTCCTCACTTATGTATATATCACTTATGTATATATAGTACTCCTATATAACTTTCATTTATGTGTGTGTGTATGTGTGTGTGTATATATATATAAAAACAGGGCGGGGCGGGGACAAACTCATACCCATCCCCTACCCATTCCCCATTTTTAAAAGAAAACTATTCCCATCCCCTATCCGATCCCCGAAAAATCCCCAAATCTCCAACCCATTTGGGGCGGGGAATGGGTCGGCTGGGATTGCTATCCCTACTTTCAGGATCGAGTAATTATTCAGTGCTTCCCAGAGCTGTAACAGATCCTACGACCATGTACAGTCAATGGAAGGATATCTGAAGGCTCTGTTTGGATGGATTGGAATTGGCTGTTGGATGATGATGGGAATGCGTTATGATCCTTCCCTGAAAACATTTCCCCAGTGAGTAGATAGAAAGCAGACGACGAAGATCGAGGATTCGAGATGATTCTTCATCACCACAACCCTACACACACACACACACAGAGGGCTGTTGATATTGGAGGTGAAATCATCGGCAAATTTGGGGAGAGAGGCAACCGCCCTTGAAAAATCCCAAATCTCTCCACCGGAGCCTCATTCTTGAGCAAGAACCCTAGATCAAAGATCCAAGCCCAGTATTTATGTGCCTTAAAGTTCACTTTTTGACCTTGTTTGCCCAGTTATTTACATCAGGAAGAGGGATGAATGGTGGATTGGTGTGGTGAGGGCCAGGGGTATGTTAGACAATGTGTGAACACATTATTCATGGCTTTCGGGTGCTTTGGTTTAAGAATTCTTTTCGATTGTTTGTTCGTTTTTTATTTTAAAAAAAATACTTTTATTAGTTCGCATTAAATTCTTTTGCGGATCGTTGTATCGTGTGGCGACGATGGAAAAATAAAATGTGAAAAAACTTCACTGAAGACAAACATGATCCAAAACATATATTTTTTGGGATTATTTTTTGTTTTCCTGAACCTTTTTGATATTGGTCCATATTTTTAAATTTTTTACAATTTTGTAATTTCTCTTGTGGAGATAAATTGAAAATCTAAAAAAATTTGAGGCAAACCAACAAAAACAAAACAAAAAATATAATCCATAAAGATTAGTAAGCCAAAACATCCCTTATCAATAACTCTTTTTGTTAAAGTGATTATTCGGCAATGATGGGTTTCACGTCATTCTCTATTACCCTTATAGTCTCATATTCCACTAGAATTTATAAACTTAATAATGAAGTACACAAAAAAATATGTGGCGTAGATGGTGTTAGTGCATCCAATCAACATAATTTTTGACCGGATCAAAAAAAAAAACCCATAATTTTTTACATAATTAATATTGTCAATGAATGTTGAAAATGTAAACGTCGAAGTGGACCAAAAAGGTCCACAAATGGGATGAACGCTTCAAAAAAACAACTAGAAAGGATCTTCTGGTTGATAGTTGATACCTTTTGATTTCCTTTCTTCATCGGGTTGCTACCATAGATTAGTTTTGTAGAACCTAAAAAATAAATAACTTTGGAACTTGGTTGAAAAATAACCAATATAGAGAAAAACCGAAAAAATGTTTTATAACTCTCGAAATTTGTTTTTGCCAAATACAATTAATAGGAGAACCCAAAAAAGTATTACAAAGCTGTATAGGTTTTTTTTTTTTTTGACAAATCAGATCATCCCAGATATTATATATAAGAAAACACAATATTATATATAAATATTGCGAAGCTGTATAGTTAGGTGCGGGGAGATTTTTAGTTCAATTTCTAAAGAGAAGATGTTGAATGGGTTGGATGATGATGTTAGGTGCGGTGCTTGTGGTCTCAAATAATTGAAAAGTATTTCAAAAGGAATGAGACTTTCATTTTCATACTACGATGAAATCCTAGATTTACTTAAGCCTTGTTCTGTTAAGTTTTTTATTTTTTAAATATTCATTTTTCATTTTATTTGTGCTTTACTTAAATGTACTAATGTGTTAGAAATTAGAACCAAAACAAAAGCTGAAAGATATACGTGGCGGCATAGGAAAATTCTAAAACCGCACAAATTTCCACGAACAAAAACACAACACACTCACATGGGTTTACGGACTCCACGTGGAAATCATAAATCCATGTGAATATGTTGTGTATTTGTTTGCGTAAACGTTTGTGGTACTAGAATGATTGAGTACATAATGAGAATTTTGTAGGTGGTCATTAAACACATTTATATGAAGATATTCCGTTTTGGGCCGGGAGGATAGAATCTAACTGAATGGACTTTTGGCCCAGCTAAATTCAGCCTTCGAAAATAGTCCACATATTTAACTTCTTTTAGCTTTGGCCATTTAAGTTAGCACGGGAGTTAGTTAGTTAGTTAATCCACATATCTATAGTCATGAACTCTAAATGGAAGATTGGATCGAACACCTACACATATCAAATTGAGCTTGGAATAAGGAGGTTTGATCGAAGCCTTGCCAAAATAAAGGAGTTTTGGGTGGATCAGAGGAATTTTCATGGCCCCACTTGGTTTTTTTTTTTTTTTAAATTATTGAATAGCTCAGATCATTTGTATGAGGCCAAAGTGAACCCCGCGTGGTGGTCGGTTCCCATGGTCAGTTTCTTTAACTTTCTCGTAAATAAATTAGGTGTTTTTATTACGTCTTCGCTAAGGTTAGTGAGATATCTTTTGATTGTTTGGGAAAACTAATACTTTATTTGGTTACTGTTTTTTATTCAATGATGCAGATTTACAATCAATTTTACATAATTTGTGCTTAATTCTAATCTTTTCTTACAGTTATTAATACTAGGTGTGCTTAATTTTAATATTTTCTTACAGTTTATTAATACTAGGTGCCCCCAATCGGAGCAAATCCTGAGTCCACCACAATGCTAAACAAATTTGTGTTTCTCCGTCTGTGTCTGTAACATGTTTGTGCAAAAAGCTCACTAAAAAAAAACCATCATTACTTTAGTTATAACGAGTCACTTTGATTTTGAAAAAAATAGAGTATTTTTGTGGAGATTAATAAAATATTTTGCAGATCAAAAAAAAAAAAAGGGAGTATTTTTTCACATCTAAACCGACCTTCGATAAATTTTTCGGACTGGACAAATAACATTGGGCAAGTCCTGTCTTGCATTGTGAGTCCAGTAGTCCACCACGGAGCCCACATCGATTCTCAATGTTGTTTTATTCTTCGGGAAATTACCGGCCGCCCCCACTTTTGGGAGCTTGTTTTGTTTCAATCTTTCTCTCTTTTTTTCTTTTCTTTTCATTTTATCACTTTTTTAAGGGCGTGTGAATTGTGTATAATAGGAGGGTGAATTGTCTGTTGCAGGGGATATGAATTATTGTGTAAATTGTTTATAACAAAGGGTGTAAATTGTCTGTTGTACATTAGATTTCTTTTTAAGAAATTGTGTAGGTATCAAAAATTACCGATATGTTTTTTGAGTACTTTTACAATATAATTTGTGATTGCATAAATCTTTGGCCTTTTACATCTCGTGAACTTATTACTATTTTTAAGATTCGTACGTCCATCCAACATTGGAATTCTGCATCCATACCACATGTGATATCATGAAACTTTCAGCTATTATGGTGCATTTTCACTATAGTATTATTGGACTACATGCTAATTAATGACAATAGGTAAGTTGCTTCTGTTAAATAATTTTTAATTGCCTAAAAAATCATAAAAATATAGAGTTTGAAATTAATCTATTTAGTTTAACAGAAACGTCTATTTGTCTTTTGAATTTTTATGCACTGGTAGTTCAATAAGTTGAAAAGAACGTGTATGAGACTATGAGTATATACTAGGTAAAAGTAGATTCTTGGTGGTCCTAAGTTGCAATAGATATGAAACATGGTACATAAAAATGTTACTCTAAAATCACAAGATACTGAGAAACCAAACTTGGTTAAGTTAATTGGTTGACTCATGTTCTCTCTAGTAGAAGCCTGCGTTTGAGCCCCACGAGAGGCGGGTTTAAGGTTATGGACAACCTTTGAACTCTCTATTTACTAATCTAATAACACCTTAGTTGCTAATCCCCGCTAATGTATAAAGTGTGACAAAATAATAAAAAAAATCACAAGATGTTGCAATAAGAAACATGAGATTAGGTAACTTATCAACAGGTCTACAACCACACCCAAAATTACGTCATTTAATTTAAATACAAAATACTCAAATAAATATGAGGGATCACACACACAATAATGTATGCGAGCTCCACACTTTATCAGATCGTATCCCTACATTCATCTCTCTTCCTACCAACTTCATCTACAAATGTAGTTAAGTCCCTGGGAAAAATAGAGAACATCGAAGTCAGACAAAAGGAGGATTGTTAAAAATTTAAATTCTCTCTTAAAAGTTCAGTTTCTTACGACAAGATGTATATTTTCAGAATAAAAAATCTATGTTCTTTTGTGCATAATTATCTAAATTTTTTTATACCAAATTAAATATTTCAATTACGAGTAGTTTTTTTAATAGGTGCAAAGAGAAATTCAAAGCATTTTTTTTGTTGATGTAAAAATTACATGTTAATTGACAGACTACTAAAATATGTTTGTGCATGCGCGCAGCAACTAGGGCAACAAAAAACCACTTGCACTGTTATGGTAATTTTCTTTCATCATCCAAAACCAAAGGTTTTAATAGTGAAGATGGCCAAAGAACTCTCGTCATTGAAAAACATAACCCCAACTGATAATAATACGGAGTAATAATAATTGTTGTGGGTCCACCCGCGACGACTGATACTTTTGCATTTTACGGCTCCCCGTTGGTCGCTATGACCTTGGCGGCGGTCCTAGTTTGACCTTGGCGGCGGTCTTTTTCTGGAAGGACTCGTGTGGGGTCTAGAGAAACGTTTTTAGAGTAATCAGTGGAGATAGATAACAAAAATTTATTAGAGACCGTCGTGTTCGTTTCAGAATTTCTTCAACTCTAAATTGACATTTAATTTTTTATGTTATCGTGTCGTATCATATTTGTATTCTATATTAGAAATAGCCGATCCTAATATGTTAACCTCGTGTCGAGTTATCGTGTACTTTCATAAATTTCCACATTACAGACGCGCATTTGGCATTATTTGCATCAAAGTCAGCTCTCTCTCACTAGGAAGGAAACGATTGGGTGCGCATTTGGCATGATTTGCATCAAAGTCAGCTAGCTCTCTCTCACTAGAATGGAAACGATTGGGTGCGCATTTGGCATGATTTGCATCAACAAAAATGATACTCACACAACAACTTACACAAGTTGTTGTGTTTTGATGGTTGTGTACGTAGCATTGTTGGGCATCAAAGTCAGCTCTCTCTCACAAGTCACTAGCAAGGAAACGATTGGGTTGTCTCGTGACAAGGCACCGTCGACCACTCCTTTAATTATGAGTTAGAACAGAGGCGGACAAAGGGGTTCAAATTCAAAAATAATGTAAATGAAAAATAAATTTTTAATTTTTTATGCACCGTTTAAAAGATCTCAATGAGATCTATCAAACAAGATCCATATTACTAGGAAAATTATTTGCTTAAATACATAATTTTTAAGCTTGAAATTGCCTTCTTCAAAAATAAGTACTTAATTGGAGTTCTGGGACAATTTCATCTCCCATTGATTTTCTATCCTCTTTCATATACATTAACTTTTTTTATAACCAGATGTCCGGACCAGCTTTCGCACACATCGACTAACTACGGGGCCTTGAAGGAAACAAACGGGCATAACCCTAGTGATCCAAAGATTTGAGATAGGTTGACTTTTGTAGAATTCGAACATGCGATCTTGTGGTCAAGCACTGGACAATTACTTTCTCATGGCCCGAAACAAATAGTAATCAATAAAACGTGTCTAGAAGCACACGTTCATCAACTTGCCGCAAAAGGATAAGCAGCTTCCGTAACCTAATTAAATCAGTTTTTGGAATTTGACATTTTCCTACATCTCAAGGGGCACAAAGAGACTTTAATCGGGAAGCCCTAACCCTTACCAACTTTTTATGCACGTACGTGTTTTGCACTAAGTCACATAATTCGTGTACACGTGTGCGAGCGTAAAAACGTATTCGAATTGCATCTCAAACAAATAAAATTTTTGAGTAAGAATTGAGAGCGAAAGCACAAAATTTTAATTTCAGATGATTGAATGTGTGACTAAGGTGACTCGTGCAACTCAAATTTTTTGTAAATTTGTCTGCCAAGTAAAATTTAAAATTTATAAAACATAAACAGAATTTTAAAAAGTAAACTATAAATACAGGGCCTTGTTTTTTTTTTTTTCCTCGGCAAAACGAAGAATTTTATTAGCTCGAACAGGGTACATCGAGATGAAGCTCACAAAGCACAGGCACTTACGAGCAAAGGAAAACAAGACCACAAGGAAAAAAGAAGACGAAAGGGAGAAGAGGACACATCCAACAGATAATTGGACCACCCACTCCTCTCATAGGCAATCGGACTTTCACCTTCCTCATACCGTCAAGATAACCCTTAGGCCTCGTTTGATTCGCGGATTAACTGCCTGGGATAGGACTAAATGTACCTAATCCTGAGTTATCCCACGTTTGGTTCCCGAAATGACTGTCGGGATTATTAATCCCAGGATTAATTTTATCCCTATATGGTGGGTACTAAATAATCCTAGGGGGGAGGTGGGATTACGTAGGATTAACAAATAAGGAATTGTTTTAAAAAATATTTCGATGATATTGAGATTGATTTCAAAAAGCATTTTCAGAATTATTTTATTTAATATTAATTTCAGAAAATGTTTTTAAAAAAAATATTAATTTCAGAAAATGTTTTTAAAAAAAATATTAATTTCAGAAAATGTTTTTAAAAAAAATATTAATTTCAGAAAATGTTTTTAAAAAAAATATTAATTTCAGTAATTTTTTTGAAAAAACTTTTTTTTTAAAATATATATTTTCAAAACTTTCTTATTTTACAAAAACTTTTAAAAAAACTATTTCCAAAAATTTCATGTTTTTCAAAAATGTTTTCAGAAATTATTTTTAAAAAAAAATACGAAAAATGTTTTTTAAAACTTTCTTTTCTCAAAAAATGATTTCAAAAACCTTTTTCTTCAAAAAATGTTTCAAAAACCTTTTTCTTCAAAAATGTTTCAAAAAATATTCCTTATCCCATAATTAATCCCACGCGAATCAAACATGGGATTGGGTAAAATTAGAGATGAAATTAATCCAGGACAAATAATCCAGGGACTATTAATCCTAGGACTGTTAATCCCATCATTTTCAATCCGCGAATCAAACGAGGCCTTAAAGTCCTCCACCGAGTGTACCTTTCTATCGATTTTCACCTTAACCCACATAGCTACTCTAGTTTTAATTAACTCCCCAAGATCCTCCACACGCCAAGTAGCATTGTTGAGCACAAGATCATTCCTAACCAACCGTAATGACCAAATTGTAGCTTGGAAAGTAGTTTTCCACAAAAACTTCTCCAAAATGTATGCGTCGTGATTTTGTACATTCCTCTGTAGGAATATTCTAACACAAAAGATTAATAATAGTACTTGCCACCAAAACGAATTTTACCACGTCTAGGTCAATTCAAAATTACCCCTTTAATTACATTCATACATCATTGTTATGTTGTTGTTTTTTTGCCTTCATTCATATTTGAGACAATTTTAAATGGTAAATTTGAGTGTTGGGTAGCCGTCGATCTGTGAGCATCATTTTAGCGTTCAAAAGCAAGTTTGAACGTTGTTATAGAAAGGAGAATAACGCCATCTAAATCGGTGCCAATTGGAATGTATCGTTAATTATTCGCAGTTAACAAAAATTAATTAATTTACATATGCCTCATATTCATTGTACTTTGCGTGCTTACTTTGGCTTCTCAAACCTTATCCTCTCCTTTGAATCTATGAGTTGGTCTTAAGCGCAAGGCGCAACATTGCTTCCTGTCATCCATATTGTTTCTTGGGTCTCCTGCCCTTACATTTCCTTCAATTTTTTTTTAATACATAAATGGAAGTTCAAACCAGCTTGGACGCATCTTGACTATATAATTTTGGGGCCTTGAAGGTAACACAAACTATTCAGTGTTCCAAGATTTAGAATGTTTGATCTCTGTGGAATTTGAATATGTAACCTTGTGGAGGATAAGCACTTATTGTTTTCTCATACTTTTTTGGCCAAACTCTTTTTTTTTATGGGCTAGCTACTTGGCCAAATTCTTGGGGTTTGCCGGTTCGGCCAAACACAGATGTTGAAGTATGTAAATTTTTCGGGACAAGTCATGCATCATTAGATTGTTTCAGGGCTTAACATCCCCCCCTAAAAGTGGATGCCTGATGCCCCATTGTCCCATTTGTTTTCACAAATCTAAAAGGAGTTGTTTCGGTGACATATAGACAAGTTGTTTCCATTAAATTAAATGGACCAAATTATAGTCTTTGATCAAATTTATTTCCTTGAAAGAAAAACTGGTGAGAATTACAGAAATCTTTTGGGCTAAAAAGTTTAATAGAAACAAGTTTGCTAAAGGCAAAAAGTTGTAGACAAACGATATTATGGAAGCACCCTTGGTGTGATGAGTTTCACTTCAATTTGTGAATGGAGAATAAAATTTGTAGATCACTTCTCTGATTGCACCAATCATGGTCTCTTGCTAAATGAGTCAAATGACGTACGATCAGTGGTGGATTCAAAAATTTGACACAGAAGGGACACTCATTAGTCATTGGTTTGATGTGATTTTTTCCTCGTCAAGCACAATATTATTTTAAGTCCAAGTTTGAGCTTTAAAGATTCTTTTTCTACTTTTGTTACTAAATTGAAAGCACTAATTTCAAATGCAATCAATACGTAAATTTGAAGATGTCAAAAGCATATAATGAATCGCAGAGCAATTGAACTAGGAATATATGTTCTATATCTCAAGAACACAATACAGTAAGTGAGTTTTGGTTTTAATAAACTTGTAAGACAAAAAGAGTTATTTTTAGTATAAAGGAGATTATAATCACTTAATTAAGGATTGCTTTCGTGCTTTTTGAGTCTTATAAGAGTGATCGAGTTCATAATTTTAAAATAATAAGAGATTTTTACCTCTAAGTGCAGAAATGTGAAACTTAATTCACATGAAAGAGCAATGAAACTTAATTACCACTAGGTCTACTTTTACAAAAGGGAGGCTTAATTATTCATCCTCAAAGCATAACAGACTTAAGATTTCATCCTCCCATTTGTACCTATTTTTGATTTCGTCCTCTTACTAGTTTGAATACCGTTTTTGCCCTTTATTTGGTTGTTCTCTCTATTATATATATTATATATATATATATATAGACGCGAATTTGGGGACGAAATCATGAACCAATTCGTCCTCTCGTAAATCCCGATTCCTGCGGCAAGAAATTCTGCAAAATCCGAGCGTCCTTACCCCGAGATTCTCGCTGTTGATGTCAATTGCCCATATCCACCATAAACGGAAACAATCGATTCAATTTTGGAGCTCAAAATTTCCAAAAAACCCTAGTCGGTATAAACCCAAACCAGTCGGAGAACCAAATCCCGTTCGTCGTCCACATTTCGGAATACCGGTGCCAACCAACGGCGAATGCATTCACCCGTCCTCTCCGAATGGGGTTTTTACCGGAAAACTTCGCAACGCGAAAAATCGATCAAGCCATACGTGGTTGAAGAATCCAGCGGAGAAGAAGGTGACGAAACCAACATGGCCAGATTTCGTAAGACTATCCCTTAAACCCCCTTTTGTTATTCGGTTGTTTTGATTGTATTTGCTGGTTGGATCTAGGTTACGCTTACAAAACAGATTTTTTTATGTGGGTTCTGTGAGATTGAACTTGATATTTCATCAATTCATGATTTCGTGTTCGTAACTAAGATTGGATCCGATATTCATAATTTCATGATTTCGTAATGAGGTATATATGTGCTGTTTTCCATGATTACAATGAATGTGTGCTGTTTTTACGCTGGATTCGAAGCTAGATTAGGAAGGACAACGGCACATCTTGAACAATGTAACGTTATTCATTATGTCGTGTTATGTCTGGTTTTGATGGTAATGTTGCCATGTTTCGTGAATTAAGAGCAATGGGGAATATGACTTTTTGTTTGTCTGATTTGCAAACTTATCAATGAAGAAGTCAAACAAATATGTGGTAAACTTATCATGTGAAAATGGACAACCATGATTCATTTTAAGCTCATGCTAGTAGGTGGTTAATTTCAATGAATGTGTGCTGTTTTTACGCTGGATTCGAAGCTGCCAGTAACCTAATGTTGCAATCGTCATGGCAAAGTTACCATGTAATGTCATGGTAATTTAACCATGTAACAATGTAACGTTATTCATTATGTCGTCACTACAACAAATTGTGTTCTTTGCGACCAACTTTTTGCGACTAACAAAATCTGGGTCTCTTTTGTTATGGTACTTGCGACCAAGAGGTTCCTTGGTCGCAAAAAGAAGAAAATTGTTCCCATGAGCGACCCAATGTGTTGGTCGCTAAATACGAGTGACCTATTCTTTGGCGCCAAACTTTACCGCTGGCGGGAAAACTTTTAGCAACCAAACTCAAATTCATTTAACGACCAGGATGTATTTTGTCACGTAAAAGAGTTGAATGAATAAGTATTGCGACCAGCATATGACTATTTTGCGACCAAGAAGAAGCTGGTTACATTATATCTCTGTATTAAATGTTTGAGCGACTAGGGTGCTCTAGTCGCAAAATCTTTCCTATTTAGTGACCAATTGTGAGTCACTAAATGCTATAGCAGAACTTTTTGAGGTTTAGTTATTTTTTTTGTTTTGTGACTTAGAGTGTGTTTCAGAACCCATTTTAAGTACTTATTTTTTAAGAAGATAATTTTGAACTAAAAAATAATGTGTTTATGCAAATAATTTTTTTAACAATATGGATCTTATTTGATAGATTTCATTAAGATCTTTTAAGTGGTGCAAAAAAATAAAAAAAATAAAATTTCATTTACATTATTTTTAAGTTTAAAAATGTAAAATAAATACTCTTTTTAAAAGCACTGTAATGGGACGGGGCCTTTGGTCTCAAAACATGATTTTCGGCATAGTTGAGGGTAGCAAAGAGTTGTACAAATGAACAGTTTTGATAAGAACATTAGACTTGGAGGAAAGGAGCCCAAAAAACTCATACAAAATGGTTTGTTTGCACTATGGGAATGAAGATAATCCATTTTCTTGCAAAAAATTTGTCTCAATCCGTATGTTATACTTAATTGGTATGTTTGATGGTGGGAAAAAGATAGGTGGGATCTATCAACGGTATTGAGGGTGGACTCACATATATCCTCTTTTTTCGTACTCCATAGTTCGGTGTATGTTTGCACACGAAAGTAAGGGCAATTGGACAATAGTGGACTATTTGTGATTGGGGCATGGTGTTGTGCAGTGGTGTGCGCAGTACCGTGGTGTGCACCTCCAAGCCGTCGGATCGTGCATCCGACGGCTCGGATCTCATCTCTACAATGAACGACTCTCGATCGTTGGTTGCTGAGATGAGATCCTAGCCATCGGATGCACGATCCTACGGCTTGGAGGTGCGCAGCACGGTGTTATGCACCTCACTGTGGTGCTGTGCAGTGACGTATGCAGCACCGTGCTGCGCACCTCCAAGTCGTTGGATTGTGCATCCGACAGCTCGAATCATATCTCGGCAATGAACGGCTCTCGATTGTTGGTTGTTGAGATGAGGTCCGAGCCGTCGGATGCACTATCCGACGGCTTGACGGTGTGCAGCATGGTACTCACTGCACAATACCAACCTGAAGTCTGGACTATTTATCCATTTAGTGTTACATTTAACTAATTAATGGAGGGGATACCCTCATCATCTTTATCTCCGCATCCAACGGTCGAAAATTACCCTCATCATATTTATCTCACCTAACCAAATACAATATAATTAATTCCAATATGCATATAGTCTTAGCTATTATTTTTGTGAACCCAACTTGTCCCATCTATTCATATTCTTAATCTCCTTTTATCCAATCCTCCATTTTCCATTCAAATTTCGATGATCGAACAGTTCAATATGTTCAGAATATGATTTTAAGGATCTTCGTTAGAGATCAACAAAAAATATGACTGGAAAGTGCTTGATCTGAGCAGTTTTTTTATTGAACCGTTCAATAAAAACTGCTCGGATGAAGCACTTTCCGGTAATATTTTTTGCCGATTTCTAGCAGGGACCTTTAAAATCACGTTCTGATCACAGTGAATGGACTGGATCATCAAAATTTGATCGGGATCTATGAGGTCCGCACTTATACTAAGTAGGAGATTCTTTATAAGAAGCTGACTCTTTGTGTGTGTATTATATATATACACCACAGATCTTATAAGAAATCCCTTATTTTAATAAAATATGGACCTCCCATTTCTCGATCAAATTTTGATGATTCGAAGCGTTCAATGTGTGCAGAACGTGATTTTAAGGGTCTTCGCAAGAAATCAGCAAAACATATGACCGAAAAGTGTTTGTTTTGAGCAATTTTTAATTGAACCGTTCAATGAAAACTGCTCAAATCAAGCACTTTCCAGGTATATTTTTTGCTGATTTGTCTTAGGGATCCTTAAAAATCACATTCTGATCACATTGAACGGTTCTGATCCTCGAAATTTGATCAAAATCATGAGGTCCATATTTTATTAAAATAAGGGATCTCTTATAGGACCTACAAGCTTCTTGTAATAACCTTAAGTAAGGACTCATATGTCCCGATCAAATTTTGATAATTTGAACCGTTTAGTGTGTGCAAATCGTGATTTTAAGAGACCCCGCGAGAAATTAACAAAAAATATGATCAAAAAGTGCTTGTTTTGAGCAGTTTTTAATTGAACTGTTTAATGAAAACTGCTCAGATCAAGCACTTTCTGGTCATATTTTTTGCTGATTTTCTACGGGGACCCTTAAAATCACGTTCTGATCACATTGAACGGTTCGGATCATTAAAATTCAATCGGGATCTATGAGGTCCTTACTTAAGCTATGTAAGGAATTCTTTATAGGAAGCTGTCTATATATATATTTTTCAGTCCTCCACAAGTAAATAACTGAAAAAAGGGAACAAAAATAAGTGAATTTTTTTTTATTCCAGATCAAGCTTTAGTCTTCTTTTTTTTTGGGAAACATGCATGTTTGTAAGATTTTCTTAAAAAAACAACTAATTTGGATATGGGTAAGGTTTGAACCAGTGCAAAAATCTTATTTTTCTTATCATTGTATTTTAAAGGATCATAATTAATTTATAGCTCTTGGGCTCTCGTTAAAAAGCCCTAAGAGAACTATAAAACAAAATGAAAAAATTAAATGTTCCGATTTTCAATCCGTTTAAACCAGTGCAAAAATATTATTTTTCTGATTATTTTAAATGTTTCAACACCAAAAAACATAATCCAAAACGCCGTCGTGTTATACAGGTATCGGTGGAATATTTTTTGCCTCCACCACTTGGCGCGTCCAAGATTCACTTCCCGCCTTCCAATATTCTCTTTCCGCTTTTCCTATTCTCTGACACTATAACTTTACTTTTCTTTCCAAAATCAACTCCAAAGAAGAGAACCCTGACTCTCCGAAAATGGTTACGGGAAAGCTACCAGAGAGATCGTGAAGAAGAACAACTCGTTCCTGGTGAAGGAGTTCGGCGACGGATCCGCGACCGTGGTGTTCAGCGAAAAGAGCAACAATCTCTACAACCTCAACTCCTACAAGAACTCCTGTGAGAAAAGTGACTGATCAAATTTTCCAAAATCAATATTCACTTCCGCTTCCCAATATTTACTTCCAGCTTTTCCTATTTTCTGACCCCCCTATAACTTTACTTTTGTTTGCAAAATCAACTCCAAATGTGAAGAGAACCCTAATCTCCGAAAATCATTACAGGAAAGCTACAAGAAAATGGCTTGATTTGCTCCTTCAGTTATGTTTGTGCGGTGTCCTCTATGATTTCTTCGTCTAGCTGTTGATATTCCTGGGTTCAGTTTCTCTCGTCACGGTACGTATTCCTCTTGTACGCATTAAGAGTAAGACTAGATTTTCAGAATTTGGGATTTATTGTGCGTGTTATACATTTCTTTTGAAGTTTCTATTTGGGTTATCAGTTCGTAGCCCTACAAGGAAAAGAACTCATGTTTTGTGATTTTGCATTTGGGTGATCTGAAATCTTTGAAAGAAGAGAATGAATTTGGTTCCTCTATAAGCAACATCTTTTTGTTTGTTAAAAAAAGGATGGGTTCTGCTTTTGTTTGTAGTTTGGAAGGCCTAGTGGCTATGGTGTAGTTTGTGTGTACTTTTGGTTGATCTGCTAATATATGCTAGTAGCTTGTTTATGTTTTGCATGTGTTCTGCTTCAGGGGATGTCCCAGTGGTTATGTCTCCTATTTGTTTCAATAAAATTTATCTGGCCAAAAAGAAAAAAAGAAAAAAAGCAATCGGGGAACAACTGTGAGGTGCTACTGCACTGTTTTATGTCATTATGCAGAGCACCAAGTATGGGAAGGCATTAGGACCACTAAAGCTTTTATTCAAGCAAAAAAGGAGAGTTTGTTTACTAGATTAACCCAAAAGAAATGTGCCCAGTGACTGAATTTGATTTAATATCTCAGAACTCGTTGTTCGAATGATATATATAGCATGTCATAGTTTTGGTTATTGTTTTGTGTTATCTATGTACTAGGAGTGCTACATATTAGACTGATCTTTGATGTTTTGGCTATGCATGCTTAAGACGTGTTTACCTTCTTAAACGTTCTTCGCAAATTGTTATACTTTGTTTCTTTTATTAATTATATTGTTGCGCATGTTAATCAATTTAGTTCATTGAAGTTCCATAGGATTGAGCAAGTTTGTAAAGGGCAGCTGTGAAATCCAGAAAATGGCTGCATATGAAAGGGCAAGAGATGAGCTAATTGAAAAGAACTTGGCAATGTTAGAGTCTCTTGGGATAAAAGATCTATTAGCTTCACTACCTGCCTTGTATCGGAGCAGTCAAAGAAAAGGTACCAAGAAACGAAAGAGCAAGGTTGCTATTGGCAATGATGAAGAATTTTTACCCCCTCCCTGTGAGGAGAGTTTTGGTTATTCTAGTGACGATTGTTCTGGATCTCAAGCTGAGAAGGTAATACAAACACATAATATCTAGGATACTCGTTGGCATATTAAAAGGCCAGCTGTTGCACTATGTCCACTCTTTTTCACAGTTCTTTACTTAATAGTTTCTGAAAAATGACTCTAGTAACATACTAATAATCTAATTTTTTTTTAATTCAGGTCAAATGTACAACTAAACGAAAGAAGAAAGGCGGTTCTGGTAATCGTATTTTGAGAGACTCGCAAGGAACTCGAGAAGAGAGGCATATCATCGAGGGAGCAACCTCAACTCCACCAACACAACCTTCAACTGATCATGTTGAGGGCATGTCCGTGGTGGCTGCCCAACCTACTCAGCTTCCATGTATTGCCACCAACAATGAGGGTATGAAATGTATATAGTTCTTTTAATTTTTGGTTGTTTTGTTGATAGCCTATCGTCTGGACGGATATAATGTATATGTAAATTTCACAAATGAATGTACCTAGAGTCGTAACAAGAAAGTAATATCCAAATTTCCTGGTACAGCTACAGGAAATTATGAATATTGAGAAGCTGTTTTGGTAATGGTTTTGATGGATAGGCAAGGGACTAGTTCTGCTTAGTTTTCATGGACAGTTAAGGGACCAGTTCTGCTTAGTTTTCATGGACAGTCAAGGGGACCAGTTCTGCTTATGCTTTGCTGCTGCATTTTCTTGGTTTTGATCTTGGATAATGGTTCCTCTTTTTTTTTAGTTAGTCTGCTTCTTTGTTTGGTTGGTATCTTGGCAACGTAGTTGTTTGTTTCTCGGGGTCTTTAGTTGTTAGTTAGTCTTTTTCTTTGCCGAATAATATAGATGTGGAATGTGATGTGATGATGTTATGATTATAGGAATGGAAACTTAGAAAGTAGATTAGACTACGAATAAGCTATGTACAAGAGTTGCTTTTGTGTGAACCTGTGAGCTGAGTGTTTGAGCTCAATCTTTTTGTTGCTGTCTGCTGACAGTAATGGCTTTTGTTGCTGTCTGCTGATTGCTGTAATGGCAACAGTTAACTGCTGCTGCTGTTTCCTATGGATTCTGTTCTGCTGCTGCTTTGTGTGCAGTCCTGCTTTGCTGTCTGCTAGTTTTTGGTCCAGAAAATGCAATCCGGTAGTTGAGCTGCCAACTTTGGTTGCTAGGCTTCATGGCCGACTGATATTATCAGCTGGTCCAAGCTGGTGGTTCATAGCTGTGCTCGCCTTTCAATGGCTTCAAAGCTGCCAAACTGAAACCTATTATGCTCCTTTTCTGCTCCAAATTCCAGATTACAGAATTCTGTCATAGCATAGTGCTATTTTCGTTTTGAAGCTGCTCTGAGCATAGGTCAAGCTTTGTTCTAGTCTTAATTTCATATCTCTGCTCCATTGTTTCTGTTCCCTCTTCTTAGATGGAATGGAAACAATTGGTTTCTTCTATTTAGTATATTGTAGCCTTGAGCTTAAGTTTCAAAGGTTAATAAAATAAGATTTTCTGCTATTGAAAAAAAATGTCCATCTCATGTTGATATGCTTGCTATCACAGGATTACACTGCACGGCACCGAGAAAACCTCGTAAGGGTGGACGTCCTCAATCCAATACAAAGAGAACTAGAGGAATAACACGAGGACTTGGAGTCCAAAAGAGGTTGCGAACTGAAGGGAAAATAGGTGGTGTGTACTTTCCGGATGACAAATGGTAACCAATGGGACAAAATGCTCAAGTTTATACAACTGAAGTAGGTGTTGTATGTCGAATGTTTGCGAATTTAAGTATCCCATATTGGAAAAACATGACAGATCAGGACAAGGAGCCAATGTTTGTTCGTCTTGCTGTAAGTAATCATTCATACAAAAATATGGTACTTTTGTTTACCAAAAAAAAGAGAGAGAGGAGAAGAGAAGAGAAAGGAGAAATGTTGCATTCAACTATGTTATGCAATTTTTTTCTTATTGCAATTACCTCTTAAGATTTTTGTGTTTGTCACCTTTTATGTGTCTTATGAATTTTTGTACCAACCCTTGTAATTTCTTTAGAACCCTCAAGCATGTCTAACCTTGAATATATAGCTGCTCATATTGTAATTTTGATTACTAATTTATGTTGTAAATAGGAGGAGTTTGATGTAGACTTCAGCCACCCACATGTCAAGGCCGTTACTGATTACATGCTGAATGGACGTTACTCTGACTACCGTCATGAACTATATCGTCGCGTCAAGTCATTTCCCACAATAGAAGAGGCTCGTGAGCACCCAGATGCTGAAATAGATCCCAACTATTGGAATCATATATGTGATTATATGAAGACAAAAGCATATATTGTAAGATATACCCTATGAGCTTACGTTAATAAGAAAGAAACCTACCGAGGTGAATATGTGTTCTCATTTTTGAATGTTCAATGCAGGAGAAGAGTAAAGCAAATACAACCAAACGATCTAATGTGAAAGTTCTTCACTGTTGCGGATCAAAGTCTTTTGTACGACGTCGAGCAGAATTGGTAGGATATTTTTATACAAACTGCAGACAAGATATCTAAAATAATTTGCTTTTGTTAGAAAGATATTATACCCATATTTATTTTACTTGCATATGCCGCGCAGAAAGAAAGTGAGATGGGTAGGATCGAGTTTTATAAAGCGACTCATTGCAAGGATGGGTTTTGGACTTCTGATGGTGCTGAAAAGAATTATGTATGTCTGTTTTTCTTCTAGTGGACCAATTACAATATTTGCTTATGCTAAAATGCAGATTAACTATAGTTATGTCTTTTTCAGAATGAAATGATAAAACTAAAGAACCAGCCTGTGCCAGAAGGTGAGACACCTATGACAGAGGATCAGATATGTGACAAAGTCCTTGGTCGTGCAATAGGATATGTACGTGGTCTTGGCTACGGAGTGAGACCCGACACATCAATCAAGGTAGCACATGTCATGCGTGGACAACTACAAGAATGTACAAAGAGGGCAGACGAGGCAGAACGAAGGGCAGAGGTGGCTGAACAAAGGGCAGAGGTAGCTGAACGAAGGGCAGAGGTAGCTGAACGAAGGGCAGAGGTAGCTGAAAGAAGGGCTGAAGAATTAACTGAGGAGGTCACCTCTCAACGGTCTACCATCGACTCTTTGACTGTGAAAACAAATCGCCTAGAGTCATTATACGAAAAACTTGCCTCAAGAATGGACATGGGGAGTTCACCTACATCAACTTGGTAATATGTCTTCTTCACATTGCATTACTTTTTCACATTGGAGGACTTTTAAGGAAACATTTATTTCCACCTAGTCCAAGATTTACCAAATATTCTGTTTTTGTTGGGTCATTGTTTATTTAAGTCGTGCGATGCCCTAATTCATAACCTGACCCAGAAAGGAAGGGTTTGCTCTGAATTGTCCAACAGAAGGTGTGATACATCCATGCCAACAACCATTGTTAGGCAGAGTTAGTCTTCTTCAACTAATAGATCTTTTTTTTTTTTGGTAAATCAGCTTGAAATAGAAAAAAAAGGCTAACCGAATATACAGCCTACAAGGGGCATACCCCAGGAGGAAAGAAAAGAAAGAAAAGAAAAGAAAAATGAAAAATGAAACCTAAGCCAAGAGGCTACAATAGTCTAAGATAGATGATACCAATTGTTTCCATGTCATCTAAAAAAAGAGGGAACGGAAATAACGGAGCAAGGATATTAGTTTGAGACTAACGTGAAGCTCTTAAATGAACAACATGGAAATAGAATGGTGATTGAACCATATGCCTTAGCATTCATAGTATGTACAAAAGGGAGATAGCACCATGCTATGACTGAAAGCTGGAAACCATTGAAGTCCAGGCTTGATCGAAGGGAAATAGCACCATACCAGCACTACATCAGCAATTAGTAGCAGCAGCAAATAGTATGGTACAAGTACAGCAGCAGGTACAGCCACTTATAGCTGAATAAGTAGCAGTAATAGGTGACCCATGGTGGAGCCAACCCTTAGATGATATCCAACCATGACCCTTCTGCTCCACAATAGGTCCTTGAACTTGAACTCCACCCAAGCAGTGGAATGGTGGAAAGATCTTGAGTATCAACCCCCATTTTCAGCTGAGTGCTGGACTGGAGTTGGTCCTCACGGAACAGCAGCAACATAATAGGGCAGCAGAGCCAACAAAGAGGTGTTGGATTGTACCCAACAGAACAGCAGCCGTAACTATAGGAAAATCAGCTTACAGGCTCCGGATACACCATCCTGTGACAAAACAAAAACTATAACATAACACCTGCAACTATACACCAAGCAGAGGACGTCCCTTTCGGCTTGTGTACTTCAAATGTTCTTACCATTTCGGCTTTCTTGCTGTGTCATAGTTATGCATACGGTGCAGCTCCTGTGGCTGCACACTCTCTGTGCAGTAGCTGTGGCTGCTGTTTGGAATGTTTGCTGCTGCTGTTTTCATACCAAGAGCACTCATTAGTTGTGGATTTTGGTCACACGTTTCTGTGGGTGTTTTTTAGATTTAGTTAACTTCTATACTAGCTGACTATCTCTTTTAGCCTAGACCTTAAGTATTTTGTGCATGTGCATTCAGATCGAGGTCTAATCTTGCTCTTTTTTCGTGAAATGTGCTGATTAGATCCATCCAACTGTTTTGCTTTGATTTGGAAACTACAAAATGCAAATTCCCTCCCTCTGCCCATTGAATTTTGGATGTAAAATGTATTGACTAAAGATCCTCGTTATCTTGGCAGATTTTGCGGATTCTGGGGGTGTTCAGCAGCCAATTTGATGGACTTTTGAGTTGGAATATTGGTACCGCGGGTATTTCTTAATTCTGGTCACCTTCACTGTTTTCAACTAGTTTTAGTTGTTTTGAATTAGTTTTTTGGGTCTGAAAGTTTGGTTTGGTTGTTCAGTGAATAGTATAACACTATTGTCTGTAAGAGAGTATGAGTCATTTTAACCTGCTGAATAGTTGGCGTTCCATTGTTTCCAAGTGGGGGTGTACTTTCCTCTTACCCTTTAGGGTGTAGCCTAATAGGCAACGTAGCTTGCGAAGGTTGGCGTGCATTACTTATCAGGCAGCTTTTCATTTTTAGTTCTTAAAGATAACCTGTTCATTCAGAATAATTGCAGATGGTTCAAATATAAGCACACCAGACATATTATACATTAGAAGGCATATAGAGAGTATGACGTTTAATTGACCAAAAGGATTCTGAAGGAAATTGCTTATTTGCTTCTTGCTGTTATCCTTATACTTCAGTACTAATTGGCTCTCTAATTTTGAATCCTTGCCAAAACTTCTGCCAAATGTCCTCTAGTTGATGTTTAGCCACTATGGGTTATGATACGTCGTCTAGTGTGATGAATATCATATTTTTTAGATCTTTTAATCCAAAGGCAGTAGGTTTGTGTCCCATTATATCCTTAAGTTTGCTAACTCATACAAATTAAATAATTGCTCACTTTTGGTAGTAGAAGTTAGTAACTGGTGGCTGTTGAGTGTGGATTAAAAGCTTGTAGAGTTTACAAAAGCCCTTACAAGGTTCAAAAAGCTTTAGTCTGGGATGTAGTTAATAACTTGTGAAAAGCTCAACCATGCTTAAGGAAAGACCTTATCTTAACTTTCCAAAACAAGTGCATATTGCGCTGTTGAGTAAGAGAATGGCTGTTGGGGTTGTGTGCACTACTAGTAAAACAGTTTTTTTTGTTTTAAAAGTGCTTAGAGGTAACTTGTTCATTCAGCATTATTGGAGACGATTCAATTGTAAGCACCCATGCTATTATACATTAGAAGGCATAGATAGAGTATGGCATTTCTTTGACAAATGGATTCTAAAGGCGTCTGTGTATTGGCTTCTTGCTTTTATCTTTGTATTTCCAATTCTACTGGCTTGTCTGAATCGGGTGTGTATCCGGAGCGTATCCGAAACGTATCGGGATATCAACAAATAATTCTAAAAGCAGAATATTTTAAAAAGCGTATCGGATACGTATCCTTGAGTATCTGAGAGTATCGGTATCCGATACAGATACGATACGTGATATGGAGGCCAAAATAGAGTATTCGTGCTTCATAGATGATGTCATTGAACTTATGGTATTTCGTGGATAATATTATGACATTGGACTATTACTGCATTTGGGTTCCTTCAAAAGTGGCTCGCTACTTAATTTTTTTACCTTGCAACTCCAATTGACTTTAACCATTTTGTACTCTAACCATGTTTTGAACTTTGCAGATGAACTCTGAAATCACTTTTTGGCAGAAAGGAGCATGGAGTCACTTTTTGCAGTTGTTCAGAACTAACTTGGACTTGGTTACAGCTTGGAGTACGAAGTCCACTTTTTGCTACTTTATCATGGACTTTACCTAGTATTTATAGTTATGGATGTGGTGCTACTAAACACATTGGAAAACAAGTACGTTGTGGAATTTGTTGTTTTTGGGGATGGTTGATGACTGTTTGTTGTTTTTGAAAAACATATATATTATGTGGTTATTAATGTTGTCAAGGATTTTATTGTTAATGGTGTATCTTGTGACTACATAGTTGGTTCTTGGTATTTTTGAAATACAAGCTAGTTGTAGTTACAAAAGATATTTACAGCAGAATTAATTTTATGACCAGCACAATTCATCGTAAAAAAAAAAAAAAGAGTGCAGCAGAATTAATTTTATGACCAGCACAATCCATCGTAAAAAAAAAAAAAAAAGTGCAGCAGAATTGATTTTGTGACCAATGCAATCCCTTGTTAAAAAAAAAAGAAAGTGTTTTTGCGACCAAACTCTCTAGTTGTCAAAACAGGTAGATGTGAAGTCCAAGGATCTTTTTTGCGACAAAAGAAAATATATTCTATGACCCGTTTTTGAGTCTTCAAAACATGTTTTTCTGAAGTCTAATGGACCATTTTCGCGACCAGAGCTTGTATTTGGCGACCAGATTTTACTTCTTTTTGCGACCAGCAGTTGGTCACAAAATTGTAGCCTTATTGTGACCGGATCCATGTGGTCGCCTAAGGTGGAACATATTGCGACCACATCGTAGTTTGGTCGAGAAATACCAAATACGACTAGCTTGTTGCGACCAGCTTGGTGACCACACTTTTTGGTCGCTGTATCAATTTGCGACCAAAATGATGACTTTTTGCAACCTTCTTGTTGGTCGCAAACAACACAATTTCTTGTAGTGCGTGTTATGTCTGGTTTTGATGGTAATGTTGCCATGTTTGGTAAACTTATCCTGTGAAATTGGACAACCATGGTTCAGTGTAAACTCATGCTAGTAGGTGGTTAATTTGACATTTTATGTATTGGCCAAGACCAGCCTACTTGAAATTGGCCAATAATAATTAATTGTTTGAATTTCATAAAACATGGTCACTTTGTGAAGCACACTACTAACATGGTCAATGTATCATATCTGGTTGATTTGTCCAACATTATTTCAGGAGTTACGTCTCGTAATGTGAAAGGGGGAGTTAGGTTGAAACCAAGAGAAGTGGATCTAGAAGATGCAGTAGTTGAAGATACGCCACCTTCAAAGATAGCAAAGAAGAGTTTAAAATGTATGAGACCACAAGAAAATGATGGTGTGGAAGGGTTCTCAAAGATTCGCACAAGATCTGGGAGTGCAGCCCGTGAGATTAAGGGCAAACATCCTCAACTTGATGTGGAAGAGTCCGCGCAGAAACGCACAAGGTCTAGGAGTGTAGCACAGGAAATAAAGGCCAAACATCCTCGTGCGAGGAAACATCGAAATGTGGAAGGGTCCTCAAAGATCAAGGCTAAACATCCTCGTGCGAGGAAACATCAAAATGTGAATGAGGGAGAAATACGTGAGACAGCTTATCGTGCAAGCCTAAATGGCATAAAAACATTGATTGAGGAGTTGAATTTGAGTGATGAGCACAAGAAAATCATGAAGAATACTCCATTCTGGAAGATTTTTAAGTCCATAATTGAGAACAAGTTGACATGCGCGCTATGTCGAAAAAGCGACAAAATGATTATCAGGATCATCAATGCATATGATCCTGACACAGGCGGGTTTAAATTGGGAAGCAAGACTGTTAGGATAACACGGGATGATATATTTAGTATCTTCGGCATAACAGGGGGTTCTGAAAAAGTCAGCTTCAAGTACGGATCCAGAGATGGAGTTGGAATGGTGAGCAGAGGTTCAATCGAAGCAGAAAGGTTGTCAGGTTCTACGCTGAAGGAACTTGTGAAAGAGTATGCGGTTAGGAACAACAAGGCCGGAAGAGAAGATTTTGTAAGGCTACTATGTGCGTACCTATTACATAGTCTGTTTTTTCCCGCGGGGACTACTGTGAAATGGGCATATTTGGAACGTGTTGAAAACTTGGTACGGTTACGAAACTATGATTGATGTGGGGCGATTTTGGATGAACTTATGATGTCAATAAGACAGCATCATGACGACCCAAGGAGGGTGTCAAGATGTGTCGTGGTCCTTCTGGTAAGTTGTTTGTGTTTTAAACTTAGCATAATGTAGTACTTTTTGATGTTTTTAAAAACTTGATGTATTTACCGTGTTCCTTTTAAAATTTGTAGTATTGGCTGTGCGAACACACCAATCTGGTGAAGCCCCTCCATCCCGAAGAATCCCTCGGTATAATTAAGTGGAGAACGATGGATATGGTAAAAGCGTTTAGGGAAGTATCACTCAAAGAGCTTAAAACTGATCAGGTATGTGGTCTCTGGCCAATCCTAGTTTATTGAAAATTATCGTGTTTGCAAACCTTTACTCATTGTATCTTGTTACTTTGATCATGATGGTAACCTGTAGTGACATGTTGACTTTTCAATTCATCAGGTGGTTTCACGGCAACCAAATGTTCATGATACCCATATGTTTTATGGGAATATAGACATTGACAGTGCTGTACTGTCAAGGGAAAAGATCAGAAATGAGGGGAGAAATGGTTCAGCAGAAGATGTAGATGGTGCTGAATGTAGTAAGCGTAATTCACCAATTGTGACTAGTAGTACGGGGGTTTCAGCGAGGAATGCTTGGACTCCAAAAGTTGGTTGTGATCTTGAGAACACGGGGGTGGATGTATTGAACGAGGGGACTGTGCACACGGAATATGGTGTCGATGGAATTGGTGAACTCCGTGAACATATAGTGAAGATGGAGCACCAAATGAAACAAAATGAAGAGATGCATGCGAGAGAACTTGCAATCAAGGACCAGGAGATTGAAAGATTGAATGAAACTGTATTTGTACTACTCAGTGAAAAAAGTCAGCTTTTGGGTGAACTTACAGAGACGGTGGTCCACGGAGTGACGCAGAACTATAAATCTATGGCACCGGAAGAGCAAGAGCGTTCTATGGTTACCCGGCTTAAAACAAGGATGAGGAAGGAAACGCAAAAAAAGGATTATGATTATGGACGTAAACGGAAAAGATCCACTTCAGAATCAGCGAAGGTCGACGAAGAAGACCCCAAAAAAGTGATTGATGTTGAAAACTTTATCGCAGGACCGGAAAAGGGACCTTTTAAGCCTAAACCGATCAGAAACCTTAGGACGAATGCAGTGTATCGCCTTCTTTCTAGCGGGGAGAAAGACAAAATTAAAAAAATGTGGGATGAAGTGTATACTAGGTAAAATTCATTACCCGAACTCGTATGTTTGTACTGGTATGTCATTCTATATGTTATATATATTTTGATGTACAAACTGACTCCACAGATTTTTGTTTTCAGCACGATAATATGGTCAGGGACTGTTGCGGGATGTTCCGTGTTTGTTGAAGATATCCGGCAAGTCATGGTTGATTCTGCGCTATCTGGGAATGTAAGTGAATCATAAAATGACTAGGTTTAACTGAACATCGTTTTGTTTACCGTGCATTCTATTACCATAAACTTCTGCATTGAAAACTGTTCATTTAAATATAGATGGGAGTTAAAATGTACTGTTGGATCATCATGATAAGTTTCAATTGGCATGTGGGTACATAGGTTATTGATGCGTACGTGGAGGTCCTATCAATTGAGCAAGGTAGTATGCCAGATGAGATGCAAGGTGATTGCACGCAAGTGATGAACAAGACAGTTTATGTATTCACATGCAGTTTCTTGGTAAGATGTGACTTGGATTAGTACGAATTGATACATTATGAAGTTGTTTATTGAAAATTATTACTTTTTGTTGCCTGCTTGGCTGAATTATTCAATGAAGAAAATATACAAAGATGTGGTAAAATTATCATGTTATATTCACAGAATACAATTATATTGAGCTCAATACCATGTTTTCTTGAAAGTTGGCACCTAATCATCGCCACATTAAATATGGTCACTTTATCATGTTTAGTTGACCAACTTAAAGGATTCTTGCGGAATAGTGTCAACTATCCATGAAATATTGGCAAAAACCTTAGTTACAAACTAATCTTGTAGTTCATGTTGCATGACATAACTTTAGCCAATACCAGTTTTCATTGTAAAATGGTCCATGTTCCATAAATTATCCAGTCTTGTGTGGTCATGAAACCCTCCTAGTATAATTTTTTGTTAATCATGGATGCAGACAATGCTAGGGTGCAAGTGTCCTATAGAACGCAAGAAAGTGCTTGAAAACATGATGCCACGAACAGCTTCTTACCAATACGTCATGTTTCCAATCCACTTTGGTTATCATTGGACATTACTTATCCTTGACAATGAAGAAGGAAGCTGGAAGTTTTACAATTCTATGATGGAGAGGACCGGGGTGGATGCCCACTGTAAGGCAGCTGAACAACTGGTAATATGTTTTTCCCAAATTTCTATGTCGTAATATGCTTTTGGATGATACATGACAAATTTAGCATGATCAATACATCCAATGATATGGTCAACTTATCATGTTCTATCCGCCAACTTATCGTGATGGTTTTGTGTCAGAAAAATCAGGTGGAAAGTTATTGGAAAAATGCTAGAGGTGGATTGCTCACCACACAAGATTGCGAACCCATAGTGACAGTCCAAGATTGTCCCCAACAGGAAGATAGTAGGTGAGATGTTTACTCAACTAATCTACGTGATACAAGATGTCTAAAAACGCTCAATGGAATAGATACTTTTATTTTTTGGCTCATAGTAATAGCTGCTTTTATTTGTTGGTTTCAGTCTCAATTGCGGTGTTATTGTGAGTTATATCATCCGGCAATACTATCGAAGTGAAGAAATCGAGCCGACTCTACGGAAAGCAGCATGCCATAAAATGCGGTCTGAAATAATTAAAGCATTCCTAAGTGGCGCGGGACAGTTTGTGTAGTTAGTATGCTCGTAGATGGTATCCCCGACGTTGTCTTTGCTAACTCTGTGGACATAGGATGCTGTAAATTGTTTATGGAACCCTTTTTTTTTTGGGGATAGTTGTCTGATTTTGTCATATTTTGAATGCACCGAGCTGGATGCTCGTTTAACTTTTGGGTGGATGGTTTGCAACTGGTATAACATAACCAGTTGGTTTTGGGGATGTGGTTCACTCTTATCATGTTTGGATACTAGCAATTGTTATAATATGTCCAGGTGGTTTTGGCTGTTATTTTGTTTGGTTGTTTGGTTGGTCGTTTGGTATTTAGTTGAAACATTGAAAACAGTTCATGGATACTGCTTACAGGTTGTTTGACATGCCAGTGAGAGATTGCATTGAGAGATGTTCCGTGTGTATTGTCCATTTGGCTGCCCTTAACTAAGGCGATGCAGCTCTATATCAATTGATACAAATCCAGGAGGTCTTGGCTCTTGATAGTTGAATTAGTCATGTATATATTTTGTTCAATTTCTAAACTGGATTCACCGGAATGGTTCATGATAAACAGGATTTTGGCCATTTGGTTTACTGCATATATTGGCCAACTTTACTACCATTAAAGTGGTCAAGTAAGATAACCAAACCTATGTTCATATAGTTCCAGTTATACTGTATCAAGGTCAATTGATAACATTGATCATCAAAACATTCATTGAATTGAGATTCGGAACCTTATTCCAAGAGGCATTGACATGATAAGTTGACCATAATTTATTGACAAATTCGAATGTTTAAGTTGATATAAAATAGGTCCTTTTTTTTTTTTTTATTCCTGGTCATGTTCTTCGTTGATCTTATTTCATGAAAACATGGTTTTATTACCATGAAAACAGTGTTAGTTCGGAATCGGAGACAAACATATCAGACCAAATGAAAACATGGTTTTATTACCATGAAAACAGTGTCAGTTCGGATTCAGAGACAAACATGTCAGACCAAATGAAAACACGGTTTTGTTACCATGAAAACAGTGTCAGTTCGGAATCAGACAAAATGAATCTGCACCTCTGACATTAACAAGGAAACTCCTAATAAAACAAAGTGTTGCTGCATAAGACGGAACAGGAAACCACAACGTAATTAAAACTTGCTTCCTATGAATAAACGATAACCTAAATATGCGGGGTAACCGCACATATTATTTAATAACTTAAAACAACCTACTATGAGTTTCCGAGCAGGAAACAACCTACTAAAGGCACTTATTCAGAGTGGCCGAGTTCCTTTGCAACACTTTGGGCCAAAGTTACATAGCATCTTTGCATGTTTGGCGATTGTGTTTCCCCATCTTGCCACACCTCCCACATCTAATAAAAGTTACGTTCTCCCCCCTTGACGGAATTCGCTTATTCTTGGGACGCCCGGGTGGCTTCTTGCAAAGTGGAGGAAGGAGAAAATCCTCATCAACTGGACGCTCGGGCATCCACACAGTTGGTATCGGGTGGATCGAGGTGGAGTAAGAGCAGCGGAATGTTTGTGAAAAGTAGTAGGGGTCAACATACTCGGTCATATCCTTCCCACACGAAGATAGCGCGATAACAGCGTGGGCACATGGAAAGCCAGTAAGTTGCCATTTCTGGCATGAGCAAATGCGCCTAGTAATGTCAACTGTTACGTTAGGAAACGAGAGCACCTCGTAGACACCATCACCGGCTGCGCTGACTACCCATGTCCTCGACTCATTGAACGATGCCCTCATCCTCTTGTCCATTTCTGGACAAATTTGGCACCCCCATTTGCTTGCTTCTTCTCTCCTCTCTGACATTAGGTTCATGATCTTCTTTCTTAACTCATCAACAAGAATTGTGATTGGAAGGTGCCTCTCAGCCTCGATCCACGCATTGAATGATTCAGCAACATTGGATGTCATTTCGCCGTACCGTTGACCCCGAAAAAATGCATTGCTCCAATTTTCGTAGCGTAAATTTGTTAGGAATTCTTCCACCTTACCATCATCGCGACTCAAAAGCTTAGTCATGTTTTGGTGGAAAATCTCCCGTGTAGGAGCATACGCACATCGAACAAACTCACTCACCACCACTACAACAAAAATGATATTTAATGACGAAATTCCTGGTGACGAAACTAAATTTCGTCTCTTATATGTCTATTTAGAGAGGAAAAACATGTTTCGTCTCCAATTAGAAGGATAAACAAATTTAAGGGAGAGGAAATTTTATTTTGTCGCCAATAGTAGTAAATTGGTGAGGAAATTATTTTTTTCGTCTCTAAAAACTGAGGACAAATGAAATTATAGGTGAGGAAATTATTTTTTTCATCGCTAATAAATTCCCTCCATATCTTTTCCCGGGCGTGTGAAATCCTCAAACCAATAGATGACGGAAAAATTCCTCACAAAAGAGAACACTTAGGGTGAGGAAAGTTTTTTCGTCACCGATGGTACTAAAATCAATTTGATTTTACTGAATTTCATTTCGGCGGGGTGCAATAAGTATTGGGCGGGACTTAAAATTGGAAGTGAGGAATAATTTTGTCACCAAAATCTATGTTCCCACAACCCAACCCCAGTTAGATTTTCTAAACTCAGGTTTTCTAACCCAACCCCAGTCACAAATCGTCTACGTCGTCTAATTCTCCCTCAGATTTTCCCAAAGCAAAGCCCTAGCTATAGCAATATGTCGACTGCCCCCTCTCCATCTTTGTAGATCATTCTCAAGTTCTGGTATGTCGACTTCTCTCTCTTCTCCTCCATCGATTCCCCCTAATTTCTAACCCCTGATTGCATTCCTTTTCACACAGAGCGGCACTGTCGACCCCATGCCTGTCCGATTTGGTTGAGAGCTCTCTCTCCTCTCTCTCTCTCTCTCTCTCTCTCTCTCTCTCTCTCCCCTCTGGTATGCTTCCTCCTCGTCTCTATTTACAGGTTTGGAGGAATATTTTGTTGGCTTGGTTTTCCCGTTTCAGTTTCTTGCAAAGTAGAAAAGTTTACTTTTCTCCATTTGTTTACTACTAATTAGAAAGCATGAAAAAGGCATAGTCAAAGTCTTTGTCGGCTGCCTTTGTACTTGAATCTATTTGTGATAGCAGTGGATTTTGGTACCCCTAAAACAATAGTATTAGAAAATCAAGTGACCCCATGCTTTCCAAGAAACAATAGCTTAACTAGGAATATCTTAATTTAGTCGACAATGGATTTCTCAGTTTTCTATATAAATTTCCCCTAGTTGGACAAGGAATTTATTCATTAGTTTATTTAATTTGTTCTCTATGATTATGGTAATCTGTGTTTATTTTGGGTGCCAACAAACTTTCGGATTGATTACTCTTCTCAACATGTTGAGCTTGTTTAATAGTTGTTTATTCTTATACTTGTTCCCTTATGGCTTATGCCCTAGTTTTTAACGGAGCTAATTTTTTGTATTGTTTTCTTCTTTGTCTTATTTCAGTAAACTTGATTCTAATTAATAAGTAGATGAAGAGAACTTCATAATTTGTAGAGATTGAGATCAGTGTAGTAATGTTCTTGCATGTGTACTCATGTTATGAATATGAAATGCATGAGGTGTTGCATTTTTAGGATAATACGTAACTTTGGGGGATCCTGACATGTATTATATATGTGCTTAGTTCTTGAAGTGATTGGTTTGCCACTTTGCCTTATCTTTTATTTTTTACATTGACCTTGGTCTGCATTAGTTTAAAATGTTTGTGTTTATTTTCTAGTTCATAGTTACGCAAAATGTCCAAAGGAGGAAAAGTGTTGCTCCAACCTGGTTTTCTATCAACTCATTTCATACCAGATTATGAGAGGAAAAGAAATGAGAAGATAAAGAGGAACAATAAGATCTGTGAATCTCATGTGGTGAAGAGTATTGCAACTCCTTTTGTGGGATCGGTTCAGCAGCGCAAACGTGTTACTGCTGAAAATGGAAAGCGTACTAGGGTTGAGTTGGAGGATGATGGCTATAGACTTTCACGTGATGAGGATGACCCTGGCCATGACAGTGAGTCGGTCGACTCTTTTGAGCAGGTACAATATATAAGTACACGTTAATGATAGTAAAAAATAATGTATCTATACATTTTCTTTCTTTCTTTCTAGCAGTCTTGTTATATGTACATTATATATTTATGCTTGGGCACTCTATATTGTGTTGTTATAGGCCTTAGAGATGCCACGAGGTTGTCAAAGAGCGCCACAGTCCCATCCAGAGCCACAATCCTGTGCAACTATGATCTCCGAGAGGGTCACCCGATCGACGCCACTACCTAACATGGATACCCAGGCCCTACCACCTCCCACTGTCCAGCCACAAAGTGAGGCATTAGCTAACAACAATGTCGGTGAGTGATGTAGTTTGAGAATTATTTTTTAGATTCATTATCTTGTTTTTTAAGTCTGAATAAACCAGTAGCTGCTGCCTTTTTTTGTTACCTCTGTATCAGCTTTCTTCTTTTTCTGCATGTTCATTTTTTGTCCAAGCACATGTTACTGCTGCTGCAATTTTTCTCCATTATAAGATGTGCTTAATATGCAAGGAAAGGGGGAACAACAAAAGAAAAAGAAAGAGATGTAATATGTTTGCTCACTGCCTGAACCTTCAATTTTTAACGTGAGTGACATGTGCTTGGACAAATATTCTTTGATCTGGTTGGAGTTTGTGAATTGGCTGGAAAAATATTCTTTTTACTTGTGAAATTTCCTAACCTAGTTATTGTGTTGGCGTAGTGTATGACATCATGTTGATTGGAGCCTTTCGGAACTAGGCCTATTGTGATATCATAGTAGAGCCTTGCAGTGAGAGGCTGCTACACCTATTTTCTACATAGATATGGATACAAGTTTTTGCCTGATACTTCCACTATCTTTTCTGTACACCAAACTCCAGCAATTTGGGAGTACAGTTAAGATTGATGAAGGCTCCAATGTCACTGTATGTTATTCCTAAATCTGTACACTTCTCATAGGATACATAACATTTCGAACGGGTGCAGAATCTACTTGCATATTGACCTCTGCTTGTGTGAGTTTAGTCAAGGGTCATTTGATTCTCCATGCTCCATGAATTTTTGAAACATACTATAGCTATATATCTTCTCTTGCCAATTGGAAAAACTTCTTACTAGTACTTTACAAAAGTACAAGTTAATGTGGAAACTTGAAACACTCTCCATAAAAGAAATTAAAGCAACCATCAAGACATTTTTGGGAACATAAAGCTAGAGCCATGAAATGAACTGAACTACTTGAGCTCGAATCATCCTCAGCTCTTTAACTTCTCATTTGAGAAAGAAAGAAAGCAAGAGAGTGCACATGTAACTAAACCTCAAATACATCAAAAGCTAATGCCTTGTTTTCTTTGCAATTCAAAAAGAATTTTTCAAAAAATTCCCCCTACTTCCAACATTTGTCTCTCTATCTCTCTTTATTTATTACCCCTACTATTTTTGAAAAAAAATTTCAAATTCCAATCCAAACACAGCATCTCCTGAGCAGCAAGTTCATAAAAGCTATAACCAATAACCAACCATTCTAATTTGAATTGAACGTAGTCAGCAGCACAATCACTATGCCAAATTAAGCTTTTTGCGGCATTTTATAAATGCCGGTAAAGAGCAAATTAATGCCGGTAATAGTATTCCCGGCATTTGTTGACAAAAATAAAAAATGCCGTCTAGGTAAGCGTCGGTTATACATAAACGACATTTGTACAAATGCCGGAAATAAAACCGTCGTTTGTTACTAGTTTTCCCGGCATTTGTAAAGTGCCGGGAAAAGAATTGCCGAATATACATTTATTAACGGCATTTGCAAATGCCGGAAAAGGTAATATTACCAGCATTTTATTAGTGCCATATTTTTTATAACTTTTACCGGCATTTTCAAAATGCCATTTTTATATCTTGGTATTTTCTTTTCATTGCTTTTACCGGCATTTGTAAAACGCCACTAAAAGTTCTTCTTCTTTCTTTTTTTTTGGCATTTATCATTTTTTGAAACATAATTTTTTCATTAAAAATTATCCTAACCTGACACCATTTTTGACAACACTATTTCCAGCATACGAAATTGTAATTGCCCAAAATAATTTGAAGTTCAACTTCCAACCAAAATGCAAGTTACGTATATAAGCAAATTGGACATCATAAAAGACAAATCTCAAAGCAACAAAAAATAACAATGCAGGTCATAAAATGCTAATGTGAAAATCAAACCCAAAGCGTCAAAATACAAGTTCCAATTGCATGTGTATGTTCAAAAACAAAAGATCATACTAACCAAAGCAACACAATGACCCAAAACATGCTTTTGGTTGCGAATCTCTAAAACAAAAAGACCAAAAATATTTGTCTAGGAAGATTTCGCATCATTCCTATTGCATGTCCATGTCCGTCTATGTCCTATCAACCTGCAAATTCAAGAAAAAATTACAAGTTTTTTGACAAGAATAATACCAGCCTAGAGTATAAATTAACAATGCCATAAGATTGCACCTTTGAAAGTTGCCAAGTTTTCTGTGGTGCTCACTCCACCAAAGACATAGCAACTCTAACTTCTTTTCCTTAGCCTTGCAGCAACACGTGCACGTAGAGTCTAACATAAATCAAGGATTCAACATAAAAGACTCAATAAGAGAAAATTGGAATGGTACCTCATATAAAAGTATCCAACTTAATAATTCACAGAATAAACAGTTCCATAAAGACAACAAACCAAATCTCTTCTCCATCTCTCTGCAATTTGTTCACGTTCCTGCTGCCTTAGCCTTTCACTTTCTTCGCGTAGACATAACACTTCATGCTACTTTCTAAGTCACCTACTATTGAACTTATGGTAATGAGGCAAATTTGTTTGTCCACGATCCACAACCTACTACATAGAAGGGTAATCCCAAATGAATTCCAAGGTCTTGCTATTTAAATTTAAAGATGCACACAAGATAATCCTTAATGACAACTGCTTCCTAAGTCATACCAACTATCGTCTACTAGGCGGAGGATAATATCCCAATAATTCCAAAGAAGTTCGGATATCAATAAACATATCATAGATATTAATACATTTTCACAACTATCAATACACTTTTCTCGGATATCAATACACCTTTTACTTATTTAAGGGTGGAGGTTAGCATTTTTCTTTAGCATTTTTCTTTATAAGAAAAATTGGATAAAAGTTATACTAATTTTTTAATAATTTCAAAAAACCTTGATGTGGCATGACAAATTTGTCAGGAAAACTATTACTGGAGTACTTGAAGAGGTCAAGAGTCAAGAGGTAAATGGAGGGTAAAATTTTGAAACGACAAAAAAGTACTCCACTGCAAAAGAACACTGGCTTTTTCTGAACCATGGCAGATCATGTTATTTTTTGGTTTCTTTGGACCGGCTGATTATAGTAAGACCCTTGTTTTTTGTTTCACTGTTTCCAGGTGTTTGACAAGTACTAAATATGTGAGTAATAGTATTATATATATGTCCCTCAATGTTTATATAATTGTCTACATCGCCACCCCCAGTTCCTTGCTTATTTAAACGTTTGCTTGGATAGGAGGAGTTAACCTGTACTTGTCAACGTTGTCCATTTGGAAAATTTTCTTTTTCTTCGCAGACTGAGGAATCCTATATTGATTTGGACTCTTTTTCGGCTGGGTGTTTATTTTGAAAGGCGTTAGGCCGACGCAATTTCAAGGTGGATATCTAGTTTAGTCTCCCAAAAAAAAAAAAAAGAAATGCTAGAGGCACATCAGTGTGGCACACCTCAGCTACACCCCTCTTACATACAGGTGGATTCCACTGGAACGGGTTCCACCTGTATGTGAGAGGGGTATGACTGAGGAGTGTCACACCTGATGTGCCTGTAGCACCTCTCTTGGGAAAAAATTTCCCGCAAAAACTCTAACTTAGAGGTAATTTCAAATACCTAAGACATCCTGCTTATCGTCAAGTCCTTGAAAATAGAGAACACCAAAGTTAGACGATAAGATAGGAATTGTCAAAAATCTTAATTTTCTCTCTTTGTCTTACAATTTTATTCTCTTAATATAGGATGTATATATCTCAAATAAATACTTAATCTACTTATGTGCATAATTATCAAAAAAAACAAATCTACACCAAATTAAATACTCCGATTATGAGTAGTTTTTTTAAAGGGTAAATTTTCGTAGTCGTCCCTCTAGTTTTACGGTTGTCTCGATTTCGTCCCTCTAGTTTCAATTGTCACCAAATAAACCCTATAGTTTATTTTACGTTCCAAATTGGCAAAATTGTTAACACCGTTAATGAAACTAACGGAAAATATGATTAAAAAATTAAGTGCTCCAATTTTTAATCCGGTTGAACCAGTGCGAAGAACTTATTTTTTTAGATCATTTTATCCTAGATGATCGCAATGAATTTTTGGCTCTAAGGCCTTTCAACGAGCATTCGAAGACTCCTTATTTAGTTTCACGGCTCTCTTAGAGTGCTCATTGAAAGGCCTTAAAGTCAAAAATTCATTGCGACCATCTAGGATAAAATGATCTAAAAAATAAGTTCTTCGCACTGGTTCAACCGGATTAAAAATTGGAGCACTTAATTTTTTAATCATATTTTTCCGTTAGTTTCCTTAACGGTGTTAACGATTTTACTAATTTGGAACGTAAAACAAATTACATGGTTTATTTGGTGACAATTGAAACTAGAGGGACGAAATTGAGACAACCGTAAAACTAGAGGGACGACTATAAAAATTTACCCTTTTTAAAATAGGGGAAAAAAGAAATTAAAAAATATTGGAGTACTTTTTTTTTTCTGTTCATGTAAATATTACATGTCGGTAGACTACTAAAATAATACGGAGTAATATTGTATGTGAGCATGCAGCAACTAGGGCAACAAAAACCATGCACTTGCACCGTTATGGCACTTTTCTTTCGCGCGTCATCAAAAAACAGAGGTCTTACGTAATACTGATGATGCATGGCCAAAGAAGTCTTTTCGTTGAAAAACCAATGATTTGCCCATCCTTCTTTCATTGTACTATTTATACCTATTTACGGAGCCACTTTACAAAACTTAGTGATCTCAGCCATTCGTTTCGGCATTGAACGGTTTGGATTGAAAATAATCTTGTGATGGTAATGTCGATCTATTACCGTCAAGAGATTAATTATTGTCAGCCAAAATACTTTTGGACGGTCGAAATTGAGCTCCGTAGCTTGTTTACCGCTACTCTGTAAACATCTCTTAATAAAATAGTGACTCCACTCTACTTTACTATAGCTATAATTATACTGAACTACACAAATCACCAAACAAGATAGTAATTAAACTTCACAAAGCCATATAAAGTTAGCAATAAGAGCATCAACAATGCTGGGTTCTACGTCATTCTCTATTACCCTTTATAGTCACATTTTCCACTAGAATTTATAAACTTAGTAATGAAGTACACAAAAATATGTGGCGTAGATGGTGTTTGTGCATCCAATCAACATAATTTTTGACATAATTAATACAGACTTCCAAAAAAACAACTACAGAGGGTCTTCTGGTTGATACCTTTTGATTTCCTTTCTCCATCGGGTTGCTACTTTAGATTAAGTTTTGTAGAACCTAAGAAATAAATAGCTTTGGAACTTGGTTATAACTTGTGTTTTTGAAAAATTACCAATATAGAAAAAAACTGAAAAAATGTTTTATAACTCTCGAAATTTGTTTTTGCCAAATACAATAGGAGAACCCAAAAAAGTATTGCGAAGCCGTATAGGTTTTTTTTTTGACAGACCAAATTAAATCATCCCAAATATTATATATAAGAAAACACAGTATTATATAAAAGTATTGTGAAGCTGTATAGTTAGGTGCGGTGAGATTTTTAGTTCAATTTTTAAAGAGAAGATGTTGAATGGGTTGGATGATGATGTTAGGTGCGGTGCTTGTGGTCTCAAATAATTGAAAAGTATTTCAAATTGAACGAGACTTTCAGTTTCATACTGCAATGAAATCCTAGATTTACTTAAGCCTCGTTCTGTTAAGTTTCTTATTTTTTAAATATTCATTTTTCATTTTATTTGTGCTTTTCTTAAATGTACAAATGTGTTAGAAATTAGAAGCAAAACAAAAGCTGAAAGATATACGTGGCTGCATAGAAAAATTCTAAAACCGCAAACATTTCCACGAACAAAAACACAACACACTCACATGGGTTTACGGACTCCACGCGGAAATCATAAACCCTTGTGAATATGTTGTGTATTTGTTTGCGTAAACGTTTGTGGTACTAGAATGATTGAGTACATAATGAGAATTTTGTAGGAGGTCATTAGACACATTTAGGCTCCGTTTGTTTCGATGTAAAATGTTTTACAATGTAAAATATTTTCCATGTAAAATATTTTTTCAGAAAACAAATTTCAAAATTTTTATTTTTCGGTGTTTGGTTGGCATTTGAAAATATTTTCAGAAATCAACAAAATAGTGGAGAGAGAGGGAGGAGCTTAAACGGTGGAGAGATATGAGATTATTGGAATTAAACGTGGGTCATGACTGACGATCGAGAAAACTGAGCAGTGAGAATTGCAGTAGAAGGCAGCGAGTTCATTTCGGAAAATAACTTACGGAAGATTTAAGGGTAAGTCATTTTCATCTAATTGATGGAAAATATTTTATATGTAAAATATTTTCCTCCTTTTTTATACAACCAAACACCGGTAAATAGGTAAAACATTTGATCGAAAAATATTTTACGTCCAAACAAACGGAGCCTTATATGAAGATATTCCATTTTGGGCCGGGGAGGATAGAATCAGTTTATCCTTTTAAAAACTGAATGGACTTTTGGCCCAGCTAAATTCTGCCTTCGAAAATAGTCAACGTAACTTCTTTTAGCTTTGGCCATTTAAGTTGAGCATTTTTTTTTCAATATTGTATATAACTATATATCAGTGGAGGTTAGCATGGGAGTTAGTTAGTTAGTCCCACATATCTATAGTCCTGAACCCCAAATAGAAGATTGGATCGAACACCTACACATATTAAATTGAGCTTGGAATAAGGAGGTTTGATCGAAGCCCTGCCAAAACAAAGGAGTTTTGGGTGGATCAGAGGATTTTTCATGGGCCCGCTCTGTTTTTTTAAAAAAAATTATTGAACGGCTCGGATCATCCGTGTGAGGCCCAAATTGAACCCCGCGTGGCGGTCGGTTTCTTTAACTTTCTCATAAATAAATTAGGTGTTTTTATTATGTCTTCGCTAAGGTTAGTGAGATATCTTTTGATTGTTTGGGAAAAGTAGTACTTTATTTGGTTACAGTTTTTTATTCAATGATGCAGATTTACAATCAATTTTACATAATTTGTGCTTAATTCTAATCTTTTCTTACAGTTATTAATACTAGGTGTGCTTAATTTTAATATTTTCTTACAGTTTATTAATACTAGGTGCCCCCAATCGGAGCAAATCCTGAGTCCACCACAATGCTAAACAAATTTGTGTTTCTTCGTCCGTTTCTGTATCATGTTTGTGCAAAAAGCTCACTAAAAAAGAAAACCGTCATTACTTTAGTTATAACGAGTTGCTTTGATTTTGAAAATAATAGAGTATTTTTGCGGAGATTAATAAAATATTTTGCGAATAAAAAAAAAAGTGTATTTTTTCACATCTAAACCGACCTTCGATAAATTTTTCGGACTGGACAAATGACATTGGGCAAGTCCTGTCATGCGTTGTGAGTCCACCACAGAGCCCACATCGATTCTCAATGTTGTTTTATTCTTCGGGAAATTACCGGCTGCCCCCACTTTTGAGAGCTTTTTTTGTTTCAATCTTCTTCTTCCTCCTTTTTTTTCTTTTTTTTCATTTTATCACTCTTTATAGGCCTTTCATGTGTGGATAATATATTAAGCATGTCGTTGATATGGACAAATGTTGATGTGGACATACTTTGTTACTTTTTATATTTTAAATATTAAAATTTAATATCTTTTATTATATATATTCGTTTTTTGTAAAAATTATAATTTTAGAATTTACTCGATGAGATATGTCAAACAAGACACTTATATTTAATATAATATTATGTGTAGAATTATTATTTTTTTTGTGAGTGTGAATTGTTTGTTATAAGGGTGTGTGAATTGTGTATAATAGGGAGGTGAATTGTTTGTTACGGGGTTATGAATTATTGTGTATAGGTGTGAATTATTTATTTATTTATAACAAAGGGTGTAAATGGTCCCTGCGGCTCACGCCGTTCCTTCCCTCCATCAAAATCAAGGGCAAACTTGGTATTTCACATCAAAACGGTGTCGTTTGGTTGGAAATATTGATTTTTCAGCTTTTTGACTTTTTGGTCCCCAAAGTATTTCCATCGTGCCATTTTGGTCCCCAATATTTCAATTGCTAACATTCCATCCCCAAAGTATCAATCTTGTCTTTAAATGGTCCCTGCGGCTCACGCCGTTTCTTCCCTCCGTCAAAACCAAGGGCAAGCTTTGGTATTTCACCTCAAAACGGTGTCGTTTGGTTGGAAATTGAAACACTTGATTTTTTTAGGCCGTTTATATATTAAAAAATATGCTGAAAAAATTAAATGTTCAAATTTTCAATTTGTTTGAACCTGTGCGAATATCTTAATTTTTTGATCATTTTATTCTAAATGGTCATAATTATTTTTTTGATATATAAACAGCCTAAAAATATATAAGATTGATATTTCTCTTCCATGGTTTTCTTAGGGTTCTCATTAAAAGCATTAAAGTCAAAAAATTAATTATAACCCTTTAGGATAAAATGATCAGAAAATTAAGATCTTCGCACCGGTTCAAACGGGTTGAAAATTGAAACACTTTATTTTTTTAGGCTATTTATATATTAAAAAATATGGTGAAAAAAATTAAGTGTTCAAATTTTCAATCTGTTTGAACCTGTGCGAAAATCTTAATTTTTTGATCGTTTTATCCTAAAGAGTTATAATTATTTTTTTGACTTTGAGGCTTTCAATGAGAACTCTAAAAGAACCATGGAGAGAAAAATCAATATTTCCAACCAAACGACACCGTTTTGAGGTGAAATACCAAGCTTGCCCTTGATTTTGACAAAGGGAAGGAACGGCGTGAGCCGCAGGGACCATTTAAAGACAAAATTGATACTTTGGGGATGCAATGTTAGCAATTGAAATATTGGGGACCAAAATGGCACGGCGGAAATACTTTGGGGACCAAAAAAGTCAAAAAGCCGAAAAATCAATATTTCCAACCAAACGACACTGTTTTTATGTGAAATACCAAGCTTGCCTTTGGTTTTGACGGAGGGAAGGAACGGCGTGAGCCGCAGGGACCATTTAGAGACAAAATTGATACTTTGGGGATGCAATGTTAGCAATTGGAATATTGGGGACCAAAATGGCACGGCGGAAATACTTTGGGAACCAAAAAAGTCAAAAAGCCGTGTAAATTGTCTGTTGTACATTAGATTTCTTTTTAAGAAATTGTGTAGGTATCATCAAAAATTACCGATATGTTTTTGCGAGTACTTTTACAATATAATTTGTGATTGCATAAATCTTTGGCCTTTTATATCTCGTGAACTTATTACTATTTTTAAGATTCGTACGTCCAACCAACATTGGAATTCTGCATCCATACCACATGTGATATCTTGAAACTTTCAGCTATTATGGTGCATTTTCACTATAGTATTATTGGACTACATGCTAATTAATGACAATAGCCAAGTTGCTTCTGTTAAATAATTTTTAATTGCCTAAAAAATCATAAAAATGTAGAGTTTGAAATTAATCTATTTTGTTTAATTAGCGGAAATGTCTATTAGTCTTTTGAATTTGTATGCACTGGTAGTTCAATAAGTTGAAAAGAACGCGTATGAGTATATACTATATAAAAGTAGATTCTTGGTGGTCATAAGTTGCAATAGATATGAAACATGGTACATAAAAAAGTTACTCTAAAATCACAAGATACTGAGAAACCAAGCTTGGTTAAGTTAATTGGTTGTCTCATGTCCTCTCCAGTGGAAGCCTGCGTTTGAGGCTTTGAGCTCCATGAGGGGCGGGTTTAGGGTTATGGACAACTTTTGAACTCTCTATTTACTAACCTAATAACACCCCAGCTTCTAATCCCCACTGATGTATAAAATGTGACAAAATAATAAAAAAATCACAAGATGTTGCAATAAGAAACAAGAGAGGTAACTTATCAACAGGTCTACATCCACTCCCAAAATTACATTTAAATACAAAAAATACTCAAATAAATATGTGGGATCACACACACAATAATGTATGCGAGCTCCACACTTTATCATATCGTATCCCTATATTCATCTCTCTTCCTTCCAACTTTAACTACAAATGTAGTTAAGTCCCAGGGAAAAAATAGAGAACATCAAAGTCAGACAAAAAGAGGATTGTTAAAAATTTGAATTTTCTCTTAAAATTTCAGTTTCTTACGACAAGATGCATATTTTCAGAATAACAAATCTATGAACTTTTGTGCATAATTATCTAAATTTTTTTTATACCAAATTAAATATTTCAATTACGAGTTGTTTTTTTAATAGGTGCAAAGAGAAATTGAAAACAATTTTTTTGTTGATGTAAAAATTACATGATAATTGATAGACCACTAAAATATGTTTGTGCATGCTCAGCAACTAGGGCAACCAAAAAACCACTTGCACCGTTATGGTAATTTTCTTTCATCATCCAAAACCCAAGGTTTTAATAGTGAAGATGGCCAACACTACAAGAAATATTGGCTTTCCCGGCGTTTATAAAACGTCGGAAAAAGTGAAATAAACGCCGGCAAAAGTCTTCCCGGCATTTGTCGTAAACGCCGCGACTGCCGACGTCGGGAATAGTTCCCGGCGTTTATTAAAACGCCAGTAATAGTTCCTAGCGTTTTTAACATTATTGCCGGCGTTTATGAAAACCCCGGAAATACCTCCATGGCCGGCAAACTTTTCCGATCCGGCGAGACATTAGTGGCGTTTACAAAAACACCGGAAAAGTTTTCCCTGGTAAAAAAAGCCCTGGGTATTTCTTTTTCTATTTTTTTTGGTCTAATAATATGGGGAATTTCTGTACAATAAAAACTTGCAATCATTGTACACCAACGATTGACAAATATTACGAAATATGATGTCTAAAGCTTCTAAATTCATTACTAATCCATCAAAACTATGAAATACATAAATTTCTAACAATTTATATTACATTGTCTCATCCACATAAGTGGAATATTTTGCAACCAATCACAAACATAATAGAAAGATGTCTTCAATGTCATCAAATAACCTGCACATAACACAATGCCAAAAAGATATGTTAACAATATTGCAGCAAAAAAAGAACACTCTTATAAAAGCAAAAAACAAAAAGAAGAGGGAAACAAGAAATAACTCAAGCTCAAACATTGCTATGCTATTTGAAAGGAAGTCTCAACTCTCAAGGGTGACTGCACAAAATAGGAACTATACCATCGTATCACGTAAGATCAACAATTCAACTTACAAAAATAGCAACACTAGCTTCATTAAAAATTCAACTTACAATAAAAATTCAGCAATATCAAATCATCCCACATAAGACTAAAGTTTCAGCAATTGAACACCTTATTCAGCAAAAAAAAATTAAGTTTTCCATGTTTAATCACCAAATTTCAGAACCTAATCACAGTTCCAGCACTTATATACAGTTTCAGCTGGTTCTAATAATACAATTTCAGAAATAGTGAAGTGATAACGAGGTACCCATGTAACAAATAGATAAGGGTAAGATCAGTTTCATAAACATCAACTACCTTGATTCATTCCAGTATAGAACCTCTGAGTCATTGTTGGGGTGAGTGATACAAAAAATTACAGTCTCACAGATAAACAATTACTCAAGCTATCCTAGAAAATTACGAAATGATAACACACAAGCACATCACCCTAAACATATATCACCAATTCAACTTACAAATTTGGAATTTTTGTAATTTTGCCTATATTCTAAAGAACCCTGGACTACATATGAATTATACTAAAACTAATCCCGAAAGCTAGCATTTTAACTCTAGGGACATGGTATGAAAGACGCCTTGTGTTTACAGAATGAACATAAACCAGTGCCTAGAGTTAAATTTCGATTTCGTATCTCCACAGTGACCAGTGAAATTGATACCATGGAGTTAGATTTCCACACAAAAAGGACTATTTATGCAAGGAATTAACAAAATCAACAAAGTAAGGGCTTTACTAGTTCCTACAATCAAACCCTCCTTCCCCACGGGCCACGACACCCTCCCTTCCTGAATCAACTGCCCTAACCAAAATCTGACTAACAAAACCCAAACCCGATGGAGAAAAATTAGAGATCTAGAGGCATCGGGAGAGAAAGATAAATGAGCAGAGAGAGACTAACACCTCCTTTATCCATCAACCTAAGATCGGAGAAAAGAACTAAAAAAAGGAATAGAAAATAGAAGTTGGGAGTCGCCGTCCAACTTTCGAAAGTATGGGGAGTCGCCGATCGAAGAAAAACACCAAAAGTAAAGGGAGAAGGAGGAGGACAAAGAGCAGAAGAGAGAAACTTACCAGGAGAGAGAGATCGGACGGCGACAGCAGTAGAGAAGAGGAGCTAGGTCTTTCTTGGTACGCAGTAGCGGCGTGACAAATGAGAACACGAAAGGGGGAAACTTTTGGCTTTAGGGTTTAAGACCGATGAAACTACGTAGTTTCATGTTATCTTTGGAAAAGTAAAATAAAAAGGGAAAAACTATCCACCAGATTTTATTTGTCCGCGCAGTCGGCTCCGGCACATGGACTATAAACGGGGTTTGTGTTAAATACCGGGAATAAAGTGCCGGGAAAAGTCCTTTTTGTTGTAGTACAAAGAACTCTCGTCATTGAAAAACTTAACCCCAACTGATTTGCGCGCCTAATCTTTTTTCATTATTTGCATGAATGAAATAGTAATTACACTGTACAAGATACTCAACTTCACAGAATCACAAATCACCAAAAAAAGAGATAATTTTCATAAACCCTAGCAAAAATAAAGACTGTTTAGAGAAATCGCTTGATACAATTTCCACCTCAAGACATGGATAATGCTACGGCTCAAAAATTCGGGATTCAAATTGAACACAGTATACCAACCGATAAATTCAGATTTCTTAGAGGTTAGGGAGAGAGAGAGAGAGAGAGAGAGAGAGAGAGAGAGAGAGAGAGAAAGAGAAGTGGTAGTGCATTCATAAACTACTATTAATTCCGTTTATATGAAAACAGAGGACTTACCGGATCCAATCTCACGTGGGAAAAATCATGTCTCTATGAAATCCTCTGACAGTTGATGTCCCTCAGCATGGAGGATACGTGATGGCATCTGTGGAGGTCGATCCGGTAACTGGAGTGAAGGTGGTGGTGGATCAAACCGTTTGCAAGCCCGAAACAAAAGATACACTAACACACAAGAGATAATCCCAAGGACAATCCTACCAAAGAGACCCTCGAGGGTTGAATGAACCATGGAGGATAACATGGGCCCCGGCTGTGGAGGCAAGGAGAGAGCGTAAGGCGGTGGTGGAGGCGAGGAGAGAGCGAACAGGGGTGGTGGAGGCGAGGAGAGAGCGTATGGGGGTGGTGAAGACGAGGAGAGAGTATTGTACAGGGGTGCTGGAGGGGAGGAGAGAACGTACGGGGGTGGTGAAGGCGAGGAGATAGTATTGTACGGGGGTGCTGGAGGCGAGGAGAGAGCGTACGACGGTGGTGGTGATGGAGGCGAGGAGAGAGCGTACGGGGGTGGTAGTGAAGAAGGCGAGGGGAGAGTGTAACGGGGTGGTGGTGGAGTCGGGGAGAGAGCGTACGGGGGTGGTGGTGAAGAAGGCGAGGGGAGAGTGTAACGGGGTGGTGGTGGAGGCGAGGAGAGAGTGTACGGGGTTGGTGGTGAAGAAGGCGAGGGGAGAGTGTAACGGGGTTGTGGTGGCGGAGGCATGGAGAGAGTGGACGGAGGTGGTGGTGACGGAGGTGAGGAGGGAGAGTATCGGGGTGAGGTTGGTGGTGAGATGTAGCTGTGGCGATATCTGGCGGTGGAGAGGGTAGGGAGTGAGATTGAGAGAAGGACAAGAATCAATGATCTGATTCCCAGCATTTTGTTCTAGGTTTGAAATGGAAAGTGGGGATCAGGAAAACTTATCGAGTACTATTTATAGAACTGATAATTGTTGTGGGGCCACCCGCACCGACACTTTTGCATTTTACGGCTCGCCGTTGCTGGCTATGGTCTATGGGACGGTCCTACTTCGACCTTGATCGGCCGACATCTTTTTTCTGGAAGGAACCGTATGGTACGGATGATTTGACCACCTGGACCGTGTTCGTCATGAGCATCTCCAATGTTTTCAATGGGAGATGTCAAAGTTGAGGTAGATAACTTCTATCAAACCAAAAGTGACATGGCTTTAAACGGAGGTGACATGGCTTTAAAAGGAAGTCCTAACATGTCAACTTTGACATCAACCTTCTAAACTGTCAATTTTCAAAAATTAACCATAAGCTTTTAAAAAAGTTGTTTGTTACTGCTCCAAAAATAAGTTTCTTTCGCAATTTGAATTGATGGGATTCTTCCTACAGCTGCAGGCGGCAAAGGACCCACTTAGGAAGCGCTATATTGCGGGGAGTGACACGTGTGGTAACGCTCGCCCGTGTGATGAATTCTGTCATTGCTTGCGTCACCTATTTCGAAGGCACGCAAAAAAGTCAGGCTTTGACCAACTGGTTTTGCGCCTTGCCATATGGTTGACTAACCCCTCTGTTGTGCTTTTTCTCGATTCCGAAAGACTTATTACCCTGGTCACCACTGGGGCCGGTTAGCATTTGCCTTCTTTTAATTATCCGGATAATAATTGACAACGGACAATAACCGGCTGTTATTTCATGCACGTATTGCAAAAAAAAAATGATATGTCTCGTAAAATAAAAAATAATTATTTAAAAAATAAAAATTTTAATGGAACGGGGCCTAAGATCGAACTTGCGGGAGAAGGTATAGTCTAATTTTATTAATATCCAATCCAGTGTAGTTTTCGCTCGGGCCCATAACAATGATCGAAATCGTTTACTTTGTAGATCTCGTTGAATTCCTCAGCTATGCAAAAAATTAACTTGATTGAACATAAATAGGTATATAGCCAAAATAGATTTTGTAGAAGATAAAAAAGTGATGACAAAAATTAAGTCTAAACAAAATAATTGCTTGTACGAACCAAATTTTGGAGTCTCCTTGTATTGACAATTCTGCATGACGAAACACATATTTTTATTGAATTGTAATTTTATTGTTTTTATCAGCTAGTGAATCTGTATAAGGTTTGAGTGGAAGTAATTGTTAATTGTCATTGAGAGTGATTGAATCGAATGACCAAAGACAGTACGACTTTGCGATCAGATCAATCGGTTGGAGAGAGCTCAATTGGAACGGATTAATCGGGTACTAACCTTAGATCGATTTGATTATGGGTCGGCTTGTGCACACTTTACAACTAATATGAAAGATACAGTGCAGCACGCAAAAGACATTTCCTTTTAAAAAATCAAAAACCTAGTATGAGGGCTACTTTGAATCGTTGGATTGTTGAAGCTGCAATAAAATTTCAAAAGGTGTTCACAATTTTATCTCAACAAACTTAGAAAGAGTTATTCTTTGGTGGATTTTCGAAGGATTGTGGAAGACTTAAGGAGTCAAGTCAACGGCAATCAATCACAGATTCACAGGGTGTGGTGTACGTGCGTATCAGCAGGTGATACTTGGAATGTTGTGAGGATTACACTACAAGAAAAATCGCATTTTACAGCGTTTTAAAAACGCTATTAAATGATATATACAGCGTTTTTGCAAACGCTGTATTAGCCGATGTTATTAAAAGTCTTAGACATAAGACAGCGTTTTTAAAACGCTATAGAATGTAAAGTTTCTACAGCGTTTTAAAAACGCTATAGAATGTAAAATTTTGTACAGTGTTTTTAAAACGCTATAGAATGTAAAATTTTCTACAGCGTTTTTAAAACGCTATAGAATGTAAAAATTTGTACAGCGTTTTAAGAACGCTATATTAGCCAATTTTTTGCATTTTTAAAAAAATTCTATAAATACCAATATATTAGCATTTTCATATAAAATCATGGTAATTTCATTTAAGAAACAAAAATGATTTATTTCATTTAACACCAACTATATCCAAATGTCAATATACAATAAATAATTCAACCATTGAATAAAGATTCATTACATTAGCTTGAGAAACAATATCCCAACAAAAACTACATAAAAGAGCCCAACTAATTGGACTCATTGAAAAATAACTAATGTAATTCTACTTTCCTGAAAATGTAATCATGCACTAGGCCAACCATCTCATTCCGCAGATTTTCTTTACTTGAAGCTTACTTCTTTGCCGAGCTTATACCGTTTCTGCTCCCAATGCCAACCACATAAATGGGCTACTTGAAACCCTCCAAAATATGAGAAACATGCCCGTAGGTTGAAGTTGTAGCAGCAAAAATCATCCCCAAAAAGACGTAGGTTGTGTTGAATCTGAATGTTGATATTTTGCTACCCCCGGGATTTGCTCGTACTTGACTCCTGAGAGATGGGCAAGGACGAGAGCCCAACACCCTTGTCTAGAACTTGATTAACTCCATTTTCCTTTTCAGAAGGATGTTTTCTGCCACCACTACCATCTGAAGAGGGATACAGTGAGAAACAAAACAGCTGACATGTGCATGAGAAAACTGACAACTATGAGGAACATTGTATAGCTTGTATGTGCTAAGGCCCTTGCAAATTTATCCATAAAAAGATGTGAAAGATAGATTGCTATATAAACTTAGAAAGAGATCCCCACATATAACCGGGATTCAAGGACCATTTCCCAAACAGTAGCACCACCATCGCCCAAACTACCAGACTGCTCTGAACATTTGAAAGCTAACACACAAAATAAGTAAGACCCGTTTGGCATTGCCAGAACGTTGGGCCCTTCAATATGCCAATCTTTCTTATAGCTTCTTTAAATATATCTGGAAGAATCTTTTCGTGAGAGTTTAAATCATGTAACTTTACTTTCAATGGTCCACCAAACAGTAAATTTAGTCTTGCAACCTTAATTCTAACCATTGATAGTTTACAAATTTCTGGTAGAAAGGTAGAATCCACAAGATCAGTCAACCCCAAACACATCTTAACCCCCATTTTAGTCTAAGCACCGCTATCTTCCAGGTTGCCCAACCCCGAAATCTTCACACGATGATATTTACCTGAACTTCCTCATATATACTGTAGGACCTAGCAAGTTCTAAGTAAAAGGTACAGTGGGTAGGCAAGAACAAGAGAAATATACTGCCTCCAGTAGTAAGTAAAACGGCTTGATAAAAGGCTTAAAGGTCTAGCAAGAGAATAGAGATGGATCTATTTTAGAATTCTACTACTCTAGTTTAGAGGAGCTCTATGTGTAGAATGGACATCAATTTAGCATCCCAACAGATGGAGTAAAGCAGCAGCTAGGACCCCACTATGCCAATCAGAAAACAGAAACGAACCAAAACCAAGCCTAGAACAAAACCAAGATCAAAGTTGTCAAAGCATATGATCTAGGACCCCACTATACTAATCAGGAAATGAAGATACTACTTGTTTAAACACTACCTTGAACAGAAGAGAATCTAAAATAACAATGACCTGCAATTCCAAGGGCAATCTCTTGAGTAAGTCACTATTACATGCCAACTGTCTCTATGAACTAAACTGGAGGCATAATACAACAGTTGCTATGTAATAGGCAGACATTTTCAATGAAAATAAGAGGAACTAACCATATCGATGCCAGCTAAAATAGCAGCCTGGATAGACTTGGTGTAGTTTGAATGCCTTGGAGTGGTAAGCCAATCGGAGATAACAAAACCCTGACATTCCAGCCGAATGATTAAGCACTGCAGTAACCATGACAAACTTCCGGTATATGCAGCGTAGCCTGAGGTATAGGCGATAGAATGAAAGGTCATTGGTATCAGATTAAGATACATTAAAAGTAATAGCTTCTGCTATTAGCTATATCTTTCTTTTACCTTTGGATTTGTTGAATAACATACCTACTATGTCTATAGATCACCCACCATATTTTACATAGTTTTAATTTCAATATCTGCCTAGAAACATTCAAGTGCAAGACATCTCACAGCAATGTTAGCTTTTTCAACAAGACATACAATGATAACCTACGACTAATTTGGGTAAAGCGGTAAAGCCTTATTTGCCTTAATCGCCCGCTTCAGGTAAAGAATGTTCACTTTGATGCCACAGAAACTGCAATATAAGCATTCAAACACAATTTGAGGTCAAACCACAAATTCTGGGACATGACAAAAATAAAATAGATAACTTTGTGTAGTTAAGGCAACTTTTTTTTTTTTTTTATCATTTAGTTTAAGCAACCTTGGTATAATGGAGTTTATGCATCTTCTAATGATTTTGCGAATTACTCATATCTCCTTTCTTGAAGTGATGCTTGAATCTCTATTACCAATGTCTTCCCACAATATACCAGACCTTGAATCTCTGTAACCAATGTTTCCCTAACTTCTGTGCTAGTATGTTCAAGCCAATAACTAATGGAATTTTCCCGAAGTGATGCTAGAAGACAATAAGCATTCTATTTTATGACCAAAATGACAAACCATACTTAGTGGTGAAGGGAAACCACCTCAGTTAATCACTTACCAAAACTTTTGAAGCCAGCGCCTTAGCAAGGCCCTCTTTTTGCAAGTTGTTCAGAGCTCTCCGCAGCAGCATGTTCTGTCAGCCTAAAGGTAGAGCAGAATGTAGAGCTCTCAAAAGTGTCTCAATTAAAGTTGACAGTAGCTTAAAATCGGGGGGCATGATCCGGACCTTCGTGGACACATGAATAAGATGGCACAATATTAATATGTTTTGTTTTCAAAAGCAACTAAACATAGGTCACGTTGGAGAATATTTGAGCTACAATTCCATGTTTCTGAAAACAACTGAAAGTAGAGAACAGAAGAACTCAAATCTGTACCGAAAAGAATCAATCACCCTCCGCCTCCCATTACACATGATATGAACTCATATTCCAACACTCAAGGCCATATTTTAAGCAAATAAGATACAGTTTTAGCTTTAAGAACACATTTTCAGCAAGTTTCAAGACTTAATATCAAAGTAAATCCAAACCCTCTAAGTGCATAATCTGTGCAAATACTTAAATGATTATAACATGATAATTAATGAAGATTAAAACCCTAGCCTTGCAAGAATTGAAAAAAAAAAGTCATGTCAAACCTGGTGAGGACTCTTCGATCAATGACTCTCTGTCTTAACCAATGCAATATGCCAGAATATAGCCTTGATTCTTCTCCAGCAATTAGTATGGAAACAGAGGTTCGATCAGAAACAAAATATATGGTATAACAAAAATAAACAATGTTAATGCAAATAGATGCAACCGAACTATCATGTTTAGAAAGTATCATGTTTAGTTCCCAACTAGGAGGCATCGATGCGGATAGAGTCATGAAATACATATTAGAAAAAATAAGATTCTACTAGTATTAGATGTACCTACATGCTGTTGTTCCAATGTGTCTGTAAACTACCATAGAGTACCATACTAACTGATTCAAGCATTAATCAACCTATTTGAGTTTGAAATCAAGGGTTTCACTATTTTCGAAGCTTGGCTTCTGAAACTCAATCCCTATTGAGTTGATTTGAAGGCTATTGGACCTTATTTGAGCCTATTCGCATCCTAATCTTCTTGTTTGCAGTAAGAATTTGAGTGGGTCATGCCCAAATATGTCGTCATGCTCAAAAGGAGTGTACATACACAATATATGAGCCTAAATTGCACAACCAAATACTAGTTTGTCTTAGTCATTCAAACACTTAGACCATACCTGCATGAAGTTTCCCAATGACCCTGCAATTGGTTGCAGATACATGGGACGAATAGAACATCACCAGCTATCTACAACAAACATAGAAGAATAATTACTAATAGCCAAAGAAAAATGAGAATGCTTGTAGCTGTTACTTAAGAATAAAACCAAACTAATGACTAGAGTTCAACGCCATATGCCCATGAAAGACGACGAGACTATATATCTTATTATACCTCCACTATAGTAACACGAGAAATTGAGTCCCTCGTACAGTTGCACAGCAGTGTTTGACAAGTTTTAGTTACCACGTACTCTCTCCGGAAACAAGTACTAAAAGAACTTTGAATGCAGGAAGCATATAATTCTACAGTTTAAGAAAGCTTACAAGTTTACAACCATGGCACCACCACAAAATAATCACCATTAACTTTTCCAATGACACCAACCTAATCCAGATAGTGATTGCTGCAAAACAAGTACAATATACATTAATCACTAAGCAGCAAATACTTTGTGAAAAAAATGGATAGTAGGTAGAGGGGGTCAAACTCAGTGGATGAGTAACAAGAAAAATACTTGCTATAAAAATAAAAATATCCAATATAACAGGGGAGAACATACTTATGAAAAAAACAGGGGAAAACATATATAACAGTTTGCCTCGTAAGGCACTTGAAAAATTAGTAGACCTAAGTTTCTTACTAATTAATCCAAACGTCAATCGATCAATATCCAAACTAACCCTTAAACACAAAACACTTTCTATAAAGACATCAACAAACATGAAGTCATGAAAATAGATACACTTAAATGAATAGTCCCTGTATGAATTCCCTGGCCCACTTTGAATGGCAATTGAAAGAACAAAACATGAAGATATGTCGAGCCTTCAAAGAATAGAAAACATGTGTTGGTTAACAATCTTCAAATCATTCAAAACCTATTGCCTAATACTTGAGAAAGTTCAAATTAGTCAAATAAAAAGCTTTACTGAAACACACAAACACCAAAACAAAAATTATAGAATCAGACCAACCAACATCAAGCATCAATAGATTTACCCAAAAAAAAACATCAAGCATCAATAAGCAAATCCCGAAGAGAAAGCAAAGCCTAGATAATTGACTGAATATACGAAAACAAAATAAGTTCACTTTAGTAAGAACACTTGTTTAGGACTGCTAGTAGTGGAATTTTGCTTGCCAAAGCCAGAGATCGGTTGTGCTTGGGTGCTTTTGTGCCTGTGCAATTGAGGGATAGAGATCGAGAGGGATCCAGAGTTTGACGAACAGGAGGAAATCGAGGACTTACATTTAGTGAACAGGAGGACTTAATTTCGATCCTCCATCACAATCGATATCTAGGATTTTGGTAGCCACACTGTTGAAATCAAAACCCCAAAACAAAAATATGTATATACGTACATATATCTTGGGTCTATCGAGAGAGATACCTTGTGAAGTAGAGAGGTGAGGGTTGGGAGCCGTCGACCGTTGGTGCTACTGAAGGAGATGAACGCCATGGATACACCATGGTTCTAGGGTTTCTTTGCAGAACAAGATGGAGGGGAGAGGGAGAGGAACTGGTGAAATCGATGTGTGAGGGTTTCTCAGAGCGTTGATGAGATCGTCGAAGGGGGAGTCGGTGTGCGAATGGCACCAGTACTGAAATCTTGAAATTTTTAGCAAATCATGAGTCGATGTCGATGTCGCTGTGCAGTTGTTGGTCGCCGGGGGTCGAAGGTCTGATGGGGAGAGAGAGAGAGAGGAGATGTGCCGTGCCTCCATCTCTGAAATTTTTTGTGAAGGGGTATGGGATTAGGGCGCAGAGGGATGGCGAGTTTTTAGTGGAACGCTGTTTTTTAGATAAGAAACGCTATTGTAAACAAGGCGCGAGGTTTCCTTCTTTTTCTCCCGCTGAAACGCTATAAACGTACCCCTACGACAGCATTTCTAAAAAAACGCTATTAACTAATGCTATAAAAACCCATATTTGTTGTAGTGTTAACTTCTTTCGGATAGGTATATCTGTAACTGTACACTGATTATAGGGATTTAATTCTTTCCCATGATTTTTGCTCATTCATGCGGGAGTTTTCCACGTATATCGATCTCTGTGGCTTGTGTTGATTACTTGCATAGTTTTTGCTGGTAGTATTACTTAGTGATTCAAATTCATATTGTAAGAATTTTTACGGATTATTAGAGACCTGATTTTACATTAACCATTTTCTCCTTGAATAAATATATTTCGTTCAAGTACATATTGATGTTCAATCAAGCTGATTTTTTTACGTGAATCACATACTCGATGAGCTCTACAAAATGAACGATTTGGATCATTGTTGTGGGTTCGGGAGGGGCTGGACACTAACAAAACTAGACTGGACCTTCCCCGAACTTGCAGGGCACGAGCCCAGTCCATGGTCTAGGAAAGACCAGGCCAACTTTATTAACTGTAGCCCGCACTGTGGAATCGAGCTTTGGTGCAATCTTCGGGCCAAATTGGTTGTAGGCCTGGCCCAAGAGTTTCTTGGCCCTAAGACCATCTCCAACCCAATTCTCTGATTTCGGAGGATTAAAACAACATTTTTTTTAAAGGAAAATAATTTTCACACTCCTCTTTTATCAGTTGAAAGTACTCTTTTCTTTTTTTGTCTTTTATTCATGTAAAATTACGAAGTTATCCTCACCTCTTGAGTCACTTTCCGATATGAAGGACAATTTGATACTTTTGTTTGAATAAAGACAAAAAAAGAGAGAAACTGCAAATGGATAAAAGGGGAGTGTCAAAATCATTTACCTTTTTTTTATTCAAAAAGTGAATTTAAGTGTGTTAGGAGAATATTTTCAATGTAAGAGGACTTTTATTGCATTTCCATTGTAAATAGGGGGAGGAAGGGTTGTTAGGGAAATCACAAGAGTAATGGACCTTATGGTAGCCAATAGAATGCATTGATTTGGATTTCTCTGTTCTGAAAATCACATCTCCACATATACCAGGCGTTATCTTTACTTGAATTCCTAGTTCAGTTATCATTGTCCCAATCAAAGTTTTTTGAAAGAAAAATCTCAAAATTCAGATATTTCCCATGCTTTGTCACGTAGCAAGCGCAAGGAGCTTCTCAATACAAAACGAATGTGAGGACATAATGATATTGTATGCACATTATGTGCAAGAGAGAAAGAGGAAAGTAATTGAGATACATTTATGTGTTAGGATTGAACAAGTTGTACGGAGTATTTGTATACCTTCGGATACCACAGTTGAATTCTAAGCGGGCAGAAACAGTAATTTAAAAACAAAAAAGAGATGAGGTCAGTCCCTTTTTTTTTTTTTTTTTGGTTTTATTTTGGAAGTTTAAAATTTATTAACCAACCAAAACCAAAAGAGGGGGGGAAATGGAGCAAGGGTAACAGGCTATACAGACGACTTTAAAAGTCTTTCCTAAAAAAGGAAAACAGAAAAACCAGCAAACCGAAGAATTTCATCACATGAAAAACATGGTTAAGTAGAGGATCGATTTTTTTCCTCACGGAGGGCTCTGGATTTTGGGTGTTTGTAGTCCTTTGGGTAGTTTTTAATGATTAAAATAAATTATTCTATCTAGACCAAGAAAATAAACTTTCTTCATATAAGTTGATTGAGATAAAAAAAAAAAAAAAAAGTGAGACAGAGCAAGGAATTTGAAGAACATTTGTAACAGTAAAGCTAAGGGGACCGGCCATTTAAGAACCGATGAAGTACTGACGGGCACGCGGGGCCCACTACGGATCCCGTATGGATGATCCAAATTGTTAAATAATTTAAAAAAAAAAAAAACCAGAAGGCTCATGAAAAATTAGCTCAATCCAAAGCGTCCCGCATACCCGTCAGTACCCTATAAGTTCTTAAACTATCGGTACCAATATACCACGGTTCCATAACTTCCATTTGTAATTGGCTCTGACGGGACAAACAATCTTGGACAAGTCCAGTCTTCTATTTTGAGTCCAATTCAGAGCCCAAATTGACTATGGAATGGTTTTGTTTACTTTGAAGAATACTTGTGAGTTGTGATAAGCCCACGGCCCAAAATTGCATCTGTCCCATCTGTACATTTTGTGAGTTGTGATAGGCCCACGGTCCAAATTTACAAATCTCTCCCTGTTTTTGCAAATTCAGTGGGAGTATTGCAATGCACAGAACTATTTTTTTGTAAAAGTATATTTTTGTTTGTAATTCTGTAAATAAAATTGCACGAGAACAAGTGTACGGTTGGATTTTCTGAACAAGTGATTCGACTCTCTTAGAAAGAAAAGAGGAACAAAAACTAGCCAAAAGGCCCAAAGAATAGGAACTTTTAAGCGTTAGATAGATATAGCTCAGTCGAGCTCCAGCGTACTCAAGCTCATCTCGTTGAAATTACAAGCTTAAATATCTAACTCGAGCTTATTTAGCAAACATTTTTTACTATCAACATGAAAAGAAAAAAAAAAAGAAACCTAAAAATGATCCAACAAGATTGTATCACTCTGCTACGCACTTGACCATTTACTTCTACAACTATATATGGGTAGAATTGAATCATTAATTGGGTCTTATTTTTTGTTTAATTTGTACGATTTTATTTGGACCAATTTCAAAACCAAATTAAACAAATATTTTCTATCGTTTCGGCCGGTTCAATTTTTTTTTCTTATTTTTATTTCACTCTAAAAAAATACAAGTAGTCCGTGTGATTTTGTATAAATAACAAGAGTATAATTTGAGCTTCCTGCCTCATTTTAAATAATAAATACATTCTCAAAATTAGAATTTTAATTTGAGAACTCCAGACATAACCCCTTTCTGAAACTAACCTTGCTAATAGTACAGTAATTCTTAATTGTAATTACTTGTAAAATTCGAATAATTGATCAACTTGGAAAGAGTGAGGCTCAGATCAGGGTATAATCAGGCGAGATATCCAACTCCGCCATGGCTGCAACCACCCGGGTCGCCCCGCCATGAAACCGGTCGGATTATCAACGCCTGAATCGATTGCTCAAAGATCCTAATATCGTCACAGCCTCTTTCAGGATCGAGTAATTAATTATTCAGTGCTTCCCAGAGCTGTAACAGATCATACGACCATGTACAGTCAATGGAAGGATATCTGAAGGCTCTGTTTGGATGGATTGGAATTGGCTGTTGGATGATGGGAATGCGTTATGATCCTTCCCTGAAAACATTTCCCCAGTGAGTAGAAAGAAAGCAGACGACGAAGATCGAGGATTCGAGATGATTCTTCATCACCACAACCCTATACACACACACACACACACACATAGAGAGAGAGAGAGAGAGAGGGCTGTTGATATTGGAGGTGAAATCATCGGCTAATTTGGGGGAGAGAGGCAACCGCCCTTGAAAAATCCCAAATCTCTCCACCGGAGCCTCATTCTTGAGCATGAACCCTAGAACAAAGATCCAAGCCCAGTATTTTATGTGCCTTAAAGTTCACTTTTGACCTTGTTTGCCCAGTTATTTACATCAGGAAGAGGGATGAATGGTGGATTGGTGTGGTGAGGGCCAGGGGTATGTTAGACAATGTGTGAACACATTATTCATGGCTTTCGGGTGCTTTGGTTTAAGAATTCTTTTCGATTGTTTGTTCGTTTTTTATTTTAAAAAAAATACTTTTATTAGTTCGCATTAAATTCTTTTGCGGATCGTTGCATCGTGTGGCGACGATAGAAAAATAAGATGTGAAGAATTATGATCAAAATTTGAAAAAACTTCACTAAAGACAAACATGTTCCAAAACATATTTGTTTTGGGGATTATTTTTTGTTTTCCTGAACCTTTTTGATATTGGTCCATATTTTTAAATTTTGTAATTTCTCTTGTGGAGATAAATTGAAAATCTAAAAAAATTTGACGCAAACCAATAAAAACGAAACAAAAAATATAGGAAAATGATATTGGCACTCCAAAAATTGATGCAAGCACTCTAAAAAACAAGGAAAAGTGGATTTGAAATTACATTAATTTTGGAGTGCCTGCATCAATTTTTGGAGTATCAATATCATTTCCCAAAATATAATCTGTAAAGATTAGTAAGCCAGAATATCCCTTATCAATAACTCTTTTTGTTAAAGTGATTATTCGGCAATGATGGGTTCCACGTCATTCTCTATTACCCTTATAGTCTCATATTCCACTAGAATTTATAAACTTAATAATGAAGTACACAAAAATATGTGGCGTAGATGGTGTTTGTGCATCCAATCAACATAATTTTTGACCGGATCAAAAAAAAAAACCCATAATTTTTTACATAATTAATATTGTCAATGAATGTTGAAAATGTAAACGTCGAAGTGGACCCAAAAGGTCCACAAATGGGATGAACGCTTCAAAAAAACAACTAGAAAGGATCTTCTGGTTGATACCTTTTGATTTCCTTTCTTCATCGGGTTGCTACCATTGATTAGTTTTGTAGAACCTAAAAAATAAATAACTTTGGAACTTGGTTGAAAAATAACCAATATAGAGAAAAACCGAAAAAATGTTTTATAACACTCGAAATTTGTTTTTGCCAAATACAATTAATAGGAGAACCCAAAAAAGTATTACAAAGCTGTACAGGTTTTTTTTTTTGACAAATCAGATCATCCCAGATATTATATATAAGTATTGTGAAGCTATATAGTTAGGTGCGGTGAGATTTTTAGTTCAATTTCTAAAGAGAAGATGTTGAATGGGTTGGATGATGATGTTAGGTGCGGTGCTTGTGGTCTCAAATAATTGAAAAGTATTTCAAAAGGAATGAGACTTTCATTTTCATACTACGATGAAATCCTAGATTTACTTAAGCCTTGTTCTGTTAAGTTTTTTATTTTTTAAATATTCATTTTTCATTTTATTTGTGCTTTACTTAAATGTACGAATGTGTTAGAAATTAGAACCAAAACAAAAGCTGAAAGATATACGTGGCGGCATAGGAAAATTCTAAAACCGCACAAATTTCCACGAACAAAAACACAACACACTCACATGGGTTTACGGACTCCACGTGGAAATCACAAACCCATGTGAATATGTTGTGTATTTGTTTGCGTAAACGTTTGTGGTACTAGAATGATTGAGTACATAATGAGAATTTTGTAGGTGGTCATTAAACACATTTATATGAAGATATTCCGTTTTGGGCCGGGGATGATAGAATCTATCCTTTTAAAAACTGAATGGACTTTTGGCCCAGCTAAATTCAGCCTTCGAAAATAGTCCACATATTTAACTTCTTTTAGCTTTGGCCATTTAAATTGAGCATTTTTTTTCAATAGAGGGATTTCTGTACACAAACCATGGGACTCATCATTTGTGAGCTGCGATAAGCCTACGGTCCAAAACTACAAAATCATTTTTGTGCAATTCTGTAAATTGAAATTGCACGAGAACAAATCTATAGAGGGATTTCTGTACAAGTGATGTGACTCCCTTCAGAAAAGAAAAGTGGAACACGAACTAGCCAAAAAATAAGGAGAGTTAAGCTTCAGCTACTCAAGCTTGGCTCTTGGAAGAACGAGCTCGTTCCAAAAAATACTTACCCACTTTTAGGGACATGCACGGGTTTCATTACCATTGCGCATTTGTGAATAGCAAAGAAGAGTTCCCTTTAGAAAGCAAAGCCAAACAAAAAATGGCCGAAAACTGTCTCGTGTTGGGTTAAGTCCATATGAAATTTTGTCTCGACTGATTTGTGGAATCCATCTTCAGAATTGATAGTCTATGTCGCCGGATACCCAGTTACAAGGGCTTATGTAAGTTTTGTCCTGGCAGGATTGTGGAATTGATCTTATGAAATAGTGGTCTATTGTCGCTGGAGACCAAGTTATATGGGCTAAACTTTTATCGATCTAAAGCCCAATTCAATATTTTGACCGTGTCCCCTACTCCCAGGTTTCAATGTCAAACAGCTCAAAATTCTGACACGAATACGATACGACACGAGAAATTATGAAAGGACACGATAACCCGATGCGAAATTAGCAGATTATGGTCGGCTATTTATGACATGAAACACGAATATGACACGACACGTACGATAACAAGAAAACTAAACAGGTCGGATTATGATTGAAAGAATCCTTACACGAAATGACACGATGCCCACCACTGAACAGTGACTTAAACAACATATCCAAAAAATTTCTGCGGAGGGCCTTGGTGCATTCATCGAATTATGGTTGTAGTTTAAATTGATATGAATATGCCCTCTTCAATGTTTTCTCTGCTTTGTATCACTGTGTGCATTTGTTTTTGCTATTCGAGAGCTATGAAAATTGCTCGGTTCTTCTTGAATTCATGAATTCCAAACTAAATTTAGTATGCTAAAGTGGTCGATTTGTGCTTGCTTTGGATTTTTGCGGGGAGTGCTGTAGGCACGGATAATTGCTAGTCGGGGTACGATCTTTGGGGTACACTGCAGGCGGCATGAGTACCATGTTTGGGTTGCACGCAAATAATCCAAAAATCATTCATTAATGTTAAAATAATTTTTGGAGTGGCTTTGCCAAAAATTAGATCAATTGAATATGTGTATCTAATTGATCCAATCTATGATCATGAAATTTCGAAGATTGGATCAACCATTTAAACCAATTCAATTGAGATGGTTTTTTGTAAGGCCACCCAAATACTAGTTGTTTTAAAATTAATTATCGGTTCAGATTAATTGCTTAGGACTAAAAGTTAAGTGCAAATTGGTAAACTTAACCCGTACGTTTATAAGTTTTCAATTGATACATGTTTTGCCGGTAAATAACAAATTGGCGACTAGATATGTAATTTCATCTTAAAATTATCCCCCCCCCCCCAAAAAAAAAAAGGTGTGTTCGTACAAAAAAAAATGATGTAAAAACTTAGCACTTAATAAAAAAAAGATCAGACAAATATTCGTTATGCAACTGTTATTCAGGATCTTCGATCTCTTTCATGCAGTTATCTTTTGTATTATTCCTCGGCCGCGTCGAAACTGGGTGACTTTTCTCCAAATGTAAACACAGATCGACAAGAAGCCGTATTTTTTTTCCTCGGAAACAGAGTTGGATATTATTCATAAGAAATAGGGTCCGAAGACCTAACATCGGCAAGAGCAAGGCTAGCCAAATGGTGAGGGACAGGAATCCCCCCGCCCCAAATTCTCTAACCTAGCACCTAATAGGGATTGTTTAGCCAACGAATGGGCTACCCTATTGCAAGAGCGATTAACATGTTTAAAAACACAAGAGAAAAATAAAGGAAGAAGCTCTAGACAATCCGAAAGGATAGAGCTACAATCGGAAAATGATTTTCCTACTTGAGTAAGTGCTTGAACAACCTGAACTGAATCACCCGTGAGAAACCTTTATTCGCAGCGATAACCAGAGTTTCCTGAAAGCCAAATGCTTCAGCCGTTCTCGGGGAGAATAAACCGTGAAAATGAATGGATACCGTTCCCAAGATAAGGCCAGAGTGATCGCGTGCCACAATACCAACACCAACAAGACCACTGATCCTGCCTCTAGCTCCATCAACATTGAGTTTTATTACACCAACAGGTGGCAGATGCCACATTGGGGGAGGCACAGAGGCAGGGGCTCCTTCTTTTCTTTTTCCTTTTTTTTTGAACGGCAAATAACGCTTCTATTGAAATGCTCATAAACCAGGGTGACCGCGTCGTTTCGTGTCAAAAATAAATTTATAAAACTAAGAATTAACTACTACTCCGTAGAATAGTGGTCAAGTCCGAGTATCGTTCCGACGGAGACAGTATGGCTGAGTTACGACAAATTCGATTATTTTTAGATTAATTCGGAACAAAAAGGAGAGTTGATTGGTTTGATTATTTTGAGAACTAAAAGAAACTAAAGCAATTAAATAAGAGGTTTGAAAACTGATGAGGAAAAGTCTAGGGTTTAGAATCCACCCCAACCGCATAACTATGTATCGCATAGACTGGATTAACACTCGAATCGCAAATCACTATCGCTAGGGCTTGCAATCCCTATCGATAGTGGCCAAGTAAATTTCTACAATCCGCCAACCGGCATGGACTATCCCACGGCACGGACCGTCTCACTAGCGCGGTCTAGCCGCCTAACAGCACGGTCCGTCTCACGAGCATAACCCATCTCAGTCACCCAAATTGAGAACAATGAAAACTATTATGTGAACGGTATTTGAACACCTAGGAAACAAATACTCAACTGATAAAAAGAATTAAAACCATTCCATTGATATCATAGAAGGAGTTATTGAACACATAATCTGATTCGAATAAAAACCCTAATCTTATGCAAATACAAAGTTACTCGGCACGGGGCTTCATCTTTCCCCTAGAGAATGGAGTTAGCCTTCCATGGGCTCTGAAGTCTTGCTCTCTCGAAGTAGCAGCCGGTTATCTCCTCGAATAATTCTCCCCCCTAGTATAAACCCTCGCTCCACTTTTATATGTGCTGCCCCGAATTTGCCTTAGGTGAAAACAATTCCTTCTTTGTAGACTTCTTTTCCTAATCCAACTCCTTTTCCCTTCTGTAGTCTTGACCGAATAATATGGAAACTAATATCTTAGAGTTCTAATATTAGCCAATCAATTCCAAAAGGGATTTGAACACCCCACGTGCAAAAATCATATTGGGTTGTCCTCCAATTTCCGTCCCGTACAGATTAGATTAGATGCCTTTTGGGTCTTCAATTAGGACTAGGCTAAACTCTTGCATTAGATTCCATCCTTGAGTCTTAAACAAAGCCCATAAACATGTTAAGCCTCCAAATATCTACAATCACAAGAAACCCATTATTAATCTCCAAGTAACAACATAAATGGACTTAACAATGATAAATTAGGGGGCGTTAATGTGAACATTTGGGCGCCTGTCACAGGGAATATACTTTTTTGTACAACACTGTAAGTCCTTTTAGCATTGAAATTGGTTCTGTTCGATAACTTCAATTTGGTCCGTTAAATTTAGATTTTGAATAATAACTACAACAACAATTAATAAAACATGGGGAAATAAAAATCAGTAATGATACCTACACAGATTTTTGTGCGGAGCCTATTACAGGTCCATTGACGTGGAAATATGTATATTTTCTTCGTTCAACCATAACAATTTACCAACTGGAGTTAGCTCGATTGCCTAAGACTCTTGCGTGTTGTTACGAGATCAGGAGTTCGAATCTCTCCACCTGCATGAATGTGTTCTTCCTCTTGTATTTGTTGAGAAAGAAAGTGTGATTTCCATTAAATTTGACTACTAAAAAAAAGATACTAGTATTGGAAGTTGAGTTTTGTTCACCCTCCACTTTAGAGGGTGAACATTACCCTCATTTTTATTGGTTGAAATGATGTGGGTCCTACCACAAAATGATGTCATGTTTACCAAAAAGTGTATTGCATGGTAAGTTTGTAGTTATCTACATGCCAAATTTTACTTATTGGTTTAGGGGTTGCTAAGTTTGTAGTTATATCATGGTGAACAATATTTTGAACCAATATTGTTAATTTTAGAAAAAAAATTAATTTTGGTTATACCTTTGAAGACACACTCTAAGGAGACATAAGTAAAGAAAGGAGTAATGTCCCAAAAATAAATAGAGAATGCATCTCTGTTTAGAATCATTCGATTCGCGTAAGTTAAATGCAATGCACACAGGATCCAAGCATTTGATCCAGAACACGCCTATGCCTGCATTTGTGTTTCTCTGTATGCGTCTATAGCATGCTTTTTTTAGGAAAAAATTGTCCAATATAATTTTAAAAAAACCATCATAACAAAATTTGTGACGAGTTCATTTAATTTTTGAAAAAAAAAAACATAGATACTAACCTTTGACAGTTAGTTACCAAAAAAAAATTTAAAAACTAAGGGAAAATAACGGCCAAAGACGTGTTTTGATAATTCATACTTGCCAATGACATTTTCAGCATTAACAAATGTTCTTAGCATGTCCTTAACGGGTATTAATTATCAAAATAAGTCCTGCACCGTTATTTTCCCAAATAAAATTGGACTAATCCAGTATTGCGTTGTGAGCCCACTACAGAGCCCACATTGATCATTAATGAGGTGGACTTGCAAAAATGAATCTGGGCTTTTATGAATCTTCATACAATAGATATATCTAAGGCCCAATTCAATACTTCGACCAATGTCCCCATTCCCCAGCTTTCCATGTCCAAATGCTAAAACTTTTTAATTTAGGCCTATATTAATCTCATACTTTTCTCGTACAGTAAGTTTATTGGTACAACAAATAGGAACAAAAATTTTATATATTCTCATACTTTTCTCGTATCCTTATGAAGAACAATGTAATCTAAAAAAATTTCTCCAAGATAAAAAGTTGGTACATCTCCTTATCAATAAACGAGAGATATCTCATTAATAAATATATTTCCACGAAGAAATAGAACTTCCACGTTGTTTATCTTCCTCGAATTTAGTACGTGGATGATTTATAAATCAGACCAATCAAGTTATGTTCTTTAACTCCCGAAAAAGAACACACTTCAATATACCCAACGACATTTCAACCAATAAGATAATATATCCAATAAATGAACTATAATGGAGAAATATAAATAACATTCTCTCACATTAGTAAACTCTTATCACATTAGTCCAATTACAAACCAACCTATTATGACTTACGTGTGCCATTCTCCAATTACTTTCTTTCTAATTTCTTCTTCCTCTTCTTCTTCCTTAGTTTCTTTTTTGACGAACTCATCTTAACTTGAATTCAGATAAACATGTATGCCATGTAGGTATTGATTACGGTTAACAAAGGTCGCTTTATTGTAGTAACAAACCAAAATCACTTACACCAAGATAATAACTTTTAAAATCTACCAGTGTCAGGATAGACTATTCGAATCCTACAGGTTTGTGGTGTTGCCGGTGGTGAACGATAGGATAATGGGAATGAGTTGTAGAGAGGAGATCGAGAGTGGGAGTGATAGGAGGGGGTGATGAAGTTTGCTGATGGTGGTGATGGAGTTCGCTGGTGGTGGCAGCGTGCCTTAATAGTAACGGGGGATGGGGGTGGCTGTGAAAGAAAATTTGGTTTTGTTAGAAAAAGGTAAAGGAGTTTTTTGGGGTTTTATTCCTCGACCGTGTTAAAACCGCGTGACTTTACAAAGAGCCGATGTTGATTTCTTCTTCATTTTTTTAAATTAATTTTTCTGTGTACCACAAACAACGTTTTTTCATCTCACAAAAATGTATGCGATCCCAACACTTAAAAGCGGAGCCCACACACTTATAAGAGTTAAGAGAGGACTAGAGGAGAACATTGCTCCAAGAGCATACAACTGTTGTGTGTTGTGTGTAACTACTTCTGGCCGTTTAGATGCGTTTGGACGGTCCAGATTTTAAGTAAATTATTTGCGCGAATAGTTTATTTATTCCCTGAACGAATCCTGACCATTAATTACAACAATGAACGGATAACGATCGGTTGTGCAAAGAGTTTTGCACAACCGTTATGCGAGTAGCACTTTTGATTATTTATAGAGTCGGTTGTTAACTTATTATCCCTGTTTTGTATTACTCCATTATCGTAGTTGGGTAGTGGTCCCGTGGAATTGGGCGTGTTTATATTATGTAACTTATGGCCTTTCAAAAAAATATTATGTAACTTATTATTTATAGAGTCCGATATAGCCCGTGTTTTTTTCCAGACAATATACATTAATCGGGGATTAGCGGGGTGTTGGTATATTAGTCAACGGAGGTTTAGAGACTATCCATAGACCTGATTCCCAAATCTGCTACCCGTGAAACTCGAATCTTGATCGCCACTGAAAAGAGAAATGAACATTCCACAGGTGCTAGCGTGCAAGTTCAGATGTAGTCCGTGTTTATAATTATATATTATTTGAAAAGTTGCATGGTTGGGTTCTGGAAGTTGGACGTGTTTATATTGCAAGTAAAATGCTACAGTAGTGTATTTTTTTTAAGAGTTGGATATTGCAAATAGTCCGTGTTTTGAGGTGTTTGGCTTATTTTGGTGTGACGTGTTGGGAGATTGCTTCCAAACATCTCTCGATGTTAAATGCCCACCAAGTGTTGGTTCTCCGTTTTAGGGGGTGTTTTTGGTAGTGAAAAATTTGTACTTCCTCAGTTCCTAAATAAGTGTCTAGCGCGCAAACCTAGACTTTTAAAAAAATGCATTTGTTTCGTTAAAAAAATCAAATTTTTTTCACAAATCAATAGATGGCAATAGATTCTATTAGATTGTGGAAAAAAAATAGATTTTTTAACGAAGAACATGCATCTTTTGTAAGGCCTAGTTTTGCGAGCCGGACACTTATTTAGGAACGGAGGGAGTAGTTTTTTAGTATTTGAGATTGAGAAGTTGTTAGGTGTTTTCGGTAGTGAATAAGTTATTGATTGTTTGTGAGTAAAGTTACTGTAGCAAAAACATTATTTGTTGACAACCTTTTTGGTAGTGAAAAACAAGATGGTGAAATGCTAAAAAAAATTTATTAGTGAAAACGATATGGTAAAATGCTTTAAATTTTTAGTATTTTTTATTAGGAGAAACGGCAACTCAGTTGATTCAAGAGGTTTTGAAAATTTGGCTTAAAAGTAAAACCCAGGGTGAGCTGTTTCTTTAATTTCCTTGTTTGACCATGATGGATGACGAAGTAGAATTTGGATAAGATGCATGATTGCATGGTGGTCAAATTATGGTTAAATTTGAGTAACGAAGTAGAATTTCAATTATGATTAAATTTTGACCGTAGGTGTTATATGGGGGCGTGTTGTGCGTCGTAGGTAGAGCAGACAATATTACACGTATTTGGTTCGGGATGTTACACAATTGCGTCCAAAGCTTCAATGCATGTGAGCTCATATAAATCGGACAAATTCAAACAAAAATTCAAACACAATTGTATTTGGAGTTGTGTCCGAAAATTCCTAGACTTTTTGATTTGTTCTTCCCTAGAGTACCTGGACAATTTCATCTAACACAATTTCGTAGCCGTCTTCAACGACCCTCTTGTGTTGCCTTTGTCAACTATTAGAAAGATTAGATTGGGCGACAGAGTTAGTTGTTGGACTGTTTTTATAAATAAATAAAAAATAAAAAATTGACCATCTCAGTCACTGGCTTTACTTAGAGAAAATCAATTTGGAATCTTTTAATTTCTCTCATCTTTTAATTTACCTACTTGCTGATATTGGTTTGACGAAAAGGAAAAAATAAAATATGCACTTAGATGAAGGAATTGTTATTGTATAAGAGATAAACTTATTCAGGGAGGTTCCGTGAACAGGTTGTTTATGAAACGGGCAATCATAGCCGTCCATTCACCTAATTAATGGTTGAGATTCGTTTTCAATTTTGATCGGTTACAATTAATTGCAATAAAAAGTTTGAAACATAAGAAGATAGTAATATGCCTGGTACATAAAAAGTATGAAGCACAAACACAATATAGTACACCATTTCTATTGTTTCCTCAAAAATAAAAAATAAACACAATATACTCCTATATACATCTATATCGTACATAAACACAAACACAAGATACATACATGCAAATGATCAAAAAGAAGAAGATACATACATGCATGAGACTATGACAGGGGCCTTATTATATATGCTTCTTCATATTATATATTCATATCTCCCTCTCTCTTCCTGTCAACTTCATCGTCAAGTAGCCCCTGAAGATAGAGGACACCAAAGTCAGAGAAAAAGAGATAGGGATTGTCAATAATGTCCTTGATTTTCTAATTTTTCGCCTTACAATTTAATTTATACACTTGCGATAAGGATCAATGTATATTTTCGAATACACATACCGGCCGGATATTGTCTTTAGATGGGGAAGATGTTGTCAATCGCTGTGACATACTCAAAGAGGTCCACCAGGAACCGTCTGCAAGCCGGAAACAAAAGGTACACTAACCCACTAGCGATAATCCCGAGGAAAATTTTACCCAGGAACGAATGTACAACACCAACGAATAACCCACAGGCACCAATAGCGCTAATCCCGAGGATAATTTTACCCAGGAACGAATGTACCATGGAGGATAATTTGGAATCCAGCTGTGGAGGCGAGGTGTACGGCAGTGGCGGTGTAGGCGAGGAGGGAGTGGAACTGTGGAACGAGGTGGCAGAGACGGAGGAGAGGAGACTGTGGAACGGCCAGGCGGTGGAGGCGAGGAGGGAGTGGAACGAGGTGGGGGGGGGGGGGGGGGAGAGGAGAGGTGACTGTGGAACGGCCGGGCGGTGGAGGCTAGGAGGGATTGGAACGAGGTGGCGGAGGCGGACGAGAGGAGACTGTGGAACTGCCGGGCGGCGGAGGGAAGGAGACAGTGGGACGGGTTGGTAGTGGCGGAGGGGGGGAGACAGTAAAACGATGTGGTGGGGGTGAGCGGTTGCCGTGGCGGTGTCTAGCTGTGGAGAGAGAAAGGAGGGAGATTAAGAGGAGGTGGAGGAGGAGAGGAACAAATGATTTGGGCATTTTCGGGTTTGGAGAAGAAATCGAACTTGGACCCAAAGTGAGCCCTACAAGCTCGTTGATGGGATTTGTATCGGTAACTATAGCAATGTTCTATAATTTTATGCGGAGTAAGCATAACCAGGGTAGTGTATAATGATTTCCGTTGCCACCGAACCCTTCGGCAACGTTTGTTTGGGCGTAAAACATTTTTTCGTATTTGGTTGTTCAAAAGAGAGAAAAATTACTTCATATTGTAGAAAATATTTTTTTTTTATTGAGAATGTGGTAAGTAATTTTTCGAACTTGGCTACGTTGTGTGACTCATAATTACATTACTTTACTAAGCTCTCCCACAATTTCAATCTCATCCACCTATAACCTAACATATACTTTCTCATCAAATACGATAAAAATTTGTACTCCCTCCGTCCCTTTATTACAGTCCAGTATTTCATTTTGGGCTGTCCCTTAATAAGTGTCCATTTTGTAAAGTTAGTGGGTAAAAGTTGGTGAATTGTCTATTTTGTCCCTAAAAGTAGATTCCATTTTGAAAAGTTAGTAGGTAAAAGTGTAATGATGATGGGTAAGTAGGGAAAGTGAAGGAAAAAGTTGATGTGAAATGTATAATCTTGATGTCTTTTTAATAAGTTGGAGTTACGAAGCAGGACATTTAAAAAGACGAAGGGAGTATATAATACATATATACATTACATATCAACCTACTATCAACAAAATACAAAAAAAAAATTAAAAACAAACTATATTTTGCAAAACTCATTTTTTACATAAAAAAAACTTTTTACTATATCAGAAAACATTTTTTTATTTTATTTTATTAGTTTAGTTTAAAACAAACGAATCTTCCTCCTCGATCTCTTTCCTTCGTGGCTATGAATAATCAATTGATGGTGTCATCCAATGCGTCAATGACTATGGGTCGCAATCCGACGTGTTTTGAGTGTACCAATAATGACGTCATCTGACCCTTACAGACATCTGGGACTTGGTTATTATTTGATGTGATGTCTTAGGTGTTTGGTCCAAAAGTAGAATATTCTGTCTCTTAGGTTTGTTCAAAACAAACATTGACTTTTTATGTTGTTGGCAAATTCCGTCCTGTGGGCGAGTCGTGAGTGTACTTCACGCGACTTACATGACTTTTTATGTTTGAAGAGTGTTTCAATTTTACATTTAAAAAATGGAGTAGTTAACATGCGTGTGCATGTGAGTCAAACAAATTCGTATCATATTTTAAATTTGTTTATATATATCCTTCAATTTATAATGGGTTTTATGATTTTGAAATTTAATTCGTAAAATTTAAAACTAATTAAAATCTATCAAATAATATCTGTATTGTATATTTTCAAAAATTCATATTAAAAGATAAGTGCAAATTTTTAAGGATCGTGAAATAGTGAAATTGGACAAACAAACACGGACTAACGGAGTAATAATGCCAGAGACTTCGAATTTGTCCAATTTCACAAGTTAAAGGTGCCTTTAATAGAAGCTTGGTGTGTGTGTATATATATATATACATTGAGGGACATCTATATAATACTATTACTCACATATTTATTAGTACTTGTCAAACACCTGCAAACAGTGAAACAAAAAACAAAACTAGAAACAGCCGTTTTCACGTTACAATGAAGACCGCCTCGTAGGTGGCAGGCATTAGAATTTTTTTTTGTTTTTCTTTGTTTTCGGTTCGGATCAGTGATCCTTTGTACTTGGTTGTTCTTCAAAACACATACTATTACAGGGTACATAAAAAGCCTGCAGTACCTTCAAACACATACGGAGTATATTACATGGTACGTACATAAAAAGTCTAGAGGTCCCCAATAAGTCCAGGAGCACATCAACCAACCGCACATTTTCATCCTAATCACATACATATGTGTGGGCCTACATCTCTCTCTTTACTTCTTTTTTTTCGGGTCAACTTCTTCTTCTCTCTCTTCCTTCCTACCAACTTCTTCTTCATGTCACTGGAAAAAAAAAAATAGAGTTAGGTAGGAATTGTCAAACTTCTTAATTTTCTCTCTCTTAGTCTTTTAATTTTATTCTCTTACGATAAGATGTATATTTCTCGAATAAAAATGTAATCGACTTATGTGCATAACTATAAAATAAATAAATAAAACACCAAATTAAATATTCTGAATAACGAGTAGTTTTTTTTAAACAGGGGCAAAAAGAAATTCAAAACTATTGGATTTTTTTTTTTGTTCATGTAAATATTTTGGCTGCGTCCTTGTAAACTTATAAGTCTGAAACATATTTGGTTTTTTTTTTACCTTTCATAATTTTTTGTTTAGCTTTTCATCGTAATTTTTAGGGTTAATTTTCTTTTGTTCATGTAAATATTTTGGTTGCGTCCTTGTAAACTTATAAGTCTGAAACATATTTGGTTTTTTTTTTAACTTTAATAATTTTTTGTTTAGCTTTTCATCGTAATTTTTGGGGTTAATCGTTTGTCTCGACAAGATGAATTAGAAAAGTATAAAAATATGAACCGATGTTGGAAAAATACAAATAAGACAGAACTTTAGACAAATAAGACAACATTTTGACTTTTGTTTTTGTCTTTTGTGATTTTTTTTTCGCTTTCCGTCATAATTTTGTACATTTTATACTCCTCTCGTTGAGATGGATGATTAATTCAAAAAAATATAACGTGAATGTAACAAAAATTCAAAAAAAAAAAACAAACAAACAAAACACAAAAAGAAAAAGAAAAAGAAAAGAAAAATGCTACAAACCATTGAACAATACACAGTCCTACGTGGAGCTACTTGTTGGATGAGTATTATTCAATAGTCCCGGACTACCATGTGGCATGTCCACGTGGGACTCTCAACCAATCACGTAGCGAAAATTTTTACAGGTGACATATAGTTATCCTCTCTTGTAGGGTGGTTGGGGGACAAGAATTTACCCACTTAGTATGGATATTAATAATTTATTAGCCGGAAGCACCACTTAGGACATGCCATGATAGTCCGAAACTATTGAGAATAATTATTCAATAGTCTCGAATTACCATGTGGCATGTGCACGTGGTCCTCCCACGATTCCGGACTCCTTTCACCCGTTTTTCTTTTTTCCTTTTTCTGTGTGGATCTCCGTGCTGATTTGCCCATTCATCTTTCATTATTTGCTTTAATAAAATACTGACTCCACTCTACTTTAATATAATTATACTGAACATGATACTCAACTGCACAAATCAGCAAAACAAGATGGGGAAGATTGGGATTATATACGAAAAACGGAGGACTTACTGGCCGGGTATTGTCTTTAATTAGATGGGGAAGATGCTGTTAATCGTTGTGACATACTCAGAGAGGTCCACGAGGATCCGTCTGCAAGCCGCCGGAAACAAAAGGTACAGTACTAACCCACCAGCGAAAATCACAAGGACAATCTTACCGAGGAACGAATGTGCCATGGAGGCTAATGTGGAGTACTCCGGCTGTGGAGCCGAGGAGACAGTGGAACGGGGAGGCAGCGGCGGAGGCGAGGAGACAGTGGGACGGGGTGGCGGCGGAGGAGGCAAGGGGACAGTTGAACGTGGAGGCAGCGGCGGAGGCGAGGAGACAGTGGGACGGGGTGGCGGCGGGGCCGAGGAAACAGTGGGACGGAGTGGCGGAGGTGAGGAGACAGTGGGACGGGGTGGCGGTGGTGGACGCGAGGAGGCAGTAAAATGTGGTGGGGGTGGGAGGTTGCTGTGGCGGTATCTAGCGGTGGAGGAAGAAAGAAGTGAGATTGAGAGAAGGAGAAAAATCAACGATTTTGCCATTTTGGGTTTGGAGTGGGAATTGGCCAGGAAGAAGAAGAAGAGAGTTGGATGCGTTGTTCAAAGGGAAACTGGCCGGGTTTTTATAGGAGGAAAACTTCCCGTCCAGTTGGATATTGAGTTACTCCTATATGTTTTGATACTTTGTCCAGTCGAAAGGAACGGGAAGAGATATACCAACTCTTTTTTTTTTTTTTTTGGTCAAGCGGAAAATCGGAAGAGATACCAACTCGAATAATGGTTTTCTTATATATCCGGGTCCACCTCTACCACTTTTGCGTGGAAAAATTGGTAATGTTAATATTATATTATACGGTCTGGCTAATATCCGCACTCTGGGCTGACGCATGGGGAAAATACAATTTGACAATAAAAAGTGGACGCGTGTAAAATTGCCCAAAATTGCACCTTCTGTCAAAAGTCCTTTTCCAATGTCGGTCCTGCTAACGTTGGCGGGCAGAGATTAATTTTGTGCTTTTTGGTTTACCGATGCAATTATCCCCTCTCTATTTGTACTTTTCTGACAGCAAACCTTTTCAGATATTGTAAATTACATTTTTATCCTCTAGTCTTTGATCAATATTTCTCCCAACCTTGTTCACAAGTCAAAACCAACTGTTCCACAAGAAAAGGCGAATGGCTAGGATGCTCCCGGCGGTTTTGGGAGCATCATACTCCCAATGAATTACAGCCCTTGGATTGAAAATAAATAAATCACAGCCTTTGAATCAAAATAAAAAACTAAAAGTAGGGTGATTTTGTTAAAAACGAGATGGTTTTGACCAAAATAACGAAAGATTACTTACCACAGAAATAGACAACACTTATCATTGATTAAGGCAACACTTACCATCGTATAAGGAAAAACTTACCACCTTTGAAATGATAAGTGTTACCTTATACAATGGTAAGTGTTGTCTTAGTGAATGGTATAAATTGCCTGTTATGTGGTAAGTAATCCTTGGGAGTATGATACTCCCATACCACTTGGGAGCATCACAGAAGTTTTGCAAGAAAAATGTAGAGAATGAGAATCTTTATATCCTTTTTTTAAAACAAAATTTATTTACGGAGAAATTTGCATTTACTTCTCCATCGTCGATTTGGATAATTAACGACTCAAATTTTAGTATGGTATTTTTTTATTTTTTAACTTTTTGTTTAAATTTTTTTCGTAATATTTGGAATTATTTATTTATTTTGCCAAAATAAAATGGAAAAGAATAAAATATATATGAAAGTAGAAAAATTTCATGTTTTAGCTTAATTTAATTTTTATTTAAGTTCATTCGTTAAACCATGCCCAAGTGCATGGGAGTATGTAAGTAAGGTCAACTCCACTCTACTTCACTCCACTTGCTGATTTTATTGTTTGTATTTTTTTTTTTTATTTTTTTACCTTTTTAGACTTTTGGCATCGAAACATATGATTAATCCAAAAAGAATAAGAATATTCTAAATCTAACAAAAATTCAAAAATAAACAAACAAAATGCTAAAAACCAAAAGTACAAAAATTACGGATATTGGAGGTTAATAAACATTTTTCTAGTGATTTTTTTTTCCTAAGCAACTATTTTTTATTGATAGTAAAAAAATAGTTTTTGATTAGTTGTCCCACATTGCTTTGAAATGGAATAGGAGATTATTTGGGATCTTTCCATTTTTTTTTTTTGGACAAAAGTGAGAGGTATTGTATTGATAAAGCCCAACGGCACTTACACAACGAAATTCATTACAGATAATTTGGACAAAACCAAACTAATCATCTAACTGATACAAAACGAGAAAGAACGAGGCGATTAATGTCTTTCATCCTCAGCCTAGGCATGGCCTGACGCACCTTCTACTAAGCGAAAAATTCATATATCCTATAGCAGTCTCAAAAAGAGATACATTGCTAGCCAAGAAAAAAAGACAACAAAAACCCAGACGATCAGATGAACTTCGACCAGAAATGAGCACACTAATGAATTTTTAGCAAACCACCAAAAGATGCATATTAATCTTTTTGAGCCCGAACAGTAAACAAATCGCCCAAAGGCGAATTTTATTACTCTCACAAGGAGAGACAAAACTCTCACAAAGAGAGACGAAACTCCCACATGGAGAGACAAAACTCCTCCAGATCTTACTCTAAATCCAGCCGCCCAAAAACCGCCGAACGGATCGCAACCCTCATTGCCTCCACCACTACTGCCACAAGGGCTCCGGCGACGGATTACATGCGGACAAACGACTCCGGTGACGGCGGAGCCCGCCGAACAGAAAAGGTCAGATCTGAGGGAGGAGAAAACGAAAAGAAAAAAAAAACTATAGGGAAGAGGGGGAAGAAAGAGGAGAGCGGATGGCGGAGGAGGAGGAGCCCGGGGGGAGGAGGGAGAGAGACACCTCCCCCCCCCCCCCCAGGCAGAAAAAGCAAGGCGGCTGTGGCTTTTCAAAATCTACTTAGAGCTCTCAAAACCCTAAGAGAGAGAGGGAGAGAATATGACTACTACTGATCTCTCCATTCATTACTAATTAATTGAGTTGGAAATAAATTTTTCACAAAATTTTGGTTTTGAAGAATTACACATCCGAATTAAGACAAGATAATTTCACTAACCAAAAAGTTATAGATTACAAAATTTTGATTTTGTCGTTATTTAAATTTATTTCGCATTTGTTAGTTTTGTGCCAAATTTTTTATGCATTATTAGTTCGTCTCGACGAGAATAATGGAACCCTTGTTTTCGGTAGTGACAATTTTGTAGATTTTTATTTGTGGTTAAGAAGTTGTTAAGTGTTTCCAGTAGTGAATAAGTTGTTGAGAAATGTCAAGTTATTTCTGGTAGTGAATAAGTTGTTGATGGGTTTATAAGTAGAGTTACTATAGCAAAAAGAGTATTTGTTGACAACTTTTTTGTTAGTAAAAACGGGATGGTAAAATGATGAAACTTTTTTGTTAGTGAAAACGAAATGGTAAAATGCGTTACGTTATTGGTATTTTTTGTTAGTGGAAACACCCCCAAAGTAAAAAAAAATGACTTTTACACAACTATTTCTAGAAATATTCAAGAAAAAAATTCACTTTCTTGAATATATCTAAAAATACTTGTGTAAAAGTCATAGTAATTTTTTATTTTTTTATTCCTCTCATCTAGAAGAACCAATAATGCATAAAAAATTTGGCACAAAACTAACAAATGCGAAAAAAATTGAATAAAGATACTCCCTCCGCCCCTTTTTAAGTGTCCCGCTTTGTAACTCCAACTTTTCTCTCCACTTTTCCTACTTACCCTCTATGGAGACATCATCATTACACTTTTACTCACTAACTTTTCAAAAAGAAATCTACTTTTAGGGGCAAAATGAAAAATATACCAACTTTTATTCACTAACTTTACAAAATGGACACTTATTAAGGGATCGCCCAAAATGAAATACTAGACTTTAAAAAGGAGGCGGAGGGAGTATGTAATTTACAACGGTTTCGTTAGCAAAATTATTCTTTCACCAGCCGAATTTCATATACTCCTAGAAGATATGGAGAGAGAGAGTGTCCTGGTTGGAGGAGAGAGAGAGAGGGGGATTTGGATCTTGGTTGGAGAAAAGTCTTCCAGAGGCTAATTTTGTCATTTGCTTCCAAAGGAACTTGTCATCTCAGAAAAGTTGTCAAACTTTAATAATTGGGCTAATCCGTTTTAGCGTTGTGCCCGTTTGATGCACGGGACAATTAAAAAAAGTAGGTTTAAACGGGCACAACGCTAGAACGGGTTAGTTTTGCCCGTGCATAGAACGGGTTTTGCTCCGTGCATAGAACGGGTTGAACGCTAGTTTATGAAAAAATATAATGGTAGCATGTGAATATTAAACACAATTACTGGTAGCAATCATGCATAAAATTAGATGTGGCAAATGGGCGGGTCTGAGCGGGTTTGGACGGGTTGAAACGGGTCACGGGTTAAATATGGGCGGGTCAAATATGGGTCAAATATTAAACGAGTTAAGACGGGTCGGGTCGAATATGGGTCAAGTCAAACCCAAACCCGCCCGACCCGACCCGTTTGCCTTTTTTTCTTCTTCTTTTTTTTCCTTCTTTTTTCTTTTCTCCCCCATTTCTCTCTCTCCCTCCCTCCCCCTCTCTCTCTCTCCTCCCCCGTCCCATTTCCCCCTCTTTTCAAATACTGCTCAAAATCCCTCCTCTTACCACTCCAAGACCGCGTAGCAATCGTCACCGGCGGCTCTCGTGGCGTCGGCCGAGCAATCTCCCTCCACCTCGCATCCCTCAGCGCCAAAATCATCATCAACTACTCCTCCAACTCATCCGAAGCCGACCTCGTCGCCTCCCTAATCAATACTAACAATTCTTCTTCTTCTTCCGCTGGAAATCCTCCTGCCGTCACTGTCAAAGCCGACGTCTCCGACCCCGCCCAAGTCAAGTCCCTCTTCGAGGCCACCGAATCCGCCTTCAATTCCCAACCCCACATCCTCGTTACCCCGTTTGGCTAAATAAGCCAACTGGTTTTTTTTTGTCCTTGTTAAAAAAAAAATCGTATTTGTTAATTTTTCTTTAATTTTTGGAGGATTATTGCATCCTTGTGACGAGAGGAATCTAAAAGGTAAAAAATTATGATCAAAATTCAAATTTTTTTAAATAAAGACGAAAAAATTGATTTATTGACTTATTTTTGTCTTTATTCAAAAAAAATTCGATCGAGGCCTGCCGGAGTACTCGACCCCAACTACCCAACCCTGTTCGACACCACCCACGAGGAGCGTTCCTGTGCTTCAAGGAGGCTTCGAATCGGTTGAAGCGCAGTGGAAGGGGGAGGATCATATACCTGTCGAGTTCGATGGTGGGGGCGCGGAGGCCTGGGTACGGGGCCTATAGCGACTGAGATGTTCTTTGCTGGGAAGACAGAGGAGATGGTGAGGAGGGTGGTGTGAGTCTTTTAATTCAAAGTTCAAACCCATATTGAACCCATTTTTAACCCATCTAAACCCATATAAATATGGGTTTATATGGGTTGAACCCATATGAACCCATTATGTAATATGGGCGGGTTGGATTGGGTTATAAGTGGGCGGATTGGGCGGGTCAGAAAAATATGGGTTGAGATTGCCACCTCTACATAAAATGATAAAGATGATAGATAATGTCCTTACAACTTAAAAAATGTTTTAAGAAACTATTTACAAACTATGCAACTAAAAGCAACTGGTAGATGGGTTTACTGGGGTTAGAGTATCCTATTATAAATTTCGTTGTACACAATATTTTGGGTGACATCATCTGGCATACCGGGTTTGTTAACAATCAATATCTTCAAGCCCCGTGGAGAGGTGACACGTGACAGAGCTACATACAACTGATCATGAGAGAAACATGAATTTGGAAGATAAAGCCCAACATTCTTCAAAGTCTGCCCTTGACTCTTATTTATTGTCATAGAAAATGCCAACTTGATAGGGAATTGTCTTCTTTTCATTGTGAACGGCGAATGAGTTGAAGAAGATGATAAGACAGCATGGTGAAAATAGACTATTTCTCCAGCTCTGGAACCTGTAACAACTTTGGCTTCAACTCGCTTGTCTCAATTGCGAGTTGCAACAGCTATAAAAGCAGACCTTTTTTAGAGAACTTTTGCAGGAAACAAAAATAGATTTAGTAGAGAGAAAATCATACCTAGTGATTAGGATAACTGAGCGGTGCAAGATCCGAATCACTTTCAATTGTCAAGACTCTAAACCTGCCAAATGATATCATACACAAAGGATGAGAGAAGCATTATGTCGAACCCGAAAAAGACAGTCAATTGTAAAAACTCATTCTGATCTTAAAGCACCATTTTCCCGGCCATTTGCCATGTGCGTGGGACAAAGGTTTAAAAAAACATTTATGCACGTCCTAGGTTTTTTTTTTTTTTTGTTGATCCGTATGCACGTCCTAGTAGAACACACCAAATTAACAATTTAGAAAGTAATTTTTGAGAGTTGGAGTGGTAATGAGTGGAAAGAGATAGAGAGAAAGATTTATTGAAAACTGTGCCGAGAGTTAAAAGTTACTCTCAAAGTGTTAAACCAAACGGAGTGAATATCTATTCCAATAGTTTTTCCAGACCAACTGGTTAGTAAAACGGGTTCACACCAATTTACTAAGGTGGTGTTCCACTTTTTCTAAAAGTTTTTTTTTTTAAATTCAGGTAATTTCAAACTCAAATATAATAAAAATGAAAAATAATTTTTTAATTTTTTTTTCACCGTTTAAAAGATCTCGATGAGATCTATCAAACAAGATCTATATTGGTAGGAAAATTATTTGTGTAAACACATGATTTTTGGACTTGAAATTACCTCCGTTTGAAAAAAAGAAACTTTTCTAGAAACTGGAACGACCCCTAAATGTTTTTTCAATAGAACATTTGAAAAAACTATTAGAAAAACGGGTTATTATAATAGCTACTATAAAATGTTAGTTCTAGTTATAAAAAACTATTAGAAAAACGGAAATTAGGAATAAAAGTTTGGAAGCTTGTAAAACTTCAACTACACTCCCTTAGGATATAGATTGATAGATAGATACTGGCTAATATCCGCACTCTGGGCTGACGCATGGGGAAAATACAATTTGACAGTATTCAATAAAAAGTGTACGCGTGTAAAATTGTACCTTCTCTCAATAGTCCTTTCCCAATGTCTGCCGGTTATCTTCATCAAATGACTATTTTACCCTTAAGCAAACATCTCTTTTCACAAACACCCCCAGCTACTCGTACTATATAGATACCGACGACGAGTAAACCGACGGGTACCGAAGGGAAGGAGGAGCCCATTATAGGTCCCGCACGAATAATTCGATCCGTTCAATAATTTTAAAACAATACCGTGGCTTGTGAGAAATCAACTCAATTCGATATGTATAAGTGATCGATCCAATCTTCTATTTTTTCATTCAGATTCTAAGACACAAATCTGAATGAAAAAATTGAAAATCGGATCAAACACCTACACATATCGGATTGAGTTGATTTCTCGTAAGGTCATTCGATTTTTTTTTCTAAAATTGTTGAACAACTCAGATCATGCGTGCGGGACTCGGAGTGGTCTCCACGTTCCCGTCGGTCCCCTTGGAGTTTTCGTTTAAATTTGGTGGAAGAAATTTATTGGCAACCAAATGATGCAATGTCACCGGCCTAAATTTATTGTCCACTGTGAAAAAAATGTATAATTTCTAAATAAAAAAGGATATGCATATCATTTTTTTAACATGTTCGCACCAATTTAAAAAACTAGTTAAGACTTTTAAATATAAGCGAAAAAATTCAAATGCACTGATGTATTTTTGTTGGTGGACTATAATTTTGAAAATGAAAAAAGAAGCCTTCATCCTTTCCATTTTTTTGATTGATCGGAGTAAACTTTCATCCTCTTAAACACATTTTTTATTTGATGCAATGATGCGTGTTTGGAACTTAATTCCCATACATCGACAAGAAAAAAACTTATGCTTATCTGAAATTGAGAATAAATTAGGCCCGGGTTAACCGAACAAAAAAGTTGAATTCTTTTATTATTTTAATTAATTTTTCTCATTTATTAGTTTTGCGTTCAATCCTTCTATAGAATATTGGTTCAGCTCGACGAGAAAAAGCTAAAAATGTAAATAGACAAATTTTTAGATTATTGTCTCTCTTTAAAAATTATAATTATAATTTAAAAAATTTTAACTTGGTTTATTATTTTAACTTTTACATTTCTCTCATCGAGTTGAACCAACAATTCACAAAAATATTAACGCAAGATTAAAAAATGCTAAAAAAAAATATTTAAAATAAAATAATAACGTAGCTTTCTTTATACTATAAAAACTCAATTACTACAACTCAAAAAAATATGCACAAAAGTGCTTTTCTTTTTTATCCAAAATTTGCACGTTTTACCGACTATAATTTTGGAATGGCGAGAGTAATGACTTTTTAAGACAATAGATTCTGTACATTATATTATATTGTTTACTTTTTGAAAATGGATCCTCTCGAGTCCAAAAAAAACAGTTCTGCTTGGTACCGTTCGTTTGGTGCAATTAATGGTTTGGATGTATTTTCAAACTCTAATTACCGGTAAGAGTTACTCCCTTCGTCCCACTTTGTTCCGCCTGTTTCCTTTTTGGGACGTCCCAAAAAAATTGTTTATATCTCACAATTTGTAATATTTTATAGATTGTTTCCTTTTTGGGACGTCCCAAAAAGGAAACAGACTCAACAAAGTGGGACGGAAGGAGTAATTTTTACTGGTAAGATTTGATAACCAAATTTGAACCCTTGATTCTACCAATGGATGGTCCCGACTTGGACTGTGTCATCCAGTCCAAATCATTGATCCAAAATCATTGGACTGAAGAGGATTCCGATTCTTAGTTTTCACAATCTGATGATATTTGCGTGATTTTAGAGCGGGGGAAAACCTATTGAAAAGTGTAGATACGAAAGGGTTGAAGTTCTTGTAAAAAAAAAAGGTTGAAGTAGCAGATCTTACGAGCATGGAATAATTTTTCCGAGAAGGGTTGAAGGCTGATCTTACGAGCACGGAATAATTTTTCCCGAAGGGTTGAAGTAGCAAGTGACACCATGTTGAAAAAAGTTAAGGGTTAGTATTGTCATCTCCGCCAAAACCAAAAGCACTTCGGTATAAAGACTGACAAATGCATTGATCGACGTTTAGAAAGATGAAGATCAGTCATTATGGCGCGTGAGACTCATCATCGTCAGCCCACTGGGTTGATCGTAGATTTTGCCTATAACGAGTCCTGCTACACACAGATAATTTGTACACAAATTTCGTTGTGAGGTCCACTACGGGTCTCATACAAATCATCTGAGCCGTTCATTAAATGTAAAACATTTTTTTGAGGGTCCCCATAAAAAATAAGCTCAATCCGATACCTATAGATGCTTCATCCAACCATCTAACTTTTCATTCAGATTTCAGGATAATGAAAAATTATATGGTTGGGTCGAGTACCTATAGATATCGGATTGAGCTTATTTTTTACGGAAATCCTTAAAAAAATGTTTTACGTTTAATAAACGGCTCGGATGATTTGTGTGGGACCCGTGGTGGGCCTCACAACGAAATCTATGCACAGATTGTATGTGTGTAGACTTTCTGATTATATTATTTATAGTCTGTGTTCATATTTGGTATATGACTTCCGCGCTCCAAACTTGTCTCCTTCTGCCATTCAAAACAATCTGCTACATTTGCAGCCCAAAACCAAATCAAGAACCATTTTGCACATGATTGTGTGGGACCCACTTAGAAGTCCCACACAAATGAACCGAATTGTTCAAAATTATTGAATAATTTATTAATTGATCTTGAAATGTATAAAATAAACGATCCGTACCGTTCAAGATTAGAGTATTTTATGCTATATTTGGATGAGTTTTTAAGAAATTTTTTGGGATTATGAGTAAAGAGAGAAATGATTAAAAGTAGGAGTAATGAGTGAAAAGAGATAAAGAAAGAAATGAGAATAATGATCGGAGATAAGGGTAATGAGTAGAGAGTAATGATTGAAAGTATGGATAATGAATATTTTTTATGTTGAAATTTTTTTTCAAAAAGGGAAACGAACAAGGGCTTAGAGTTTAGAGTCTTAAATTCTCAATGAAAAATGGAACAAATTAGATCAATTACTTTAAATTTACAAATTCTACTTGTGCTAAATTTCTTCAAGTTGTTTTAAAAACCGGACTGGCTGGTTCGACCGATCGGACCATCAACCGGCACATACTCCCGTCCGAATATATATATATTAGGGCTGCTCAAAAAATCCGGTGAACCGTGAAACCGGTCCGGACCGAACCGATCCGTACCTTTTGGATTTTGTCCATGGATTAATGGTCCGGACACGGATTGAAAAATTAGAAAACCGTGACTCGCGGTTCGGTCCACGGATTTTCATTACAAAATCGTGGATTAACCGAACCGAACCGTGAGATATTTATTTTATATAAATAATATATATAAATATATATGTGTATTTATATAATAAATTGTTAGTAATGTTAACACTTTTTTCTACCAATTTTAGTATTTTATCTTAATAATGGGATATAATGTAGATGTACATAAAATATAAGGAGTAAATTATAGTGTTTTCATATAAATAACGGGTAACCCTAGTTGAGTTTCACTAGTTCGTTTCTTTTAATGTTATGTACTATAATGATACAATTCTACTAGTGTTTAGATTCTTTTGAATTTGATTTTTAAAATAGGTTTTTGGTAGTTTATGTAATTGGTGTTAAACTTAATTTTGAATGTAACATTCTTCCCTTTTAGTGTGGGATATATGCTTAAGCTTTATTTTTGTTAAAATCCGTGGACAAAACCGTAACCGATCCGCGAGTCACGGATCGGATTTTATTTTGTAAAAACCGAACCGTAGGAATTTTGGTCCGGACACGGATTTCATTTTATAAAAATCGTGACTAGCGGTTCGGTCCTCGGATTCCTAGAAATCCGAACCGAACCGGACCACGAGCAGCCCTAATATATATATAAACCGTTATTTTCACAAAACCGGCTTATGAATACCTCCAAAAGAAAACCGCATATATCTGTGCACTGACACGTTGAAGGGTGAAAGAGCATTATATGAAGTTGTATAAACAATAATGCTACAAACGGCAAAAATGCACAGATTTTGTGCAAAGATTTGTTGCGGGGTCTATTAAGGGCCCCACACAAATGATTCGAGTCATTTATTAAATGTATAAGAAATCAGTAATGCTTGAAAGTCTCGCTCAACTCTTCTTTCCCCGATGTGGGAACTAAAGCACTAAAGGTCTCGTTCCCGAAAGAGAAATAAATACTTATTTTTTAAAAAGACAATTTCAAGATAAAAATCATGTGCTTACGTAAATAATTTTTTCATAGATCTCATTGAGATCTTTTATACGGCGCAAAAAAAATTGAAAATTTATTTTTCATTTATTTTATTTTTGAGTTTGAAAATGTGAAATAAATACTTACTATTTTTTAAGAAGGTGTTCTGAAAAACGGGGCCTAAAGTATCCCAAAACCCCTCTTCTTTCACTTTGTACAGTGGGAAAGGCGTATACATTTCAAACGTTTTTTCATCTATGTAATTTTAAATTCATGCTTTTATATTATTAATATATAATTTATATAATTATGATGTCACAATTCAAATCCAGTTCGATCATGGTTGAACCGGTGAACCATTCACCCGATTCCTTTTTCGGTTCGTTCACCGGTTCAGTTTTTAAAATATCGCCGTCACTTATTTAACAAAATTGGATCAAACGTAAAGCAAGAAGTAATTGGGCATATTTTATCAAAATTTGACTTACGCGAATGCGCATACCCAGCCTCTAGTGGTATGGTAAGTTACCTTACTAAACATGATAACATCGTTGCTTTATACGTGATCCGCACCCAAGATTGTATAATCTTGGGGGCTTTTATCTTATTATTTGTAGCGTTTCGTCCCTTATTATTTCTTTTTATCGCATTTTGCTCGTAAGGTTTCGTTTTGATGGTTTCAGGTAAAACGTGGTAATTTCGGTGCTTTTGAATGTCAAGGATTCCTCTCGGAAGAATTCCAGTATTCGAGGCCACGTGGCAGTGCCCCGTCAAGTCCCGTCGGGTGATTTTTGGAGAGCCAAGGAAGCGTCGGGCCGTTGCCGGGCTGTGGGATCAAAGCATAGGAAAAATCAGTTTTCTGCCAGTCATGAACCGGTACGACCAAAACCATGTACCGGTTCATGGGCCCCAGAACTTGAAGTTTGGAAGATTTACAAAGGCCATGAACCGGTACGACCAAAACCATGTACCGGTTCATGAGGCGATTTTTCTGTCCGAACTTGGCTACTTTTTGCCTTTTTGCTTTTTGGATATTTTGGATTGTGTCTACTTTTAGGATATTTGTAGAGAGAGAACCCCCTTTAAGTCTTCTCTTCCTCTCTCACTCCCCCATAACTCCACTTTGTCTCTCTCTCTTAATTTCTAGTCACTTTTGTTCTTCCTCCATTAGAGCTCTTTCCAAGCTTTTCAAGCTTCCTTTACTATTGTAAGTTGTTAGCTTTTGTCTTTTTCTCGTGTATTAAAGTTGTAGCTACGGTAAAGATTGTCATTAATATCAAGTTTGTTTTCGATTTTATCGATTTAAAATTATGTCTCGTTTTTATGCTTTGTCTTGTGTTTTAGCTATGTGTGAGTAGTCGTTAGGCTAAGTCTCGGGATAATTTTTCCCGAGGACTTAGGTTGTTATTAGGTTCTCGAGCCATCGGGCTTTAAATCATGATTTCCCGGAATAGGGCTTAATTTGCATTTTCGGTCTAAACTAGGGGTGTTAACCCCTTGGTAACGAGTTTTGCCAAGCGGTCTTGGCTAATGACTTACCGAGGCCTAGTGGCCTCCTTTGTGTTCGATAGATGTTAAAAACAAGTTGGTTCGCCTCCGGGAAATCTCACCTTTCATTAAACATAGTCTTTTTAAGTTAAATCATCCGGGCGTGAGCGCGCGGTCGTGATTCTCGCCTGAGTTATAATCGAGAACCGGTAATGGCTTTTGTCAAGGGTAAGAAGACCCCGAGACTTGCCTCTTTAAGTTTATCGAGCGTTAATCTAGTTTTCATTTTTAAGTTAATCCATTTAAATCAAAACCAAGTTAGCCGTCTTCAAGGCTACAATCCGTTACTTACAAAACCTACAATCCGAATCAAGCTAGAATCGAATTCTCTGTAGGAACGATCCCGGATTTCCGGATACTATGCGTACATTGACCTAGCCCTACGCTTCGGGTGTTTCAACCTCTTATTGGAAAGCAAGGTTTTATCGTAAGCATTTTTGGAGCCGTTGCCAGGGATCTTCTTTTTCTAGCTTATTGGGAGGATCGACAAACCATTGTAAGTATCCCGCTTGTTTATACTTTGTATTTGTGAACTCAAGTTAGCAGAAACCTCTAACCGAGCCACCAATTCGACTTGAGGTGTAACGAAGCTAAATTGAGCGTCATTTACTTTCTATTGCTTTTATGTTATATCCGTGGTGGTGGCGGCATAACCCCACGAGACTGTTTGTGAACGAAGTGGCGGCATAGCCCCTCTAGTCTGGATTAGTTAGTCTTGTGCAGGTTTTATGCTTAACGTTTATCGTAGCCCTTTTTCCAATCGGCTACATCGTTCTGCTTCTCCACCGAGGGTCCGTTATATTATTCAGGCATATTCTCCACCGCGTGAGTTATCTCCACCGTTAAGGCAAATGGAAGAACAACCAGTAGCCCGAACGTTGAGGGATTACTTGACTCCGGAAAGAGGACCGCACGTTTCACCAATTGCCATTCCAAATTGCACCAACGCCAATGCTTTTGCTTTCAAGCCAGAGTATCATCGGGTTATACCGGAATTTCGGGGGCGTGAACTTGAGGATCCGTACACTCACATCCGGGAGTTAGAAACTATCGTGAGCACTTTCGTGACAACTCCGGGGCAATTGGACCAAGCACGGTTGAAGTTGTTTCCGTTTTCTCTTAAGGATAAGGCCAAGCAGTGGTTTCATTCGTTGAAGCCTCAGTCTTTACGTACCTGGAGGGAGGTTCAGGATGTGTTTACTCAGAAGCACTTTCCGGTCAGCCGAACCAAACTTCTGATGGATCAAATTGCGAATTTCAAACAGAAAGATGGGGAAATCTTTTACAAGTATTGGGAGCGATACAAGGATTTGCTAGCGGCCGTGCCACATCACAATTATCCAATGTATTTGGTGATTAACTACTTCTATGTGGGATGCAATCAACAAGCTAAGCAACTCCTCGACACTATGGGAAGCGGTGATTTCTTGGGGAAGGATCCGGAAGCCGCATGGGAATTTTTGGATGCATTGGCCGAACGAGCTCAAACTTGGGAATTCATTGACCCGGGGGAACAAGCCATGCGAAATCAAGGACCCGGAGGTTCCGGCAAATTTTCAGTAAGTGAGCATACTATGTTCGAGTCAAAGTTGGACGAGCTATCAACCAAGTTAGATAGAATGAAGTTGGATGCAATCCAAGCAAAGCCGGCAAAAGATGTGAAGGAAGTGCGTCAAGTTGAAGAAGTGTGTGTCATTTGTGAGACCGTGGGCCATTCGACGGATAATTGCCCGACCATTCCCGCCCTCCGGCTCCATTATAGTCAATTACCTCAGGAAGAAGTGTGTGTACTTAACCAACGGTGGGATCCATACTCGAACACGTATAATCCGGGTTTGCGGTCCAATCCAGCCTTCCGCTGGAATAATCAGAATGAGGCAGGATCTTCTTCAGCTACACAAGCTCCGCCTCCGGCTCAGAATCAAACGTGGCGACAACCTCAGTTTCAGGGTCCGCCTCATTTTCCGACAAGCCACGGTTTATTCCTTCGGGCCAGTTCCAAGGGCAAAATCAGAATCCTAACCAGAATCAATTTCAGCAGCAAACACCACCGCCTCGGCGAACTTTGGAAGATACCATGAATACCTTTTGCCAAATGCAGATTACGACCAATGAGTAAACCACTCAGGCCATGAACGACATAAGGACTCAGATGGGGAAATTGACAACGGCCATCGGGTTATTACAACAAGAGAGAGAGAAACTTCCCACCCAACCTTTGCCCAATCCACAAGGACAACAATCAAGTGGTAGCTCTTCGGTGACTTTCCCCGAGCATGCCAAAGCCATAATTTCTTTACGAAGTGGGAAGACTGTGGACAACGCTCAAGTGGAGCCACCGGTGATTCCTTTATTGGTTTCCGTTCCAACACCGCCTAAGCCGACACCGCCAATTGGGGAATCTCCCAAGCAAGCTTCTATTGAGGAGGAGAAAAGTAAGGAAAAGGAAAGCGATAGTCCGCCAGCCTTTACTGTTCCGGCTCCATTTCCCAATCGGTTGAGAGCACCGACCAAACCTAATCTCAAGTCGGACATTTATGACGTGCTTAAGCAAGTAACGGTCAATCTTCCTCTACTTGATGCGATTAAGCAAATTCCATCTTATGCTAAGTTTTTGAAAGACCTATGTACTCACAAGCGTAAGTTGCAAGTTCAAAAGAAGGTGTTCTTGACAGAGCAAGTTAGTTCGCTTTTCCAATCGGCTCTTCCGCCTAAGTATAACGATCCGGGTTGTCCGACAATATCCATTACCATTGGGGGAAAAGTTGTTGAGAAGGCGCTTCTCGATCTGGGAGCGAGTGTCAATCTCTTGCCTTATTCCGTTTATGAGCAACTGGGTTTGGGGGAAATGAAGCCTACCGGGGTGACTTTGCAATTGGCGGATCGAAGTATTCGCGTTCCGAAGGGGATGGTTGAAGACGTTCTTGTCCAAGTTGATCAATTTGTCTATCCGGTTGATTTTGTGGTTCTTGATACATGTCCAGTGCCAGCAGCTCAGTCTTCCGTGCCAATTATTCTCGGGCGGCCTTTCTTAGCCACCTCCGATGCGGTGATTCATTGCCGAGATGGCCGTCTCAATATGAGTTTTGGGAATATGAAAATGCAAGTCAATATGTTCCATATTGGTAGTCAAATGGGGGACGATGAAGATGTATGCGGGGTTAGTTTGATCGACTCGCTTGTCCAAGACCATGTCGACGAGTTTATTTGCAAGGATGAGTTGGAATTAGCACTTACTTCCGCCGAGGCCGACTTTCTTGCCGCTCCCGAGGTTGCTTATTTATGTTCCTTACTAGATGAGGAGGATGTTTGTGGTATCAACCCTTGGTTTCCAAAGTTTGAGGAGTTGCCTCCTATTGACAAGCGGGCAGTTCCGTCGTGTGAGGAGCCGCCAATGCTCGAGCTTAAACCGTTACCGGATAAACTCAAGTATGCCTATCTTGGCGACTGCCAAACGTATCCGGTGGTGATTTCCTCCTCGTTAAGTGAGCCTCAAGAGTTGGAATTACTGACTTTGCTACGTGAGCATTCCAAAGCCATCGGGTGGTCTATTGCCGACATCAAGGGTACTGACCCCTCCCTTTGCTCTCATCGCATTTATATGGAAGATGATATCAAGCCATCCCGCCAGCCTCAAAGGCGTCTTAACCCGATTATGAAGGATGTCGTTCGAGCGGAAGTTCTTAAGTTGTTGGATGCTGGAATTATCTACCCAATTGCGGATTCCAAGTGGGTGAGCCCGATTCAAGTTGTGCCGAAAAAGTCTGGGGTGACAGTGGTGCGTAACAACAAGGACGAACTTATCCCAACAAGAGTGCATACCGGTTGGAGGGTGTGTATTGATTATCGAAAGTTGAACGCAAGTACAAGAAAGGATCACTTTCCTCTTCCCTTTATCGATCAGATTTTGGAAAGAGTGGTGGGCCATGAATTCTATTGTTTCCTCGACGAGTATTCCGGGTACAATCAAATTGAAGTGGCGTTGGAGGATCAAGAAAAAACCAAGTTCACGTGTCCATTTGGAACCTTTGCGTATCGCCGTATGCCGTTCGGGCTTTGCAACGCCCCCGGTACTTTCTCAAGGTGCATTATGGGTTTGTTTAGTGACTTGGTGGAAAAGGTCATGGAGGTGTTTATGGATGATTTCTCAGTTTTTGGGGATTCTTTTGGGGCATGCTTAACAAACTTGGGACTTGTGCTCGCTAGGTGTGAAGAGAAGAACCTCGTATTGAATTGGGAAAAGTGCCACTTCATGGTGACCGAAGGTATCGTTCTTGGTCATATCGTTTCTTCAAAAGGGATTGAAGTTGATCGGGCAAAGATTGATCTGATTGGCAACCTCCCAACGCCGAAGTGTTTAAAGGATGTGCGGTCATTTTTGGGGCATGTCGGTTTCTATAGGCGGTTCATTAAAGATTTCAGTTCTATTGCCCGGCCGTTGTGTCACTTACTCGCGAAAGATGTGTCGTTTGAGTGGTCTCCGGCTTGTGAAACCGCCTTTGCAAAGTTAAAGGCTAGCCTCACCTCCCCACCTATCGTACGGACGCCGGATTGGAATTTGCCTTTCGAGCTTATGTGCGATGCCAGTGACTACGCTGTCGGGGCCGTTTTGGGTCAACACCAGGGGAAGGAGCCATACGTGATTTATTATGCAAGTAAGACGTTGAACGATGCTCAAATGAATTACTCTACGACCGAGAAGGAGTTGTTGGCAGTAGTCTTTGCTTTAGACAAGTTTCGATCTTATTTGGTGGGTGCTCCAATCACGGTTTATACCGATCATTCGGCACTTAAGTACCTTTTTACTAAGCAGGATGCCAAGGCAAGATTAATTCGTTGGATTTTACTTTTACAAGAGTTCGATCTTACAATAAAGGACAAGAAGGGTGTTGAGAATGTGGTGGCCGATCATTTGTCTCGGTTGGAGTTTGACGACCACACTTCTAATATTCCGATTCGAGATTCTTTTCCCGACGAGCAGCTATTTGGGATCTCCACAGCTCCGTGGTATGCTGATATTGTCAACTATTTGGTTACCGGGATGATGCCAGGCCATTCGAATGTCCAAGAGAGGCGCCGGTTTTTAGCAGAAGTGAAACGGTTCACCTTTGACGACCCGTACCTTTTCAAGTACTGTGCCGATCAATTGGTTCGACGTTGTGTGCCTGACTCCGAGCAACAGAATGTTATAAAGTTTTGTCATACGGAAGCTTGTGGGGGTCACTTCTCGTTCCGGAAAACCGCGGCGAAGATTTTACAATGTGGGTTCTATTGGCCGAAGTTGTATAAAGAGACGTTCGCTTTTTGTCGGGATTGTGCTCGGTGTCAACTTTTGGGATGCGTGACGCAGAGGAATGAAATGCCACTCTCACCCATATTGATTATCGAGGTTTTCGACTGCTAGAGTATCGATTTCATGGGGCCTTTTCCTTCGTCTTTTGGGTACCTTTATATCTTGTTGGCGGTCGATTACGTTAGCAAATGGGTTGAAGCTATTCCCACTCGTACCAATGATGCAGCGGTGGTAGTTGAATTTCTTCGGGAGTATTTTCTGGCACGGTTTGGGATGCCAAGGGCTATTATCAGTGACCAGGGGTCTCATTTTTGCAATCGGTCATTTGCTGCTTTAATGAGGAAGTATTCTATTATACACAAGGTTTCCACGGCATATCACCCTCAAACCAATGGTCAAGCGGAGTTGGCGAATCTGGAAATCAAGAACATCTTGGAAAAGACGGTTAATCCTACCCGCAAGGATTGGTCAACTCGTTTGGTCGATGCATTGTGGGCTTACCGTACTGCGTACAAGACTATCTTGGGAATGTCTCCGTATCGGCTTGTCTATGGGAAAGCGTGCCACTTGCCGGTGGAGCTCGAGCATAAGGCGTATTGGGCGATTAAAAAGCTAAATTTCAATATGGCAAAAGCTGGTGCTCGTCGCAAGCTGCAGTTGACAGAGGTTGAGGAGTTGAGGTACAATGCTTACGATTACTCTAGTTCTTATAAATCTAAAGTCAAGGCCAAGCATGATAAGAAACTTGTGATTAAAAACTTTGTACCCGGTCGAAAGGTGTTGTTGTATAATTCTCGTTTGCATCTGCATCCTGGTAAATTGCGGTCCCGTTGGGCCGGTCCTTATGTAGTTCGAACTGTTTTCCCTCATGGGGCGATTGAAATTGAAAGCTTGCAAAATGGTTCTACTTTTAAAGTTAACGGCCAGAGGCTTAAGCCTTTTCTAGGTGGTTTTGAAGTTGGTGAACCTGACGAAGATTTGGCCGATCCAGTTTACGCGGATGGCCCGGTAGTTTAGTTGTGTTGCTTGTATTTGCACGGGGAGCGAAAGCGTAACCGCTGAACTTAACTGTTTGTCGGACCCGGCCCCTTGACTTAATTGTATGGGGTACCCTCCATTGACTTGGGTATATGTAGCTCCGCACGCCGCTACTAAAATAAGAATCGTGTGCCCAGCTCCGGTTTGAAGGGCAATTCTTTTTAATATCAGTGACATAGGGCTTTCATTAGCTCTTCTGATAGGAGTAATTCACCGTGCACCACTCACGTCTACCAGATTAGTCCCATCGGGGGCGGTATAGATCATAGGTTAGGCCTTGGTAATCCTGTGCTCCATAACCGCACTTGGCTCTATCTTGTGCCTGCCTAGTTACGATTTTGGGGGACGCTGGACTTAATTGTTTGGCGGAGTCCAGCGGTGACTTGGACGCTCCGAGCTCTGATATTAACTCTATGCATGTTTGTACATATTGTATATATTGTGTATGTTGTATATAGTTCTTTTCTTGTTTTGTTTATTTTCTTTGTTTCGGGATTTTATTCACTAAGAGATTTCACCAATGCATCATTGCATCGGGCTTTTATTAGCCCTTCCTTGTGGTAGTTTGCCGTTAATGATCCGTGCTCTCCGCGATCGTCCCTATCGGTGGCAACTTAGGTCTTTGGGTGAGTTTTGCTTTTGACCTTTTGTCTCACTTTGTTTCGACCAAGGGAACGCTGGGCTTAATTGCTTGGCGAGGTCAAACGGTTGATTTTACCACGGGCATGATGTAACATACTTGACGGTCTAGTATAGCCACCCAAGTTTTATCTCTTCGGTGAGACTCGAGAAGAAAAGTATGACTCGTAAGATTGCGTGAAAATCGGGTGGTGTTCTTTGTTGTTTTTCTGTATATATCTCTGTTTGTGGGTGCCCGGATAACACGAGCCGGGCGGTTCTAATGTCATTTGCCTGCTGGTTGGTCCTTCGTACAATTCCGCTTCTGCAGGGTTAACATGCTACCACACCAGCCTTGGTGGTTTGGGTCTACCGTTGGAGTGATTGAGGCATTCAGGAGCCCTAAGCATGGGTGCGATTACGTGTCGCGGTTGTTAGGCCAAAAAGCTTTGACTATGGCCCTGTGTGACTAGCTGGTGGTTCCGGCCGAAGGAGTGAAGCCCTGGAAGCACATAACTCCGGATCGAAGTGGGCAATGGCAGAAATCCTCCAACTTGGTCGAGGTATTAGGGGGTTGACATTCCCCCGTGGGTAACATCTTTTCTCCCTTTCCCTCTCAATACTGTTGTTCTCCATGCTATGAGGGCATAGCATATCTTAAGTTGGGGGGAGGGAATATATCTGTGATATATTTTCGTTTGTTGTTTTCTGTACAAATTTTTCATTTTCTTTTGTTTTTAGTTTGTAACCCTTCCGTTATTACAAATTTAGTGGATTGAAACTTGGCACATGCTTAGTATTTCTTAATTGGCAAAGAGTTCGTGGTTCATGTTTCGTGTAGTGCGTCCATTTTAACTCATTGGCATGCTAAGGATGAGCAATTAGGTGTTGAGTATGTTTTGAGCAAGTTTTATCCATATCCCTTTCTTTTTCTTAATTCGTTCGTAGCTTAGGTTATTCATCTTATGTCATGCCTAAGTGTGTTTAATATCATAGTTGAATCGTTTCGGAATCTATGACGTACTTAAGGCATGATACAAGGCATTATTTCTTTGACTAAACCACAAAGTGTCCCCTTGTCCTATCTCGTATCCTAGTCCGTGTCCTACCGTTTATTCAATCAACTTAGGGAGCCGGAGTAAGGAGGGATATGTGGGATGATATTCTGATACTCTGAGGTGTTCGGAGGATGTTTGAAAGGTGTTGGGAATGTTCGGGGGTCAAAAGGATGAAGTGTACAAAAATTTCAGTTTTTACAGCCATGAACCGGTACGACCAAAACCATGTACCGGTTCATGCTTGGCAGAAATTTCAAGAATTCTGGAATTCTGGGTCATGAACCGGTACGACCAAAACCATGTACCGGTTCATGGAGCCCAGATTTGAAAAAAAATTTGATTTTCTCTTTCTCTCTCCTACCCCACTTTATAACTTCCAAAACCCCTTTTTCCACCATAACTCACGACCCAAAACTGATTTCTTCCCCTGCCTCTTGGGTTTCCCTCACAAATCTCACCCAAAACTCCCAAAATCACTCAAAAACCTCCACCAATCTTCACCATTCCAAGGTTTCTTCAAGATTCAAAGGGGGAAATCAAAGGTTTTCAAGATTCAAGTGTGGGTTCTCTCTCTCTCCATCCGAAATTGTTCTTCCTCAAGGTAAACTGAAATTTTTCTCTTTCTCTTGAAGTTCTTGGGCTATTCCTTGATTAAACCACCTAATGTGAAAGATTGCAAGTATTATTGGAAGGTTGTGACAAGGATTTGACCCTTGGATCCCCAAAAATCAACAAAATCCGAAAATTTCTCTTTCCTACCCCCAAAATCCGAAATTTCCTATAAACCCTACCCTTAATTTTGAACCCCCTGCTGTGAGGATTGCATTTGGAAGTTGGATTGTAATTAGTAGGCTGTTATTGTGCTGTTATTGCCTGCAGGTGGTTATTTGAACTGTAGTTTGGGTGGGGGTGCTCTGTTTTCCTCTGTTTTTGTTCTGTTTTGCTCTGTTTTGGGAGTTGACTTCAGAAAGATGGGGAGAACTAAAAAGGTCTTAGGCTATGCAATGAAATCGACTGATGCTATCGGGAAAACCTTTTATTCCCAACGGCCGGACTCGGAGAAACAGGCCGAGCGGGCCGATACCCGAGAGGAAGAGAATAGGAAGAGAAAGAGAGAGAAAAAAGATGAAGCAAGGAAGAAATGGGAGAAGGAATTGAGGGGTCGGAATTACACCTGCGAGCGGCAGGTGGATCGTGTTAAGATTGGTAATCATCCTATCATCGAGCTCATCATTGAAAGGGGTTTACGCTTTTTCTTTCAACCGGTTCCTGGTTATAAGCCAAAGATAGTCTATGATTTTTATTTGAACATGGACATAGATGAGCAAGAACAGAAAATCACTTCTCAAATGGGAAAGAAGACCGTACTCGTAACCCCTGACACTATTGCTAAGTATCTGGACAACTACCAGCGACCTCGCTTTGGTACCACTACTTACCCTGCCTTGAATTGGTCTAAACCCGATGAGGAGATTCGTAATGCCTTGACCGATAAGCCACTGAAGGTTGATCGTTTTGTCAATGGGAAGCTTTTTGAGAAATACCGGGTGATTAATAAGGTGGTTCATTACAACTTATGTCCCCACGGTTCGGAGAAGAGGCCGCGGAAGGAGATGCGGAGGTACTTTTTGTTTTTGGATCAAGTGAGGAGGTGGTTGACTGGGCCTTGATGATTTGGAGGTCAATGGTGATGTTTAGGAAGCGGGCGGCCCCGTACAAGCCTAATTTTCCGTTTCCGGCCATGGTAACGGCTCTTTGTGGTGCTCAGGGGGTTATGTCTCCCGAGAGACTCTTTCCCGGAACGCCCGGTCCGATTACGGGTAGTTCTGTTGAGAAGAGTAAGGCTTTGTCTCAGCCACAGTTGGCCAATACTTTTGGTTTTCCTGAGCCTACTGCTAGAACCCTGACGGGGAGGATTGAGGAGTATGTGAGAGGCATGGCCACTCAAATTCAGACTATGGAGGCACGGCAGTTGAGGCAGGAGACTCAGTTACGTCGGACGAGGAGGGACCTTTCGGTTGTTAAGAAGGTAGCATTGTGGATTGCAGCGAGATGCGGGAAAAAGGGTGATGTTTATGTGCCTGATGAGGCGGATTTGCGAGAGTCTACCCCCGAGGTGTCCGTGGATGTACCGGGAGTTGGAACTAGCGGCGGTGGTGAGTCTAGTGCGAGACGGAAGGGAAAGGAACATGTGATTGGGGATGACGATGATTATGAGGAGGAAGAGGAGGATGATAGTGAGGACTAGTGTCGGTGGTGTCAGTTTTTGTAAAACCCTCTACTTGGTCGGGGTGCAAGGTGGTTGACAACCCACCTGTTCTATCTTATTTTCAGTTTTTAGAGTTGTTTTGTACATAGTTTTAGGAAGCTTTTGATTGGGGCCGGCATGTGGCCTCTTGACTTGGTAGTTAGTGTTGGTGGCGGCCAAGGGTAGTTTAACCAAACTCGGTTTTGGTCGCCACCGTTTTGTTAACCTTTCTTTCAATTAACCAAGGTCATTATAAGCCAAGAAAGTCCTTAGTTGACCGTTCGTACGTTTTGATTCCGGTTTGATTCAACTATCGTTTATTGGCATGTTTAGTTTATGGCATATTTGTTTTTGGTTAATGTTTGGTTTAGTTTAGCTCTCTTTCTTTGGTGCTCTCCGTATATAAGGCTTGGAATTTTTGTTCACCAAGCCTAGCTTCGAGCACCTCTTGTGGGATGTGGCTGCTTTTGCTTAAAGGATTTTTGGCCGTGTCGTATCCTCTTTTGATCTTGGATACGCATGTTGGATGCTTGTTATTTATGTACTTAGTGTTTAGTTGCTCGGCTCTTAGCATGCTACAAGTTGTTATGGATTTCAATGGTTAGTTTTGAACTCTTGTTAACTAGGATTGCTTAAGCATGTGCCGTAGTTGCTTTTCCGGAAGGTTTACGTTGTTTTCTTTTAGTGGGTTGTCTTTGGTTGCTAGGGGCTAGCAACGCTTAAGTTGGGGGGCGTGATCCGCACCCAAGATTGTATAATCTTGGGGGCTTTTATCTTATTATTTGTAGCGTTTCATCCCTTATTATTTCTTTTTATCGCATTTTGCTCGTAAGGTTTCGTTTTGATGGTTTCAGGTAAAACGTGGTAATTTCGGTGCTTTTGAACGTCAAGGATTCCTCTCGGAAGAATTCCAGTATTCGAAACCACGTGGCAGTGCCCCGTCAAGTCCCGTCGGGTGATTTTTGGAGAGCCAAGGAAGCGTCGGGCCGTTGCCGGGCTGTGAGATCAAAGCATAGGAAAAATCAGTTTTCTGCCAGTCATGAACCGGTACGACCAAAACCATGTACCGGTTCATGGGCCCCAGAACTTGAAGTTTGGAAGATTTACAAAGGCCATGAACCGGTACGACCAAAACCATGTACCGGTTCATGAGGCGATTTTTCTGTCCGAACTTGGCTACTTTTTGCCTTTTTGCTTTTTGGATATTTTGGATTGTGTCTACTTTTAGGATATTTGTAGAGAGAGAGAGAACCCCCTTTAAATCTTCTCTTCCTCTCTCACTCCCCCATAACTCCACTTTGTCTCTCTCTCTTAATTTCTAGTCACTTTTGTTCTTCCTCCATTAGAGCTCTTTCCAAGCTTCCTTTACTCTTGTAAGTTGTTAGCTTTTGTCTTTTTCTCGTGTATTAAAGTTGTAGCTACGGTAAAGATTGTCATTAATATCAAGTTTGTTTTCGATTTTATCGGTTTAAAATTATGTCTCGTTTTTATGCTTTGTCTTGTGTTTTAGCTATGTGTGAGTAGTCGTTAGGCTAAGTCTCGGGATAATCTTTCCCGAGGACTTAGGTTGTTATTAGGTTCTCGAGCCATCGGGCTTTAAATCATGATTTCCCGAAATAGGGCTTAATTTGCATTTTCGGTCTAAACTAGGGGTGTTAACCCCTTGGTAACGAGTTTTGCCAAGCGGTCTTGGCTAATGACTTACCGAGGCCTAGTGGCCTCCTTTGTGTTCGATAGACGTTAAAAACAAGTTGGTTCGCCTCCGGGAAATCACACCTTTCATTAAACATAGTCTTTTTAAGTTAAATCATCCGGGCGTGAGCGCGCGGTCGTGATTCTCGCCTGAGTTATAATCGAGAACCGGTAATGGCTTTTGTCAAGGGTAAGAAGACCCCGAGACTTGCCTCTTTAAGTTTATCGAGCGTTAATCTAGTTTTCATTTTTAAGTTAATCCGTTTAAAGCAAAACCAAGTTAGCCGTCTTCAAGGCTACAATCCGTTACTTACAAAACCTACAATCCGAATCAAGCTAGAATCGAATTCTCTGTGGGAACGATCCCGGATTTCCGGATACTATGCGTACATTGACCTAGCCCTACGCTTCGGGTGTTTCAACCTCTTATTGGAAAGCAAGGTTTTATCGTAAGCAATACGGAGTATTTATTACTTCGTATTTAAGCATCTGTTTGCGACCTTTTTTAATTGAGTGATATCAGGCATAACATCACTTATCAGGCTTATGACTTATCAGCGTCTAGTGGTATGCTTATCACTTATCAGCATAATTGGGTGATATCAGGCATAACATCACTTATGAGGCTTATTAGGCTTATCACTTATCAGCATCTAGTGGTATCATTTTTTTAATTGAGTGATATTAGGCTTATGACTTATCAACATCTAGTGGTATGCTTATCACTTATCAGCATAATTGAGTGATATCAGGCATAACATCACTTATCAGGCTTATCACTTATCAGCATCTAGTGGTATCATTTTTTTAATTGAGTGATATCAGGCTTATGACTTATCAGCATCTAGTGGTATGCTTATCACTTATCAGCATAATTGAGTGATATCAGGCATAACATCACTTATCAACATCTAGTGGTATCATTTTTTTAATTAAGTGATATCAGGCTTATCACTTATCAGCATTATGATAACGTGATACTTGTCCCGAATTTATTAATTGAGCTTCTATCTAGTGGAAGACAATGCATGACAAATTGACAATAGAGCTTTAGTGTTAATAAAGATGCGTATATAAATTGGTGTAAATTTAGGGAATTGATTTTGTCATTCCCTTTTTGTTGATGTCACTCATCTTCCCTCATAAAACAAATCACAATACAAAATGAAGTGACATTAACAAAAAGAAGAGTGACAAAATCACTCTCCTAAATTTATGACGATTAATGTAATTGTGACGGCATAAATGGTTAAAACTTCCCCTCTAGTTTTTTTAAAATCTAGACCGCTCAAACACATTTAAACGACCAGAATTTGTTACACAACACACACAAAAGTTGTGCATTTTGCATTATTGAATGGTTAAAACAACCCCTCATTTTTAGTCGTTAAAAAACAATGCGATAAGTTACTACTACTATTACTAATCAAGAATAAATTTCATACACTGGCGGAGAAAAACCACCTTTTCCTCCAAGCCAGTCTTCTCACGCCACGTCATCAAAGAAGTACAAATCTCGGTAAAACCACGCTCTTTTTGTGTTCTGGCGCTACTCTGAGTTAAGCCACCACTTCCCCCAAAAGTTAACACGTACAAAGTTTTTAAAATTACATAAAAACCCCATCTCATTATCTGTTGTTACTGTTACACAAGAATTCTACTCTGCACCGTGCATCAATTTTTGTTGATCCTCACACTGCTTCAATTGGATCTAAATATAACGAACTTGCCTTGTAAAAATTCTCTCTTTCTCTCTCTCTCTCTCTCTCTCTCTCTCTCTCTCTCTCTATATATATATATATATATATATATATCAAGCCCTTACCGGTCATTTTTTTGGGCAATTTCTCGCGGGTACCTTTAAAATCACGTTCTGAACACATTGAGCGGCTCAGATCGTCGCAATTCGATCGGGAAAGGGGAGTCCCATACGGTCAGGCTGTAAGGGATCCCTTATAGGATCCTAATTAATATATATATATCGGGGCGGTTCAAGGGACACCCAAAAAAACACCCCAAATCTCAATCTCATAGTTTCCGATCAAATTTTTTATGATCCGAACCGTTCAATGTGTGCAGAATGTGATTTTAAGGGTGCCTAGGAGAAATTAGCAAAAACTATGACATGGAAGTGCTCGTTTTGAGCAGTTTTTAATTGAACCGTTCATTAAATCTAAGATAAAAACTGTTCAGATCAAGCCTTTCCCGATCTTTTTTTTTTTGCTGATTTCTCATGGGTACCCTTAAAATCATGTTCTGATCACATTGAGCTGCTCAGATCATCAAAATTTGATCAGAAACTATGAGGTGTTCTTTTAGGTATTTTTTTGGGTGTCCCTTGAACCGCCCCGTATATATACATGAGTGTGTGTGTGTGTGTGTTTTGTTAGTCTTTTTTTTAATTTACAATACAATAAAGTTACAATACAATACAATCCCAATGGTTTGGCCTAGTGGTCAAGGTCTAATGTTCCGCTAAAGGTTCTTAAAGAATAAGTAATTATTTTTAATTTTCAAGTTTAAAAATAGGGTAGTGATAATGTCAAAACTATTTTTGTTGGTGCCAAAACCCCGGTGCACATGGTACAAGGCTTTTATGCACTGGAGTTTTGACACCAACAAAAATAGTTTTGGCATTATCATTTCCTTAAAAATAATGGACTTACTGAAATAATTTTTGTGCAATATGGATCTTGTTTGATAAATTTAGATGAGATCTTTTGAACGGTGCAAAAAAAATTGAAAAATTATTTTCGTAAATGCATTATTTTTTAGTTTAAAAATTACAAATAAGTACTTATTATTTAAGAACCCTTAGCAGAACAGGGCTAGGGATTTGTTCCCTTATAAGGTCTTAGATTGTGGAGTTCTTAATTAGGTGTTATCAACTCCTTTGAGGTCAGCTCATAAAGAGCTTTGCTCTACTTTTAATGAAAACCCCCGTAAGTGGACAATGAAATTGGACCCCAGAATTAGTTGGGGGACTAACGGACTAAAGTTTGAGTTGGAATAGTGATTTTACATACAAGCCTCATATGTATTTGAAGGTAAGCGGTTCTAAAAATAAAGGTTGAATCTCTAATACCCAAGCACATTCACACGTTTGCATGAAAATGTGTGTATACATTTACTGTATGTTATTGTATAGGAAATTGATTTTAACCCTCTAAAAATTGATTGAGCAGCTCCAAAACGATATCATTTTGTGTATCAACACAGTTTAATTTTAGAACCCCTCCATCAATTTTTGGAGTGCCAAAATCACAATCCTATTGTATACGAAACAATACGGAAAAAGTTAGAGACAATAGCAATGGAAGAAACAATTACCAATCGTCAACGGGTATCAGGCTATCAGCACACAGAGCAGCTAAAAGGCGTGTGTTGGCTTAATTTGGGAATGGGTTTATTGTGTAATTTTTCAAACTTCTGTAAGGGTTTAACTTTTGGGAGAAGCGGTGGTTTAACCCAAGTTAGCGCCAGGACACACACATACAAAAAAAGAAGAAGAGTAGCACTATGGTCTAGGGGTGAACATGGTCCGAATTAATTTGATTTTGTGATAAATTAAGAACCAAATCAATATCTAAAGATTAAAATCTGCCCCATTGACATGCTGTCAGCACTTTTGCCACATAAACAATCCTGTGACAAACAAAGCTACTACCGTTTGAGGTATTAACATCTGCAGAAATGATACACCCACCGAACCCACCCCCACCGCACGCCCGCTGGGCCCACTCCGGCCACCGGACGGAAAATCCGAACCGTCCAAAAATTTTAAAAAAAAAAACCGAGTGGGCCCACGCGAAAATCAACGACATCCGACGTGTGTAGGTGCTTGATCCGGAATTCCAAAATCAGATGATCCGATCCGTTAAAAATGGAAGATTGGTTCGAGCACCTACACACGTCGGATGCCTTTAATTCTCGCGTGGGCCCACTCGGTTGCCGGAGTGGGCCCGGCGGGCGTGCGGTGGGCGTGCGGTGGGGGTGGGTTCGGTGGGTGTATCACTTCTCTTAACATCTGACATAACCTCTCTCTCTCCACAAAGTCAAACAGAAAGTCTACGGCCACCGAACGGAAAATGCGGTGGCCGGCCACCGCACGCCGTTTCGGGCCCACTCTGGGCTCCGTACGGATGATCCGAGCCGTTCAATAATTTTTAAAAAAAAAACCGAGTGGGTACGTGAAAAATCAGCTCGATCCGATATGTGTAGGTGCTCGGATCAAGCTTTTCATCTTTGAAAAATCGGAAAACCAATCTTTCCATTTTTTCCGATTTTCCAAATATTAAAAGTTTGATCCGAGCACATACACAAATCGGATCGAGCTGATTTTTCACATACCCACTCGGTTTTTTTTTTTTAAATTATTGAACGGCTCGGATCATCCGTACGGATCCCGGAGTGGCCCCGAAACAGAGTGCGGTGGCCGGCCACCGCATTTTCCGTTCGGTGGCCGTAGTCTCTCTCAAAGTCAAAGGCTTCTCTCTCTAAAATAGTAGGCACGTAGATCTAAAAATTCAAACTCAAAGACTTTTTTGGAATTTTCGATTTACCTAAAAAAACAAGATGAAAGGTTTTTTAGGCAAAATTAATTCATCTGAATAATTTTTGGCCAACGATAATGCCACTCTCTTTTTTACCAATGTCACTCCCCTTTTGTCTTTTAATTAGGTGAATTTACAAATTTACCCCTCAATGCAATAAACTTTCACAAAATTTATGGACTATTGTGTAAATTCATACACTACAAGACAAAAATGGGAGTGACATTTGTAAAAAAGAGAGTGGCATTAACATTCCCCTTATTTTTGTTCTTATTTAAATTTTTTTCACATTTGTTTCGTTAATTTGTCGTGGATTATTATTTCTTCACGACAAGAAAAATTTAAAAATTAAATAATTAACATCGAAACCTATTTTTTAATAAAGACGAAAATAAGCCACTTATTGGCTTATTTTATTGAAAAAAATGTGAATTTTTTCATTTTTTTGATTTTTCTCGTCGAGACGAATTAATAAGTCACAAAAGTTTGAATCAAAATTAACAAATGTGAATTTTAAAATTAAGACAAAAAAGTCCTTTTAACTTTTGAGCCAAAACAAGCCTAATGGGCCTCTCTGCCTATAAATAAATGCCATTAAACCATCAAAATTTGTCTCTTATTTCCACTAATTAACAAGTTGTGGCCATCATTTTTTATTTTGTCGTTATTCAATTTTTTTTTTGTATTTGTTGATTTTGCACCAAAATTTTACATAATATTAATTCGTCTCAATGAGAGAACTCAAAAAGTAAAAAATTATAACTTTTACACAAGTATGAAAAATATCCAATCAAAACCTCAGAAAATTATTATTTTTTGACTTTTTCTTAGATATTTTTAGAAATAATTGTATAAAAGTTAATTTTTTTTATTCCTCTAGTCAAGACTAACCAATAATACATAAAAGTTTGACACAAAAGTATTAAACACAAAAAAATTTAAACTAAAAAGTTATGGTTCACAACTTGATTTTATTTTTTATTTTTGATCCGTAAATTATGGTTCACAACTTGTTGGTTAGTGATAACAGCCCCTCAAAAACAAACAGAGTTTTTTTTTGGGTTAGACGATAAACATTAATGAGGGTTAGGGCTAGCACATGGGGGTCAAGAGACTATTTATAGCCCTGGCCCCAAAGCTTGTCCCTCGTGGGACTTGAACCGAGGTCTCCGCGGAGGGGGAAGTGAGATAATCAACTGCACTAGCAGTAGTTTCGGTTCGAGAAGTTTTTGGATATCGGGTGGGTACTGTGGGCTACCCGCTCGAAAAATATGTTTTGATTTGAAAAAAATTGAATAGTCGCTACCCGGATTTGAGGTTCGCCATCCGAGAAACCATTTTTGATTTGAAAGATGATTTGAATTGAAAACCAGAGATTCGTTTTTGGGTTCGGAAGCCATGTTACGAAAGGGGAAGGGTTTTACGGCACCCCTCTCGCCCGACGCGATGTCGGTCTCAACTCAATGTTTGTGGGATTTATATTAAACATATTTTGCTTCATTAAACAATTAGCACGCATTCATAAGTATAATTAACAAGTAAAGAGGTGCATGCATGTGCTAGTGTACATAGTATAACAATAGGGTAATATGAGAAAAAAATAACAAGAGAAATGAACAGTGACCGGAATTACTCTCGAGCGCTCGGGAGTGGTCCTGAGCGCTCGAGAATGCTGCTGGGCAACCCTACAAAGCTTTGGTTAGAGCAAACATATTCTGACACTTCAAACAGAAATATAAGGCTATTAATATAAACCAGAGCTCGGCAAAGGGTTTAAACAGTTAAGAACTAGTCCTAACCATCTAAACCTTGCTTCCTTGCAACTGAAAATAAAATTAATTGAGTTATGGAAGGGCTCATGCACACTCAGTATTTACTAAAACAAAGGAGATGCCATGTTTGACGACAAAATAGGATTTTAGTGACAACAGCACTCCCGAGCGCTTGGGAGTGGTCTCGAGCGCTCGGGACTGAATTGTAACGATCCGGATTTTCGACCCAATTTTTTTTTTTCTAAAATAATAGCGTTAATTATTAGGTCTTAATTATTTTGTAACAACCCATAATTTCTATCATTAATAATAACATTAGGAAGTATTATTAGTAATAGTAAAATTCTTTTTCTTATTCGATAAATACAAAGAAAATAATTATCTTATCTAATTATCCCTTTTTATTTACTTTCTTTAAATTTGCATGCAAGTATACTACTCCTTCCGCCTCTCCTACTCGTACTCAATCTCTACCTCCTCCCCAATCCTATTTTCCGTCCATATTTCCGTCCATATCAAAGCCCTAGAGTTTGAAACCTTTTCGAATACAATTTATTCATTCTCATCAAATTTCTCTTATAAGTACCCCATAATTCCGACCCTAGGGTACACCACGAAATTCCCCACACCCTACTAATCCAAAAGAGAGAGAGAATTCGAAGAAAATCGAACTCCAATCCATGGAGTTTTAGAGAGAGAAAGAAAGAGAGAGAAAAGTGGGTTTCGTGCCTACGCCCAACCGAAACTCAAATTGATCGTTCCAATCACTTCCCTCGAGCCCAAGCATCTCCAAACGTCATCCAATTCGAGCCCAAGGTTCCCCGATCGAAGAAACCGAAGTCGTCTTCTCAAAAAATTCAAGTTTCGTTTTTAATTCAATTCGATCCGATTCGAGGTACTATAAGCTATTCCAAACACTCCTCTAAGTATATTTAATGTTTTTATACTTAACCCAATAGCCCCCGTAGCCCCATGCATCGAAACTGTAGCCGAAAAACAAAGAAAACCAAATCTGGACAGCGACCTCGCGGCCGCAACCTTCGGGTTCTGTCGCCGCAAGAACCAGCCTTCCAACCTCGCGGCCGCAAGGTCAACCCGGTCCGACCTTGCGGTGGGTTCTGTTTTGTTCCGAATCGACTTTTCGACATCCCGAACATCGTTTTCGACTCCTGATCTATTTTTCCTAGACTTCTAACACCTCAAAGATCATAACTTATTAATTTCATATATATTTTTTTATTTTATTATCTATTTATTAATTACTTATTTGATTTCATGTAAAATTTTGCAAACGAAAAATCCATACGACCTTCTAAACTATTTTATAAATTCCCGTGCTATTTTTTTTAGATTCTTTACATCCCAAAGATGATATGTTGTTAGCCTCAAAATATTTTATTTATTAAATAATTTATTATCCTTTTATTTTACTTTTGACAACTTTAAAAATCATTTTATTTAAAGAATAATCTCGCGACCCTCCGGACTCGATTTTGACACTCGATCCCACTGGGTTGAACCATAGGAACTTTTTTTTAGGTCATGCTAATTATTTCTAATGTTATTATTTATTTATTGTGTTCATTACGATCTTTAATCAATCTAATTTTCTAAATAAAATTTATACAAGCTTAGATTATATTATTTTATTTAAAACTTTTATTTAATAAAAGTTCCTTGTTTATTTATTAACTTCTTGGTCATACAAGATTAAGGGCAACGGCCCATTCATAAAAGGTTACGTGATTTCTACGCTTACTATTTATTTCAATTACCATTGTGATTATTTGTATATTGCTCTGTCTCTTGATTATTGTGCTAGATTGGACCCTAGAGACATGGGGTGACTTATGAGTAGGATTTCGTCTAGACGTTATTAGATAATGGTTATTTGGGAGAAGGAGGTGTCAGAGGATGCCTGCAGGCGGATTGTGTGATTGATTTGAAACTGGCGGGTAGTCCAGTGACGTGATTTGAAACTGGCGGGTTGTCCAGTAATGATATAAAACCTGGCAAAGTAAGCCCAGTGATGTTTTGTGATGATAAATGTGATGATAAAACCTGGCAAAGTAAGCCCAGTGATGTTTTGTGACGATAAAACCTGGCAAAGTAAGCCCAGAGATGTTTGTGATGATAAAACCTGGCAGGTAGTCCAGAGATGTTTTCTGTTGATAAAACCTGGCGGTGGTCCAGTGATGTTTGTGATGATAAAACCTAGCGGAGGTCTAGCGATATTTTGTGACAGATAAAACCTAGCGGTGGTCCAGTGATGTTTGTGATGATAAAACCTAGCGGAGGTCTAGCGATATTTTGTGACAGTAAAACCTGGCGGTGGTCCAGTGATGTTTGTGATGATAAAACCTAGCGAAGGTCTAGCGATATTTTGTGACAGTAAAACCTGGCGGGTAGTCCAGAGATGTTTTCTGTTGATAAAACCTGGCGGTGGTCCAGTGATGTTTTGCGATGATAAAACCTAGCGGAGGTCTAGCGATATTTTGTGATAGTAAAACCTGGCGGTGGTCCAGTGATGTTTTGTGACGATAAAACCTGGCAAAGTAAGCCCAGTGATGTTTTGTGACGATAAAACCTGGCAGGTGATCCAGCGATATTTTGATGATAAAACCTGACAGGTGGTTCAGTGATGTTTTGTGATGATAGAACTGGCGGGAGTCCAGTAGTAATTTTGATGTGGTGATTAAGATAGGTATACCCTAGTTATGGTCTGGCGTGACTAGCTTTCTCTTGTTGTTAGGCTATTGGACAGAAATGAATAAATTCATATGTGATACTTCTATTTTACTTTCCTGCATTGATAATATATGGTTATCGGCTAGCTGTAACGTAAGAGGGGTGGTTGGGTTGGATTATTCTACTGGGTGATTTATCACTCACGGATACGTCTGTATCCTGGTAAATCGATTGCTTCGGCGATCAATTTGCCAGAGGGCGCAGGATTCAATGGAGAGGATTCAACGATGGTGCAATTCGACACAAGAAGAATATCAGGAATAGAGATCGAGTATGCTTGGGATTCGTATCAAGCCTAGAGTCAGCTCTGAAGTTAATGTATTTTGAATTGGTAAATTTATTTTGAGATTGTAATAGACCTTTATTTTGGAAAATTATATTTATTTAGCAAAATTTTCTTAAGAAATTATTTTATTTTGCTTCCGAAAAGTCGGGGCGTTACAAATGGTATCAGAGCCTAGGTTCAACACTCGGCCTTGGGTAGATTGGGTAGAACACATTCTAAGGGCGTAAATCCGAATAGCTAAACGTTTACGGTATCTATTACTTCTTAAAACCACGAGATATCCTACCTAAGTATATCATATAAATATTTATTTACTTGTTGCGACTCAGAGGAGATACAAAATCAATGTGACTCCGATCAAAAGGAAGCGATAGAAGAGCCGTTTCTTTTATAATTCGTTGGCCGATCAAAATGAGACGAATAATCCCAGTATGAAGAAGGCGAGGAGACAACATCTTAACAATAGAGGATAAGGAGGTTATTTAGCAAATCGAGTACCTGTCGAAGAAGAGTTTCCTTTCTCTAGGTAGATAACGATCGAAAATAGATCTAATAGAGAAGGATCAGTGAGAGAGCATTATTGCACGAACTCCCTCTGGAGAACCAGATATTTAGAAACCCTTAAAATCCTGAACCTAACCTCGTGAAGAAGTCGTTACAAGATTGGTACAAAAGGACCAAACCGTTGACCCTTCAGATTGGGAAAACATCGTATAGAGACATCACACTACAAGAAAATGCAGCAAGGGCAACCCAGATGGCGATGAACCAAAAATTGAGTTGCTGTTGGGTATGCAATGGCGACACGCTTTGATAAATGCATCGGCGGTGAGCGGCCGCTGATAATGCAATTGGGTCTTTTGGTGGATCTATTTCTAGCGACCAAAATTGTAGTTTCAGCGATGAAAAAATGTTGTCAGCGAAAAGCCCACATTTGGCAATATACAAATTGCATCGCCGAAGCCCAATTTTTTAGGCGCGAGTTTTTCGCGCTCCACAATTTCCACTTGGCGCTTTTTTTAGGGATTCACCGACAAAGTTGATGGGTTGGCATAAGTAAGGCTTATCAAACGACGTAGTATTAGGTAATTGTATCCAATTTATATTTTTTTTTCCTATTAGCTAGTATTTAGAAGTCTGTCGCTCCCCCCCCCCCCTCTCTCTCTCTCTCTCTAGCATTACGACCATGGCGAACCAGGCGAAGTTGAAGCTCCTGCAATCTCCTTTTCAGGTCGCTCTCTCTCTCTCTCTCTCTCCCTCCCTCTCTCTCTCTCTGTCCCTATTTGTCTCTCCCCCTCTCGATCTCTCTTTCCCTCTGTATTAATTGATACAATACGCCATTTTTGTTGCGAGTTTTGGGTTCTCACTGTATCGGGGCTTTTTTTTTTGTGCACCATTTTGTATTTGCCTGTCCTTGGTTTTGGTGTGCCATTTTTGTATTTGCATATCCTAGGTTTTGGTGCGCCATTTTTGTATTTGCCTACCGTACATGGGAAATCTCAGTGGCTAAAAGCAAAAGCCAAACTAACTACCAATTTTTAAGGGGCTTTCGGTTGTAAAGCTAGAAACTTTTCACAATTTGGTTCTCTTTGCTTGAATAGTTGAATTACTAGCTCTAAAAGGTTTTAAATGGGGGTTTTCGAAGCAGCACCATTTTATATTTGCCTATCCTAGGTTTTGGTGTGCCATTTTTGTATTTGCATGTCCTAGGTTTTGGTGCGCCATGTTTGTATCTGCCTGCCGTACATGGGAAATCTTAGTGGCTGAAAGCAAAAGCCAAACTAACTACCAATTTTTTTAAGGGGCTTTTGGTTGTAAAGCTAGAAACTTTTCACAATCTGGTTCTCTTTGCTTGAATAGTTGAATTACTAGGTCTAAAAGGTTTTAAATGGGGGTTTTCAAAGCAAAAGCCATCCGGCCATGCATATGATTCCTCAAGGTCACAAGTGTTGGAAACTTGGAATCTCAATGGGTGGACCAATAACAAATATTTTGTCCCAAACTCTTCTTGAGACTAATCCAGACCGATTGTTATAACCTATTTTTATGTGAAATAAGAGCATGACACCTACCCAAAATAGCACAGGACCTTTTGCCCTATAAACATAGGAGTACTTGTTTGTAAAGAACACCATCCACAGAAGCGATTGTACGAAATGGGCAGCATGATATTGCAGGTTTTGCAATGTGCAGCATGATACAAACACAAGCGATTGTACGAAATCCTTAGAAGGAATGACGCAGAACTTTTACCCTCCATTTAAAACCGAAACAACAACCATTGGCTGATAAATTGAAAAAGGAAACAACTACATCGTTGAGGATGGGCTCCCCACACAGATTTTTCTTTTTGGCAGGTACTCTACACATAATGATTGTATTTGAACACATAGATAAACCATCAGAATTGAGTCTCACTACTAAAAAGTTTTTCATGTTTGTTGTTCTCAAAATTTCCACACCTCAGAGGAGAAGAAATACCAATATGGAATGTGTGGTTACAGGTAAAGCTAGTAAGGAATTGGATGTCTACAGTTTTGGAGTTGTGGTGTTGAAATAACTTGCGGGAGAAAACCCTTTGATATGAATGTACCAGAATGTCAATGGGAATGGTGGAATGGGATTGGGACCTTTATGGAATGGGAAGGTTACTTGAAGCAGGGGACGCGAAACTGGGCATGAATTTTGATGAGCGAGAATTGGAACGATTGATGATCGTTGATCTTTGGTGTGCTCACCCGGATCACAATTTGCGACCTAACATTAGACATGCGATTCATGTGCTTAGTTTTCAAGCTCCACTACCCATTCTCCCACCAAAACAGCCCACGCTATCGTTTTGTCCTCCTCTATTTAGCACAACCACCACCTGTTCTGGCCTAGCTAGCTCCCTCCCTAGCTAGTGGGGGTGTTATATATCCTCCGTGAGGTATTTTCCCCTTTTGTTTCGCAATAATCTCCATCTCTTCCTCTTAATTTTGAGCTACCCTCCTCCTTACTACCTCATCTGTCGTGTCGCCACCCTCTTCCATTGCTTCACCATACCCCACTGTCTACCACCCACCGCCTTATCTACTTCCCTCCACTGTCTACCGAAGAGCAGGCGTGGATTGGGTCTGGAGAGCGGAGTGTTGAGTTCTGAATCTCAAAGGTCGCTGCCCTTTCATCCAGGGTTTGAGATCCGAATTTTTGGTACAGGAGTGTTTTGATCTTCTAGTTTTTAATTCTTTTTTTGTTTGTTTTTCCTTTATTTCGGTGTTTCTCTGTGGTGGAATTACATGGCTCTCCACTGTTCTTCTATTTGAATCTAGTTGCACTATCGCTGAACTCGTTTTCGATTTGTCTACTGTATGTGTTAAGAGCATGAAGTCTAGATACAAAAGAAAATTGTCATTTTTGCTTTATGTGTTTATCTTTCTTGACAGGCGGTATTTAGATTATTTTCTTCAATATTTTGGATGTACTTTATAAGTGACAGATGGCTTTCGTGAATGGATCTTCTGCATGAATTGTTTTATAGGCAAATTAATAAGTTGTTTTATTTCCGGGTTGTTTTAGCTATTTAGGCAATTTGGGTAAATAAATTACAGATTACTGAAATTATGGTCCTGGTTTTACTTAGAAGAAAATGTTGTTCAGCTAGATCGATGTGTGAAGCGAACAATATTTAATACTCACTTTTGGTTTATTGGTGTACGTAACATGATATCACAATGTGAAACTAGGCAATATAGTTTACCTCATAATCGGGAAAGAAGTTGAGATATACGCCAGCCCGCGAGAGAGGATGCTCTGAGGTCATTGGTAGTCCTTCAAGAGTTCGATTGCCTACTGTAGTTGTCGCAGGGTTCTCAATCTTTAATAGCAGAATGCTCAAGTTAGAGGGCAGCATATGATAACTAAGTCGTAATTTCGTGGCATAGAAAGGACTAGAATAGATTTATTGTTGGGCAAACTAAAAAGCAAACAAATTGAACATCAGCTAGGTTTTCTATATGCAATAGGTTTAGCAGTTTCCATAGTCAAACAGAGCAGAAAGCCATTAAAATAGGCATTGGGTATTTTGATTTAGATGGGGGTTTTGAGATTAGACTAATAGCTTCTAAAATAATCACAGATTGATTCTCTGTACATCTTGCCTAATTCCTTCAAATTTGGTGGAGCTTCGTACCATTCTTATACTTACAGCTATTGACAACAGTGTATGACAATATTTATGAACTGTTCAGTCGTTTGCCATTGCTCAATTTATGTGTTTTTATGAGATTTTGCTCCGTCTTTTCTTTGAATCTGTAATTATGTGTTCATGTATGTATTTTTAAGTGCATTTTTATGGTGACTTTGTTGTACAACAGTGATTCATCATCGACAAATTGCTGAATCAATTCCTAAGTTCTCCAACACTTGTTGCTAGCATTTTCCTCCGTTGGTGTCATATTGTTAAGGTATCTTGCTCTTTCACTTTTATTTATTCAGTCCCTATTCTCCATGATTTGGGAGCTTCTTTAATGATTAAACCACACAGTTTGATTTATGTTGTTTGTGCATTGGTGATTAAAGAAGCATTTGAGAAGTATAGAAGTATTTTTAATGTTTGGTAGGCGAGCAAAAGGAGTATTTAAAACTATTATACTTCAAATTAAAACAATTTTTTATTCCATATGGTCGGAACATATTGGAAAAGAATCCAACTGAAATAACATTAACTAATTAACTAGATATCAATATGGAAGCATAAAGTATAGATTCTTCTTTTTCCCCGCCCATTTTTTTCTTTTTTTAACCTTTTTTGCTTGGTTGTTTTGGAGCAGGAAACTTTTCTGGAAGAAATACATTTCTTTCCATGCCCTCCATTTTTTACATTTCATATCTTTAATGCAATCATCATACTTTATCTTTTGGAACCATCATACTTGTGAGTTACCTTTTCAGTGCCACAAAAATGTAACCAAATATAATAGCTCCAAAATACTCGAGGATAAAGTTTTATTTTCCTGCCTTATATATGTGGGACACTGGGTGACATGCCCTTAAAATTGCATGTGACCAGATATGGATAGAAGTTGGATGTCTCTTTCTGACAGATTTAGTCAACCTTATGTCGACGGGGTGGACTATTTCATTGAATTTGCAAGTGCAAATTCAGGTGAGGCAGTGGAGATTAAGGACCATTCATGACTTACCTGCATATGGTGATGTATCTGGGTGGAGAACAAAAGGCTATTTGGCTTGTCCCACTTGCAATGATAGCCCGCTGTCCCACAAGTTAATCAGTAAGATTGGGTGGTTTGGTCATCGAGCTTACTTGCCTGATAATCATCCTTTGAGGAAGGACACGAAGTTCACCGGTTTGCCAGAGTTTAGCAAGAAAACTTTGGACTTACCAGTGGAAAAAGTAATGGCTCAGTTGGCTAGGTTGCGACCAGTCGAGTTTGGAAAGGATACTACGAGTAAAAAAAGACCTCGTCATGTTGAAAATTTGAATTGGACGAAGAAAAGTATATTATGGGAGCTGGAGTACTTTAGTGAATTGATGGTCCCACACATGCTTGATGTGATGCATATAGAAAAGAACATATGCGAAAGCTTATATGGGACAATGCTGGGTATAGATGGAAAGAATAAGGACACGTACAAAGCACGCGATGATTTGAAAATAATGGGAATAAGGCCAGAATTGCATCTACAAGTTTCTCAAAATGGATCAATTGTGAAACCTCGAGCAATGTACACGTTGGATTCACATCAAGTAGACGAGTTTTATGAATTTTTGAAGTCAATTAGTTATCCAGATGGCTATGCATCTAACATATCAAGGTGTGTGAATTCAAAGTATGGAAGGTTATCGGGTATGAAAAGCCATGACTGCCATGTTCTCCTTCAACGTATTCTTCCCATTGGAATGCGCGGTTTTGTGAACAAGGAGATATGTACGACTTTGTTTGAGTTGGGAAATTTTTTTCAAGAACTTTGCTCGAAGACAATAAAGCGGAGTGAGGTGGAAAAATGGGAAGAACGAGCAGTACTCATACTTTGCAAACTAGAGAGGATTTTCCCACCAGCTTTCTTTGATGTTATGGTTCATTTGACTGTTCATTTGTCGCGTGAGGCCATGATTGCTGGACCAGTGCAATATCGATGGATGTATCCTATTGAAAGGTAAAAGTTACCACAAGATGCTAGAATAGTTACTTATTTTGCAATTATCTACATTAAGTAATGGTATTTTTTTGTTTTTGCTGAAGGTTTCTAGGAAAACTAAAAGGTTATGTGAGTAACAAAGCGCGTCCAGAAGGGTCGATTGCTGAGGCTTACATTTTGAAAGAGTGCATCACTTTTTGTTCAATGTACTTAAAAAGAGGTACTAAGAACCCTGAGCGAAATAACGATGGTGGCATTCATGGCCTTGGGATGGAGATATTCCACCAGCATGTCCGTCTCTTCTCTCCGATCACAAGGGCTCCCGATCCTTCCCAAAAAGAACGGGAAATGGCTCATTGGTTTGTGTTGTACAATTGCCCCGAGGTGGAGCCATATCTAGAGTATGTGTATTTTAGTTAGTGTAAGCATAACTAGTGAAGTTGATATACAAGTTATTTATGAAATTTAACTTCTTTGCATAGGGAACATGAGAGCATTATACAAATTCCACAAGGACGTGATGTAACTCAAATACAACGAGAACAATTTCCAATTTGGTTCAAAAAAAGGGTAAGTATTTAGAGTTGAAAGTCTTTAAACACTAAATAAGTTTCAAATAACATTAAAGTCAGTGTTTGACATATGTTTTGATGTATAGATGAATGACTTGAGAAGTCAAGGATCTCCAGAGGCTACCGAAGAGCTGTGGTCATTAGCAAATGGTCCCGGTTCAATAATTGGTCTTTATTCAGGTTGCATCTCCAATGGTTTTCGATTCCACACCAGAGATCGTGAAAAACGTCGGATGTGTCAAAATAGTGGCTTAGTTGTCGAAGGACTGCATAAAGGGAAGACCATTAACTTTTATGGTTACTTGTGTAAAATTTGGGAATTACGATATTCACATGGTGAAACGGTGGTTCTATTTGAGTGTGAATGGTACAACACCGGCCACAAAAAAAGGATATATACCGATGGACATGTCACAAGTATTGATATCACAAGGCTTTGGTATAAAGATGATCCATTTGTACTTCCGAGTAATGTGAGGCAAGTCTTTATGTAAATGATACCAGTAAAGGAAAAAATTGGCGAGTGGTAGAACTAGTTAGACATAGAGGTGTATGGGATATACCAGAGCAAGTTGAATCGCCTAACGAACCGTTTCAGCAGGATGAAACCACTGATAGTGGTATCCCAATCTTCATTGAAAATGATGTTGGTCATTACAAAAGGGATGATGCGGATCCTGAGATCATTCTTGAGGCTGAACTTATGGCTGACCATGGAGATGATGAGGATGAAGAGGATGATACAATGGCAGAATACATAGATGACGAAGACAATGAATTGAGTGGACAAGCTGACACTAATGTATATGTTGATGTAGATCTTGAAATCGATGTCGATTATGACGACTAGATTTCGACTATATGTAACTGGTGATATTAATTAGTGACTTTTGCTATTTATATTACATCATCTTGTGTCATCATTTTGTGTTACATTGCAAGATCTGCATTCATTATGATAGCTATAATGTCTGTTAATATGTGGATTTTTAATAGAGATTGTGATATTAATTACTAAAAGTTGCTCTCCATGTTCTTTTTTTTCTTTTCCCGGTTACATTTCAAACATGTATTCATCTCATTTTACCATATGTCATGTGTGTATTTCATGGTATTTCATTTATGTTTTCAGAAACATGTATGTCAGTCCGGGGTTCTTGTCCCAGCAGTTGACAGGATATGAAAAGTCCAGGAACCGAAATGTAGAAGAAAACTTACAAGTACTGGAGTCTTTTGGAATAAAGAGCCTGTCAAAGGCGTTGTTTGGTTCAAATCATAGTGGTAACACTAAAGGTACTCATAAGAGAAAGAACAAGGCTGGGCATGGCAATATTGATGAAGACTATCTACCATCCAATGGTGAAGGAAGGGTGAGTTCTAGTGAGGAGGATGATGACTCCTCGGATGATGATGTCTCCTCGGGGTCTCAAGCGAGTAAGGTAATGTATGAAGGAAAAGGGTATACTTTTTGGCAGAATATTGATCTTCTACTTGTATGTTTCCCTTCACTTTTTTACTTATAGATAAGTAATTATGATTCAAAAATCATGCATTGCTTCTTGTTCTTTTTTAATGTGTGAGACTTGGCCCTTCAAAATGGTTGGTCTCAGTTGGGGGCTTGTCTGATCGATATACATTTTTGCTAATTAAACTATATACATTTTTGCTAATTAAACTATATACATTTTTGCTAATTAAACTATGTATACATCCAAATGACGTAGTATGTATTTTTGTTTGGTTAGACTATCTTCAAAGATTGTATAGCATGCATTGCTTCTTTTTCTATTCTATTTCAGGTTACAAGTACAGGTCAAGGAAAGAAGAATGGTCCAGGAAAGAAGAAAGGTACTTCTGATGCTCAACCTTTGAGAAAATCGCAAAGAACGCAAGAAAATGGTTGCCAAGCTCTCCAGATCCAACCTCATACTGTCCTAGCTGAAGGCATGACTGAAGTGGCTGCTCAACCTACTCAACTCCCCACATCACCTACCGAACAAACCAACCCGTTTGGTAGCCCACATACTATCGCGAGCAGCACAGGTGAGAAATATTATTAGGATGTATTTCTTTTACATATAATTTTTATACCCTACATAGTAATAGGAGGAAGAAGAACCAAAACCAAATCCCATCCCAGCCTAAGAACCAAAACCAAATCCTAATCCAAGCAACCCTAAACACCACCACCACCACAAAAACAGATCAGCCGCAAACCCATTAGAAAGCTGAAGAAGACCTCTGCTGAACCCAAAACTCATTCCTTTTAGTCAGTTCATTCTCCAATTACATGGAGCTAGGATTCTGAAAATGGTTCATGTGCAGTTTGTTCATGTATCTTCAAACCTTCATTTGTTCATGTTAAAATGGTTCATGCGCAGTTAGTTTAGATTTATTTTCTTATTTTTTAGTACATTGGGAACAACAATCAATAAATTTTAGTATCCACTATGTTGATCAAGTGATGCAAATTGAACTATGGTCTTAGGAGCGTCCTCATCAAAGCGCGTAAGAGGTCCAACAAGGGGGAAGAATGTGGATCACATGAGGAAAACTCTTGGTCAACCCATCCCCGTCGTTATTAATCCTGAAACTATGTCAATAGAGGGGAAGTATGCAACTTCTGTGGCTTGTGCTATCGGGTTGAATATTCGAGATCATGCACCAGTCCGAGACATTGGATGGGGAGACATTGATTTTGGGATTAGAGAGTCTATCATTATGCGAGTTGGGGTAATTAATAATTTTTAGTTCTTGTTCAATGTGTTTTCTATTTAAATCACAACTGCCAAGTTAAATTATTTCCATTTGCAGCAAATGTTTGGCCTAGGTGACTACAAGAATGATATGGTTGTTAGGCGTGTCATTGACATCAAATGCCAATCTTTATATGCGAACTGGAAGTGCGATTTGTACAAACACTACAAGGATCTCAAGAAGAAGAAGGTGTCCGACATCAAAAGTCGTGCATTATATCCTTGTAACCCAAATGACTGGGTATTCATGATTGAGAATGTGTGGGAGACCAAAGATTGGAAGGTACCTTGTCTCCTGCTATTTTACCTTGAATTGATAGTTCAAGTTTCTAGATTGCTGATCACAAAAAAGGATTGGAAGGTACCCTTTAGTTGCTTATTAGATAGATGTCATACTTTGTTCTTTGACTGCATTTTATTTTATCTTTTTTTGTAGACGAAATCTAAAAGGGGGCGGCATGCACGGTCTTGCTTGAAATTCAATCATACTAGCGGCTCGCTATCATTTGCTGCACGAGCAGCCAAGTTTGTAAGTATCGGTTTAGGATTTCCATTTTATAAACATTCCAACTTGTTCTAGAATTACTAGAAATGAAAATAAAATTTCAGATTAAAGAGAATCACAAAAAGCAGCCTTTCGCGGAGCACTTCAAGGAGACACACATACGCCATCGGCTTGGAAAGGATGTGTGGATAAACGATAAGGCAAAGGAAGCTCATGTAAGTATGAATATATCACTCTTGATAAATCTACTCCACATGTGAGTTTCTTGATATGCCACATGCTTACTTAGTTAAAATATGACAGCAAGAAATTGTTAGAATCACTTCCGATGTCACAAATCCTCAAACAGAAGAACATGCTTCCGTTGAGGTGCTTGGGAAGAGATCTGGCTACTTGAAAGGATATGGAATTCGCAAGAACACTAAAGCGAATGCAATGCCGTCCCAACCAATACCAAATCCAGAGGTGGTTGCTCTTCAAGAAAAATTGGCTAATCATGAGAAAGTCGTGGCTAATCATGAGAAAGCCATGGCTGATCAAGCTAAAATGTTCCAACATATGCTGATGATGGTAGTAATGAAGTCTGGAATAGATCCAGCTTGCATTCCGGGGCTAGTTTCATGCAGTGGAAATGAAGAGGACGACACATTGGCTGGAGAGGAAGATGACGAAGTTGGTCATTAAGATGGTCACATGGGTGCTGAATTCAAATACTTAAGCAAGTTTTTGGATATTGATTTTGACACTATGCTGTTGGTGATGTATTTGGTAAAATCTCAATGCATTAACATATACTGTGACTAGTTTTTTGGATGCACTAGGCATTGAGATTAGTTTTTGGATGCATATATGTTGGATGTATGAATTATCAAATATTTTGAAGTGTCATGACTTTTGCTTGATGCATTTAGGATTTGATATGGATGTATGTGAAGTTTTATGGAATATATTGGCATGGATTTTGGATGAGATGAACATACAAATAGATTAGGAATGGAAATCTGAATAGCGAAAACAGGTTTATAACCCGAAAAGAAATCAATCGTTCCTACACGTTGCTCTCTTTCCCCCTCTCTTTCCTCTCCTTTACCAAGGCAATGTGCAGCCCCCGGCCCCCCACCTTCTCGTTACCAGGTCTGCCTCTCTCTCTCTCTCTCTCGATCTGTCTTTCACTTTGTAAATTTAATATGTTAATGCTAGTTACAAGTTTCTTTGTGTTTTCTCCCTTTGTTGCTCTAAAATGTCTTATGTGCAGATATGGTTTTTGTGCAGATATGTATCTATATATAGCCAGCGCAAAAAGGTCTGATGCACACCTACACGGTTCCTTGTGACGTCCAACTCATCTTAGGGGTGAGATTTCTTCTTGCATACTCTTTTTCTGTTGTTGTGGTACTTCAGTTTTGTGTAACTGTTGTTATTTGTTAAAGCCTCCACGACTGAAACTTCAATTGCCATTTGAATTGACTGCTGGAATAGGCATGGCGAAACTCTTCTTTAATTATATATAGAGAGTTCATAAACTCTTGTTTATACGAGCTAACTTTTACTGTTGTTCCAATTGCAAGCAGCTGTAGTGATACTATTATGGTTGTAGTTGTTACTCCAAAAGTGTGCTGTTACTGCCATGCTTCCCTAATTTTATTATTTTTAATGACCGTAAAACACTTATGGGGGAACTGAATTGGATATTTACAGCAATCACCGACACGATTGCTTGGATTGTCCTCCTGCATGGTAAGGAAATAGGCTTATTGTATGGTGCAGCTGTGATTGTACTGTTTTGCTTATTACAGTTTTTTGCTGATATGGTAATTATTGCTGAATTTTACCTCCTGCAGATCTTTTTCAGAGATTATTTAGACAAGATCTGCTAGTTGCTAGTTTGTTCCGAATTTTTTTACTTGCTGAGAGAATAATGCGTTCGGCAAATTGTTCCCCGATTTCATATCCTATGTTGCCACCTACTCATCAGCATCATATGTGGTATCTACTGTTTACGTGTGAAGTCTTTCTGCTTCGTGGTCTTTTAGTGTGTTCTGATTCATTTCACTTTCCACACTATAGGGATGCCTAGGACATGGCTGCTGAAATCTGCCTTACTCAGCTTCCGACTTTGCTGGAGGATCCTAATGCTGATTTCCAGGTGTCTTTCCTTAAAACTCTCTCTCTCTCTCTCTCTCAAGAATATTGCTCTCATCTTGCATTTGGCACAATTATTCATTAGTATTTGGTGCTTCTAGAATATTGTGCTTCTGGCTTTCTAGACTTTTCTATGTGTTTGTCATTATGGAATGATAAGCTGTTCATTTTGTTTTCAACCAAGTCCTTTTTTCACAAAACAATTAACAGCTTTTGAGGTGTGGCTTGATCATGGATCTGAACATAAGAAACCGCCTGAGCAGTTGCCTATCGTTCTTCAGGTCTGGCTCTTTGCATGGTCCTTGTTGGATGCAGAACCTTAATCTGGTCATTCTTTTCCACCTTGGGTACCTAAGTTCAGGATATAGGTGATTAAATGTCCTACCTCCAATTCCACAGGTAGTTTCAAGTATATTTCAACTTTAGTATAGAGCGTTTTGTGATAGGAAAGTTGAAATCCAGTCTCTCAAGATGTCTTTATTGTTAAGAAAAAGAATATCCATGTTACTCATTTCTAGTTTTTGTCTGTGTTCCTTGGGATGTGCACTCTGGGACTAGTGTTGCGGTGTTTTTTTGGTTTTATTCTTTTCAAAGAATAGTTGCTTATGTTAATTTCCACTGTTTCTATGACAGCTCACACATCTTTTTTTTTCCTTAGGTTTTACTTAGTCAATGTCATCGGTTTCGTGCACTTGTGCTTCTGGGACGATTCCTCGATATGGGTTGGGACGATTCCTCGATATGGGTACCTGGGCCGTACATCTGGTAGTTTTCGTTGGCTTTGCTGTTGGAATTCTTATTATTTGTTTTGCATGTATGTGCATCAGTAGAGTATGGCATCTTATCAAATATGTAATGAAATGAAATTTCTGTTTTTGTAGGCCTTGTCTGTTGGAATATTTCCATATGTTCTAAAGCTGTTGCAAACTACTACACCGGAGCTACGGCAGATTCTTGTGTTTATATGGACTAAGATCCTCGCATTTGATAAGGTTCATATTTGAAGTACTTACGATTTGCTGGATACCTTTGGATCAAAGTGTTACATAATACATTATATGCTACTGCATTTCTTAGTTATGAGCTCGCGTGCTAGAAATATTATTTATGTGTTAGATTGTTCACCTATTAGTACCTGAGATATTGTGGTCTTTACAGGGTCCACGTCACTCTCGAGTATGAAGCATGTACGGGGTTCAACATGGCGGAAGAATTCAGATGAGATAAGGAAAATACTTGGTCATTCTATTGCGGCCGATAATATTCACGAAATTATGGCGGTAGAGGTCGAGTGTTGAACTTCCTGGCTCGTGCAATCAAGGAGCATATACGAGATCATTACTAGCTCGAGACATTGGGTGGGGAAAGATTTGGTTTTGGAGTCCTATTGTCTGTGAGTTGGTGTAATTTGGTGTATTTTATACTTGAATGGATTAAATTCTCGTATGATTTGGAATGTATGTATCTTTTGTGTTAGTTATTAAACGAGTTTAGATGGATTGCATATGTAAACAGGTTGTACATTTGTGATATTTATATAAATTTCTAAATGAGCTTGGATGGGATAAATTCTTATGGACAGGTTATTGGGAAAATAGAAATTTTAATATAAAAAAAAAAATGGAAATACTATCGCCGACACGAAGTTGGTCGGCAGTGAAGGTAACTTTCCGCGGCAAACATAGCACATTGCCAATTGTTTCAACTTTTGCCGATACAAAATCCTGTAGCCAAAAGTGTTGGAGGTCTTAAATTTTGACCCACTTTTGCCGATGCAAAATCCTGTAGCCAAAAGTGTTGGAGGTCTTAAATTTTGACCCACTTTTGCCGATGCAGTAGCATTTGCCGACAAAATTTGCCGATGCAAGTCTGCATCGCTGAAGCTATTACCTTTGCCGATGAGTGCCAGTTCACATCGGCAAATATCTTTCCCGATATACTAACACCGACAGGCTGCCGACACAACGTTTTTCATCGGCAAAAACCTTCGCCAACACAATTACACTTTTGCCTATGCGTTATAGTGCATCGCCAAATCTGCATTTTCTTGTAGTGTCACCTTTGAGGAACAATCAATGGAGATCAAGGATTGTAATGGGAAGTGTGTCCAAGAGCAAAGCCATCAAGCTTGTCTGAATTCTTTGGCGACATCAAGGAACTACAGAATCAACTCGAGAATGAACCGAAACTATGCGCACCGACTACCCAAATCTAGTACGCCCTAATTTCGAGGACGAAATTATTTTAAGGGGGGTAGGTTGTAACGATCCGGATTTTCGACCCAATTTTTTTTTTTCTAAAATAATAGCGTTAATTATTAGGTCTTAATTATTTTGTAACAACCCATAATTTCTATCATTAATAATAACATTAGGAAGTATTATTAGTAATAGTAAAATTCTTTTTCTTATTCGATAAATACAAAGAAAATAATTATCTTATCTAATTATCCCTTTTTATTTACTTTCTTTAAATTTGCATGCAAGTATACTACTCCTTCCGCCTCTCCTACTCGTACTCAATCTCTACCTCCTCCCCAATCCTATTTTCCGTCCATATTTCCGTCCATATCAAAGCCCTAGAGTTTGAAACCTTTTCGAATACAATTTATTCATTCTCATCAAATTTCTCTTATAAGTACCCCATAATTCCGACCCTAGGGTACACCACGAAATTCCCCACACCCTACTAGTCCAGAAGAGAGAGAGAATTCGAAGAAAATCGAACTCCAATCCATGGAGTTTTAGAGAGAGAAAGAAAGAGAGAGAAAAGTGGGTTTCGTGCCTACGCCCAACCGAAACTCAAATTGATCGTTCCAATCACTTCCCTCGAGCCCAAGCATCTCCAAACGTCATCCAATTCGAGCCCAAGGTCCCCCGATCGAAGAAACCGAAGTCGTCTTCTCAAAAAATTCAAGTTTCGTTTTTAATTCAATTCGATCCGATTCGAGGTACTATAAGCTATTCCAAACACTCCTCTAAGTATATTTAATGTTTTTATACTTAACCCAATAGCCCCCGTAGCCCCATGCATCGAAACCGTAGCCGAAAAACAAGGAAAACCAAATCTGGACAGCGACCTCGCGGCCGCAACCTTCGGGTTCTGTCGCCGCAAGAACCAGCCTTCCAACCTCGCGGCCGCAAGGTCAACCCGGTCAGACCTTGCGATGGGTTCTGTTTTGTTCCGAATCGACTTTTCGACATCCCGAACATCGTTTTCGACTCCCGATCTATTTTTCCTAGACTTCTAACACCTCAAAGATCATAACTTATTAATTTCATATATTTTTTTTTATTTTATTATCTATTTATTAATTACTTATTTGATTTCATGTAAAATTTTGCAAACGAAAAATCCATACGACCTTCTAAACTATTTTATAAATTCCCGTGCTATTTTTTTTAGATTCTTTACATCCCAAAGATGATATGTTGTTAGCCTCAAAATATTTTATTTATTAAATAATTTATTATCCTTTTATTTTACTTTTGACAACTTTAAAAATCATTTTATTTAAAGAATAATCTCGCGACCCTCCGGACTCGATTTTGACACTCGATCCCACTGTGTTGAACCATAGGAACTTTTTTTTTAGGTCATGCTAATTATTTCTAATGTTATTATTTATTTATTGTGTTCATTACGATCTTTAATCAATCTAATTTTCTAAATAAAATTTATACAAGCTTAGATTATATTATTTTATTTAAAACTTTTGTTTAATAAAAGTTCCTTGTTTATTTATTAACTTCTTGGTCATACAAGATTAAGGGCAACGGCCCATTCATAAAAGGTTACGTGATTTCTACGCTTACTATTTATTTCAATTACCATTGTGATTATTTGTATATTGCTCCGTCTCTTGATTATTGTGCTAGATTGGACCCTAGAGACATGGGGTGACTTATGAGTAGGATTTCGTCTAGACGTTATTAGATAATGGTTATTTGGGAGGAGGAGGTGTCAGAGGATGCCTGCAGGCGGATTGTGTGATTGATTTGAAACTGGCGGGTAGTCCAGTGACGTGATTTGAAACTGGCGGGTTGTCCAGTAATGATATAAAACCTGGCAAAGTAAGCCCAGTGATGTTTTGTGATGATAAATGTGATGATAAAACCTGGCAAAGTAAGCCCAGTGATGTTTTGTGACGATAAAACCTGGCAAAGTAAGCCCAGAGATGTTTGTGATGATAAAACCTAGCGGAGGTCTAGCGATATTTTGTGACAGTAAAACCTGGCGGTGGTCCAGTGATGTTTGTGATGATAAAACCTAGCGGAGGTCTAGCGATATTTTGTGACAGTAAAACCTGGCGGTGGTCCAGTGATGTTTGTGATGATAAAACCTAGCGGAGGTCTAGCGATATTTTGTGACAGTAAAACCTGGCGGTGGTCCAGTGATGTTTGTGATGATAAAACCTAGCGAAGGTCTAGCGATATTTTGTGATAAAACCTGGCGCGTAGTCCAGAGATGTTTTCTGTTGATAAAACTTGGCGGTGCCGTGATGTTTTGCGATGATAAAACCTAGCGGAGGTCTAGCGATATTTTGTGATGATAAAACTTGGCGTGGTCCAGTGATGTTTTGTGACGATAAAACCTGGCAAAGTAAGCCCGGTGATGTTTTGTGACGATAAAAACCTGGCGTAAGCCCAATGATATTTTGATGATAAAACTTGACGGGGGTTCAGTGATGTTTTGTGATGATAGAACTGGCGGGAGTCCAGTAGTAATTTTGATGTGGTGATTAAGATAGGTATACCCTAGTTATGGTCTGGCGTGACTAGCTTTCTCTTGTTGTTAGGCTATTGGACAGAAATGAATAAATTCATATGTGATACTTCTATTTTACTTTCCTGCATTGATAATATATGGTTATCGGCTAGCTGTAACGTAAGAGGGGTGGTTGGGTTGGATTATTCTACTGGGTGATTTATCACTCACGGACACGTCTGTATCCTGGTAAATCGATTGCTTCGGCGATCAATTTGCCAGAGGGCGCAGGATTCAATGGAGAGGATTCAACGATGGTGCAATTCGACACAAGAAGAATATCAGGAATAGAGATCGAGTATGCTTGGGATTCGTATCAAGCCTAGAGTCAGCTCTGAAGTTAATGTATTTTGAATTGGTAAATTTATTTTGAGATTGTAATAGACCTTTATTTTGGAAAATTATATTTATTTAGCAAAATTTTCTTAAGAAATTATTTTATTTTGCTTCCGAAAAGTCTGGGCGTTACATGAATACAGTGCCCAGAAAATGGTTTTATTTCTTTGTATTGCTCTTGCTTTTATTGCTTAAACTAAAATCAAATAAGCTCATAACTAATATGAGGAACTGGTATGGGCCCTTTAATTCCCCTCAGAAATAGAAAAACAGTAGATTTGAAGGTGTTAATACCTTTGCTTGACTTGAACTTTGTTTCTTGGATTGAATTGAAAGCTTGAAAATAGATGGAAAAACAGTGTGAAATAGAGCCTTTGATGTGTCAAAGACTAACAATGTGTTTGAAATTTTCTTAGAAAAATAATTGAGAAAATGATGGATTTTTAGAAAGAGTTTGAAAGAGAGTTTGAGAGACTGATTTTTGGTAGCAAAAGGAGGAAGAAGAGGCTGTTTTTTTTCGTGGTCCCATTGTGCTGAAATGAAAGGGGTATATATAGGTGGCCAAAAAGGTAAGGATTTTAGTTTGAAAATAAAATCAAAATAGAGAGAACATGGTTTTTGGAGGGAAACAAGGGTTGAACAGATTTCTGCTGGCTCAGGCAGGCCTCTGGCATGCTCAGGTTGAATTGCAGGTTTGAAAACCTGAAAAAGGCATGGTCAAAGATCAAGCTCAACATGCATTGGCCCTGACACCACTCCCAAGCGCTTGGGAGTGGCTGCCCAACTTCAGAACGTACACTCCCGAACTCGGTTTTGGGTGTTTTTTGAAACGTTGGAAAGCTCGTTAAACCTTCTTTCTAACCCAATTGGTTTCATTCAAACATATTTTATACACTGAAATGTGTGACAATTTTACCATCAGGGTGTCAGGAAAAACGATGGTTTTGGTTTGTAAAATCCAAGAGACGTCGTTCAAGCTTTAGCCGAGTCTTATTTTGATTCATTTTCATCATCGGGGAGCCTTGAGGGCACAAATTAAGGATAATTAATAGGTCCAAATTGGGGTTTCTACAGGTACCAAGTGGGTGTACCCACGTGATGCCCGAACAGCCCATTCGGACTATCTAAAAGTGTGTTGGACGGTCCAGATTGAAATTCTCTCTCTCCTCTCCTCTCCTCTCACCCCACCACTCTCCCTCTTTTTCTCTCTAAGTCTGAATCGTACAATACCAAATTAGATGGCTCAGAGCCCGTTCCAGAACACCTTCTTAAAAAATAAGTACTTATTTCACATTTTCAAACTGAAAAATAATGTAAACGAAAAATAATTTTTCAATTTTTTTTTGCACCGTATTAAAGATCTCAATGAGATCTATCAAATAAGATCCATATTGATAGGAAAATTATTTGCATAAGCACATGATTTTTTAGTTTGAAATTAACTACTTAAAAAATAAGTACTTATTTCCCTTTCGAAAACGGGGCCTCAGATGTGCTGATCTGACACCACATGGTACCCATCCGTCACCCAAAAATTTCTCGTTTCCAAACAGAGTTGGCGAGCAAAAAATTACTCCTAAAAAAGAGGGAAACAGAGGTAAAGTACTGACACCAAGTTAAAAATTAAAAATACAGGGGTTGGGTTAAAGCTGGAAAGACAGGGATTGGTGGACTTTAACGCGGTTGCAATCCCTTTTGATTTGTTTGTGTTGTTTATGTGGCAAAAATACGAGTTGGGAGTTTTGTTCACCCTCGTGGATCAAAAAAAAAAAGTTTTGTTCACCCTCAACTTAAGAGGGTGAACATTACCCTCTTTTCTATTAGTTAAAATGGTATGGACCCCACCACAAAGTGATATCATACTTATCAAAAAGTATATTGCATGGTAAGTATGACATCATTTTATGGTGGGTCCCCACCATTTCAACCGATAAGAGAAATGGTAATGTTCACCCTCAAGGAGGGTGAACAAATTGCTCTCCAAAAATACTGACAGCACGTAAATGGGGCACATTTTAATTGGTGAGAGGCACGTGCCAATTAGAGAATAAATTCTATCCGGTGGTCAGGAAACCCAGCCATTTGCAACACCTCAGCAATTGCAGGCTTTGGAAAGTCACGTTTGCAACTGGGGTTACTTTAACAAGGGTTAGTTATTCTATTACTTTCCCAATTTTTTTAACGTTTCCTTTGTAGTAGTAAAATTGAAGTAGGTTTCGTTCCACTCTCTTTTTAAATCTTCTTTTTTAAAAATAATGTAATTTCAAGCTTAAATATAATGACAATGAAAAATAATTTTTTAATTTTTTTTTGCACCGTTTAAAAGATCTCAATGAGATCTATCAAACAAGATCCATATTAGTAGGAAAATTATTTGCGTAAATACATGATTTTTGAGCTTGAAATTACCTTTCTTTTATAAAAGTTCTTTTTTCAAGAAACCGAAACGGCACTGTAGACTTCTTCACTATTGGAAGAGAAGACCAAAAATCAGCTTTAGTGGAGGAAACGGAGACAATTTTTTTGTCTTCTCCAACGACAAGAACCCACGTTAGGCTATTCATAATGACATAATAAAAAATAATAGGTTTCTAAAGTTAACAATGTTAGTATAAAATATAACTCACAATGGTATTATCAAATTCAGTAACCTCCTTAAAATAATCAAATTTTGAGTTTTGAATAACCAAAACTAGCAATTTTTTGACAATAATAAAATTTAGTGAACCTCACATTTTCTTAATCAAAGACTTTCATCATTACACAAAAACCTTCTCTCTCTTTCAACAATGTTTTTCAAAAAAAACATATTTTACTAAAAAAGTTATTTTTTTTTATGAAAAAACTGTTTTTTAAAAATAGTTTTCCTCCAAATTTTTTTTTCTTAACTGTTTTTCAAAACCTCATCTTATATAAAAACTATTTTTTCAAAAACTGTAGTTACACAAAAATTATTTTTTAAAATTTAAAAACTATTTTCTATTTTTATTAAATAGTTTTTATTAATTTCAAAACTATTTTTAGAATTACTATTTTCTACGTTCATAGTTTTTAATTCCTTGTATTTTGAAAAGGTGATGTGGCAAATTTTGGTTATCCATTTACAAAAAAACACAAAAAATTTAATGCATTTTTACCAACTGGTTTCCAATAATAAAGAAGTTTTTACCAATTTAACAACTTTTTTACTCACATACCCAGTAAAAAAAATCACTACCGCAAATAATAACTTGACATTTTTCAATAACTTATTTACTACCAAAAATACTTAACAACTTTTCAACCACAATTAAAAATCTACAAAATTTTCCCTCGCGGAAACACTCTCTAAGAAGACCCGCCCTGTTACGCTAAGATTTTTGAGCTTTTTCTTGTTTTGTTCTTAATAAAAAAGCTCTGTTTTATTTTTAATTTTGCGACAAACTTTTGTGTATTATTGAATCGTCTCGACGAGAAGAACAGAAAAAAAAATTATGAATTTAATCCAAATATTTTTAAAAATATTCATCATAAAGCCCAAAAAGTAAGCTTAAAGTAAAAATTATGACTTTTTTACCTTTTTTTTTTTGCCAAAAGTTGAGAGGTAGTATTTATCAAAAGATCCCCATGGGGGCAGGTTGTGAGTCCACAGATCGAACACTCCAACAGAAAGAGCGTATAAGCGCATAGATGCGCCGCCCTACAGAATAAGAAGAAACCCCCCAAAGGAGGACGAAACCCCCCGAAGGAGGACGAAACCTCCCGAAGGAGGACAAACCCCCAAAGAGGGGACATTATTAAAATAAATAACAAAAAAAAGAAGCACCGCCGAGACATCCGCCGCCACTCTTTCGCAACTATCTTGATAGACTCGTAACCACCACCTCTGCTTCACAAAATAGGAACACATCGTTGGGAGGTGGTCGCCCAACAAACGTGGTAGACGGCGTCAGGTCACAGATCTGTGAAGATGGAGGCTGAGAACGGTGGTGGACAATATCTTACCCGCAACCACTGAAAGCGAAGCTCCAGAACGTTGCTGGAAAACGATCTGGCTGAAAAGTTCCCAATGGACGCCCGAACTTCAGTCGCAGAATTGAGAGAGGAGACGGTTCGACGGTGGGGAGAAGGGAATAGAGGGAGAGAGATCGGAGGGGAATGATCCCTCCCCTCCCGCCGCCTGAGAAGGGGGGGGAGGGGAAGGGTTGTTGGCGGCTTGGGTTTGAAATTTTTTAAAGCCTCTCGGATATTACAACAAAAATATTAGGGTAAAAGTAAAAAATACAAACTTTGATGGCTGCGGATCAAAAAAAAAAAACTTTGATGGCTTAGAAAAGTTTCAGTAAGTTTTTTTTTTTTGGTTTTTTTTTCTTTATTAAAAAAATTAAATTAAATTGTTTGTTTGCAACAAAAAGGTTTTCGTTACCCAGCAATTTTTTAGTCGTTACTCGGTGTTACCCAACAACTTTTTAGCCGTTACCCAGCATTACAGACGAGAGGAATCGAAAAATATCTTTTTTTACTTTTACCCTAATATTTTTTTTTAATATCCGAGAGACTTTATCTTGGATATTTCTAAAATATTTGGGTAGAAGTCATAAATTTTTATTTTAAGCCGACTTTTTGGGCTTTACAAATTTTTTTAGTAACGACAAAACAAGATATGTCATTTTCTCATCATATAACACATTTCATTTAAAAAATTAGTTTTTGGTCCTTTTTTTTTTTGATACACAGAACTTGGGTTCAATTTTTAGATCTGCCCGCCTATTTTAGAGAGAGAAGGCTATGTTTGTGGAGAGAGAAGAATATGTGTCATCTATGCACCACTAGGGGTGAGCATGGTCCGGATTGGTTCGGTTTTATGGTAAACCAAGAACCAAATCAATATCTACGGATTATGAATTTGGAGAACCAAACCAACCCACAAAAAGCATAGAACCAAACCAATCCAAACCATTAAAATACGGATCGATTTCGGTTTTAAACCACGGTTGTTTTGAACTAAGCTATCATTTTCAACCAACTAATTAAGAGTAGAATACCAACAATTGTCTCAAGTCTTAAACTAAGAAAATGAAATACTGATAAGCCACTACAATGAACCAACTAAGAATACCAACTACTAAACATCTTAAAGATAGTTTAACCAAATAAAAGGCCAAAGATAATTCCTAAAACTATTGAATTTAAATGAGGTAGCGAAAGAGCAGTAGCAGCAGTATGGTAACAACCAACTTGTGATGATCACTCCACAACAAGATTAATAATCATAGGAAATTAGAAATTAGTTGTGAGATATAAAAGTTTAGTCTAAATTATCTTGGCAGAAAAGAAAAATTAAAAATTGCGATGGATTTAATAGGATCAAAATATTATAAAATTAGTTGACTAAGGCTCCCTTATTTATTTGGTGAATCATAATTAAATTATATATATGTATTATGTATTATACGGTTCGGATCGGTTTGGAATCATAACCGTAAACGTGAATCCACAAACCAAACCATATAACGCGGTTTTTAATTTTTTTAAACCATGACCAAACCATATTACTAAAAAACCGAACCAAATATTTCGGTTTGGATTGGTTTGAACTGGATTCGCGGTTTGACGGATTTTTTGCTCACCCCTATGCACCACCTGGCATATATGACGCGTTGCCCTTTGGGCAACGAATAATTTCTCCTTTCAAGCACAAACATTTTGCGGATTTTTTTTTTTTTTTTGGGTAAATTTTGCGGAATAGAAACATTTTTTTATTCTTACACGTGCCCTCCAAATTACTACTCCACATTTTAAAGTCTCCCTTCTTTAGTTGAGAATAACTTGCTCACGAAGGAACAATGAATAGTTAATTCCTTAGACACGTTGTACGTACAGTGTATCTAGACTACTTGACGAACATTTTGGGTTTAAGGCCGAATTTGCAGGGTACGAGCCCAGTCCACGGTCCAGGAAACACCAGCCCAATTTTCTTGGCCTTAAGAGCATTTCCAAGTTCCAACCCATTTCCCTGATTTTGAAGAATTAAAACTACAGTATATTTTATGGGGAATTGATTTTTGCACTCCCCAAAATTGATAACCACAATTCCCAAGGGAGTGCCAAAATTAATACCATATACGGATTGATTCTGGCACTCCCCTTCGGGAGTGCGGTTATCAATTTGGGGAGTGCCAAAATCACTCTGCTATTTTATGTTCAGAAAGTGTATTTAACGAGTACATTCATTCAAAATCCAATTAAAATTTTCAATTTCTATCTTTAGTTTCAGTTGTCATCTCTCACATTTTTTATTTTTAATTATTAAACTAAATATTTACAAAAAAAAAAAGTATCTTTAACTTTGGCCTTAATATACCAGTACCACCTCTCCAGCTACCCTAAGGGCTTCCCAAGCAGACTTGGAAGAAAATTCTCCATTGGGAGTGAGAGACCAAACAAATCCCATCCTGTTGGTCAAGATGGGGAAGCTAGGCATCAAGGGTGTTCCATGCCAGAAAGGCATGAGGAATACAATTGGCTTTGTTTGGTTGATAGTTTAGTTTAGTTTAGTTTTGGTAGTAGGTAGAGAGAGAAATAGGGTAATGATTGGAGAGAGATAGAGAGAGAAATAAAATTAATAATTGAAGATATAGGGTAATGATTGGAGAAAGATATATGATAAGTTTATGCAAAATACAGAGGACACCTGTAATTGCGTCACCCGGTGACTACATACAATCAACAAACAACATAAACCATCTATGAAGGAAATTTTCCGCATCTCTGAGTTCAATACGCAAGGAAACAACCTATAGAAAAGTTCTCAACGCAACAAAATATTCTATCATGTTTAAGTTGAGGATCGTTCTTCATCACAGAGCGAGGAATTTGAAGAACATTTGTAATTGGCACTGGCGGGACAAATAATGTTGGACAGGTCCAGTCTTGCATTTTAACATTTTGAGTCCAATTCAGTTCAGAGCCCACATTGACTATCAATGTTGTTTAGTTTGAAGAACACTTGTGAGTTGTGATAAGCCACAGTCCAAAATTGCATCTATATATCTGTACATTTTGTGAGTTGTGATGGGCCCACAGTCCAAAATTACAAATCTCTCCATAACTCTGTTTTTGCAAATTCAGTTGTAGTATTGCAGAAAACTATTTTTTCTAAAAAAATATTTTTGTTTGCAATTTCGTAATTAAAATTGAGAAAGTCTAATGGTACAGAAAAGTGTATAGATTTTTGCGTACAGATTTTGTGTGGGGCCCACTACGGGTCCCACACAAATGATTCGAGCCGTTCATTAAATGTAAAACAGTTTTTCAATGGCCCTTGCGAAAAATTAGTTCAATCCGATACTTATAGATGCTCAATCCAATCATCTAACTTTTGATATAGATTCCCGGATAATGAAACATTATATAATTGGATTGAGCATCTATAAGTATCGGAATGAACTGATTTTTCGCGGGGACCCTTGAAAAACTGTTTTACATTTAATGAACGGTTCGGATTTTTTGTGTGGGACCCGTAGTGGGCCCCACACAAAATCTGTACGCAAAAATTTGTACACTTTTCTGTACCATTAGACTTACTTATTAAAATTGCACGAGAACAAATGTACATACTACAGATGGATTTTCTGTACAAGTGATTTGACTCCCTCTTAGAAACAAAAGAGGAACAAAAACCAACCAAAAGGCCCAAATGTTGGATTTTTAAGTGTTAGATATAGCCTAGTGAATCGAGCTCCAGCTTACTCGAGTTTGGCTCGTTGAAAGAACAAGCTTAAATATCGAACTCGAGCTTGTTTAGTAAACATTTTTTTATTATCATCAACATGAATCCAAAAAAGAAACCTAAAAATGCTCCAACAAGATTGTATGACTGTGCAACGCTCTTGACCATTCACTATTTGTAAATGTGATTTCACACGATATTTCATGTCATGTATATAAAGTAAAAGTTTGTGAATAAATTTACTTCTACAACTGTATAGGGATAAAATTGAATCATTGTTTGAACCAATATCAAAACTAAACAAATATTTTCGATCATTATGGCCGGTTCGATTTTTTTTTTCAAATTTTATTTCACTCATAAAAAAAAAATACAAGTTGTCCATGTGATTTCCATTCCAGAACACCTTAAAAAATAAGTACATATTTTACATTTTCAAACTCAAAAATAATGTAAATGAAAAATATTTTTCCTAATTTTTTTGCACCGTTTAAAAGATCTCAATGAGATCATTAAATAAGATTCATGTTGCTAAAAAAATTATTTACGCAAACACATTGACCTTGTTCGTTTTCAAATTTAACTTTGTTTTTCAATCACTACCCTATATCTTTCTCCAATCATTACCCTATTTCTCTAATTATTAATTTCATTTCTTTCTCTATCTTTCTTCACTCATTACCCCTCTCTCCAATCATTATTCTATTTCTCTCTCCATCCACTACCAAAACTAAAATACTCAAAGTAACCAACGGAGGTGATTTTGGCACTCCAAATTTAGCCAATGGCACTCCACTTTTGGTTTTATTTTCTCACATGATTAACACACAAAGTGGAGTGCCAGTGGTAAAAATTGGAGTGCCAAAATCAATTTCTAGTTACCAAACGAACAAGGCCATTATTTTTTAGTTTGAAATTACATTCTTAAAAAATAAGTACTTATTTGGCGTTCTGGAACGGGATAAATAAGAAGAGTATAATTTGACCTTCCTGCCTCATTTTAAATAATTTGAAACTATCATTGCAAATAATTCTTAAAATTCTAATTAGTTGTCAAATTCGAATATTTGATTTATTAAAAGTGTATATAAAGACGTTGGAAGGTCCGGATCGCCGACAAATACATCAATGTGGTACCCGATTAGCACTTAAAAACTTCCGATGCCATTGATTCTCTTGTGGGCCCACTCACTTTTTTTCGTAAATTTTTGGACGGTCGGATCAGCCGTCCGGTGGCCGGAGTGGGTCTGGCGCGCAACCAGTCTGTATCCTTTCCGGTCGGGAACCGTAGCATTGCTAATTATTTTAGGAAGTCACTTTCTTTCACTAGGGGCCATCACTAAACCTTTTTTCCAAAGACAAATTATAGCTAGATTAATCTAGAACTCAGACGTTAATTAACCAAATTCATAATATCTAATTAAGAACTTCAATCCAAAACGTGTGGGAAAAAACTCTTCATAGCATGCAGATTAGAATAGGATGATTTTTCGTTAACAAGCTAAGTGCACTAAAATCTTTAGTCTAACATGTTTAAACTTGTGGATATACTACAAGTTGTGATGTGCATTTAAAATATGATAAACTTTGTTAAGAGATATCTAAGACGTACAATCCATGGGGTTGGCGTGAGGTACGTAAAAGCTTGGAAGTCTGGTTTTGCTCCATCCTAAGTTTTAGTTTGAGACCTCATGTTTGCAGGGTGAACAAACCTCAATTCGTTACGTACGTTCATAATTTTTTTTATATTATTCGGAATTTTGCGGAGGGGTTGACCAAATGTTATGGGGTTTTTTTTCTTTTACACACTTTATACATGAGTGGAGGTTAGGGAGAAAGTCTGGAAATGATAAACTGTAAAGCCCAGTTTCTAAAATGCACTTATGTGATTCTAATTAGGTAACTGCATACTATTTGTAGGATAAAAAGAAATGTGATTAAGGTTAAGTAGATATTTCCAATCTACGTCTTGAGGCACGAGGATAGCACGATATAATTGTAGGGGTTCAATACTTGTCTTTAGAAATTGAACAATACCATAATGATCTATGCATTTTCATTTGTCTATGTCTAATTTTTCATATTTTTCGTAGATCGAAACATGAACACAATTGATCGTGTCGGAGTGATGTTCATCCGAATTAGTACTGTGATACCTCATTCCAGATTAAGCGACGACCATGCCATTTCTCTTGGCTATTAAGCTGCCATGTGTGTACACCTGTCAACAAATTAAGAGGAGGAGGTGTGAGTAATAGGTATAGCAAATAAAAAGAGAATAGAAGAGAAAACAGTGGAAGAGAGGATCGATGGGCAGCTCGTGCACCCCCTCCTCTGATTCAAACCGACTTCCGATTCCTTCTGTGCGCTGCCGGAAAATTAGTGGGTAATTAATCTCTCTCTCCTTCTCCTTCATACTCGGACCACCGCATGCGGCGGCGGCCATAGCCGGACCTTCCCCTCACCTTTTTCCCTCTCTTCGATCTGACCCAAAAATAGAAATAGCGATAGCAGCAGCGGTGCTGTTGCTATGCGAATTGTGTACTGTTATTGTGTGATATATGAGAGTGGAATACATATATATGTGTAATTAGTTATGGGATTGCTAAGTATGCCTTCACGTAAGTCATATTAGTCCTTAATCTAGTACTATTAGTTTTGTTGGAGCAAAAGAATTGAAAACCCCAGACAATTGGAGCCCTAATTAGCTTACTGTTGGGAACATACATATACAGCTTTGTAAAGAGTTTAATTGGTTAGATACAATAAAGGTAGTTATTTGGTTAAGTTAATTGGGACTACTGATAGAGTTAGATATTGACCTTGAGCCATTTCTTAAGTCGAATAGGCCAACTCACAATTGAGAAGGCCTAAAGATATTTCAGTACTACGCAATTGCATACAGAGTAACATGAATTTGTTGACAAATACGTCAATCCGAGACTTAAGCAAGAGTACGATCAAGTTTTCATTTTAGCTCTCTGGAAGTCAAAGGTGAGATACTCTACCTTAGTTATATTGCTTTTTCAAGCAAATTATGTTATGTGTTTCATATGCCCAAAGTTATGATAAGTATACAAGTTATGAAGAAAGCATTATTTGATGACATGATTTATGCGTCTCATTTTTTTGCCATGGAAATATGCTATGAACTCTTTATTCAAAGACGACGATTTTATGAGAATGACTATGTTTAAAAAAGGATGATTCCATGAACACCGGCCTTGCCATCTAAAGGTGACGGTTTAATGTTAGTATGATTCTATGAACACCGGCCTTGCTATCTAAAGGTGACGGTATAATATCATTATGATTCTATGATCTCAAAGTTTGATGCATCCAGACAGCGGTGTCCCGAGTCGGGGGGACGGATTTTAAAGATACCATGACAAATGAAGGGGTTATAAGGGAGGAATGTTATGTGGCATCAGTTGCCAGTGATTTGATCATTTCACACCACGTGGGGTCGCTCCCCTATTCATGTTTAGCTGTTGGATGTGAATCATAAGATATGTGATGATGATGTTATGAATCTTCCTCTTATGAAGTTATGAGAAAGTTATGATAAGTTATATATGTCAAAGAAGCTTATGAATGTTATTTCCATGGTAAAACGTATAACTCTGCTACTGTATCTCACACGAGCTGTCGGCTTATGAAAATTAATTATTTTCCTACAGGTATTGCCAAGTAGGAATGAGAACGCTGTTGCCTGGGGGACATGTAAAGAAGGTGTTTAGTCAATATTTTGAAAACTTCAAAGTTGGGAATTGACTACTCCCTGTTTGGCATAAGGTCACTTTATATTGTAAAATTTTTAAATCTTTACGGCTCTGACGGTATTTTTATGTCAATTATGCTTCCGCACTTTAAAATTTGTACGGTCTTTGCATCTCTTGGACTGAGTAATGAGGCCTCGGGTGGAGGTCAGATCCACTGGCCGGTCACGATAATCCTATCATTTTAACAACTTTTGGGATAGGGTTGTGACATAAACGCTCACGACAGAGTTTGAACCCTGGTTAATGTTACCATTGGGCTGCAAACCCGTTGGTAGTTTGTTGGATTCAACCAGCATAATTTACTACTTAAATTTTATTTAATAAGCTAAACACATGGAGTTAGAAGAATCTTCTTTGTATTATCTTCAACGTGTTCTATAATGTGAACGTTTTCGGTCATTAAAATGATGGAGCCTATATGCTAATGTAGTAAATAAGTTGTAAGAATATTAGGAGTGTTACTAGACTTCCTCTTTAATAAAACAAATCCTACCGATGGGGTACTGACGGGTTTGTGGGGCCCTTCTGGGTTTCGCACGAATAATTTGAGTCGTTCAATAATTTTAAAAGAAAAGAAATCTAGTGGGCCCATGAAAAATCAGCCTAAAATTTGAATGAAAAAAATAAAGTATTGGATCGAGCACCTACACATAATCGGATTCAAAAATAAAGAATTGGATCGAGCACCTATACATAATCGGATTGAGTTGATTTTTCACAAGCTCACTAGCTTTTTTATTTTTAAATTATTGAACGGCTCAGATCGTCCGTGCATAACCCAGAGTGAGCCCTACAAACTCGTCGGTGGGATTTGTATCGATAACTATAGCAGTGTTCAATAATTATATGCGGAGTAAGCATAACCAGGGTCGTGTATAATGATTTCCGTTGGCACCGAACACTTGGCAACGTTTGTTTGGGCGTAAAACATTTTTTGGTGTTTGATTATCCAAAAGACAGAAAAATATTTTACCAGGTCAAATATTTTACTTCATATGGTAGAAAATATTTTTTTTTTATTGAGAATGTGGTAAGTCATTTTTCGAACTGGGCTACTAAGCTCTCCCACAATTTCAATCTCATCCACCTATGACCTAACATATACTTTCTCATCAAATACAATAAAATTTTGTATGTAATACATATATACATTACATATCAACCTACTATCAACAAAATACAAAAATATATATATAAAAACAAACTGTATTTTGCAAAACTCATTTGACATGAAAAAAACTTTTTACTATATCAGAAAACATTTTTTTTAATTATTTTACTTTAAAACAAACGAACCTTCCTCCTCTCTTTCCTTCATGGCTATGAATATTCAATTGCTGGTGTCATCCAATGCGTCAATGACTATGGGTCGCAAGCCGACGTGTTTTGACTGTACCAGTAATGACGTCATTTGACTCTTACTTTTTGGACAACCGACATCTGGGGGACTTGGTTAGTACTGTATTTGTCAAACGACACACATCACATGACTTTTTTCATCACAAATAATAGGAGTATCAAACAACATAAATAATTATCAACAACATAAATCCATGTTTGTTTAGAGGAAAATTCTAAAATCAGCTCAATGAACTGACAATAGTAAGCGTGTGAATGTATATTAAATGGTGTAAAAATGTACAAAAATATGTATTTTTCTTATCTTTTAGTATATTTATCGTCAGTTCAGTAAGCTGACAATAGCAATATCGTTGTTTACAAAGTCATGACTTTTTATTTGAACTTTATAGAAGCATGCGACTCCTATATTATTTGATGTGTTTGGTCCAAAAGTAGAATATTCTGTCTCTTAGGTTTGTTCAAAACAAACATGACTTTTTACTAGTATGTTGTTGGCAAATTCCGTCCAGTGGGCGAATCGTGAGTGTACTTCACGCGACTTACTTGACGTTTCCCTCACGCTAAGTTCCAACGCCAACTCCTGCTGTACTCCATGATTAGCGTTTAATTCATCGAAAACCTTCCTATACAGAGATTTTGTAAATAAAGTTTACGGAAACCAATTTTGACCGTCCAAAATTATTTTGATTGATCCAAATAAAAGCTAAATTATTAACGGTAGGAGATATTTATTATCGTATAAAGATAAAAATATATATCTCAACTGTTTATTGCCAAAGCAGACGGGTAAGATTGCGCGTTTTTGTGAGCAGTTTATTCACAACTCATCTGTGGATATGTTACTTGGTATTATAGTATACACGAATTGATCAGTTGTACGTTCACTTTTCACTATTCATACCATCTTATCTCCCCGAGAGCTGCTGAAGCGTTGGATTTTCGTGAAGCTTTCGTTTTTGCTGAGAAACAAAGGTTTTTCTAGCATTATTATTGAAGGCGACTCTCTTCAGATTGTTCAAGCACTCACTCAAGCAGGAAAATTATTCTCCGATTGTAGCTCTATTCTCTTGGATTGTTTAGAGCTTCTTCCATTATTTTTCTCTTGTCGTTTTAAATATGTTAAACGGTCTTGTAATAGGGTAGTCCATTAGTTAGCTAAGCATTAATCCTTATTAGAGCCGAGCTCAAGCTGTTTGGTTCGTTTAGCAGCCCTACTTAGTAGAACTTAACAAGGATTCTTATTTTCCATTCCAAAGTTGCAAAATAAATACATATTTTTCGAATTAATGGTAATAATATATTTTGAGAGAATAACTTGTCTCGTAAAACAAAACAAAAAAGTACTTAAAAATTATAAAAACCTTAGCGAAACAGGGCTTAACTAGTTGGTTGTCATAAGTGCTTTATTATCTACTTGTAAAATCAAATGTATTTATAAGATCGTACGTTGAATTTGGAATTTTTGCGGCATTACATGGAAATTTTTACGTCGACATTCCGCTAAATGAAAAAACTAAGGAAACCAACGGTGGGCCCCGCATGGATGATCCAAAAACAAGCTCCTCTCTCTCTCTCTCTCTCTCACACACACACACACACACACACAAAAAGATGCAAAAAATCTGGCCTTTTGGTTGATGTTTGTCAATATTCAAATAAATTTTAGTTTGGACCGTAACTTTTTAATTTTTCGATTCCTCTATTTGAATAGAACCAATAATTCACAAAAAAATTAACGCGGAACATACAAATACAAAAAAATTAAACAAAGGCAAAAAAAAAAAAATCAATTGGCATATATAGACGAAAGACCCCACGGGGTTTTGCCTATTTGTGAACGTATTTCAACACATATCGGGGGAAGACAATGGAGAAGGAAGTGGAAGGGGGGGATAAAAAAAAATTATTTAAAAAAAAAAAAAGAAAAAGAAAGAAAGAAAGAAGAGGAAAACGGGTCGGGTCGGGTCAGACGGATTTGGATTTGACTTGACCCATATTCGATCCGATCCGTTTCAATCCGTTTACTATTTGACCCATATTTGATCCGCGACCCATTTCAACCCGTTCAAACCCGCATATTTGCCACCTCTAATATTTTCCCCAGAAAGAAACGTAGGCCAAACAATAGTAATAAAAATCTCCCACTGGTATTGGTGCTCCTTCAATGCCATAAATGAAGCAGTACTCTTGCAGTCAAGAAATTAGTTGGATAGTTGTATTATAAGCAGTACCCTTTCTATCTTCCATCAACAACCACCATTCCCACTCAAACTCCTCTCACACCTCTCCCTCTTCCTCTCAGCCGAATGCCACTCTCACACATGCAGCTCCGGAAGACCACCACCGGCGAGCCGTTTTACCTCGGTAAACACCACCACACTTGGATCACCACCTCCGTAATATCCATGACCGCCCCATACTCCATCTCTCTCTCTCCTCCCGACAACTCCCACTCCCTAGAATGGGTTTTGGAAGAAAATAATATGGGTTGGGGAATGGCAGCCTATAATAAGACTAAGGGCACTCTTCAAAGGTGAGTACGATATACCTTGGTTACATAATATTTTTTCAAATTGTTTTGTGATCGTTTATTGTTTTGATTTTTATAAAATCCTATGTTGAATTTAAAATAATAATAATAATAATAACATAATTGTAAAGTTGTGAGAATTGAGTTCAAAAAAAAAAAATGCATGGGATTAATCTATTAAGAAAAGTGGATAAAAGATTTTGGAGTAAAATCTGGGCAAAAAGCTTTGATGAGCTATATATGTGTTAATTGGCGTCTATGAAATTGTGGATAAGGATTGTTGAACACAAATTTCGAGTCTGCGAAAAAGACGGAAAAATGTTGAACAAGAGTCAATTTTATTGATGTATGGAATTAGGGTTTACAATCTTTGATGTATTTTCTAGTCAAAGAAAATAAAGTCTTCTGATTTTTCTCTTCGGTTGTTAAAACGAGGGCTTGATGCTTGATCTCGAATCAAACGGCGGAATCTTCTCCGAGATTTGTGGCGAAATTGATGATTTGGGTTGAAAGTTCTTCGAGGCTTCGAAGCTTCGATTCGAAGAACTCCTTGGTGGATGCAAACTTGAGCAATTTTTTATTGAACCGTTCAATAAATATGATCAGAACGTGATTTTAAGGGTACCCATGAGAAATCAGCAAAAAAAAATACTGGGAAGGGCTTGATCCGAACAGTTTTTTATTAAACCGTTCAATAAAAAACTGTTCGGATCAAGCCCTTCCTGGTATTTTTTTTGCTGATTTCACTCGGGTACCCTTAAAATCACGTTCTGATCACATTGAGTGGCTCGGATCATTGAAATTTGATCCGGAAAGGGGAGGTGCGGACGGGAAGGGGTGTGGACTTGAACCTGACTGTATATATATATGGCTGTTCAAGTCAGAACGTTCGAATTTTGTTTAGGTCCGAACTTTTGCTCTTAGGCGTTGAATTGTGTTTTTAATGGTCTGGATCTGCGAAAGATTTATGATTTTATATATATATATATATATATATATATATATATATATATATATATATATATATATATATATATATATACATGTGTGGTATAAATATGCCTTATTATATGGAGTATTATATATATATATATATATATTCACATCTCTCTCTCACACTTTTTTTTTTTTGATAGGCAACAAAATTTTATTAGAACTCGACAAAGAGTATATGTAGGGGAGATCAATTACGGACCACAGAGGATGAGGTACCATAATAGGCCTTCAAAAGAAAGAAAAAGAAAAAAGAAAAATATTATACTCAATAGAAATTGAATGAGCCTAGGCCCACATATCGACACATCAAACCTTATGAGAAGGCAAGACCAGCAGCAAAAACTCTAACTTAGAGCATGTACACAAGAGTAGGTAAATTGATATATTTAGGTATTTTACAGAGGCAAACCCAAAAAGATGCACTGCACCAGTCTCGGTAAAGCTTAGGTATTCTACCTTTAGCCACCAAAACTCGCTTAATTTCCCGAGGCACTGTTCATCAACAATTGCTTGCTTTATTATTATCCCACGATTAACTTTTTCTTCTCTGTGCAATATTGCAGGCTTTGCAGCTAAAACCCAGCAAAACTCTCTCTCTCTTCTCTTGACACTTCTGTAGAGGGAGATGGGGTAATATTTTATAGTATTTTATAAGAATAGAGATGATAATAGAGAGGATTGGTATGAGATTGCGAGATGTTTGAGTAGTTAAAATACAAAAAGTGCACTATAGAGTTATGCTAGCAATAAATGGTGAACGGAATAGGATGTAACAAATGAACATAGCACAGCTGGGGTTTGCAACGGTGAGACAGGGATGGGTATCACTATCTCCGTCCTCAAACCCGGAATCTATCTCCCATCCCTGTACTCAACCCGATCGCTAATGGTGAATTATTATTACCCTCCATCCCCGCCCCAAAACTTGTTTATCAAAAGTAAAATCCACAAAACTGTAGAAAGAGTATACAATTGAAGGAATACATTCTTCTAAATTGTTCAAGACCAAAGCGCTGTAGGATTACTTCGAAAATGGGTGAAAAAAAGCAGCAGCAAACCACAACCTACATCTGACCACAATGATGCAATACAAAATCACAAACAAGCACGAGCTAGTCACCTAAACTAACACCCACTCTACTTTACCGTTTTTTACGACGAGAAGTTTTACAACTTTAGTATGAAATGTGGCTCGAACTCGATCGTCATTTTCTTGCTCATCTCCTCATCCATTACTCCAACATTATCTGAAGTAGCTTTATTCGAATATTCTGCAAGTTGTTTATACCCGTTTTTGGCACCGCGGATCGGGCCAGCCGTGATTGGATTGTTGATTGTTAGTTCCATAATTAAATGGGCCGAGAGTTATGTAATTAGTTGGGTAATCATTGGGCCATGGGTTTTTTCCCATTTGGGCCCAAGGATATGCGGCCCACGGTTGCAAGATTGGTTTTGTTCGGCCGAACAGGCAGCCCACGGTCGAGCCCATAAAGAAGATGTTGATTCGGTCCATATGGTGCAACCCACGTTTGAATCTACAAAGAAACATTGATCTGGTGCAAATATTGTGGCCCACTGTTGACCCATGAAGAAAGATGGAAAGCTGGTCCGTGGGAGCAGGGCCCATGATTGTAGGGAGGTGGTTATTTCCGTGGCAGTTACTTTCTTTTCAAAATCAAAGGCCAATTGACTTAGTCAATTGGCCATGTGTCGAATTCATGGGAGAAGGGAGATCATGGGAAGTTATGCCACATCATCCATGATCTATCAAACTGCAAGTAACTGCCCATGATCACATATGCACAAAAAGTGGGGGAGATCATGGGACACTTGGCAGCCATAGAAGCAATGCAGATTTTCGGATTCAGGCCTGAATCAGATGCTGCTGGCCCTATAAATAGTAGTTCACAATGTTGAAAAAAGGGTCCAACACCAATCAAGCTCAACGCTTAAACAAAAAGCCTTCCCAGCGAAGCAAACACTTTACTACTTTCAGCAAAGTAGATTATCGAGTACTACGTGCTCAAACCACATTCAAACACACTTCATTAAGTTGTTTGGATCTTTTACTTTCCTGTACCAACTTTATTATCCCGGAGTAATAGAGTTTACGTTTTCACGTTTCTACGTCCATTTCCTATACGACTAGGAAATATTAAGTCCACAACCGTGTGGCAAACCACGAACCACTTTGTGATCTTTAACCTTTGGATCACACACGATCTCTCATACGATAGAAGTCAAGATTCACGGGAATCTTCACAAGAAGTTAGGCGCTACAAGTCTTGACACGCCCGCGCTCATCGCATCCACACCTTGTGTCAAAAACAAGAGTTTTCACAAGTAGAGAGATATGGATGAAGGTCACAATTTTCTATAATTGGAGTAGCATTGAGTTATAAAATGAGTACTAATGAAAGAACGAGGAAGTGTTTGGTTTTTTCGTTGAAAAACCAATGATTTGCACATCCTTCTTTCATTGTAATTTATAGTATTAATCAAAGGGATATACTTATTTACGGAGGCTTTACGGAGTTGAGTGATCTCAGCCATCCGTTTCGGCGTTGAACGGCTCAGATTGAAAATAATCTCGTAACGGTAATCTCGATCTATTACCGTTAAGAGATTAATTATTATCGATCGTCCAAAACACTTTTGAACAGTTGAAATTGAGCTCCGTAACTTGTTTACCGCTACTCTGTAAACATCTCTTAATAAAATAGTGACTCCACTCTACTTTACTATAGCAATAATTATACTGAAATACACAAATCACCAAACAAGATAATTAAACTTCACAAAACCATATATAGCTAGCAAAAATAAGTTAAGATCTATTCAACACAATTTCAACCTCCAGACCAAAAGTGGATTATTATTTATAAACTACTGGAATATCAACGGAGGACTTACCGGATATTAAACTGTCTTAATTAGATGTGGAAGAAGTTGTTAATCGCTGCGAGTGACATACTCAACGAGAAACCATCTGCAAGCCCGAAACAAAAGGTACGCGAACACACTAGCGAAAATCCCAAGGACAATCTTACCGAGGAACGAATGTACCATGTAGTATAATGTGGAGTGCTCCGGCTGTGGAGGCGAGGAGAGAGTGCTAGGGGGTGGTGGTGCCAGAGGCGAGGAGACAGTGGAATGGGGTGGCGGCAGCGGCAGGGATGGAGGCAAGGAGGAGAGAGTGGAACAAGGTGGTGGCAGCGGGCAAGAGGAGACAGTACTGGAACGGGGTGTTGGCGGTGGAGGCGAAGAGACTGCGGAACGGGGTTTGGGCAGCGGACGCGAGGAGACAGTGAAACGGGGTGGGGGTGGGGGTGAGAGGTAGCTGTGGCGGTGTGCAGCGGTGGAGAGAGAAAGAAGTGAATTTGAGATCATAAGGAGAAAAAGGAAAGATGTCACCATTTTGGGTTTGGAGGGGAAATTGGCCAGGACGAGGAAGAAGAAGATATTGGCCATTTGGCCTTCTTTCTAGCTTTCTATATTATGGAGTATTAGGAGTTTGTATTTATAGATACTCCAGACCTAAAATATGACATTCATGAAGGCGTGATTTGTGTTGTTGGAACGAACGCACACAATTCTAACTCTAAAAAGAATAATGCTACTCACATAACAATCCAAACACAACAACTTACACAACCTCTCACATACATGTGGGGTCCACACATAGTAGTGTGTGTGGAGCCCACATGTATGTGAGAGATTGTGTAAGTTGTTGTGTTTAGATTGTTGTGTGAGTAGCATTATTCATAGCGTTATTGCTTTGTTTTATACATAGACTTTTTATGTGAACTTTATAGAAGAATGCGATTTTTTATACATAGACTCTCTCCTCTCATCCCACCACTTTCTCTCTCCAAATTCAAAATGGAAGGCCTAGACAAGCCTAGCAGTCACCACGTGGTACTCATCCGGCACCCAAAAATTCTTATTATTTTTACATAATCACGTACCCTGTTCAAACCAAAAATAAACGAAAAAAAAATTAACCAATCTCAAACCAATAATTACATACTATTAATAAACATTCTATATTACATAATCAGATACGGTCCCAAAATATAATATCACTAGTGCTTGCCCGTGGCTCAAAATACTAAATCGATTTATTAGTGTGTAGTAAGTGATCTTCTTCTTAGTGGTACGAAAGAGAATTACCCGTGCTTACGGCACTCCCCCAACTATACATTTAAGCTAGCTACAAAGAACTATCAATTTGCTTATAAAATTTCAGTAAATACCAGGTAAAAAGTTAAAACCAAAGAGCACATCAGTTAGTGTTCTGCATCAACGAAATCAGAAAAAATCTAAATTCTATTGCAATCTAAAGTATTAAAGTTCAAACAAATACAATGAGGGACACTGAGAATAGGTAGCCAACAGTCCGGATAATTTGAACTGAACTTAAATTTAAAATGCTTATTTTATGTGTACGTTGATCCGAACTGTTCAACGCTAATTGAACGGCAGAGATTGCCCACTACACGCATGTAGTGAGCCGAATCAAATGGAAAAGGACCAATGGAATCTCACATTCGATGCAAAAATAAGTACTCTATGGTACTTCTCTCTCTCTCTCTCTCTCTCTCTCTCTGAAAAGTGAGTGTATAATTTTATTCGATAGACTGAAATGATTTTGAATTTCCATTTCTATTTGGATAGCCATGTATAAAAATAGGTAGGCAGAGAGAATCTCAAAGATATGGTTTGGAAAGATTTATAGATTTCAAATTAAAAAAGATTCGTATATTTTAAATTCAAAAAAATTCATAGATTATTCAATAACTTCTTTCTTAAGATAGGAAACTTAGTAAATCAATATGGTGCACTTTAAGGAAATGAGAAACTGAAATTTGTATTCTTTGTTATTTAACCCCAATAATTTACCCATCTTTACCATAAATACTCCATCAAATTAGGTTTCCTTCATTTTTTTAAGGAAAAAAAAAAGGTTTCCCTTTATCCCCACCATTCGTGCCTCAATCAATAGGCTCAGTACAGTTGTTTTCCATTATTGAATAGTTAGCCCCATGATTTGAAGCCCTAGGATTGCACGCTATTTACAAAACATGCCATTAGTTTGTATGTGAAGGGTAGAGAAATCTAGACCGTTGGATTTGTTTGTATGATTAGATAAAATTTTTGTCAGGGAGAATCTGAACCGTTGAGAGAGAATATTCTTTAAGAATATTCCTAAACACCCTTCTGTTTTATTATATAGATATATTCACATCTCTCTCTCACACATTTTTTTTTTGATAGGCAACAAAATTTTATTAGAACTCGACAAAGAGTATATGTAGCGGAGATCAATTACGGACCACAGAGGATGAGGTACCATAATAGGCCTTCAAAAGAAAGAAAAAGAAAAAAGAAAAATATTATACTCAATAGAAATTGAATGAGCCTAGGCCCACATATTGACACATCAAACCTTATGAGAAGGCAAGACCAGCAGCAAAAACTCTAACTTAGAGCATGTACACAAGAGTAGATAAATTGATATATTTAGGTATTTTACAGAGGCAAACCCAAAAAGATGCACTACACCAGTCTCGGTAAAGCTTAGGTATTCTACCTCTGGCCACCAAAACTCGCATAATTTCCCGAGGCACTGTTCATCAACAATTGCTTACTTTATTATTATCCCACGATTAACTTTTTCTTCTCTGTGCAATATTGCAGGCTTTGCAGCTAAAACCCAGCAAAACTCTCTCTCTCTCTTCTCTTGACACTTCTGCAGAGGGAGAGGGGGTAATATTTTATAGTATTTTATAAGAATAGAGATGATAATAGAGAGGATTGGTGTGAGATTGAGAGATGTTTGAGTAGTTAAAATACAAAAAGTGCACTACAGAGTTATGCTAGCAATAAATGGTGAACGGAATAGGATGTAACAAATGAACATAGCATAAACGTCTTGAGGCACGAGGATAGCACGATATAATTGTAGGGGTTCAATACTTGTCTTTAGAAATTGAACAATACCATAATGATCTATGCATTTTCATTTGTCTATGTCTAATTATTTAGACTTACCTTAATGAATTCATCCCTCAACAGTTTGCCAATCTACTTCATGTCCATGTTCAAAATGCCAGTGTCAGTTGCAAAAGTGCTAGCCAAGATCCAGAGACAATTTTTTTGGGGTGATACGGTGGACAAGAGAAAGATTCACTTGGTTAGATGGGAGGTGATTTCAAAAAAGAAAGAGTATGGAGGGTTAGGGGTTAAGAATCTGATGGTCCAAAACCTTGCTCTTTTAGCCAAATGGTGGTGGAGATTTTATATGGACAGCGACTCCCTCTGGGTGAAGGTAGTCAAAAGCAAATATAATCTGGAGCACGGATGCTGGTTACCTAGCTTGCCTTCTTCTGGTAAGGTTTCTAACATTTGGAAGGACATTTGTTCGGTAGGGGATTTATCTTCTGATAGGCGCGTAAATGTTCACATTAGCGCCCCCTAATTTATCTTTATTAAGTCTCATTTATATTATTATTCAGAGCTTAATGCTTAGTTTGTGTATTGTAGGTGTTTGGAAGCTTAATACGTTAGTTGCCGATCAAAGTGTGAATTGCGCCATATAATTTTTCCTCCATAGCACAGTGGTGTTTGAAGTGAAATAGGTTGCTGAAAATACAACTCACACGTGTATTTGGTGGGCCCAAAAGCAACATTATTTAGACGTGCACTGGATCTTCTAATTAGGCCTAATAATTATTCGGTATTTCGACTAAGAATGGGCCCGAAGTTTTCAGCAATTGGAGTACACGGCTGGGATTGATAGTAATAACGGGGGCCAATAGGGTTTTAATTGTCGGCACTTCACTTATAAAAGGACGGAACAGTAAGCGCCAGAGGGGGGATCGTGCTATCAGAGAACGGGGGCGGAGATCAAGAAGAACGAGGCTGCCGTTCTTTGGTTCGAATGTTATTTAGTTTCTTCCATGTTTTGTTCCTTTCAAGTTATTTACAGCTTTGTTCAATTTATTCGCATTCCGATAATTAGTTTTAATTTCTGTTTTTAATAAAAGTTATTCGTTGTTATTCAATTAGTTGTTATCTCTTGTTTATTTTTCTTTCTCCAATACTAGAAGCATGATTCAAATTAGGGTTTCTTTTATTTCTTTCTTAATAATGAGTGAGTAGTTTTTCTGAGGTTTGGTCGCTGGGTAAAGGCGCGCTGCGACCCAATAAGGATTCGTCTCGCAATTTTTCCATTCATTGATTTAATTAAATAATCTTAGTTGGTGAAAACTACTTTCGTTGGACGAATCCGAGGCATTGCCGGGACTCATGTGAGCGGGAACGGGGGACCAAAACCTGTTCGCCGCTGTGTACGGGACCGGCAACCTTAGGATTCGCATCCTTCGGAGTTTCCAATTCTCCCTAATTTTAACCGTTTTTAGAACTTTGAAAAGCGAGTGGATTCTGATTGGGTAGCGAGCGCCGAATTCCCTACGACCGTGCCTCTCTTTTTAATTAGTTGAGCAAGTTATTTGTTAGTATTAGTTAATTAATCAACTCAAAGACAAGGGGTGGCTACCTAAGAGCCCATTTTAATTAGTAACAACCCGAGTTTTTAAGTCACACACATCACCGTCTCTGTGGATTCGACTCCGGACTTACCGGATATTGTGCTACGTCGGTCTCAGCCCTACGCTTGGGGCAACCCATTATTTTAGGACTAGGAAATCGTCAAGCATTTTTGGCGCCGTTGCCGGGGACGGTAATGTGTGTTAAGAATTCGGGTAGTTATTTTTTTTATTTTTAATTCTTTATTATTGTTTTTTAATTGTTGAAAAAAAAATAAAATGGCTCATTTTGCTAGGTGCTATGGAGGTTATGCAAACCAATTTGATCTTCCTATATTTTATGGTTTGGCCTCAGAAAATCCTTTTACGCATGTTCATAAACTTGAGGAGGTTTTTGCTAGCGATGAAGTGGCTCTTTTACATGTATTCCCAGCATCTTTGCGTGGTAGTGCTCAAGATTGGTATAATTTTTTGAGTCCAAAATTGACATGGATTGAGATTATGATACAGTTTTTCAAAACTTTCAATCCCTCATATGAAACTCATATGCTTTTAGAAGAACTATCACATTTCTCTCAACAAGATGATGAGTCTTTGTCACAGTGTTGGGAGCGATTTAAAAATTCTGTATTCTCTTGGTCGAGTTTTAATTGTGAGCTTGGCAGTCTTCTGGTTATCTTTTGTCGTGGTTTAAACCCTAAGCCATGTCAGGTGGATTTTAGGTCCACTGACGAATTCTTGGATAAAAACCCTGAAGATGCATGGGATTACTTAGATGAATTAACCCAAAAGCTCCAATTTTGTGAGTTGACTGAAAGTTCTGCGGGTACCAATTTTGATGGGAGAGAAAAAGAGGAAATAGAGCCGCCTTATTTTGATCAATTAGCTGATTCTCTTTCTTGCAATCAAGTTGAAAATTTTCAAGTGATTAATTCTTGTGTATTGGAAGATGAAACAACAGAACCACTTGGAACTAACGAAATAGTTAGTTCACCTGAAGTGCAACAGTTTTCTCGAGAGCATTCTAGTACACTTGAGATGGATTTTCATGACGCGACTCCTGAGGAGTCGTTGCCAATAAGTGTGCAAAGTCCACTTGTTCTTGATGATCAAATATCTCCGGCCATAGATATTGATGTCATAACTCCTATTGAGCATCCACCATTGCAAAAGATTGTTAAGTTAGAGCAAATTGATTTTCTTGGTGTTGATAATTTTAATGTGGTTTACTATCCATTTTTCATAAAATTCATCAACAACTTGAAAGTTAATTTATTTCGGAATATGCGATTGGTGGAATTTAAAATTCAAACGCGACAAAGGCAATTAAGATATTCTAAGTATTTGATTTTGTGGCATGGTCGCGTACAATTTTTAACGGAGTGCTTGAAGTGGGGTGAGATGTTGATTTTGATTGCTCTTCGTAATGTGATAAATGTTTGGATTTTTCGTGATGGGAGTGAATGGCATTACCTTTATGTATAGTTTTTTTTTGTTTTTGTTTTTGTTATTTTTTATTTCATTTTATTTCTTTATTTTTAGGTTAGTTATTATTATTATTATTATTTTGTTGTGAGGACTAACATTGCAGGATGTTTTCATTCAAGTTGGGGGGTCTTCTTCCCGCAATATTATTTCTTGCATAGTTCTCCGTTGCGAGGTGATACATTTCCCTTCTTTTTCTTTTATGTCCTATTTTTGTTCTTGCATTCAATGAGGACATTGAATAGTTCAAGTTGGGGGGAGGGATCACTTTGTTCTTTATTTTGTTAGATTCTATATAAAAAAAAAAGAGGAAAAAATTTTGAAAATTAAAAAAGTTTGAAAAAATACTTGTTGGATCTTTTCTACTTGAGACTTGGAGATTGCGATGTTTACTTGTTGGTTGCTTGTGCTGAGAATCTGTAGGCATTCCTTGAATATATATGTTGCATGGTAGTTCTTTTGCTAACTTGACGATAGAAATTTATCCTGGCATACACTTTTAGCATCTTTGCACTGCACATCTCTTGGACCTTGACTGCTTGTGAATTGTGACTTGAGTGCTTTCAATGGCTAGATTAGTGGAGACTTATGCCCATGTGAGCTTTAGTGCCTTACCTTTCTTTGGAGTGGTGTCACATAAACTCTTTGTTTGTCGTAAAAAAAAAAAAGAAGGCTTAATCGTTGTTGATCTCATTATCTTTTGTCGTCAAGTGTTGAGACTTAATATATGCCTGTTATTTTATACTTTGGGATTGGATCGTTACTTGGTTGTATTGGGAGAGGATAATAGGCCATCTTTGCTAATTGAGCCAGTTCGTTTCTTTTTCTTAAATACTTATCCTTGCGAGCCCCATTGAGCCTCTTGCATGAGCCTTTTTCTTGTCAAGCTTCACCAACTATATTGTGTCTTGAGAATGACAAGTTAATCACGTGAGGGTTAATTTTTGAAGAGAATGGAGAAAGTGTATTTGAGAAAAATGTGCTTGGATTGTGGTGTGTTCTTCTCCATTGTTAAAGAAAAAAATTGAGAAAATAGCAAAAAAAAAGAAAAAAAAATAGAACTTGAATGAAAAGGGGGAAGATATCCATACATTTGTTTGAAGAAAGAAGCGTGTGAACTTCATAGAGGAATTGTGTGAAGGGTGAAAAATAAGAGAGATGTGGCGGAGTTGAAAAGAATGATAAGAGGGTGCACGTTGTTACACTTGCCCTATGTTATTTTAGTCTATTCTCGGACACTTGCTTATGATCTATCCTAACCTTTGAAACACTTCTCCTTACCCAACGATATAACCGAATAAAGTCCTATTTGATCTTAGGGGCAATGGGTTGTGGATTGATGGATAGATAGTCTTTAATGCTGGACATTCCTTTCATGAGATCATGTGTCTACCTTAAAAAGCTTTCTCTTCGTGTCTAAAGTGTGCGTGGTACTTTGATTCTTTATTGCATAACTTCCGCCCGCACACATTGAGAGTTTATTAAATGCACTTTGTTTCGAGCGTTTTCTTCTGTTGAGTGCATGACACAATGAGAATTGAAGTCGAGACTCGGTCCGGAGAGAGTACTTGGTTGTGGTTCACTTATGGTTAAGGTCCTTACTCACACACGCTAAGCTTGGGTGCCATGATTTATTTCTATGTTTTGATAGCCTACAGAACTATTTTCGCATATTCTTGGCATTGGCATATCAATGAGTCGCATTGCAGGTTTTTGGGTTACAAGTAAAGGGATCTGTGGTGTTTTGTGGGTGATCACTGCTGAAAACCCTCACGAGACTTCACTCGTCCTACCGGGGCCGCCTGGGGGCTTAAAAGAACTATCTGTTTTAATTTATTTTCTTTAGTTGTATTTTGTTTTCTTTGCTCGGGACTAGCAAAGTATAAGTTGGGGGGTGTGATAGGCGCGTAAATGTTCACATTAGCGCCCCCTAATTTATCTTTATTAAGTCTCATTTATATTATTATTCAGAGCTTAATGCTTAGTTTGTGTATTGTAGGTGTTTGGAAGCTTAATACGTTAGTTGCCGATCAAAGTGTGAATTGCGCCATATAATTTTTCCTCCATAGCACAGTGGTGTTTGAAGTGAAATAGGTTGCTGAAAATACAACTCACACGTGTATTTGGTGGGCCCAAAAGCAACATTATTTAGACGTGCACTGGATCTTCTAATTAGGCCTAATAATTATTCGGTATTTCGACTAAGAATGGGCCCGAAGTTTTCAGCAATTGGAGTACACGGCTGGGATTGATAGTAATAACGGGGGCCAATAGGGTTTTAATTGTCGGCACTTCACTTATAAAAGGACGGAACAGTAAGCGCCAGAGGGGGGATCGTGCTATCAGAGAACGGGGGCGGAGATCAAGAAGAACGAGGCTGCCGTTCTTTGGTTCGAATGTTATTTAGTTTCTTCCATGTTTTGTTCCTTTCAAGTTATTTACAGCTTTGTTCAATTTATTCGCATTCCGATAATTAGTTTTAATTTCTGTTTTTAATAAAAGTTATTCGTTGTTATTCAATTAGTTGTTATCTCTTGTTTATTTTTCTTTCTCCAATACTAGAAGCATGATTCAAATTAGGGTTTCTTTTATTTCTTTCTTAATAATGAGTGAGTAGTTTTTCTGAGGTTTGGTCGCTGGGTAAAGGCGCGCTGCGACCCAATAAGGATTCGTCTCGCAATTTTTCCATTCATTGATTTAATTAAATAATCTTAGTTGGTGAAAACTACTTTCGTTGGACGAATCCGAGGCATTGCCGGGACTCATGTGAGCGGGAACGGGGGACCAAAACCTGTTCGCCGCTGTGTACGGGACCGGCAACCTTAGGATTCGCATCCTTCGGAGTTTCCAATTCTCCCTAATTTTAACCGTTTTTAGAACTTTGAAAAGCGAGTGGATTCTGATTGGGTAGCGAGCGCCGAATTCCCTACGACCGTGCCTCTCTTTTTAATTAGTTGAGCAAGTTATTTGTTAGTATTAGTTAATTAATCAACTCAAAGACAAGGGGTGGCTACCTAAGAGCCCATTTTAATTAGTAACAACCCGAGTTTTTAAGTCACACACATCACCGTCTCTGTGGATTCGACTCCGGACTTACCGGATATTGTGCTACGTCGGTCTCAGCCCTACGCTTGGGGCAACCCATTATTTTAGGACTAGAAAATCGTCAAGCATCTTCTGTGATTGGGTCCATCATCCAGGAGGTCTTGAGGCACAAGGATAGCACGATATAATTGTAGGGGTTCAATACTTGTCTTTAGAAATTGAACAATACCATAATGATCTATGCATTTTCATTTGTCTATGTCTAATTTTTTAGACTTACCTTAATGAATTCATCCCTCAACAGTTTGCCAATCTACTTCATGTCCATGTTCAAAATGCCAGTGTCAGTTGCAAAAGTGCTAGCCAAGATCCAGAGACAATTTTTTTGGGGTGATACGGTGGACAAAAGAAAGATTCACTTGGTTAGATGGGAGGTGATTTCGAAAAAGAAAGAGTATGGAGGGTTAGGGGTTAAGAATCTGATGGTCCAAAACCTTGCTCTTTTAGCCAAATGGTGGTGGAGATTTTATACGGACAGCGACTCCCTCTGGGTGAAGGTAGTCAAAAGCAAATATAATCTGGAGCACGGATGCTGGTTACCTAGCTTGCCTTCTTCTGGTAAGGTTTCTAACATTTGGAAGGACATTTGTTCGGTAGGGGATTTATCTTCTGTGATTGGGTCCATCATCCAGGAGGGATTTAGGATAGAGGTTCACTCTGGACAAGAGGTTTCTTTTTGGAATCAGGCCTGGTTAGGGGACACAACTCTTAAAGAGGAGTTCCCTCGCCTCTATCTTATCTCTACCCAAAAAGAAATGGTGATTAGTCATTTAAAAGATTCAAACAGTGATGGCAATTGGAATCTGTTATTCCAGAGAAGATTGCGGGTTTGGGAAGATCAACAATTTGACGATTTGCTATTGAGATTACAGTCGGTGATTTTGGATCAGTCCAAGCGTGATACTCTGAGTTGGAGATGGTCTTCTGATAAATGTTTTTCCGTGAAATCTGTCTATAACAGATGGGAACAATTGAGCTTCACAAGCAATCGGGTGATGGGATCAATCTGGACAAGTATTAGCCCACCCAAGGTGGAAATCTTTTCGTGGTTGGCAATTCAAGACAGAGTGGCAACGAGGTCGGTTCTATTCCACATAAATTTGATTCCTGAGGGCCAATCGAGTTTGTGCCCCTTCTGCTCTTTACACTTAGAAACGCCGGAGCATCTCTTTCTTCACTGTCAATTTTCTTGGGGTGTTTGGTCATTGATTCTTGATTGGTGGCATCTCAATTGGGCCCCGGGTCTGCCCTGCTTCACCGTTTGATCTCTTTACTTGGTGGTTGGGTAGTGGATTCAAAAATTTGGAGAAGTTTTTGTGGGAGACAACGTTCCAAGCAACAATTTGGTCCATATGGTTGGCTAGGAATGGTCTAGTGTTCAACAATAATTCATGGCGAGAGGAGGATCTAGGGGAGCTGATTAAAACCAGAGTAGCAATGTGGGTCAAGGTGAAGTTTGATATTAAGGTGCACTCGGTGGAAGATTTTAAGGGCTATCTCGATGGAATGAGGAAGGTGAAAGTGTAATTTTTTTTGAGGTGTGGTGCGGTCCAATTATCTGTTGGATGGCCTTTTGTTTTGTCTTTCAGTTTTTGTTTCCTTTTCTCGTTAAGCGTCTGTGCTTAGTGAGTTCCCCACTCGATGTACCCTTTTCGAGTAAATAAATCTTTGTTTTGCCGAGCAAAAAAAAAACAAATGAACATAGCACTGCTGGGGTTTGCAACGGTGAGACAGGGATGGGTATCACTATCTCCGTCCTCAATCCCGGAATCTATCTCCCATCCCTGTACTCAACCCGATCGCTAATGGTGAATTATTATTACCCTCCATCCCCGCCCCAAAACTTGTTTATCAAAAGTAAAATCCACAAAACTGTAGAAAGAGTATACAATTGAAGGAATACATTCTTCTAAATTGTTCAAGACCAAAGCGCCGTAGGCCCAACAATGGAATTACTAATTAGAAACACTGAGGCGATCAAAAAAAGAAAGAAAAAAGAAGCGCCAGTTCATGAGGAGTTGAGGACTCCAAGGGACGAGAAGACTACATTGAGGCAATCCAAAAAAAAAGAAAGAAACGCTTGACTGAGGAATCGAAGGGTAAAATGGTAAATCTTTTGTAATAGTTTTTTTTTATTTTTTTTATGAGGTTCTTTGTAGACCAACTTTTGTATAAAAAAAATATAGGGAGGTCTCATTGAAAAGATTCGCTTCCGGCCTCCAAAACTTATGAGCCGGCCCTGATTGTCGTCACAACTATCGCAGCCGACTATGCTGTCCGGGTATAGTAGAGAGGTGGAGATGTCGGCACTGGTGTGATAACCCGATTTTGTGATAAATTTGTAAATATGGTGATTGGTAACTTTTCTTAACATTTACTGTCACCGCTATCAGATTCAAAACAATTTTTATCACCCAGCGATAATTTTTGTGCATTTTTCTGAGAACGAAGTCCGAATATGCATAACTTATTAGAGACCAAATGTTCTGTGAGTAAAATGTATACCTTCTAGACCAATCAGTGTCGGCATAGATATTTTCTAACCCATATTTTTGAACCCGTCCATTTATAACCCAACCCAATCCGCCCATATTTTATAATGGGTTGATATGGGTTCAACCCATATTTACATGGGTTTAGATGGGTTAAAAATGGGTTCAATATGGGTTAGAAGTAAAAGACCCAAACTTGGGTTTGGAAAATAAATTTCCCGAAAGCTGGACTCTCTTCTTTCGTCTTCTTCGTCTTCAATATTAGCCCCTGAGAGCTGATGTCTAGCTCCCCGATCCACTGGACTATCTTCTTTTGGAAAATCACGGCATTTTCGGAATTTTTTAAATTAAAGCTAATATAAATACAGGTGATAAAATTAGAAAAATTATTCATTGTCCGATAATATCGTAGTTGTTAAAAAAAAATTAAAATCAAATGTACTTATAAGTACGTTGAATTTGGAATTTTTGCGGCATTACATGGAAATTTTTATGTCGACATTCCGCTAAACGAAAAAACTAAGGAAACCAACGGTGGGCCCCGCATGGATGATCCGAAAACAAGCTCCTCTCTCTCTCTCTCACACACAAAGATGCAAAAAATCTGGCCTTTTGGTTGATGTTTGTCAATATTCAAATAAATTTTAGTTTGGACCGTAACTTTTTAATTTTTCGATTCCTCTATTTGAATAGAACCAATAATTCACAAAAAAATTAACGCGGAACATACAAATACAAAAAAATTAAACAAAGGCAAAAAAAAAAAATCAATTGGCATATATAGACGAAAGACCCCACGGGGTTTTGCCTATTTGTGAACGTATTTCAACACATATCGGGGGAAGACAATGGAGAAGGAAGTGGAAGGGGGTAAAAAAAAATTATTTAAAAAAAAAAAAGAAAAAGAAAGAAAGAAGAGGAAAACGGGTCGGGTCGGGTCGGACGGATTTGGATTTGACTTGACCCATATTCGATCCGATCCGTTTCAACCCGTTTACTATTTGACCCATATTTGATCCGCGACCCATTTCAACCCGTTCAAATCCGCATATTTGCCACCTCTAATATTTTCCCCAGAAAGAAACGTAGGCCAAACAATAGTAATAAAAATCTCCCACTGGTATTGGTGCTCCTTCAATGCCATAAATGAAGCAGTACTCTTGCAGTCAAGAAATTAGTTGGATAGTTGTATTATAAGCAGTACCCTTTCTATCTTCCATCAACAACCACCATTCCCACTCAAACTCCTCTCACACCTCTCCCTCTTCCTCTCAGCCGAATGCCACTCTCACACATGCAGCTCCGGAAGACCACCACCGGCGAGCCGTTTTACCTCGGTAAACACCACCACACTTGGATCACCACCTCCGTAATATCCATGACCGCCCCATACTCCATCTCTCTCTCTCCTCCCGACAACTCCCACTCCCTAGAATGGGTTTTGGAAGAAAATAATATGGGTTGGGGAATGGCAGCCTATAATAAGACTAAGGGCACTCTTCAAAGGTGAGTACGATATACCTTGGTTACATAATATTTTTTCAAATTGTTTTGTGATCGTTTATTGTTTTGATTTTTATAAAATGCTATGTTGAATTTAAAATAATAATAATAATAATAATAACATAATTGTAAAGTTGTGAGAATTGAGTTCAAAAAAAAAATGCATGGGATTAATCTATTAAGAAAAGTGGATAAAAGATTTTGGAGTAAAATCTGGACGAAAAGCTTTGATGAGCTATATATGTGTTTATTGGCGTCTATGAAATTGTGGATAAGGATTGTTGAACACAAATTTCGAGTCTGCGAAAAAGACGAAAAAATGTTGAACAAGAGTCAATTTTATTGATGTATGGAATTAGGGTTTACAATCTTTGATGTATTTTCTAGTCAAAGAAAATAAAGTCTTCTGATTTTTCTCTTCGGTTGTTAAAACGAGGGCTTGATGCTTGATCTCGAATCAAACGGCGGAATCTTCTCCGAGATTTGTGGCGAAATTGATGATTTGGGTTGAAAGTTCTTCGAGGCTTCGAAGCTTCGATTCGAAGAACTCCTTGGTGGGTGCAAACTTGAGCAATTTTTTATTTAACCGTTCAATAAATCTGATCAGAACGTGATTTTAAGGGTACCCATGAGAAATCAGCAAAAAAAATACTGGGAAGGGCTTGATTCGAACAGTTTTTTATTAAACCGTTCAATAAAAAACTGTTCGGATCAAGCCCTTCCTGGTATTTTTTTTTGCTGATTTCACACGGGTACCCTTAAAATCACGTTCTGATCACATTGAGTGGCTCGGATCATTGAAATTTGATCCGGAAAGGGGAGGTGCGGACGGGAAGGGGTGTGGACTTGAACCTGACTGTATATATATATGGCTGTTCAAGTCAGAACGTTCGAATTTTGTTTAGGTCCGAACTTTTGCTCTTAGGCGTTGAATTGTGTTTTTAATGGTCTGGATCTGCGAAAAATTTATGATTTTATATATATATATACATGTGTGGTATAAATATGCCTTATTATATGGAGTATTATATATATATATATATATATATATATATATTCACATCTCTCTCTCACACTTTTTTTTTTTTGATAGGCAACAAAATTTTATTAGAACTCGACAAAGAGTATATGTAGGGGAGATCAATTACGGACCACAGAGGATGAGGTACCATAATAGGCCTTCAAAAGAAAGAAAAAGAAAAAAGAAAAATATTATACTCAATAGAAATTGAATGAGCCTAGGCCCACATATCGACACATCAAACCTTATGAGAAGGCAAGACCAGCAGCAAAAACTCTAACTTAGAGCATGTACACAAGAGTAGGTAAATTGATATATTTAGGTATTTTACAGAGGCAAACCCAAAAAGATGCACTGCACCAGTCTCGGTAAAGCTTAGGTATTCTACCTTTAGCCACCAAAACTCGCTTAATTTCCCGAGGCACTGTTCATCAACAATTGCTTGCTTTATTATTATACCACGATTAACTTTTTCTTCTCTGTGCAATATTGCAGGCTTTGCAGCTAAAACCCAGCAAAACTCTCTCTCTCTTCTCTTGACACTTCTGCAGAGGGAGATGGGGTAATATTTTATAGTATTTTATAAGAATAGAGATGATAATAGAGAGGATTGGTATGAGATTGCGAGATGTTTGAGTAGTTAAAATACAAAAAGTGCACTATAGAGTTATGCTAGCAATAAATGGTGAACGGAATAGGATGTAACAAATGAACATAGCACAGCTGGGGTTTGCAACGGTGAGACAGGGATGGGTATCACTATCTCCGTCCTCAAACCCGGAATCTATCTCCCATCCCTGTACTCAACCCGATCGCTAATGGTGAATTATTATTACCCTCCATCCCCGCCCCAAAACTTGTTTATCAAAAGTAAAATCCACAAAACTGTAGAAAGAGTATACAATTGAAGGAATACATTCTTCTAAATTGTTCAAGACCAAAGCGCTGTAGGATTACTTCGAAAATGGGTGAAAAAAAGCAGCAGCAAACCACAACCTACATCTGACCACAATGATGCAATACAAAATCACAAACAAGCACGAGCTAGTCACCTAAACTAACACCCACTCTACTTTACCGTTTTTTACGACGAGAAGTTTTACAACTTTAGTATGAAATGTGGCTCGAACTCGATCGTCATTTTCTTGCTCATCTTCTCATCCATTACTCCAACATTATCTGAAGTAGCTTTATTCGAATATTCTGCAAGTAGAGAGATATGGATGAAGGTCACAATTTTCTATAATTGGAGTAGCATTGAGTTATAAAATGAGTACTAATGAAAGAACGAGGAAGTGTTTGGTTTTTTCGTTGAAAAACCAATGATTTGCACATCCTTCTTTCATTGTAATTTATAGTATTAATCAAAGAGATATACTTATTTACGGAGTTGCTTTACTGAGTTGAGTGATCTCAGCCATCCGTTTCGGCGTTGAACGGCTCAGATTGAAAATAATCTCGTAACGGTAATCTCGATCTACTACCGTTAAGAGATTAATTATTATCGATTGTCCAAAACACTTTTGAACAGTTGAAATTGAGCTCCGTAACTTGTTTACCGCTACTCTATAAACATCTCTTAATAAAATAGTGACTCTACTCTACTCCACTCTACTTTACTATAGCTATAATTATACTGAACTACACAAATCACCAAACAAGATAATTAAACTTCACAAAACCATATATATATATAGCTAGCAAAAATAAGTTAAGATCTATTCAACACAATTTCAACCTCCAGACCAAAAGTGGATTATTATTTATATACTACTGGAATATCAACGGTGGACTTACCGGATATTAAACTGTCTTAATTAGATGGGACAGAAGTTGTTATCGCTGCGAGTGTGACATACTCAACGAGGAACCATCTGCAAGCCCGAAACAAAAGGGACGCGAACCCACTTGCGAAAATCCCAAGGACAATCTTACCGAGCAACGAATGTACCATGGAGTATAATGTGGAGTACTCCGGCTGTGGAGGCGAGGAGAGAGTGCTAGGGGGTGGTGGTGCAAGAGGCGAGGAGACAGTGGAAAGGGGTGGCGGCAGCGGTAGAGATGGAGGCGAGGAGGAGAGAGTGGAACAGGGTGGTGGCGGCCGGGAAGAGGAGACAGTACTGGAACGGGGTGTTGGCGGCGGAGGCGAGGAGACTGCGGAACAGGGTTTGGGCAGCGGAGGCGAGGAGACTGCGGAACGGGGTGGGGCTGGGCCGTGGCGGTGTGCAGCGGTGGAGAGAGAAAGAAATGAAATTGAGATCAGGAGAAAAATGAATGATGTATCCATTTTGGGTTTTGGATATTGGCCTTGTTTTTAACTTTGTATATAGGAGTATTTATAGTTGATGGCATCAGCTACAGCCTACAGCCTACAGTAAGAGCATCCACAGTGGAATAATCAAAAGTAGATAATCAAAAGTTGCCACATCATCTTTTGGTTATTCATTTAAGGAGTTGTTAAGGTTAGCAATGTAGAGATCCACCATGGTACAATCAAAATTAAATAACCAAAACTTGTCATATCATCTTTTTTTAACTTATAAAAATCTAGAAATTGTGACATAGAAAATAAATTTTTTAAAATAGTTTTCAAACTAATAAAAATAGGTTATTAGAAAAAGAGAAAATATTTTTTTGAAAACTTTGATTAAAAAAAAATAGTTTTCGGGAAAAAGTTAAAAAAAAAAGTTTTTGAAAAAAAAAGTAATAATAAAAAAACTGTTTTGAATAAATATTTGTACGATTAATTGGTTCTTATTTTTGGTTCTTATTTGTACGATTTTATTTGGACCAATTTCAAAACCAAACAAATATTTTCGATCATTTCGGCCGGTTCAATTTTTTTTCTCTATTTTTATTTCACTCTAAAAAAATACAAGTAGTCCGTGTGATTTTGTATAAATAACAAGAGTATAATTTGAGCTTCCTGCCTCATTTTAAATAATAAATACATTCTCAAAATTGGAAATTTAATTTGAAAACCCCAGACATAACCCCTTTCCGAAACTATTTTCAGGATCTTTCGATCTCTCCAGTTATATATCTTTCGTATTACTCCTCGACCGTGTAAAAACCGCGTGACTTTTCTATTATATTGCGTCACGTCACCATATTCTATTAATTGGGACCATTATTTTGTAACGTGACGCGATGTAATTGATTTGGAGCAAACAAATGTTTACACCGACGGTGTAAAAAAATTATTCTCTTCTCCAAATGTAAACACAGATCGACAAGGCGGCGTTTAAAAAATCAAACTTATCTACTTAAACTAAAAAGTGGGGGGGGGGGGTGGTAAGCCCATGTCATTATCCAATTAATGCAGTGCCTCTAGAAGAAAGAAGCGCAGATTATTTTGCAGATTAGCTGTACGTACGTTAGACAAAAGAGAGCTGAATTTTTTAATTCTCTCTTGTCGTCTGACAATTTTAGGCTCCATTTGTTCCACGTAAAATATTTATTTTTTAGTGTTTAGTTGACAAAATATGGGCACAAATATCTTACTAGTAAAATGTTTTACGGCAAATGGAGAAAAATGACTTCCGCATAAAACGTTCATAAGTCATTTTTCCGTGGTGCAGCCCACTAGAGTTCATTCTATTCCACGATCCAACAACCTTTCCTTCTCTCTTTCATTCTATTCCACTAGAGTTCTAGACAAAATCCAGCTTTGTATACTTCTCTCTCATCTGAAGTGTTTTAATTGGATTAGAATTAGGGAAAATTATGAGTTTTTTCGTGGCTAAACTATATTGTCCAAATGTGTGAACCAAACACAGAAAAACAAAAACGAAAAGTTTGATTTGGGCAATACTATTTTACGCTGAACCAAACGGAGCCTTAGTCTCTTACGATAAGACGTATATTTTTTGAATTAAAAAGATTTGGTGTTTATGTGCATAAATCAGTCTAAAAAAAATATACCAAGTAAGCATAAACTAGGGTCGGGTGTGGGATGTCTAAAGAATAGTGTACTTGATTCTTTTTTGTCATTTTTAATTGATTTTTGGCTTCTAGTACGGGGTGTTTTGGCTAAATAATGTGAAGGTGTGTACAAAGTTGTAACGCCCCCAATTTTGGGTACGTTAAATAAAGACTTTATTGATAAAATCAAATGGAGTCTGGCTCGTTATTACATCATAATTTTCATCAGAGTGCTTTCATTACATAAGGGAAGGAAAATCTAGGGTTTCTATCTACGGCTCCGCTTGTTCCTCCATCCTAGCCAGCTTCTCGGTTCCAAAAGCCTCCAAAGCATACAGCTATCCATGTTCATCTATCAGGTCTGACACATTATACCAGCGTCGCCACCGATATAATATGTCAGGGTCACCAAAGGTAACACCATGAGCTACAAAAGCTCAGCAGGATAATCTCATACCCGCTAACCCATAACTTACAACAATAGATCATATAGGTAACGATTCTCAATTTGAACATGTCCCCTACTTGTTAACCCATAATTTAAAGCAACAGGACATAGAAGTAGCATACCATCTCATGTAAAACAACACATGCATAAACAATAAGAAATTTGTAATGACACATTTCACTATTCATCTATCGTTGGTGTCTGTGACTTTTCTGAGTTTCTCCTACGCGACTCGTCGTAGACCGTGTCACCATTTCACTTTTCATTTCCAAATCGACATTTCGAAAATCACATTCTTTTACACACACACCCCACACAATGGACAAGTCCGGCTACATTGTGGTTTTCAAATACCACACACGATGGACTACCATGTCCGGCCACATCGAGATTTTCAAAATCCACACAAGGGCTTTCACGCCAGGTCCCTATTGAGTGTATAGATAAATCAGGTTACTAATGAAGCTACCACGTCCGGCTTCATTGGTGACACACACACAATGGCGACCAGACACCACACAATGGGCAAGTCTAGTCACTTTGCTGCTTTCAAAATCTATCCACACAATGAGCTGCCACGTTTGGCCACATGAGGGTTTCAAACACACTCAACCTCGGTTCCGCCGCGCCGGGTTCCCGACTATCCTCACAATGGTTCCGCCGCGCCGGGTTCCCATTGGCACACAACACTTGCATTGGCTCCTCTCCACGGATAACCAAGCCATACCTCACCATGGTTCCGCCGGTCCGGTTTCCCATGGGAACACACCCAACCTCGGTTCCGCTGTTCCGGTTTCCCGAGTATCCTCACAATGGTTCCGCCGCACCGGGTTTCCATTGGCACACAATCACATTTCAAAGCTTTTTCTCCTTTTCAAAACACACACGTCTCACATAATGATTCCAACATTGGTCATTATGTAGTTTCAAAAATATTTTACCAAGTCATTGCCTTTAATCACATCCTATGTGTCATGTTTTTAATTTTCTCGATCTTCGTGTCTCGTATTCATGCTTAGACTCCGCGGTGGGACTTTTTCACATAATTAACATAAATCATTTAATTTGAAAACTTGAAACTAAACTAGCAAGATCATCCAACTCTATTTTATTTAGCATGCTCAATTTAATCATACTCGAACATTTAACACACAAACTAAAGCATAGTGCCACATGGACGGACACCTTTGGAGTGGTAAACCACTTATGCTTTATCAACAACAAGTAGTCAAGCAATCATACAACAAGCTCATCACCATCCTTATGATTGAAACTAAACGATAAATTCTTACTTAAGGTCGTTCTTTCTTTCTTCGAAGGAAGTTCAAAAGAGCATATGTTTATTGAGGGTAAGGTTCATTAATCGACATGCATTTGGAAAATAAGTAAAGTATCATCAAGCGGATAAGGGTAATTCTACGTTTCAAAAGTATACACATTTATATTTAAGGAAAGTAGATATACCATTATCTATGCTTAATCAATTCAAGTTTCTACACTTAGAGTTTAGAAGGTAAGATCTATCTAATAATTTCTTAGGAATAGTAAACATAAAAAAAAAAAAGAATCTATGTATACTTAGGAATAACGGGGACGAAAAATTCTACCTTGATCCGAAACTAGTCGGGGCCGAATAAGCTTGTTGAAAAATTCTACGGGTGGTGAAACTCGCAAATCTAGACCAAACTTTGGATGGCAATAACTCGGTCAATACTTGGCCAAATAAGGTCGTTCTTTAGTCGAAATTGAAGCTCTAGAAATGCTCTACAACTTTTGTGAAGGAAGTTGACCCTAGAAACCACTTTAGGTAGGAGAAATATGGTGATAAAGGGATAGACAGTTTGCTGTCTGGAATCTGGAAATCCGAATTTTTACTGAACTTCGGATGTCGATATCTTTGTCGTTTCTTGACCGATTAGGGTGGTTCTTGGTCTAATTTGAAGGGCTCAAAGTGCTCTACAACTTTCCCGAAGGAAGTTGGTCCTAAGGACTACTCTAAGCAGGAGCAAAATGCGGATTTGTGAAGGGCAGTAAGCTGCCTGGAAAAACAGGAATGGTTTCTAGAGAGAAGTGAGACCAAAGGAGTGAGGTGTGAGTTGAATGGCAAGCATGGGGTGCAATTTATAGGCAAAACCTTGGCTCTCTCTCCTCCCTCTTGGCCGGCCTCTCTCTCCCTCTTTGTCCAATGGATTTTGTTCCAATGGCTTGTCATTTCAAGCATGCAAGCATGCCATGGCTTTGTCATGACTAACCTCCTAGGCTTTAAGGCTAAAACCTAGGTTATTATGAAGGGTTCATGGCTTTGTCTTGTCCTAGAATGGGTTGGCTTGCAAGGGAGGATCTAGTCATTGGCTAGGTTGTGCTTTGAAAGACTAGAAATGGGTTGGCAATGGTAAATAGGCTTAAGGCTAAACATGTAGCTTGTTTGAGTGTACAACATTCTAGCACACAAGCACACTCTCTCCCCCCCTCTCATGGCCGGCTCCTCCCTCTCTCTCTTTCTCCCATTTTTTTGTTCCATGGTCTAGTCCAATCACTCCTTTAATAAAATCCAAGCCATGTCCATCCAATTTTGGTGTAAGAATAGGTAATCATAGAGATTTGATAAGGCTTAATTTTAAGACTATTCTAGGCAATCCTAGGTGATGATAACCTTGGTTGGCAAGTCTAGTAAGAAAGAACAAAAAAAAAGGATAGGCTAGGTTTATGTTTAAAGTTGGCTAGGATGGGTTGTCAATTGGGGTTTAGGCTTAAGGGCTATTTAGGTTGCTTGTGGGAGTATCCAAAACACAAGCACACACTCCACCTCACTCTCTCACTCTCGGCCTCCCCCTCTCCCTTCTTGGCCGAATTTCCTCTCTCTCTCTCTCCCATGGATTTGATCCATGGTGTAGTCAAATCACAACCATAAGCATGGCATGCTTTGTCACTTCTATTTTAGGCCATATCTTAGGTCATAATCAAGTGTTCTTGGCTTGTTTTGTCCTAGAAAGAGATTGCTTGTAAGAGGGAATCAAATCAAAGGCTAGAATGTACTTAGGAAGACTAGAATTGGTTACTCATGGCAAGACTTATTCCTTTTACTTAAAGGATAAAAATTACCCTAACAACTATTGCCCAAAGGGTAATGAATTTCCTATAAAGTGCTCACCTAATAATATAGACTTGTTTATAGGCTATGAGACTCATATATATGGTTATCTATGTACTTAAGAATCTAGGAAAATAGCTTTGGAAGGTAAATAGGTTTAGGGCTAATTGACTTGTAGGCTTGCATGCATGGCAAATGCTAGATTTACTTCTCTTGGAAGCAAAAGGATGAGATTTGGCTTTGACTTGTCTAGTCAAGTTTGGGGTATTCATTGGCAAGTCCTAATTCTATTATCCAAGGGATAAAAATTTCTCTAGAAATTATTAACCAATGGTTAAAAGGATAATGGACTATTAAGTATACATGTGCTTGGTGAATCTAGGAAAGTAACTTAAATAGGGTTAGGGCTTTTAGTCTAGGGTGGCGTGCATGGCAAGGCTATGGTTGCTTCTCTTTGAAGCAAAATGATGAGATTGGGCCATGACTAATTTTTATTACCCAAGGGGTAAAATTTCCCCAAACAATTATTATCCAAAGGTCAAGGAAGAAAAATGACACATATGGCTTGAAATGACAAAACATAAGGTAAAAAGATTACTTCTAATGGTCTATTGGTTTAATTAGGGTTTAGGAAGGTTCACAAGGTTCAAAGAGGGTTAAGAAAGCTCATTTAGGGTTAGGAGAAAGTAACTAGGTGAATTGGTAGTTCGGTTTGCTAACTAATCGGTTAAAAACTAACTATACTTGCCATGTAGGATTTCTAGCCAAGAAACAAAATTTTAAGACTTTATTTCAAATACAAGGAAAATATACAAGTGCTTTTGTAAGCATACTTGTCTTTAGAAAATGACTATTGTCCGAAGCAAAAAATTTTATAAGTCTCAAAAACGGATTTTTAGGAATTAAAAGGAATTTAAAAAGCAAATCCAAGTAATCAAAATAAAATTCAAATATTTAACGAAATTTTTATTTACCAAAAATCAGGGTCGTTACAAAAGTGTTCGAGTGTTTGGGATTTTAAAATAATTGGATTATGTTATGATAAAAGATAGTTGCCTTAGAAACACAATGAAGTGAGGAGTTTATACTTTCACTATCACTCTTTCCCTCTTTTACAATAGTATCGCTAGGATTTTGAATTACTCTGTCCATCTCAATTTAACTATCCTTTACGGAAAATAGAGCTTTTTAAAAAGTCAAAGTTTTTGCTCTCTATTTCCAAAACTTACCTTCAAAATTGTGACGTTAATTACATGTATTTAAATTATTTATATCTTCCAATATGGATTTCAAAAAATATAGAATATGAATCTTGTTTGATAGACGTTAATTAGTTTTATTATAATTTTTTTTCAAAATCATCAAAAATATTATAAATTAAAAAATGACACGAATATAAAAAGTTGTCAAATCAATTATGAAGAAAAATATACTTTTTATGAGTAAAATTGGAAGTTCAACATGTTTGGATGATTATTTTAAAAAGTGAACACTTGTTTTGGGATATCGCAAAATGAAAATATGGATATTTAAAATGGGACGTATGAAGTAATAAAGAAGAGCTTGCAATTTCCGTTGCCACCTCACGTTTGCTGCCTAAAAGTCGAAAATACTATGTATTATGAAAAATTATCCCGAATTTGAAAATCGATGGTCTAAAATTACTTCAAGCGATTCGGGAACATTCATTTTCAATTTTCGCGTGAGTACCCAGGAGTCAGGACTCCTCAAGTTATTTCCTTCATGGCCAAGAAAAGAATACTCATGGTGTCATCCAATGTGACTTAAACGCGTGAGTACCGACGTGGCGTAGGATCCTACCCATGGCCGTGCTGGGCCGTCTCCGGCCACCGGACGGCCGATCCAATATATATACACGAAAAATAGGGTGTTTAGATCAAGCATCCTACACATATCAGATGCCGTTGATTTCCGCGTGAGCCCGCTTGATTTTTTTTTTTTAGAATTTTTGGACGGCTCGGATTGGCCGTCGGTAGGAAAATTTTAAAAATTTTCATTACTTATATCTTTCAATCAATAATGTTTTTTAGGGGTTTGAAAACTTTGTATAACAGAACTAATCGTGAACTATAAAACAAGATCCATATTGCATATTTTTGATATTCATATTGAAAGATATAAGGAATTGAAATTGGCACAAATATAAAAAATTGTCGTCCAATTTGGGATGGAGGGAGTATAACATTTGATATATACTCGATATTTCGAGGACCAAATATTGGGCCCAAAACTGGAGGCCCTAGGCGATGGCCTAGTGGGCCTGGGCCAGCTCTGCTCTAGCGGTCTAAAAATAAAACTTGTCCGGGCCAGCTTGTGCGCACCTCGAACTAACTACAAAGCCTCGAAGGTAAAAACCTGGCATAAGCCCCATTAACCCCAAGATTTGATATAATTGACCTCCGTAGAATTCGAATATGCGACCTCATGGTTAAGCACTAAATAATTGTTTTCTCATGGCCCGAGGGCCGAAACAAATAATACTACTCAATAAATATCTCTTCTTATTTTCAACAAAGTCGCAAAATATCTCTCTTCTTGTTTTCAACAAAGTCATAGCCGCCACCCGTAAAGTTCATGCAATTCTGTTTCTACTTGACGGTTTGGTAAGCCGTCCTGATTCATTGAATCAGGACGTCAAATTCTCAATTAGAAGACCATAAAATATTCCCTCCATTTGTACGTCAAATTGTTAACGCAAATTGTTAGGTTGTGTTCTTATAAATTTAACTTAAATTTAAAAATTTTGTCTTCATTTGAATTTTTTTTTGTATTTTTTAGTTTTGCGTCAAAGTTTTATAGGCTATTGATTCGTTTCGACGAAAGGAATCGGAAAAGTAAATTTTTTTTCTTTTAACAAATTATTTTGAGAAATAACTATTTTTTAGCCCAAAAAGTCACGTTTTTTGCTAAAAAGTGGTTATAATTTCTCAGAATACTTAGGTAAAAGTAAAAAAAAATTTACTTTTCTGATTTCTTTCGTTGAGACGAATCAATAGCTCATATGGATAATGATTGGAGAGAGATAGAGAGAAAAATAAGAGTAATAATTAGAGAGAAATATGATAATGATTAAAATCCTTTGGGTGTGAGCTTTAATGTTGAATTTGGGCTTTTAGGCCCCAGGTGTTTGGGTTTTGCCCTTTAGGTGTATATCTAACTTTTGGTTGGATTCCACTTTCATTTTACCCTTAATAAAATTTATTTTGCCGATAAAAAAAATGATTAAAATTCAAAACCCTTACGCGAACAGGGTCGGAAAGATCAGATCGAGCACCTATCCATATCGGATTGAACTGATTTTTCACAAACCCAGTAAATTTTTCACTGTATTTTAAAATTATTGAATTACTCGAATCATTCGTGCAAAACTTCGAGTAGGCTCCGCGTGCCCACTCTAACCCATGGTTTGTTATGCTTTGGAATTAGAGGCCGTTCCAGTTTTATAAAAAAGTAAGTTTTGGAAAAAGAAGGTAACTTCAAGCTCAAAAATCATGTGTTTACGTAAATGATTTTCCTATCACTATGGATCTTGTTTGATAGATTTCATCGAGATCTTTTATACGGTGCAAAAAAAATTAAAAAATTATTTTTCATTTTCATTATATTTGAGTTTGAAAATTGAAGAAAAAAAACTTTTAGAAAAAGAAGGGAAAGTGGAACGGGGCCTTAACCCGCTTAAGTTGTTATGCTTACACGTGGGAACTCAACAGTTACGTTGCTTATTACGTATAGTAGATACGTTCCCCGTACAATGTATCTAGACGGAAAAATGTACTCCTTATCTTTAACTTTGTCCTCAGCTTGCTCAACTGGTGTATTCGGTAGTGAAAAACTTGTAGATTTTTATTTGTGGTCGAGAAGTCGTTAGGTATTTTCGATAGTGAATAAGTTGTTAAAAAATGTTAAGTTGTTTCTGGTAGTGAATAAATTGTTGATGGTTTGTTAGTAGAGTTACTATAGCAAAAACAGTATTTATTGACAACTTTTTTGTAAGTGTAAACGAGATGGTAAAATGCTGAAAGTTTTTTTATAGTGAAAACGAAATGGTAAAATACATTAAGTTTATAGTGATTTTTGTTAGTGAAAACAGGGCCTCATTGTTTCCGTTTCGTACTACGCAGAAAAACCATGGATACATATGAGTATGTATATACCATGCACATATGGACTTTGTGGAGCTCACCTTGGGTCCCAGAAAGATGGTTCGAACAATCAATTATTCTTAAAATATTTTTTACGGAGCCCTGAAAAAATAAGCTCAACCCGATATGGGAAAGAATTATTTTTGAATTTGTTGAGGTGAAACTGAGCAGTTAAGTAGTTTCGCCCCTACAAATTTAGAAAAATCCTTACTGATATCGGGTTGCGCTGATTTTTTACAGGACTCCATAAAAATTATTTTAAACATAATAGACGATTTGAATCATCTTTGTGAGATCCGAGGTAGGCCCCATAGAACCCATATGTGCATGGTATGCCTTATGTAACCATAGCAGTGCTCGTTTCTACAAGCATCCACAACGGACTAACTAAAATTGGATAACCAAAAGTTGTTAGATCACTTTTTGATTATTCATTTAGTGCATGAGAAAAGTGAGATGTTGAAATTTTAAATTCAACGATCAGTACTTTTCTTCTCAATCTAATGGTTTACATTAAATAACATTCTAATAAAATAAGTGAAAGTGGAGTGCACTTATTAAAATTCATAACGTGACCAATATTGTTCAATGTACAGCCACTTGCCAAAGTGAAGAGTGAGTTTCATCTGTCAATAAAATATTTGTTTTATAGAGAGTGGGTTTCAAACAACAAAAAATATACAAAGTAACTTTTGTTAGTAAGACCCACTATTTTTTTAGGATTTTGATTTTGGCACTCTAAAATTTATTGCTTACGCTCCAAAATTGGAGAGCCAAAATCAATCCCTATTTGGTTTTAGAAATTGATTTTGGCACTCTATTTGTTGGAGCGCCGACAGTGATTTTTAGAGCGTCAAAATCAAAATCTTATTTTTTATTATTGAGACAAATGTTGCTTAGTTTGGTTATTGAAAGACTCAAATTTAATTATTGATTAAAAGGTCGCTAAATTCGTTTATTCCATCGTGAACCATTCAATGCTAACTTTTAAAAACTTTAATGGTCCTACTTTCATTTATTGGGTTTTGCCCATGTGATAATAGATTTGAAAAAGAATAGAAAAATAATAATGGTTGCAAGTTGATTGTGCCCTTGGAAATTCTCTTTGAGTTGGGTCATTTGATCGAAGCCGGCTGAGCATTTGTGTGTGGCTCCAGAAGCTTCTGACCAATTCAAGAGATTTGAAAAAGAATAGAAAAATAATTGAGGTCATTTGAACGAAGCCGAAAGAACAGTTTCGTCCCTACGAATCTAAAAGTAATACTTACCGATGTCAGTTGGAGCTAATTTTTTGTAAAATTCCATAAAATAATATTCAAAAATTTATGAATATTTTCCTAAATTTTTATGGGATCCGTAAATCTTTTGCGTAGTTACCTGTAAATCTTTTTTGCGAATAGCAGGACTCTCCAATTGGACTTGCATCTAGAAAATCGTGCCTTTAATTTCACCACGACACGGATCTTCTTTAAAGGCACAACGACAATTGGACTTGCATCTAGAAAATCGTGCACAGCAACAATTGGACTTGCTCAACGACAATTGGACTTGCATCTAGAATTTTGGCCTACAAGTAGAACCCAGGGTGAGCTGTTTCTTTAATTTCCTAGTTTGACCATGATGGATGACGAAGTAGAATTTGGATTAGATGCATGGTCGTCAAATTATGGTTAAATTTGAGTAACGAAGTAGAATTTGAATTGGGAAATGATTTTGCCACACCATTTTTTGATAATACTACATCCTGCAAATGTATTTTTACACCAAAAAATACACTTACATTGTGTGACATTATCAAAAAATGGTGTGGCAAAATCACTACCCTTTGAATTATGGTTACTTGTTTTACTTCTACATTTCGATCTGAACTTCCAAAAATTAGATGATCCGAGCCGTTAAAAAATGGAAGATTGGTCCGAGCACCTACACACGTCGGATGCCATTGATTCCCGCGTAGGCCCACTCGGTTTTTTTTTTTAGAAGGCTCGGATCGGCCGTCAGGTGGCCGGAGTGGGCCCAGCGACGTGCGGTGGGCGGTGCGGTGGGTGTATCATTTTCGTTGTTGTTTTTATGCACTTATTGCAAAAGAATAATTTATCTTATAAAACGAAAAATAAGTACTTAAAAAATAAAAAATTTAATGGAACGGGGCCTAAGATCGAACTTGCAGGAGAAGTCTAATTTTATTAATGTCCAATCCAGAGTTTTCGCTCGGGCCCATAATAACGATTGAAATCGTTCACTTTGTAGAGCTCGTTGAATTCGTCATCTATGCAAAATATTAGCTTAATTGAACATAGATAGGTATATAGCCAAAACAAATTTGTAGAAGATAAAAAAGTGATGACAAATTAAGTCGAAACTCATAATTGCTTGTATCGGCCTTCCGGTGGCCGGAGTGGGCCCAGCGGCGTGCGGTGGGCGGTGCGGTGGGGGTGGCCGCGATGGGTGTATCATTTTCGTTGTTTTTATGCACGTATTGCAAAAGAATAATTTATCTCATAAAACGAAAAATAAGTACTTAAAAAATAAAAAATTTAGTGGAACGGGGCCTAAGATCGAACTTGCGGGAGAAGTCTAATTTTATTAATGTCCAATCCGGAGTTTTCGCTAGGGCCCATAATAACGATTGAAATCGTTCACTTTGTAGAGCTCGTTGAATTCGTCATCTATGCAAAATATTAGCTTAATTGAACATAGATAGGTATATAGCCAAAACAAATTTGTAGAAGATAAAAAAGTGATGACAAAAATTAAGTCGAAACTCATAATTGCTTGTATGAACCAAATTTTGGAGTGTCCTTGGCAATTCTGCATGACGAAACACATTTATATTGAATTCTAATTTTATTATTTTTATTAGTTAGTGAATCTGTATAAGGTTTGAGTGGAAGTAATCGTTAATTGTCATTGAGAGTGATTGAATCGAATGGCCAAAGATAGTACGACTTTGCGATCAGATCAATCGGTTGGAGAGAGCTCAATTGGAACGGATTGATTGGGTATCAATCTGAGATCCATCGGTACAACCTAACTACATGAGGCCAGAGTTGGGAGTGAACAGATCGACCGATCAATTTGATTATCGATCGACTTGTGCACACGTTACAACTAATATAAATAGTACTCCCTCCGTCTCCTTTTAAGTGTCTTGCTTCGTAATTCCAACTTATTAAAAAAAATATCATCATTACACATTTCACATCAACTTTTATCTCCACTTTCCCTCTTTACCCTCTATGGAAACACCATCATTACATTTTTACTTATTAACTTTTCAAAATGGAATCTACTTTTAGGGGCAAAATGGAAAATTCACTAACTTTACAAAATGGACACTTATTAAGGGACAGCCCAAAATAGAATACTGGACACTAAAAAAGAGACGGAGAAAGTAGTAGTCTTCTTTTGACAGCTAGGGTGCGAGAGATACAGTGGAGCACCCAAAAGACATTCTTTTTAAAAAGTTCAAAAACCTAGTATGAGGGCTACTTTGAATCGAGTTCTTATCCAATGGTTGGATTGTTGAAGCTACAATAAAATTTCAAAAGGTGTTCACAATTTTATCTCAACAAACTTAGAAAGAGTAATTCTTCAGTGGATTTTGGAAGGATTTTGGAATACTTGAGGGGTCAAATCAATGGCAATCAATCGCAGGGGCGGTGTACGTGTGTATTAACAGGTGGTACTTAGAACGTTGTGAGAATTAACTTCTTTTGAATAGATATATCTGTAACTGCACAATAATTATAATGATTTGATTCTTTTCCGTAATTTTTGTCCATTCAGGAGTTTTCCATGTATATATATCTCTACGTTGTGTGATTGATTACTTCCGTAGTTTTTGCTGATAGTATTACTTTAGCGATTCACATTCATATTTAAGGGTTTTTACAGATTGCTAGGGAACCTAATTTTACATTATCCATTTTCTCCATGTGCAAATATATTTCATTCATGTACTTATTGATGTTCAATCAAGCTAATTTTTTGCGTGAACGAAATACTCGACGAGCTCTACGAAATGAACAAGTTGGATCGTTGTTGTGGGCCTGGGAAGGGCTGGACACTAACAAAACTGGACTGGACCTTCCCCGAACTTTCAGGGCACGAGCCCAGTCCATGGTCCAGGAAAGACCAGGCCAACTTTCTTAACTCTAGCCCGCACTGTGGAATCGAGCTTAGGTTCAATATTCGGGCCGAATTGATGGTAGGCCTCGCCCGAGAGTTTCTGGGCCCTAAGACCATCACCAACCCAATTCTCTAATCTCGAAGGATTAAAACAACATTTTTTTTAAAGGAATAGTTTTCACACTCCTCTTTTATCCATTGGAACTCTATTTATTTTTTTGTCTTTTATTCATGTAAAATTACTTAGTTACCCTCACCTCTTGAGTCACTTTTACATATGAAGGACAATTTGATACTTTTACTTGAATAAAGACGAGAGAGAGAGAGAGAGAGAGAGAGAGAGAGAGAGAGAGAGAGTGTGTGTGTGCGCGCGCGCGCGCGCGCCAATGGGTAAAAAGAGTGTCAAAATCATTTACCATTTTTTAATTCAAAAAGTGAATTTAAGTGTATTAAGAGAATATTTTCAATGTAAGAGGACTTTTATTACACTTCCATTGTAAATAGGGGGGAGGAAGGGTTGTGGGAAATCACAAGACGTATGACCTTATGGTAGCCAATAAGTAGAATGCATTGATTTGGATTTCTTTGTTTTGAAAATCATATTTCCACACATATCATGGTGTTATCTTTACTTAAATTCTTAGTTCAATTATCATTGTCCAATCAAATTTTTTTAAGAGAAAGATCTCAAAATTCAAAAATTTTCCATCCTTTGTCACGTAGCAAGCGCAAGGATTCAGAAATTTTTCACACTTTGTACCATGGCAAGCGCAAGAAGCTTCTCAATAAAAGGGGCCCCTGCAATACTGTATAGTATAGATGATATAGATTGGGACTTAAATTCATATATTAATACAAAACGTTTGTGAGGACATAGTGTTATTGTATGCACATTATGTGTATGAGTAGGGGCGGATTCAGTGTGAGCACAGGTGGGTCACGTGACCCACCTGGAATGTTAATAAATATTAAATATGTTACCCTTTTAAACAAGTTGAACAATTGTCTAGAGGTAAGGCAGTCTTGCATTTGCCAAGAGGTTGGAGGTTCAATTTTTGTTACCTCCATTTCTACTTCTTTTTTGATGTTGCCTCTGTCTTCGCTTCTTTTTTACTGCTCCAATCATACTGCCTCTTCTTTGCTTCTTTTTATTGCTCCAATCATATACAAACACAATGCCTTCGTATATTAAAGCGTTATGATTAAAAATATTTAACTTTGTTTCAATTCTTTTCCTCTTGCGAGATAACTTACAACTTTCATTTAATGTTTTACCAATTTAATAAGTGATTAAATTTCGAACATTATTAAAAAAATTATATTCAATTTTAAAAGTACTAGTATGGACATTTTTGAAACTCAAATCATGTGCAATTATAAAATGATTTTTCCCGTATTCTTAGCAAGTTTATTTTTTGTTATTGGCCACTCCATGATATTAATTTAAAACCAATATATTAGCAAAGGTTCAACTTTCTTTGAGCGATTTTATCTTTTTCAATTATTTTAACAAAAAATTATCGAGGATCGCATATTTAAGATTCGCTTTGAGCCCTGAAATCTCAGGGCTATTTTTATACTCGAATGGTGACCCATTTTGTGGAGGGCGTGGTCCGGCGGAGGGACCAAGGCAGTGGCCACGTTGCACCAATTAGCCGGACCAGTGAGTCTGTTACCCAGGGGTCGGCGGGTTGGGTCGGTAGCCGATCCGAGTCCAGCCGGGCCTGATCAAGTTAGCCATGATGACGATCCATGGAAGGGAATGGTCTGGTTCGGCGTACGTATTAATCAGTATGATCCGGTTCGGCGGTTCTCCGCCGAACGGGTTGGAGGTTGCCCCTGTTGAAGCATTCAGTGCCGTACCAACGGTCCGGCAGAACCTGTATTCGCCGAGCCTCCTGTCCCCTAACTTGAAGAGGAAGTTAGGAAGAGTTGGGCAGGAGGAGGCAACCTCGCGTCTTATCCCATCCCTTATATTCAGGAGCGGAGTATAGGAGATTGGATAGGTTCGGGATTGGGATGTCTATCTGGATCCGAGATAGGCGGGCTCATCATACAACGAATAGGTATCCTTGTGGGATTTGGACTCTGCATTCCCTTTGGCTATAAAAGGAGGTATTCACCTCTAGAATACGGTACGTTGAGTACACTCTCTCAAACCCAAAACAATACCTCGATATCTCCTGTTTACTGACTAGAGCGTCGGAGTGCCTGCCCCGGACACCACGTTCCGGGTTTGGGCACTAACGCGGTTGTTTCGTGTGCAGGTCTGACCCATCTTCGTCCAAACCTCAACCATCCAAGCCACAAGGTCCAACCGGAGAAAGCTTGCCACCACAATTGGCGACTCTGCTGGGGAAAAGGATTAACAAACACATCTTGTGGTGAAGCTTTCCCTCCGTTCTTCTCTTTTCCAGTTCAGGATGACAGGCACGGACGGACGACCTCTCGGCCTTACTAACTTCAATCCAAACCTGGGTCACCACTCCTCTTAGCGGACGGTGGTAGGGCAGGATGGCATCCCCGCTGGGGGTCTCGGCGACCCCAGGGTGGCGGGTTCAAGCGTTCCTGACCCTAACAACCAGGATTTAGGAGCAGCGGCGTTCCACATAGATGGTGTGCACCGCTCTGCAACAAGCCTCGCGGTTCCTCCTCCCCCTCCACCAGTGCTCTCGGTGAGCATGGCGGAGGAGTTAATGCGACTAAGAACACAAGTACAAGAGATCCAGGCACTTCAGAGCCCCCCACCCGTTTCTAGGTCGCGGGAGCGGCGACGCAGGAGGAATGCTCTCCAAACGGCTGACACTGTTAGGGCCTCTGCCTTTGCAAGGCTGGCCCACTGTGTCGCATTGATGCTAGTGGCATTGTCCACCTGGAACCCGGACACCGAACCGATGCGTCCGGAAACGATAACGTTCGCCGAGCATTATTTCCAGCAACAAGCGCCACGGCATCAAGCGCTCTGTAGAGACTCGCAAATTTGTTTTAATTTCAGAAATCGTTTATTTCGTCAATTAGTTGTATTGTTGGTAAAATCGCTCGTATGTTGTGGGGTGTACGGAGATACGTATCCGGGTGTGTATCGGACTCTCGTAGGATAGTAAAATGTTAGTTTTGATGTTGCAATGATGTTTGGAAGTGTTAGTACCAAGTCAGGTTCGTTTCGGTATCCGTTGGAAAATTTTCTTTTTTCTGCCCTTCATATACCGGTACAGCTTTTCCCCGTACCGGTACATGGTATCCAGAAGTTGTGATTTTTGACAGTTTGAAGGTTCATGAACCGGTACAGCTTTTACCCGTACCGGTACATGCTGCGTTTTCTGCAGATTTTCAGCACGCTTCTTGGACCACTATAAATAGACCTCTTATGTTATTTTCTCACTCCAAGGCCACGAACCAAGCCCTAAAATCACCTCTCTACCTTCTCTCTTCAATCTCTCACCCAAATTCTTGGATTTCTACATCAAACACCTCAAAATCTTCAAGATCTATGGGTTGTTCATCCTAATTTCATTCGGAATCAAGGTTATTGCGTTCAAAGAGGTAAGAACTTCATCATTTTCGGATTTCTCTCTCTCTCCTCTCAATCACTTGTTGAACCTCACTTATTTCTCTTGATCTTGGGAAATCTTGGACCTAGGTCTCGTATTGTAGCTTGGGAGGAGCTAGATCTTGGTGTTTCAAGCTTGGGTTACTTAGGGTTTTGCTCAAAACCCATTGTGGTAGGGATTTCTTACTCTCGTTATGCGTTAGTGTGATGTTTATGTACCTAGATCGTGCTTTATTTCGTGCTTGAGGTTGGGTTTTGTGCTTCTATCAAATCTGGAAATTTCTTCCCGTTTTTGGGTTTCAGCCCAACTTTGAACGGCCATAACTCCTTCATCCGATGCCCGTTTCACGCAAACTTTATATCGAATCGAAGGTCTGGAAGTTAGCTTTCGTTTGCCACCAAAATCACCTTTAAACTCTTTGTACACAGAAAGTTATGACCATTTGAGTAGAGGTGTGTCGGTCGGTCGATGTTTGCGGCTACTCCCTAGGTTATATTCGTTCCGTGTTATGACTTCCTATATGATTAGACTATGTTTAAGTCACTCTTGAGTAGGGTTGCTTATGCCCTAATGGTTCGTTGTTCGATCTTGTCTCTGAGCACTCGTTAGTGTATAATATTAGTGTCGTTGGTTGGAGAATATATACCGTAAGGGTGGTTGGAGTACCGTGGGCTATAAGGGAGTAAGAGGTGAACGTTACGCGTAGACTTGAGTTTGTCTAGTGATCCTATGGGTAGTATTGTGACTCGTGTCCTCGTTCGATATGTTTTCTGTTAGGAACCAAGTGGGTGGTGTGTCGTAGAGTCTTTGCGGGTTCGATATGTGACGTAGGGCGTCGTGATTGACTTTGATGAATAACGTGGACTTAAAGTATTTATCAATGTATAATGGGGTGTACTTATGAGTTGGTATGCATGGTTAATGATGTAAGAACGATTGTGAGTGTGGAAAGTGATGTTTGTTTATATACGGATTGATAACGCTTTTTTATGTTTACGTGAGTTGTGAATTCTGAATTGAGGGTCCTGCAACGCAAGGTGTGGAAATGCGGGGACTCTAGAGGGCCCGCAACGCAAGGTGTGGTAGTGCGGAAACCCAGGTTGAGAGAATTCAATGTGACGCAAGGGGTGGTAACACAGTTGAATGTCTCGCATGATGAAGAGAATTTTGATTGACCTTAGAGGTCTATATTGATGTTTGGATTGCATGATTGCTTGAGATTGTGGTTGCCGAGACAGAGAATGAAAGGTTGATTTTTATCAAAGAAAGCAATTTGAGTTTTGAAAAGAGGATTTTTTTTAAAAATCCTCCGGTATTCTTGAGCGAATCAACGGATCCGGTATTTGGGCACAAATCAACGGACTCCGGCATTCAAGCTCGAATCAACGGAGCTTGACCTGTGATGGTCTTGAGTTTTCCCTAAAATGTTTTGGAAATCTAAAAGGAAAGTTTTAAGTAATGAGGCACCATGGTGGATGGTATGAAAAGAGGAGATGGTTTGTGGAATTCATTTGAAACGTTGTTGGTTGAACTATAATTGTTGTTTGTTTGATTGATATGAGTCCTAATGCTTCTTCTAGTTGATGCATGGATGGTTAGGGTTATCTCTAAGATATACGGAAAGGTCTAAATTCGTCAGTTCTTTTTTGTAATCCCTCTTGTGTCTCATGTTCAATTGGGTGTCTCATTCGTGTCAGGTGTATATTTCATCTCATTTCCATATAACTTGAGTATAGATTTCTCTACTGGGCTAGTGTAGCTCAACCTATCATTTTCAGGTAAAGGTCAAGGAAGTTGGCATGACGTGCATCCCGTGCTTGCTGATCACGTGTCTCGGAGGTTCAAATGAGGAGTCAAGTTTGCATTTTTTTTAAAGAAGTATTCGGAAAATTGATTAATGAAAATTGTAATATTGTTTTAGCGTTTGTATAACTTGGGGCTTCGAACCAAGATTGTAACTCAAATTTAACTTTGAAAACTGGGAAAAGTATGTCATTTGGGTATTTCCGGTATTTCAGTGAAGGTTTTATTTATTAAAAATGTTTATAATTTATGTTAAAAATCGAGGGCGTGACACGCTCGTTCGAAGTCAAGAGGAAGGTCGGACCAGACTCAAGGACTTCCTCGGCTCGGCAACGCAAGAGGTAACACGGGAGATCCTCTAGATCACCCTTTTGGGTCGCAAGGTCACCAGAATAACCAGCGAGCGGATAGATCTGAGGGGTGGCGATATGAAGAGGAGGAAAGGGAAACGAGCACTCTGCTCCGCCAGCGGTCGCTGGCCCATTCTACCAATCGCTCCCACCACCGGCAGTCTGACCAGGGACACCACCGGCGATTGCCGGGTCGATCTGCCGGACAATCCAGACTTCAGGAAGAGAACAGCCAGGGGCTGCTACCGGAGGAGAGGTGCGAGATCAGCGCCGGCGGCGGGGCTTTAATGGTGATAAATACTCGCACCGGCGAGAGAACCACTTACCGGCCCGTTCGGCATCAGGAAGAACCTCCGGTAGTGGGAAACAGGAGGGCCTCGGGGTCGAAGCGCCGAACCCCAGAGCCAAGTATCGACGGTCGGAGGGCTCGGACCCCACCAATCAATAAAAGGACAAGGGATGACGCTCGAGAGAAAAGCTTCGCGCCTCCGGCAGTAGTCCCGCGACTCCCGCCGAAGGGAGGGGTTACAGCAACCTCGGCGAAAGGTGTCTCCCCCTTTTCCAAGGCTATAGCGGATGAGTCTCTCCCTCCCCACTTCAAGGTCCCCGAATTCACCGTATACGACGCGAAGTCGGATGCGCCGACCCATGTGCAGCAATTCAAGTCCATGGCTGCGCTCTGCGGATTGAGCGAGGCAATGATGTGCCGAACGTTCTCGCTGAGCCTCCCGGACACTGCCATGCTGTGGTATACGCAGCTAAAACCAGGTTCAATAAGCAGCTTCGGCGAACTGGAGCGTTCGTTTACGGCACGGTTTGTGGCAAGTAATCGGAGGCCAAAAACAATAGAAGCCTTAACGGACCTTCGACGGAAAACCGGCGAGTCCTTAAAAGATTATTCTGAGCGCTTCTACAATGTATACAACATGGTTGAGAGCTGTGACCAAAAGACTGCGGCTACGTCGTTCAAACGTGGACTGGATAGGAATTCTGACCTATCCAAGGAATTGATGCTTCGGCCGCCGAACAATATGACAGAGCTCATGCATACCGTTGCCCGGTACATAGAGCTTGAGGAGTACATCGGTGGATCCGATGTAGCATCGGTTGCCGAGCAGGGTAAAATGGCGGTCAAGGAAGTAAAGAAGCAGGTTAACGTAGTGTCCAAGAAAGAGGGCGCAGGGTTCGGCGGAGACAAAGGAAGCGGAAAGGCATGGGACCGCCCGCCGAGCGATGGGCGGGACCATCTTGCCATCACCACCTACTTCAAAGAGCCAATTTTCCGTATGCTCCGAGAATGTGGACGGCTTCCTGGTTTCCAATGGCCAACAGGGGCGGCGGAGAAATTGGGAACTGCTGATGGCCGGGAACCGAACCAGAGGGTGTACTGCTCATTCCACAACGAACAAGGGCACTACACGACAGCATGCCAGCCATACAAAGTCTACCTCGAAGAGCTAGTCCAGCAGGGAAGGATGGATCGGTGGATCGACCGAACCAAGTCACCGAATGCAGGGATCCAGCCGAGAGCCCAAGTTCTCGACGGCGTGGTGCATTGCATTCATGGGCCAATGAGCAAAGCCCAGGCCGACGAGCTCCACGAGAAACTGTAGCACTCTTCCCCGCCAGGAGTGATGGTGGTTCATAATTCCTCGAAGCGAAAGATGGACGCTCGTAGCACGTGGGAGATCACGTTCACCGAGCAAGATTTGGAGGGGTTATCCTTACCCCCACAATGATGCTTTGGTCCTCTCTTTACCCTTCCAGCGGAAACTTGTCCGGAGGGTATTGGTCGACCAGGGTAGCTCGGCAGAGATCCTATTCTACTCGGCGTTCAAAGCTCTAGGCCTCTCAAAAGACCAATTGACCCCGGTGGAAGCCCCTTTAATCGGCTTTACTGGGATTCCGGTCTACCCGCTCGGCAAAGTCGTACTCCCAGTATATGCTGGTTCGGTGAAATTGGATATGGAATTCATAGTGGTCAGTTCGCCGAGCCCATACAACGCAATCCTGGGAAGAAATTGGTTGCACGGCATGAGGGCTGTGGCATCCACGCTTCATCAATGTGTTCGATTCATTGGAGAGTCTGGGAGACAGGAGACCAACAAGGGGGACCAGGTGGCCTCCAAAAAGTGTTTCGTCAACTCTGTCCGCGGGAAGGGCAAAGCAAGGGAGGTACAGAGTATAGAGGTACCTGAATTGCTAGATGAGACCACCCCCGAAGAGGAAACGAGAGAGGCCCTGCAAGGGCCTGGAGAAGTTGGAAGACCGGCAAGCGACAGGGCCGTGGAAGATTTGGTTCGGATTGCGATCAATGAAGATGGGACCCGTTTCTTCCTCATTGGCTCGGCTCTTGATGAGGTCGAGAAAACACAGATGGTCGAGTTCCTCAAAGAGAACATGGAAGTCTTTGCTTGGACTCCATATGAAATGCCGGGTGTTAGTCCCGACGTGATAAAACATTCCTTGAACGTTGATCCGGCTAGGAGGCCCGTTGTGCAGAAGCCTCGGCGATCCTCGGCCCTACATGCCGACGCAGTTAATGAAGAGGTAGAACGCCTCCTTGACGCCGGAGCTATTCGGGAGGTCCAGTATCCCACATGGTTAGCAAATCCAGTGGTGGTCCGGAAGAAGAATGGCAAATGGCGCGTCTGTGTCGACTTCACCGATCTGAACGACCCGTGCCCAAGGGACTGTTTCCCTTGCCCATGGATCAATCAGTTGGTGGATGCTACCGCTGGATACGCTCGGCTGAGTTTTATGGACGCATACAGGGGATACCACCAAATTGCCATGGATGAGCAGGATCAGGAGAAGACGGCGTTCATCACTCCCAGTGGCACTTACTGTTACCTGGTGATGCCGTTCGGCTTAAAGAACGCCGGTGCTACGTTCCAGCGTATGGTAGCTTTGTTGTTCAAGGGGATCCTCGGTAGAATAATGGAGGCATACATTGACGATATGGTCGCCAAAAGGAAGCAGCCGATCATCTTCTCCACCTCGGTGAAATTTTTGGTGTTCTAAAGAGGTTCGGCTTGAAGCTGAATGCTGAAAAATGTGCATTCGGCGTTGGTTCTGGCAAATTCCTCGGACATTTAGTTACTCGCCAAGGAATTGAGGCCGACCCAAGTCAGATCAAGGCCATACAAGAAATCAGGGCTCCGGCCACGGTGAGGGAGATTCAGCGCCTCGCCGGCATGGCTGCCGCCCTTAATCGCTTCATCAGCAAGTCTTCGGATATCTGCCGACCGTTCTTTCAATCGATTAAAGGCAACAGCCGAAGAAGCTTCGTATGGACGCCGGACTGCGATGACGCGCTCACCGAACTGAAGAAGTGTCTATCTCAAGCTCCTTTGCTGGTTGTGCCCAAGGAAGGGGATGAGCTTCACCTCTACCTTGCAGTTTCCGAGCATGCTATTAGTGCTGTCCTGGTTTGGCAGGAGACCTCAAAGAGTGTGACGGGCTCGGACCAGAAGCCAGTCTACTACATTAGCAAGTCGCTTCTGCCCGCCGAAACCCGCTACCTCCCAATAGAAAAGCTGGCTCTTGCGTTGGTGATGGCGAAGAGGAAACTCCTGCCGTACTTCCAGAGCTTCACCATTGTGGTCGTTACCGAGTACCCTTTAAGAGCGGTGTTATGAAAGGCAGATCTCTCTAACAGATTGTGCAAGTGGTCCCTAGAGTTGGCAAACTTTGATATCCGTTACCAGGCCAGGACGGCAATCAAAGGTCAAGTGTTGGCTGATTTTGTCGCCGAGTTCTCCCCTGGGGTGGAAGACGGTAGAGGCAGCGAAGAGGACCTGTCCAGAGAGTCCTCCGGGCCAGTCCCTGGACCTCGGTCGAGCCATCCGACTCACGAAGAATATATAACGAAGCGGCCCATCCCTTCCCGCAGAGCGAGCTTGTTCACCGGGCACGCCTGGAGACTCCACGTCGACGGAGCGTCTAATAACCGAGGGGCTGGTGCCGGGATTGTTCTAGTATCACCAAGCGGGACCTTGCACGAGCATTCGTTAAGTATTGGGCTTCCAGCAACCAATAACGAGGCGGAGTATGAGGCCCTCATTGCCGGGCTCAAATTAGCTCGACATATGGGTGCCGAAGAAGTTCAGGTTTACAGCGATTCCCAGCTCGTTGTTAATCAGCTCAATGATGATTACGAGGCCAAGGATGCACGCATGAACAAGTACGTGAGCCAAGTTGTTGCCCTGGCTGGTTCGTTCAAAAATGTATTTTTTGACCATGTTGGGCGTGATCTCAATTCTCATGCCGATGCTCTTGCCGGACTGGGAGCCGTATGTGCCGATCAGGGAGGAGAAAGAACGATAGTCCTCGGCGAAGTCCCATCACCGAGCTTCGAGCCGGAGCCACAGGAAGTGATGGATATCCATCAGGTACCCAGCTGGATGGACCCCCTCGTCTCCTATTTGAAACATGCCGTGCTTCCAGCCGACCGCAAGGAAGCCCATAAGATCCGTTGTCAATCTGCTTCCTATTTTCTCGATCCCTCCGGCACACTATACCGCCGATCATACACTGGTCCCGACCTCCGCGTGGTGCGCGAGCAGGAGGTGCCCGGCATCCTCGAAGAGTTGCATGAAGGAAGTGCTGGTTGTCACACCGGCGGCCGGTCCTTAGCTGACCGTGCCCTTTCCCAGGGTTATTGGTGGAAAAGAATGGTACATACGGCTACAGAGTTTGCCAAGCAATGCAAGTCTTGTCAAAAGCATTCTCCCCTTCTCAACCAGCCGACCCTACCTTTGCAACCAGTTTCTAGTCCTTGGCCATTTGCTCAATGGGGGGTGGACATTATTGGCAAGCTGCCAAAGGCTACTGGCGGCTTTACCCACATCATTACTGCTACGGACTATTATACCAAATGGGTGGAAGCCAAAGCACTCATAACAATCACGGCCGCCGATGTGGAGAGTTTCCTTTGGAAACATATTTTTACCAGGTTCGGCGTACCATACGCCATTGTGTCAGACAACGGTACCCAGTTTGTCGCCGACGCAATAAAGGCCTTATACAAGAGGCGCGGCATACAGATGAAGACAGCTTCCGTCTCCTATCCTCAGGGAAATGGACAGGCCGAAGCTGCCAACAAGGCTATATCTGCCGGCCTGAAACGCCGCCTCAAAAACAAACGCGGCAAGTGGGCAGAAGAGTTGCCTGATGTTCTATGGGGCTACCGAACCACTCCACGGCGCGGCACTGGTCGTACTCCTTACTCCATGGCGTTCGGCGTCGAGGCCGTGCTCCCTGTGGCTGTTACTCGACCCACATCTCGCACTGCAACGTTTGACGTTCCAACGAACGATGCATTGCTAGCCGCCGAAACAGATCGAGCAGATGAGCTTCGAGACAATGCCCATATAAAGTACGCAGCTTATCAGCAGCAGTTGGCTCGGAGTTATAATAAGAATGTGCGGAGTCGCCCCTTCAATGTGGATGATCTTGTCCTTCGGCAGATAGTCCAGAAGAAACATTTGAAGAAATTCATGCCGAAGTGGGAAGGTCCATTCCGGGTGGTTAAGAAGGTTGGCTATGGCTCATATGAACTCGCCGAGATGGATGGTACGGCGATACCGAACCACTGGAACGCACAGCTGCTTCGGAAATTTTACGCTTAATTTTCTTTTGGCTTTTCGCCTCGGCTATGTGTTAAGCCTTCGGTTTTTTACAAGAGATTTGTTTCAATAAAGACTAGTTTGTTTCTGTTTTAAAATGTGTTTTGTTAGCCTCGGTGGTATTCTTTTGCTCGGTTTGCCGAGGCACGCCTTTTCAGATTCTGTTCGGCAAAAGACTTTGCATGCCATATCCTGAAGGGGGCATTCCCAGCTTCAGCCGTTCCTTTTGATCCGGCGGAACCAACCTCGGTGGTGTGTTTCCTCCGGATCAGGGGCTGGGTACGGCGAGCTAGGACGGATAATTATTAGAGAGATTATTGTTAAACTATGTGCATGAAGTGCAATACATGGTCTTAACACGCATGAAGTGCAAATAAGTATAAACTATGTGCATGAAGTGCAAATAAGTATGAAACATAGACAGAAAAACTTGAAACTTTCATCATAACAAAGTTGGTCCATTACAAATCAAAAACAGGGGCTCGGCTGAACAAGATACTTTTGCCGACCCTCGATTCTACAACATGCAAAATAAATTCTACACTACGGTGGGGTCGTCAGTTGGCTTCGGGATAGGCTGCTCGGTGGGGGCATTAGTTGGATTCGGCGGCTCCACAATGATGGGGATAGGCTGCTCGGTGGGGGTGATGGGCTTGGCCTTGGTGGAATCTGGGTTCTCCTCCGCGTTCTGCGGCTTGTCAGGCTTGCCAACAGTTGGATTGGGCTGCTCGACGGGGCTCGGTGGCGCATCGGCGGATGGGTTGGCCTGTTCGGCTGAAAGCAGGTGCCTTGGCAGCTCCACAGGAAGCACCACAGGATCTTCCCTTCGGTGGTCATCCTTGGGGACCTCGGCGTAATCAAGGCCAACCTGGAATCCACGGAGGAAAGAGGAGGCATGGGCGTCTTCAAATCCCTTCCGCTCTCCGTCCCTGAAAGCCTTGGTGACAAGGGCTTCCACCAGCCCCTTGTAGTAGTCGCCGGCCTCGTTGAATCCATTATCACCGGCCTCCTCCAGCTGGGCCGGCAGCTCATCCTCCATCTGCTTCATCTTTTCTTTCAGTTGATTCCGCTCGGCTTCGACTTCCTTGAGCTTCAGCAGCAGGCAGTCCCTCTCCTCCAAGCCAGTCTAGGCTTCGACGATTTGAGCCTCCAACGCCTCGATCTGGTCGTTGGCCTCCTTCACCTCCTTCCTCATTGCCAGAAGGTCCCCCCGTTGGGTCTTCTTAGTTGCAAGGTGGACCTCCATGTCAGTGAAGGCTTTACTGGCGCATTGGCCGGCCTGCAAAAAGAAAAGAAAGAGTTAGTATCTGAAACGGGCAGTAAACTTGAAAGGACATTCAATTCAACTTTAAAAACTAACAAGGGAAATCCGTACCTTGGCAAGGAAAAGGCACAGTTCGACCATATTCTCGGCCTTGGCTGATGGCAGCTTCTCCATGTCCTTGGGGAGGGCCAGGCCCTTTAGAAGGGTCATGGCCAGATGGGGGATCTCCTCCAGGCTGTCGCCGGTGGAGATCACATGCCCATTAGGGCAAACCAGGTTCGGAACGAAGGGCTCCGAGGGTGCACCTTCAAGATGGCCGGCGTTAAGAACCTGCACATCCTCTTTTGAGATTCTGGCCTTCTTGGTAATACTGGGGCCCTCCCCCTCGGCGGTTGTGCTTTTATCTCTTCGGCGAGAGGGGCGGGGTACCACAGCAGCGGCTTCGGTGGGCTTCTCCTGGGGCTCTGGCTTGCTGGTGGGAGCTTGCACCTTCTCCTCCCTTTTTGGCAGCCCGGAGGAAGAGAGGTCTTGGGCCAGGTGCTGCAGTTTCAGTGCTTCCCCGGCAAACGAAGCAAGGTCGACCTTTTTCCTCACCATGTTATCTTTATTCTTTCGACCGACGTACCCGTGGTAGAAAGGGGTGTAACCGAGGAGGGTCGGCGCGTCTCGATGAGGGCACCGAAGCAGGGCGATCAGGTTCGTCCACTTGCCGGAGATGAGAAGTCCCTTGTTCGGTGCGGAGCAATCTGCAAGTAGAAGAAGATTAGTATAAAGGATAAATCAATATAGAAGACAATGCACAGAGAAAAGTATATACCAGGCTTGTCCCCGTGGCCGGGGAACCCTCGCACTCGAGGGATTTTATAAGGCCTCTCGATCTCCGTCCCTCTCCTGGTTGGAAAGGGGTAGTCGAGTTGGGGGTTAAGGGGACCCCACTCGAAATTGCCGGACACCTTGACCAGGACCATCCACCACTTTTCAGTATCATAGAGGCGGTCCACCAGGTGGTCAAAGTGTTGGCGGGTGGTGAGGTAGTACTTGTCGTACTTGGGGATCCTTGATACCACGTACATTAGCATCAGGTCCCCAAGGGTGAATGGCATGTTGTTGGTCTCTGCCAACCTTACCGCCGAGCTCAGGATGCGCCAGCTGTTGACTGCAACCTGGATCGGTGCAAGGTTGTAGTCTGATAGGAAGAAGCGGAGGAAGGGGTTCATGGGGAACCTAACCCCTCCCTCGATGATAGCGTACAAAGGCAGGACGATGAAGTCTTCACCGAAGGGAATCCTCTCGGAGGTTACCCTTTCGACAAGAACGTCATCTGGGATGTCGTACTTGGTCCGGAAGGCATGTGTGAAGCCACCTGGGCCGTCGCCGTAGAAGTGACTATACGGCATGGGTCCAAGACCCGTTGGTAGCGGAGGGATGAGGTCAACGTCCCTCGGCGGGGGTGGTTCGGCACCTCCTGCTGTATCAGAGGTGCTCGGCGGCGCACCAGCTGACGTCGATGTGCTGGCCTGGGCCCCGGTGGCTGCTCGTTCCCTATTGGTCTCTTCCGGGACAGAGCCATGTGTCTCTTCCTCGGCGGATTCACCGGGGGAGTCACTCCGCCCGTAGAGGATGTCCCTGGAGGACCTATCGTCGATTTGAAGGGGAATGTGGATTCCAGGGATGATTGGACCACCGGCCTGCTGGGCGAAGTTGCTGGAGCTTTCATTGAAGCTCCTATACCCTCTGCCGAGCGCCTGGATGGTCGCTTGGAGGTCTGGGTAAGCTTCAGGATCGATGCTCGGCAAGAGTGAGTTGGGATCCACCATGCTGAAGACCTGAACTGAATAAGAAATGGGAGGGGTGATGAGAATTCCTACTTCAGCATGGCTAGCTCATGTGCATCTAAATCCCTGCCGAGGGGGGTCCTTTAGGATCCTCCTCGGCGGAAGTCGTGGTGTCTTATCAAGTACTAAGATTGGCACGGCGGAGGACCGCCGCTGTTGGCGGTCCAGACGGCGGTCCACGGCCGCAGGCGGCCGTGGGAGATCGACACTGTTCAGATGGAAGTGACTTTTTGTGCAAATGTGGGGATGTGAGTGGGGTATTGCATCTTGGAAGACTTAGAAAGATTCAGAAAGGGTAGCGGAGTTACCTGAGAAATGCTGGAACTGAATGGCGGCGAGTGGCGGAGCAACGGAGGCGTTCGAAAAGGCAGCAGCGGTTGGAGTTGCAGAGCAAAAGAGGCGAGAGCAGAAAGTGATATTCTGTCCCGCCTCTCCGCTTATATAGCGGATGGAATGGCTGGGGGGAACCCTAAGCATCGAAACGCGAGAACCGAAGCGTCGCCGCTCCGCCCACTCTATTCGTGCCACGTGGAAAGCCTGCCCCGTTCCGTACCAGCGTCGTCTCCGCTTCCACCACGTGGCTCCCCACGCCGTTTGGGTTTCCTGATGGACCGTTCGATCTCTGGCTCCCAACGGTTCCATCAGCCCCCGTTTGCTGCAGGTGCATCATTACCCTAACGTTTCGAGAAGGCTCTTCACTAACCCTCAATGGACCGGCGGTATACGCTCGGCACGTTTGCCTTAGGACGCCCTCGGTAGCAAGCTTTCCTTATGTGGTCAACCCCTCCCACCTTTTGCAAAGGAGGAAGAGGTTGAGGGGCTATTGTGGAGGGCGTGGTCCGGCGGAGGGACCAAGGCAGTGGCCACGTTGCACCAATTAGCCGGACCAGTGAGTCTGTTACCCAGGGGTCGGCAGGTTGGGTCGGCAGCCGATCCGAGTCCAGCCGGGCCTGATCAAGTTAGCCATGATGACGATCCATGGAAGGGAATGGTCTGGTTCGGCGTACGTATTAATCAGTATGATCCGGTTCGGCGGTTCTCCGCCGAACGGGTTGGAGGTTGCCCCTGTTGAAGCATTCAGTGCCGTACCAACGGTCCGGCAGAACCTGTATTCGCCGAGCCTCCTGTCCCCTAACTTGAAGAGGAAGTTAGGAAGAGTTGGGCAGGAGGAGGCAACCTCGCGTCTTATCCCATCCCTTATATTCAGGAGCGGAGTATAGGAGATTGGATAGATTCAGGATTGGGATGTCTATCTGGATCCGAGATAGGCGGGCTCATCATACAACGAATAGGTATCCTTGTGGGATTTGGACTCTGCATTCCCTTTGGCTATAAAAGGAGGTATTCACCTCTAGAATACGGTACGTTGAGTACACTCTCTCAAACCCAAAACAATACCTCGATATCTCCTGTTTACTGACTAGAGCGTCGGAGTGCCTGCCCCGGATACCACGTTCTGGGTTTGGGCACTAACGCGGTTGTTTCGTGTGCAGGTCTGACCCATCTTCGTCCAAACCTCAACCATCCAAGTCACAAGGTCCAACCGGAGAAAGCTTGCCACCACACATTTGTACGAAATTCCTGAATCCGCCACTATGTATGAGAGAAAGAGGGAAGTAATTGAGATACATTTATGTGTTTGGCTTGAACAAGTTGTATGTATACCTTTGGGTACCACAGTTGAAAAACAGCAAACCGAAGAATTTCATCACATGGAAAAACAGAGGAAGAAATGTTCCAAAAGCCTCCATAAGCCTACGATTTGCCTCAGAGCGCTCAACCTACGTTACGCCAACCACTCAAACAAGCTCAAATGTTGTCCATAATATTCTGCAAGGGAACAATCTTTAGAAAAGTTCCCGACGCAACAAAATATTCTATCACGGTTAAGTTGAGGATCGATTTTTTCTAACGGAGGGCTCTGGATTTTGGGTGTTTATAGTCTTTTGGGCAATTTTTAATGATTAAAAAAAACTATTCTATCAAGACCAAGAAAATAAACTTTCTTCATATAAGTTGTTTGTGATAAAAACAAGTAATAAATTACTTTCTGTAATTAACTCATAGTCTCATATTGGGACGGAGCGAGGAATTTGAAGAACATTTGTAACAGTAAAGCTAAGGGGACCGGCCGTTTAAGAACCAATGGGGTACTGACGGGCACGCAGGGCCTACTACGGATCCTGCACGGATAATCCAAACTGTTCAATAATTTTACAAAAAAAGGAGAAGGCTCATAAAAAATTAGCTCAATCCAAAGCGTTCCGCGTACCCGTCGGTACCCTATCGGTTCTTAAACTATCGGTACCAATATACCACGGTTCCATAACTTCCATTTGTAATTGGCTCTGACGGGACAAACAATCTTGGACAAGTCCAGTCTTCTATTTTGAGTCCAATTCAAAGCCCTAATTGACTATCAAATGTTGTTTACTTTCATGAATGTGAGTTTTGATAAGCCCACGGTCCAAAATTGCATCTGTCCCATCTGTACATTTTGTGAGTTGTGATAGGCCCACGGTCCAAAATTACAAATCTCTCAATTAACTCTGTTTTTGCAAATTCAGTTGTAGTATTGCAATGCACAGAACTATTTTTTTGTAAAAGTATATTTTTGTTTGGAATTCTGTAAATAAAATTGCACGAGAACAAATGTACTTTTAGATTTTCTGACAAGTGATTTGACTCTCTCTTAGAAAGAAAAGAGGAACAAAAACTAGCCGAAAGGCCCAAAGAGTAGGAACTTTTAAGTGTTAGATAGATATAGCTCAGTCGAGCTCCGGCTTACTCAAGTTCGTCTCGTTGAAAGTACAAGCTTAAATATCTAACTCGAGCTTATTTAGCAAACAGTTTTTATTATCAACATGAAGAAAAAAAAAAAGAAACCTAAAAATAATCCAACAAGATTGTATCTGTAGAGACCCGTATTTTCTGAAATCGTTTAAAGGTTTTATTAATGTTGGAATATCGAATAAATGTGAAATTTGTTGAATTAATTTGACTTAGGGTCAATGTGATAGGATTGAAAGTGGAGGGAGTGCAAGTGCGGTTAGTATGTGCCCTAGTATATATATATATATATATATATGTGTGTGTGTGTGTGTGTGTGTGTGTGAGGGTGTAGGGGATAAAAGATCCCCAAACCTCTCTCTCTCTCTCTCTATCTCTCTCTCTCGCTCCTCTCGCTCTCTCACACTCCAATACTCCGAAATACTCCGAACCTACCTTGATTCGCCGCAAAGTTTTCGCATTCAAGTGTTATAGAGCTTGGAAATTCGTGGGTTTGAGCTCGGAGAGGAGTACTCGGTTGATTCAAGGTTTTCGGAGCTAGGGTTTGTTTGATTGAGCTTGGGTTTAGTTCTTCGACTTCAAGGTAGGGATTTCTCACTTCCATTATGTGTTTATGTGTTGATTTGGTGTTTGAATCGTGCCCTAGATCGTTAGTTTCGTTGTTGGAAATGTTCTGGTGAAATCTGAAAATCGTGCACTGAAAACCCAAGTCCTACTGGTAGAAGTTTTGGACCTATTGGTAGAAACGCTGTCCAGTAGTGTCATTTTGTGAAATTTTGGTCTTCTACCGGTAGGAGATTAATTCCTACTGAAAAATTAGCATTTTCGAACGAGCATAACTTTTTCATCCGAACTCCATTTTGGGCAAATTTTATATCGAAATTCATGTACCGGAAATCTACTTTCCAATGGTGGTGGTCTCATCTCCTAATTCTCAACCGGTAAGGTTCGGTAGTCAAAATAAGATAGATGTGTTCGTATACGTTGGGTAATCCCTTTTCCTTAGAATCGTGGACTGAAACACGGATGTTCTTAGGTTCGCCCATGTACTTAATTGAATGATATGACGAGGCTAGTGGTATACTAGGTTTTGTAGTGGTCGTTGGGTTCCGTATGAGTCCTTTAACACCGAAACGAGGGTTTAGAGAACATAAAGAATATAGGTGGGCGAAGGTTGTATGTGTTGACATGCGATGTGAGAAATAAATAAGTAGATCACTCTTTTGAGTTAAACAATGCTAGGCGTGAATACAAGGGACAATTCTCTTTATGTTTGATATGTGGTACATTTCTTGCGTAACTTGTACGGTTTTATGAGTTGCAAGGTGGAAATCTATGAATCGTCGTTAGAGAATATCTCTTGATATGTGAGTGCTTGTATGATGATGAGAAACTAATAACGTAATAAAAGCGAGTTGATTGAGGTGAAATCATCCATGCTACTTCTATGTGGATAAGTCTCCGTTGTGGATTCATTATGTGTGATTGAGATGAACGGCTGAGTTGTAAAGTGTATTGAAGGAATTTTGGGTACGATGACCTATGACGTGTGACTTGAATTAGTTTCATCAGTGAGAGAGGTACTAGTAGGGAGTATCGGGGCTCCGTAAATGGCCCGGCAGGAGCTTTGGCTCATGACATAGAATAAAAAGGAAATTGTAACATAATGTGATTGGAAATGGGCTATTATTGTGAAAGTGCGAGTGATATGAAAGACATAGGAGTTGCAGCTCTTTGATTATGACGGTTTCATAAGTCAAGATAGTGGATAGGAGATTTGAAATAAGATGAGGGGTGATTAGCACCTAAGATCGTTTGATTGTGGTGCTAAAGGTTCCCTTATTTATGGCGTTTTTATGCTTTATCGTCATTTTTATGCCATTTTGTTCTTGAGGTAGTTTGTTGAGTGTTTCAGGCTAAACGCCCTTAAAAGGCGTATTTTGATTGCAAGTTCAAACCTCAAGTGATTTCATTCAATTCTGCCCGGTGGAACTTGTGCCCAAGTGATCAAGATTGGAAGAGTGAGGTATCGGGCAAGCCAAGAAGCCGTCGGGTGTCAAGCCTTGGAGGCTGGCCTGAGATTCTGGAGTTAGCACGCGCGTATCGATACGGATTTGAGCCGTATCGATACCATTTGTTTAGTGGGGATCCAGCTTGTTCCGTATCGATACAGCCCAAATCTGTATCGATACGGAGGCGTTACGTGGGAAATGGGCATTTGGAGATAGCAGTGCCGTATCGATACTTTCCCTAGACCCGTATCGATACGGGAAGCTTCCGAGCAGATATTTGTTGCTTTTTGAGCCTTCCACTTTTGGAAATATCACCTTTTTAGATATTTGTTGTGAGAGAGAGTGGCCTTTTTGTATAAATATAGGACCTCTCTCTCCTCCATTACTCTCTGGTCTTTTTAACTTAAGTCTTCTTTGATTTCTTCTTTCCTCCATTAAAGCTCTACCAAGCTTTCTAGTGTAATTACTCCAAGAACACTTGTAAGTCTTTGCCGTTTGTTTAATTCTCGTTCATTAAAGTTGTTCGTACGGTTTAGATTGTTATTAATCTCAAGTTTATTTTCGCTTTTGTCGGTTAAAAGTTATGTCTCTTTTTCTTGTTTTAATTTATGCTTTAGCTATGTTTGAGTAGTCGTTTGGCTAAGTCTCGGGATAATCTTTCCCGGGAACTTAGGTTGTTATTTGGTTCTCGAAACCTCCGGGCTCTAAAGCATGATTTCCGGAATAGGGCTTAACTTGCACTTTTGGTCTAAATTAGGGGTGTTAATCCCTTGGTAAGAAGCTTAGCCAAGCGGTCTTGGCAAGTGACTTACCGAGGCCTAGTGGCCTTCTAAGTGTTCGATAAATATTAAAACCAAGTTTGGTTCGCCTCCGAGAAATCACTTCTTTTGTTAACTTAATCAATAAAGTAAAATCTTCCGGGCGTGAGCACGCGGTCGTGACTCTCGCCTGAGTTATATTCGAGAACCGGTAATTTCCTTTGTCAAGGGTTAGAAGATCTCGAGACTTGCCACTTTTAGTTTATCAAACCCGTTTCTAGTCTTCAACTTTCATATTTTCCACCTTTCAAAGCAATCCTAGTTGGCCGCCTTGAAGGCCGCAATCCCATCGTTTAATACCTACAATCCGAATAAGCTTCATCCGATTCTCTGTGGGAACGATCCCGGTCTTGCCGGTTTATTATGCTATCGACAATCTAGCCCTACGCTTGGGGTATCTCAACCTTAATTGAAGGCGAGGTTGTGGAGCTAAGCATTTTTGGCGCCGTTGCCGGGGATGTCTTATTGGGCTTATTTGGAGGTTCGTCAAACCACTGTAAGTATTCCGTTCCATTTCTATCTTTGTGCATAATATACTCAGCTTAGCGGATACCTCTAACTGAGCCACCAATTCGACTTGAGGTTTAACGAAGCTAGTTTGAGTATCGTTTGTCTTTTCTTTTCTTTTTATTTGCGTGAGCTTATATTGAGGTGGCGGCATAGCCCCTCTTAACTGTTTGTTGAGAGTGAGGTGGCGGTATAGCCCCTCTTGTCTGTCTTTCTTAGTGCAGAGCGGTTACTTGGTTCTTGAATTGCGTAAGACAAAAGTTCATGCTTGTGGTTTATCGGGGGCCTCGAGTTTATCGTAGTCCTCGCTCAAACCGTCTCCATCGGTCTAGTTCTCCGCCTCGCGCAAGAATTAGCACTCTACGGGCATATTCTCCACCAAGTAGTTATTCTCGGCCGTATTCTCCGACAAGAAGGGCAATGGCAGATGAGGAAGTTCCTCCGGTTCGGACTCTTAAGGACTATTTGAATCCGGAGAGGGTTACTCAACGGTCTCCGATAGTTTTCCCACGACCCACCACTGCCGCGAACACGTTTGTATTCAAATCGGACTATCACCGTTGCATTCCGTTTTTCCATGGTTTGGAGCGAGAGGATCCGTACCAACACATTCGGGAATTCGAGGAAACTCTCCAATCCTTTGTTACGGTGGATGCTCACCTAAACCAAGCACGCCTGAGACTCTTCCCGTTCACTTTAAAGGATAAGGCAAAGACTTGGTTTCACTCGTTGAAGCCTCAATCATTGACCACATGGGAGGAGGTCCAAGATATTTTCCACAAGAAGTTCTTTCCGGCGAGCCGTACAAAACTCTTGATGGATCAAATTCAGGGTTTTAAGCAACGGGAAGGAGAAGCGTTCCATCAATACTGGGAGCGGTATAAGGACTTACTCTCGGCGGTGCCTCATCATAATTTTGCGTTGTATCAATTAATCCACTACTTCCATATGGGATGCTCGCAACAAAGCAAGCAATTGCTTGATACCATGTGTACCGGGGGTTTCATGAACAAGTCTCCCGAGGACGGTTGGGAGTATGTGGATGAGGTGTCCAAGAAGTCTTTAACCTGGAGTTACGAGGATGCCGGTGAAAGGGCGATGGCTAGTCAAGGCCCGGGTGGTTCCGGAAAATTCTCTATTAGCGAGCACCAAGCTATCGAAACAAAAATGGAACAATTGGCTAAAAAGTTGGAGCGTTTGGAATTGAAAGGAGAGAAGGAAACTAAGCCTATCAACCGTGTGGAGGATATTTGTATGATTTGCGAAACTACGGGACATACAACGGATAACTGCCCGAATATTCCTGCTCTTAAGAACGTGTTGAGTGCTTATGCTCCGGAGGAGGTGAATGCTTTGAATCAACGTTTTGAACCTAACTCTCAACCATTTAATTCGGGGTGGAAGCAACCAACGGGCTCACGTTGGAACCAACAAAATGAAGCCGGATCTTCTCAAGGCCCGCCACAGTTTCAATCTCAGCCATGGCGACAACCTCAGCTTCAAGGCCCGCCACGATTCCCTGCTATACAAGGCCCACCAGGATTCATACCATCGGGCCAATTCCAAGGCCAAAATCAGTTTCAACCCCAACAAGCACCTCCGCGTCGAACTTTGGAGGATACAATGAATACCTTTTGTCAGATGCAGATAACTACCAATGACCAAACTACTCAAGCCCTGAATGACATGAGGACTCAAATGGGGAAGTTGACGACGGCTATTGGTGTGTTGCAACAAGAACGAGGAAAGCTCCCCACTCAACCATTGGCTAATCCTCAAGGTCAACATGTAATTGGTAGCTCTTCGGTGTCTTTCCCCGAGCAAGCCAAAGCCATTATTTCATTGAGAAGCGGAAGGGCAGTGGACAACGCCCAAGTGGAGCCGCCGGTGACGCCAATCTTGCTACCTACTCCGGTACCATCTAAGCCTACTATGCAAAATGGGGAATCTCCCAAGCAAGCTTTCACGGAGGAGGAAAAAGGAAAAACTAAGGAGAGTGATGTTCCGCAGGCCTTTACTGTTCCCGCTCCATATCCCAACCGATTAAAAACGCCGGCCAAGCCCAATTTGAGTGCCGACATCTACGATGTGCTTAAGCAAGTGACCGTGAATCTTCCTTTGCTTGATGCCATCAAGCAGATTCCGTCATATGCCAAATTTTTAAAAGATTTGTGTACTCATAAACGTAAGCTTCAAGTGCAGAAGAAGGTATTCTTGACCGAGCAAGTGAGCTCGCTTTTCCAATCGACTCTCCCGCCCAAGTACAATGATCCGGGGTGTCCTACGATATCCATCACAATTGGGGGTAAGGTTGTCGAGAAGGCCCTTCTTGATTTGGGCGCAAGCGTGAACCTCTTGCCATACTCCGTTTATGAGCAACTTGGGTTGGGCGAGATGAAGCCAACTCGAGTGACTTTGCAATTAGCGGATCGGAGTATCCGGGTACCTAAGGGAATTGTGGAAGATGTCCTAGTTCAAGTTGATCAATTCGTATACCCGGTAGATTTTGTGGTTCTTGACACATGTCCGGCACCGGCAGCACAGGTTTCTGTCCCAATTATTCTCGGTCGGCCTTTCTTAGCAACATCTGATGCTGTGATTCATTGCCGGGATGGTCGTCTTAATATGAGTTTTGGCAACATGAAGATGCAAGTCAACATGTTCCATATCGGGTGTCAGATGGGGGACGATGAAGATGTGTGCGGGGTTAGCATGATCGATTCGCTTGTCCAAGACCATGTCAACGAGTTTATTTGTAAGGATGAATTGGAAATAGCACTCACTTCGGCCGAGGCCGACTTTCTTGACGCTCCCGAAGTTGCCTATCTAGTTTCTCTACTAGATGAGGAGGAGGCGTGTGGTATTAGCCCGTGGGTTCCTAAATTTGAGGAACTACCCCCTATCGAGAGGCAAGCCGTTCCTTCTTGTGTGGAGCCTCCAATTCTTGAGTTGAAGCCACTTCCGGACACACTTAAGTATGCCTATCTTGGCGATTGCCAAACATACCCGGTGGTGATCTCCACAGCCCTAAGTGAACCCCAAGAGTTGGAATTACTTGAATTGCTCCGGAACCATTCAAAGGCTATTGGGTGGTCCATCGCCGATATCAAGGGTATTGATGCATCCCTTTGCTCTCACCACATTTACCTGGAAGATGATGTCAAGCCATCTCGCCAACCTCAACGGCGTTTGAACCCGATCATGAAGGATGTTGTCCGGACTGAGGTTATCAAGTTATTGGATGTTGGCATAATCTATCCGATTGCAGATTCCAAATGGGTTAGTCCGATACAGGTGGTGCCAAAGAAGTCCGGGGTTACGGTTGTTAGAAACGAGAAGGATGAACTTATCCCAACTCGTGTCCAAACCGGTTGGCGAGTGTGTATCGATTATCGGAAATTAAATGCGAGTACGAGAAAAGACCATTTCCCTCTTCCCTTTATTGATCAAATTTTAGAAAGGGTGGCCGGCCATAAGTTCTATTGCTTCCTCGATGGGTACTCGGGGTACAACCAAATTGAAGTCGCCTTGGGGGATCAAGACAAGACTACGTTTACATGCCCTTTTGGAACCTTTGCTTATCGTCGGATGCCGTTCGGGCTTTGCAACGCCCCCGGTACTTTCTCAAGGTGCATCATGGGTCTTTTTAGCGACATGGTTGAAAAGATTATGGAGGTCTTCATGGATGACTTTTCCGTTTTTGGTAACTCTTTCGATCAATGTCTTGCCAACTTGGGGCTCGTGTTAGCCCGTTGTGAGGAGAAGAATTTGGTGTTAAATTGGGAAAAGTGTCACTTTATGGTCACCGAAGGCATTGTGCTTGGCCATATCATTTCCGCCCGTGGCATTGAAGTGGACAGGGCCAAGATTGACTTGATTGACAATCTCCCGACTCCAAAGTGTTTGAAGGATATCCGTTCTTTCTTGGGTCATGCGGGATTTTATCGGCGGTTCATAAAGGACTTTAGTGCCATTGCTCGGCCATTGTGTCATTTGCTGGCAAAAGATGTCCCATTTGAGTGGACACCGGCTTGTGAAACCGCTTTTGCTAAGTTGAAGTTAAATCTCACCTCCCCACCTATTGTGCAGTCTTCGGATTGGGAATTACCGTTCGAACTTATGTGTGACGCCAGCGATTATGCCGTCGGGGCCGTGTTGGGACAAAGGAAGGGAAAAGAGCCGTATGTGATCTACTATGCTAGCAAGACATTAAATGAAGCCCAAATGAATTATTCAACTACCGAGAAGGAGTTGTTGGCGATTGTTTTTGCACTTGACAAGTTTCGGTCCTATCTAGTGGGAGCTCCAATCACCGTCTACACCGACCATTCCGCGCTTAAATATCTCTTCACTAAGCAAGATGCCAAAGCGCGGTTGATTCGATGGATTCTACTCTTGCAAGAGTTCGACCTCACGATAAAGGATAAGAAGGGTGTTGAGAATGTGGTGGCTGACCATTTATCTCGCTTAGAGTTCGAAGACCACACTTCTCATATTCCGATTCAAGATTCCTTTCCCGATGAGCAGTTGTTTGGGATCTCCACGGCTCCATGGTATGCGGATATTGTGAATTATTTGGTCACTGGTCTAATGCCGGCTCATTGGAATGTGCAAGACCGCCGGCGGTTTTTAGCGGAAGTGAAACGGTTTTCTTTCGATGATCCGTACCTGTTCAAGTATTGTGCCGACCAACTCGTCCGACGTTGTGTGCCCGACTCCGAACAACAGAGTGTTATCAAGTTTTGCCACACGGAGGCTTGTGGCGGTCACTTCTCATTTAAGAAGACCGCCGCTAAGATTTTGCAAAGTGGTTTTTATTGGCCTACCTTGTACAAGGATACGTTTGCCTATTGCCGGGGTTGTGCTCGTTGTCAGCTTTTGGGATGTGTGACTCAACGCAATGAGATGCCGCTTACTCCTATTTTGATCATCGAAGTTTTCGACTGTTGGGGCATTGACTTTATGGGGCCTTTTCCGTCTTCCTTTGGGTACTTATATATCTTGTTGGCCGTTGATTACGTTTCTAAGTGGGTTGAGGCCATTCCTACACGTACTAATGACCATTCTGTTGTGGTCGAATTTCTGAAGTCCAACATTTTTTCGAGATTTGGGATGCCAAGGGCCATCATCAGTGACCAGGGATCTCATTTTTGCAACCGGTCAATCGCTGCTTTGATGAGGAAGTACTCCATTGTTCACAAGGTCTCAACGGCTTACCATCCGCAAACCAATGGACAAGCAGAGTTGGCAAATCGGGAAATAAAGAATATCTTGGAGAAGACGGTTAATCCTACCCGCAAGGATTGGTCAACTCGTTTGACTGACGCTTTGTGGGCTTACCGTACTGCGTACAAGACCATCTTGGGCATGTCTCCCTATCGGCTAGTCTACGGGAAAGCATGCCATTTGCCGGTGGAGCTTGAGCATAAGGCGTATTGGGCAATCAAGAAGCTTAATTTCAATATGGCTAAAGCCGGTGTACGCCGCAAGCTCCAATTGACTGAGGTAGAGGAAATGAGGTACAATGCTTATGATCATTCCCGTGCTTACAAGTCTAAAATTAAAGCAAAGCATGATAACAAAATTGTAGTGAAAACCTTTGAGCCCGGTCAAAAAGTGTTATTATATAACTCCCGTTTGCATCTCCACCCCGGTAAGTTGAGGTCTCGTTGGGCCGGCCCTTATATTGTTAAATCCGTCGCTCCTCATGGAGCCATTGAAATTGTAAACGAACCCAATGGGAATGCATTCAAAGTTAATGGTCAAAGGCTTAAGCCTTTTCTTGGTGGTTTCGAAATTGGGGAGCCCGACGAGGTTTTGGCCGATCCAGTTTACACGGATGGCCCGTCGGTTTAGTTTTGTGTAACTTGAACTTGCACGGGGAGCGAAAGCGTAACCGCTGAACTTAACTGTTTGTCGGACCCGGCCCCCGGGTAGGGGGTACCCACCATTGACTTGGGTATTTGTAGCTCCGCACGCCGCTACTAAAATAAGGATCGTGTGCCCAGCTCCGGTTAGTAAGGGCAATGGTTAGTTTTGTACATATTAGTTTGTTTGTTTCGTTTCGGGACTTTCTCACTACAAGATTTCACCAATGCATCATTGTATCGGGCTTTCATTAGCCCTTCTTTGTGGTAGTTTGCCGTTAATGATCCGTGCTCACCAGATATGTCCCTATCGGGGGCAGTTTAGGTCTGTGAGTGAGCCTTGATAATCCCGTGCTTTGGCGCTAGGCTCTGTCTGGTCTCACTTTGTTTAGATCATAGGGAACGCTGGGCTTTATTGCTTGGCGAGGTCAAGCGGTAGATTTTACTTCGGGCATGATGTAACAAATTCGACGGTCTAGTATAGCCACCCGTGTCTTGTCTACTCGGTGAGACACGGGAAGAAAAGTATGACTCGTAAGATTGCGTGAAGATCGGGTGGTGTTCTTTTCTGTTTTTCTTTTTATTTATGTTTGTTGGCGCCCGGATAACACGAGCCGGGCGGTTCTAATGTCATTTGCCTGCTGGTAGGTCCTTCGTACAATTCCGCTTCTGCAGGGTTAACACGCTACCACACCAGCCTTGGTGGTTTGGGTCTACCGTCGGAGTGATTGAGGCATTCAAGAGCCCTAAGCATGGGTGCGATTCCGTGTCGCGGTTGTTAGTCCAAAAAGCTTTGACCATGGCCCTGTGTGACTAGCTGGTGGTTCCGGCCGAAGGAGTGAAGCCCTGGAAGCACACAACTCCGGATCGAAGTGGGAAATGACACAAATCCTCCAACTTGGTCGAGGTATAAGGGGGTTGACATTCCCCCGTGGGTAACATCTTTAATCCCTTTCTCTCTCAATACTGTTGTTTTCCATGCTATGAGGGCATAGCATATTTTAAGTTGGGGGGAGGGATATATCTATGATATATATGTGTTTTATGCTCGTTTGTACAAAGTTTTTTGTTTTTCTTCGTTTTAGTCTTGCAACCCTTCCGTTAGTACAAAATTAGTGGAATTAAGCGGCTTAGCACCAGCTCATTAGTTTGGTAGTTGGCAAGAGTTTTTGTGAATATTTTCGGTGATTTTGTACATTCCAACTCGTGTGCTTATTGAAAGAATGAGAAATGAATTTTTGAGCGCGTTGTGGGCAAGTTTGACCCATATCCCGTCGTTTGTACATAATGCTCTTAGTTAGGTATTCATCTCATGTCATGCCTAATTGTGTTTGTTATCTACTATAAATCATTTCGGAATCTATGGCATGATTAGGATATGATACTAGGCCATCTTTGTTTGATTTTACCATAAAGTGTCTCATTGACCTTGAAAATAAAGCCAAGTTGCGTCCCACTCTTATCCATAGGAAACCGGTGTTAGGTTGGATGTTTGGAAGTTGGTTTTGTGCTTCGTTATGGGCTGGCTCCAGGTTTTTCAAGGCATCGGGTGTATTTGAAATGGCATCGGGCAGTGGTATTGGCCATCGGGTGGCAAAGCTGTGACAATCTGGAATTAAGCCGTCCGTATCGATACAGAAAAAACTGTATCGATACCAATTCGCTTCGTGGGAGTCCAGCCTGTTGCGTATCGATACGGAAAATTATCTGTATCGATACGCGTTGCTTATCTCGGAAATCTGCAGTTACATAACCCGATCATCTTCCATCCCTTTAATCACTTTCTCTCTCTTACCTTCCATAACCACCATAGACCACGAAACCCTAACCCCAAAATCACCCATTTTCACCCTCCAATCCTCACCCATACCCCAAATTCGTCCATAAACCTCCAAGCTTTCAAGGGTTTTCGAAGGATTCTCAAAGTTTTTGGGCCGGAATCGAAGTTTGCAAGGCAGGGCACTCCATTCTCAGTCCGAAAATCACCATCTACAAGGTAACCCGCACTTCTCTCATTCTCCTCGGTTTTTCATCATGTTTACTCTACAATGTGGTGGTTTTTCGAGTTGCATGAGGAATTTCTCTGAGTTTTGAGCCCTAAATTCCCCCAACCCTTTGGAATCCGAAATTTTGAAATCACATGGGCTTGCTATTTTTTTTTGGCTCTGTTCAGTAGGTTTCAATTGTGTTGCATAGCTGCCTGCTTGTTCTGTTGAAGTTTGGGGGTATTGCTTTGTGTTGCCGGGGTTGAATTCTGCTTCAGATTATTGTGCTCTGTTTTTGGTATTTTTGGGAAACAATGACTAGAACTAAGAAATTGGCGAATAAGGGGAAAGGAAAGGCTCCTGCTTCCTCATCCGGGCAAGCATCAGAAATTGTCCGGGAAATGGAGGAAGAGGAGGAAATGATTGCTAATCCGGAGAGGGGCCGGGCTAAGAGGAGAACGCTCGCCGAAATGCGAGCCGCTAAACAAAAGAAGTATGAAGAGGGAATTCCGGGGAGGGGGTTCAAGAATGAAAGGCATGTGGACATTGACAACCTTGGTGTGGAAAATCCTTTTGTTGTCCGCATCCGCGAGCAAGGCTTGGGTTACTACCTTGCTCCTAACCTTGGTTATAATAAGGACTTGGTTATCGAATTCTATAGGAACATTAAGGTTCCGGCCGAGGGGGAAGAGTGGAAAGAGGATGCTAAGATCACATCTAAGATTGGGAAGTTTCCAATAGAAGTAACTCCGGGTTTCATTGCTCATATTTTGGGTTACCGCCAACCGCCTGCCGGTGATGTTAACTATCCGGATGAGGAATATGTGAAGGATGAGGGTGTAATTCGGGAGTTGTACAAGAACCCGGGGGAGTCAAGTCTCCCGCATACCCCCGGAAGGTTCAAGGACGTTTACCGTTTAGTCAATCAACTTGTGCACCATAACTTCAATCCAAGAGGGACTGAGAACAAACCGGACATTCATGAGGGAGGGATGATCCATGCTTTTATGAATCCGGCTGTGGTGTGTGATTGGGCGCAAACTATTTTCATTGAGATGATCGATTTCAAATCAAAGGCTCCAGCCAACTCCAGAATGCCTTTTCCATGTCTAGTCACCGCCATTTGCTTTGGCCAGAAAGTTCCACAGTCAAAGTTTGTGCAAAGAGAGAGGCTTCATCCGGGGGACATTAATAGTTCTATACTTTCCAAGAGCATCTCACAATCCCGTCCTGCTGCCGCTGCTGCTGTCCCACGTGGGGCCTACTTGACCACTTTGCCACCCAAGGGTGCGAAGGCTTCAGCTTGGAACAAATTGCTTTTTTGTCAAGGGGTGGCCACTATGGGATGTATGAAGAAAATCAAGAAAGAGACCCGTGACAACGCAAGGAGGCAGCGGAAGATTGACCACAAGTTGGATTGGGTGTTGAGTCGAGAGGTGGGGCAGCCTAGTGAGCCTTATGTTCCGCCGCCAGAGGAGCCCGCTGAGGATAGCGATGATTTTGCTGAAGACGAGCCAGAATTCTTGGATAACGAGTAGGGTTGGTGGAGTAGTTTGAAAATCCCTCAACTTGGTCGGGGTGCGTGGTGGTTGACAGCCCACCTTTTATCATTTCATTTCGTTTCGTTGTTTTTAGTCTAGTTTGTTAGAACTTCTGACTGCAGTTGTTAGTAAGTTTTTGTTGGGCCGTCTTGTGGCTTTAAACTTGGTAGTTAGGTGATGGCGGCAAAAGGGTAGTTTGACCAAGCTAGTAAATGGCCGCCATCCCTTTTTGTTAACCGTTCTTTGAAACCAAGGTCGTTAAATGCTTATTAAGTCCTCTGTTGATCTTTAGTATGCCTTGATTCCATTTTGATTTATTGTTTGATAGTTAGCATACTTAGATTGTGGCATGTTGCTTTCAGGTTTCAAGTTCTTGTTTTTGTAGTTGTAAGTTCCGTTTAATGGTGCTCTCCACTTAAAGGGCATGGTATTTTTCTTCCCCATGCCTATTTCGAGCACCTTTTTGTGGGATATGGTTGCTTTGCATGCAAGTGTAGTTGTTATAACTTCGTATCCGTTTTTTTTTTGTCTTTTGACACTCATTTTGGATACTTGTTTATAACCTGCTCAAGATTAGTTAAACATTCAATCTTCGGCTACGAGTTGTTTTGGGATTAATTTAGTTGTTTTGAACTCTTGCCAACTAGTTGCATTATGTTTCGGTGCTAAGTAGCTTGTACGGAAGGATTGTTGTTTTCCCGTTTTCTTGTTGGTTTGGTTGCTAGGGGCTAGCAACGCTCAAGTTGGGGGGCGTGATTAGCACCTAAGATCGTTTGATTGTGGTGCTAAAGGTTCCCTTATTTATGGCGTTTTTATGCTTTATCGTCATTTTTATGCCATTTTGTTCTTGAGGTAGTTTGTTGAGTGTTTCAGGCTAAACGCCCTTAAAAGGCGTATTTTGATTGCAAGTTCAAACCTCAAGTGATTTCATTCAATTCTGCCCGGTGGAACTTGTGCCCAAGTGATCAAGATTGGAAGAGTGAGGTATCGGGCAAGCCAAGAAGCCGTCGGGTGTCAAGCCTTGGAGGCTGGCCTGAGATTCTGGAGTTAGCACGCGCGTATCGATACGGATTTGAGCCGTATCGATACCATTTGTTTAGTGGGGATCCAGCTTGTTCCGTATCGATACAGCCCAAATCTGTATCGATACGGAGGCGTTACGTGGGAAATGGGCATTTGGAGATAGCAGTGCCGTATCGATACTTTCCCTAGACCCGTATCGATACGGGAAGCTTCCGAGCAGATATTTGTTGCTTTTTGAGCCTTCCACTTTTGGAAATATCACCTTTTTAGATATTTGTTGTGAGAGAGAGTGGCCTTTTTGTATAAATATAGGACCTCTCTCTCCTCCATTACTCTCTGGTCTTTTTAACTTAAGTCTTCTTTGATTTCTTCTTTCCTCCATTAAAGCTCTACCAAGCTTTCTAGTGTAATTACTCCAAGAACACTTGTAAGTCTTTGCCGTTTGTTTAATTCTCGTTCATTAAAGTTGTTCGTACGGTTTAGATTGTTATTAATCTCAAGTTTATTTTCGCTTTTGTCGGTTAAAAGTTATGTCTCTTTTTCTTGTTTTAATTTATGCTTTAGCTATGTTTGAGTAGTCGTTTGGCTAAGTCTCGGGATAATCTTTCCCGGGAACTTAGGTTGTTATTTGGTTCTCGAAACCTCCGGGCTCTAAAGCATGATTTCCGGAATAGGGCTTAACTTGCACTTTTGGTCTAAATTAGGGGTGTTAATCCCTTGGTAAGAAGCTTAGCCAAGCGGTCTTGGCAAGTGACTTACCGAGGCCTAGTGGCCTTCTAAGTGTTCGATAAATATTAAAACCAAGTTTGGTTCGCCTCCGAGAAATCACTTCTTTTGTTAACTTAATCAATAAAGTAAAATCTTCCGGGCGTGAGCACGCGGTCGTGACTCTCGCCTGAGTTATATTCGAGAACCGGTAATTTCCTTTGTCAAGGGTTAGAAGATCTCGAGACTTGCCACTTTTAGTTTATCAAACCCGTTTCTAGTCTTCAACTTTCATATTTTCCACCTTTCAAAGCAATCCTAGTTGGCCGCCTTGAAGGCCGCAATCCCATCGTTTAATACCTACAATCCGAATAAGCTTCATCCGATTCTCTGTGGGAACGATCCCGGTCTTGCCGGTTTATTATGCTATCGACAATCTAGCCCTACGCTTGGGGTATCTCAACCTTAATTGAAGGCGAGGTTGTGGAGCTAAGCAAGGGGTAGTGGCAGTCATGAGAGAATCGTATAGACAGTAAGTCCTCCTGGTTGAACTAGAGTCGTGATGTGTAGTCTTGGTACTTCAATTACGTCATCGACGTTGGGATAATTACTAGTCGTGTTTTGTTTCTCCTTGAGATACCATACCTTGTTCATGTTATTCATTCTACCTGTCATCCCATTTGCATATAATGGTTGTGTAGATTTCTCTACTGGGCTAGTGTAGCTCAACCTATCATTTTTCAGGTGTGATCTCGGAGCAGTAGCTTGGAGTGAAGTGCATGCATTCAAGTGCATATTTTTCGAAGGAATTGGTAAAAGTGACTCATGGATAATTTGGGTAAATCATGTGTTTGGGAATATAATAGAATTTTAACTCTATTTCTTTTAATGATGTTATATATTCAAACTCTTAGAGTTGGATTTGTAATTTAATGACCAGGACATGGTGAACTCTTTTGGGGTATTATGTATGATAATGTGAGGAGTTTTATTTATGAAAAGCTATTTTATTTATGTTGAAAATCGAGGACGTGACAGTATCACTCTGCAACGCACTTGACCATTCACTATTTTTAGGTAAAATTGCTCCAACAAGATTGTAGTATCACTCTGCAACACACTTTACCATTTACTTCTACAACTATATATGGGTAGAATTGAATCATTAATTGGGAGTTGGGGGCTGCTGTGCCTTGAGGGACAGCAGCCTGCTATCCTGGGAAAAAACGATATCGTTCCGAGTCCGAAAACTTGATCCGAAATGTTCACTTGAAAGATCTCAACGCTTACTATGGCCCTTTTAAAAATCAAGTCAATCGAACATCGATAACTTAGTGAACGAATTATCTGTTTTAAGTGTTGTTAGCAATATCTAAAATATTTAGCCAAAAATTCAGTCAAAAAAGTGATTTGTTCACAAGGTTATTGATGTTTGATCGATTTGATTTTTTGCAAGGCCATAGTACGTGATGAGATTTTTTAAGCGAACGTTTCGGATCAAGTTCCGGGACGATATTGTTGTCCTTCAAGGCACAGCAGCCCCCCTAAGTCCCATTAATTAGTTCTTATTTTTGGTTTAATTTGTATGATTTTATTTGGACCAATTTCAAAACCAAACAAATATTTTCGATCGTTTCGGCCGATTCAATTTTTTTTTGGGAAAATTTCAAAATGGCACCTGAACTTTCAAAATCCCCAAATTGAGGCACCTACCGTTAGCTTCCATCCATTTCCTTTCCAAATCGGCTGATGTAGCTCATTTTTGGCGTTAAAGGGCCCCACTAGATATGTTAGGAAGTGAACTCAATGTACAAATTTAGGAAGTGAACTCATTTCTGGTTGTGATTGTGTGCATTGAGTTCACTTTCTAACATGTCTAGTGGGGCCTTATAACGTCAGAAATGAGCCACATCAGCCGATTTGTGAAGGAAATGGATGGAGGCTAACGGCAGATGCCTCAATTTGGGGATTTTGAAAGTTTAGGTGTTTAATTAAAATAAAATGAAGTTCAGGTGTTTTGGTGACATTAGAGTGAAAGTTCAGGTGCCATTTTGAAATTTTCCCCTTTTTTTTTCCTATTTTTATTTCACTCTAAAAAATTACAAGAGTGAGGCTCAGATTTGGGTATAATCAGGCGAGATATCCAACACCGCCATGGCTGCAACCACCCGGGTCGCCCCGCCATGAAACGGGTCGGATTCTCAACGCCTGAATCGATTGCTCAAAGATCCTAATATCGTCACAGCCTCTCACAGGATCGAGTAATTATTCAATGCTTCCCAGAGCTGTAACAGATCATACGACCATGTACACTCAATGGAAGGATCTGAAGGCTCTGTTTGGATGGATTGGAATTGGCTGTTGAATGATGGGAATGCGTTATGATCCTTCCCTGAAAACATTTCCCCAGTGAGTAGAAAGAAAGCAGACGACGAAGATCGAGGATTCGAGATGATTCTTCATCACCACAACCCTACACACACACACACACAGATAGAGAGAGAGAGAGAGAGAGAGAGAGAGAGAGAGAGAGGGCTGTTGATAGTGGAGGTGAAATCATCGGCAAATTTGGGGAGAGAGGCAACCGCCCTTGAAAAATCCCAAATCTCTCCACCGGAGCCTCATTCATGAGCATGAACCCTAGAACAAAGATCCAAGCCCAGTATTTATGTGCCTCGAAGTTCACTTTTTGACCTTGTTTGACCAGTTATTTACATCAGGAAAAGGGAAGAATGGTGAATTCGCGCGGTGAGGGCGAGGGGTATGTTAGACATTGTGTGAATGCATTATTCATGGCTTTCGGGTGTTCTGGTTTAAGAATTCTCTTTTTTATCATTAGTACGAGTATTTGTTTGTCTTTATTTTAAAAAAATTCATTTTTTTATTAGTTTATGTTAATTTCTTTTGCGGATCGTTGGTTTGTCGCAACGATAGAAAAATAAAATGTGAAGAATTAAGATCAAAATTTGAAAAAACTTCACTAAAGACAAACATGATCCAAAACAGATATTTTTTTCGATTAATTTTGACCAATGATAATATGCTACTCCCTTTTTGTCTTTTTAGTTAGGTGAATTTACTAATTTATCCCTCAATGCAATAAACTTCACAAAATGCATGGACAATTGTGTAAATTCATACACTACAAGACAAAAGGGGGAGTGACATTTGTAAAAAGGGGAGTGGCATTATCATTTCCCTTAAATTTTTTTTGAACTTATTAATATTGGTCTATATTTTTAAATTTTTCTAATTTTTCTTTGAACTTATTATTATTGGTCTATATTTTTAAAATTTTCTAATTTCTCTTGTGCAGATAAATTAAAAATCTACACACAAAAAATTGACGCAAACTAGCAAAGACGAAACCAAAATATAACTCGTAAAGATTATTAAGCCAAAACATCCCTTATCAATCACTCTTCCCGTCACTACAAGAAATATTGCTTTTTCCGGCATTTCATAAATGCCGTTAAAAGTTAAAAAAATGCCGGAAAAGAATATTACCGGCATTTGTTAGGTATTACCGGCATTTATTACAAATGCCGTCTAGGAATGTGTCGATAAAGGTACAAATGCCGGGAAAGGTCTCCATAAATGCCGGAAATAGTTGGACTCATTTGCGGCATTTGTACAAATGCCGGGAAAAATTGTACCATATAAGACCCCAAAAAAATGCCACGTGTCCGCCACGTGGCGCCCTCGTGTCAGCCACATGGCGCTTGCGTGGCGCCCACGTGTCGTGCAAATTTTGTGGAGAAATTGCTTGCCCCAACTTTCGAACTCGTGACCTTTGCCTCGCGCGCGCGTGAGGCTACCAACTGGGCTAGCTACCATATTGGGTCAACTTGCACATTGAAAAATATTTATATTAAACGGAGGTTTTTTCCGGCATTTTTTTAACAAATGCCAGTAATAGTTTGGTGGTATTATTTTGGCGGAAAACTCGACTTTTGCCGGCATTTTTTTAAACAAATGCCGGTAATAATTATTTTTTCCGGCATTTTCTTGAAATGCCGGGAATAGTGGCTTTTCCGGCATTAATTAAAATGCCGGGAATAAAAATGCCGGGAATGACCATTTTTCTTGTAGTGCGTTACTGATAAAAAAAAAACAAAATCACTCTTCCCGTTAAAGTGATTATTTGGCAATGCTGGATTCCAGGTCGTTCTCTATTACCCTTTATAGTTCCACTAGAATTTATAAACTTAATAATGAAATACACAAAAATATGTGGCGTAGATGGTGTTAGCGCATTCAATCAACATAATTTTTGACAAAATTAATATTGTCCGTGAATGTTGAAAATGTAATCGTAGAAGTGGACAAAAAGGTCCACAAATGGGATGAATGTAATCGGTGAGGCGGAAGAGTAGCCAGTGAACAAAGCTAGCTAATAGATATATGTGAGCGGCCGCTAGTGGGCGGAAGAGTAGCAGTGGATGCCCATCGGAGGGCGGAAGAGTAGTCAGTGAACGAAGCTAGCTAACAGATATACGTGAACGGGCAGAAAACAGGCGGAGCCACACCTAATTTCTCCTCTCTTATGGCAAAATTGCCCCGCCAAGAAATGGGTTGCAGTATCCCACCATACGAAATCAAAATAGTATCATCACAGCCTTTTCCAATTGGGAAATCTCACTGTCATCTTAGTACACATTACCCCAGCAGCAAGAACAACACAGAAGAAAAGATTTAAAAAAAAGAAGAAGAAGGCGGTCATGCGCTTGATGTGACCGCAATTACCTAATCAAATCCTTCGCAACCACGCCCAAAAATTTTCAAAAATGGCCTACTAATTTTGTTAATAGGACTCAAATCACCTTGATAAATAACCTTCTCTAATTGAGCCTCATTTTGAATTCAGGAGTTTCCCACCACACTGTTTCAGCTGTACGTACACAAAGTTCTAAGCATACACAGAGAGGATTTTCTTTTTGAAAAAAAACAATCACAGAAATTCCACCCGGAAATTGAATTCTACACTCTATTTTTTGACATCTACACTTATTTTTCTGGATTTTAGTGTTGAAAGTGTTTGTAATTTTTTTGCTAGAACACAAAAAAGGAGTGTAGATGTCAAAAAATGAAGTGTAGAATTCAATTTCCATTCCTCCCTGACTTTCGGCTCAAATGTTAATCCGATGCATAGTAGGTCCATAAACTTCTGCTTCCAAATAATTTTTGCTGCCTTTTGACAACTTAAAAAGTGGGAGAAAATAAAATAAAATTCCTATTTTCCACTTGAGGAAAGAAAAAAAAAAAAAGAAAGAAAAAGGAAAGGAAAGTGCGGAGGAAATTTTTTCTTTGTTTTCGTAATTTTCTTTCTTGTTTCTTCTCAATGCAAATATTACAAAAGATATTTTCCCGTCCTTTCTTTTCTTTCTATGTATTCCAAAAAAAAACAGAGCAAAAAAGCGTCCTAAACAAACAAAGCCAAAAAAAAACCAAAATTGAAAAACAGAGCAGAAAGAATATTCCAACAAAATAGGAAAACATGAGCCAATGAACAATTCTATTAAATCCTACGGAAAAAACTAAAGCAGCAAAATAAAAAAAAATATCAGTATATATACGTACAAACGGATTCATATATGCATGTGGGTTTATGAAAGAGAGGTTGAGGCTCAGATCTACCTGAATCAAGACATGACATGCAGTGACTCCGCCATGGCTGCAACGGGTTGCCCCGCCAATAAACGCGTCGGACCTCAACTCCTGATTTGAACCCCCGAAAATTTCTCATTGCAGCCTCTTTTAACAACAGTTTTTTTTTTTTTTTTTGGGTTTAAGCTTGGTTTGGTTGCTGCTGCTCCTGATATATATATATATATATATATATAGAGAGAGAGAGAGAGAGAGAGAGAGAGCATGAAAAACAGAAAGCCAAGCGATGAAGCAAAGATGGTTGGATATAATCCAATCCCCATTCTCTCTCTCTCTCTCTCTCTCTCTCTCTCTCTCTCTCTGCACATACACATATACATATATGCATACATATACACACATTGATCAAATATTAACAGGAAAACAGAAAGCAAGTACAGATCAGAGATCAGAAACACACACACGAAGGGGGGGTTGGTTTTTTGAGGCATTGGAGATGAAATCATCGGCCTAATGTTTTTGTATACAGAGAGGATACAGAAACTTCCCCATCTCTGTGAGTGAGTGATTGAGGCCTCATTCATCATTCAATTTCCTTGTGTTTTTGGCTCCAAGGGCTTTATTATTTGCAGGGATTCTTTGGGTTTAACTTTAGTAGTATATTTCTCTCTTGTTCAACTTTCTTTTTGCAGGTAGCAGTGGGCAGGTTTAGGACACATGCCATTCTGGTGATTATGTGTAGGGGTGGATGATAACAAAAAGCTATGTTTTTTAAAATCAGATCTCTCAAGGCTATTCCGAAATGTGAGAAATTTTTCAGTGCCGAGCGGGCACTGGCCACGTGCCCAGATCTATTTGGACTTGAGGAGGTGTTTTGATAATTTTACACTTAAAAATTACCCAAACTGATCTAAGCCGTCTAAAACACATTTGGACGGCTGAGTTAGTGCTCGGCACCACGTGGCCGGTGCCCACCCGGCACTGAAAAACTTCTCCCGAAATGTACTCTAAAACATTTCGTGTCATTCTAGGAAAATTAATTTTGGCCTGTATTTTTATGGTAAAAATAATCTTGCACTCTTCTATTGTCCTCTTGTGCTCATTTTCTTGTCTTTTTTCCACGTGAAAAGATAAGAAATGCCATCTATTTGTGAAAGTGAATTCATGAAAAAGGTAGTTTAACAATTTCACGTGAGTAAAAATAATAGAGAAGTAGTGCAAGATAGTGCAAAAATTATTTCTCTTTCTTTATTCGTTTTTTGTCGTTAGGTATGTTTTTTCAAAACCGATTCATCAAAGATATGTTTTTTTTTTTTTTTAAAGAATCATTAAAGATGGATTTTTTATTTTTTTATAGAAAATCTTGTGTTTTTTTACATCTTGACTAAACTTCGACTGTAATTTTCTCTGACCGGACAAACAATATTGTTCAAGTCCATTGTTTTTTTTTTTTGTTCAAGTCCATTGTTGCAGTCCACTGTCCACTAAATGAGCTAACTGAAAATCACCTTCTGGGTAACATTCTTCTTGATTGCAGGTCACTAATGGCGGAGTTTGAGACGGTTTCTATCGAGCATGTTTATCGTGAAGCAAATCACTGTGCGAATACATTGGCAAAGAACGTATCAGTTGTGGTCGGAGATTTTTATATCTACCCTAGTTTCCCAATTTGTATTGCAAATCTCTTTTATGCGGATTTGATACGGGTTGTTTACCCCTGACTTGTAAACTCTATTTAGTTGTTTTTAATGCATAGAATTTTACCCAAAAAAAAAAAAAGAGAGCCCACATTGCTTATGAATGTTGTTTTACCTTGTAGAATCCTTGATAGAGGCCCGTGGTCGAAAATGGCATCTGCCCCATTTGTATGTCAATTCCGTATATATAATGTTTGGTGTTTACTGCTTAGTGTTTGTTTACATACGTTTTTTTTTAATTTTATTTTTTAAATTAAGTGTTCAGGATAACTTACGTGTACTTGGACTAATTCTGAGGAATCATAAAATCACCGTCCACTAGCGGGCCTCACTTAAAAAGCCTGAGCAAATTCTCCGGTTGGACTAACCCCAAAAAGGGTTTTTTTTTTTTTTTTTGGATATAACTGGCATAGATAGAACAGAAATTAAAACATAGTTCTAGGGAGCTTGACTCCCCTTACATCATCAAGGATAACCTTATTAATACAATTCAGAATCGATCGACTGAATAACAACAAGGCTATTACAAATATTACTAAAATTTGCTTTTGCAATGGCATCCGCACTTCGATTGGCCTCCCGGTACACATGATGCACCTTCGCTTTAAGGCGATCTAGCAACACCCTGCAATCAGAAAAAATATTACTGAACTCATGGCTACCCATCTCTTTCTTGCTAATGAGTTGCACCGAGGTCATAGAATCTGTTTCCACACAAATGCCCTGCAAATTTCGCTCCCGTGCAAGTTGCAAAACGTCCCGAAGAGCCCGACACTCCACGACAGTGCTGGACGAGGCTGTAACATTTTTCCTTTGAAATCCTACCACCCAACTGCCATGGCAGTCACGAATTAGGCCACCTGCATTTCCAGTTCTCAAGCCCACATCATAGAAACCATCTGTATTGGGTTTGAAACTCCCCTGCAATGGAGGAGACCCCATCCCACTAATTCGGTTCTTTTGCCACGAGAATCACACACAAAACTCCATTCAAGGGCAAGGTTAATAACATATATATCTAGTTTTAACCGAAGGGTCAGAGCCAGAAGAATCAAATAGAACGAAGAGCAAGAGGGAAGAAGAAAAGAACTCGGAACCGAATGCGGTATCCCAATCCCACACCACAAATTTTGAGCTGAGACACAATCCCTCAACACATGGGTAATCGATTCCGGAACCTGACAACCGGCAGGACAAGGATCATTAATGGCAATATTTTGAATCGCAAGAAAGACTTTAGTAGCAAGTCTATCTTGAAGGGCGAGCCAAACAAAATATATAACACGCGGGTGAGAGGTTTGTTTATATATGTTTTATGAACACGTAGCGATAGATTCGCATGAGAAAATAATTAAATCAGTGCTAATTAGCTAAAGGTGTTGAGGTTGGCTTGTTGACGGAACGGGCTTAAATCTCTGGCTCGAGCTTGTTTAGTAACTTAATGAAGACCGTGCGGCCCCCTACATGGCTACATGGGATCGGAGGAGAGTTTGGTCCGATTTTGGTGATTTCACAACGGACCAGTCTACCCACACAAATAAAAGTGCACATATTATGCACAGATTTTTTTTGTGGGGCCCACCACGGGTCACACACAAATGATCCAAGCCGTTCATTAAATGTAAAACACTTTCAATGGTCACTATGAAAAATCAGTTCAATTTGATACCTATAAGTTCTTGACCCAATCATCAAACTTTTCATTGAGATTTCAATAAAATGAAAAATTAAATAATTGGATCGAGCACATATAAGTATCGTATTAAGCTTATTTTTTCACGGAAACCCTTGAAAAAGTGTTTTACATTCAATGAACAAGGCCCCTTAGCTGGTTAATTTGCGGTTTAAGTATCGTATTAAACTTATTTTTCTACCTAAGCTGGTTAATTTGCTTTGGAATTTTAGAATTAGAACAAGGCCCCTTAGAAAAGCTCAACAAAAATCAGAGAAAGAAACCATCCTAACAAAAACAAAGAAAAAAAAAATCAGTAATGTAGATAGGGACTCGATAAAACTAATGAAAAATATATATATAAAAAAAAAAAAAAAAACAATCAAAACAAACAAACATATCAGGAAACGTAAATGGGTGTATGGAAGAGGCCAAGAGGGTGATGCTCAGGTCTACCTAAATCAAGACAGCAACTTCGCCATGGCTGCAATGGGTTGCCCCGCCAATTAAAGTGTGGGACCTCAACTCCTGAGTTGAACCCAGAAAAATTTCTCATCATAGCATCTTTGAACGGAGAAAAATTTATTTACGTAGCTCAATCTCACGTGTCCAAAAGTATTTTGGATGATTCGGATTTAAAAAAATTATTCCAGCGAAGAGTTAAGATTGCCGAGATAGACGGGTGAGATTGCGCGCTTCTATGAAACACTCATTTACAGCTCCCCCGTGAATAAGTCAATCTCCTTTGAACAACAATTTTTAGTTTCGAGTTAGAACTAGCCACGAAAAAACAGATCACCGCTTTGGTTTGATTTAAGTTTTCGGTTCGGTTCACAGATTTTTTTTGTTCACCCGTACCGCAAGATGGCTTTGCTTTGTCAACACGATATCACCTATGTATACTTGTGTGGGGCAACTATTATCTCATGCTGTACCAGTTGATGATAAATTGATAATAACAAGACAACTCTTGGACTATACACATTAGAATGACTTTAAGACCACAAAACATGTAATAGCTTTCATGTGTGTACATTGGCCTATATGACTGTTGTTCACTATAGAGACAGAAAAAGAGAGGCTCAGACATCTATTTCATTGATCTATTTTCATCAATGAAGAGAATAATGCATCCACCTTAGCTGCAACAATGCCTATTGAGAGGAAATTTCAAGTCTCTTCCACTGTATTATGTAATTCTATTATTGTATGTCTATAATCTTCTGTTCAAATATTTCTATTATCTTATTCATTGGTTACTCACCGGCCGATGAGTAACCAATGAATTAGATAATAGAAATATTAGAACGAAAGATGATAGACATATAATAATAGAACTACATAATTTCTCCTCTCCCACGGCAAAATTGCCCCGCTAAGAAATGGGTTGCAGTATCCCACCATATGAAATCAAAGAGGAGTATCATCATAGCCTTTTCCAATTGAGAGATTACTCACAGTTATCCTATTACACTAACCTAGTAGCAAGAACAACATAAAAAAGCCAATGAAAAAAAAAAGAACATAAAAATGGTGGTCACGTGGTCAATGTGACCACAATCACCTAACCAAAACCAAGTCCTTCGCAACCACGCCCACATTATGTACATCGCAAATACTCTTATAAAAAACAACCTACTATCGGCGTCCTTTATCTTAGGCGATAGCACAGTTGTGTTGTGTTTTGTTTTGTATTTGCTAAACCCTTGTAATCTTTTCTCATTAATATATATGATGTTCTTCTTTGATGCCAAAAAAACAACAACCTACTAATACTGTTGATATAGAGAACTCAAATCACCCTAATTGAGCCTCGTTTTGAATTCAACTCAATTTCTTGGGGAGTTTCCCATCAAATTCACACTCCTTTTATCTCATCAGTACATACACCAAGTTCTAAGCATTCAAAGAGAGGATTTTCTTGGTAAATAAAAAATAAAAAAAGAAGAGGATTTTCTTATTGAAAAAAACCATCATAGAAAATTATTCTTTGTTTTGGAATTTTCCTTCTTGTTTTGTCTCAACCCAAACAAGGAAAAAATATTTTGCATTCCTTTCTTTTTCTTGTCATGGGTTCCAAATGAAAACGGAGCAAAAAAAAATGCCCTAAACGAACAGAGCGACAAAACAAATTGAATAACAAAACAGAGGAAAACAGAGCCAATGAACATAGGACAGTGAGCAGGCTCTTCCGAGAGATTATTACTACTCCACTATATAACCTAGCAGCAAGAACAACGCACACCCAAAAAAGAAAGAGAATTGTAAAAATGGAGAGAAAAAGTTGATCGTGAGAGCCAAATGTACTTCAGAACTAACCTAGTCCCTATACCAAATCCTTCGCAATCACGCCCGAACAAACCGCATATGAAAAAAGAGAGGAAAAAAACGTACCAACAAAGGAATGTGAAACAGAGAAAGAAGCCTTCCCAAGAAAACCCAACAAGAACACATTGATCAAAGATTAACAGAAAACAGAAAGCAGATACAGATCAGAGAAACACACACACACAGAGGAAGGGTAGTTGATTTTTTGAGGCATTGGAGATGAAATCATCGGCTTCATGTTTTTGTATACAGAGAGGGGGAGAGAGAGAGAGAGAGAGAGAGAGAGAGAGAGAGGCATCTCTGTGAGTGAGTGAGGCCTCATTCAATTCTGGGTTAGAAAACCTCCTTGTGTTTTTGGCTCCAAGGGCTTTATTAATTGCAGGGTTTTGGCTTTTACTTATTTCTCTTGTCTGAAACTTTCTTTTTGCATGGAGCAGTGGGTAGTGTTAGGACACATGCTATTTTGGTGATTATGTGTAGGGTGGATCATGATAAAGCTGTTTTTTGAAATCAGATCTCTCAACTCTCCAGGAGGAAAAAAAATTTAGTGCCGAGCGGGTACCACGTGGTGCCCGCTCGCGCATCTGAACCGTCCATTTCATTTTTGAACGGCTCGATTTGGAGAGAGAAAGTGTTGGGGTGAGAAGAGAGAGAGAGTTTCAATCCGAGCCGTCCAAAAGTGTATCGGACGGCTCAGATGCGCCGAATGGGTACCACATGTGATATACCCGCTCAGCACTGAAAAATCTCGGATTACGGACAAAGTATTACAAGTAAAAAATAGAGTATTTATTACCGGTAATAGTTTAAAAATGTATCCATTGATTGTCGAGATGGACGGCTGAGATTGGGCTCTGCTGTGAATAAGTTTCTTTTGTTCTGAAATACTCTAAAATGAGACCAATCATAAATAGAGTAAATTTTCCATTGAAATTTTGGAGGAAAAGTTGAGGTTTGGAGAGAAATTGATGAAGTTTTGAGGAAAATGAAGAATGGTAATTGAAGTTCATGTAAGTAGTTGTATTTTTCAAAATTTTGAACTTTGAAAAATTGGGTTGGAGGTTCTCTAAAAGATTAGTATGTGAACGGTCATTTGCATGTAAGAATAGGATCAATTACTGATTTTTTTTTTTCCCAGTTTTGTAAAAGAAATAACTTGGTTGTCAGCTAAATACGGTACTCAAAAAATGCAGGAAAGTGGGACATTATCGTACTTCCATTTTAATTTGTTTCCTTGCTGAGAGAAAATATAGGGAAGGAGATACTCTCAGGTAGTCTCCGGTTTCTTTCAGAAACTAGCGGCCCTGTGCCCCTCATGATCAGAGCAATTTCATTTTAGAAATCGCAAGAGTATAGCAATTATGTTAAAAATTATAGTCTAAGAAGATCAACAAAAGAATAATTGCAATTCATTTATCTTAAGATGAATAGATTCAGATTCAGTATTCCAAGTTTATTTCAAACTGTATGGTAAATATAATTGATACATTTTAGAACGAAAACATTTTTCTCAATTGTGACCTAAAGAGGGCTCACAAATGGGTTGCTGCTTGCTTCTAACAGTTTGCTCGAAAATTGACAAATTTAAAGGAAAAGCAAAACAATTGTTTCTAACTGTCAACAATTGTTTTACTTTAATCTAATTTATTTTTACTTTAATCCAAATTATTGTGGGTGAGATTCATTACCATCCTAATAATACATAGAAGTACATGGTTCCTGTCACTTCGATTATAAGAGCTTATTTTTCGTTTTGGGCCGGGGAGGATACGATAAGATTATCCTTTTCATTAAAAACTGGATGGGCTTCTGACCCATTAAATTGGGACTTCAAAATGGTCTACATATGTAAGTTGTGCTTTTTGGGTTGTTCTTTTCTTATCTTTCAGAATATTGAGAAAAACCAGCTTCTCTGGATAAAAGCATATAATAAAATCTCTAGTAAAACGATTATTCTAATCTTCGCTCAAAGAATGTAGGATAATAGGTAAAATGTGTATTGATATTTGAAAGTGTATTAGCTAATATCCGTGAAATATGCATTAATATCTGAACTTGTTTAGAATTATTAGCATATTTATTATTTTCTGCTTAGTAGACCGAGGTTAGCAAAGGTGGTGTTTATCAATCAAAGGAATTTAAAATGAATGCTAACCCCACTTTTAATCCTTAGCATTGTAATCTCTCTCTCTCTCTCTCTCTCTCTCTCTACAATGAAATCTGTGTCAATTTGAAAACAAACACAACTGTTTATGGTCCCCAAGGATTAGTAATCTTGTATTGCAAAATTCCTATCTTGTATTGAGCACCCCATTTGTTTGATTTAAGCCACACCTTCAAAAGTTAGAATTACAAAAAAGAATTTTTAAGGATCTCTACGATCAAAGTTCGGAGTAAGATAAAGGGTAGCATAATTAACTGCTAGTAGACAATGGGTTTATAGTCTCCCACGAAGTCAAAGTGCGCAAAAGCTAGCCCGGACACTTGGTTATAATAAAATGATAGCCTAATTAACCCAAAGGAAGAAAGCCAAAATACAACAAAACTTCATAACTTTGCTCAACATAAATACTCGTACAAAAATCAGGATTCTACAATATAACTATACAAAGCCTCATAACCCAAACACCTCCTACACTACACCTCCTTGTAAATACACCACATTGATGGTTTTGCTTTGTGCACCAAATATCAACTGTTAATACATTTTTCGCGAGCGGCGAGCCCATTATCCCGTGTTGTACTAGTAAGAAATGAGGCAATGACATTACGACCACGAAACAAAATAGCTTTTATTTATGTAAATTAGCCTATACATCTGTTGAACATTACATGGACAGCAAAATGAGGCTCCGATATCGACTTCATCAATGCAGAGAAGCATGCACCCACCTTAGCTGCAACAATGACCCCTTGAAAGGACTTTAATGTCTATTCCACAAAAATTAATCCCTACTCTAGTTGCATTCTTCAAGTCCCATAATCGTTAACATACATTTCACATATTGATGTTGTGGATGAGTAGCTAGTGAATAAAACTGGCGGGTGGATGAATAGCTAGTGAATAAACCAACATAAATATGTGAAACCTATGTTAAACAATAAAAGGGCTTGAAACCTACACCAAGAGCAGAAATTAACTTCTCCTTTTCAGACAGGCAAAGTTGCCCTGCCAAGAAATGGGTCACTATAACGCCACGCATGAAGTCGAAGAGAAGTATCATCATAGCCTTTTCCCTACGGTAGATTATTCAGTTACTTCACTAATAAGAACAACAAAAACGAAAAGAACTTTGTTTGGTTTCAATTTTGAGAAAAAAAAATTGATGTAAGGAATGATTATGAATAGAGAGATACCGATAGATAAACTTATTGAGAACCGTACATAGCATAATTTTTTTTTTCATAGTGGATCCATGAACTCTTTTGCAATATCTTATTCCCAACTGCCTTTTGGCAACACAAAAAGTGTGTGTGTGTGTGTGTGTGGGTGGGGGGATTCAATCAACAACCCAACAAAATCATATTTTCCACAACAGACCCAATTACTGGAAAACATAGCAAAAAGAACCCACTAATCAAACAGAGCAAAACCCAAAAGAAAAATAGAGCAAGAAAAGCATTCCAACAAAAACCCAATAGAAAAACAGAGCCAATTGTGGGTTTATGAAAGAAGGGGTGAGGCTCAGATCTACTTGAATCAGGACAGTGACTCCGCCATGGCTGCAACTGGTGCCCCGCCATTAAACGGGTCCGATCTCAGCTCCTGATTTGAACCCAGAAAAAAAAATTCTCATCACAGCCTCTGTAAACAACAGGTTTTTCTTTGGGGGGGTTTAAGGTTGGTTTGGTTGCTGCTGCTGATGACATAGAGAGATAGAGAGAGAAAAAGCATGTACAAGAAGCAGAAAGCCAAGCAAGCAACAAGGGTTGGAAACAAGCCAGAGTCCAAACCCCATTCTCTCTCTCGACATACACACATACATATATGCATACATATATACATATAGATCAGAGATCAACAGAAACAGAAGCAGCAGATATAGATCAGAGATCAGAAGACACACACACACACCCAAAGGGTTGTTGATTTGTTTGAGGTTTTGGAGATGAAATCATCGGCTTCATCTCTTTATACACACAGAGAGGGGCAACCACCCCCTGAAACTTCCCCATCTCTGTGACTGAGTGAAAGAGGCCTCATCCAATTCTGGGTTAGAAAGAAACCCTTGATTGGTTTTGGCCCCCAGGGCTCTTTTATTGCAGGGTTTTGGCTTTTACTTTATTTCTCTTCTTTAACTTTCTTTTTACAGTGGGTTGTGTTAGGACACATGCTATTTTTGAAAGAGTGTAAATTTTGTCGAGATGAGCCGGAAAAGATGGTTTTCCGCCACCCTGTGGACCCTTTTCGTGCATTTTTTTTAGTAATTTAAATCATGTATCTTGTAAAACTTATAAAATAATGTATCTACGTAAAAAATCAGCTTGTCTGGACATCGATAGATATGTCAAAAGTTGAGGTTTTTAACGAAAAAATGAACGGTTTTGGATAGTTTAACTTAAAAAACAGTTGACAGATCCATACCGTCCATTTTTTCGTCTAGAACTCAACTTTTGACATACCTATCAATGTCCGGACAATCTGATTTTTTTGCATGGATACATTATTTTACAGACTCTACAAAGATGCACGGTTTAGATTATTCAAAAAAATGCGCGAAGGAGGCCCACGAGGGGTGTTGGCGGAAAACTGCCTCTGTTCGGCTCATCCGGATAGAATTTAAACTCTTTTTGGAATCAGATCTCTCAAGCACCCCTACCAACTGAGGTGCCGAGCAGCATCTGATCACTCATCTAGGCAAGGATAGTTGCGATTAAATATGAACCGCTCATTGCTCAGTCAAGATCCGAACCGTCGATTGCTTAAATGAATGGTCAAATCAGCCGCTCAGCACCGCTGCCAAGCATTGTCACTTGGCAACATCTCCCATTCGTGTTATTCTAGAAAAATTAAGTTCGGAGAATTTCCATGGGAAGTAATTTTGCACTTTCTGTTTGTCCTCTTGCCCACATTTACTTGTCTTTATTCACGTGAAAAGATAAAAATGTCTTCTACATGTGAAAGTGAAAAAAGTAGTTTAATAATTTCACGCGAGCAAAAACAATAGAAGTAGTGCGAGAGAATAAAAAGAGTGCAAAAACTTTTTCTCTATCTTTATTCGTTTTTTGTCTTTAGGTAAATTTTTTTTAAAACCAATTCATTAAAGATATGTTCAAAAAGAATTCATTAAAGATGATTTTTTGTTTTTACGCAAAAATCTTACTGTATTTTCTTTTTTACATCTTGACTAAACTTTGACTGTAATTTTCTCTGTCTGGACCAACAATATTGGACAAGTCCATTATTGCAGTCCACACGACAGAGCCCACATTGCTTATCAATGTTGTTTACCTTGTAGAATCCTTGATAGAGAGGCCTGTGGTCCAAAATTGTATCTCTCCCATTTGTATGTCAATTCCGTATAACTAGTGTTTAGTATTTACTGCTTCGTATATGTTTTCTTTTTTTTTTCCTTGATAACCACCAACCAGGTGTCCGAGTTAGCTTATCGCTTAGTGTTTGTTCAAGGCAATGTAGCTTCTTCTAAAGTATGACAGAGGAAAATAGATGGTGTTTGTGGTCTCGCATAATCGAAAAGTATTCCAAAAGAACTGAGACGTTCAGTTTCATTCTTCATTCTTCGATGAAATCCCACATTTAGAACCCGTTATGATAAGGTGAATTAAATGTGACATATTATGAGAGAATGACATGTCTTTTAAAGCGAAAAATAAGTACTTGAAAAATAAAAAGTTTAGCAGAACAGAACCTAGATCTAAGCAAAAGCAAAAGTTTTACATCACGATAATTTTTTAGGTCATCATTTGACTCATTTATACAAAATATTCACGTTTTAGGCCGGGGAGGATAGAATCAGTGTGGAGTGCTACCCAATGTTACTAATGAGGCAACTCTTGGAAAATATACATCAGAATAACTCACCACAACAGCTAATGTGTTTGCATTGGCCTATACGGCAGCTGTTATGCGCAGAGTAGCGTAGACAGAAAAATGAGGCTCAGATGTCTATTTTTCGTCAATTAACAGAATAATGCACTCACCATAGCGGCAACAATGCCCCATCGCGAAGAAATTTACAAGTCTCTTCCACTTAATTATGTGGGCTTTTTGCGTGTCTATCCCCAATCCCAATCACGTACAGCTGTGTTAACTCGTGCCTCAGTTACTCTTCTGGTGGGCGGATGAGTAGCCCACTTGCAGACAGCTATACGTAGACGGGAGCGGGGAAAAACCCACAAAAAAGGACACATGATCTCTCTTCTCCCAGGGCAAAATTAGCCCGCTATGGGTGGCTTTATCCCACCGCACGACGGCAAAGAGGAGTATCATCACAGCCTTTTCCAACTGAGATATTTTATCCGAGTAGTCGAGTACGTTATCCTAGCAGCAAGAACAACACAAATCAAAAGATGTAAAAGAGTTGGTAATGGAACTCATATCACAGGCTCTTTTGATCTTCATCAAGATCAGAGGTAGCTCTAATGGAGCCTCATTTTGAGTTCAACTCCTCAAGTTCTCAGGGAGTTGACCATCACTCTTTACATATACCAAGTTCTAAGTATGCACATAGAGGATTTTCATTTTGAAGACATAATTTGACAGAAACTCCGGCTGATTTTCGGCTCCAATTTTGATTAGGTGCATATACTGGATCCACCAAAGTTTTTGTAATTTCTGATTCCAAATCATTTCTGCTGCCTTGGCGACATAAAATGTGGGGGGGGGGGGGGGAATCCTTTTGAACAAACATGAATGAATGCAACACAAGCAAGAACTGGGGGTACAACATGCGTGCTGAGCCAATTTCGACCGTCCATGGCAAGTAATAGACGGCTCAGATCGCATCTCAGCCGAATAAATCTCGGCCTTCCATTGTTATTTGGTTGAGATGCAATCTGAGCCGTCAACTGCTCAGCATGGACGCAACACTCAGCTTGCACCCCAGATTCCACAAGCAATACCCCAGCAAAATCATATTTTTTCACACCAGACCCAATACCAGAAAACACAGCAAAAAACCCAAAAGAAAAATGGGAAGTTTTTCAGTGCCGGGTGGACACCGGCCAAGTGGTGCCGAGCACCATCTTGGCCGTCCAAACGTGTTTTGGACGGCCCAGATCTGTTTGGGTAAATTTTGAGTGTAAAATTATCAAAACACCCCCTCAAGCCCAAACAGATCTAGGCCGTCCAAAACACGTTTAGACGGCCGAGATGTGTGCTCGGCACCACGTGGCCGGTGCCCGCTCGGCACTGAAAAATTTCTCAAGAAAAATAGACCGAAAGAGAACATTCCAACGAAAACCCAGTAGAAAAACAGAGCCAATATCAATACTCCATATTTATAGACGGATAATACCAAATATATAGAAAAAGAAAACTGAGGAGCAAAAAAAGCAAATCAATGGATGCATAAAGGGATTCATGTGTGTGTGTGTGAGGTTTTATGAAGGAGAGGGTGAGGCTCAGATCTACTTGAATCAGGCCGAGGAGGACATTGACTCCGCCATGGCTGCAACTGGTTGCCCCGCCAGTAAACGGGTCGGATCTCAACTCCTGATTTGAACCCAGAAATGTTTCTCATCACAGCCTCTTTGAACAACAAGAAGTTTTTGGGTTTAGGGTTTTGGTTGCTGCTGCTGTTGCTGCTGATAGATCATAGATTTAGAGAGAGAAAGAAGAGCATGTGCCAAGAAGCACAAAACCAAACAATCCAATCCAATCCAATCCAAACCCAACTCATAATTATCTCTCTCTCTCTCTCTGTCTGCCTGCATATATACATACACACATACATACATATATAAGTATGTAAAGGTTAACAGAAAACAGAAGCAGATGCTGATCCCAGAGATCAGAAACACACACACACACACACACACCCAAAGGGTTGTTGATTTGTTTGAGTTTTTGGAGATGAAATCATCGGCTTTCATCTCTTCGTACACACAGAGAGGGGCAACCACCCCCAGAAACTTCCCCATCTCTGTGACTGAGTTGAGGCCTCATTCAATTCTGGGTTAGAAAGAAACCCCTGTAGTTGGTCCCAAAGAGCTCTTATTGAGAAATTTTGGCTTTAGCTTGGGGAAAATTTCAAAATACCCCCAACCTTTACACCAAAATTTAATTAGACTCCCAACCTTTTAAAAACTTCAATTTTACTCCCAACGTTATCTTCCGTTAATCAAAATGCCCCCTTCCGTCCGAATGACTAACAGATTTCGTTAAAAGCTCCGTTAAATAGCGTCCCAATCGAATTTCGATGATCCGAGCCGTTCAATATGTTCAAAACGTGATTTTAAGGGTACCGCAGAGAAGTCAGCAAAAAAAAAGACCGAGAAGGGCTTCATCTGAACAATTTTTTATTAAATAGTTTAATAAAAAATTGTTCAGATGAAGCCATTTCCGATCATTTTTTTTGTTGATTTCTCGCGGGTACCCTTAAAATCAAGTTTTGAACACATTGAACAGCTCAAATCATCAAAATTCGATTGGAAAAGAGGAGGTGCAGATCAATCCGGATTTTGTTCAAGTCCGGACATCCGGATTTTGCTTCGGTCTGCACCTCCCCTTTTCGATCGAATTTTCATGATCCGAGCCGCTCAATGTGTTCAAAACATGATTTTAAGGATACCCACGAGAAATTACCAAAAAAAATGATCGGAAAGGGATTCATCTGAACAGTTTTTTATTGAATAGTTTGATAAAAAACTATTCAGATGAAGCCCTTCCTGGTCATTTTTTTTGCTGATTTCTTATGGGTACCCTTAAAATCACGTTTTGAACACATTGAGCGGCTCGGATCATCAAAATTCTATCGGGAAGATATTTAACGGAGTCTTTAACGAAATCTGTTAGTCATTTGGACGGAAGGGGGCATTTTGATTAACGGAAGATAACGTTGGGAGTAAAATTGAAATTTTTAAAAGATTGAGAGTCTAATTAATTTTGGTGTAAAGGTTGGGCGGTATTTTGAATTTTTCCCTTCAGCTTGCTTTTCTCAGTTTAACTTTCTTTTTACAGGTGGCAGTGGGGTTGGGACAGAGACAATTTTGGTGTTTATGGCTTTTAATTAATGAATGAACACCTTTAAAGTGTACATGAACGGCTTCTTTGCCCATTTTCTTTGCACTTAGCATTTTTCTTATCTTTATTTTTACAGGGTTGCAGTGGGCTTAGTGAGAAATTTTTGTGTATCCCGGGGATACCAAGCCTCTTGGTATCCCCTTCGATCCGTTTTTTGTTTTTCGGCCATTTTCCGTTCGCATTTTGATAATCGGCTTCGTTCATTTTGTAGAGTTCGGTGAAAGCCTTATTCATACCAAAAATCACGTTCATTGGACTTATTTGATATATGATCGGAACATGTGAAAATTGCAAAAAAACCAAAACTGGGTTTCGATTCAGTGTGTTTTTGGACCCAATTTTAGTTTTCTTCAATATTCACGTATGCTGATCATTTATCAAATAAAGTTCAATGAACACACTTTTTGATGTAAATAAGCTTCTCACCGAACTCTACAAAATGAACAGAGGCGATCATCAAAATAGGATCAGAAAATGGCCGAAAAAATGAGAAACAGACCGGAGGGGATACACAAAAGTTTCTCGGGTTTAGGACAGGTGCTATTTTGGTGATTACTGTATAATGTAAGGTGTAGATGTTTGAAGCTGTTTCATGAAATCAGATGATCGAGAAAAAATAAATTTTGGGTATCTTTATTCTTTTTCTGTCTTTATAAGGTATTCTTTTAAAAAATATTCAAATTAAGGTCTCGCTCTACTGAGAAAAATTAGTGTACTTATTTTTTATATTAAATATTTTAAGAAAATAACCTATCTCGTAAAACAAAAAATAAGTACTTAAAAAATAAAAATCTTAATTGAATGCGGCCTAAATTAGTTTTATGGTATATCGAAGGATATCTCTCTCTTAAAAGTAAAGTCAAAGTGGACTAGATGTATTTTAGTCAGTTTTGTTAAAATTGTCTTTTTGTTTTACTCTTCAAGCGTATCTTGACTCGAAAAGAAAATTAGAATGGATGATAAGTCGATACTGGGGGAAGAAACATTACTAAGATTAGAGTATTTGAATCATCTCCAAACTAAACTCGAAAAGAAAATTAGATTGGATGATAAGTCGATACTGGGGGAAGAAACATTACTAAGATTAGAGTATTTGAATCATCTCCAAACTAAACTCTCCAACAAAAGTTGGATTCACTGTTTTACCAATCAAAAGTTGCTTCAAAATTTTGAAAAAGTTAGCCATGGAGTCATCCTCAGGACTTATTTTGCTCTCCCTTGCTCGTATTTGAATAACAGTTAGGTAATGCATGACGCCGAAAGAAAGTCATGGGAATTGTAACGCATAAAAATAATTTTCACATAGTTTTCCTCACGCAGAAGGATGAAGCTTATCGTAGTCCTCATCTTGGAACAACCACATCAACCACCAAGAAATCAACATTGAAACATCTAGACTGGAAACCAAAATAAATACAGATGAAGACTGAAGACGGCAGAATAATAGCATACATATCATTGTAGAGTGCTAAAGCTCTGAGCACAAACATTAATAGATTCAGAAATCTTCTTCACACGAGGAGATACTGCAACACTGATAGAGCAAAAATACCTGGGAAAAAAAAAAGGGTACTGGTATAAGCTTGCATCTAACCCGTTAAATTGAGCATGCCTACCAGCATCATCTCTCAGTCAAAGAAATATTTTATTCCACAAGCTAAACAGACAGGGCAGGTTTTAAACGAGAAATCCTCGTTCAGAAAAATCAATGCTAATGACACTGGTAGAGAATACAAAGAAGTATGGAAAAATTATGTGCAAAGAATATGCTATTTGGGATTCAGGCCCATGGCACACTTGTAGAAAAGTGCATGTTTTCACAATGAGAAGCAAGTTAGCTGATGGCATTGGTAGTTAGAGAGGCAAAAATGTAGCTCACATACAACAAATCACGTGTTCGATTGCATTACTATCCTCCAATCAATCATCCATGAAATGAAAACTCATGTCAGAAAGTAAGGCATCCAATGGAAGTTCTATCTGAATGGTAACACAAACTAGGGGAAAAGAGAAAATGAAATTGGAAACAACCACCAGACATAGATTTGGTCCAGCTAAAACAGGGAAAATCATCGAATGCTAAAGAGCGTGTATGATACTGCCATAATTTAATTTTGTAAAGCCAAAATATGATGATTTGGCATTGTTGCTTCAAGGATAAAATGGCAATCTTTTCTTCCTTTTTTCCCCATTTGTGAGCCGATGACAAGAGAACCTGAGCTCTAACAAAGTTTGAATCAAATTTTGAGATGATTCAAAAAGGATTGGTGTCAGGTTTTGGCTTTGCAATTGAAAGATAAACACAAATGGAGATACACACTAAGAAACCAATAGAGAGCGCTAATAAGCCTTGCAAGTGTACCTTGATTTTAGTCATCATTTTGCCTCTAAAATTCCTCCTTACGTTAGGGTCTTCTCTGGTTCAATCACACACTTCAACTCCTTATGAATCATTAGACAAAGCAGACTAATGTTTAGTAATGATCAAAAAAAAGAAAAAAAGACTAATGTTTAGTAACAAAAATGGCCAATGACTCAATTGTTTCATCTCTACAATGCAAAAAACATAAAAGTGAAACATCAAACCAATCGCATGTGAATCATCATTACACCTCCAACTCAAACTTGGTCCTGCAAGATAGAAACCATCATATTAAATCCCAAAATGAGATTTAACCCAGATTTCCTACAGTCAATCAACTACATACAAATGCATATAGATTTACTATTGCAAGAAAGGTTGAGGCTCAGATCTGCCAAAGATCAGGTGAGATATGTCAAACTTCATGGCTGCAACCAGAGTTGCCTGTGAAAGTCTGGAAGAAGAACCAAACAGATCTCTCCCTCCCACAAATCCCCCGGATCACCCCACCAAGAAGCAGATCAGGTTCTCAAATCCTGAAACAAGCTCAGAAAGCTTTCATCACAGCCTCTTGGCTATCTTTAGTGCAAGCTATTTCAGTGGGTGTTTGATGCAGCTTAACTAACGGTTAGAAAGTAATCCTCTACCTCTTGTTCCAATGGAGTGTTCAAAATGCATTTAATACCATGCTGAACAAACCAACAAAACATAGCTTATGTGCCTTGTGGCTTTAATACCACACACACACACACACATAGTGAGGAGAAAATTGAGGCTCAGAACCGTATTTTGATAGGACAAGAGGAAATCATGTTCTCACCATGGCTACAACAACAGTTGCCCCACTTGAAGAGAGAACCATCAATTCTCTCCCACAGGCCCTCTGTGTTTGCCTCGCCAAGAAAATGGGTTCCAATTCCTCAACACATGACCTTGAGATATATCATCACAGCATCTCCTATACTACGTAAAAATATACTCCCTCTGTCATCCACACTCCCCGTAAATGCGTACAAACACGCAAAGGGCTGTTTTTTGAATGAAATCATAGGCTTTGGTGATCTGGTTAAGGGATAATGATCACACACACACACACATGTGTGACAAGAGAAAAGGTGAGGCTCAGATCTGTATTTCAATAGAAGAAGAGGAAAGCGTGTTCCCACCCACCATGGCTGCAACAACGGTTGCCGCAATTGAGAGAGGCCATCAGTTCTCCGGTCTCCCCGCAGGCCCTCCGTGTTTACCTCGCCAACAACTGGGTTCCAATTCCTCAACACATGAACTCGAGAGATATATCATCACAGCCTCTCCTATATTAAGTAAAAACATACTCCCTCCGTCACAAATTGCTTGTGCACACTCAACATGTATGTGTACAAATACACAAAGGGCTGTTTTCCGAATGAAATCACAGGCTTTGGTGATCTGATCAATGGATAATGATCATCAAATTACAGTGATGAGCAACCACTCTTAGAAACATCCCTTCTCACCACTGGAGCCACATTCTTTGAGTTCAATTTCTCGAACTACTCTCTATCTATCTGTCTATCTATATATCGATATATCATCATTGGCAGCAACAGCAGCAACAACAACAACAAAAGAATATGGAAACAACAAACGCACACACTCTTGAATGGAACTGAAGGGCTGTTGATGTTATGGATGGAACTAAAATCATAGGCTTGATGATCTAATCAAGGGATCAAGATCCTCTATGACTCTATTTTCACAGAGAGGGGCAACCACCCTTAGAAACATCCCTTCTCTCTGCTTATTAGCGTCATTTTCTGAGTTTAGTTTCTGAAGCACCCCAAAATCTCAAATCGAACAGGCACACTTCTCTGGCAACGATAAAATAAGTACACTTCTCTCTCTCCCTCTCTTTGGGAGTTGACACTGGGTTTAATTTGAGATACGGATCAAATGCAAAGGTTTTAATGTACTTATCCCTAGAATATACACGTCAGTCTTCCCCAAATAACTAATCGATCAGAATCAGAACCAACCCCAAAATCTTTGACATTGATCCAAAACAGTTTTCCAGTGTTGTTTGAGGAGCTTGTATATGCAAATCATATTTCTATCACCGCCTCAGAATCACAAGCTCCCATGAAATGCGCCAACAACTTGATGGAAAAGGTGAGGCTCGGGTCTGTATTTTTACTACAGAAGAGAAGGGTTTTCCCACCATAGCTGCAACATCAGTTGCCTTGCCACGAAATGGGTCCCATCTTCTCGACATATGAACTGAGCATAATAACATCGCAACCTCTTATAATTGAGGAAATTATCCATACTCATGGTTCAGGACCTCAGGTACATATCAATGAATCAAGACCCTCTCAACAACAGCATAAAAGGGAAGAAAGAGGGAATAATCAAATAGGGTTGTGAGCAGATTTTCAAATGGATGGATACAAAAAAAAGTACAAAAGGAAAAAAGAGTAGTGCGAAAAAACAATCAACAATCAAATAAGTAAGACGAAAAAAACGGGCCCTTAGTCATAACCAATGTCCAACCACAAACACACACATAGATATGTACCTCCACTGTCCACACAAACAAAGGACTCCTACCAAGGTCTCAGGTTCGAAACCGCGCTACCAACTCTTGTGGATCTGTTCCCCCACTCTTCTTCAAAAAAAAAATGGGGACCCCCACTAGTGGACAGTAGGCTCGGTCTCAGGCAATAGTCAAGGTGCCTAATAGTGACCCGAACATCCTGAGCTATCAAGAAGAAAAAGGGCAGTTGATTTTGTTTAATTGAAATCATCGGCTTTGATGATCTGATCATTAAAAGGGATGACCAATCACCATCTAATTATAGAAACATCACTTCTCTCCACTTACTAGCCTCGTACTCTCAAATTCGTTTCCTCAAATGTATAGGGGAAATTCCAGTTGCGCACACTTTTGATCTCTATAGACACACTTATACACACTGCATGATTATCAATGTCAAAATCCAAACCGTGCCCAAATGTTACCAAATCAAAGGTGAGGGTCATATCTGTGAATGAAAATCAGGTGGCAAAGTGACACCGCCATGGCTGCAAACACAGTTACCTGAGAGATAAATGTCTCTCCGCAGGCCTCTGGGTTGCCCCACCAAGAAACATTTTAATGGAAATTTAACTAAAGGCGAGGTCTAGGGTTTCAAACCATCCACAACCTAAGCTATTCAACTCTTCTTAAAGATAACTCAAGTGAGAATCAAGCTCACCATGTTCTCAATCGGAGGATTTCCTCAAATTTATAAGGAAAGTCCAGTCGCGCACACGTATGATCTCACTAGATACACTTATACACACTGCATGATTATCAATTTCAAAAATCCAAACCGTGCCCAAATGTTACCGAATCAAAGGTGAGGCTCAGATCTGTGAATGGAAATCAGGCGACAAAGCGACACCGCCATGGCTGCAAACACAGTTGCCTGACACGAGAGAGAGAAATGTCTCTCCGCGGGCCTCCGGGTTGCCCCGCCACGATACAGGTCGGACCCCCAACGCCTGATCTGAACCCAGAAAATGTAATCATCACAGCCTCGTAGGAGTGGGTTTTGGTGGTGATGATGGTGATAGTAGGGGGTCATGATCAAGAATCTCTCTCCTCTCAACACACAGAGAGAGAGAGAGATGCATGCAGCTAGCTATATGTTTGTACGTACGCATATATATACTCCATAGATATGGTTGTACTTCCAATTCCAAACAGAGATCAGACGCACGCACCCAAAGGGCTGTTGTTGATTTTGTGTGAGATGAAGTCATCGGCTGTGTACAGAGAGAGAGAGGGCAACCACCCTCAGAAACTTCCCTATCTCTCTCTCTCTGGGTTCAAGCCTCTTTCATTCATTCTGGGTTATGAAACTCTGGGTTTTGCCCAAAGGCCTTCATTTGTAGGGTCATGGCTTTCCCTTTGGTTTATTCCTTGTTTTGACCTTCTCTTCACATGTTGCGGTAGTTTGGTCGAGTGGTGTGACATAAGGGCGTTTTGGTCATTAGGTAGGTGGGGGGATCTTTGGAATACTGTTAAATTCTGTGTGAATTTTGGAAGTTGAAGTTCTGTTTTGGGAACTTAACAAGACACGAATCTTGTTACCACGCCGGACAAGATGATGTAGTGGTCAAGGAGGAGCACGTAGGATTGCGGACCCGTAATCGAACTGAATTGTTCGCGAATTGTTTAAGACTCGGGAGTTGATATTTGTTTCCTTTTAAGGTTTCGGATTCAAAATATCTTAAGTGCTATTCATTTTTTTAAAGTCAATCTATACAAAGTTTTGTTTTAGCTATAATTGTGACCTCCACAAGTGGGACACGAGTGAGATTGGTCTTACAGAATTAATCGAGGTGAGTGAAAGTTGGGCCGAACACCTGAGCTATAAAAAAATGTTCAAGGCTCGACTCGATCCATATCGTTCGAAATTATTTCATCTACTAAATGAATCGAACTTGAGTTTCAATTTTTTAGATTCGTTTAATAAATGAGCCAAGCAGGAGCCTACCAACATTCAACTCAATTAGGCCCGCAAACTTAGAATACAAATACATAATAAAAAATTTCAAGTACGAAAGAGAATTGATATATTACTTACTGAAGCTGCACCAATATGCAAAATGATGCATAATACTTTTCGTATTGGAGGAATACCTACGAATCTACCTCATGGCTAGATAGATAAATGTTTTGATTTTTGCGATTATTGTTTAAGAGGGGTTGCTGAATATAGAATAGTTGGTGGCAAACTCGCTTTGAGTAAAAATCTATTAGTAATACTAGTTTATATGCCCCCGAGAAGGTTACCACAATGAAGATGCAACACTCAATAGAGCGCTTGGTATATCTATTTATACTTCTTTTTTCACATATGGGAATAAGAAATTTAGATTCATGTGACGAGCGAAGGCAAATTTATCTTTGTCCATTGTAAAATTTTATACCTTATACTTTTGCATGTGCTATAAACTTTGTATATATATGTTTTTGATAGATTTTAGGGAAAATTGGTTAGGAGTCCATAGTATATGGACTTATAATGCAATAAGGACATCTATAGTTTCAGTATGGGCTCCAGGACTTTTGTCACTGGTTTTCCAAAAACACCCCTAACTCATAAAACACGTCCAAATATTAAAATAAACCCATGCTAGAGAGAGGGAGAGAGATCTGTTGATTTCTATAGACCAGAGAAGAGGTGGCAACGGTGGATAGCGCTGGCGGCAAGGTGAAGCGATTCTAGTTGCCGGAGATGAGGACTGAGAAGGAGTCGCTGGAGCTTTTTGTCGGAGGTGAAGTTGCCGCAATCGCCGACGGCGAAACGCCGTCATGTGGGGTGGCTCATCTTCTTCTGTAGAGCCAAACGGCTTGGGCTGAAGTTGGCCGACCGGCTTCACTTCAGAAGTTCTCAAATTTAGACATTTTTTAGAACCTCCATGGATGATTCTTATACTGTATAATTTTGAGAAATGAAAGTGAGCAATGGCCTTTTGTCTTCCAAATATCGACTGTGAGGTCTTCCGCAAAGGAGCACAGAGAACAAGGGTGGATGGCAGGAAGTGGAAAGAGGATAAAGTTCTCTTGGGAAGTACAATTAACTTTTTAGAGCTTACATTATTATTTTTTCTTTTAGGCAACCGTAAAAAATGAAACACATATGTTTGTTAGGACAGATAACCTTATGTGTCAGTCTTTTTGGAATTAAGAGTATAGATTTGAATAGATAACTAAATCTGTTAATTTCATTACGATTATATAAAATACAGAATTCGAGGAGTTGACCTTATTTATTGGTCTTTCTGAAAAAAATAGATAATATGAATTTGGATAGATAACCTTATTTGTCAGTCTTATGGGGATAATAAAGAGTGTAGATTTCGATAGATAACCATATCGATTGATTTTATTGTGATCATACAGAGTACATAATTAGCAAAAATAATCATATTTGTTGATCTTTTTGAAACAATACAGAGTATAGATTTGAACTGATAACCATATCTGTTGATTTTATTATGATAATAAAATAAAAAAACAAACTACAAAAAAGGTGCCAAACTCTCAGATAATGTTAATTGTGTTAATTTATTCTTTGTATCTTGTACAAAACAAAAAATAATATTATCTATTCCAATATATTCATTTATTGTTTTCAAAATAAAATAATAGATAATGTTATCAGTGTCAATCTATTCTTTTCTAGGAATATCAAGGAAAAGTCTTAAAAGCATTTTCCGAACCATATTGATTGTATAAATTTGGATAGATAACCTTATTTGTCAATCTTTTGGGGATAATAAAGAGTTTAAATTTTGATAGATAACCATATCGTTTGATTTTATTGTGCTTTTACAGAGTACATAATTCGCAAAGATAATCATATCTGTTGATCTTTTTGAAAGAATACAAAGTATATATTTGAACTAATAACTATATCTGTTGATTTTATTACGATAATAAAATAAAAAATAAACCACAAAAAAAGTGCCAAACTCCCAGATAGATAATGTTAACTGTGTTAATTTATTCTTTGTATCTTGTAAAGAACAAAAAATAATATTATCTGTTCCAATATATTCCTTTTTTGTTTTCAAAATAAAAAAAAAAAGATAATGTTATCAGTGCCACACAATCTATTCTTTTTTGGAAATATTAAAATACTAGTGACACCTTTGCAGACAAGTGCAGACAACTTTAACCGAATGAGGACCGGTTCACACCTTTGCTGGAACCAAAATACTAGTGACACATCACTTTGCCACACCCCAATAACACCTCTCACATATAGGTGGATTCCATTGAAATGAGACCTACATATACGTGAAAAGAGTGTGATTGAGATATGGCAAAGAGACGTGTCCCTGGCATACTTTAACCTTGCCGGCTGAATTGGCAACTGTCCCATCTCTTGTTCCCTTCTCTCTCTCTACTTTCCATTTTTTTTCCTTCTCTCCCCTCATACTCTCATCTCTGAATTACATCTCTTCTTTTTCTCCCCAGTTATTTATCTTCAATTAAAAAATGATCCTACCACCAACACCACCTCTGGTGCTATCCCAATGTCTTCTCCACTGCCGTAACATCTTCCAAAAAGATCAACAGATAAGGAGTGTGATTGAGATATATTTATGTGCAGCACTAAACCAAAACACATATAACGTTACTTGTATGATCATAATAAAATTAAAAGATATGGTTATCTGTCCAAATTTACGCTCTTTATTACTTTAAAAAGACAAACAGATAAGGTTATTTTTGCAAATTTTGTACTTTATATAATCGCAATAATCAACAGGTATGGTTATCTATCAAGATATGTACTATGTATTATTAAAAAAGACTAACAGATAAGGTTATCTTGCAAAATCTATGCTCTGAATAATCGCAATAAATCAAAATATATTTGTCCAAATTTAGTTAACATAACCTGGATCCATAATTTTGTTTTGTTAATAACAAATATGATTATTTGTCCAAATTTATCCTATACCCTTTTTAAAAAATACCAACAGATAAGGTTATCTCTACGAATTCTAAACTCTGTATAATCACAATGAAATCATAACCAGATTTGGTTATTTATCCATATATATACTCTTTATTATCTCAAGAAAATTGACAAATAAAGTTATCTGTCCAAACCAACATATGTGTTTCATTTTTTGACTTTAGGCCAATTCTTGAGCATAGATAATCTTATCCATATAATGTGAAACGCATTACGAATAAAATAATATAGATAAGCTTATTTGTTGAAACTCTTGAATATAGATAAGCTTATCTATTCAAAATTTTTTAAACTTTTGCGCACAGATAAACTTATATATTCAATGTAAAACATAATACAAATAAAACTAATAAAGTGTGTATCTAAATGTTAAGTATCCCTGTAACAATATGTGTATATGTACAGCATATATATAACATATTTGCATATTATGTGGCATTTTAAGAAAAAATCATAAAAGCCTAGCTAAAAATACAAAAATTACTGATAGTGTTTCACCTACCCTCCTTAAATCTTTACTTTCCCATTCCCCCGTACTCTCAACTTGCTACTCTTTCACAGTAGGAGTTGCAGAGACTTGTCTTCCAACCTTTATTACTATTATACTATCTCTCACACAACTAGACAACATAGGGTAGGTAGGTTGAGTGAAATGTTCAGTGATTAGTCTATTGGGAAGAGAGAGAGAGAGATGCAGTCAACGAAAAATGTTGGCTGCTACTTTTGATTTTTCCGACACCGACGGCCTCCACATGACTTTCGTCTTCTGCAACCATCTCTGGCGCCGCTGCCGGACGTTAGCACTGGTCACCGACGACTGTAATTTGCAACTGAATTTTCGGCGACTTCCAATGGGACGACGACTCCCGACAACGCCAGTGGCCGATCAGATATGTTTGGGGTAGTTTGTGTGGCGAGGGTAATGGTGCGAAACGACGAAGGCTGCCGGACTCGGACTCGGTCGGAAATGGTGGAAATGGACAACGCCGGAGTAGTTTATTTTTTTATTTCGTCTTTCCGTAACATTAAAAGGTGTCTGTGTCCAAGTATTTCCATATGCTGAGCTGGCATTTTCATTAAAGGCAATTTTGTCTTTTCACGGACTCTGGACTTTAAAATATTTTCATTAATGGACTCTACACATTACAGAAATTTAGGCTGGACTAAATGTGATTTTAGGCCCCTACTTTTGGATCTTAGGCTAATTTTCTGTAGATTTTAATACGTACAAACTTATTTATGTACAAAATTACAATTTCATTTGCAACTCTAAATATGTATGTGTCCATAAGTATATGATTTTTTTGGCTCATTAAGGCTCGTGAACAAGCTTGAGCCCGACTCAAGCTTAGACAAGTTCAACTCGAGCACGTCTCATAAAATTTCATTGGGCTCAAGCTCGAGTTTGCTAGAACTTAACAAACAAATATAAACATTCTAAAACTCGTCTCAATTCAACTTATTTGCAATTTGGTCTTGGAAGATGGTGAAATTGCAGCTGAGAATATAACCCCATTATTGATTCATGATCTGGTTTCGGATGTTGGGGTGTTTGACAAGGGATTTTGGAACCTCTCAGAAGTGGGTTTTTTAAATCAAGCATATATGGAAATGGTTGAAGTTAACCCGGCCCAGGTTAAATCTATTGATGGTATCCAATTAGTTTTGGACCTCGACCCAGCTGAGAAGACTAAAGAAATGGGGAAAGGAATTTGGAAGCATAAAGTCGACTGAGAAAATATTGGGCATTCCTAAATCTAAGAAGAAAGTGGGAAGAAAGAAGAAAAAATGTGTTGTGTTTAGATCTGCGATTGCTGCTGCGGCTTTATCCGCTTTTTCCGTAGACAGTAACAGGTTACACCTTGATGATGCAAAGGCTGCTCAATCTATTGAGAAAATCTTGGGTGAAGATTATTTGGGTGTTGATGAGGAAGCTTTAAGTAAATACATGATTGATCCTTAGTCATTTCAGGGGCAGGTGGTTGGGTCTTGGATGTGTTTGTCTCTTCTTTGGGTTTTTAGGCCCTTGCTAGCTTCATGCCAAAAATATTTTTTGGGTATCTTTATTCGTTTTCTGTCATTATTAGGTATTCTTTTCAAAAATATTCAAATTAAATTAAAGTCCCGTTCTGCTGAGGAAAATAAGTGTACTTATTTTTTATATTAAATATTGTAAGAAAATGACCTATTTCGTAAAACAAAAAATAAGTACTTAAAAAATAAGAATTTTAACGGAACACGGCCTAAATTAGTTTTATGGTATATCGAAGGATATCTCTCTCTTAAAAGTAAAGTCAAAGTGACTATTTTTTTCAATTTTAGTCAGTTTTGTTAAAATTGTCATTTTATTTTACTTTTCAAGTGTATCTTGACTACGGCTCCGTTTGTTTGGGCGTAAAATATTTTATCTATTTTTCAGTGTTTGGTTGCGTAAAAAATGAGAAAAATATTTTACATGTAAAACATTTTTTCCATTAATTGGATAAAAATGACTTGCCCTTCAATTTCCCGTAAGTTATTTTCCAAAATGAACTTGTTGGCTTTATTGCAATTCTCACTGTTCAGTTTCCTTGATTATCAGTTCTGACCCACGTTCAATTCCAATATTCTCAAATCTCTCCACTGTTTAAGCCCCCCCTCTCTATACACTATTTTGTTGATTTCTGAAAATAATTTTCAAATGCCAACCAAACACCGAAAAATAAAAGTTTGAAATTTATTTTATGAAAAAATATTTCACATATAAAACATTTTACGTTGTAAAACATTTTACCTCGAAACAAACGGAGCCTACATGTACCCTGACACGAAAAGAAAATTAGAATGGATGATAAGTCGATATTGGGAGATGAAACATTACTAAGATTAGAGTATTTGAATCATCTCCTAACTAAACTCTCCAACAAAAGTTGGATTCACTGTTTTACCAATCAAAAGTTGCTTCAAAATTTTGAAAAAGTTAGCCATGCTGCCATGGAGTCATCCTCGGGACTTATTTTGCTCTCCCTTGCTCATATTTGAATTACAGTAGGGTAATGCATGACGCCGAAAGAAAGTCATGGGAATTGTAACGCATACACAATTTTCATTTAGTTTTCCTCAACACAGAAGGATGAAGTTTATCATAGTCCTCATCTTGGAACAACCACATCAACCACCAAGAAATCAACATTGAAACATCTAGATCTAGACTGGAAACCAAAATAAATACAGATGAAGACTGAAGACGGCAGAATAATAGCATACATATCATCGTAGAGTGCTAAAGCTCTGAGCACAAACATTAATAGATTCAGAAATCTTCTTCACACGAGGAGATACTGCAACACTGATAGAGCAAAAATACCTGGGAAAAAAAAGGGTACTGGTATAAGCTTGCATCTAACCCGTTAAATCGAGCATGCCTACCAGCATCATCTCAGTCAAAGAAATATTTTCTTCTACGTGCTAAACAGATGGCAGGTTTTAAACAAGAAATCCTAGTTCAGAAATATCAATGCTAATGACACTGGTAGAGAGAGAGAGAGAGAGAGAGAGTACAAAGAAGTATGGAAAAATTCTGTGCAAAGGATATGCTATTTGGGATTCAGGCCCATAACACACTTGTAGAAAAGGGCATGTTTTCACAATGAGAAGCAAGTTAGCTGATGGCATTGGAAGTTAGAGAGGCAAAAATGTAACTCACATACAACAAATCACGTGTTCGATTGCGTTACTATGCTCCAATCAAGCATCCATGAAATGAAAACTCATGTCAGAAAGTAAGGCATCCAATGGAAGTTCTATCTGAATGATAACACAAACTAGGGGAAAAGAGAAAATGAAATTGGAAACAACCACCGGACATAGATTTGGTCCAGCTAAAACAGGGAAAATCATCGAACGCTAATGAACGTGTATGATACTGCCATAATTTAATTTTGTAAAGCCAAATATGATGATTTGGTGTTGTTACTTCGAGGATAAAATGGCAATCTTTTCTTCCTTTTTTCCCCCCCAATTTGTGAGCCGATGACGAGAGAACCTGAGATCTAACAAAATTTGAATCAAATTTTGAGATGATTCAAAAAGGATTGGTGTCAGGTTTTGGCTTTGGAATTGAAAGATAAACACAAATGGAGATACGCACTAAGAAACCGATAGAGAGTGCTAATAAGCCTTGCAAGCGTACCTTCATTTTAGTTATCATTTTGCCTCTAAAATTCCCCCTTGCGTTAGGGTCTTCTCTGGTTCAAGCACACACTTCAACTCCTTACGGATCACAAGACAAAGCAACTTTCTGTTGAAAGAAAAAAGAAGCAGACTATTTGGCAACAAAAATGGCCAATTTCTCAATTACTTCATCTCTACAATGCAAAAAACATAAAAGTGAAACATCAAACCAATGGCATGTGAATCATCATTACACCTCCAACTCAAACTTGGCCCTGCAAGATAAAAACCATCATATTAAATATAAATCCCAAGATGCGATAAAACCCAGATTTCCTACAGTCAATCAACTACATACAAATGCATACACATTTACTATTGCAAGAAAGGTTGAGGCTCAGATTTGCCAAAGATCAGGTGAGATATGACAAACTTCATGGCTGCAACCAGAGTTGCCTGTGAAAGTCTGAAAGAAGAACCAAACAGATCTATCCCACAAATCCCCCGGATCACCCCACCAAGAAGCAGATCGGGTTCTCAAATCCTGAAACAAACTCAGAAAGCTATCACAGCCTCTTTGCTTTCTATAGTGCAAGCTGTTCCAGTGGGTGTTTGATGCAGCTTAACTAATAGTTAGAAAGTAATCCTCTACCCTCTTGTTCCAATGGAGTGTTCAAAAGCATTTAATATCATGCTGAACCAACCAACAAAACATAACTTATGTGCCTTGTGGCTTTAATACCCCACGCACACACACACGTAAGTGAGAAGGGAAAATTGAGGCTCAGATCTGTATTTTGATAGGAGAAGAGGAAATCATGTTCCCACCATGGCTGCAACAACAGTTGCCCCACTTGAAGAGAGAACCATCAATTCTCTCCCATAGGCCCTCTGTGTTTGCCTCGCCAAGAAAATGGGTTCCAATTCCTCAACACGACCTCGAGAGATATATCATCACAGCCTCTCCAATACTACGTAAAAATATATTCCCTCTGTCACCAATTGTTTGTCCACGCTCCCCATATATGCGTACAAACACACAAAGGGCTGTTTTTCGAATGAAATCTGTTGGAAATTATCCCACATCGGTTAATTATCTCCTCCAAAACTAGTATATGAGCTTGGGCGGCCTCTCCACTCATTGCCAATTGATTTTGAGTTGGATGCTCTAACAAAATCATAGGCTTTGGTGATCTGATTAAGGGATAATGATCACACACACACACACAAGTGACAAGAGAAAAGGTGAGGCTCAGATCTGTATTTCAATAGGAGAAGAGGAAAGCGTGTTCCCACCATGGCTGCAATAACGGTTGCCGCAATTGAGAGAGGCCATCAGTTCTCCGGTCTCCCCGCAGGCCCTCCGCGTTTACCTTGCCAAAAACTGGGTTTCAATTCCTCAACACATGAACTCAAGAGATATATCATCACAGCCATCATACTCCCTCCGTCAAAAATTGCTTGTGCACACTCAACATGTATGTGTACAAATACGCAAAGGGGTGTTTTCCGAATAAAATCACAGGCTTTGGTGATCTGATCAAGGGATGATGATCATCAAATTACAGTGAGGAGCAACCACTCTTAGAAACATCCCTTCTCACCACTGGAGCCTCATTCTTCGAGTTCAATTTCTCGAACTACTCTCTCTCTCTATCTGTCTATCTATATATCGATATATCATCATTAGCAGCAGCAACAACAACAACAAAAGAATAAGGAAATGACAAACGCACGCACCCTTAAATGGAACTGAAGGGCTGTTGATTTTATGGAAGGAACTAAAATCATAGGTTTGATGATCTCATCAAGGGATCAAAATCGTCTTTTTTCACAGAGAGGGGCAACCACCCTCAGAAACAACCCTTCTCTCTGCTTGTTAGCGTCATTTTCTGAGTTTAGTTTCTGAAGCACCCCAAATCCCAAATCGAACAGGTACACTTCTCCGGCAACGATAAAAACAAGTACACTTCTCTCTCTCTCCTTCTCTTTGGGAGTTGACACTGGGTTTAATTTGAGATACGGATCAAATGCAAAGGTTTTAATGTACTTGTCCCAAGAATATACAGTCTTCCCCAAATAACTAATCAATCAGAATCAGAACCAACCCCAAAATCTATGACATCGATCCAAAACAGTTTTCCAGAGTTGATTGAGGAGCTTTTATATGCAAATTATATTTCTATCATCGCCTCAGAATCACAAGCTCCCATGAAATGTGTCAACAAGTTGATGGAAAAGGTGAGGCTCGGATCTGTATTTTTATCATAGAAGATAAGGGTTTTCCCACCATAGCTGCAACATCAGTTGCCCTGCCATGAAATGGGTCCATCTTCTCAACATATGAACTGAGAATAATAACATCGCAACCTCTTATAATTGAGGAAATTGTCCATACTCATGGTTCAGGTACATATCAATGAATCAAGACCCTCTCAACAACAGCATAAAAGGGAAGAAAGAGGGAATAATCAAATAGGGTAGTGAGTAGCTATTTTCAAATGGATGGATGGATACAAAAAAGAGTACAAAAGGTAAAAAGAGTAGTGAACAATCTAATAAGAGGATAAAAAAAAAAAATCTAATAAGTAAGACGAAACAAACGGGCCCTTAGTCATAAACCAATGTCCAACCACAAACACACACATAGATATGTACCTCCACTGTCCACACAAACAAAGGATTCCTAGGGTTTAATGGAAATTTAACTTAAGGCGAGGTCTAGGCATTCAAACCATCCACAACCTAAGCTATTCAACTTTACTCAAAGATAACTTAAGTGAGAATCGAGCTCACCATGTTCTCACTCAGAGGATTTCCTCATATTTATAGGGAAAATTCCAGTCGCGCACACGTTTGACCTCACTAGACACACTTATAAACACTACATAATTATCATTTTCAAAATCCAAACCGTGCCCAAATGTTACCGAATCAAAGGTGAGACTCAGATCTGTGAATGAAAATCAGGCAACAAAGTGACGCCGCCATGGCTGCAAACACAGTTACCTGAGGGAGAAATGTCTCACCGCAGGCCTCCGGGTTGCCCCGCCAAGAAACGGTGCCCAAATGTTACCGAATCAAAGGTGAGGCTCAGATCTGTGAATGAAAATCAGGCGACAAAGCGACACCGCCATGGCTGCAAACACAGTTACCTGACACGAGAGAGAGAGAAAACCCTCTCTCCGCGGGCCTCCGGGTTGCCCCGCCACGACACGTGTCGGACCCCAACGCCTGATCTGAACCCAGAAAATGTAATCATCACAGCCTCTTAGGAGTGGAGTTTTGGTGGGGATGATGATGATGGTGATAGTAGCTGGTCATGATCAAGAATCTCTCTCCTCTCAACAGAGAGAGAGAGAGAGATGCATGCAGCTAGCTATATGTTTGTATGTACGTATATATATATACTCCATAGATATGGTAGTACTTCCAGTTCCAAACAGAGATCAGAAAGACAGCCTGCCAGAAGAATCTGATGATATTATCAGACGCACGCACCCGAAGGGCTGTTGTTGATTTTGTGTGAGATGAAATCATCGGCTGTGTACAGAGAGAGAGAGAGGGCAACCACCCTCAGAAACTTCCCTTATCTCTCTCTCTCTCTGGGTTAAAGCCTCTTTCATTCATTCTGGGTTATGAAACTCTGGGTTTTGCCCAAAGGCCTTCATTTGTGTAGGGTCATGGCTTTCCCTTTGCTTTATCATAAGACAATGTTACTCACACAACAATTTAAACACAACAACTTACACAATCTCTTATATACATATGGGCTCCATACTTTGTCTAAGTTGTTGTGTTTGGATTGTTGTGTGAGTATCATTTTTGTGGATCCGGAAACAGCAAATCTATGCATAGATCGTGCACAGATTTTTATGTGGGGTCTACTACGGGTCACACACAAGTGATCCGAGTCGTTCATTATGTTTAAAACATTTTTTCAAGGGCCCTTGCAAAAAATCAGCTCAATCCGACACCTATAAGTACTTGATCTAACCGTCCAACTTTTCATTCTCTAAAAACCCAAATGAAAAGTTAGATGATTAGATTAAGCACATATCGGATTGAGCTAATTATTCGCGGAGGCCTTGAAAAAATGTTTTAAACATAATTAACGGATCGGATTATTTGTATGAGACCCTTAGTGAGCTCCACAACGTAATCTGTGCACAGATTTGCTGTGCCAGTAGCAAGGTTCTTTATTGACCTTCTCTACACATGTTGCAGTAGTTTGGCCGAGTGGTGTGACATAAGGGCGTTTTGGTCATTAGGATCTTTGGAATATTGTTAAATTCTGTGTGAATTTTGGAAGTTGAAGTTCCGTTTTGGGAACTTAACAAGACACGAATCTTGTTACCACGCCGGACAAGATGATGCAGAGGTCAAGGAGGAGCACGTAGGATTGCGGACCGTAAATGAACCGAATTGTTCGCGAATTATTTAAGACTCGAGAGTTGAGATTTGTTTCCTTCTAAGGTTTCGGGTTCAAAACATCTTAAGTGCTATCCATTTTTTTTAGAGCCAGTCTATACAAAGTTTTGTTTTGGCTATAATTATGACCTCCACAAGTGGGATTGGTCTCACAGAATTAGTCGAGGTGAGTGAAAGTTGGCCCGAACACTTGAGGTATAAAAAAATGTTCAAGGCTCGACTCGATTCATATCGTTCAAAATTATTTCATCTACTAAATGAATCGAACTTGAGCCTCAATTTTTTAGACTCGTTTCATAAAAGAGCCGAGCAGGAGCCTACCAACATTCAACTCAATTAAGCCCGCAAACTTAGAATATAGGTACATAATTAAAAATTTCATGTTCAAAAGAGAATTGATATATTACTTATTGAAGCTGCCACCAATATGCGAATGATGCATAATACTTTTCGTATTGGAGGTATACCTACGAATCTACCTCGTGGCTAGATAGATAAATGTGTTGATTTTTGCGATTATTGTTTAAGAGGGGTTGCTGATTATCGAACAGTTGGTGGCCAACTCGCTTTGGGTAAAAATCTATTAATAGTTTATATGCCCCGAGAAGGTTACCACAATGAAGATGCAACACTCAATAGAGCGGTTGGTATATCTATTTATACTTCTTTTTTCACATATGGGAATAAGAAATTTAGATTCATGTGACGGGCGAAGGCAAATTTATCTCTGTCCATTGTAAAATTTTATAACCTTATATATACTTTTGCATGTGCTATAAACTTTTATGTATATGTTTTTGATAGATTTTAATACGTACAAACTTATTTATGTACAAAATTACAATTTCATTTGCAACTCTAAATATGTATGTGTGCATAAGTATATGATTTTTTGGATTCACTGAGGCTCGTGAACAAGCTTGAGCCCGACTTAAGCTTAGGCAAGTTCAACTCGAGCACGACTCATAAAATTTCATTGGGCTCAAGCTCGAGCTCGCTGGAACTTAACAAACAAATATAAACATTCTAAAACTCGTCTCGATTCAACTTATTTGCAGTCCTAAGTCACTAGTGGCAATGAGAAAGTGAGTAGCACCCTGGATAGGTTTAGCGGAACTTGGAGAAGCAAGCGTCCTAGACATGCTCGCAACTGATGACTGATATGGCGAGAGTAGCATTTGTTAGGACTCTAATTTTTTTATATCATTTCTGTTGCACTAAAAAAAAGAAGTTAAAGCCTAAACTCTTAACAAAAAGAGAAAATGCATGTTAATTGCACATTAATTAGCTAGCAAATCAGGTTGATACAGAATTCTTCTGCGATGCTGCGAGAGAGCTCAGACGAGGTTGCATCTCTTTAAGGAATGGCAAAACCAATGGAACTAGTTCTCTAACCAGCATCATCTCTCAGTTAAAGAAAAATCTGCAACTGCAATTTGAACAGACAAGCCCAAGTGAGCAAACACTCGTTTTCTTCGGCAAGAGCCACCAATAGACCACCGGAGGCTAAGTTGCTGGATTCCACTGTCACACATAAAACAACCAAGAGCTAGAGTTCAGAATTTTTTCTCAAGGGACCATATTCACAAATTAAGTGCTGAGATATGTGCGAACAAATATACGAAGGAGATGTGATTTTTACAACACAGGAGAACTGACAAGCGCTTCTGTATAGACAGATGGAGAATTCAAAATGAGAAGCAAGTTAGGTAATGGAATGGAAAGTTGAAGAGGCACTTCCATATGATCATCAATAGAATTCACATATAACAAATTTCGGCGGCTTGATTGCACTACTCTTATCCAATAAAGAATTAACCGTATGCTTGAAATGCAGGTGAGAAACGAAAAGAAAAGACAATGAATTAGAGTTTCTAACCAAATCTCACCACTTTCGGTGAGAAAATGGGACTTCCACGTGCGTATAATTTCTCCCCATTTCTCACTATCCAAACAAGTGAGGAGTTCCCTTCACCAAATCCCTCAAAACAAGCATCTGTAATCAAATGGAACTCATCCAGGCAAGCAAGATCTATTTATTGGAAGTTCACATACCAATAAAAACAAAGACCAGCAGAAAGAAGAAGAAAAACTTTGAAACAACCACTGGCCATGGCTTTGGTCCTTCGCTAAAATAGGAAAAACCATCAAATGGTAAGAACATTTAAAGCAATTGGCGGCAAAAGATACTGTCACATTTTGATTTTAACGTGTTGCAGTGCCCTGACATCATAATCTGGCCTTTGTCATTTTAAGGATAAAATGCCAACTTTTCATTCCATACTCTCTTCACAACATCAAATATTGGGAGCCCATAACGAGAGAGGAGGGGACTTTCCCAAAATTTTCATTTTCGTAAACTTTGAATTGAATTTGGAGATGAATTCAGAAGGATATGTCAAATTGTGGCTGCAGGACAAAAAATAGCACAAATGGGGGCCATAATTGAGCCTTCCAGAGTTACCTTGTTTATTTGTCATCCTTTTTGCCCTCGAATTGCTCCACACATTGGGGTCCCCCTTGTTGTCACTTGTCATCACACTTGGGCTCCTTATCTATCACAAGACAAAGCAACTCAGTTTCAAAAAACGAAGAAGAAAAGAGCAGAGCTGTTCGGGAACAATAATGACCAACGACTCAATTGCTTCCTTCCGCGTAGCAAAAAAGTTGGAAAAACCAAACCAATCACATGGAGTCGTGGTCTACACCTTCCAAACCAGACTTACTTCAGCGTAATAGAACACTTTCTCAAATCAATTCCATAAATAAGATCTAATCAAAATTTTCTACCATATATCAACTACATACACATGCATATGCAAATTATTACGAGAAAGGTTGAGGCTCATATCTGTTAAAGATCAGGTGAGATATGATCAACTCCATGTCTGCAGCAACATTTGCCCGTGAAACAACAATTAAACAGATCCCTCTCCCAAAGACACCTTGGATCGCCCCACTGAGAAACGGGGTGGATTTTTAGTGCCTGAGTCAAGCAAAGAAAGCTATCATCATCCTGCTTCTCTTTGTTTCTTTCTTTCTTTCTCTCGCCCAAGGTGTTTCAGTGGGTATTTGTTACTGGCTTACAATATCAACAAGTAATCGATCCTCTTACCAACTGTAGCAATCTATGAAGCACCAACACCTCTAGAGGTCGAAGTATCGCAGTGTCGGCCATGAGGACACGGCGGGGACATGTATGGGACATGCCACGTGGCGTGTCCCATAATTTAATTTAAATTTTTTACGGGGACACGGCTGGGGATACGGGGGACACGGGGGGAACAATGATGAGGACACAGCAGGGGCCAAAATGTAATTTTTAAAAAATTTGGGGGTCAAACTATAATTTTAAAAAAAATTTGGAGGCCAAATTGTAATTTTTAAAAAATTTATGGGTGTCAAACTAAAATTATTTATTTAAATAAATATACACGTGGCGTGTACTCCGCCGTGTCCGTGTCCCCATTTTTTTAGAATTCCCATGTCCCCGTGTTGGTGTGGGTGTCCGTATCTGTGTCTGTGCATCATAGGTAGGATTTAAACGTTCAAAATGCACCTAAGACCATGCTAAACCAACCAACCAACCAAACAGGCCTTAAGGCTGTATGTGAACAGTTAGATCCTTCAAACTATGAATTTCCTTTTCCTAACACAAATCCCTGCTCCCGATACAGCCTCAAAGATACAAATCCAAACTGTTCAAAACACCTCCCCTTCCACGATCACCACCACAAAAACATACACATGTACATACAAACAGAACTGACAGAAGCGAGGAGAGAAATGTGAGGCTCAGATCTGTATTTTGATAGGAGAATAGAAGAGGGTGTCCCATCATGGCTGCAAAGTGCAAACAATGGTTGCCCCTGTTGAGAGAGGACAAACCAGTCTCTCTCCCACAGGCCCTGAGTTTTGCCCTGCCAAGAATTGGTCCCTCTTTCTCAACATCTTTACTCAAGAAATTTATCATCACAGCCTCTTTTATAGGACGGAAATCAGGCGATCGTGCTTGTCTGTCCATGTCTATGTATCATGATCATCCTCACCGCCACCAACACACACACACACACACACACACAGATATAAACAGACACATACATAGACAGGGTGTTGATTTTGTTAATGGAACTGAAATCATAGGCTTTGATGATCTGACAAAGGGTTCGAGACCGATAATTTTAGACAGAAGGGCAACAACCCAATATCTCTGTTTATTAGCCTCATCTCATTTATTATGCATTAAAAGACTTTGAATGAAGGGAGCAAGGTAATGAGCAAAGAAATTGAACTGGGTCTCTAGGCATGTCCTCTCTGATGACTTCAAGCTTTGACTTGGGGACATGTTTCTACAGCATAACATCCCTTTGAGTTCCAAAATTTTTTTGAGGTACAAGGGAGCTGCAGCAGCTGCTATTTTAGTGGTAGAACTTTCTATGAGCAGTCACTTTGTGCATTTATAGCTAAAGGTTAGGTCCATCTCCAATCCTCCCCACCCATATTCCCATCAAGTGGGGATTACATGCCTACTGTAATTGTTGTTGAGTCTCTAATTTGCAAACAATCAGGATCAGAGGGAGTATATATCATAATAACACAAAACACCGCAAACATATACATATAACCATACATGTACGCAAAGGGATGTTGACTGACTGAAACATAGGCGTTGATAATCTGATTAATAGATGATCAAGACCATCCAATCACAGAGAGGGGCAACCACCCTTAGAAATATCCCTTCCTTCTGCGTACTAGCCTCATTCTCTGAGTTCATTTTCTGAGGCCTTGTTCAATTGTTACTTGCAAGGAGAGTTTTCCACAGTTGCACAGGGCGTTTCTAAATACACTAATTTCTATCATCGCCTGAAAATCATCAGCTCCAATGAAATGTGGAGATAGATTGAAGGAAAATGTGAGGCTCAGATTTGTCTCTGGATAGGAGAAATAAGGATTTTCCCACCATAGCTGCAACATCAGTTGCCCCGCCATGAACGAGGTTCCATCTTCTCAACCAATGTCCGCTAGAAAAATATCATCACAGCCCCTTCTAAACAAGGGGAAATTATTCAGCGATACAGGTTCTTTCGCTCTCTCCATATATATCCACGAAGGGAAATGTGGGAAAAAAGGATTATTGGGACGGAGGAAGTATATATCCTTATATCACCACAAACACATATGTACATTGCAAATATCTTTGCGCTTGGGGCAATGATGCAGCTAGTGAGGTAATAACCGAGGAAAGTCAATTGCTGGTTGAAAACTATTTCCATATGTACGCTGCAAATATACACAGGGCTGTTAATTGAACTGAAATCATAGGCTCATCAAATTACCGAAGGGGCAACCACCCTTAGAAACATCCCTTCTCTCCACCAGAGCCTCATTCTTTGAGTTCAAATCCATGAAGTATTCAGTAACTTGTTCTCCCTATCTCTCTCCCTCTCTATCTATCTATCTATCCATCTATTATCATTAGGACCAGCAACAGCAACAGCAACAACATCATATGGGAAAGAACCCTTGCAAACCCCAGGAGTTGACACAGGAAGAGTCACCTAAGAACCAAGGGCGCTCAAGGAAGCCATTGGTCATGGTTCAACTCTCACCTGCATGCTATCCATTCCTGCATTGCCAGACCATACAGGGCTTTGCTTTACTAAGATCAAGATTTTGGTGTGGCTCTTATCCTGGTCGATTAGTAATTTAGTGCTGGCAAACATATTCTAGTGTTTACACTCATACTGAGTGGGAACTGATAAGTATCTGTTCTTATCATCGCCGGACCTTTGTTTGACTAAAGGTTTGGTTTGGAAAAACCAAATACTACTTGCAAACTCACACACACAGATTTGTACATACACACAAACGTACACAAAGGGCTGTTGATTTGTAGATGGAACTGAAATCATAGGCTTTGATGATCTGACCAAGGATCAAGATCATCTTTTTCAGAAAGGGGCAACCACCCTTAGAAGAATCCCGTCTATCTGCTTATTAGCCTCATTCTCTGAGTTCAATATCTGAACCACAACAATATCTTCAGCTTTTGCTTCAAAAAAGTTTTCCAGAGCTGTTTGGGGTACTTCTAAATGCATATCGTTTTGATCATCGCCTTTTATCACCAGCTCCGATGAAATGTGGGGATAATTGATAGAAAAGGTGAGGCTCAGATCAGTCTTTCAACAATAGAAGAGAAGGGCTTTCCCACCATGGCTGCAACATCAGTCGCCCTGCCATGAAATGGGACCTATCTTTTCAACATGTGAACCTGAGAAAAATATCATCACAGCCTCTAATAATTGGTACCACAGAGCTCATTGTTCCTGTATATATCAACAACAGCGTCCGAAGAAGAAGAAAAGGAAAACTAGAAAAGAAAGAAAGAAGGAACAAGGAAACTAATCTCCACATAAGGGTACAAATATACACACGCATGCATATACAAAGGGTTGTTGATTCTCTTGATAGAACTGAAATCATAGGCTCTAACGAGCTAAGAGATTGAGATCATGTTCTCTACAAAGAGGGGCAACCACATTTAGAAAATCCCTTCTCTCTGCTTCTTAGCGTCATTCTCTCAAGTTCATTTCCATGATTTCTTTAGAGTGATTCTATTTGCACACGCCTTTGATCTCAGAACACAGTAGTTGCTTCAAAATGCACATCCTTTTTCCTAATTTTAGAGCCTGCTAGTTTGACTAGACTAATAGAACATGCAGTCCCGAAAGAACCAACAGTGAGGGATCAGTAACTAATACCATACAAACCCACTGATGTTTCATATCCCTCTTTGGTGGGATCTGCCATCAATAGATGTTCTTTCAAGCAGGACCATAAAAAAAATTTACACCAAACAACGGAATAAAATTCCTTGAATGTATAATGCAATCCGATGCTTAAATGCTTACACGATATGACCTTGAACTTTTTTAGAGGAACATAAGAGCATCTCCAACCTAAGGCTACGTTTAATCACTAGCCAACCCTTGCGTTTTTATATGTACATATACATTTCTTGTATATACCATTGTAATGTACAAATGTAAGGGGAAAGTAAAACGCAAGTGGGTAGGGTTTGATTCTCGTAAGCACTCATCCCCACCTCAAGTTCCCTAGGATAGAGGTAATTAGAATTAACGAATGGATTTAAAAAAAAAGAAAAGAGAATAAAAACCAAGGCTCAGATCAACGAATAATCAGGCGGAAAAAGTGACTCCGCCGTGGCTGCAACCACAGTTACCTGAACGGAGAGAGAAATCTGTCTCCGTGGCCCTCCGGGTTGCCCCGCCACAAAACGGGTCGGACCCAACTCCTGATTAGAACCCAGAAAAATAATCATCACAGCCTTTCTTGAGATGGGTTGAGTTGTTGATGTGAATAGTTGGTAATGATCATGGAGACTGAGAACGAAGCCTAGTCAGAAACCCAAACTCAGTTACTCCTCTACATAGAAGAAAACATTTTACACCGAAACAAACGGAGCCTTAATGCCAAAACAGTAGTAGTTTACGAAGAACGGGGTCGTAGGATGGATGGATATCTTTCTTGTTTCCCTTTCGAGTGATCAGATATAACTGCAGAGCAGATATATCAGACACACACAGACACACGCACCCAAAGGGTTGTTGATTGTAGTAGAGATGAAATCATTGGCTTGTGTGTGCTTTTGGTGGAGAGAGAGGGGCAACCACCCTCAGAAACTTCTCCATCTCTCTCCCTCTCTCAAGCCTCTTCCATTCTGGGTTCTGATGAACCCTGGTTCTTGGTTTCGGCCTTTATTTGCCTTTTTTTTTTTTTTTTTAATTAAATTCTTTCCGCCCGCGGTGCAAAACACCACTTTTCCACAACCACCTTGTTCGGTCCTACTGTGTATTTATTGTTGATCTGAATCGTTCATATTATAAAACCCACGTAGTAGTGTATCCATGCAAAAAATAAACTTGATCGGACATCGATAGGAGTATCAAAAATTAAATTTTACTTTGTAAAATGGATAGTTTATCTTTATTATTATTGATAGAAATCAGATCGTCCATTTTATAAATCAGAATTCAAATTTTGATATATCTATCGACTTCTGATCAAACTGAATTTTGGTTGGCAATACTATATTGTGGGTCTCAAAATATGAACGATTTAAATCACAATAATAGATACTCGGTGGGGCCCATAATAAGCGTTGGTGAAAAAGTGGGGTTTTATATCGGCAGTGGATAAATTATTTTTTTATATACTTCCTCTCTCCTAAATGAAACCTTCGTGCTAATTTTTTTAATTTAGGGTAACGATTTCCACACACTTTTTTTAAATAAATACTCTCCGTTTTTTGTCTTTTGTTTAATTTTTTGTGTTTAAAATTTTCACCTGAAAACAAGAAATGAAGTAAATTTATTATAAAAAAAAGGTGTGAAAATCATTTCCTTAATTTATTAGCTCAAATGAAAAGGCTAATTTACATACTAATATGGTGTCAAAAAATTTAGTAAAAGATTATACATGAAAGTATTTCATTTTTTTATCCAAGAAATTGCACATCCTCCTGTACTAGACTATCATATAGGAATGGAGGAAGTAGTTCTATTCATTTTTTAATCTTCTTTTTTACATGTTGAAGTCATTGCCACATAATGCTCCTGCATGACCGAGAGCGAATGTGCAAGCGTAAAAGCGACCTCCGAAATCATCTCGAATTATTTAAATTTATGAAAGCGATGATTGAGAACGAGAGCGCAAAGTGAAGATTAAAAGCGCAAGTGAAATGTCCTAGCAAAGAATTATACTTAAAGTGCATGTCGCTCTCACATTATTCCTAAAAATAGGTTAATAAACAGGTCTTCTAATGTCCTACGCAATCCGTAAATCCATTGATTTTGCGAACAAGCGAGAAAATAAATTACAGTCCAAGATTTCATCAAGAAAATATAGTTAACTCCTTCAAACAACAAAAATTCTTAAGATGTTGGCCTGTATAACCTCTTAACAAAACCTAGAGTTTTCGTAAAACCTTGAACATGGCTTAGATCTATTCTTCGTCTGGGCAAAAATGAAAAACAAGTCACACTTCTCAAATATCTCGTAAATTTATCCAGAAGGGCCCGAATGATGATCCCGTGCTTCAAATACGTACATGGCACCTTCAATCTCCACAGGCAAACGCGTTGCCAAAATGATGATCCCGTGCTTTTCCGGTGCTCTGCAACAAAATTCTCCAGCAACTTTTCATCCCGTCCCAATAAAATGTCATAGAGCATTCTTGCTTTCTCTTTCGCTAATCTTCCAAGCCCCATTAGCTCTAAAGCAGGAAGAGGCCCCCTTGTTTTCCTTCAGAACTGTAAACCTTTGACATTAGAACTATTATTCCTTTTTGCTACACCCCCTAAATTAGTTGAATTCTAAACCTACGGCACAACGATTGATTTTTAATCTTCCTGCAGCAAAGCAAAGCAATAGTGAGTTAGTTATGTCTTGTGTGTACCCAAGTACATAACAAACCGATAGCAGTACGTTCATAATATGGAGTATCATTTTAACTTGACATATCAATGTTCGTATGTTCATCCCACAAAAAAATATATCGGTATGTTCATAATATCAAATTTATTGGTCTTTTATTTTATGGCTAGCTTGCTTGAAAAGGTTAGCTACAAAGGAGCGACTTTGTCGATGGGGGATGGTGATTGACCCTGTTTGTGTTCTATGCTCTCAGTGTGATGAAACCTTGCAACACTTGTTTTTTGCTTGTAGCTACTCAAGGAGTATTTGGCAGGTTATTCTTCATAAGTTCCAGCTTCAGAAGACTCCAGAGGAATGGGATAGTGAAGTCCAGTGGGCCATTGATTACGGTAAAGGAAAAAGCTTCAGATCTTTCTTATTCAAGTTAGTGATACTCAAAGGACCCCATTGGTACAAAAAGAAAAAACGACAGTATCTTCATTTTTTGGGTAAAACTTTGATATTATCTTTAATTAGTTGTCATCTATGAAATCCTTAGAAATCCACCTCAATTCGTAATTTGATATTATCTTTAATTAGTTGTCATCTATGAAATCCTTAGAAATCCACCTCAATTCGTAAAATTGGTATCTCAATAAAGAGAAAGAGCAATATCCTAATTAATACAGGTCAAAATCGATTGGATTCTTGAAATCCCAAAAATATTGTCCTGAGTGAATTGAAATCAAGATTGTTTGGATTCCTAAAGTGTTGTACAGCAAAATCTTTAAAAAAAATTAATGGCACAAGTATTGAATTATCTTTCTTATAAATAACTTGTGACCTCCCATGGAAATCAGATAAACCTGGAAGCAGTACATACTCCTGAATACCATTAGGGAGCTTCAAGGGGTTAGCCCTCTTTTTGTCTTAATTCTTCTTTCTTTCACTTGATACTTCGAATTCAACACCTTTCTGTGATACTTTGAATTCTAGTATGTCTGAATTGAATTGATGCAGGTTTTGCGCTTTTGAATTGCTTGAAACAAGATGGCGGTGTCACGTAAAGATTGTATGAATGTCGTCTTTCTTGTTGCCCTCAACATTATACATAACCCAAAGTTAGTGAATGGGGATTCCACCTTGATTGATCGCGTTTGTCGCGACACACCATTTCCCATCGATTGCCACAACTGTTTGGATTCCAATCCTTCGAGTAGCCGAGCTGATGTGAAAGGCCTTGCAGGGATCGCAATCAACTGCTCATATGCTGCAGCTACTGATGTTGACAATCAGCTTAAGTCGGAGCCAGCATTCGGCCAACCTCAATACGCATTTTGCTTAAAAAAGTTCGACTCTATCGTGCAGAACCTGTCAGAAGCATTGAAAAGATGGAAGAATAACCAATATGGAGATTCTCAAAATCTAGAAGAAAAGGCATTGGTTTCTTACTTCAAGTGTCTTGCAAGCCTTAAGCCGAGATATCTAGACCCGTTTTATGTTCCACTAGCCAAAACCAGAAAATCTTGTGAGAATTCTATTAAAGTCCTTTCACAGATTAGTTTATAAGCCAATATCATGCTATATCTAAAAATACAGCATTTGCAAATTGGAATAAATACATTTACTTCTGATACATGTAAGCAAAATGCATAATGAGAAACATCGTTGCGCATTCTCCATGGCCATTTGCCAATCATTCATTTGAGTATAGTCGATCTAGAAACGTTAGACTTGTGTGTGTGTGTGTGTGAGAGAGAGAGAGAGAGAGAGAGAGAGAGAGATTTGGAATAGGACAAGTAACAATGGAACCTCACCTGCAGATGAAAAGATGGCCAGGTTGATCCACCATGGGATTCTAGAAATCTACTAATCCAAAAAAAAAACCAGATCGACCAATTTTTTAATTTTATTTTTCTGATTAGAAAGTTCAGTCCAAGATTCCATAATCCAACTTTCAAGAATCAAAGCCAAGGTATTCACAAGTCAGAACATCGATCGACTTGTTGCCATTCTGTGGGGGCGTGCTTTCTCCAGTCGAACCTTGGTTGGAATGGAGGCTAGGTTGATGTATCTTGGGCGAGGATGAGTCATGCACACTTAGCACCCGTGTTAATGCCCAAACCCGGATCGTGGGGAGTCCGGGATAGGCACTCCGACGGTCAAGTAAGTAAGAGGGAAGAGAAGCTTTTAGATAGGGTTTAGGGTTTTGGAGAGGAAGAATTCAATTACCTTACTCTCAAGGGGGATATATTACTCCTTTTATAGGCAAAGGTAGCGTGAAAATCAACCCACGCGTATGCACCACGCGCTCGCTGATTGGTCCGCCAATCATGGTGCTGAATCGGGCTCGGGGCGCTAGGATTTGACACAAAAAGTTACTAGCGACACAACTATGATTTTTTTAAAGTTTCCGTGCTAATTAGTTATAAAATTCAATGCTCGTAAAAAATATATCACAGTGCAAAACTAAATTTGCAGATGAAGAATAAAATCTACTTCATCTAGTCTAAAGAAATTATAAAAAAAACTGACAAATGAATTGCGCTATTTCATTTTAACTTAACATATCAATGTTCATCCCTCAAAAAATATATTGGTACTAGTGCTAGCCCGTGCCTACGGCACTACACATTCCAGTTGAAAGGGGATGGCAGTTGTGTGATTTAAATGAAAACCATAGGCACTTAACCGGGAAGTGGGAGGATGCACTACAACCTTTGGATCAAATGAATCTAAGCCGTTCCAACAACTTGTCCCCACACTCTTCTGTTTTATAATAGAGATGTTCATAATTTCAAATTTATTGCGGGAACCCTTTAACATTGAACACATGAACGCAATGAAATTTGTAAAATCTGAGAAGACTTTCTACCTTTGAGAAATTAGAGAGAAACTCAAAGGACACCGTTGGTAAAAAAAAAATAAAATACGAGGGATTATCTTTGACACTATCTTCACTTTTTTGGAAAAACTTTGATATTTATCTTTAATTAGTTGACATCTATGAAATCCTTAGAAATCCACCTGAAACATGTAAACTTGGTATCTCAATAAAGAAAGAGCAATATCCTAGTTAATACAGGTCAAAATTGATTGGATTCTTGAAATCCCAAAATTAGGTAAATGATATTGGCACTCCAAAAATTGATGCAGGCACCCCAAAACCAGTGTAATTTCAAAACCACTTTCCTTTATTTTTTGGAGTGCCTCCATCAATTTTTGGAGTGCCAATATCATTTTCCCAAATTATTGCCCGAATGATTTGAAATCAACATTGTTTGGATTCCTTAAGTGTCGCACAGCAAAATCTTAAAAAAAAAAAGTTTAACGGCACACGTACGGTATTATATTTCTCTATAAATGACTTCTTGACTTCCCATTGAAATCAGATAAACCTGGAAGCATTATACTCCTGAATACCATTAGGGAGCTTCAAGGGGTTAGCCCTCTTCTTTGTCTTAATTCTTCTTTGTTTCACTTGATATAATGCAACACCTTTTTGTGATACTTTGAATTCTAGTATGTCTGAATGTCATTTAGAGGTTGAATTGATGCAGGTTTTGTGCTTTTGAATTGCTTGAAACAAGATGTCGGTGTCACGTAAAGATTGTACGAATGTGATCTTTCTTCATGTCATCTTTCTTGTTGCCCTCAACATTATACATAACCCAAAGTTAGTGAATGGGGATTCCACCTTGATTGATCGCGTTTGTCGCGACACACCATTTCCCATCGATTGCCACCACTGTTTGGGTTCCAATCCTTTGAGTAGCCAAGCTGATGTGAAAGGCCTTGCAGGGATTGCAATCAACTGTTCGTATGCTCCAGCTACTGATGTTGATAATCTGCTCAGGACGTATACAACATACGGCCAATCTCAATACGCATTTTGCTTACAACAGTTCGACTCTATCGTGAAGAACCTATCACTAGCATTGCAAAGTTGGAAGAATAACCAATATCGAGATTCTCAAAATCTACTAGAAAAAGCATTGGGTGCTTACTCTAAGTGTCTTAAAAGCCTTAACAAGCCGAGATATCTAGACCCGTTTTTAGTTGGACTAGCCAAAACCAGAATTTCTTGTGAGAATTCTGTTGGAATTCTTTCAAGGATTAGTTCTTAAGCCAATATCATGCTAAATCTCAAAGATGGCATTTGCAAGTTTGAATAAATACATGCAAGTCTGATGCATGTTGTAAGCAAAATGCGTATTCGGAAACATGGTTTGAGTATTCGCCATCTAGGGCCATTTGTCAATCATTCATTTGATTTTGACCGACCCCAAAGGAGTTTATATCACCTGCCAGCTCTTGACTATTGAGGTACATTGGCCTCACACTCTTATCCTGTATGTCTCAGGGCACACTCAAGATATAAACAAGTCTTCTATTTGCTATGCAATCCAATAAATGAGAATTTAATTTACAGTCCAAGATTCGCTCAAGATAATATAGTTATCTTTCAAACAACAAAAATATGTAAAATGTTGGCCTTACAACAACCTCTTGACAAAACGTAGAGTTTCCTTGAACCTTGAACATGGCTAAGATTGATCTGGGCGAAACATGTAACTGGTCACACTTCCCAAATGTCGCGTAAATTTACCCAAAAGAGCCAAAATCATATTAGTCATTAAATCAATGGAATTACCATTCAATTTCTCTAACCAACTCAATCAAGCATATCTACCAAAATCACCCTTGTGGGGAACCTCAGAGGTAAATGTGTCACAAGCATCTTGAATCTCCACAGGCAAATGTGTCACCAGAATGACGATCCAATCCTTCCGGTGCTCTGCAACGATATACTCTATCACTTATTTGCATGAAGTGGGAGCAGAAGCGAAAGCGTGAGCATAGATCATACACTTTAATAGTACAAGAGTAAAATTTTATGCCAAGTCCATAGTAAGGGTAATAAATTGGCAAGTGTTGCAATATAGTTTTATTTTCAACATATCATGACTTGGGTTAGATACATGAGTTCATCAAAGAACAATTAATAAAGCCAAGTGATAAGTCCTTGCTTTTTCTATACAAGGATTGTACAGAAGCTCCCATTTGTAAGGAGCGTGCTTCCAACTCAATGGGAGCAGGCTCTAGTCAAGCTCCTTAGTTGGGAGCGCAGGCACGTGCTCTTAAGATGGGAGTGACACCACTTTAGAAGCTCCCTGCAACTAACCTCTAGCAACTTCATCCCGTCCCAATCAAATGCCACGGGAGGTTCATAAAGCAACTAAATTGGTCTCTCTTGGAAGCAAGCTCGGAAGCTGCGCCTTCTTTCTTTGACCCCTAGAGAGCATTCTTGCTTTCTCTTTAGCTAATCTTCCAAGCCCCATTAGCTCTAAAGCAGGAAGAGGACCCCTTGTTTTCCTTCAAGCACTTCAAACCACTAAAAGTTGTCAAGGATTGTGAATTCGTCCTTGATTGCATCTTTTAGTGAGAGCCATTTGAGTTGAAGTTTTTGTGTTATCTTGTGACAGTTTCCAGCAATTTCTCCAGCCTAAGGCTTGAAAAATCCAGCTAACATGCACAAGGAAGTGGTTTTTCCTGAGCCATTGGAGCCCATTAGCACTAGGGCACCACCGTCGTGGAGGGAGACATTTACGTGGCGTAAGATGTGCTGGGCGTTTCTCATGCATGAGACGTCGTTGAGGAGGAGACAAGGGAGTGGTGGTCTATGAAGAGACATTTTGGATTGTAAATGGGCTACTATAGTCAAATTTATGGATTCTGCCAAAAAAATTCATTTGTTTAGAAACTAACTCATAGAGTTCCGAGAGGTAATTCCCAATGCCCAGCCTCATTTGATTCAGAGGTTGCAGGACAAGATAATTCCTGTCTTGAAACAGAGGGAAATAAGAAATTAGTTCTCCTGAACTCAACTTAAAAAAGATAATCTGACACATAATTAGCAACTGAATTTACGATGAATTCATAGAAAAATTAGCTCAAGAATAGACCAGCATCACCTATATTATGATTTTACACCATGATTGCGACTATCTGGCTCAGGGGATGATAAGGCTACTGGTCAGTAGCTGCAGTAAGATCATAACTATAGACTAACATCTTACCCGATAATCAGTCCCGAGGTCTTGGTTGATAAACAGGGGATGCAAAAAGGAAAAACTTTACGCATATCACATGCATTGTTGCATACTAGTGTTATGAAATTTAAAACAATTCAACAAGGTGCATACTGCAAGTATACACCAAGAAGGGGCGTGTATATTGTAGCAATTTCCATGAAAAAAAGCAAGAAACAAAAATTCATCCAGGGTCGTTTACCACTGTCAGTCGGGATTTGACACAAAAATTAACATAGTGACACAACTATGATGTTTTAAAGTTTCTGTGTTAATTAGTTATAAAATCCAATGCTGATAAAAATAAAAAAACTAAATTACAGTGCAAAACTAAAATTTGCAGATGAAGAATAGAATCTACTTCATCCAGCCTAAAGATAATATAAAAAACAGACAAATGAATTGCATTGTTTCATTTTAACTTAACATATCAATGTTCGTATGTTCATCCCACAAAAAATATATTGGTGTGTTCATAATTTCAAATTTATTAGGGGAACCCTTTAACATTGAACATGTGAACACAATGAAATTTGTAAAATCTGAGAAGACTTTCTACCCTTAAGAAATTAGAGAGAAACCTAAAAGAGAAACTCAAAGGACCCTGTTGGTAAAAAAAAAAAAAAAAAATACTACGAGGGATTATCTTTGACACTATCTTCATTTTTTTGGTAAAACTTTGATATTACCTTTAATTAGTTGACATCTATGAAATCCTTAGAAATCCACCTGAAACCTGTATCTCAATAAAGAAAGAGCAATATCCTTATTAATACAGGTCAAAATCGATTGGATTCTTGAAATCCCAAAAATATTGCCTGAATGAATTGAAATCAACATTGTTTGGATTCCTAAAGTGTTTTACAGCAAAATTTTTTTAAAAAAATAATTAATGGCACACATATGGTATTATCTCTCTATAAATAACTTCTGACTTCCCATTGAAATCAGATAAACCTGGAAGCATTATACTCCTGAATTCCATAGGGTTACAAGGCGCTTCAAGGGGTTAGCTCTCTTCTTTGTCTTAATTCTTCTTTGTTTCACTTGATATAATGCAACACCTTTTTGTGATACATTGAATTCAAGTATGTCTGAATGTCATTTAGAGGTTGAATTGATGTAGGATTTGTGCTTTTGAATTGCTTGAAACAAGATGGCAGTATCACGTAAAGATTGTTCAAATATGATCTTTCTTTATGTCATCTTTCTTGTTGCCCTAAAGACTATTCATAACCCAAAGTTTGTGAATGGGGATGTCACCTTGATTGGTCACGTTTGTCGCGAAACAGCATATCCCGTCGATTGTAACAACTGCTTGGATTCCAATCCTTTGAGTAGCCGAGCTGATGTGAAAGGCCTTGCAGGGATCGCAATCAACTGTTCATATGCTCTAGCTACTGATGTTGATAATCAGCTCAGGGCGTTGACGGGATACAACCAATATCAATACACATTCTGCTTACAACAGTTTGACTCTATCGTGCAGAACCTATCACTAGCATTGCAAAGTTGGAAGAATAACCAATATCGAGATTCTCGAAATCTAGTAGAAAAAGCATTGGGTGCTTACTTTAAGTGTCTTAAAAGTCTTAACAAGCCGAGCGATCTAGACATGCTTTTTGTTGTTCTAGCCAAAACCAGAATTTCTTTTCAGAATTCTTTTGGAGTCCTTGCACAGATTAGTTCTTAAGCAGTTAAGCCAATATCATGCTATATCTAAAAGATAGCATTTTCAAGTTGGAATAAATACATGCAGGTCTGATACATGTAAGCAAGTTGCATATTGATAAACATGGTTGAGTATTCTTCTACGGCCATTTGCCAATCATTCATTTGAGTATTGTCGATCTTGAAACGTTGTTGAAGAAAAGACTGCGCGCGCGCGCGCGCGCGTGTGTGTGTGAGAGAGAGAGAGAGAGAGAGAGAGAGAGAGAGAGAGAGAGATTGGATTCGTGAACCTAAGTAATTGTATTTTTCTTGTAAAGAGCAATACCCTAATCAAATGAAATCAACATCATTTGGATTCTAAGATTCGTAGAGGGTAGAAATTTAAAGGAATATACTGTCACAGATATAGTAGATTGTCTTCTGTCACAAGTAACTTTTGACTTCCGAGGACAATCCACTAAAACCATACAAAATTGTTGACGCCACCAAAGTATTTCAACTACAGGTTTCGAGGACACTTGAAATGGTTAGCCTTCTTCTTTGTCATAATTTCTTCTATTAAACGATACTAGTGTTAACCGTGCACTCTACGCAAGATGCCTTTGTGCCCGTAGACGATTTGGACACTCTATCACGAAAAAATATAACCCACGCTTATAATCATATGCTTAAGCAAATTAAAGCAAACATGAGAGAGTACCTGTATAGACAATAGGTGGTTTTTGCCCCTGCAGACAATTTCAAACATGACTCTACATTAAGCAAAGAACGTCAATAAGCATGTAAAGAGGTTGATGGTCTTCCCACTTAAAAATGGTCTCTAAAGATTCAAAAAACCAGCAAAAAGCATAACGCACCATCTGGTAGAACAGTAGCCTAAAACTGAACATAAAAACATTATCAGGGAGAATTAGATATGATTCCCCTTATTCTTGAATGAAGTTGATATGCCATCTATGTGCAACACAATTGCATTTCGCCATCTATATGCCACCTATACAACTTGTAAAATTGTTTTACTGGACACCTTTCCAGGATGTTTCTAGTTTACTAGGAGAAATATTTTGTTCTTCTAGTCTACTTTTATCTAGTTCTTACAAGATAAAAAATAATAATCTCATTTATTTAAAACTTAGGCACATCCAATAATAAAGGAATCCAATATTAGTTTTGAAGAACAATATATGTTACTTCTCCTAAGTCCAAGGTATGTTAGCTACCTGCTGTGTCACAATTTTTTGCCTCCTTTCGGGAACTCCTTAGACTTCTCATTTTGAGTTTCTTTTTCCATTCCTTCTTATTTCACCTTTACCTCACATCTCCTGACTTCATCAAAATCACATATAGGCTTTGCTTGCTTTTCCTTTTCTCTTCTCTATGCTGAATTCTGAAAACAAGAAGGAATTTTTTCGTGAATAATACATAACCATCCATATATTAGTTAAGAAGTTAAGATATTACTTATTGAAGGGGATGAGAAGCAAAAAAGGGGTAGGAAAACATGAAGCGTAGGAAAACATGCACATAATATACATAATTTGGGCAACTATAGAGTACCTACTGCATATCTGAATCAAAAAGCATAGGAGAACTTTCACAAGCTCCCTCTTTCATCCTTGAGTTTAGACCGCAACACCTTTAGAGGCATCATGGGTTCCATTACCAGTCCACCCTGTTGGGGAAGAACGTTTATAGTTGTCATCACCAGAATGAACAGATGCCTCCAAACTGAGTTAGGCAATAGGCATTCATTTCTAACGAAAATAAAAGAGAAAGGGAGAACTAAAGCTAACTCCAAATTAAGAAATTTTTCTCGACAGCATGTGCCTTAGCTGCAGCTGTACAATTGCTATTTGGATGAGACAGAAGTGCACGATGGATCGCTCAAGGACTGATACATTTGTTCCAAAACATTTTTGTTGGACGATTCAACAGGCAATCATCTCAACTCATAACAGTGTGTGAGACCATTCTAGGGCAACCACCCCAAGAAACATCCCTTCTCTCTTCTTATTAGTCTCATTCTCTGAGTTCAGTTTCTGAACCACCCAATTTCTTCAATTGGAGCAAATGCAAGGCTTTTAAGGTAACTATGTACCGTGTGCTTTGGCCATAAATCACTAATCGATCAAAATCAGAACCCGCCCAAAATCTTAATCTTCAATTGAACAAGACTCTAGGTCATATTTGGTTGTTTCTTTCAAAAATGTTTTCCAGAGCTGTTTGGGAGAGCTTCTAAATGCACACCATTTCAATCATTGCCTCAGTATAACAGGATCTGATGAAGTGTGCGGATAAATTGATGGAACTGTAGAAGAGAAGGGTTTTCCCACCATGGCTGCAACATCAGTTGCCCTGCCAAGAAATGGTCACATCTTCTCAACATATGAACTTGAGAAAAATATCATTATACTAGGTTATTCAGTGCCCATGGTTCCTGTATTTAGAGAAAAATATCATTATACTTGGTTATTCAGTGCTCATGGTTCCTGTATTTAGCAGCAGCAGCAGCAGCAGCAACAGCAGAACAGGAAAAGATTAGAAAATGCGAACCAAAAACAGATTATAAACCGAATTCCACGCACAAACAAACTCATAACCATACGTACGTACCTACCTACATACATACATACAAGCAAAAATACATACGCCTACGTATACAAAGGGTTGTTGGTGTTTTTGAAGTAACTGGAATCATTGGCTTTGACAATCTAATGAACGGATGACCAAGATCATCTAGTTAAAGAGAGGTTCAACCACCCTTAGAAACATCCCTTCTCTTTGCTTATTAGCTTCATTCTCTCATTCGCTTGCGTACATATCTAGATATTCTTTTTGAGTGATTCTATTTGCACACTTTTAATCTCAGTGCACACTGGGAGCTTTTAAATGCACATACTTCTTTAGAGGACCATCACGGAACCACAAGAGAATCTCCAAAACACATACTCATTTCTCGATAACTCACGGTGTTCGGTTCATCTTCCGCGCACCTCAACGAATTCCTGGGATCAATACTTCCATGGTTAGAAACATGAAAATAGTTTCCATCACTTTCCACTAGACTAACCCCTTGTAGCATGTTGAAATAGACACAATGGATTTACCAAGCACCCCCATTAAGATTTGATACGCATTTAATCATCGAAAATTATGAGATACGATGGTTGTTTCATACTATACGCCAAATCGAATTGTGCTCTCAAACATTATGCATGGCTATGCGGAAACAAGCCTAAGACATGTTATTCAAGTATATCTCAGAAAAAAGTACGCCCTGAAATAGCTTCCACATCCAATTCCAAAGAATGAATTCAATTCTGCTGAACAATTGTGATTCAAATTCCAAGGCATGCATTAACTTTTCAAGATTGGAATGACTAAACACAAAACATCGAATAAAGTTGCTGATTCCTTTGGATAAAATGGGTCTCGCAGCAAAGCAAGCAATAATCTCACTATGCATATGAAAGAAATGTGTAGCCGCTGAGATTTTGCATGTTATTTAAAAAAGGATGTGAACATGTGTTGGGATATCAAATGTGTGAAGAGAAGAACATGAGAAAATAAAAAAACTAGAAACATAACTTCTTTCAGTTTACTCACACTTTCCTATCTGATTTCCATATTTCCCCTGCAAAAACCAAAACCAAAATGTAGCAGAAGGAGCCATTCCGGGGATCACCTAACTATCAATTCAACTAACGTAGGATAAAATTGCAGACTCAGCGTCAACTGCCACTTTAATAAGTTCCCTCAAGTCTGTTACTGCCTCTAACTCTTGTTCTTTAAACATAGGAAAGGACCATCCATGCTGGCTTCTGCGCCCATTAGAACACATGACAACCAATCATGCAGATACCACAGCAATAATCAAACTACAGTTAGCACATATCATCCATCTACATGTATCTTGGCTACTTTCCTTCCGCAGAGCAAAGGGCTTTTCCTCGTTCACTCTCTTGTTCAATTGTTACTTGCAAGGAGAGTTTTCCACAGTTAAAAAGGAGCGTTTCTAAATACACTAATTTCTATCATTGCCTGAAAATCATCAGCTCCAATGAAATGTGGAGATAGATTGACGGAAAATGTGAGGCTCAGATTTGTATTTGGATGGGAGAAAATAAGGATTTTCCCACCATGGCTGCAACATCAGTTGCCCCGCCATGAATGGGGTTCCATCTTCTCAACCTATGTCCTCTGAAAAAATATCATCACAGCCTCTTTCATACAAGGGGAAATTATTCAGCAATATAGGTTCTTTCGCTCTGTCCATATATATCCACTAAGGGAAATGTGAAAAAAACACATTGGGATGGAGGAAGTATATATCCTTATATCACCACAAACGGTACAATGCAAATATATACAGGGCTGTTAATTGAACTGAAATCATAGGCTCATCAAATTACCGAAGGAGCAACCACCCTTAGAAACACGCTTCTCTGCACTTGAGCCTCATTCTTTGAGTTCAAATCCATGAAGTATTCAGTAACTTGTTCTCTCTATCTATATATCCATCTATCATCATTAGTACCAGCGACAACAACATCGATGGAGTTTGTTCCACATCGGTTAATTATCTCCTCCAAAACTAGTATGAGCCTTGGCGGCTTCTCCACTCATTGCCAATTGGTTTTGACTGGAGTGCTTTAACAAACATCATACGGCAAAGAACCCTTGCAAGCTGCAGGAATTGGCAATGGGATAGTCACCTAAGAACCAAGGGCGCTCAAGGAAGCCTTTGGTCATGGTTCGACTCTCACCTGCGCGCTATCAATTCCTGTGTTGACAGACCATACAGGGCTTTGCTTTACTAAGATTAAGATTTGGTGTAGATTTTTTCATGATTGATTAGTAATTTAGGGCTGAGAAACACAATCATGTTTACACTGATACTGAGTGAGAACTGAGAAGTATCTGTTCTTGCCATCACAGGACCTTTTTTTGACTGAAGGTTTTGTTTGGTCAAAACTCAAATACTACTAGCAAACTCACACACACAGATACATACATACACACAAACGTACACAGAGGGCTGTTGATTTTGTAGATGGAACTAAAATCATAGGCTTTGATGATCTGATTAAGGGATCAAGATCATCTTTTTTCACAGAGGGGCAACCACCCATAGAAACATCCTATCTATCTGCTTATTAGCCTCATTCTCTGAGTTCAGTATCTGAAGCATGACAATATCCTTGGCTGTTGCTTTCAAAAAAAAGTTTTCTTGAGCTGTTTGGGGTACTTCTAAATGCACACCATTTTGATCCTCGCCTCAGAATCACCAATGAAATGTGGGGATAAATTGATAGAAAAGGCGAGGCTCAGAACAGTATTTTGACAGTAGGAGAGAGAAGGACTTTCACACGATGGCTGCAACATCAGTTGCCCTGCCATGTAATGGGACCCATCTTCTCAACATGTGAACCCGAGAAGAATATCATCACAGCCTCTTATAATTGGTTCTTCAGGGCTCATTGTTCCAGTATATATCAACAATTGCATCAGAAGAAGAAGAAAAGGAAAACTGGAAAAGAAAGAAATCGATTTTTATATGTATACATTTACTTGTATATACCATTGTAATGTATTAGTGCTAGGGGAAAGAAAAACCAAGGCTCAGATCAGTGAAAAATCAGGCGAAAAGTGACTCCGCCATGGCTGCAACCACAGTTACCTGAACAGAGAGAGAGAGAGTCTATCTCCGTGGGCCTCCGGGTGCCCCGCCACGAAACGGGTCGGACCTCAACGCCTGATTAGAACCCGGAAAAATTATCATCACAGCCTCTATAGAGATGGGTTGAGTTGTTGATGGGGATAGTTGCTTGTGAAGATGAGAAAGAAGCAGAAACTAGAAAAACCCAGAAAGGGTTCGAGAAGATACAAAACCCAAATCAGTTACTCCTCCCTCTTAAGTGGAGGGTGAACAAAACTCAAGTCCCTCTACATACACGAAGTTAAGTTACGAAGAACGGGGCCGCGGTGTTGATATGTTTCTTGTCTCTCTTTCCAGTGATCAGATATAACTGCAGAGCAGTTAGATCAGATACACACAGACACACGCACCCAAAGGGTTGTTGATTGTAGAGATGAAATCATTGGCTTGTGTGTGTTTTTGGTGGAGAGAGAGAGGGGCAACCACCCTCAGAAACTTCCCCATCTCTCTCTCTCTCTCTCTCTTAAGCCTCTTCCATTCTGGGTCGTGACCCTTGTTCTTGGTTCCGGCCTTTATTTGCAGCGTCTTTGCCTAGTTTTATTATTTTTCCTACGCTTCTAAATGAAACTTTTCGTGCATAATTTTTACAGTAAAATTTTATTAATCAAATGAAAAAGGAGTATTTAATATGGTGTGAAAAAAATTATACGCGAATGTATTTTATTTTTTAGTCCAAAAATTGAATGTCATCTCATAGTAGACTATCATATAAGGACAGAGGAAGTAGTTTTATTCATTTTTTAACCTTCTTTTTCACATGTTGGAGTCAGTCACAAAATATTTGTGCGAGAGCGAATGCGCGAGCATAAAAGCAACCTCCGTAATCATCTCAAACTATTAAAATTTATGAAAGTAATGATTGAGAACAAAAGCGCAGAGTGAAGATTGAAAGCAGAAGCGAAGTGTCCTGGCAAAGGATTATATGACTTAGGTTGGAGTACGGTGGTGAACAAGTGGAAATGAATAAATATCACCATAAAGAAGAAAATACTTAAAGAGCATGTCGCTCACATTATTCTACTAATCCTACTATTTTTCTTCCCACTAAAAATAGGTTAATACTTAATAGTGCTGCTAGGTTAATCGTGCCATTAAACCAGCCCTTGACCACTGAGGTACCTCTTGCCTCAGTCTCCGATCCTGAATGTCTCAGCCTCTCAGGGCACATTTAGCGCTTGTTCTTCTAAATAAGCCATTTGGCTTTCCCGCCAAATTTTTTTTGTCCTTATTCAATTTTTTTTTGCATTTTGTGGCTTATTGTCAATTTTTTCGTCTTTATTCAAAAAAAATTGGATTTCGACCAAAATTTTTTACTTTTTAGATTCCTCTCATCATAAGGAAGCAATAATCCTCAAAAAATTGACAATAAGCCACAAAATGCAAAAAAAAATTGAATAAGGACAAAAAAAATTTGGCGGGAAAGCCAAATGGCTTATTTAGAAGAACAAGCCCAAAAGTTTATAAAAACAAATCTACTCTTTGCTACGCAATCCACAAATCTATTGATTTCGCAAACAAGTGAGAATATAAATTACAGTCCAAGATTTCATCAAGAAAATATAGTTAACTCCTTCGAACAACAAAAAATTGTAAGATGTTGGCCTGTACAACCTCTTTAACATGGCTAAGATTCTTAACAAAGTCACACTTCCCGAATTTCTCATAAATTTATCCAGAAGGGCCAAAATCATTGTAGTCCAAAACACAATGGAATTGCCATTAAATTTCTCCAACCAACTAGACCGAGCATATCTACCAAAGTCATCCTTCTGGGAACCTCGGCGGTATCCTCAAATACATGGCACCTTCAATCTCCACAGGCAAACGCGTTTCCACAATGATCATCCTGTCCTTTCGGTGCTCTGCAACAAAATGTACTCTACTTCATCCCGTCCCAATCAAATGCCATAGAGTATTCTTGCTTTCTCTTTCGCTAATCTTCCAAGCCCCATTCAAGGAATGTGAATTCGTCTTTGATGGCATCTTTTTGTAAGAGCTGGTTGAGTTGACAGTTTCAGCGAATTTCTCCAGCTGAAGGCTTGAGGGATCCGGCTAATATGAGAGGAAGTGGTTTTTCCTCAGCCGTTGGAACCCATTAGCCGTAGGGCACCACCGTCATGGATGGGAGACAGTTACAAGGTGAATATTTGTTGGGCATTTCTCATGCACGAGATGTTCTCGAAGAGGCGGCATGGGAGTGGAGGTCTATGGAGAGCGTTTGGTTCTTAAGTGGATTACTAGTGTTAATGTTACGGTGACAAAAAAATCAATTGTTTGGAGACTAACCCACAGAGTTCTGGGAGCAAATAGCCTACGCCCAGCCTCATTTGATTCAGAGGTTGCAGTATGGAACCAGAAACAAGATAAACAAGGTATGCAAAAAAGAATCCTTTAAAGCAAATCCAACTCCAGTGTGAGAATTACTCATTGGATTCATCTAGGTAAGAAAGCTCCATCTAATGAAAGTTCTCATACCAATAAGAAACAAGAAGATAGAAAATAAAGAATGCCCATGAACCCAATGTAGAGAATAAGTCATTAGAAGCAAACAGCTAGACTTAACTTGCATGCCACAACCACCCCTTCTCCCAAAAATCATCTGCAGACCACCATCAGTCCATGTGACAGGACAACTATTCAGCATATCATCGAAAGACTAGACTTTGAACGATATTCATGACTAAATCAGCTTAGTAGTCAGACAGATGAAAACTTAATCAGCTCACTAACAAGGTTCTAAGTTAGATCCACCATGATTGGAAATGGAAGTAGAACCCCAGATAAAGTTTGGATTTGAGTTATTCACATAGGTGGTTTACTATCAAACTCAAATCCACAAGTATTGGCTTCTTAAGAACTTCAACAACCCGGTCAATTATCCTATCGACTATCGAGCAAAGAAAACAAAAACAAAAACTCCAACTCCAGGTAAGACACTCTTCATGATTCAGAAACTACAAACCTTCGAAATTATAACTATCATTCATTTTTGCTACACCCCAAAATTAGTTGAATTCTTAAATGATGGCACAACGATTGATATCATAAAGTAAAGATAGAAATAATAATAAAAAATGTCTCTCCATGTATTCTAAATCATTCATAACCAAAGCAAAACTCTGATTCCACAAATCTAAGATCAACAACACCAGCATTCTCAATGTGCACCAAGCTAAAATTTGCAATGCAATCTTAAGAAGCGTTTGCCGAACTGCATGTATAAGTTCAATTACAAGAACCCAATTATAAATCCCGTCAAACAATGCAAGAAATTGAAAAGATGAGAACTCGCTGGGAATGTCTATAACGTACAGTCGGTGTACTAATGTTAAATCCAAAGTACCTTCAAATAACATCATAACAGAAAACACAACTAATGTGGTAGACTAAATGAGATCATTGAACTGATAAAAGAAAAGGGTATGCTGAGTTCATACCACAACTTAAGAGGGTTAACTAGAGCAAAACGTTAATGCTGTGCAATTAGAGTTGTAGACTAAATGAGGTCATTAAACAGAGAACAATACAGGGTAAAGAAGACTACTGAGTTGTAATAAAATGCCAATTTCCAAAGCCAGAAACACAAAAATACGGAGTAGTTTCCACTAGACTAACAACACCATGTAGCAAGTTGAAATAGACACAATGGATTTATCATCACACACCCCTTAAAGATGCAGTACACACTTACTTGATAGTTATTCTCTTTTATACAGCGAGTCGAATTGTACTCTCAAACGATACGCTTGGCTACAAGGAAAACAAGGCTAGGACATGTTATTTAAGTATATCACATTAAAAAGTAGCAAAAAAAAACTGCAGTTAGCACATATCATCCACACCCTAGCTTCCGTTTCCATCTATAACTCTGGTTCCCTTATTTTCATGACTCTATAACTCTAGTTCCCTTGCTTCTATTACTGTCTGTAACTCTTGTTTTCTAAACATAGGGAAGAAACATCCCGCCCTAGTGTCTGCAATGCATACAACAAATGACGACAGCCTATAATGCAGATACAACAACAATAATCAAACTGCAGTTAGCACATATCATCCATCTACATGTACCTTTACGATTTTCCTTCCGCAGAGCAAAGGGCTCTTCCTGTCTCACCCAAATGTGTTCCGTGCATGAATATTTCTCCAAACATCGACCACAAAAACTTGAACAAACCAGCATTGTTCCTCACCTTTCTGGATCAAAAGCCTCCAGTTAAGACAGATACAAGAGTTCAATCAGCCCGTTCTATTAAGTGACCTCAGAGACAACCACAGTACAATCCTACAAATAAATCCACGAGAAATAAATGATACGCAGAAATTGGACAGGCTTATTTAGTTTGCTACCAAATCATCAGAGCAGATGTCTTAAACAAGTGTAGAAATTCTGTTCTTAGCATTAGCTACCATGGTGGAGGTCTTGGCTGGGATTATGGCTCTTCAATGGGCTAGGAGCGATTTTCCCAGCAGCTTCTTTGTTGGTAGTGCTATTAAATCTATAGTATAGATTGAAGGGCCCCGCCTGTCTACTTATCCGTTGCTCTGATCCGTCTGTCGTTCCTCTGTAGCATGCGGTCGAACCTACTTTAAAGATCCTGCAGCCCCAAACGCTACTATGGCCTTCTTGCCAAATTGAGGAGAACTTAGAAGCTGCATAGCCTTGAACCAAAATTGAGAGTTTTTCTTCATCATCCTTCTATACCCACCTAAGATGGAACAATGTTTGAACCCAAAATGGCGATCATTGATCCTCCGCCCAATCTTGACTATAACTTTGGTAGTGACAGACTAGCCCGGATGCACAATGTGGAGATACTGACAGATAACCTAAAGTAGTTCATAGATTTAGCGCACAAAGCAGCCATACAGTAGTTCTTGGCCTTGCTATTTCATTACCACTCAAAAACTAACTAGTCTACAAAATAGTGGATAAAATATACTAAACAACCCATAAATTAGCTAAAACGACAATGGAAATAGTCTTTAGAATATATTTAGCAACGGAAAAGAATTACAACCCAATAATTCAAAAACTAAAAATTAATGTAGTTCATACAGTAAAAAAAAATAGCACCATCAATCCTCAAGTCCAGAACAAAACAGCAGCACTGACATCTTCTTCGAAGTTCAAAACCAGCAGGCCCAACTTACTCAAGGATCACCATCTTTTAGAAGCAAGACTCCTGTTGGACTGAAGCAAATTCAGAGAGGTTTCAGAGCACAAAAATTGCAGACATAACAGCCTCAAAGTATAGCAAGAGTACTAACCTAGTGATGACCAAATTCATTCTCAATCATGCTGTGATTCAATCATGAAGATGCAAACAGATCCGAACCAACTTCTTCCACAATCTCCCCATCTTTATAGATCATTCCGTCGACACAGGGCATAAATCTAAACTCCAAAAAAACGGAGAAGAAAATCACCCGACAAGCACAAGAATAGTTGGATTGTATGGGCGGCAGCAACAAAATTGACAATTAGAGAACCCCTCCCATCTCCATGGTCGCGTCGAATTACACGTGGCCGCATATAATTACTCCTAGCCGCGTCTAATTACTTGTGGCTGCGTCTTATTGAAAGCGGGATTACTACGCACGATTCTCATGTATCTTGGCCGCGTTAAATTACACTTGGCCGCGTATAATTACTCTTGGCCGCGCATTATTGAAAGCGTGATTACTGCGCACGATTCTTTTTTATTTTACATGTTTCTAGGCCGCTTCTAATTACAATTGGCCGCGTTTATTTACCCTTGGCCACCTCTTTCTTGTAATCGTGTTCATCATTCACGCTTTTGTACTAAAACTCCCAGCCACAGACTGGCCTTTTTTCAGTCGAAACACACACACTCACACACACAGTAATCGCTCGAAGAATCAAGCACACTCTCTTTGCAATGGGAACCACACGGCAGTCAAGCAAAACCAGGTTTGATCTCTCTTGAATTTTTTTGAGGTTGTTTGGACTACAATGACCTAGAAATTAACCTGACTACAACGACCTAAACATGTGATTAGGAATGAGAGTCCATTGCTTATTGCAAAATAAAATTTCCCATTGATAAAACATGTTGCTCTTTATGTAGAATTCACCCTATCGCTTTCTTTTACTGGGTTTTTTTTTTTTTTTTGCAATGTTAGGCTTTTGAAAATTTATACGGATTTTTTAAGATTTTATAGGACCATAGTCATAGATACAATATTCCTTGTACAAACTTGTGTCGAACTTTTTGTTTCAATTTTGTCTTCGTAAATAGTTTAACTTCAGACTTGTGCATGCATGCATTACCTAAGTTTGCAACCTCCAATATTGACTCTCAGGTGTTTCGCTACCATCTCACTGATATTGAAAAGTACTAAAACTTAACCAATAATGTGTTGGATGCAAGATTGTATTTGTGGCGTGGCACATGTTGGTGGATAACGATGATGAACACTTTTGAAGAGTCCGTTACGTACATGACTCGATATCGTTAACTAATGCTGTTAAAACCAAGCTTTACCGTTGGGCAAGCTGCCTTCTGGTATAATCACTTCTCTCCACCAATTACAAATTGAACAAAGGGTGTGTTTGGTGCCAGCGATATGGAGGTGGCCAGCTTGAAACCGATTCTTTGCATCCATTTATACAACTAAATATACCAACCTAAAAAATTGCCGTCAAAATACTGCCAATGTTTGGCCATGTACCAGATTATTTGTTCCAGCATTGAATGCAATTTGGCTTCCACCACTTCTCTAGCAACAACATTCATACATGATTCTTGCTTTTCCCGACATGACCTCCACCCCAAACTCCATCAACTTTCAAATTCAAAACAACGTGTGCAAGTTTGTATATTCTGACAGCAACAATGTACCACTTCTGAAACTTTGGCACATTAATGAACCTCCACACAAAAAATTTAGAACATTGCTGAATAAACCTTTAAAGCTGCTTTTGTTTGTTAAGGTGGATCCTTGATTTATTAACTTGTGTCTTAAGTTTCATGAAACCCTGTGTGTGTCTCCTGTTTTATTTCTGTTTTTCAGTTGTTTCCACAAACATCATCTTTTGTTACTTATGTGACTTCTCAGTATCTTCATAATCTTCTACATGGCTCTCAATTAGTTTTCAGTTAATTATGTGGTGAAGTGCTCGTAAAAGCTTTAATAGTTGAAGGCTTAGGCTGTGCTGCTTGCTCTAATTAATTTTTTCAATCCTTGCTTTGTAGGAGAAGTCGAGAGAGCTCAAGCGAATTGCTTCCCTAAAGTTGGAGAGATCAGGGCAGATGGATTAATGATATATTGTGAGATTGTTTTGTCCCCTTTTTTGACTACTAATAATGCCAGTGGTGTATGTATCCATTGTGCACTTCATAATCTATTGTCTCTAGCAGGTGAAGCAAAAATCGTTCTATCACCTTCCTGATTCGTTGCCCATAAAGCATGTTTTCCAAGAAGAGAAAGGAACATGGTTTATTCACATGGAAGTGTGTACTTAGAGGGTTTCTGATAAGTTGTGTTTATCAGAATGTCCTGCTGCACAAATCAGGGATCAAACCTCGAAGATCCTTGTTTCCACTCTAACAACCGGATATAGGGTATTTGGCTCCAAAGTACCTTCAATACGGGAAAGCACTCGGAGAAAACTGATGTTTTCAGCTATGGAGTTGTGATTCTCGAAGTGGTATGTGAAAGAGGCCGATTGATGGAGAAAATTTTAGCCAAAATATGGTGAATTTGGTATATTTGGTTTGGGGGTTGTACTCCGAAGGGAAGGTGGTTGAGGTGGCGGATGAGAGGCTAAAGGGGGAGTTCGAGGTGGGGGGAAATGGAGAAGCTTTTGCTTCTGAGTTTGATATGTGAACCTGGATAGCTTTGCAAGGCCATCTCTATGAGGAGGGTTTTGCAGATTTTGAACAATAAAGCAGAGGAGGTTGTTGTGCCGAAATTGAAGCTGAGTCTCAGTTTCTCCTGTGGAGTGTCATTGAGTCTTGAAGATATTGTTTCAGATGGAGAAGAGGAAATTCAGACACCAGGACACATGTTTGAGATCAAAATGTGTGAAATAGAAATAGCGGTGGTCATGGTTTTTTTATTTAAAATTAATGTAGAGCTTGATTCTTTTCATCCTTTTGTGTTTTTTTTTTCATAGGGAGAAATAGTGTTTAGTTTTGTTCAGTTCAGCCACGTCCAAATCACAATAAGTTCAATGGCTTGTGTTTGGTGTTCCCTCTTTTTTCTGTTTGTTGAGAGTGGATTATGTACAGATGAGTAGTACTACTTCTCTTATTGCATACTAATTTCAGTTTCATTCGAATGTTGACGATATCATTTTAGACGGGGAGGAAGAAAGTGAGACACTAAATCACTTGTTTGAGATCCAAGTTGGGTAAAGTATAGGATGTCATGTTTCTGTTATTGTAGTGCAGATGCGGATTCTTTTCATTCTTTTGTTTTTTGTCTTTGATTGGCAGAAAATGTGTTTCGTTGTTTAGTTAAGCTGCATGGAAGATTATAAGTTGAAGTCCATTGGCCAGAGTTCAAAACAAATGAATTGGACTGTTTGGTCTTCAACTTACTGATCTATACTCCATTTGTGTCCTCCGGGAGTTATGGTGTAGCAGGAATCATCGTGCGTATCAAGGGTCTTCCTTTTCAATTTTCAGTGGATGAGGCTTCGAGGGAGGTTGGCGGCTTATTTAGTTTGCTACCAAATCATCAGAGTAGATGTCTTAAACAAGTGTAGAAATTCTGTTCTTTGCATTAGCTACCATGGTGGAGGTCTTGGCTGGGATTATGGCTCTTCAATGGGCTAGGAGCGATTGGATTCACAATGTAGAGATACTGACAGATAACATAAAGTAGTTCATAGATTTAGTGCACAAAGCAGCCATACAGTAGTTCTAGCAATTTCGTTACCACTCAAAAACTAACTAGTCCACAAAATAGCGGATAAAATCTACTAAAACAACCCATAAATTAGCCAAAAACAACGGAAATAGTCTTTAGAATATATTTAGCAACAGGAAAATAATTACAACCCAATAATTCAAAAACTAAAAATAAATGTAGTTCATACAGTAAAAAAAATAGCAGCATCAATCCTCGAGTCCAGAACAAAACAGCCGCACTGACATCTTCTTCCAAGTTCAAAACCAACAGGCCAAACTTACTCAAGGATCACCATCTTTGTCACCTTCTTTTAGAACCAAGACTCCTGTTGGACTGAAGCAAATTCAGAGAGGTTTGAGTGCACAAAAATTGCAGACATAACAGCCTCAAAGTATAGCAAGAGTACTAACCTAGTGATGACCAAATTCATTCTCAATCATGCTGTGATTCAATCATGAAGATGCAAACAGATCCGAAGCAACTTCTTCCACAATCTCCCCATCTTAACAGATCATTCCGTCGACACAGGGCATAAATCTAAACTCCAAAAAGGGAGAAGAAAATCACCCGACAAGCACAAGAAGAGTTGGATTGTATGGGCGGCAGCAACAAAATTGACAAGTAGAGAACCCCTCCAATCTCCATGGAAACGCCCCTTCAAGTTTTTTTTGAAGCTTTTCGAACGGTGGTACTGAGACTAACCCAAATACCTTGACCAAATGCTCCCTTAATGCGCTCTCTCTCCCTATCGGAAACAAAAGTAATGGTTTCCATATTTGGCAATGCAGATATCACCTGCTTCAAAAACCAGAGCAGTACATTTATATGACCCAGCAAATGTTTGACATGTAGCGGTGGATTCAATTTGTCTTTCCTCCTGATATCCACGCAACCAAATTTGTGTTCTTACAACCGCCTTGCTGTGCACCACAGTGTTAGTAAAAAATCTGGAGGAGCAAGCTCACCAACACTGCTGATTTCACTCACCTTTCCAATTATGTGGCCAATTTCATACCATCCACCAACTTAAAATTTGATGGCATTATATTCTTGAACCTCTCTCTCTCTCTCTATGAATGCCTATGCTTCACTCATCTCACAAGCACTCAATTTATACACATATCAAACAAATTACGGTCAATCATCTCATTTCCTGTCGTCTGCTGGCTTGGACCCCCTTATTGCAATAACCCCTTAACTTGTTCCCCAACTCCATTACCCACATACCCCGCTCTCCGATCAAGCTTGTCTTCCAACAAAGTGTCTTGTGCACAAGACAACCAGATGTACAAATATTTGCCATAATACCTGCTCAACTGAGAGTGCGTTTCTGCTATATTGTTTTTTTTTTTGGCCAGTTCATTTTTTTTTTCTTTTTGGTTTTAATATCACTCCAACTTACAGACAATCCAAAACTACGTACACAATCTCACCTCTCTTTTCAATGTAGTCTGATATTGAACACTTTTCCCTATCGTTTTAGTCTCGTTCCATTTCTACTTGAGAGTGAGACAAATGGTTTGTAACAGAGCCTGACCAAGTATAGCACGGTGACATATCGTGAGGAGAAATATCGATGCACCACGTGTCCCTCATTTCCTTACACTTTTCAATTTTATAAACTCTTAAAATTATCCTAATGTCAGAATCTAGGAATTAATGATACACTGTTCATTACCTTATTTGGAAATAACTTTAAAAAAGTAGTTCCTATATCCTCATCGGTGTAATAACATAGTAATAAAATCAATGACTTTGCACGTTTCTTTCTTAAAATGATTTCACATCCAAATTGGCCATTACAAATAGAGAACGGATAGTCTCCATTGATCTTAAGTTATACTTAATTAGGGAAAATGACGGCTCGGGACGTATTTTGATAATTAATACCTACCAAGGACATGTTAAGAACATTTGTTAATACTGAAAATGTCTTTGACGGATATTAATTATCAAAATATGTCCTTGACCGTCATTTTCCCTTCTAATTAGGGGATGTTTCGAATTGAGCAATATATATATTAATGGGTTTCTCCGGTAATTCAACCACCTAATCCTCGACCTCTGGTGGTAATACATCTCTTCACGGTTAAGGAGAAGCCCAATTTCACTTGTGGTCTGTCGTTGCTGCAGCCCAAAAAGTTGAGGAGTAGAAGCCTGTAAATTGGCAATTTAAGATCTTCCAACTTACGCTTGTTATTTCCAAATTCTGCTTTGCCCCATTGCTGGAGACTACACTGACAACCTGTACATGGAGAACCGCTTGACTGGATTGAGCCACGATGATGAAATGCCACCTTCACAGTTAGGATGACATCAACTCGAATTTGAAGATTTTTTGAACTTTCTTTAAAGGGACGCAACAATTCAGAATAAGAAGGCAGTGATCTGACCCCAAAATCACCTCGTGGAAGACCTGGGTTTTAGGGAATTTATGAAGCCATTCCATAGAAGCCATGTTGGCCTCACCAAGTTGATTGTTGGTCCAGGTAAAGGGGTTACCTTTAAATTCCAGATCCATAAGAGCGCACTGTGACATAACGTTCTGAAAGTTTTCAATACAGGAACTGCTACAACTAGCCCCTCCTTGCTTTGGGCCAATGAAAAGGGACAGCACACCAAACTAAACTTAAAGGGAAAATGACGGCCCAGGACGTGTTTTGATAATTAATACCCGCCAAGGACAAGCTAAGAACATTTGTTAAAGCTGAAAATGTCCTTGGCGGATATTAATTATCAAAACACGTCCTTGGCCGTCATTTTCCCAAACTTAAAACTAAACCAACTGGAATATCACAGACCGGAATCTTGGGCATTCAGGTGAGCCCTTGGAAAAGAACCGCGGCGACTTCACCGGCAAACTCAGCTTTGCACATGTCTTGTCATATGGTATCAAAATAGATTCATCAAGAAACCCACAAACAAGTAGTTGACTCACCCACATAAATGAAACAACTAGAAAACATTCAGTATTTCATCCACAAAAGTCGATAAGAGAGAAAATCCATATGTCAAAACAAACAAATGATATTCTTCCATTGATAGGTCCAACAACTTCAAATTAGACTTTCCACAACCACATTTTGTAAGGACAGGACAGGACGTCATCAAATCAGTGAGCAAGCAGACTGACTGAGCCACAGAAGAGATCCTGCAAACAAAAAAATATATATGAACCTTAATGCGGTACGATAATCATGAATTCACATGAGATACAAATGCATAGGCAAAGAAATAGGAACCAAGTCGTAATAAAAGTAAACAAAGCTGGGAACTAAACTGGATATGGAATATCGGACTGGCCCCTAGCTCTGTTCATAAAAAATCTCCAGTGGACTGCTTACTCGCCCTCCCTTCATACCCCATTTCCCATACCCACTGGTCTTTCTTTGCCCGGCAGTATCATTAAGGTAAGTGAGATACTTAGAAGTTGTCAACAAGAAATGCATACAACTACATAAAAATGATGACCTGTACTTTTACCAAGTCAGGGCCCTAGAATCTATTCTTTACCCATCTAAAAAATAGATGGGGTAAAAATCTAAGATAACATAATGTCAATATCAAATTGTTCACTATAGCGAACAACAATTTCTAGAAACATAAAACAATTTATCCTTCTCAATATAAAGAAGTTCATTACTCACACCTTCAACATACTATCAAATGCTTATTTATCCTTCTCAATATAAAGAAGTTTTTCTAGTGGCTAGGATTATTGTTGGATGGGATCCCCAACCGTTAGCTGTGACTGTGGTGTTTAGTTCTCCTCAAATGCTTATGGTTTCTGTTGATCTACGTACTCACCAAAAGAGATTTTATGCTTCTGTTATCTATGGTTTGAATCTAGCAAGTGAAAGGGTCAGCTTATGGAGAGACTTGAGATTTTTGCACTCATGTTATGGCTCTAAAGCTTGGGTTCTTATGGGGGATTTTAATGCTGTTAGAAGGCCTAATGAAAGGTTGGAAGGCTTTGATGTTAGGTCTGCTTCTGATTTTAATTCCTGTGTAGAAGAAGTTGAGATGCAAGAGCTGGTAACCAAGGGTTATTGGTATACTTGGACAAATAAACGAGGTGGCCTGGGCTCTAACAAAAGTAAATTGGATAGGACGTTTATTAATAGTGCTTGGATGGATTTGTTTAGAGATTCTGAAGTTGTTGGCTTTGCTCCTGGGATATCTGATCACTGTGCCCTTGTCATGACTGTGATCCCTAATTCTTTTAGGGCTTGTCCCTTTAGATTCTATAACTTTTGGATGAAGGACAATCGTTTTGGGGCTTTGTTGAGCTCTTCTTGGGGGCAGCATGCTGTAGGTAATCCCATGGATATGTTCAGTCTTAAACTTAAAAGATTGAAACCCCTTCTTAAAGCACAGTAACTTGAGTGGGAGAGTTATGAAGGCCAGAGCTAATTTGGCTAAGATCCAGGATCTGTGTTTCAAGCTTCCTCGGAATCAAGAGCTTTGTGATATTGAGAAGGATTTGGTTCAGCAGTTCATGGCTTTAAGTTCAGCAGAACAGGCCTTTAAGAAACAAAAATCTAGAGTTAACTGGTTGACTCTGGGAGATAAAAATACTAGATTCTTTCACCAAAAAATGAGTTCTCATAGGGTTAGGAATACAATCCTCAGTTTGCTGACAGACCAAGGGGTTCGATTGGAAACTCCAGCTGATATTGAAAAGGAAATTTTGGAGTTTTATCAAAGACATTTGGGTACTGCATCAGTTCAGGGGGTTCGTGCAACAAGTGCTCTGACAGGTGTTATTCAGAAAACAGTTCCTATGGAGTTTCGTGCTGGCCTTGATTGTGATGTGACCCAGGTTGAAATTTGGAATGCTCTGAAATCCATTGACAGAGATAAGGCTCCGGGGCCGGATGGCTTTAATTCTGCCTTTTTCCATGACAATTGGCAGGTGGTTAAAGAGGATTTTGTCGCTGCAGTGCAGTTTTTCTTCCTCTATGGCTCTATGCCTAGGGGTTGGAACTCCACAGCCATTACCCTGATTCCCAAGGTGGCAGCTCCTAACTCTATTAAGGACTACAGGCCCATAGCTTGTTGTAATACAATCTACAAATGTATCACGAAGGTTCTAGCTAATAGGCTTCAAAAGGTCCTTCCATCAGTTATTGGTCCTTCCCAATCTGCTTTCATCAAAGGAAGGTCAATTCTGGATAATATTCTCCTTATGCAGGAAGTTGTAAGAGGCTACCACAAAGATAAAGGGCATCCAAGGTGTGCTATTAAGTTGGACATTATGAAAGCTTATGATAGTGTAGAATGGAGCTTCCTATTTGATGTCATGTCTCTGATGGAGTTTCCTGAGAAGTTCATTAGTTGGGTCAAGACGTGTGTGACCTCCCCTTAACCTCCCCTTACTTCTCTATAACTATCAATGGGGAGTTAAAGGGGCTCTTTCCTGGTAAGAGGGGTCTCCGGCAGGGTGATCCCATTTCTCCATACCTTTTTCTCTTAGTCATGGAGGCTTTTTCAGCCATGTTACATCAAAGAGTTGCCTCTGGCTCTTTTAGTCTCCATCCTAAGTGTGCAGCCATTAATCTTTCTCACCTGATTTTTGCGGATGACATGTTCATTTTGTGTGGAGCCAATGATCACACTTTTCAGTCCATTCATGAGCACTTGCAAGAGTTTTTTTCTCTTTCAGGGCTGCAACCTAATCTCAACAAGAGTGCTTGTTTTTTTGCTGGTATTGAGGATAATCAGAAAAGGGCTCTTAAGACAGTTCTGAATATTCCTGAGGCATCTTTTCCTGTGACATATTTGGGGGTTCCCCTGATATCTACCAAGTTGAGATATGCTGATTGCTTAATTCTGAAGGAGCGAATTTACGGAGAATCCAGTCCTGGTCAAAAAAATTTCTGTCCTTTGGAGGAAGTATTCAGTTGATAACTTCTGTCCTCTTTAGCATTCAAGTATATTGGTCTTCCATTTTTCTCCTTCCTTCAAAGATTTTGAAGGAAATTGAGAGTGTTCTTAATGCTTTCTTGTGGAGAGGAGTGGAGATGAAGTCCCAAGGGGTCAAAGTAGCTTGGGCTTCAGTTTGTCTTCCTAAATCAGAAGGTGGATTAGGATTTAAGAGACTGAAGGAATGGAATGTCTCATCAATGCTTAGACATTTGTGGGCTGTTTGTAAGAAAGAAGACATTTTATGGGTTAAGTGGATTCACTCCTATGTGATAAAGGAGCAATGCCTTTGGTCTATGAAATTGCCCTCAGACTCTTCATGGACTGTACGAAAACTTTTCAGTCTTAGACATATAGGGCACCAGTTTATTAAATCCAAAATTGGTAATGGTCTCTCCACTTTTCTTTGGCTTGACCATTGGCATAATTTGGGCCCTTTGTTTCAGAAGTTCGGTGATAGAGTGAGCTTCAATCTTGGTAGATCTCTCAATGCCAAAGTGAGTTCTATTATTTACTATGGAGGTTGGAGATGGCCAAGGCTTAGAAATGCAGCCATCCGTGAGATTATTGCAAACACTGAAGGTGGGCTCTTACCTGATATTTCCAAAGAGGATGAGGTTGTTTGGACTTTGACTCCAAACGGTTGTTATTCAGCAAAATCTGCCTGGATGGCTCTTCGACATAGAGCCCCTACTGTGGATTGGGCTCATATGGTATGGCATAAAAAGTATGTTCCCCGCTGGTCTTTCATTTTGTGGGTGGCCATTCTGGGTAGGCTATCAACTAAGGACAGATTGATGGAGTGGGGGGTAACTACTGGTAAGGACTGTGTCCTCTGTTATGGAGGTCAGGAATCTCATAGCCACTTGTTTTTTGAATGTCAATATGCTACCTTGGTTTGGACTAGTATCAGGTCCAAGTGTTGTAGGCATGGGGATAGCTTGAGTCTATTGGCTGAAGTCCAGTGGGGATCACAACATTGTTCCAAGTCAGTTTCAACTATTATTTATCAGTAGTGTTTAGCAGCCTCAGTGTACTTTCTTTGGCGGGAGAGAAATTCTCGAATATTCAGACAAGTTGGAGTAGATTCCTACACCCTAGTTAAGAGAATTGAGGAAGAGATCAGAGCCTGCTTGGTATCTATGAAGCTGTCCATACATTCTGATTTTGATGCAGCTGTTTGCCAGGACTGGGGGATCCATTTCAGAGTAAACACTTAGAAGGTTTTGGTGTTTTGCTGCTTTTCTTTGTTGTGAGCAGTTAGGTTTTCTGGTGGCCATAGTTTTGGCTAGAGTCTTGTAATTTCTGTTCCAAGGCTATCTCCTTGGTCTTTTGGGCTTGGTCCCTTTATAAAATTTGCCTTTTTCCAAAAAAAACATACTATCACATATTCACATCACTAAGAACAGCGATGCACTCACATGACAAATTCATACGACGCAAAAAATCAGATTGGATCGGAAAAGAAAGGAACAAGATGACTAATCACACCTTCGAGTATTTAAGATTTTGGTTTGATCCTGCAAAAACAGACTTTGTAGCCACTCAAAGGTGCCTCCTCATGCACGATAGCTTGGAAAGTCTCACATACGCCGCTTCCATCCATGGCCTCAAAGGTAATATAGTTTACCGAACAACACCCCTCCTTGTTTGCCTTGAGGAGCTTGCCAAATGCAAATGTTGTTTTCTACAATTTCAACAAATTCACCCAATAACACAAAAGATAATTTAGACAGTAAAAGTGGCAATCACGAAAGAACTTTAAAGGACAGACGCAGATAGGTACTTACATAATTCTTGTTGTAGGACTTAACAGCCAATTCGGCGCAATATTTGAGATGGTTCGAAACAGGCTCATCCACCTCAAAGCTCCGCTGGAATGGCTTAAGTATACCACACCCAGCTACATCAGTGGGAACCACGACGTCAAAGCCCTATTAATATCAACTCAACATGTAGATTAAATCATCAGAATGATAAAATTATACTAAGCATACCGAATGAAAAATACCAATAATCAATTAGAAAAATAAACAAACACATAGACGACAAATAATATGCCACATTTACTAATCACCATGTTCTCGTTTATCTGATTGTTGTAATCCTCGTGCTCTTCTTTTGTCATTTTGCGATAGCCATTAGCAACAAACCATCCCTCGTCATCATCTTCGTCATCATCTTCATCATCATCTTCTCTAGCGTAGGACTTCTTTTGGTCCCATCCAATGCTGTTGCAGTTGACAAGTTTCATCAATTTTAAGACAAAATCCAACTCTATGATTTTTAGGCAAACAGGAAGGCCCATGCTTAGTCCCGGGTCAATAACCCTTAGGCCGAACAGAGAACTAAAAAAATAGACGACGTCCTCCCCCACTATCCCACCAACAAAGGACTCAAAATTTGGTAGAACCACATGTTCCCTAATCCCTCGTTGCCTCCCAATCTCCAATCCCTCATAATGCTTAGCCCATGTCCCCCATAATTTCTCATGGGATTGGACTATTTCATAATAGTCTCATCTAGTCCATTGTTTGGTTAGCAACTCCTAGACAAGGAACTAATCCGTACCTAGAGTGGTTAAAGGTGAGCCTAGGCGTGCACTTAGACCCAAGATTGCATGCCATCAGAATGGCAGGACCAGGCAACGTAAAATATATACACCATAGGCGCTCCAAGCTTGCGCCTCTTGCATCTTTTGCCTTAGCAAGAGATGCATGCCTCATTCAAGTCTCTTTGACAAATTGAAAGAAAAAGTTAAAAAAAGCACATTTCCCAGATATGGGAGGGGAAATTAGGGGCACTTATGTTACCCCATGGTTCACAGTTTGATGTTTATGGGAATTAGGAACAAAGAGCCAGAGTAGACATGGATGGTGTATTTGTCCACTAACACTTCATACCCCGCATAGCGGATTACATAATATCCCACGCTTGATTTCCAAATTATTGGAAAGATGGGATTAGTGATGGGGATAGAGGGGAGATGTGTGTCCTAGAGATAATAGATGGGATTGTATGGGGTACCGGAAAAATTGTGCTATATTTAACTAATCTCGGGGCTCCATTATCCGTCAGACCCCACACGTTCCCTATGTCTCCATCATGATACGAATTTCAAACGAACATAGTGCCATTGGGTGATACAAATTTCACATGAATTAAAACTAAACTAGTGAGAAAATAGAGCAAAAGCAGAAACAAAAATCACAAAACATATTAGTAATCAAGAGAGCAAGAGAGAGCATACTACTTATCATAAGGTCCAAGAGCGAGAGTTGAAAACACTAGACTTTTCAAGATTTCGGCACCAGGCAAGTTGCAGTCCTGTAAATTGTCGACTCAAAAGGTTGTTTAACTCATTCAAAATTAGAATATAATGTAGAGCCATAAGGAAAAATAATACAATTAATTATTGCTTCTACTACTTACCTTTATGCTAGCCCAAGGCAGCGAATATTCAAAATCAGATTCGGAGTCGGATGGAAGAGAATATCCAAATTTTGCACATGCTTCATCTATAATTTCCCCCATTTCAGCGATCGCCTTTTGCAAACACGATGTTTCCCCATAGCCCCTTGCTAATTCCGCAGCCATATCTCCTTTTGCCTTAAACCCTAAAAACAAAAATTATTATTGAAACCATCAACAAAGAAACATACAACTATACGTACATATATACGAGAAGAACCAAAAATCATGTTCGCCGAGGCAAAGGATACTCACCTCCAGACAAAACACGCGATCTTCAGGACTTTCCTCTCTCTCTCGATCGCGTTCAATGTTGATAGAATTAGGGCACAAACTATACGTGCATGAATGATAAAAAAAAAAAACTATACGTGCATGCGCATTTATAGATGGATGGAGATGGATAGATAGATGGCTTATCTACCTTTTTTTTTCGGGTCCTTGAACAATATAGAAGGTTTCAAAATGGTCCTTGTATTATTTTTCATTTCAATTTCGCCCTTGTAGTATGAAGCATTTTTCACTGTCACCCTTCCCGTTAATTAGGTAGAGGAATTAGCCGAATATGCTGACAGGGGTGATCTCTGCTTAGGTTCACACCCACTTACACATCTCCACTCACAATAGGGTGGGTCCCACACATACTGAGTATGTAGTGTGTTCGGGCTCCACCCCTATTGTGAGTGTGTAATTGTTTCCCACAAAAATGTGCAAAAACAAATCGGCCTAAAAAAAAAAGCGGGCGTGCCAGGAAAGGTCTGCTGTCCGAGTGGTTTTTCAAGGCCTGGAAGCCTCAAAATCTGACTCCTTTCAAATGATTGTGCTTGGCCCAAAGGGTAAGGCCTCGGGATGGTTCGTTGGTTGCCTTTGCGAGCTAAGGACTTAAAATTTTTCTGATCGTTGCTAAGAAAATGGAAAGAAAGACAAAGCGAAGCTAAACTTGGATCAAACGAACTCCATTAACGGTTTAATGAAGCTTTGGATACAAGGAACGTGATAAAACTTGAACTACTTATGAAGTGAATACAAGTAAAGTTGGAAAGAAATGGAAATGAAGTTGCATAAGCTTTGAGCTTTGAGGTCATGGACCTTTGCCAAGGCCTCCAAAACTGTGATTTATAGGAGCTACAGGCCTTGAACTGCTTCCAAATGCTCCAATGCATGGTTGCAACATCAGTTGCCCTGCCATGTAATGTGACCCATCTTCTCAAAATGTGAACCCGAAAAGAATATCATCACAGCCTCTTATAATTGGTTCTTCAGAGCTCATTGTTCCAGTATATATCAACAATAGCATCAGAAGAAGAAGAAAAGGAAAACTGGAAAAGAAAGAAAGAAGGAACGAGCAAACTAATCTCCACATTTCGGCCTGTTTGGCTACTTCATTTTTCCATTTGGAGTTATGTATTTTTGGCTTTTGTGTGTTTTGGAGCCAAACCCATTTTCACGCGCGGATTCTACTTATAATCCTACAACCTATAATCTACAATCGACAGTCCACAATCTAAAAAATAATCGGCTCCCACACACCCCATTCGTGGAACACATACACATGCATGCATATATGAAGGGTTGTTGATTCTCTTGATGGAACTGAAATCGTAGGCTCTAATGAGATTAAGGGATCGAGATCATGTTCTCTACAGAAAGGGGCAACCACCCTCAGAAATCTGCTTCTTAGCCTCATTCTCTCGAGTTCATTATCCATAAATTCTTTAGAGTGATTCTATTTGCACACAACTTTGATCTCAGAACACAGAAGTTGCTTAAAAATGTGCATCATTGTTTCGGATATTTCCTAATTTACAGCCAGCTAGTTTGACTAGACTAATAGTGAAAGGCCTACGTTATCCGATAGGACATGCAGTCCAGTAGAACCAACAGTGAGGGATCAATAATTAATAATTAATTAGCAACGGGAAAATAATTACAACCCAATAATTCAAAAACTAAAAATTAATGTAGTTCATACAGTAAAAAAAAATAGTAGCATCAATCCTCAAGTCCAGAACAAAACAGCAGCACTGACATCTTCTTCAACCAGCAGGCCAAACTTACTCAAGGATCACCATCTTTTAGAACCAAGACTCCTGTTGGACTGAAGCAAATTCAGAGAGGTTTGAGTGCACAAAAATTGCAGACATAACAGCCTCAAAGTATAGCAAGAGTACTAATCTAGTGATGACCAAATTCATTCCCAATCATGCTGTGATTCAATCATGAAGATGCAAACAGATCCGAACCAACTTCTTCCACAGTCTCCCCATCTTTACAGATCATTCCGTCGACACAGGGCATAAATCTAAACTCCAAAAAAACGGAGAAGAAAATCACCCCACAAGCACAAGAAGAGTTGGATTGTATGGGCGGCAGCAACAAAATTGACAAGTAGAGAGCACCTCCCATCTCCATGGATGCGTTGAATTACCTTGATTCTCTTGTATTTTATATGTTTCTTGGCCGTGTGTCATTGCACTTGGCTGCAACAAATTACTCTTGGCCGCCTCTTTTTTGTAATCGTGTTCATTATTCACGCTTTTGTATTTTACATGCTTCTTAACCGCTTTGAATTACAGTTGGCCGCGATAAATTACGCTTGGCCGCGTCTATTTGCTCGTCGTGGCTGCCTCTTTTTTGTAATCGTGTTCATCATTCACGCTTTTGTACTAAAACTCACAGCGACAAACTGGCCTTTTTTTGTAATCATGTTCCTCTCTCGCTCTCACACACACACACACAGTAATCGTTCGAAGAATAAAGCAAAACCAGGTTTGGTCTCTCTTGAATTTTTTTGAGGCTGTTTGGCTACACGTGACTACAACGACCTAGAAATTAAGCTGACTACAATGACCTAAATATGTGATTAGGAATGAGAGTCCATTGCTTATTGCAAGATAAAATTTCCCATTGATAAAACTGCTTCGTCCACAACCTCGCCTTCGAAAGAGGTTGAATTCCCCGAGCGTAGGGCTAAGTCACTGTCAGCATAGATACCGGAAATCCGGAATCGTTCCCACAGAGATAATCTCTATAGCTTGTTAGGATTTGTAGATGCAAGTGTTCCCGGCGTTAAGACGGCCAACTATCGGTTTGCTTTGACAACGATGAAAAAGACTAGAAACTCGGTTTTGGTAAAGTTAAACAAGCGGCATGGCGATGAAACTACTATCGCCCGCAACTTAGGCCATCGAACCATTCTCAATGAAAACACAGTTGAATCGCACGGCTTAGGCTATCAACCGGAGGATTTAGCTTTGAAAACATTAAAAGACTAGAAATGTGATATGGAAAACAAGCGAGCTCTTTTCGTTCTTTTGGCAAACACAAACCGAGACATCGCTCACGGAACCATATGAGCGAGCATATGATCACCGGAGATTAACATCGGCTAGTTTTGTTACATAAAAGCGAACCCTACTTATTTCCCTTACCAAACTTCGAGCCGAGAGTTGAGAAAGGCAAGATAAACATAAGTCACGAGGCGATATTCGTCTCACGGCCAAGCCTAATCGACTACTCACGCATGATAAAACGACTAGAAAGCATGGTAAAGGAAGAAAACATGATTAACCGATGGAATCGAAAACAAACTTGATTTATGCGAAGATCCAAAGCGTAGCTACAACATTAATAAACGAGAAATTAACATAAGACAAATACCTTAAGGAGTTCTTGAAGGAATTAACTTAAAAGCTTCAAAGCATCAATGGAGTTCTAGGAAAGCAATAAAAAAGACTTAGGCCTAAAAAAGACTAGAAAATGGCCATCTTTCCATAAAAGGCATACAAGCCTACTTATAGGGCTCTAAAGATGGGTTACAAATGACCAAAAAGTCCCCCAAAATATCCAAAAAACATTCCACAAGTGGAAACTTTCCATAAATGGAAGGTTGAAAAAGTAGCAGATTCGGGCAGAAGTTACAAGCATGAACCGGTACATGATTTACCCGTACCGGTTCATGGCCTTGAAAAATCTGCCAAAAACAATGTTCTGGGACCCATGAACCGGTACATGATTTACCCGTACCGGTTCATGCCTGGCAGATTTCTGGGCAAACTTCGCGGGGTCGCTCCGGACACTCCCGAACTCGGATTATGGCGTTCTTGGGACCGTTGGAAAGCTCGTCGAGTCTACTTTCTAACCCAAGTGGTTTGGATCCAATATCATTTGTACATCAAAAGTTATGACAATTCTACCCTCAGCTGGTCGGAAGATGAGTAGCTTTGGTAAAATCCTAACTTCTCCTTCGATTCCCTTGACCCTTGGGCAACCCGAGCAACCTCCAAACCACCTCTTCATGACTCTTCGGGCACCACAACATGGTGACACGTGGCCTTGAGCACTTGGTTGCATCCGGAGCATTCCTTGGCGTTCAAAACCGCCTTATTAGCACGTTTTGCCTGAAACATACAAAAACCTACCTTACGAGCAAAATGCGATAAAAAGGGATAAATGGGAATGAACCGCTACAAATAACAAGCTAAAAGCCCCCAAGATTATACAATCTTGGGTGCGGATCAAAAACATGTTGCTCTTTATGTAGAATTCACCCTATCGCTTTCTTTGACTCACAGGTGTTTCGCTACCATCCCACTGATATTGAAAAGTACTAAAATTTAACCCATAATGTGTTGGATGCAAGATTGTATTTGTGGCGCGGCACACGTTGGTGGATAACGATGATGAACACTTTTGAAGAGTCTGTTACATGACTCGATATGGTTAACTAATGTTGTTAAAACCAAGCTTTACCATTGGGCAAGCTGCCTTCTGGAATCTGGTATAATCACTTCTCTCCACCAATTACAAATTGAACAAAGGGTGTGTTTGGTGCCAACGATATGGAGGTGGCCAGCATGAAACCGATTCTTTGCATCCATTTATACAACTAACCTAAAAATTGCGTCAAAATACTGCCAATGTTTGGCCATGTCCCAGATTATTTGTTCCAGAATTGAAAGCAATATGGCTTCCACCACTTCTCTAGCAACAACGTTCATACATGATTCTTGCTTTTCCCTACATGACCACCACCCCAAACTCCATCAACTTTCAAATTCAAAGCAACGCGAGCAAGTTTGTATATTCTGACAGCAACAATGTACCACTTCTGAAACTTTGGCACATTAATGAACCTCCAAACAAAAAATTTAGAACATTGCTGAATAAACCTTTAGAGCTGCTTTTGTTCGTTAAGGTGGATCCTTGATTTATTAACTTGTGTCTTAAGTTTCATGAAACCCTGTGAGTGTCTCATGTTTTGTTTCTGTTTTTCAGTTGTTTCCATAAACATCATCTTTTGTTACTGTGTATCTTGTTTGATTCTCTGATCTTAGCTCGGACGCGGCTGACTTCTCAGTATCTTCATAATCTTCTACATGGGTCTCAATTAGTTTTCAGTTAATTATGTGGTGAAGTGCTCGTAAAAGCTTTAATAGTTGACTGCTTAGGCCGTGCTGCTTGCTCTAATTAATTTCTTCGATCCTTGCTTTGTAGGAGAAGTCAAGAGAGCTCAAGCGAATTGCTTCCCTAAAGTTGGAGAGATCAGGGCAGATGGATTAATGATATATTGTGAGATCGTTTTGTCCCCTTTCTTGACTACTAATAATGCCAGTGGTGTATGTATCAATTGTGCACTTCATAATCTATTGTCTCTAGCAGGTGAAGCAAAAATTGTTCTTCTATCACCTTCCTGATTTGTTGCCCGTAAAGCATGTTTTCCAAGAAGAGAAAGGAACATGGTTTATTCACATGGAAGTGTGTACTTGGAGGGTTTCTGATAAGTTGTGTTTACCAGAATGTCCTGCTGCACAAATTAGGGATCAAACCTCTAAGATCCTTGTTTCCACTCTAACAATTGGATATAGGGTATTTGGCTCCAAAGTACCTTCAATATGGGAAAGCACTCAGACAAAACTGATGTTTTCAGCTATGGAGTTGTGATTCTCGAAGTGGTATGTGAAAAGAGGCCGATTGATGGAGAAAATTTTAGCCAAAAGATGGTGAATTTGGTTGATTCGGTTTGGGGGTTGTACTCCAAAGGGAAGGTGGTTGAGGTGGCGGATGAGAGGCTAAAGGGGGAGTTCGAGGTTGGGGGAAATGGAGAAGCTTTTGCTTCTGAGTTTGATATGTGAACCTGGATAGCTTTGCAAGGCCATCTCTATGAGGAGGGTTTTGCAGATTTTGAACAATAAAGCAGAGGTGGTTGTTGTGCCGAAATTGAAGCTGAGTCTCAGTTTCTCTTGTGGAGTGTCATTGAGTCTTGAAGATATTGTTTCAAATGGAGAAGAGGAAATTCAGACACCATGACACATGTTTGAGATCAAAATGTGTGAAATAGAAATGGCGGTGGTCATGTTTTTTTTTAAAAATTAATGTAGAGCTTGATTCTTTTCATCCTTTTGTGTTTTTTTTTTCATAGGGAGAAATAGTGTTTGGTGTTGTTTTGTTCAGTTCAGCCACGTCCAAATCACAATAAGTTCAATGGCCTGTGTTTGGTGCTCCCTCTTTTTTCTGTTTGTTGAGAGTGGATTATGTACAGATGAGTAGTACTACTTCTGTTATTGCATACTAATTTCAGTTTCATTCGAATGTTGAAAATATCATTTTAGATGGGGCAGAAGAAAGTGAGACACTAAATCAATTGTTTGAGATCCAAGTTGGGTAAAGTATAGGATGTCATGTTTCTGTTATCGTAGTGCAGATGTGCAGATGCGGATTCTTTTCATTCTTTTGTTTTTTGTCTTTGATTGGCAGAAATTGTGTTTCATTGTTTAGTTAAGCTGCATGGAAGATTATAAGTTGAAGTCCATTGGCCTGAGTTCAAAACAAAAGAATTGTACTGTTTGGTCTTCAACTTTCTGATCTATACTCCATTTGTGTCCTCCGGGTGTTATGGTGTAACAGGAATCATCGTGCATATCAAGGGTCTTCTTTTTCACTTTTCAGTGGATGAGGCTTTGAGGGAGGTTGGCGGCTTATTTAGTTTGCTACCAAATCATCAGAGCAGATGTCTTAAACAAGTGTAGAAATTCTGTTCTTTGCATTAGATACCATGGTGGAGGTCTTGGCTGGGATTATGGCTCTTCAATGGGCTAGGAGCGATTGGATTTACAATGTGGAGATACTGACAGATAACATAAAGTAGTTCACAGATTTAGCGCACAAAGTAGTTCATAGATTTAGCGCACAAAGCAGCCATACAGTAGTTCTAGCAATTTCATTACCCCTCAAAAACTAACTAGTCCACACAATAGCAGATAAAATCTACTAAAACGACAATGGAAATAGTCTTTAGAATATATTTAGCAACGGGAAAATAATTACGACCCAATAATTCAAAAACTAAAAATAAATGTAGTCATAGATACAATATTCCTTGTACAAACTTGTGTCGAACTTTTTGTTTCAATTTTGTCTTCCTAAATAGTTTAACTTCAGACTTGTGTATGCATGCATTATGGGTTAAGTTTGGAGCCTCCAATATTGACTCACAGGTGTTTCGCTACCATCCCACTGATATTGAAAAGTACTAAAACTTAACCCATAATGTGTTGGATGCAAGATTGTATTTGTGGCGCGGCACATGTTGGTGGATAACGATGATGAATACTTTTGAAGAGTCTGTTACATGACTCGATATGGTTAACTAATGTTGTTAAAAGCAAGCTTTACCGTTGGGCAAGCTGCCTTCTGGTATAATCACTTCTCTACACCAATTACAAATTGAACAAAGGGTGTGTTTGGTGCCAACGATATGGAGGTGGCCAGCTTGAAACCAATTCTTTGCATCCATTTATACAACTAAATTGCGTCAAAATACTGCCAACGTTTGGCCATGTCCCAGATTATTTGTTCCAGCATTGAAAGCAATATGGCTTCCACCACTTCTCTAGCAACAACATTCATACATGATTCTTGCTTTTCCCTACATGACCTCCACCCCAAACTCCATCAACTTTCAAATTCAAAGCAACGCAAGCAAGTTTGTATATTCTGACAGCAACAATGTACCACTTCTGAAACTTTGGCTCATTAACGAACCTCCACACAAAAAATTTAGAACATTGCTGAATAAACCTTTAGAGCTGTTTTGTTCATTAAGGTGGATCCTTGATTTATTAACTTGTGTCTTAAGTTTCATGAAACCCTGTGTGTGTCTCATGTTTTATTTTTGTTTTTCAGTTGTTTCCACAAACATCATCTTTTGTTACTGTGTATCTTGTTTGATTCTCTGATCTTAGCTCGGAGGAGGCTGACTTCTCAGTGTCTTCATAATCTTCTACATGGCTCTCAATTAGTTTTCAGTTAATTATGTGGTGAAGTGCTCGTAAAAGCTTTAATAATTGACGGCTTAGGCTGTGCTGCTTGCTCTAATTAATTTTTTTCGATCCTTGCTTTGTAGGAGAAGTCGAGAGAGCTCAAGCGAATTGCTTCCCTAAAGTTGGAGAGATCAGGGCAGATGGATTAATGATATATTGTCAGATCGTTTTGTCCCCTTTCTTGACTAATAATAATGCCAGTGGTGTATGTATCAATTGTGCACTTCATCATCTATTGTCTCTAGCAGGTGAAGCAAAAAATCGTTCTTCTATCACCTTCCTGATTCGTTGCCCATAAAGCATGTTTTCCAAGAAGAAAAAGGAACATGGTTTATTCACATGGAAGTGTGTACTTGGAGGGTTTCTGATAAGTTGTGTTTACCAAAATGTCCTGCTGCACAAAGCAAGGATCAAACCTCTAAGATCCTTGTTTCCACTCTAACAACCGGATGTAAGGTATTTGGCTCCAAAGTACCTTCAATACGGGAGAGCACTCGGAGAAAACTGATGTTTTCAGCTATGAAGTTGTGATTCTCGAAGTGGTATGTGAAAAGAGGCCGATTGATGGAGAAAATTTTAGCCAAAAGATGGTGAATTTGGTTGATTCGGTTTGGGGTTGTACTCCGAAGGGAAGGTGGTTGAGGTGGCAGATGAGAGGCTAAAGGGGGAGTTCGAGGTGGGGGGAAATGGAGAAGCTTTTGCTTCTGAGTTTGATACGTGAACCTGGATAGCTTTGCAAGGCCATCTCTATGAGGAGGGTTTGGCAGATTTTGAACAATAAAGCAGAGGTGGTTGTTGTGCCGAAATTGAAGCTGAGTCTCAGTTTTTCCTGTGGAGTGTCATTGAGTCTTGAAGATATTGTTTCAGATGGAGAAGAAGAAATTCAGACACCAGGACACATGTTTGAGATCAAAATGTGTGAAATAGAAATAGTGGTGGTCATGTTTTTCTTTTTTTTTTTAAATTAATGTAGAGCTTGATTCTTTTCATCCTTTTGTGTTCTTTTTCCATAGGGAGAAATTGTGTTTGGTGTTGTTTTGTTCAATTCTGCCACATCCAAATCACAATAAGTTCAATGGCCTGTGTTTGGTGCTCCCTCTTTTTTCTGTTTGTTGAGAGTGGATTGTGTACAAATAAGTAGTACTACTTCTCTTATTGCATACTAATTTCAGTTTCATTCGAATGTTGACGATATCATTTTAGACGGGGAGGAAGAAAGTGAGACACTAAATCACTTGTTTGAGATCCAAGTTGGGTAAAGTATAGGATGTCATGTTTCTGTTATTGTAGTGCAGATGCGGATTCTTTTCATTCTTTTGTTTTTTGTCTTTGATTGGCAGAAATTGTGTTTCATTGTTTAGTTAAGTTGCATGGAAGATTATGAGTTGAAGTCCATTGGCCTGAGTTCAAAACAAATGAATTGGACTGTTTGGTCTTCAACTTACTAATCTATACTCCATTTGTGTCCTCCGGGTGTTATGGTGTAGCAGGAATCATGGCGGAGGTCTTGGCTGGGATTATGGCTCTTCAATGGGCTAGGAGCGATTGGATTTCACAATGTGGAGATACTGACAGACAACATAAAGTAGTTCATAGATTTAGTGCACAAAGCAGCCATACAGTAGTTCTAGCAATTCCGTTACCACTCAAAAACTAACTAGTCCACAAAATAGCGGATAAGATCTACTAAAACAACCCATAAATTAGCCAAAAACAACAACGGAAATAGTCTTTAGAATATATTTAGCAACGGGAAAATTATTACTACAACTCAATAATTCAAAAACTAAAAATAAATGTAGTTTATACAGTAAAAAAAATAGCAGCATCAATAACAAAACAGCAGCACTGACATCTTCTTCCAAGTTCAAAACCAGCAGGCCAAACTTACTCAAGGATCACCTATCTTTTAGAACCAAGACTCCTGTTGGACTGAAGCAAATTCAGAGAGGTTTGAGTGCACAAAAATTGCAGACATAACAGCCTCAAAATATAGCAAGAGTACAAACCTAGTGATGACCAAATTCATTCTCAATCATGCTGTGATTCAATCATGAAGATGCAAACAGATCCGAACTTCTTCCACAGTCTCCCCATCTTTACAGATCATTCCGTGGACACAGGGCATAAATCTAAACTCCAAAAAAACGGAGAAGAAAATCAACCGACAAGCACAAGAAGAGTTGGATTGTATGGGCAGCAGCAACAAAATTGACAAGTAGAGAACCCCTCCCATCTCCATGGAAATGCCCCTTCAAGTTTTTTTTGAAGCTTTTCAAACGGTGGTACTGAGAGTAACCCAAATACCTTGACCAAATGCTCCTTTAATGCGCTCTCTCTCCCTATCAGAAACAAAAGTAATGGTTTCCATTGGCAATGCAGATATCACCTGCTTCGAAAACCAGACCAGTACAAGACAACCAGATGTACAAATATTTGCCATAATACTTGCTCAACTGAGAGTGCGTTTCTGCTATATTTTTTTGCTTCAAGCTACTGACAATAGTAAAGTTATTTCCGCTGCTGAATGGTATTTTAGTTTATGTATGTGACAAGAATGACCTACTTAGAAATCCGTGAAAACATGAACTTTAGCCCATTTAGTTTAGTGGAAACACCCCCTGAATAGAACATTACCGGTGTTCTAGTAATTCCAAAATTCAGTCGATGCACGTCTTCTCTCCAGTTCCTCTTTTCTTTTATTCATGGCACTTGATTTTGTTTCTAGATGCACTCTCTCTTCGCAAAGTACAGAAATCTCTTCATCTAGTTCAATGAGCAAAAAATGATTTCCGGCAAATCTCGCTCCTTTAGCTTCGTGTTGCTCCATTGAAACTCTTGTTGCTTCACCGACTCTTGCAAGACTTTCCAGCGCTGGTCCCTTTTGCTTATTAGCTTTGTTTTCGCTAAGGGATGACATGTCTAGTTTGATCTCCTCAAGTTTGAAAGGCAAAGACCACTCTTCCACAAGTACGTGCATTTCCTGATGAACAATATAAAACTTATCCCATGTCATTAACAAAATCAAATGGTATGAGCAAGAAGAACATAAACTGGTATAAATGAAACCTACAAAAGTGCTAAATCTACTAAGCTATAATTTGATTTCTTGAATTTTCCGGTTCCTTCCTTAGGTATCTTGTTACTCTTTTTCGTTTGCATTGCCATTTCCCAACAGATCATCATCATCCATACACAGGCTATAGAAAGAAAAAAAAACGTACGTTTAACAGGTAAAATGCAGATAAAAATCGTTGGAAACTCAAGATCTCACTAATCCGTCTGAAGAATTAAAAAATGCTCAAGATTTGAATAAATATCTGTGGTAAAAGAATTATCAAGCAAACCAAATCTCTGTGCATTCCTTAGCAGCTTTTGTGTGAGCATTCTCTTGCTAACCATATAGACACTAAACCAAATATCTGTGCATTCCTTGGCAGCTTTTGTGTGAGCGCACCTCCACCTATTCTGCCAAGCAGGGCCATAGAGGACCCACCACGGGCGAAACCAGTTATATAGATCCTAAAAGGACTTTCGTTTGAAAGTGAGATGACCACCAGCTCGAAGAAGAGGGATTTTCCCCTCCGAAGTGCAGCTGTGATTTTATATAGAATACCGCCAGAGGTACTCTTGCCTTTTTCGGAGTTAAATTTCTCCTCTGAGCAGAAATTCCAATTCTCTTTTCAAATCACACTAGAGAATGTGAACAGTCGATATAAGGGAGGACTGTGATTTGACAATTTGTGCTTCCAATCGTCACCCTAGTACATATTGAAGAGGTTGATGGCAATGTACAAAACAAAAAGACCATTTGCAGCAAGAAGGAAACCCACGACTGCACCGTATGTGAACACAATGATAAAAGCCTTGCCAACACCATTTCTTGCTTCGAAGGTAGCTCCGGCATTTGCATATGTATCCAGCCGGACACCTCTGAATTCTGAACTGACAGCACAAAGCCAGAAGGAATGGTGCTGAAGACAGAGCAGTGGAAAGATCAGGCTTCCACATTCTGGTGCAGTCATATGTAAAGGGCCAACTCTATGGGCTAAATCCATCCACAGCGCCAAGGAAAACAAAGATTAGAACGGGAAAAGCGACAATGGAAACAACACCACACTAGTGGATGCCTTGAATCGTGGGATAAAAGACATGAACATTGAGGAATTGCCAGGTCAAAAGATAATACACTTGAGCAGAAACAAATGACAGCACCTCAAGTTTTGAGCTTTTGATACCATCTCTCTTCCTCTTGTAGCAAAGTGTTACTCGAGAATGTAGTCTTACAAAGAAGCATAACACATTTTTCACTACTCATGAATGCAGTACTGAAAACATATAACCAAATCAAAGTTCAGAATTCTAACGAATCTAACCCATTTTTCACTACTCACGAATGCAGTACTGAAAACATATAACCAAATCAAAGTTCAGAATTCTAACGAATCTAACCTATCCAATCTTGTTATGAAATATGAACACAAACACTTAAGTGAAACAACTTGATCAATCATTATAACTCGATCACTCACTAGAAGTTTACTCTAAATCAATGGTGGCACAAAAAAATTTCTCGGATAGACATTAAAAAAGGGTTCAAATTAAAAGACATACTCACGCTTATCAATATGAAATAATGAAATCTGCCAACACTTAACTTCCGAGTCAAGAATAGTTATGGGAGAAGTTTGCTTTATCGTTGGTATGATTTCCACCAGAAATAGGTTTCTACATGCACTTTTAGGACTAATATTCCCTGAAACAAAAGTACCAACACACTTCTAGTACCTGTCAATGCGAACTGCTTAACATGTTCATGTAGAAGTCTTTAATCACTAACTCCAAATTGAACAACAGTCACTCAAGTGTGTGCACATGGTTCACCTTACTTACGATAACTACAAAGATTGCATAATACGAAATACATATTGCATAAAACACAATCATTGTGTGCGCATGTGGATACTCGCAACAACTATGACGGGGTGCTCCGATGGAAAAGTAATGTAGTCCCACAACGACTACCAAAATAAGGAAGGTTCTCTCGTTGCTATGAAATTTGAATAACGAACTCAATTTCTTATTTAACTTAAGAATATGAAGAGATATGTACATTAGGAATGCTTCAAAAAGTTGAGATAATCTTGATGCATGCCTAGCATGTTTAAATGAACTACACAGTTTTTAACCAGACAATTAAAATCTTCTCAAATGACATGGCACTTTAACAGCTTGTGGTATAAAACCTTTTGAAATCACAATCGAACTTCATTCTGAAAGAACCGACCACAACCAAAGATCCAGCAACTAATCAATATAGGGCAATAACACTTCCAAATTCACCTATCCTGGAAACTTATCCAAACACTCAAGATATTCCATAGATGTACATCTAACCATAGGGATAATGACACTTCCTCCAACCGATTTTATTTGCTTATTATGTAAAGTGGTGTCATTTTGACCTAAAACATTAGGTGCTTTCGACAATAATTTCCTTAATGCAGATCGGTGCAAAAAAAAAAATAGAAAACATTATCTCAGGTAGTAACTTATTTTTTAGATAAAAATGACACATTTTCAGTAGAGAGCAAACAAAACGGGGTAGATGGAGTAGCTTTGGTGATAAAACAAGGCAAAAATAAACAAGAGTTGCTAAAAAAACTCAAGCACCGACAAAGAAAATCATCCTGAATTACATTAGGTGTTGTAACGAATGCTATGAATGCAAGCTAAGAACGAGAAATTGAAAACTAAACAAGAAATCACAAAGACACAAGATATACGTGGTTCCCCAAGATTGGTACGTCCACGGGCGATGAGAGAGAGGATTCACTAACCAACGTGAACGTGAAGAAGAGATACAAAGAGCCGGCTATAATCCGTAACTCTAGAAAGGCCACAATATGAAAGCCCAAAAAGATACTTTAGAAGTTCCTCAAAAGCCTTATTTATTTATAATAGGCTACAAAAACGGGAACAACATAATTAACCAATGTGGGATTAAAGAATACAAGACATTCCCAACATTAGGCAACATGGAAAGATGAAATCGAAAGCATAATTTGAAGGAAGATTCAGTTAAATACAATTTGGATAAAACTTAGCTTTTACATACCTGAAAATTTGAGGCCATAAATCAGTTTGCTGGGGATTGACATCCGTTTGTGAATGAAGATACAGTATCAATATACATACACGGAGAGAGAGAGAGAGAGAGAGAGATGGTGGTGGAAATGGGGACGACGGTTGGTGTTTGGGTGGCACTCATCAGAAACTCTCGTACTATACGACAGACGCGAGCCTTCGTAGAGCGGGATTCAAACAAAGCTCGCATCTTGAACACCGGAGGTTTCATCAAAACGACGTCTTCCCTAGTGAAATTACTTCGCATCTTCCACCTGAGAAGTCCATTGAAAACGAAAACCTATAAATTGTGGGTTGATTCTAGTTTATTTCTACGATCTAAGTCGTTCATGTTTCAGATCTTTTCAAGATTATAGAACCTGATGAAGATTATTGGAATCGAATACCTATTAACTTATTATCGGACACAATAAGTGTGAATTTGTTTTTCTAGAAATAAATCTGGCAACACTATATCAAAACCATTTTCTTGGAAACGGCGTCGCTCGTAGAAACCTCTACGAGGGTGCTTTTGAAACGAGGAAATCTTCAAATTGTGATCTGATCCCGTATTATCTGCCTGATCGAAAGGGTTCATGTTGTAGAGATTGTCAAGATGATAAACCATGTTGAATATCATACTAATCGAACACTGATCGCTACATAATCGGAGATGATTTGAGTGAAATTTTTTCTACGAAAATAGACCTGGGCACACTGTATCGAAACCGTTTTATAGAAGGAAAAGTTCATTACGAGGGAAAGTCTGAAAAGCCCAATGGTTGTCGCCAATTCCTTCTCCAAGGAGATGGCCATTCGCAGAAGAATCGCCAATTCCTCGGAAAGATTTCAATGTGAGTTATGCACGCTACTCTGGGCTATGTCACAGTCAATGAGGAATTTGGGAGGGGCACTGTTCTATTGGTTTTGTAGAGCCTGTTGATGAACCTTCTTCTATAAGCCCCTGGTTCTTTGGCTCAATGGAGGTGAATCTTTCAATTGGGAAGATACCCTTTGGATGGAGTGATTTTAAGAGAAAAGAAAAGAAAAGGTTTTGGTTTCTAGTCAAATCACTCATTTGGATTGACTATTTTGGTGAGAATGGAGAGAAAAGTACAGAAATAAAATGTTTTGATTGGCTTCTCCACTTTCTCACCCAATCTCACCAAAAATGGTGAGATTTTGTGAGAAATAGCTCCCCTTTCTTATCTCACCCTTTTTCACCCTCCAAAGGGGGCTAGTGTTAGTAATAGGCAAAGTGACTTTGGTTCTAGAAACAGACCCTTTTGTTTCTGCTTCGAATTTGATTTGCAAAGTGACTTTGGTTCTAGATTCTGCCAAGTCCTAAGTCGTATGAACTGGATGGTAGTATCATCAGTGGGCAATAATTACTTCTAAAGTTCTGATTTTGGCTCAATGGAGGCGAGTCTTTCAACTGAGAGTGCGTTTCCGCTATATTTTTTTGCTTCAAGCTAATGACAATAGTAAAGTTATTTCCGCTTAATGGTATTTTAGTTTATGTATGTGACGAGAATGACCTACCAAGAAATCCGTGAAAACATGCCCATTTAGTTTAGTGGAAACACCCCCTGATTAGAACATTACCGGTGTTCTAGTAATTCCAAAATTCAGTCGATGCACGTCTTCTCTCCAGTTCCTCTTTTCTTTTATTCATGGCACTTGATTTTGTTTCTAGATGCACTATCTCTTCCCAAAGTACAGCAATCTCTTCATCTAGTTCAATGAGCGAAAAATGATTTCCGGCAAATCTCGCTCTTTTAGCTTCGTGTTGCTCCACTAAAACTCATGTTGCTTCACCTACTCTTGCAACACTTTCCAGTGCTGGTCCCTTTTGCTTATTAGCTTTCTTTTCGCTAAGGTTAGATGACATGTCTAGTTTGAACTCCTCAAGTTTGAAAGGTAAAGACCACTCTTCCATGAATACGTGTATTTCCTGATGAACAAAACAAAACCTATCCCATGTGTTTAACTACATCAAATGTTATGAGAAAGAAGAGCATAAACTGATATCAATGAAACCTACGAAAGTGCTAAATCTACTAAGCTATAATTTGCTTTCTTTGAATTTTTTGGTTCCTTGTCTCTTATCTTTTTTTTTTTTTCGTGTCTGCAAAAAAGAAGTATAAATCTTTGTATACCTCAGAGAACGCACAATGAACATGAGAGACAAAGTGGCATTCTACACAGTAATAAGTAGAGTCAACTAGTTCTCTGGTTTCCTCGCAGATATCACAGTAGAATTCTGCATTCTTGTCTTCATCTGGATGGTCTTTGACAGGAGAATAAGTGAGAGTGAGAGTATGCCTGTGACATTTGTGTTTGACACTTTGTGGCAGTATTGGAGCACAACTCGCATGGATATTGAAACTGCATTTCTCACAGCGAAAGGAAGGGGTATGCAATGTCCAACGACAAACTTTACAGTTTAGCTTATTTGATTGGAAGTTGAATAAAGTAAGAGGATGCTCGTGAGGTCCAGAGTTCTTTATAGTGCAGTTAATATCAAAGTAATATGAACAAATGCTACATGAAAAGGCAAAGCCTGTTCTCTCCTGAAGACATTCAGAGCACTGAAAGTTGTCATTGTGCTCAAATGCCTTAGGTTTCAGCTTCGGACCAGCTGCTTTTCAGGCAATATTGAGATCATATCTGGTGTGCAAGGGGTGCATTTCGGGCACCCAGTTTAATTGCAAAGAGTCCTCTAACTGACAAGGTGATTTCTCGATGAGGGATAGCGTGTGTTGGTGATAGAAAAGAGTGTGCATGCCATGAGGCGGCTGGTTTATCTTCTGAGGCAAGTTAGCACATGAGCTGTGCAGCAAAATACGACATTCGAAACAGACATAGACAGAATCCTTGATGCGAAGCTGGCATATTGAAGAGGTTGATGGCAATGAACAAAACCAAAAGACCATTTGCAGCAAGAAGGAAACCCATGACTGCACGGTATGTGAACACAATAATAAAAGCCTCGCCAACACCATTTCTTGCTTCTAAGGTAGTTCCGGCATTTGCATATGTATCCAGCTGGACACCTCTGAATTCTGAAGTGACAGCACCAGGCCAGAAGGAATGGTGCTGAAGACAGCAGTGGAATGATCAAGCTTCCACATTCTGGTGCAGTCATATGCACGAGGCCAACTCTTTGTGCTGAATCCATCCACAGAGCCAAGGAAAACGAAGATTAGAACGGGAAAAGCGACAATGAAAACAACACCACTCTAGTGCATGTCTTGAATCGTAGGATAAAAGACACAAACGTTGAAGAATTGCCAGGTCAATATATGACAGCACCTGAAGTTTGGAGCATTTGATACCATCTCTCTTCCTCTTGTAGCAAAGTGTTACTCGAGAACGTCATCTTACAAAGAAGCATAACACATTTTCACTGCTCATGAATGCAGTACTAAAAACATATAACCAAATCCAAGTTCAGAATTCTAACCTATCAAATCTGGTTGTGAAATATGAACACAAACACTCGAGCGTAACAACTTGATCAGTCATTATAACTCGATCACTCACTAGAAGTTTGCTCTAAATCCTTGGTGGCGCAAAAAAATTCTCGGATAGACATTAAAAAAAGGTTCAAATTAAATGACATACTCACGGTTATCAATATGCAATAGTGAAATCTGCCAACACCAAACTTCCGAGTCAAGAATAGTTATGGGAGAAGTTTGCTTTATTTTTGGTATGATTTCCACCAGAAATAGGTTTCTACATGCACTTTTAGGACTAACAATCCCTGAAACAAAAGGTTCAACACACTTCTAGTACCTGTCAATGCAAACTGCTTAACATGTCCATGTAGAAGTCATTAATCACTACGTCCAAATTGAACAACAGTCACTCAAGTGTGTGCACATGGTTCAGCTTACTTGCGATAAGTACAAAGATTGCATAATACAAAATACTGTACATATTGCATAAAACACAATCATTGTGTGCGCACGTGGATACTAGCAACAACTAAGACGGTGTGCACCGATGTAAAAGTAATGTAGTGAGTCCACGATGACGACCAAAATAAGGAAGGTTCTCTCGTTCCTATGAAATATGAATAATGAACTCAATTTCATAAGAATACAAAAAGATATGTACGTAAGGAATGCTTCAAAAAGTTAAGATAATCTTGATGCGTCTTAGCATTTTTGAATGAACTACACAGGTTTTAACCAGACAATTAAAACCTTCTCAAATGACATGGCATTATAACAGCTAGTGGTATAAAACCTTCTGAAATAACAATCGGGCATTGTTCTGAAAGAACCGACCACTAGCCAAAGATCCAGCAGCTAATCAATATAGGGCAATAACACTTCCAAATTCACCTATCCTGGAAACTTATCCAAACACTCAAGATATTCCATAGATGTACATCTAAAGAAAGGGATAATGACACTTCCTCCGACCCATTTTATTTGCTTGTTATGTAAAGTGGTGTTATTTTGACACCTAAAAAATAAGGTGCTTTCAACAATAATTTCCTGAATGCAGACCGGACCAAAAAAAAATCAAAAAAATTATCTCGCGTAGTAACTTATTTTTGAGGTAAAAATGACACGATTTTCTGTAGAGAGCAAACAAAACGGGGTAGATGGAGTAGTTTTGGTGATAAAGACAAGGCAATAATAACAAGAGTAGCCAAAAAAACCAAGCACCCACAAACAAAATCATCCTGAATTACATTAATTAACATGGAATGATGAAATCGAAAGCATAATTTGAAGGAAGATTCATTGAAATACAATTCCGATAAAACTTGAGCTTTTGCATACTTGAAAATATGAGGTCATAATTCGTTTGCAGAGGATTGATGCCTTTGTGAATGAAGATACAGTATGTATATACATACACGAGAGAGAGAGAGAGAGAGAAATGGTGGTGGAAATGGGGACGACGGTTGGTGTTCGGTTGGCACTCCTCAAGACCGGGATTCAAACAAAGCTCGCATCTTGAACACTGGAGGTTTCATCAAAACGACGCTGTCCCTAATCAAATTACTTCGCATCTTCCACCTGAGAAGTCCATTGAAAACGAAAATCTATAAATTGTGAGCTGATTCTGGTTTATTTCTACTATCTAAGTCGTTCATGTTTCGGATCTTTTCAAGATCATTAAATTTGTTGAAGATTATGGGAATCAAATTCCTATTAACATATGATCGGAGATGATAAGAGTGAATTTTTTTTCCTAAAAATAAACATGGCAACACTGTATCAAAACCATTTTATCGGAAACGGCGTCACTCGTAGAAACCTCACACGTTGAACCTACGAGGTGTTTTGAAACGAGGAATTCTTCAAATTGTGATCTCATCCCGTATAATCTGCCTGATCGAAAGAGTTCATGTCGTAGAGATTGTCATGATGATAAACCATGTTGGAAATCATATCAATCGAGCACTAATCACCACATAATCGGAGATGATTTGAGTGAAATTGTTTCTATGAAAATAGACTTGGGCACACTGCATCAAAACCGTTTTATCGAAGAATAAATTCATTTACGAGGGAAACTAGACGGCTAAAAATAGATTTGGAAAAAGGCCATTGAATTCTGTGAAAAAAGTCTGAAAATCCAGCACACGAAAAGCCCAACGGTTGTCGCCAATTCCTTCTCCAAGGAGAAGGCCATTCGCAGAAGAATCGCCGATTCCTGGGAAAGCTTTCGATGTGAGTTTTGGACACTACTCTGGCTATGTCACAGTCAATGAGGAATTTGGGAGGGCCCTGTTCTATTGGTTTTGTTGAGGCTGTTGATGAACCTTCTTCTAAGCCCCTGGGTTCTTTGGCTCAATGGAGGTGAATCTTTCGATTAGGAAGACACCCTTTTGCTCTTGCTTTTTTACTTTAATTTGCTTTATGGCTTTGTGTTTACACCCATTTTTGGCCCAAAATAAGAGGAAGGATTGATTGGTTAAAAGCGGCTGTGGACGTTGATCCCAGGCCATGAGATGCCATAAAAATCGGCCTCAAGCAAAGCTAGGACCCGAAATGGTACTCCCTTAAAAAGGCCAAGAACTGATCAAGGCCTTGGGCCAGTCCATTAAGCTTAAAAACGTTTTTATCCGAGGCCGAGGACAGGCCTTGGAAGTGATAAGGCCTCCTAAATAGGTCCAAATCAGTAAAAACCCATGACCCATATTGGGCTCAGAAGGCTTACAAAGGCCAAAAACCCATAAATTCACATTAGGCCCAGGCCCGTTTTAAGTGGAAAGCCTGCCGCCTAGAGAGTTGTGTGTGGGCCTTAATTAACAAGAAAAGGCCTTAAGCTGCTCACAAGCAGCTCAAAGGCCTGGAATGTTCCTTTTAAGCAGGTCTGGTTGAGCTGCTTAAGTTGTGATTTCAAGCAGCTCAAGGGCTAGACCGATGGGGCCCCATACTTCAGCAGGAAGCAAAACTAATAACAGGTGGCAAACATGCAGCCCCTTGAAGTGATGGTGAGTGATGCTGGCAGGCCTCAGCAAGCTACTCACAAGCAGCTCACCCAGGCCTGTTTGTTTTTATGTTTCTCGATCCTTCTTCCCTGAGATACCAAGCTAAGGAGACTTGAGGGCCCACAAGAGAAGGGAGGCCCAATAAAACGCAGGGAAGGTCTGAGAAAATCTTGGTAGGCCCAGAGAGAGTCCCTCCAAACAGTAACTTGAGTGCTGAAGCAGCTCAGAATGGCCTGAAATGCTGCAAAAGCTGAAATTCTTTTTGCCCTTCTGCAGTTTTTTAAGCAAAGAAGAAGGGCTCCTCAGGCCTTTGCCGTATTCTTGGAGTGAAAAACACGTTTGGATCAGGAAGAAGCTCTCCATTGGAGCATTTTGAAGCTGCTCTAGCCCAAGCCCTTGCTGAAAGGCCACTTGGCGGCCATGCATTGGGGGATGTTGAAGCAGCTCAAGGCTTGTAGGCCTTATAAAACACAGTTTGGGAGGCCTTGCCAAAGGCCGACGACCCCAAAGCTCACAGCTTATGCATTTCCATTTCTTTCAAACTTCACTTGTACTCACTTCATAAGTAGTCTAGGTTTTATTACTCTCCTTGTATCTAAAGCTTCATTAACCGATAATGGAGTTCGTTTAATACAAGTTTTCAGTTTCGTTCTGTCCCTTTCTTTCCATTTTCTTAGCAACGATAAGAAAATACTTAAGTCCTTATTTCGGCAAGGCACCCAACGAACCACTCCGAGGCCTTACCCTTTGGGCCAAGCGCAATCACTTGAAAAGAATCAGATTTTGAGGCCTCTAGCCCTCGAAAAACATCACTTGGACAGCAGTACTGTCCTGGCACGCCCGCTCTCTCAAGGCCGAATCAGTTCGACATTTTTGTGCAGAACACTTTGGTTCTGGATTTTCCTAATTAAGTTGTGTTAATTGCACGTAGTGTTAGTAATAGGCAATAGTTTTCTTGAAAAGTTCTGATTTTGGATCAATGGAGGTGAATCTTTCAATTGTAAACAGACCCTTTTGTTTTCTGCTGTGAATTTGATTTGCTAAGTGGCTTTGGTTCTAGATTCTCCTAAGTTGTATGAACTGGATGGTAGAACCATCAGTGGGCAATAATTACTTCTAAAGTTCTGATTTTGGCTCAATGGAGGCGAGTCTTTCAAGTAGACAATATCCTTTTGTTCTTGTCTTTATCGTGTTGCTTTCATTGAAGTTCGCTTTGTGGGTGCCTTTAATTTGGTTCTTAATTTTCGCTAGTTGTACTAATTGGAAGCAAAAGGAATTTGATATATGGCCTTGTTATTTGTGTCCTTCGGTTCAAGAACTCTATGCATTCAACACTACATTCGATGCCTGTATTAATTCCACATGAACTAGCTCTATTTCAGTGGCACCATGGTTATTCAGTATATGTGCACTTGAGGATATTAAGGTAAAGGATGAATTACTTAAACTTTTTCCTGACGCTAAAAGTTCAAAACTTTTCCTAGAAGACGGTTTCGCTTTAGGCAACGAAGGTTTTTGAAAATTTTATTTGGATTGATGATTTTATCTTCTATAGATGGTTGGTCATATTGGACGGACATTTGATCCATGCACCAAGAAGCATTGAGTTGTCTACTGCAATCAAACTGAGGTTCAAAAGGAACTTCATGTTCACGTACGGTGAAAAGGCACCATCTAAATGGGATACCTGCAGGTAGATTTTCTTCGTTATGTGAACTTCCGATCGCATATAAGCTAGTTTTGTGGACAATATCATGTTTTCTGGTCATAATGTTTTTTCATGATTCGATTAGTGATTACTACTTCCATTAAGTGGAGAAAAACGTTCCAATATCTAATCGGTTTCAGTAAGATCTTTATGATTTGGAACGAAGATCTATTTCAAAGGAGGATGACTAGAAACCACCCATCTTGAGTAGACCATAAGAATTTAACATGTTTGGGAAGAAGTAAGAACCACATACAGAACCCAACATTCTACCTAGCTCCCGTACAGTGATGTGCGGGTGTTTTTTTGATCCAACAAGCAGATTATGTCCACAGCAATTATATTATGCTAACAGGCTTTAACTTTTCGTGTCAATTCCATGATTTCATATTCTATCTAGCTAGGTACTTACGATGTACAAAATTATCTTCCTTTAGTGATTCTCCTTTCCCACAGAGTCCACACAAATCCCCTCATTTTCTAGTGCAATTGCAGAATTGTTGTTCATCGGGTGGCATTGTGTTGCAGTAATTAATGAAGTCTTACTGATCAAGTTGCACACTGATGTATCTTTTGATGTCATTCTTATTCCTCAATATTATATCAGTTTTGCAGTGTTGTGGTAAATCTTAACTGGAAGGACTCTCCTACCTCAGTGCTCGACAGCTACCACGAGCTTATCCAGTCAGGGGTTCGTATTTTGATATTCAGGTACTTTTCAACTTGAATTTCTATTCAGCAACTCCGTATATTCGTTTTTTCCCTTGTTACTTGCAGTTGCATTTCGCTTATCTTACACGTTTATCATTTGCTTGCTTATTAATTGGATTGCTGGTATTGAAGCAAGGACGCTCCACCAAACCAATTTGAATGTTTCTAATAAACAAGCCTATATCTGTGATGATTCATGAAACCTCCGTAGATAGTTTGTTGGATGTTCCTGTATTTCTCACTCAGTCATTCATGCCGAAATTTGAAAAGATGCTAAGAATCAAAACTACTATTTCCTCCTGAGAATCGATTTCACATTGCTTTCAGTTAACACGAATGCTTGGGTGACCATATTCAGAGTACCATGTTACCATTTCACGTGTTGTTCAAACATTGGCGGAGTTCCAGATTTGGGGCCCGTTAAACCAGTGTGTTGATACCACTTGAGATGGGTATCCAAAATGTGGTCATTATAGTATTGCCCATAAGTTAATCTTTCAATAAAACCGTAAGCTGATTGTTTAGTTTGGTTGTAGAACATCGGACCAAGAAGCAAGATATCTATTTATCTAAACAAGGGAGGGGGGCGAGGATGAGTCGGAAGAAACAAGAAGTCAAGCTAGCTTTGGGTAGCATCCCTACTTTTGATTTTTTGCTTTTTCCGGAAGGGAAAGAAGTGTTAGTTGAAGTTGGTGGGGGTTGAACCCAAGTCTTATGCATGGGAGCACAAGGTGCCTACCACTGGGCTACCGGTCCACTTGCGGTAGCATCCCCTATTGAATGCTCTAGAAATATTGGTTTAGACTTTAGGGACACCATACAACTGGATATTGTAAAAATATCTGTTCATGAACTGGTTATATTAGGCAGGTTTATAACATGTTGGTGCAAGTACCTTTCTTTTTTGGACAGTGGCGATACAGATTCCATAATTCCAGTTACATCTACCGGGTACCGTGTAAATGCTCTCAAACTTACTACTGTAGGCCCTTGGCGGGCTTGGTTTGATGACGGACAGGTACAAACATTCCCACAAGTACTTTTATTTGGTTTTCATTTTCTTCTCCTCTGTTCGAAGTCTAAAAGTAAGTAAAGCAAAAAGAACTTTGCTCGCTAATTGAACGTACTTAGTTCTGATTATTGCATTTTATCATCGATGGGATTGCTATGGAAACATAATTCTTGTAGAGACTTCACATACAGAATAATGTGGCCTTTGGTGATCTTCGTTACCAACTGTAACATCCATTGTGACTTGTAATTTAAAAGATACAACTTTCGCATCATTCTCAATGGGTATGACCGTATGAGTTCAAAGTTTCTCGGTTGGAGTTTGAATATCGTTTTTTTCGAGGGTGGACACAAGAATACGAAGGGCTCATATTTGTGATAGTAAGGGGAGCAGGCCATGAAGTCCCCTGGCATAAACCCAAACAAGCCCTTACTTTGTTCAAATCCTTCTTAATAGGAAACTCAATGCCAGCATTTGAGCACGTCAGTTACTCTTCAGAACTTTTTTTTAATTTATAACTCAGGTGTCCGGGCGAGCTTACGAAGACTCCTGAGAACCTACTTCCACCCATTAGTGTTTCTTTCCTAAATTGGAAGAAAGAAGTTTGTTGTGGGAGTGTGAAATGCTGTAAGGAGTGTGGCTTTCTATTTCCACTGACATCATATGAACCTGTAAAAACTTGATGTAGCTACCTGTGTTTGGTTCCTTGTGCACAGTGTCTATTTCAATGGCAATGTTTTGTACTCTTATGTATTGTATAGTTTTTGGTTTTCCTGATCGGCAACTCTTTTATGTAGGAGTACATTGGATTGATTTATAATCTATCTTTCTATTAGTTCATTACTTGAATAAATTTATTGTAAGTCCTCTCCAAGTATTAACAGAATGTTGCCAATATTTTCAAGGAGAAATGATGTGGAGACTCTGTTATTTGACGAATGTACTCTCTCTCTGCGCTGCGCACACAGTTATGTAAAAGTCCATTTTTGATGCATACGCGTTTATTACCTACATGCACGTACATAACTTGGGCAACTATAAATTGCCTACAGCATATCAGAATCAAAAAGCATAGGAGAACTTTTGTAAGCTCCCTCTTTCATCGTTGAGTACTTTAGACCACATCACCTCTAGAGGCATCGTGGGTTCCAATACCAGTCCACCCTGTTGGTGAAGAACGTTTATAGCTGTCATCATCAGAATGAATAGATGTCTGCAAACCAAACTGAGTTAGGCAATAGGCATTCAGTTCCAACGAAAATAAAAGAGAAGAGATAGTCCTAAATCTAAATTAAGAAATTTTCTCGACAGCATGTGCCTTAGCTGTAGCTTTTCAATTGCTATCTGGATGAGACAGAAGTTCACGATGGATGCATCATTGTAAGCCACCATTAGTCTCGCTCAAGGACTGATACATTTGTTCCAAAACATTTTTGTCCGACAATACAACACTCAACAGGCAATCATCTCAACTCATAACAGTGTGTGAGACCATTCTAGGACGACTAAACACCTTATGTGAACTATCTATTCTCTATTCTTAAGAGAGAGGGGCGACCACCCTAAGAAACATCTCTTCTCTATTCTTATTAGTCTCATTCTCTCAGTTCAGTTTCTGGACCACCCAATTTCTTAAAATGGATTAAATGCAAGGGCTTTTAAGGTAAATAAAAACTGTATGCATTTGCCATAGATTACTAATCGATCAAAATCAGAACCAGCCCAAAATTTTAATCTTCAATTGAACAAGGCTCTGAGGTCATGTTTGGTTGTTGCTTTCACAAATGTTTTCCAGAGAGCTTCTAAATGCACACCATTTCAAACATTGCCTCAGTATAATAGGATTTGATGAAGTGTGCAGATAAATTGACAGAAACTGTAGAAGAGAAGAGTTTTCTCACCATGGCTGCAACATCAGTTGCCCTGCCAAGAATTGGGTCACATCTTCTCAACGTATGAACTTGAGAAAAATATCATCACAGCCTCTTATTCTTGGTTATTCAGTGCTCATGGTTCCTGTATTTAGCAACAGCAACAGCAGCAGCAGAACATGAAAAGATTAGGAAATGCAAACCAAACAGAACAAACCTGAATACCTACCTACTGACATACATACATACACATATGTATACAAAGGGGGGTTGGTGTTTTTGAAGTAACTGCAATCATTGGCTTTGACAATCTGAGTAACGGATGACCAAGATCATCCAGTTAAAGAGAGGAGCCTCATTCTCTCACTCGCTTACAGTTCCAGATATTCTTTTGAGTGATTCAATTTGCACTTTTTAATCTCAGTACACACTGGGAGCTTTTAAATGCACATACTTCTTTAGAGGAACATCACAGAACCATAAGAACATCTCTGAAACCCATACTCATTTCTTGATAACATATGGTGTCCAAGTAAGCTTTCGCGCACCTCAACAGCTCAACTAATCCCAGGGATCATTTCCACCATCCACTAGCAAAGGGCTTTGAATTAAGCTATATGAACTAACCCTACAGGAGTTAATAGCAACTACCTGTATTTGACGCAGATATGCATTTTTGGATTCTATGGTTAACTAGCACAAATTGATTTTAGGTATTTCACTGTTTAATTCCTCTTTTTTCTTGTCAATGGTTCTTGCTTTTGTTAATATTGCTCATCCAGTCACTCTTAGCATTTGAAATTTTCGGAAAGCACAATGTCAGACAGACGACAAATAGAAATTTATCTTCTATCTACGAATTACAAATTCAGTCTGAAAGCCTGTTTTCTCTTGCTGCTTGATGACCAAAATGTATATAATGAAAATGCAAAGAGTTTGGGTGGCGCTGACTGAACAATAAATGGAATTGAGAACACAAATTTTGACAGCTAAAGCCCAAGGGTGCGGCTTCGCATCAGTGAAAGAAGAGAGCAAACAGGCTCCTCAATAGCAATTTCCTATGTAAAGTTCGTTATTTTCCAGTTATTGGGAGTTATGGAGAGAGACGTGGCTACCACTGTCCAATTGTCTCCGGGTCGGGTGCTTCAAAGTTCAAACTTGCCCACAACTTCTGTTTTCTCAGCATCTGCTTCCAAGCTACTCGTGTTCGAGTACGAGCTTGTATCTGCTAGATGAAAGCACGTTTAAGATCGAATTGTTATGTAAACAAACCAAAGCTGGAATATTAAAGCTCATTAAGCTTTCTAATCAAGTTTGAACATGTTAAAACTCAGCACTTTTGGTTTATGATATCTAAAAAGTTCAAGCAACTCGAGATTGGTTCGATTAAAGGTGGTCTTCGTCTGTGTCATTTGGTTAACAAGCTAAGTAGCCTAAGCTTGAGAAAGATAATTTTCAAGTTCGTTGAGCTCATAACTAAGCTTAGACAATTCACAACTCAACTTATTCGGCTCGTTTATCAACTTGAATTATACCATCTCTGGCCACAGTATCAGCACTACCACAGAGGAATTGAAAACAATGATAAAGAGCAAGCCTAAGTCCACAATGTGCAACTATGGATCCAAAAGTGTAAATGAGATGGTATACAGCAGATGCAACTGCAGCGACTACAACTCGAATATTCCCATCCCTGCAACGTTAATTTGCAATCCTAATCTGAAAACTTTGATAGCCATGGATGAGCAATAGCAGCAAAAGTATGAATCATTTACAACAAAGGAGTGGGAAGAATGAAAAGTGTAAATGAGTAGGAAGAAAAAAGAAAAGGATCAATGTACTAGGGGGAATTAAATATGCATTATTTACAAAAATAAGTATTCGGTTATTCGAGAAAAATCAATATACTCTTGGCCACATCGAATTTCCCTTGACCGCTACGAATTACTCTTGGACGCGTTGAATTGCACTTGGCCACATCGAATTGCACTTGGCCGCTCAAATTGCTCTTGGCGGAATCGAATTGCACTTGGACGCATCGAATCGCACTTGGCTGCTACGAATTACTCTTGTCCGCCTCGAATTGCACTTGGCCGCACGTAATTGCACTTGGCCACGTTAAATTGCACTTATCCTCGTCGAATTGCAGTTGGCCGCTTGAAATTCCAGTTGGCCGCGTTTAATTGCCCTTGGCCGCATCGAATTGCACGGCCAACTGCAATTCGAGGCGGCCAAGTGCAATTTTAAGCGGCCAAGAGTAGTTTGACGTGGCTAGGTGCAATTCGACGCGGCCAACTGCAATTAGACGCGGCCAACTGCAATTCGAAGCGGTCAAGTGCATTTCGATGCGGCCAAGTGCAATTCGATGTGGCCAAAAGAACAATTCGATACGGTCAAGTGCAATTCGATGCCTTTAAGAATAATTTGTAGCGGCTAAGTGTAATTCGATGCGGTCAAAACTAATTTATCTATAGCTTATCTCACTTCTTGTAATGACTTGGATGCCCTCAACCTTAAATCTCCTTCTAATTTAGAGTTTGGATTAGGTTTTTTTAGTTGTTTATTTGCAGAAGATCATGTAATGGTGCCCATACCTATATAGAAGTGCAATTCGATGCGGCCAAGAGCAATTCGATGTGACCAAGAGCAATTCGATGCGACCAAGTGCAGTTCGATGCAGACAAATGCAATTACACCCTTGTATATGTATTGCATTAAGTAGTGTTTATCTTTCCGAGTTGACGCCTTCAGACAGATGGTTTCCATGTCTGATTCCAATATGGCATCCAGACGTAACAAGTGAACCTAATTGCAATCAACTAATCCAATCAAACATCGTATATACCTTCACTGGCATAGTTGTAACAAGTTGGCACTGACATCCACACTCTTATGTTATCAGTTTTTGTTTTGGAACGATTTATATGAATTTTTGTCACAACTTTAATTGAGTGTCCTGGTAATGGACGGCATGATTATCGATCTCTCCAATTATCTCATTGGACTGCATACCAAGTTATTAAGCAAATGTCAATGACAGCTTTAAAGTACATATTTCATGTGCAAGTGTGCTCGCTGCTAATATGAAGAAGAAGAGAGCAAAAGAGCGAGAGACAGAGAGGCAGCTTGTGATCTAAGAATATATATTTCATTTAAAAACAGATATAATCTTCTACCGTTCAACGTAGAAGAGAAAGAAAACAGATGAACCCTTAATAGCTTTGCAGCTGTTATTGTAGCAAAGATTTCAAATCAAACTAAGATATCAGTTGTGTGCAGAGCCATAAGCACTTGTTGTCCTAGGTGCATATTGTAACAAGCCTAGCTTCCTTGGACATAACCAACTCTCGCGACTGTTAGACTATTTCAACTGGAGTACATGTGAGGGAAAGCAGCACAAAGAATCAAAATTACTATTACAGTTCTGAATCAGTGAGCAGGATTAAGATATTCATTGCCCCGGCCCCCATAAAAATTTACCTTGCTTGCATTGTAAACAAATGACCTCGGAGTGACCGGAGCAAACCAGCAAAGATTGACTTGTTCTACAGCTTTGATGCGCCCTTGGCGCATTCCTATGCGCTCCGGGCGCAGTCCTCAAAATTGCCGAAGAAGCCAAACTTTGGGCGCATGCTACGGACACTCACGAAATCCGATTTGCGCGTGGTTAGAACCGATAAAAAAAAGCTTGTTAAATCTACTTTCTTATTGAAATGGTTTTGGTCGAAAATTGTTTGTAATTCGAAAGACATGACCAAAATTGTATGTAAACGTTTAAGCCTTTCTTTGAACGAATCTCGATAATGAAATGATTTTCTTTATCCTTCCATGAAATGTGGATGGTCTATAAACTCTGTGGAACACTTAAGCAATGAACAAAAACTAAAGAATATGAGATTTGTGCATTGAATGAAACTTAAATTGGCTTAGTGGCTCCGATGATTTCTATAGTGGTATGCTTTCTACCCATTTTTCATGAACGAAACCTAAATATTTTTATAGTCGGATTCTACAATCTTTTAATACTTTTAAAACCCTATTTATCTATATAAAATAGGTCTTGATCCGATTTAAAATGACAAAGATGCGAGTTTTTACCAGAATGAATTGTTTTTTGATCCACTGAGGGTAAAATGGCCACTTCTTCTGATTTATTAATAACTTTGAATCGGAACCAGTTGGGTTAAAAAGTAAATTTAATAAGCTTTGAAACGGTTCAAACCACCCGTAAAATAGAGTTCAGGAGTGTCCGAAGCAAGTCTGCAAAAATTGACTTGTTCTACAGCTTTGATGAGCCATGCGCCTCAGGCGAAATTTCATGCGCCCCAGGCGCGTGTCTGTGCGCCCCCAGCGCAGTCCTCTAAATTGCCGAACAAGCCAAACGTCGCGCGCATGCTATGGATATTCCCGAAATCCGATTTGCACGTGGTAAGAACCGTTAAAAACTTTGTTAAATCTACTTTCTAATTGAAGTGGTTTTGGTCCAAAATTGTTTATAATTCAAATGACGTGACCATTTTTCCCTCAATGAGTCTAAAAACACATCATTTGGATAAAATCCTTGTATTCCCCTCATTCTAAATCGGATCAAGACAAATTCTACGTTGATGAATATGATTTTCAAAGTCCTAAGGCATGATGGAAATGAATAATGAAAACAATAAAGTTTCAATTATGAAAAATTAGTCGGAAGTAGATCGATTTAAAGAGATCAGAGCCACTATGAAAGCAGGCTGATTTAAAGAGCACGAAAGATGTACATAATAAATTTTTTATTTTCTCCTCTCTTTTTGTGACTGCTATTGTTGGATAAGTGACTAGATTATGGTTTATGTATTTGCTTCAAGAGAGTGGAATTTCTTGTAAAATTTCCAATCATTTTCTGCATCTGTTCCTTGTTAGGAATTGGTGATTTTTTTTTCCGTTGGGTTTTGTATATAAATCAATTGAGATTCTTTGTCGAGTACTTTACCATATGCATTTTCTTTGCATTGTTTTCGTTTTGTCATTCTGCCATTTAGAATAGTTAGATGATAGTGTAAATCATGGGTTGCTAATATCAACTGATGTTGTCCTTCCAATTGCAAGCAGTTAAACAGATTTGAAATGACAAGATTCGATGATGATCAAGTTTCTCAAATAAGAAGAGGGATTGTAGTTGCTAAGGATGGTTTGTTCGTCTTGAAGTACGGGATTTTCGATTCATCCACGTAAACATGTTTTTCCGGCGAATTTTTAGTTTGTAATTGAGTGTTTTTTGCAACTACCTGTATTTGACTCAGATATACATTTTTGGATTCTATGGTTAACCAGCACAAATTGATCTTAGGTATTTCACTGTTTAATTCCTCTTTTTTCTTGTCAATGGTTCTTGCTTTTGTTAATATTGCTCATCCAGTCACTCTTAGCATTTGAAATTTTCGGAAAGCACAATGTCAGACAGACGACAAATAGAAATTTATCTTCTATCTACGAATCACAAATTCAGTCTGAAAGCCTGTTTTCTCTTGCTGCTTGATGACCGAAATGTATATAATGAAAATGCAAAGAGTTTGGGTGGCGCTGATTGAACAACAAATGGAAATTGAGAACAAAATTTTGACAGCTAAAGCCCAAGGGTGCGGCTTCGCATCAGTGAAAGAAGAGAGCAAACAGGCTCCTCAATAGCAATTTCCTATGTAAAGTTCATTATTTTCCAATTATTGGGAGTTATGGAGAGAGACGTGGCTACCACTGTCCAATTGTCTCCGGGTCGGGTGCTTCAAAGTTCAAACTTGCCCACAACTTCTGTTTTCTCAGCATCTGCTTCCAAGCTACTCGTGTTCGAGTACGAGCTTGTATCTGCTAGATGAAAGCACGTTTAAGATCGAATTGTTAAGTAAACAAACCAAAGCTGGAATAATAAAATTCATTAAGCTTTCTAATCAAGTTTGAACATGTTAAAACTCAGCACTTTTGGTTTATGATATCTAAAAAGTTCAAGCAACTCGAGATTGGTTCGATTAAAGGTGGTCTTCGTCTGTCTCATTTGGTTAACAAGATAAGTAGCCTAAGCTTGAGAAAGATAATTTTCAAGTTCGTTAAGCTCATAACTAAGATTAGACAATTCACAACTCAACTTATTCGGCTCGTTTATCAGCTTGAATTATACCATCTCTGGCCACAGTATCAGCACTACCGGTACCATAGAGGAATTGAAAACAATGATAAAGAGCAAGCCTAAGTCCACAATGTGCAACTATGGATCCAAAAGTGTAAATGAGATGGTATACAGCAGATGCAACTGCAGCGACTACAACTCGAATATTCCCATCCCTGCAACGTTAATTTGCAATCCTAATCTGAAAACTTTGATAGCCATGGATGAGCAATAGCAGCAAAAGTATGAATCATTTACAACAAAGGAGTGGGAAGAATGAAAAGTGTAAATGAGTAGGAAGAAAAAAGAAAAGGATCAATGTACTAGGGGGAATTAAATATGCATTATTTACAAAAATAAGTATTCGGTTATTCGAGAAAAATCAATATACTCTTGGCCACATCGAATTTCCCTTGACCGCTACGAATTACTCTTGGACGCGTTGAATTGCACTTGGCCACATCGAATTGCACTTGGCCGCTCAAATTGTTCTTGGCCGAATCGAATTGCACTTGGACGCATCGAATCGCACTTGGCTGCTACGAATTACTCTTGTCCGCCTCGAATTGCACTTGGCCGCATGTAATTGCACTTGGCCACGTTGAATTGCACTTATCCTCGTCGAATTGCACTAGGCCGCTTCGAATTGCAGTTGGCCGCGTCTAATTGCAGTTGGCCGCTTGTAATTGCAGTTGGCCGCGTTTAATTGCACTTGGTCGGATCGAATTGCACGGCCAACTGCAATTCAAGGCGGCCAATTGCAATTTTAAGCGGCCAAGAGTAGTTTTACGCGTCCAGGTGCAATTCGAAGCGGTCAAGTGCAATTCGATGCGGCCAAGTGCAATTCGATGAGGCCAAAAGAGCAATTCGATACGGTCAAGTGCAATTCGATGCGTTTAAGAATAATTTGTAGCAGCGTAGTGTAATTCGATGCGGTCAAAACTAATTTATCGATAGCTTATCTCACTTCTTGTAATGACTTGGATGCCCTCAACCTTAAATCTCCTTCTAATTTAGAGTTTGGATTAGGTTTTTTTAGTTGTTTATTTGCAGAAGATCATGTAATGGTGCCCATACCTATATAGAAGTGCAATTCGATGGGGCCAAAAGCAATTCGATGCGACCAAGTGCAGTTCGATGCAGCCAAATGCAATTACGCCCTCGTATATGTATTGCATTAAGTAGTGTTTATCTTTCCGAATTGACGCCTTCAGACCGATGGTTTCCATGTCTGATTCCCATATGGCATCCAGGCGTAACAAGTGAACCTAATTGCAATCAACTAATCCAATCAAACATCGTATATACCTTCACTGGCATAGTTGTAACAAGTTGGCACTGACATCCACACTCTTATGTTATCAGTTTTTGTTTTGGACCGATTTATATGAATTTTTGTCACAACTTTAATTGAGTGTCCTGGTAATGGACGACATGATTATTGATCTCTCCAATTATCTCATTTGTAAAGACCCGTAATTTCAAAAGTTATTAAAGAGTTTATTCGATATTATTATTGAGGGAAAAGATGGAATTTGTTAAATTTATTTGATTTGGGGTTAATGTGAAAGGATTGTTAGTGGAGGGAGTGCAAGTGTGATTAGTGTGTGTCCTAATATAAGTGTGTGTGTGTGGAGATGTAGGGAATTAGAATTCCCATCTCACTCTCTCTCCTCCCTCCCGATCTCTCTCTCGGCTCCACTCTCCCTCTCTCTCTCTCTCACTCCCTCTTGCTCCCAATCAAACCCACACGAACCCACCTCCGTTTTACGTTCTCTACGCGATACAAGCTTCGAATTTCGTGGGTCAAGCTCGGGGAAGGATTGTTCGGTTGAAATTGAAGATTCCGGAGTCAAGGGCTTGCGTGGCCCGATCTCCTTTCGTGTTTGCTCTCCAACTTCGAGGTAGGGATTTCTTGCTTATTCTATATGCTTATGAGTTGAATTTGTGTGTTAATCGTGCTTGAAAATGTTGGTTTGATTGTTGGGATTAGTTTCGAAAATCTGCAGAAAATCTACTCGAACAGCCTTTGTTATCGATACCTTAGCCCTTTGTTATCGATACCTTCGTGTTCCAAAACCCAGAAAATCCTTTGTTATCGATACCATTTGTCATTGGTATCGATACCCTTGCGTCTGGAGTCATTTTTGACCCAGAGGTATCGATACCTTTGCCTTAGGTATCGATACCTGTTGCTTATCTCCAGCTTTTGCTGTTTTACTTCGTACTTCACCGTTTTGGTTTTCAATCACTTCTAACACCTCTAAGGCATCTTTAAACCTTCCTTAAGCTTGGTTGCTCGTCCCTTGATGATCCGTTGATCGTTCTTATTCCCTAGGCTTTGGTTAAGCGTGATCTTAGTATATATTATTGTAGACGGAAAACGTATTGTAGAGTGTTATGAGTACCGTAGGTTGTATGAACATCGTGATGGGTATAGATGCTTGATGAGAATGGTACAATAACTTTAAAAGGGTAAGGTAGTAACTTGTATCTTCACGATTTGTTGAACCTATCGATTCACCTTGGTACACTTGCTACAGAATTCAAGTATAGGAGCTAGTAAGTCGGGTACTTTAGAAATTGCTTATGGGTAGCACGCTGTGTCGGTGCGGGGATATACTTAGGGATACAGTGAGCACATGTGTCTTTGCTTGTATGCGATACGGTAGATTGTGGGTCTTGTGAGACCATGCGACTGATTAAATGGTCTTTGGATTTGATTGGATGTTTTGAGGTTTGTGAAATGAGAAGTGGAATGAATGAGGACAACAAATGAATAGAGTATTGTAAGATTTTATTTACGGGCTAGGATCGTTAAGTAAAATGAGGAGTTGTTAATTAATAAAAAGGCATGAACATGTACATTTGTGGAATTAGGAAACGGTGGATTAAAGTTCAGTGGTACGACCGACAATTTGATGATGAAGTGGATTGTGAAATGATGGATGGTCGGTTAAGCGATGTGCGTTTCCGCTAACCAATGGTTATTGCAGATTGAGGGAATAGACTCGGGGTGACTCTGCGCTCGAGGGAATAGACCCGAGGTGACCCAAACGATTGTTATTGAGGGAATAGACTCGGGGTGATCCTATGCTCGAGGAAATAGACCCGAGGTGACCCAAGTGATTATTATGATTATCAAGGGAATAGACTCGGGGTGACCCTACGCTCGAGGGAACTAGACCCGAGGTGACCCTAGTGATTATTGATGGGAATGTCTGACAAAAAGGAAAGAAAGACTCTGTGATGAAGGGATTGGACAATGATGACTGTAGACACGAGAACGATTGTGGTATCGTATAAAGAATAATAAGATGAATTGGAATGACACATGAACTAGTGTGGACTGACGTAAGTTTATTGATGTATCTAGTCTGAGGAGTGACGATTAGTGGCATTCCGGTGGAGTCTAGAATCCTCTGTTCAAAGCGTATAGCTTTTCTTGGAAATCATTCGTACTTTGGGCATCTCTGTCTATGTTTACTCTTTCTCGATGCATGATTCACTTCATTTTCATATAGTTTGAGCATAGAACTCTCTACTGGGCACGTGTTTTGCTCAACCCTATCTTTCTTTCAGGTACACCCGAGGATAGTGACACGAAGTGCTTGGCATGCAATTTGACATCATCCCTTTGAAAGCTGATATGGAAATTACTTTGGCATCTTTTGTAAAACTCTTTGGCAGTGTAATATTGATTTCTATTTTGACTATCGTTTGATCATGGGGAACTGTAAACCTTAAAAACTTCTTTTCTATTATGTTATTTGGATCGTCAAGCTTGACAAGAAACTTTGAATTTAAATTGCAAATATGGGAATGAACCATGATTTGGGGTATTATCTGTATTATTGCGAGGTATCGTTTATCAGAAATCTTTTTACTTTATGTTGAAAATCGAGGGCGTGACATCATTGGACTGCATTCCAAGTTATTAAGCAAATGTCAATGATAGCTTTAAAGTACATATTTCATGTGCAAGTGTGGTCGCTGCTAATATGAAGAAGAAGAGAGCAAAAGAGCGAGAGACAGAGAGGCAGCTTGTGATCTACGAATATACATTTCAGTTAAAAATAGATATAATCTTCTACCGTTCAACGTAGAAGAGAAAGAAAACAGATGAACCCTTAATAGCTTTGCAGCTGTTATTGTAGCAAAGATTTCAAATCAAACTAAGATATTAGTTGTGTGCAGAGCCATAAGCACTTGTTGTCCTAGGTGCATATTGTAACAAGCCTAGCTTCCTTGGACATAACCAACTCTCGCGACTATCAGACTATTTCAACTGGAGTACATGGGATGGAAAGCAGCACAAAGAATCAAAATTACTATTACAGTTCTGAATCAATGAGCAGGATCAAGATATTCATTGCCCCGGCCCCCATAAAAATTTACCTTGCTTGCATTGTAAACAAATGACCTCGGAGTGACTGGAGCAAACCAGCAAAGATTGACTTGTTCTACAGCTTTGATGCGCCCCTGGCGCTTTCCTGTGCGCTCCGGGCGCAGTCCTCAAAATTGCCGAAGAAGCCAAACTTTGCGCGCATGCTACGGACACTCACGAAATCCGATTTACGCGTGGTTAGAACCGTTCAAAAAAAAGCTTGTTAAATTTACTTTCTAATTGAAATGGTTTTGGTCGAAAATTGTTTGTAATTCAAAAGACATGACCAAAATTGTATGTAAACGTTTAACCCTTTCTTTGAACGAATCTCGATAAGGAAATGATTTTCTTTATCCTTCCATGAAATGTGGATAGTCTATAAACTCTGTGGAACACTTAAGCAATGAACAAAAACTAAAGAATACGAGATTTGAGCATTGAATGAAACTTAAAATGTGCTTTTGGCTTAGTGGCTCCGATGATTTCTATAGTGGTATGCTTTCTACCCATTTTTCATGAACGAAACCTAAATATTTTTATAGTCGGATTCTACAATATATTAATACTTTTAAAACCCTATTTATCTATATAAAATAGGTCTTGATCCGATTTAAAATGACAAAGATGCGAGTGTTTTACCGGAATGAATTGTTTTTTGATCCACTGAGGGTAAAATGACCACTTCTTCTGATTTATTAATAGCTTTGAATCGCAACCAGTTGGGTTAGAAAGTAAATTCAATAAGCTTTGTAACGGTTCAAACCACCCGTAAAACAGAGTTCAGGAGTGTCCGAAGCAAGTCTGCAAAAATTGACTTGTTCTACAGCTTTGATGCGCCATGCGCCTCAGGCGCAATTTCATGCGCCCCAGGCGCGTGTCTGTGCGCCCCCGGCGCAGTCCTCTAAATTGCCGAACAAGCCAAACGTCGCGCGCATGCTATGGATACTCCCGAAATCCGATTTGCACGTGGTAAGAACCGTTAAAAACTTTGTTAAATCTACTTTCTAATTGAAGTGGTTTTGGTCCAAAATTGTTTATAATTCAAATGACGTGACCATTTTTCCCTCAATGAGTCTAAAAACACATCATTTGGATAAAATCCTTGTATTCCCCTCATTCTAAATCGGATCAAGACAAATTCTACGTTGATGAATATGATTTTCAAAGTCCTAAGGCATGATGGAAATGAATAATGAAAACAATAAAGTTTCAATTATGAAAAATTAGTCGGAAGTAGATCGATTTAAAGAGATCAGAGCCACTATGAAAGCAGGCTGATTTAAAGAGCACGAAAGATGTACATAATAAATTTTTTATTTTCTCCTCTCTTTTTGTGACTGCTATTGTTGGATAAGTGACTAGATTATGGTTTATGTATTTGCTTCAAGAGAGTGGAATTTCTTGTAAAATTTCCAATCATTTTCTGCATCTGTTCCTTGTTAGGAATTGGTGATTTTTTTTTCCGTTGGGTTTTGTATATAAATCAATTGAGATTCTTTGTCGAGTACTTTACCATATGCATTTTCTTTGCATTGTTTTCGTTTTGTCATTCTGCCATTTAGAATAGTTAGATGATAGTGTAAATCATGGGTTGCTAATATCAACTGATGTTGTCCTTCCAATTGCAAGCAGTTAAACAGATTTGAAATGACAAGATTCGATGATGATCAAGTTTCTCAAATAAGAAGAGGGATTGTAGTTGCTAAGGATGGTTTGTTCGTCTTGAAGTACGGGATTTTCGATTCATCCACGTAAACATGTTTTTCCGGCGAATTTTTAGTTTGTAATTGAGTGTTTTTTGCAACTACCTGTATTTGACTCAGATATACATTTTTGGATTCTATGGTTAACTAGCACAAATTGATCTTAGGTATTTCACTGTTTAATTCCTCTTTTTTCTTGTCAATGGTTCTTGCTTTTGTTAATATTGCTCATCCAGTCACTCTTAGCATTTGAAATTTTCGGAAAGCACAATATCAGACAGACGACAAATAGAAATTTATCTTCTATCTACGAATCACAAGTTCAGTCTGAAAGCCTGTTTTCTCTTGCTGCTTGATGACCGAAATGTATATAATGAAAATGCAAAGAGTTTGGGTGGCGCTGACTGAACAATAAATGGAAATTGAGAACACAAATTTTGACAGCTAAAGCCCAAGGGTGCGGCTTCGCATCAGTGAAAGAAGAGAGCAAACAGGCTCTTCAATAGCAATTTCCTATGTAAAGTTCGTTATTTTCCAGTTATTGGGAGTTATGAAGAGAGACGTGGCTACCACTGTCCAATTGTCTCCGGGTCGGGTGCTTCAAAGTTCAAACTTGCCCACAACTTCTGTTTTCTCAGCATCTGCTTCCAAGCTACTCGTGTTCGAGTACGAGCTTGTATCTGCTAGATGAAAGCACGTTTAAGATCGAATTGTTAAGTAAACAAACCAAAGCTGGAATAATAAAATTCATTAAGCTTTCTAATCAAGTTTGAACATGTTAAAACTCAGCACTTTTGGTTTATGATATCTAAAAAGTTCAAGCAACTCGAGATTGGTTCGATTAAAGGTGGTCTTCGTCTGTCTCATTTGGTTAACAAGATAAGTAGCCTAAGCTTGAGAAAGATAATTTTCAAGTTCGTTAAGCTCATAACTAAGCTTAGACAATTCACAACTCAACTTATTCGGCTCGTTTATCAGCTTGAATTATACCATCTCTGGCCACAGTATCAGCACTACCGGTACCATAGAGGAATTGAAAACAATGATAAAGAGCAAGCCTAAGTCCACAATGTGCAACTATGGATCCAAAAGTGTAAATGAGATGGTATACAGCAGATGCAACTGCAGCGACTACAACTTGAATATTCCCATTCCTGCAACGTTAATTTGCAATCCTAATATGAAAACTTTGATAGCCATGGATGAGCAATAGCAGCAAAAGTATGAATCATTTACAACAAAGGAGTGGGAAGAATGAAAAGTGTAAATGAGTAGAAAGAAAAAAGAAAAGGATCAATGTACTAGGGGGAATTAAATATGCATTATTTACAAAAATAAGTATTCGGTTATTCGAGAAAAATCAATATACTCTTGGCCACATCGAATTTCCCTTGACCGCTACGAATTACTCTTGGACGCGTTGAATTGCACTAGGCCACATCGAATTGCACTTGGCCGCTCAAATTGTTCTTGGCCGAATCGAATTGCACTTGGACGCATCGAATCACACTTGGCTGCTACGAATTACTCCTGTCCGCCTCGAATTGCACTTGGCCGCATGTAATTGCACTTGGCCACGTTGAATTGCACTTATCCTCGTCGAATTGCACTAGGCCGCTTTGAATTGCAGTTGGCCGCGTCTAATTGCAATTGACCGCTTGTAATTGCAGTTGGCCGCGTTTAATTGCACTTGGTCGCATTGAATTGCACGGCCAACTGCAATTCGAGGCGGCCAACTGCAATTTTAAGCGGCCAAGAGTAGTTTGACGCGGCCAGGTGCAATTCGACGCGGCCAGGTGCAATTCGACACGGCCAACTGCAATTCGATGCGGCCAACTGCAATTCGATGTGGCCAAGAGCGATTCGAATGACTTGGAATGACTTGGATGCCCTCAACCTTAAATCTCCTTCTAATTTAGAGTTTGGATTAGGTTTTTTTAGTTGTTTATTTGCAGAAGATCATGTAATGGTGCCCATACCTATATAGAAGTGCAATTCGATGCGGCCAAGAGCGATTCGATGTGACCAAGTGCAGTTCGATGCAGCCAAATGCAATTACGCCCTCGTATATGTATTGCATTAAGTAGTGTTTATCTTTCCGAATTGACGCCTTCAGACCGATGGTTTCCATGTCTGATTCCCATATGGCATCCAGACGTAACAAGTGAATCTAATTGCAATCAACTAATCCAATCAAACATCGTATATACCTTCACTGGCATAGTTGTAACAAGTTGGCACTAGCATCCACACTCTTATGTTATCAGTTTTGGTTTTGGACCGATTTATATGAATTTTTGTCACAACTTTAATTGAGTGTCCTGGTAATGGACGACATGATTATCGATCTCTCCAATTATCTCATTGGACTGCATACCAAGTTATTAAGCAAATGTCAATGACAGCTTTAAAGTACATATTTCATGTGCAAGTGTGCTCGCTGCTAATATGAAGAAGAAGAGAGCAAAAGAGCGAGAGACAGAGAGGCAGCTTGTGATCTAAGAATATATATTTCAGTTAAAAACAGATATAATCTTCTACCGTTCAACGTAGAAGAGAAAGAAAACAGATGAACCCTTAATAGCTTTGCAGCTGTTATTGTAGCAAAGATTTCAAATCAAACTAAGATATCAGTTGTGTGCAGAGCCATAAGCACTTGTTGTCCTAGGTGCATATTGTAACAAGCCTAGCTTCCCTGGACATAACCAACTCTCAGGACTGTCAGACTATTTCAACTGGAGTATATGTGAGGGAAAGCAGCACAAAGAATCAAAATTACTATTACAGTTCTGAATCAGTGAGCAGGATTAAGATATTCATTGCCCCGGCCCCCATAAAAATTTACCTTGCTTGCATTGTAAACAAATGACCTCGGAGTGACCGGAGCAAACCAGCAAAGATTGACTTGTTCTACAGCTTTGATGCGCCCTTGGCGCATTCCTGTGCGCTCCGGGCGCAGTCCTCAAAATTGCCGAAGAAGCCAAACTTTACGCGTCCGTGCCAAGTCCGCAAAATTGTGCTTGTCAAAAAATTTTGACAATGCGCCTGGGGCGCAATAGGGTGTGCCTGGGCGCACAAAAGCTCCACAAAAAGGTCCAACTTTGAATGTGTGTCCCGAACACTCTGAAAATCCGATTTTCGCGTGGTTTGGACCGCAGACGATTTATACGTAAAAATATTTGACAATTTTACCCTCAATGGGTAAAAAAATAATTTATTTCGGTAAAACGCTCGCAACTCCCGCATTTTAAATCAAGTCAAGACCTATTATATGTTGATAAATAGAGTTTTCAAATTACTACAAGATATTAGAATGCAACCATAAAAATGCTTAGCTTTAGTTCATGAAAAGTGGGTAGAAAGGAGACCGTTACAAAAATCTTCCGAGCTAATAAGTTGTACACCGTATTAGGATTTCCGTTAGGGGCATGTTATTGGTGTGTGATTGCAAACAAGAAAATGAAGTTGTGACCACGCCATCGACGACCTAAATCTTGTGTCGTGTTTTAGCATAAGTAATCTTCGTGGAAAAGTTTTCACGAACTTTATTTATACCTGAAAAATCGTTAAACCTGTAAGTTTATTCCGCCTTTCACCGGTAAGACCGATATATAAGATTTTGTAGTGCTACGGTGTGCACAATAAAAAGGTTGCCTTAAGTTTGTTTAGAACCCCAGTCCCAAGATTTCTTACTCTGTTTCTCAAGTCCTCCTCCTTCCTGCTAAGAATTACTTCGGTCCTCAAAAAATTACTCATTTGGCCACAAAGAATTACTCAGGGCCACAAACAAATACACTAGGCCGTTACTCTTGGCCACAGAGAATTACTCCTAGCCGAAGAGAATTACTCTTGGCTGCGAGGAATTTCTCTTGGACGCTAAGACATAGACTTGGCAGCGAGGAATTACAATTGGCCGAGAAGAATTATTCTTAGCCACAAAGAATTACTCTTGGCCGCAAAAAATTACACTTGACCTCTAATAATTACTCCGGCCGCGACTAATACTTGTTGCCAGGAGTAATTCTTCGCGGCCATAAGTAATTATTCGCAGCCAAGTGTAATTCTTTGCGGTCAAGAGTAATTCTTTGCTGTTAAGAGTAATTACCCGCGGCCAAGAGTAATGCCGCAAAGAGTTACTCGTAGCTACGAATTATCATTTGGCCGCAAAAAATTACATGGGTGGCGTATATAAAAATCTATGACCTCCTAGAACTATGAATGTTATTGCCGAATGGAACTTAATTAAGAATGTGTAGAAGCCCCGCAAATGACCTTAGTGGCGTTGATGATCTTTGAACCGGTCCGCTTTAAACCAAATTTTCATAAATGATTCTTCACTAATTTCGTTGCTGGTTTTCATCGCCTTTTAGTACTTTGAAAATCCTATTTGTCAATATACAATTGGTCTCGGTCTGATTTAAAATGAGGGAGATACGAGCCTTTTATCAAAATAATTTTCTTTGACCCACTATGGGTAAAATGGTCATTTCAATTTATCTACGAATATCGAAACTACTTCGGTTAGAAACTAGATTGGACTAGCTTTTCAACGGTCTAAATCACAAGCAAATCGGATTTCGGGTGTGTCCGTGCCAAGTCCGCAAAATTGTGCTTGTCAAAAAAATTTGACAATGCGCTGGGGCGCAATAGGGTGCGCCTGGGCGCACAAAAGCTCCACAAAAAGGTCCAACTTTGAATGTGTGTCCCGAACACTCCGAAAATCCGATTTTCGCGTGGTTTTGACCATTAAAAAGCTTGTCCAATCTACTTTCTAACAAAGTAGTTTGGACCGCAGACTATTTATACGTAAAAATATTTGACAATTTTACCCTCAATGGGTAAAAAAATAATTTATTTCGGTAAAACGCTCGCAACTCCCTCATTTTAAATCAAGTCAAGACCTATTATATGTTGATAAATAGAGTTTTCAAATTACTACAAGATAATAGAATGCAACCATAAAAATACTTAGCTTTAGTTCATGAAAAGTGGGTAGAAAGGAGACCGTTACAAAAATCATCCGAGCTAATAAGTTGTACACCGTATTAGGATTTCCGTTAGGGGCATGTTATTGGTGTGCGATTGCAAACAAGAAAATGAAGTTGTGACCACGCCATCGATGACCTAAATCTTGTGTCGTGTTTTAGCATAAGTAATCTTCGTGGAAAAGTTTTCACGAACTTTATTTATACCTGAAAAATCGTTAAACCTGTAAGTTTATTCCGCCTTTCACCGGTAAGACCGATATATAAGATTTTGTAGTGCTACGTTGTGCACAATAAAAAGGTTTTCTGAAGTTTGTTTAGAACCCCAGTTCCAAGATTTCTTACTCTGTTTCTCATATGATTACCGTTCCACAGGGTGATTTTGAGCTACTCCTTTTGTATGTCTCTGATGTATCCTACAAAGTCCTTCAAGCATTAATGCCCTGCTGAAACCATAACAATCATAGTTTATGTATCATACAAAGGTGAAATTTCCTTAACTTATAGATATGGAGATGAATTAAGAGTTATGCTCACAACTACAGCCTACAGCCGCTGTAGCAAAATCATACATGGGCTTTACTTATCAAAAAAAAAAAATTACAGCCTACATATGACAATCTATTTTAAACTTTGAAATCAATCATCTATTGAGTTTCTTCAAAGTGGAGGAAGTGTTACCTTGTTCTTGATAGAGGTTCGACGCTTGGACTCGGCCTCATCACTCCACAAACCATTAGTTTCAATTCACTTTCAAAATCTAGACACAGGGTCTTGCTCTCTCCACCAGTCGATCTCTTCATCTTGATGATATTTGGTGGAATCACCTGAAGTGGAGTGATTTCCTGATCTATCCATTGAAAAACAAATCAAAACTTCGCAAGTGTAATGCAACTAACTTCAAAAACTCTAAACGAAATCTTCTCCAACTCTTTTTCGCATTACAAGTAATGATTAAAACTGATTCATTAGGTTACCTCAAGCCAGATAGACCTATGCTCATTTACGGCTATCCTATGTGTTGCTTCAACTGCACTAAAGATGACAAGAGCATCATTACCATTTACACGAAAAGTACGAACACCTTATGCCTATCCTCCAACAGCAATACCATAGCAATGAATAAAAACCCAGAACAACAATGTATCCTGAAAATGAGAACCTGGAAAAGGGATAGTCGAGAGGTAAAGCGAAGAGGTAAAATACTTTCACATTGATCTGAGACGGGTGTTGATGGCCCACCGTTGTTCCGGCTACTAAAAATAACTCGGGCTTCAATAACCGCCACAAAAATAAAAGCCATTTGAAAATCTCCCTAACAGGATCTTGTATAAAAAATTAGGTGATAATATGACAAATTCACCTAGATTGGATTTTGTTACTAATAGGACATATAACAGCCATGAAATCACTTCATCTAATGGCAAAAAAACTGTTCATTTGAATGAAACAATTGCAAATTGAGATTTCCTTAACTTTATGTAGTCTAGAAAAGCCTGAATAGGAATTCAAAGCCACCCGTGACTATACTTGAATTCTGCAATATCATACACTCATGGAGGTAGACACATGGCATCAGCCATTACCTTCGAGTCCTCGACCTTACTGACTAAAGAGGATAGATGTCGACTCATACACACACAACCATTAAACTTGAGTGTCAAAACTAAGAGGATAGATGCCGAGAAGGTTACTCCTAGCTGCGGCCAAGTGTAATTCTTAGCAGCCAAGAGTAATTCTTCGCGGCCAAGTGTATTATAACTCGATCACTCACTAGAAGTTTACTCTAAATCAATGGTGGCACAAAAAAATTCCTCGGATAGACATTAAAAAAGGGTTCAAATTAAAAGACATACCCACGCTTATCAATATTCAATAATGAAATCTGCCAACACTTAACTTCCGAGTCAAGAATAGTTATGGGAGAAGTTTGCTTTATTGTTGGTATGATTTCCACCAGAAATAGGTTTCTACATGCACTTTTAGGACTAATACCCTGAAACAAAAGTACCAACACACTTCTAGTACCTGTCAATGCGAACTGCTTAACATGTTCATGTAGAAGTCATTAATCACTAACTCCAAATTGAACAACAGTCACTCAAGTGTGTGCACATGGTTCAGCTTACTTGCGATATAACTACAAAGATTGCATAATACAAAATACAAAATACATATTGCATAAAACACAGTCATTGCGTGCGCACGTGGATACTAGCAACAACGTACTAAGACAGTGTGCACCGATGGAAAAGTAATGTAGTCCTACAACGACGACCAAAATAAGGAAGGTTCTCTCGATTGCTATGAAATATGAATAATGAACTCAATTTCTTATTTAACCTAAGAATACGAAAAGATATGCACGTCAAGAATGCTTCAAAAAGTTGAGATAATATTGATGCGTGCCTAGCATTTTTGAATGAATTATACACAATTTTTAACCAGAAAGTTAAAACCTTATCAAATGACATGGCACTATAACAGCTTGTGGTATAAAACCTTCTGAAACCACAATTGAGCTTCGTTTTGAAAAAACCGACCACAACCAAAGATCCAACAGCTAATCAATATAGGGCAATAACACTTCCAAATTCACCTATTCCATAGAGGTACATCTAAAGAAAGGGATAATGACACTTCCTCCAACCCATTTTATCTGCTTGTTATGTAAAGTGGTGTCATTTTGACCTGAAAAATAAGGTGCTTTCGACAATAATTTCCTGAAAGGAGAGCGGTGCAAAAAAATTCGAAAAAATTATCTTGGGAAGTAACTTATTTTTGAGGTAAAAATGACATGATTTTCTGTGGAGAGCAAAGAAAACAAAACGAGGTAGATGGAGTAGTTTTTGTGATAAAGACAAGAAATGATGAAATCGAAAGCATAATTTGAAGGAAGATTTAGTGAAATACAATTTGTACAAAACTTGAGGCTTTTGCATACTTGAAAATGTGAGGCCATAATTAGATGATTGATCCCGTTTGTGAATGAAGATTCAGTGAAATATAGTATGTATGTATTTATACATACACGGAGAGAGAGAGAGAGAGAGAAATGGGGACGACGATTGGTGTTCGGTTGGCATTCATCAGAAAATCGTACTATACGATAGACATGAGCCTTCGTCAAAACGGCATCCACCGGAACTCAAACAAAGCTCACATCTTGAACACTTGGAGGTTTCTCCAAACGACGTCGTCCCAACTGAAAGGACTTCATAACTTGAACTTGAGAATTCGTTTGAAGACGAGAATTTGCCGAAATGTGAGCTGATTCTCGTTTATTTCTACAATCGAAATCGTTCATCTTTCAGATCTTGTCGAGATCATAAACCATGTTAAAGACTGTTTGAATCGAATACCAATTAACATATGATCCGAGATGATTAAGTGTGAATTTGTTAAAGACTGTTCATCAAATACTTATTGATACATAATCGGAGATGATTTGAGTGAAATTGTGTCTCTAGATCTGAAAATAGATATGGCCACACTGCATCAAAACCCTTTTATCAAGGATTAAATTCACCTTCTGGATTCTCACTCCACTGCAACTCTACACTTGATTTTTTTTTTTTTGCTCGGCCTCTTCACTTGAATTTCACCTTAATCTGTTGATGATCTTTATATACCTATTAATCTGCGACAAAAATAAAATTTCTTGCTCCATTTCATGCCAAATCTGAAGTGGGTTTTTGTGCTATGTATCAATATTTCCATCAACAATAACTATATACGCAAACTGTAGCTCTAGTTCTTCTTCAGACCCAACTGCCCAGCAACGGTTGGATGGAGTTTCAGAGCTTCCTGGGAAAGCTTTCAATGTGAGTTTTGCACACTACTCTGGCTATGTCACAGTCAATGAGGAATTTGGGAGGGCCCTGTTCGTTTGTTGAGGGCTGTTGATGAACCTTCTTCTTAGCCCCTGGTTCTTTGGCTCAATGGAGGTGAATCTTTCAATTGGGAAGGTACCCTTCGGTTCTTGCTATTTGACTTTAATTTGCTTTGTGGCTTTGGTTCTAGATTTTCCTAAGTTGTGTTAATTGGACGTAGTGTTAGTAATAGGATATATACTTTTCTTGAGAAGTTACGATCAATGGAGGTATTTGTTATGCAAGGGTATATTTGTACTTGTAAGAGCATCTTCGCTCCTTATTCAAACCCAAATTTGAGTAAAGACCACCAAAATTGGAGCTCCGCTCCTTACCCAAACTCATACTATCAAATTTAGGCTCTGTTTGGAACTCAGAGAAAAGAAAGGAAAATTAAAGAATTTTCCCTCCTATTGTTTGGTTAGAAAAAATAAAGAAAAGAAAATAAAGATTTCAAGCGTAGTGAATAGTAAATTTTTCCTCTCATTTTTCCTTCTCTTTTCTTTTCGTTTCCTTTCTTTTTCTTTCCCTACGTTACGTTCCAAACAGAGCCTTAGGTTTTACTCAAATTTTTCATCAAACTTGACAGAGAACCAAATCTTGCAATAAATTCGAAATGGCTCTTTTTTGCTCACTACTATTTACACTTTTGCCATTCAATTGAATTCCCTGCAATTTTCAACCCCCAGCCCAACCACCAAAAGCTTTTCAGTGAATGCACCTCTGCTATTCCAACTACTATAGTACTATGCCTTCAATTCCTTCCACTGACCCCCGACTTGAACTTCGCCTTAAACTGATAAATGGATGTGTCCATCACCACTTAAACCACTCCACTCCATCTCTCTTCATTCTAAACTTTCTTCCCTCAAATCAATGAGGATAAAAACCAGATGGATGAGAATGAGTATGATTATGAGTATGAGTATGACGTTTATGGGAACTCTTTCAGCTCTGAGCAAACTCATGGAGTTCTAATTGAAACCCCCATATTCCACGGCGCCTATTGAAGCCCAAAATTCTCGCTCTCGTGGTAAATCCTTTAGTGTTGTCGTGGAGGACGAAGCACTTTGCAGAGCTTGGTTGGCCATCTCTCAAGACCCTATTTCAGGTAATAGTCAGAAAACAGATGGTTTTTTGGGAGCGTATACGACATTGTTTCTCTTCCCAAGCAAATTTCCCCTAGAAAATAGAACGGATACTTCTTTATCTCATCGTTGGAATGCGATACAGAAGGCAGTGAGTAAATTTTCTGGTTTTGTTGACCAAGTAGAAAGGAAGAACCAAAGTGGATTGGGAGATGCTGACAAGGTGATTATTTTTTCCCTTAAATTCTGGTTCTTGAATTCAGTTTTTTTATTTGCTGATGAAGGAAGCTATGGATATGCATTATCCCCTCATTTCTAGTGCAATTGCAGAATTGTTGGTCATCGGGTGGCATCGTGTTGCAGTAATTAACGAAGTCTTACTGATCGAGTTGCACACTGATGTTTTTTTTGATGTCATTCTTATTCCTCGCCCATTGTATCTCTTTTGCAGTGATGTGGTAAATCTTAACTGAAAGGACTCTCCTACCTCAGTGCTCGACATCTACCACGAGCTCATCCAGTCAGGAGTTCATATTTTGATATTCTGGTACTTTTCAACATGAATTTCTGTTCAGTAACTCCATATATTTGTTTTTTTCCCTTGTTACTTGCAGTTGCGTTTTGCTTATTTTTCGTGTTTATCATATTTGCTTGCTTATTAATTGGATTGCTGGTATTGAAGCAAGGACGCTTCACCAAACCAATTTGAATATTTCAAATAAACAAGCTGATATATGTGATGATTCATGAAACCTCCGTGTAGATAGTTTGTTGGACGTTCCTGTATTTCTCACTCAGTCATTCATGCCGAATTTTGAAAAGATGCTAAGAATCAAAACTACTATTTCCTCTTGAGAATCGATTTCACATTGCTTTCGATTTTAACACGAATGCTTGGGTGACCATATTCAGAGTACCATGTTACCGGTAACATGGTAACATAAGATTAGGGAAAAACGGAAAGATTAAGTTCCTACCCATTTTTAAGGGAGAGAGAGAGAGAGAGAGAGAGAGTGAAGGGAGCTGAACTCAAAGCTTCAGGTTTTATACTACTAAACACGCACGTGGCTGTCCTTGTCCAACTTCCCCATTCCACTAAACTAATTTTTGTAAACCCCCCCCCCCCCCCATTTTTTATCTTTATTTGATTTTTTTTTTTCGTTTCTTAGTTTGTATCAAATTTAGTGGAATGGGGGAATTGGACAAGGACAGCCACGTGCGTGTTTAGTAGTATAAAACCTGAAGCTTTGAGTTCAGCTCCCTTCACTCTCTCTCTCTCTCCCTTAAAAATGGGTAGGAACTTAATCTTTCCGTTTTTCCCTAATCTTATGTTACCATGGTAACATGGTACTCTGAATATGGTCACCCAAGCATTCGTGTTAAAACCGAAAGCAATGTGAAATCGATTCTCAGGAGGAAATAGTAGTTTTGATTCTTAGCATCTTTTCAAAATTCGGCATGAATGACTGAGTGAGAAATACAGGAACGTCCAACAAACTATCTACACGGAGGTTTCATGAATCATCACAGATATCAGCTTGTTTATTTGAAATATTCAAATTGGTTTGGTGAAGCGTCTTTGCTTGGGTAGGAACTTAATCTTTCCGTTTTTTCCTAATCTTAGGAAAAATGTCTATGTCGAAGACCAAGATCGAGACAGAGATGATCAGGGATAACATGAGACCAAAACGGGGTAACATGCCTCAAATATTCCACTCATACATTCTGGGATATGCCTATATATAAGGAGGCAGTCCCGTCCTTCTAAGGCTATGTGCTCACTGGCAGTTTAAAAAAGAAAGAAAAAAGAAGCTAAGTGAGTAGAATGGGGGTAGTCGGACAACAGGATGGCAGAGGTGGCGTTGTGCAAGGCGCGGGTGGTGGGCAGGAAGGCCAAGGGGAGGACAACAGGGTGGCGGAGGTGGAGGACACGAGCATTCCCTGGATTTCAATGGGTGGTGTCATATATGCAGAAAGTACGTTAAGAATTGAGTAATATAACACCAGAAGGTCCACAAACTCTATATCGAATGCAAGAGTTGTGGGTGGAAGTTTCCAAACCAGGCGGAACTACGGGACCACCGGGGAAGGCGCCACTAGTCGTGGTTGTTGGTGTTAGGTGTTAAGTTTTTTGGTCTTGGTTCCTTGTGTATAGTGTCTATTTCAATGGCAATGTTTTTGTACTCTTATGTATTGTAGATAGTTTTTGTTTTTCCTAATCGGCAACTCTTTTATGTAGGATTACATTGGATCGATGTATAATCTTTAGATCAGTTTATTACTTGAATTATTTTGTTATAAGTTCTCTCAACTAATAACAGAATGCTGCCAATATTTTCAAGTAGAAATGAGAGCTATTGAGGTTCTCTCTCTATCTGGAGCATCTTTATTCCAAAACGAGTTTTGCTGATTTTATGCGTTACTCAGAGACCTTTGGCAAAATAACGTTTGGTTCCTTGTGTCTCCTTTCTTCAGTTACGTGAACTGCCTTAAAACAAAAGTGTCTAAAGTTTCTTGGGATTTTATTCCTGTTCAGGATAGGACAGGTGGAGGAGTTCTCGTCTAGTACACATCGATAAAGCTAGCAAAATGTGACCACAGCCCTGCAAAACTGATTTTGATCTAGTCATACTTGACCAACATATTATGTACCATGTAGTTACCCTAATATTTCTAATTTTAAAGTGTTCAACTCGATAAAAAAACAATTCTCAAAATTCACATTGACATCCCATAACAAAGTTTACAAAAATGATCAAATTAATAAGTTTTGACATGAGTACATGACCCCCATAAAAAAGCTATACAGAAGTTTTTTTTGGCCAACATTCCAACCCCGAAAGGTAAAGTAGCATGTGTTGATGAGACCAAAAATGAGGCCTTCGAGTAGCACTTCCAAAAGCAGGGGAGAAACACCACGGGATCAACTGAGGCAAATGGAGTAGCCCAGGATTGAGGCCACAACATGAACGTAGAAAAAGCATCAAAATGAAGCAGATTGTGCAGTGTCCTTGGCCAAACATCAACGTAGAGCAGCAGGCAGCTGCAAAGAGCATGACTAGTAGTATCACAAGAACCCAACATCACAGCAACATGGCATGTAAAATAGAACAGCAGAATCACACGACTTATAAAGACATCCGAGGATATGAAATCTTTGGCCTCAGAATAGATACCAAAAATCCAAAAAAGCACCATCAAGAAAGCAACCAGGATAGTTTGTTGAACACCACCACAGCTAGCCAGAACATGCAGCATCAATTGAGCACCACCTTATGCACGTTTGAGTACATTCCCAGCCTGCTCACGCTCTGAGCACCACCTTATACATCTGAAAAAGGATAGGGATTAAACTTTAATTTCCACCATCCGTTTGTAATGTTACATTCAATTCTACGTTACAAAGACAACTTAGTTTACGAGGTAACACCTTCAGACTCCTTAACGTCCAACTCATACTCTGCTACCATGCTACAAGAATCGGCTTCCAAAGGAGTGGAGAATTCAGCATTTCCATCGTGCACTGTACATCAGGGATTATGCCAACTTGATCTGTCATTAAGTCCTGGTGAATTGGTGATATGCATTGCTACTGTCACGAACAGAGCAAATCCATCATGGAGCTCCGTAACACTCTGCAGTAACCCCAAGAACACAAAAAGTATGTTGAGGTACTATCAATGTTGACTTCCAAGAATTAACAGCAATGGCTACAAAAGTAAGCAACTTTTGGTATTGTTTGTTGTGACTAACCCGAGCCATCTTTGGGTTCTACATTTCCTAGATGAAATAAGGATTCCAATATATTATAAACAGTATCTAAAAGTGCAATTTTTTACAACATAAGACCATTCCATTCTCAACTTCATGAAACTTGCAGTTGATATGGTGAACTCTGGTGATGGCCAGGTTGTGGATCCTTCAACTAAGCAGGTAATTGCAAGAGCATGTGATAAAGTGCACTTTCAGAACCCCAAAATAAACCAGACAGGTGCAGAAACATGCTTCTTTAAACAGCGAGAAGCTTATATATACTCCCCAGTCCCCACCCCATTGCTAGCCGAGTGAAAACACATACTGTAAAACTTTTTCAAGCTACTCATCTGATGAACTCAGACTGTTGTATACTGGTGTTGCTTGTCAACTGTTCATATGCTCCAGCTACTGATGTTGATACTCAGCTCAGGTTGGATACGGACCACGGCCAATCTCAATACGCATTCTGCTTCCAACAGTTCGACTCTGTCGTGCAGAACATATCACTAGCATTGCAAAGTTGAAAGAATAACCATAATCGAGATTCTCGAAAACTAGTTGAAAAGGCAGTGGGTGCTTACTTAAAGTGTCTTAAAAGCCTTAACAAGCCGAGATATCTAGACCTATATTTTGTTGGACTAGCCAAAACCAGAATTTCTTGTGAGAATTCTATTGGAGTCCTTTCACAGATTCGTTCTTAAGCCAATATCATGCTATATCTAAATGATAGCATTTGCAAGTTGGAATCAATACATGCACATCTTATACATGTAAGCAGAATGCGTATCAAGAAACATGTTCCCAAATCAGCAAGGTAATCTTTTATCCGTAATGGTTTGTTTGACTGGCATGAAGTGTAGGAAAACATGCACATACATAACTTGGGCAACTACAAATTACCTACAGCATATCAGAATCAAAAGCATAGGAGAACTTTTGTAAGCTCCCTCTTTCATCCTTTTGAGTATAGACGACATCACCTCTAGAGGCATCGTGGGTTCCATTACCAGTCCACGCTGTTGGTGAAGAACGTTTTTAGTTGTCATCTCCAGAATGAGCAGATGCCTGCAAACCAAACTGAGTTAGGCAATAGGCATTCATTTCTAACGAAAATAAAAGAGAAAGGGAGAACTAAAATAAGAAGCAGAGATAGTCCTAACTCTATATTAAGAAATTTTCTCGACAGCATGTGCCTTAGCTGTGGCTTTTCAATTGCTATCTGGATGAGACAGAAGTTCACAATGGATGCATCATTGTAAGCCACCATTAATCTCGCTCAAGGACTGATACAATTGTTCCAAAACATTTTTGTCCGACGATACAACACACAACAGGCAATCATCTCAACTCATAACAGTGTGTGCGTGAGACCATTCTAGGACGACTAAACACCTTTTGTGAACTATCTGATTCTGGGATCAAGATAATCTTTTCAAGAGAGAGGGGCAACCACCCTAAGAAACATCTCCTCTCTTCTTATTAGTCTCATTCTCTGAGTTCAGTTTCTGAACCACCCAATTTCTTAAAGTGGATCAAATGCAAGGGCTTCTAAGGTAACTAAAAACCGTATACGTTGGCCATAAATTACTAATCGATCAAAATCAGAACCAGCCCAAAATCTTAATCTTCAATTGAACAAGGCTCTGAGGTCATGTTTGGTTGTTGCTTTCACAAATGTTTTCCAGAGAGCTTCTAAATGCACACCATTTCGAACAGTATAACAGGATCTGATGAAGTGTGCGGATAATTAGACAGAAACTGTAGAAGAGAAGGGTTTTCTCACCATGGCTGCAACATCAGTTGCCCTGCCAAGAAATGGGTCACATCTTCTCAACATAAGAACTTGAGAAAAATATCATCACAGCCTCTTATACTTGGTTATTCAATGCTCATGGTTCCTGTATTTAGCAACAGCAACAGCAGCAGCAGCAGCAGCAGAACATGAAAAGATTAGGAAATGCAAACCAAACAGGTCATATACCAAATTCCACGCACAAACAAACCCATATACCTACCTACCTACATACGGAGTACATACATACATACACACACATATGTATACAAAGGGGGTTGGTGTTTTTGAAGTAACTGCAATCATTGGCTTTGACAATCTGAGTAAAGGATGACCAAGATCATCTAGTTAAAGAGAGGAGCCTCATTCTCTCACTCGCTTACAGTTCCAGATATTCTTTTGAGTAATCCTATTTGCACTTTTTAATCTCAGTACACACTGGGAGCTTTTAAATGCACATACTTCTTTAGAGGAACATCACAGAACCATAAGAGCATCTCCGAAACCCATACTCATTTCTTGATAACACAGGGTGTCCAAGTCAGCTTTCGCAACATCAACAGCTCAACTAATACCAGGGATCATTTCCACCGTCCACTAGTAAAGGGCTCCAATTTAAGCTATATGAACTAACCCTACAAGAGTTAGTAGCAACTAGAGGTTCTGAACCCAACACCTAGCTAGACTGGAAATGAACACTCCTCTGGAGTATTGGGATCTCCAATTTACACACCAGGAGTGAATCAATTTAACGCAAATTGCAGATTCAGGAGTACCATACATTTAGAAATTACAGATTCGGGGGCGCTCAAGTAGTGGCTTTGTAGGGTTCTTCCCAGAGCCAGCCCTGCTTCTGATGAACGGTGAGATTAAATTTCACATGCATACATGTTTTTGAATGCATGACTAGGACTAATGGGTTCTTTCAAACAAAGATAGATTGGAAATCAGATTTGTTTACTAGTCCTTTTGTTCTCACACCCTCAACTCCGCAGATCTTGGGAGCAAGATTCATTGATAGGATATACTGCAGTAACAGGGAGAACAATAGAAACTACATTTTCCAACCCAAACTAGCTCTACCGTAATGGAACCCCTAAAGCAAACCAAAACAGAGATCAACCCAACTACCCAAGTTTCCTACAACATATTCACTATCACCACACACACACACACACACACACACACATGCATGCATATAATTACTTTTATGTTGCCATTGTAACGTATAAATATTGGAGGAAAGGGAAACCAAGGCTCAGATCAGTGCATAATCAGGCGAGAAAAGTGATTCCGCCATGGCTGCTACCACAGTTACCTCCTGATGAGTGAGAGAATTCATCTCCGTGGTCCTCTGGGTTGCCCCGCCACGAAACAGGTCAGACCTCAACACCTGATTCGACCCCAGAAATATTATCACCACAGCCTGTATTGAGATGTGGTGTTGTGCTGATGGGGATAATTGAGAGTGATGATGGAGAGAAAGAAGCAGCAGAAACAAAACCAGAGGTGGGACCTCTCGCATCCAAAATGCAAGCTTTTAATCAAGGTTCTTAAAGTCGATAGGCGCTAGTCGGGCGGTCGGCCAACTTCGAGCTTGGAGACCTAGTAATCGGCGCATAGCAATTAGTAATCAGCAAATAGCAATTAGTTGGATCTAGTCAGATGGGCCCCGCCAGCGATTAATCGCCGATTAATTCTGATTTTTAGAACTGTGCTTTTAATGATTACGAATCATCGTCATTTTAAAGGACCTCGCATGTAATGCGAGCATAAAACAAGCGTGTCAAAGATGCGAGCTTTCAATGATTGCGACAAAGGACCTCACGTGTTGAAGACGCAAGGTTCCAATGAAACCGGGTCCAGGTAGTTTTCAAAAACCTCGCATCTAGTTTGATAGATCGCTGAAATGGAAACAAAAAACACACCCCGCATACACAGAACTGAGAAGAGAAAAGTGAGGCTCAGATCTTTATTTTGATAATAGAAGAGAAAAGGATGTTCCCACCATGGCTGCAAAAAACAGTTGCCACATTGAGTATCTCTCTTCCACAGACCATCAGGGTTGCCCCGCCGTGATATTGGGTCCCAATTCCTCATCATAATATCATCTCAGCCTCTTCTACATGAAAATTTATTCTGTGATCCTGGTTCTTTATCTCCCATATCTAAGTTTCGACTCGCACCCAGGTGCTATAAACTCCTGTGTTGAGCCAGTTCATACAGGGTTTGCCCTGACTTCAATGGGGCCCAGCTAGTATAGAGTCTATAGACAGTGGTGTAATCTCCCAAATGGGCTGGAAACCGAATCATCATCCTCATCATCATCATCACACACACACACACACACACGTGAAATACGCGAAGGGCTGTAGATTTAGCTCCAGGCTTAGTCCCATACTCAAATTGAATGATAGAATTACTGCAGACATTCCTCACTGTGCCGTCAGACGGGTAGTTAGCATGATGGGATACTTGTTATGGAAGAGAGAAGCCATGTCCTCAACTAAGCCACAGGTGTAAAATCTCTCCCTACTTGAAAGTTGAAGCACCAGGAACCCAATTTGCTGAACAACTTTTGTAATAGAGGACTCACTCTTGGGGTTAATAATATATCCTATTGCTGATGACCTCAGAATGAAATTAGCCACAGATAATTTCAGAAGCTGCAAGTGCTTCTCTATTTGCAGCTCAATTAACTCATTATATGTTGAATGCAAGCCACGAAACAAGGGTGAAATTTTCTGAATGCGACTATGAATATACTCTAAGACAGCTCTCTCAATGAAAAATCTTCTAATCCTACACTGAAACCTTGAGAAAACAAATTTTCCATGAGGAAAGGCTGTAAAGAGTGAAAGAACTTCAAAACCTCATCTGGGCCCTTCTCAGAGAAAATAGAACTGGCAATGTCACTTACAATTGACAGCATTACGTCCCTATTAAAATCAATGCTCAAAAGTTCACTCTTCCTAACCAAAAATCTATCACCAGAACAGTCAAAACAAAGTGGTAGAGCTGTTTGTAATAATTGCACCGCAGTCCACTAAGGGCCTGATCACTTTGCCTTAAATAAGGCCGGATGCGGCAAGGAATTGCAGACAAATGCATGGGTTTTCACGATAAATATATTGCATGTGTGTAGCAGGCCGAGTTAACAGGCTCGGGCTCCACCGAGCGTAACACCGAGCCGTGGGACCGGCTGTCCATGTCCACTCCTAAAGCAGGTCTAATATAGCCTCGACGGACCGACGATCCTAAAGCCTCCTGGCAAACCCCGATGAGTCTCGGCAATCGACGGTCCAATTTGCTCCTGGAATGTGCTTTCCGCCTCGGCTGTATTTCATTCCCTCGGCTGCCCCAAGGATGAACGTTTTCCCCTAGACGCCTTCTTCGGCCAACAGCCTCTCGGCTAGCCGACTCCTTGACCGTCGGTTCACATTCGGTCTTGAACGGATGTGGGGGCCATGTCCCATCCCCCTTCACGTGGGAATGACACTCTGGCTGTGATGACAATAGTGACGTCAGCCGAGCGGTTACCAGGTTGATGGTACCACGTGAAAGGGGGCCCGCTCACTCATCAATCGGTTACGAAACCCTAGTTGGTGACGTAGAGGATACGTCGGCCGACACGTGGCGATCATGCATACGACCTCAAATCAGGCTGAACGACCCCTATAAATGTACAGTGATGCCTCCTGAAAGAGGTACGTCCGATACACAACCCTAAACACTTTTCTCCTTCCCCTTTTACAAGAGAACTGATTCTCGCACCGGAGGATCACCCCGGAGAACCTCCGGCGTGGTCTTTAGTCGTGCTCTGTTTTGCAGGACCAAAGAGGATCAAGGACAAGGCCTAAACCCCCTGAGCAAAGACGATCAAGCCATCTCAAAAGGAGCCCCACAATTTGGTGAACCCGACGTGAAACTTTTCTTCTTTCTGATCCACGGCGGCTCCTCCGTAGCCAATCCTTAAATCCTTGACAAAAGAAACCACTCTCACCACATCTCCACCACTTTTCACTCACAAGATGGGCGGACCACCACCTCCCTTCCAACCTCTCAACCCTTCTCAGATCCTTTCAGACACAGGCGTCCACACCGCCTCCCCCTCTCACCCTCCTGGCTTTACCCCCCCGGGGGTTAGCGCATCAGTTCAGCGTCCGGTGGGGCTAAGCGACGAGGCGTTGGCCTACGTCCAGATGCTGGAACAGCAGCAGGAACAAACCAACTCTGATGTAGCCATGCTCAAAATGGAGATGGCAAGAATCAGGGCTAACTAGCGTCCGGCGGGCTCCCATTCAGGCTCTCAGGGAAGGCGCCGGCGTAGTAACTTACCACCCCCACCGCCTCACTTGGTGGGTGAAGGAGATCCTCATCGAGTCTCGGTATACGACCGCCTGGACCCACCACTAACGGACAATCGGGCAGGGAACAGCGCTCGCTTCGGGCAGCAACGTTCCCCGGTTCATAAGCGTCTCGGTAGTGGTGCGGGACACAGAGGTGGAAAGACAAGGAGGGAGGGTAGCCCTTACACCAACTACTCAAGCTCGTCGGCTGGTGATGAACACTCCCAATCCCAAAGTTATGACACGGTTGAAATTCAGGACAATGGGAACAATCTGGCCTTAATTCCACATGATGGACGGCGAAAGAGCCGAACGTCGAGGAGAGACGGCAAGGATCCTGAAGTTTTCCCTCAAGAACAAGAAGATTTCCTTCGGGAAAATACACAAGCCGGACGCACGGTAAACTCAAGAAACCCACGAACTTTCCCTCGGGAAAAGAGTGTGAGTGTTGTCATTCGGCATGATGAACAGCCGAGTCGACGCAAGGTTTATCATACAGAAAATCTCCCAGATCCGGATCGGCTGAGAACCCCCATCGACAAGAAGGACAAGGCATACCAGCGTCGGCAAGACGACTCTGCCGACAGGGATAGAGAGTACCAGGCCTACAAAAAATCTCGGAGAGACAGAGACGGACGCCCGCCTCGGCCAACACACGAATATCAGCTAAAAAAATTGACCGAATCTCCTTTCTCGGCCAAAATTCAGGCAACTATGCCGAAGCCCGGTCTCCACCTGCCAAAATTCCAGAAGTTCGACCCCAGTTTATCCGAGGCTTACACCCATCTCATCAGCTACCGAAGCACAATCTCCTGCGTCACCGAAGACGACGCCATCATGTGCAAAGCGTTCCCCTCAAGCCTCGGGCGCCTCGGCCTTCTATGGTTCAATCAACTGGAGGCAGGATCAATCCACAGCTTCAAGGAGCTTGAACGAGCCTTCAATTACAGATTCATCACAAGCAACAAACAAGCCAAAGAGGAGGACGCATTGGCTCAGATGAAGAAGAGGCCCGGCGAAACGCTTCGGAAGTATGCCGAGCGCTATTGGCAGTTATTCAATGAGATACCCGGTGTTGATCAGTACTGGGCAGCAAGAAACTTCAAGAATGGATTGGAGACTGGAAGTAAAATCCTAGACGAATTGGCAATTCGGGCACCCCACGGGATGAATGAACTAATGAGGACGGTTGAGCAGTTCTGCTCCTACGAGGAGTTCCTCGCCGAGCGAGAACTCCAAGGAGGACAGAACTCAGCCATCCCTCACCAGCTCCACGTTCCTACCCCTCAGATCTCCGCACCAAAGCCAGTAGCCATCACACAACCGAAGAAGCAGGTCAACACGGTAAAAGTTGCAAACAAGAAGGCTCCCAAGGACCACGACTATGTAGCCGAGACGACGGTTTTCAAGGAGCCAATCTACTTTCTCTTACGAACCTTGGAGCGCGAGCCGTTCTTCGTTTGGCCGAACCCACCCAAGCTCAACACCGAAGCAGGGAACGACAACACTCGGAAAAGATGTTCCTACCATAACGAGCTTGGACATTACACAACGGCCTGCGCCCCATACAAGGCACTGTTGGAGAATCTGGCAGCTCAAGGACTCTTGGATGATCACATCGATTGGACCAAAACGACGAGGCGCCAGCCGGATGCTGGGGGCCAGCATCAAATCCCACGTCCAGTCGGCGTCATCAACGTAATCCACGGGCCAGTAACCAAGGAAGGAGCACAGAAGCTTCGGTCTGAGTTGGACAAAGCCAAAAAATCTGCAGAAATTTTTTCTATCTCCTCCACTCTCAAAAGACCTCGGCCAACTGGGAGACCGTGGTCTATTACCTTTACCGACAGAGATCTTGAGCGAGTGCAGACTCCTCACAACGACGCTTTGGTGGTGACAGTGCAGATCTCCACTCACTCGGTTAAACGGGTCCTTGTGGATCAGGGAAGTTCGGCAGAAATCATGTACTTGTCTCTCTTTAAAGAACTCAACATCCCAGAATCGTCTTTGGTCCCAAGCACCGTTCCTCTCGTCGGATTCAGCGGTACGCCAGTCTGGCCCCTCGGCAAACTAACTCTTCCCGTTGTCACTGGTTCGGTTGCTGTCAATATGGAGTTTATTGTTGTAGACGCTCCAAGTCCTTATAATGCCATCCTCGGCCGGAACTGGCTCCACTCCCTGAAGGCCATTGCCTCAACCTACCACCAAGTGGTACGGTACATTGGGTCCACAGGCCGACAGGAAGACCTGCACGGCGACCAAGTTCAGGCGAAGCAGTGCTACGTCTCGGCCGTTGGAAGGGCGCCGAGCCCTAACCGAGTTCATTGGGTAGAGGTTCCAGACAAGCCGGTCCTGGAAGACGTCGGCGCCCCAGCCGAGCAAAAATCAATTGAAGATCTCATAAAAATACCAATTAATGAAGACGGGTCACGCTTCTTCATGCTCGGATCCGGCTTGACGGATGCCGAGCGTAAGGAGTTGGTCCAATTTCTTAAAGACAACATCGAGGTCTTCGCCTGGACTCCTTACGAGATGCCAGGCATCGACCCACAGGTCATTCGGCACTGTCTCAACGTCTCCAGATCCGCCAAGCCGGTGATACAGAAACCCAGACGCTCGGCCGCTATCCATGCCGAAGCGGTTAATGAAGAGGTCGGCAGACTCCTCGCAGCAGGAGCCATCAGGGAAGTCCAATACCCCACCTGGCTCGCCAACCCAGTGGTGGTGAAGAAGAAAAATGGGAAGTGGAGGGTCTGCGTGGACTACACCAACTTAAACGACGCTTGTCCAAAGGATTGCCTCCCTCTACCAAAAATTGATCAATTGGTTGACGCAACGGCTGGTCACGCTCGACTTAGCTTCATGGACGCATACCGAGGATATCACCAAATAGCGATGGATCCGGACGACATGGAAAAAACGGCGTTCATCACAGCCAGGGGTCTCTTTTGTTATTTGGTAATGCCCTTCGGCTTGAAAAATGCTGGCTCAACTTTTCAAAGAATGGTTTATCTGCTGTTCGGCCTACTCATCGGTGAAATAATGGAGGCTTACATCGATGATATGGTCGTAAAGAGTCTCAAAGCTGAACACCATTTGGCACACCTTGCTGAAGTATTTACTATATTGAAGAAATTCAAGTTACGCCTTAACGCCGAGAAATGTGCTTTTGGCGTGGGCTCGGGAAAATTCCTCGGATACTTGGTAACTCGACGAGGCATCGAGGCCGACCCAAACCAAATAGCGGCAGTCCAACAACTGAAGGCTCCATCAACCCCTCGGGAGATACAGAAGCTGACAGGAATGGCCGCGGCGCTCAATAGATTCATCAGTCGGTCATCCGACAGGTGCCACGTGTTTTTCCAAACTCTGAAAAAGCAAAGCCGAAGGAGCTTCAGGTGGACTAAGGATTGTGACACGGCACTCGCCGAACTAAAGACTTATCTCGGTTCGGCCCCACTCCTAGTCAAACCATCGCCCTTCGAAACTCTTTACCTCTATCTTGCTGTCTCACCTCATGCCGTCAGCTCGGCGCTTGTCCGACGAGAAGGCACCGAGGATCAGCCAATTTACTTTACTAGCCGGACGCTGCTGCCAGCTCAGACTAGGTATCTACCCTTGGAGAAGCTCCTGCTAGCACTGGTGACATCGGCTCGGAAACTTCTTCCTTACTTCCAGGAGCACCCCATCATCGTCCTCACAGAGTTCCCGTTGAAAAACCTTCTTCGGAAGGCCGACCTTTCAAGCCGAGTCTCATAGTGGGCGGTCGAGTTGGCCAACTTCGATATCCATTTTGAGCCTCGGACAGCGATAAAAGCTCAGGTCTTGGCCGACTTTATAGCCGAATTCACCCCGGGAAGTCCAGACGAAGAGGCACTAATCCAACCAGAATATGGGATGCTGGAGCAGCATGAAGCTCGGAAGACTTGGAACTTATTTAGCGGCGATGTTTGGAAGCTGCACGTTGATGGGGCATCGAATAGCAACGGATCGGGTGCCGGAGTTGTTCTTGTCACCCCATGCGGCGTAATACACGAAAGTGCCATTACAATCAACTTCCAGGCAACCAACAACGAGGCCGAGTATGAGGCTCTGTTAGCTGGTCTACGAGCGGCAGCAAAACTTCAAGTAGAAGACCTACACGTCTACTGTGATTCTCAGTTAATCGTTAATCAAGTAACAGGAGATTACGAGGCTCGGGATCCCAGGATGCTCAAATATCAAGCTACGGCGCTGGAGCTCATTCGGCAATTTAAGGGATTTCATATTGAGCAGATCAACAGAGAGTACAACGCCCATGCCGACGCTCTCGCAAGCTTGGCCTCGGCAGCAAAAGCCTCAGCTTACCGAAGCATCAGCCTCGGCGAGATTGATGCCCCAAGTTTTGAGGCTCCGGCAGAAATCCTCAACATCTCCCTCGGACCCAGTTGGATGGATGAGATCGTAGCCTTCCTTACAAACGAAACTCTCCCTTCGGACAAGAAGGAAGCACACAGGGTCAGAGGCAAGTCGGCTCATTATTGGATCTCCGAAAACGGCCAACTCTACAGACGAAGTTTTACTGGGCCATACCTTCGCGTCGTCCATCCTACCGAAGTTCCTACGATCCTAACCGAGCTACATTCTGGGAGCTGCGGGTGCCACTCTGGTGGTCGTTCTCTCTGTCAACGGGCCCTTAGTCAGGGATACTTTTGGAAGGGAATGAAAAAGGACTGCGAAGAAATTGTCAAGAAATGTAAGCCATGCCAGTTATTCTCTCCTATCCCTCGGAAGCCAGCCCAGACTCTCAAACCCATTACCAGCCCATGGCCCTTCGCTCAGTGGGGCTTGGACATAGTTGGGAAACTCCCTACGGCCCCTGGAGGATTCAAATTTCTTATCACAGCGACTGATTACTTCTCTAAATGGGTTGAAGCCGAACCACTCGTCACAACCACCGAGGCCGACGTTCGGCGATTCGTTTGGAGAAACATCGTTACAAGATTTGGGGTACCGTACGCAATCGTCTCGGACAATGGATCTCAGTTCGTCGGCAAAGAGCTGACAGGACTATGTGAAGAATTCGGAATCCGATTCTTTAATTCAACTCCCTCGTACCCCCAGGGCAACGGTCAAGCCGAGGCCACCAACAAAACCGTGTGCGCCGGCATTAAAAGACGGCTGGACTCAAAGCGTGGGCTATGGGCCGAGGAACTGCCTAGAGTACTCTGGGCCTACCGTTCCACCCCGAGACGCTCCACAGGCCAAACCCCATTTGCAATGGCCTTCGGCATGGAGGCAGTCATCCCATTGGAATCAAAATTTCCAACACTAAGAACAGAGACTTTCGACCCTCAGACAAACGACGAGGCTGTCGCTACCGAGCTTATTTTGGCCGAGGAGAAGAGAGATGAAGCCCAACTCAAGCTGGCAAGCTACCAACAAGAGGTCGCTAGGGGCTACGATAGAAGCGTTCGGCTGAAGAAATTCAAACCAGATGACTGGGTGTGGAGGAAGGTCGTCAGGGCAAGCCAAAAGACAAAATTCAAACCCAACTGGGAGGGCCCATACCGAATCGTTAAGGAAGTCGGGAACGGATCCTACAAACTGGAAGACAAAAATGGAAAAGAGATTCAAAACCCCTGGAATGCTCTCAACCTCAGAAAAGCTTACCTCTGAGGAAATTACTCGGCCAGAGCTCGCCTCGGCCTTTGTTATGTCTTTTAATTCCAAAAACTTGTAACACGTGTTGAGAACAATTTTACTTGGAATTGAGTGGTTATTTTCCAAACGCTTTGACCTTGTCTTTCTTATTCTCTCCACCATGTTTTGTTCGACCTCGGTCACACAGTTCGGCTTCTGAGCCACCGGATTTAGTATCCAGAAACACTTACTTGCCTCGGGCGATTTGACGTTCGGCTAAGTACAGATCATTAAACCTTATGGTTTATTTATGCTCGGCTTCGTTCATTTTTTGACTTGAACAATTAAAGCCACACTCAATCATTTACTTAAGTCTCTTACACTTTTGGCATAAGGCTGGCATTTGAGCCGAGCCTTACACCAAAATAGGGGCTGATAAACAAGTAAATAAACAAGGGATTTGAAACCCTCGGCAACATCAACACAAAGAAAAATATTTCTAAGGCAAGAAGAAATATTCAAACACACAGACCATTGGAGAAAATTTTAAGGCATTAAAGAAAACTTGCAAAGTCTTACAAAAGCTTAATCTGGAAGGCACGGCATAGTGCAACGTTCGGCGCCGTCCCTCCACAAAAACTATTACAAACTGAAGTTCAAAAGTACTTTAAAGAAACTGAGAGAAAAGCTAGGATAAAAGGTCAGGGGTGGCAACAGCTCCATTTCCGCCTTCGGCGAAAGCTGCCTGATCTTGATTTTTCTCTCCCTCGGCTGGCTTCTCCTGCACCGAAGCCTCGGCCATCATTTCATCCTCGTCTTCCTCAGGTGGAAGAGCACACTCCTCCTCGGTATATGGCAGCCGAAGGTCAGGAATCACTGGCGGTGGAACTTGCTTGCGGAATTGGGTATCAGTCTCAACAACCAAGACTGTAGCCATGGCTTCGGCTCCTGCAGCATATCCGAGCTCGAAGAATTCCGGAAGCCTCTCCTCCAGCGCGTCATTCACCATCTGGTGGGCCGTCTGAGTATACTCCAGAGCAGCCCTCTTAATTCCCGCCTCATAGCCTTTGGCGTCGGCTTCTTCCAGTTTCTTCTTCTCCTCCACCTTCATCTTTTCCACCTCGGCCTCGGCGGTAGCTGCAGCAGTTTTTGCCTCGACAAGCTCCTTCTTCAGCTTCTCCATTTTAGCATCGGTCTCCTGAAGCCGAGACTCCGAGGTCTTGAACTTCGCCTTGAAGTCGTCTCGGTCTGTCCTGTACCGTTCACGCTCGGCTGTAACCTTGACGGCTTTGTCATAAGCCTGCAAAGCAGCCTGGCCAGCCTGAAAAGAAAACAAGTCAGAAACCCAAAGATAAGAAATTGAAACGTAGAACCTTAAACTTGAAGGATAAAACCATACCTGGACAAGGTGAGAGCACATGTCCCCGAGTCCTGGGATCAGCTCGACGGGAAGCTGATCACAGTCCCTTGGAAGTGCCAAACCCCTTAGCAGGGTAACTGCAAGGTTCGGTTCTTCTTTCACCGAATCCTTCAGCATTAGCACCCTCCCATCAGCCGTTGTGTAGGTCGGACTGAAAGGGCGCAGGACCTCCGCCTCTGAAGGACCGCCACCCAAGTCGACGGGGCCCTCGATTTGACGACCCTGATCCTTCTGAGGAGGGGGTCGGCGGGTCTCGGAGGGAGCGGTCTTGGAAGCACTCGGATGCGGGACCTCATCCGAGAGCTTTTGCTTCTTCTGCTGCTGCTGCTGGTCCGTGCCTCGGCCCCGAGCAGGGTTCGCATTCTTCGTCGGAATGATGGGCCTCGGAATATTTCTCCTCGACATCTCGGCTTCAGTCGGCTCGCGGATCTGGAGAGGGGCGTTCAAACCTAGTCCTGTCGGCTCGAAGATGAAATCTTGTCCGAGCGGAGAGAGCCACTCTTCGGCAGAGAATCCGATCTTCGGCAGGCGCACTCCCTTCTGGCGTTTTTCGCTTGGACCCTCGGTGTAGGAAGGTGCACTTTTCTTCTTCGTTCTCTGACTCGGTTGAGTCGGCTTCTTGCCCTTCAATAAATCGCTCGGTTCGCCGTCCTTCTTCTTGTCCTTCTTCTTCAGCACGCCTTTGTACGACGGCTCGTAATCCAATAGCGTCGGAGCGTGTCGGCAGGCTTGAGCTAGAATCTCCTCGCAAGCTTTCTCCCGTGCCTGCGAGTTCTGAGTCTTGGATATTGGGCCGAGCTCTGCAAAAACAAAGAAGACAATCAACGAAGAGAAAATTATTAGCCTCGGTAGAGAAGGGAAAAGTTAAAGCAAGGTGAAAGACAAATAACAGATCTCCGAACCTCGGTTGTCGACAAACCTCGGAATAGGATTCCGACGGTTAGCCTCGCCGAACTCAAAGTTCCCTCGGACCTCGAGGAACAGGTTAGCCCACTTGTCTGAGTCAGAAAGTCCCTCTATCAGAGAATCTTTCCTCGGCCGAGTGGTGAGAAACCGACGCTTCGATTTCCCATGACGAGACATGGTGTAGGTGTAGAAGATGTCGGTCGGCTTAAAGTCGATACCATGGAGTTCGACCATTGCAGCTAAGGACATGATAATCCTGTAGCTGTTGATCGCCAACTGGTGGGGGCACAGGCCGAACTTGTACAAAATTTCCCTAAGGAAGGGATGGAAAGGGAACTTCAGGCCAGCCTCGGTTATGGCCATAAGAGGCACGGTGATGTGCTCTGGCCTGTCTTCCCTCTTTGCCCTAATGGCGTCACTCCTCACTCGGTGGAGGTACACATCGTTCGGAATTTGGTACTTCTCGCAGAAAGCTTCGTACTCTCCGGCCTCCCCCGAGAAGTAGTGGGCGTAGGGGCATAAGATCCCTTTGTCGAAGAAGTCGTCGTCACTCGCTGCTGCCGAGGTTGAAGCCTGTTCGCCAGACTCAAAGCGTACTTTGGCCTCTTCACCCATCCTAGGCTCGGCCTCAGACACGGTTCTGGGAGTAGAGACAATCTCGGGTTCGCTGGCGTAGTCTTCGGCGGCATATTCGAAATCCATCTCAGCGTTCGAATCGCCAGATGCAGGAGAAGTAGCAGACATCTCTGTAGGCACAGGTGGTGCGTCTCGGCCAAGGTTCCTACGGCGTTCTACCAGGGTATCGATGACTCGGCGCTCGGATTCGGTGAGAGAATCGTCCGAGCCTGAAGAGATGTTGATGATCTCGTGAGCCAGACCTAGGAGGAAAAGGAAACAAAGAGAAATAAGAACGCCAAGCATCCGCGTCGGCAAAAAAAAAAAAAAAATAATAAGGTTCGGATTTCGCTACAGGCTCACGAGTCATTTTCTAAAGTCTTTGGCATGGTTCGGCATTCTCTCAAGAGAGTGCCGCGTTCGGCTACAAACATCGAGATGTTCGACGTTCGGACCGCCTAAAGCTACTGAGACACAAGCCTCGGCGAGTCTTCAGCATCCCCTTGGAGGCTCGGAAGAACAGGTTGAGTTTGGGGATGAACACACTGTTCATCCCCAGGTTTTCTGCTATTCATTCAGAACAAAAAACCCTTGAAACCACCCCCAAAAACCCAGGAAAAGATGCATAAAAAGCTGAGAGAGAAAACGGGGAAAGAAAAATCGATTACTTACTTGAAGATTTGCAAGAACTGGACTGGAATTGGAGGATCTGGATCTGGATCGAAGTCTGGAACGGGGCTGAGGGGCGAGGAGCTCTGAGATCGAAGAGAGAGAAACTGAAGGAACCTTTCTCTCTCCTCCCTCTCCTCTATTTATAAGCGGACGAAGCCGTTTCGAAACTCCCGCGCAATGATGGTCGCGCCGAACCCCTGACCAATGAGGCTTGGCCACGTAGACTTCCTCGTTCCCTGTGCAAACTGCAAGCGTCCTTTCATCTGCCAAGGCGTCCTTTCGACTGACACCGCCTTTTATCGTTTGACATCTGTCGAGCATCCATTGGGGCTCGGTCCCTGCCGTTGAAGAAGCACTCAAGGAAGACCCTCGGCTGGGGCTGGGGCTCGGCACGGCTGGATTCAATCCCTACCAACTTCAGAGGCTTGGCAAGAATTGAGGGGCTATTGTAGCAGGCCGAGTTAACAGGCTCGGGCTCCACCGAGCGTAACACCGAGCCGTGGGACCGGCTGTCCATGTCCACTCCTAAAGCAGGTCTAATATAGCCTCGACGGACCGACGATCCTAAAGCCTCCTGGCAAACCCCGATGAGTCTCGGCAATCGACGGTCCAATTTGCTCCTGGAATGTGCTTTCCGCCTCGGCTGTATTTCATTCCCTCGGCTGCCCCAAGGATGAACGTTTTCCCCTAGACGCCTTCTTCGGCCAACAGCCTCTCGGCTAGCCGACTCCTTGACCGTCGGTTCACATTCGGTCTTGAACGGATGTGGGGGCCATGTCCCATCCCCCTTCACGTGGGAATGACACTCTGGCTGTGATGACAATAGTGACGTCAGCCGAGCGGTTACCAGGTTGATGGTACCACGTGAAAGGGGGCCCGCTCACTCATCAATCGGTTACGAAACCCTAGTTGGTGACGTAGAGGATACGTCGGCCGACACGTGGCGATCATGCATACGACCTCAAATCAGGCTGAACGACCCCTATAAATGTACAGTGATGCCTCCTGAAAGAGGTACGTCCGATACACAACCCTAAACACTTTTCTCCTTCCCCTTTTACAAGAGAACTGATTCTCGCACCGGAGGATCACCCCGGAGAACCTCCGGCGTGGTCTTTAGTCGTGCTCTGTTTTGCAGGACCAAAGAGGATCAAGGACAAGGCCTAAACCCCCTGAGCAAAGACGATCAAGCCATCTCAAAAGGAGCCCCACAATGTGTATCAGCCCTGAACAACCCCAAATGCATGGGTTTTCACGATAAATATATTTCATGTGTGTCAAGCTGTCAGCCCTGGATTACTAATCGACCAAGGCTCAGAGGCCATGCTTGGTTGTTGCTTTCAAAAAAGTTTTCCTAGAAGCACACCATTTCGATCATCGCCTCATTGTACCAGGGCTCCGAAGAAGTGTGAGGATAAATTGATGGAAAAGGTGAGGCTCAAATCTGTGTTTTGATTGTAGAAAAGAAGGGTTTTCCCACCATGGCTGCAACATCAGTTGCCCTGCCAAGAAATGGGTCAGATCTTCTCAACATATGAACTTGAGAAAAATATCATCACAGCCTCTTACACAGGGTTATTCAGTGTTCATGGTTCCTGTATGTAGCAACAACAACAGCAGCAGAACAGGAAAGGATTAGGAAATGCGAACCAAACAGGTCATAAACCAAATTCCTCGCACAAACTCACACTCTCAGATACCTACGCCTACATATGCAAAGGGTTGTTGATTTTTTTTTAAGTAACTGAAATCATTGGCTTCGACAATCTGAGCAAGGGTTGACCAAGACTGTCCAGTTACAGAGAGCGGCAACCACCCTTAGAAACATCCCTTTTCTCTGCTTATTAGCCTCATCTCAATCAAGAATTCGCCAGGAATCAGCATTTTCTCGCATAAACCAAATTCCAAACAGGTCATAAACCAAATTCCACACTAACTCATTATATGTCGAATGCAAGCTACGAAACAAGGGTTAAATTTTCTCAATGCGTCTATGAATGTCCTCTAAGACAGCTCTCTCAATGAAAAAACTCTTCTAATCCTACACTGAAACCTTGAGAAAACAAATTTTCCATGAGGAAAGGCTGTAAAGCGTTAAAGAACTTCAAAACCTCATCTGGGCACTTCTCAGAGAAAATAGAACTGGCAATGTCACTTACAATTGACAGCATTACGTCCCCATTAAAATCAATGGTCAAAAGTTCACTCTTCCTAACCAAAAATCTATCACCAGAACAGTTGAAACAAAGTGGTAGAGCTGTCTGTAATAAATGCACAGCAGTCCACTGAGGGCTTGATCTCTTTGCCTTAAATAAGTCTGGATGCGGCAAGGAATTGGAGACAAACATTGCCAGCTGTTGGGCAGCTGGTCTTGTCAAGAAATAATTCTCAAACATAATCTTCAGTGATAACAATGCATCAACAGAAGAAGAAAATGGAAAAAGATACAGAAGCAGGGTTTGGTTTGGTCAAAAACCAAATCCTACCAACGAACACACGCACCCAGATATATACATACACATGCGTACACACAAGGCTGTTGATTTTGTAGATGTAACTGAAATCATAGGCTTTGACGATCTGATTAAGGGATCAAGATGATCTTTTCAAGAGAGAGGGGCAACCACCCTAAGAAATATCCCGTCCCTCTCTTTAGCAGCCTCATTCCATGTTTTCAGTTTCTGAACAACCCCAAATGCATGGGTTTTCACGATAAATATATTTCATGTGTGTCAGCCCTAGATTACCAATCGATCAGAATCAGAAACAACCCAAAATCTTAATCTTAATCAACCAAGGCTCAGAGGCCATGCTTGGTTGTTGCTTTCACAAAAGTTTTCCAGAGCTGTTTGGGAATTGGGAGCTGCTAAATGCACACCATTTCGATCATCGCCTCATTATACCAGGCTCCGAAGAAGTGTGAGGATAAATTGATGGAAAAGGTGAGGCTCAGATCTGTGTTTCGATTGTAGAAGAGAAGGGTTTTCCCACCATGGCTGCAACATCAGTTGCCCTGCCAATAAATGGGTCACATCTTCTCGACTTATGAACTTGAGAAAAATATCATCACAGCCTCTTACACAGGGTTATTCAGTGATCATGGTTCCTTTATGTAGCAACAACAGCAGCAGCGGTCATAAACCAAATTCCTCGCACAAACTCACTCTCAGATACATACATACGCCTACATATGCAAAAGGTTGTTGATTTTTTTAAAGTAACTGAAATCATTGGCTTCGACGATCTGAGCAAGGGTTGACCAAGACTGTCGAGTTACAGAGAGGGGCAACCACCCTTAGAAACATCCCTTCTCTCTGCTTATTAGCCTCATTCTCTTGAGTTACTTACTTCCTTTCCAGATAGCAAACAGGGAGAAATTTTTCGGTGCCGGGTGGGGATATCCCACGTGGTGCCCGCTCGACACATCCGGGCCGTCCATTGCACTTTTGGACGGCCCAGATTGAAACCCTCCCTCTCCTCTTACCCCACCACTTTCTCTCTCCTTTTCCTCTCTCCAAATCCGAGCCATCCAAAACCGTAGCGGGCACCACGTGATACCCACCCAGCGCTGAAAAATTTCTCGCAAATAGGTTAAACACGTACTCAATCAACAATTTGCCAGCAATATCCTTTAGGCTGACTTTTTTCAACTCATTCTTCACCAAATGTGCAGCATTTTCTTGGCATAAACTAAATTCCAAACAGGTCATAAACCAAATTCCACACACAAACACACACCTTCAGATACATACACCTATGAATGCAAAGCGTACTTCTATTTGCACACAACTTTCTTTAGAGCATCTCCAAAACCCGTACTCATTTATTGATAACTCAGGGTGTCTGGGCCAACTCCCACACATAGGGCTACAAATGAACAAAGCTGCTCGAGAGCAGATTGTGGCTCGGCTTGTTACGGCTCGAGCTCAATACTCAAAAGCTCGGGTCGTTTAAAGAGGCTCATTAAGGAAATTAGCTAGGCTCGGCTCGGCTCAGCACTATAAACGTCGGCTCCGCTCATTTGCAGCCCTAAAAGGCCACGCTCATCGACTAACGGGGGCTGGTTAATTATCGATATGATCTAGACCCAAAAAGAGGGGTTAGCTCGAGAAAACCAAAGCGAACACAGTCATTCCCAAGTTTCCTACCACATATCCACCACCACCACCACCATCGTGATCATCATCATCATCATCATCTCTCTCTCTCTCACACACACACACACACAAACATATATCTATTTATAAGTACATACTTTATCTATTACCGTATCAATGTACAGGAAGGCTCAGATCCTTGAATAATCAGGCGACGAAGTGACTCCGCCATGACTGCAACCACAGTTACCTGACGAGAGAGAGAGAGAGAGAATTCGCCTCCGTGGTCCTCTGGGTTGCCCCGCCACGAAACGGGTCGGATCTCAACGCCTGATTTGAACCCAGAAAAATTTATCATCACAGCCTCTTTCAATGCATGCAACTTTTGATTATTCCATTGTGGATACTCTGTAACCTATATAGATAGATAGATGAAAAAGAAAGAAAGAAAGCAGTTTCACTGGTAACAGACAGAGTCCAGATCAAGATCAGAAATCTGAACCAGACGCACGCACCCAAAGGGCTGTTGTTGGTTTTTTCAGAAGAAATCATCGGCTTGATTCAGAGAGAGAGATGGGCAACCACCCTCAGAAACTTCCTCATCTCTCTCTCTCTCCATCTGAGGTTTCAAGCCTCTTTCGATTCTGGGTCACGAACCCAAGAGTCCCCAAGGCCTCTCACTTGTAGGGTCTTGGTTGTTGTTGTATGTAGTAAAATTCGCAGTTGTATTTAGAATCTCCCAACGAGTTTTGTCCCCTTTTTCTTTTCAATCGAGTTCTGGTCCTCGTAAGCCTTCTTATTTTTCACATGTTGGGGAGAGGACTCTCTTTGGAACTTACAGCCTCTTGAAGAGTGAGAAAGAGTGAGATAAGAAAAAGAAACATTTTTTCATAAAATCTTATCATTTTTTATGAGATTGGGTGAGAAATGAGATAAGTCAATCAAAATATTTTATTTCTGTACTTTTCTCTCTATTTCTCACCAAATAGTCAATCCAAATGAGTGATTTGGCTAGAAAGCAAAACTCTTTCTTTTCTTTTCTCTTGAAATCACTTCATCCAAAGGGAAGGGAAAGTGAGAGAAAAGAAACGAAACCAACCAAACCAAAATAATGCATTGTTTGGATTGTTTTTTGAAAAAAAATTCTCAACTCAAAAAACACTCATTACCTTACTTTCAATTATTACTTGCTCCTATTTTCAATTATTATTCTCATTTCTCTTTCTATCTCTCTCCAATTATTGTCTCTACTTCCATTCATTTCTCTCTCTACTCATAACCCTACAAAATTTCTCAAAAAAATTTCAAAAACTCATTGTGAATAGTAAAATTTCTCTCTCATTTTCCATCACTTTCCCTCAATTCCAAACAAAGAGCAGGATAGGAAACGAAAAAATTTGAGCCCACAAGTAAAAGTGTTCGAATTTTGCTCATTTATTAAAGGAACCGGTTTCTATCCAGTTTTGCTCTCTCCCATTCTCGTCCACTTTGCATTTTTGTAGGCTCACAATAATAATTAAAACCGTTCATGTTGTAGACCTTGTCGAAAACTTTAACCAAACAAGGAATCATGTTGAATGAATACCGTTTGATAACTTTGATACTTGATTGGTGCACATTGACATTGAAAAAACATACCCAAATGGGTTCAAATCCAATGTGAATGATATATATTTTTCAAATATAAAGATGTATCGATTAAGTATACGTACAATCGGTATCCGATCAACATAATTTTTGGTGTGCTTGAAGTTTTCGACTAGATCTACAACATGAACAGTTTCAATAATTCTGGACCCTCAAAAATACAAACTGGACTGTAATTGGAAAGAGCAAAACTGGAGAGGAGCCGTTACCTTTACTAATTGGGTTCAAAATCGAGCTCGAGCTCAACTCGTTTATTATAGAGTGGAGCCTAATTGAGTCCATGACAAACCGAGTCTCAAACTTCTCACGAACAAATTAGTTCGTTCGCAGCCTTAGGTAGGAGGGTGGAGCTAACTAGGTTGATAAAACCAATCAAGCTTTTCAAAATCAAACAAGTATTTTCTTTGTTGAAAACAAGTTTTATCTGTTTAAAGCTAGTTAAGCTTTGAAATTAAGATTGAACAAGTTGTCACTTGGCTCGTGTATCTTGTGATATTAAAAAAATTTAAATCATACGCGATTGGGTCATAATCGGCTTGAGTAAAGCTCGATTGAAGTCTGCTCGCCTAATAAACACCAAGTCTAAATATATTTTCAAAACTCATTGAATTTTTTTAACAAAGTTTGAAATTATAATGACCCGCTCCTGCCTCATACTCCTTTCGTCCTAATTTGTTTGTCATAAAAAATCTTATTTTTTGGCCAGTAAAGGAGTGATAAAAGGAAAAAAAGAAAAATGGAGTGATAGAAGGAGTTAAATTGTTGGGGACCAGGGGTGTATTTTGGTAATTTTCATGACACTACGGCTCGTCCTCATCACACTAGAATATCACTACAATTAAGTATTAACACATCATTTTAGGACCACTTCCCCAACAACTGCAGCCCAAGATTCCAGCAAGAAAATATAAACTCTATCAAACAAAAAAATTTCATGCCATTTTGCATACTCTCAACAACACATACAGTTTCTATCAGCTTGAACATGACTCAGATTCTTCATTTGGGCAACAAGTCATCACAATCCCAATGTTCGTAATCTATCCAAAACCAATCTAGTCACGAAAGAAATGAAATTACCATTTGAGTTTTCTAACCACCTCGATCGAGCATGTCTACCAAAGTCATCCTTCTGGGGAACCTCGGCGGCAACCTCAAATACATGGCATCTTCAATCTCAATAGGCAAGTGCGTCGCGACTATGACGATGCCGCCCTTCTTCCGGTGCTCTGCGATAATGTACTCTAACAACTTCACCCCATCCCCATCCAACGCCACCGAAGGCTCATCAAGCAGCCAAATTGGCCTATCTATGGCCAACAACCTCGCGAGCTGCACCCTCTTTCTTTGACCCATTGATAGCATTCTTGCTTTGTCTTTGGCCAACCTTCCAAGTCCCATTAGCTCTAAAGCAGGGAGAGACCCCCCTTGCTTTCCTTCAAGCACTTCAAACCACTGAACGTTGTCAAGGACTGTGAATCTGTCTTTGATGGCATCTTTTAATGAGAGCCAGTTGAGTTGAAGCTTGTATTGGTGGAAAATCCCTGCTTGGGTTATGTCGTGACCGTTCCAGAGGATTTCTCCAGCTGAAGGCTTGGAGAATCCGGCTAACATGCGCAAGAAAGTGCTTTTTCCCGAGCCGTTGGTGCCCATTAGCACTAGTGCACCGCCGTCGTGAAGGGAGACATTTACGTGGCGTAAGATTTGTTGGGCGTTTCTCATGCATGAGACGTTGTTGAGGAGGAGACGGGGGAGTGGTGGTCTACGAAGAGACATTTTGGTTTGTAAATTGGCAACTATAGTCAAATTTATGGATTGAGCCAAGAGCCAAGAGCCAACGCCCAGTCAGATTTGTTTCAAAGGCTTCAGGATTGAGCTAGCAATTGACACCAAGAAAATCAGAATTAGTATCTCATTCCAGGGTAATTCAAATTCAATGCCCAAGTAAGCAACACTAGTTAGATTAGTCAAGTGCCCCCCAACGTTTGAAGATTTTCCTGGAGTCCACTCTTACACATGAAAACCTTAGAGTTGAGGGGTAAGGATTGCCAACTCCTAGCTGAAATTCACTATATTTCTCATAACGACAATGACAGAAAGTGTGAAGAAAATACAAAATTGATGTTCGAAGGAAACTTGATCTGTAGAATACAGACAACCTTAAATGGTTTTTGTAAAAGCTAGAAGATAATTGCATTGTTGTCAACATGAGAAACAAGATTAAGTTTTGGCATAGGCCATTATAGAAGCATTAGCCACCTAATCGCCAACTAGGTCAACAATAAACATAACAATTGGTTGCAGTATACATAATCCACCACTAATGAAATCTAATCACCTTAAAAAAGCTGCATCCAACAAGATCTCATACAAAGAGACAAAAATATGAAGAAAGAGAAAAACAATGCACGTGGCTTTAAAATACAACACATAATATATCCCCAAAACACACACGCACATTTGCCATTACTACCAGTTCTCGCATAGAAGGTCTAGAGACCACCATCAGTTCACATGAAAGGACACAAATTACCAAGGCACAATGTAACGTTGATTTTTTGATGTAATTCAAACTAAAAGCACAATGTAACATTGAATTTTTTTTTTATTTTTAATTTTGGCTTGTATGTCAATCTATTTTTTATGACTTAACAGTATGTGGGCAACCAAACTTAGAGTCGGGCTTGGGCAACTCAAACATCGGGGCCGACACTGTGGCTAGATGATAAGATAAGAGAAAATAGACTAACGGGGTTGGAACATGTCTATCGTATATCAACCACTAGAGTAATGATATAGTTATGGTAGAGTGTAACACTAAGGGAGAGGTAGACCAAAATTGATTGTAGAGGCGACAAGCTCAAAATGATCAATGTTTTTTTAATATCACATTACACAATGCCCTCAACAGAGTCCAATGGAGAAAACAAATTCATGCATCCAACCCAAATTGATTTGAGACTCAAGGCTTCATTTGGTTTGGTAATCCACAAGGATGGCCAACTACGTCAGACAAATCATGGTGCCTAGGGTGACTAAGATCCCCGCAGACGCCGATAGGACAATCCACACACACTTGCTCTCTATTGTGGTGTCTTGTCGGCCCAATAGTAGGTTTGATATCCGGATTAATACTAGGAAGGATGAGGAAAAAGATGGGAATGGAGGGGAAATGTCTGGTTTGGAAAAATAAGGGATGCTCGGATGAGACAAGTGGAGGGAGATTATTTTAACCATTGGATAAGGAGGGAACCTAATCTGCATGGGAGAAACTAAGTAATAGCACCCTACATGTGGTATTAATTAATCCGCCATCTAGGAGATTATTCCATGAAATAGTGAAGGAGAAAAAATGGTTCCATACATAATACTGCAAAACAAACAACTGAATATATTATCCCAGGATACATTTGGGGACCACAAATTCCCCACACTCCTTATGCCCCTTATAATATTGCAATCAAATAAGTGTTGATTGTTCACACCTTGAGCAGTGTTAAGGCCCTAGGGCTGGGGCATGGAGTTATGGAGAGAACAAAGATGATGGTCCGAGCATTGGGAAATTTTGTCCCCTACATTGTTGGAGTTATTTAACCATACATGGTGATTGAGTCTTACCAGTTCAAAATCAGTTTGAATGTAACTTCAACTCTAGGTAGGACTATCTTTTCATGAATCAAAACTACACCTTTCTACAGCTCAAAATCTTGGTAAATTGTATACCACCCCTCTTTGAGAAGCTAACAAAGCAAACGAAAACACCACCTTCAAAACATCTGTTGCCGCATTTCTTCTAGAACATTCAACCTAAGCACAAGTCTAACTTCATCTAATATAATATAATGGCACCGGCATTCTGCTTGTACAGGAAGCTAAAATTTGGAGTGAAGCTTCAGAAGTGCACATTGAACTACAAGAGTACAACCTCCTCAAATTTATTACGCGGTAACATCCCTTTTCGTGTGAACATCAACTATGAGGGTGACTCTAATTTTAGTTTCCTCAATAACCCCCTTTAACTGCCTATAGAAACTGCCAACAAGGGAAAAAATGCCACCCTTTTCTTCTCCTCTCTTTTTTACGCAATTTGGGCATGCATCGGCAGCATCGCGCATGCCTGGGCATCTAATAACACTAAAAAGAGACCCATCTTAAATCACAATGTCAAAAAAGGGTTCACTCTTTTTGTAAATTCAATTCAGACAAGGTTAAAGTCTATCATACTATTTACATTATAAAAAAAAAATCTATCATAACTCACTGGTAATTTATATCAAACAGTTGGTGTGCTTGAATTAAATCCCAAATTAACCTCATATACCAAAGTGCTCAATAATTACAAAGGTCTCAAACTATAGATCCCAAAGTGCTCCTAGAAATCAAGAGAAAGTACACACCCGTTTTCTATTGAAGTTTAAGACTCGATGAGAACCATTGAACTGAAAAATTACGCGGGAAACAGAACTGCTGAAATATGTCACAGCTATATGCGTCGTTGCCTCAGTTTGTGTTGGTGTTGTCGGCCAATAATGCAAAGAGAGAGAGAGAGAGAGAGATTACCTGTCGAAGCTAGTTCTGGTTTGTTTTGGTTCTCCTCTGGCCGAAGTAGTCCGAGAGAGAGAGAGAGAGAGAGAGAGAGAGAGATGTTAGTCTGTGAAGCCTGGTAGAGCAATGACATGGGCGCAATTTAAAAACACAACAACAAACACAAATTGCATTGCACTTAAAAGCCGTTTGATGCACATGAACCCACGGATATCTGACGGCTCCGTAGCTAATTGTGTTTTCATTCTACCACCACACTCATTCACACACCCAATCACACATTCACACTCACAACAAGGATGGAGTCCGCACACACTACACACCCAGTACATATGGGCCCCACCCTTATTGTGAGTGAGGGTGGGTAAATGGGTTCGTGAATGGGTGCGGTGTTAGAGTTATTGGTCCAAATAATTATGTTCCTAAACTTATTGTTAATTTAATTTGTGTTCCGCCGATAATTTGGATTCATTTCATGGGCACACCAACAGCGTCCACGGTCAGGAGCATTGTCTCTTGTCGGGGCAGTACGATCCTAGGTTATAGATGCACGGTATTCATAGATCTAACTTGTAGTATTGTTTTTCTCAGAATTAGTGGAGAAGCGCGAAAGCTGCCGAAAGAACAAAAAAAACTCAGCGTGAGCTGGTACTTAGCTGCTGTGAGCCGATACGTTAAAATAAAAAATTGTCTAAGTTTTAATATGAAGAAAAATAGTTCTGCAAATTACTAGGGACAAAATAAAAAAGCCCCTCCCTGAAGCTTCAAGTCTTGATCTGTTTGCTGCTACATTCGATTTCCAGGACCTTCATAGGGGTGTTGGGAGGTGCTCCCTGTTTAATCAGATTCACCGCTACTTCTGAATCAAATTCGATATTTCATGCCACTCAAATCATGACCAAGAACGATCTTTAGACCATTGTAAACGCCCCTTGATTCTGCTTCAGGGCTGCCACAGCTATACTATCCGGGATGGATTAGAACTTAGAAGCTCGCGGAATTTTTCCCAGAAACTTGTCGAAAACACAGACGGCTGCATTAGAACAGCCAAAATAATACATGCAAAGAAGTCATAATGGTTTGTGGCTAGTGATGGTCCAAAAGTCTATAAGAAATAAAGGGAGACAATGGCCTATCTATTGTAGTGGAGAGAAGTTTTCAGAACCCTTTTCCCATAAAACAATCGCATCTGGGGCTTTTCCCTATGCAGGAGTAACAACATTCTTGTTCCTTCACATTTTTCAGACAACCAAACAAAAGAAAAGAACAGAACATCCTTCAGTGTATTTTCTTTTCCCTATAAGATTTCCTTCATTTTCCTTTCCCTCCACGAATTCTATGTCAATACAACCAGATAGTCCTTTGAGGAATACCACCGTATCAGATCGACCAACAAGAAAAACAAGAATGGTGACCAATCACTGTTCTATACCCCTATCGATTAGGGATTACATGTAACTGATATTGTTGTCAAACACAAAAACGAAACATCATCAACATAACGCGCTCTAGATTCGCGTGCTATGGAAATAATGTCAAAAAAACTATCAAAATTTATACAACATAGATTGCCAAACTGCAGAGAAACAAGGGTCTTTCTCTCTCACCCAAATGGTTCCCTGCATTGAAACTTCTCCATACCTCCGGATCAAAAACTTGAAGAAGCCAGCATTCTTCCTCACCACCTGGAGCAAAAGCCTTCACTCGAGTCAGCTACACGACTTTGACTCGGACTGGTCACTTAAGTGCCCTCCGAGCAACTGCTGTACAATCCGTACAATAAAGTTCGCTACAAATTAATGTTACTTTGGAGTAAAAATGTGAATTCAGTGCCCCATCAATGGGCAGGACAATGTTACATTTGCTGGTGTATAATACACATAATAATAATAAGCAAAAACAAAAACATGTTATTTCATTCCACAGTTAGTTACTAGTCCACCTCCGTTTCCGAGGCGGACGCTCTAGTTTGATCTCCGGATCTTCATTGGCTCCACTTTGGGCGGAAGGCAGCAATGGTTCACTCTCCATCTTTTTAATCACCGTAGCTTCCTTATCATTTGGAATTGGAAGCTTGAAACGCTCACTTCGCTGCTTCAACTTTGCAGCTGTGTCCGAGTCTCTACCATCCACTGATTTCCCATCATTTTGATCCTTTTGATCACCCAAGGGATGTTGACCATCGATGGTTTCAACAGTCTTGGATGATTCTTCCGGAAGCTTGCTGGCTCCATTTTTACACTTGTCAATCTCCTTAACCTTCATGGAAGATGATGAAGACTTTGAGTTGATATTAAAATCCCTCTCCTTATGGCTTGTCCAACGTTCCAATTTGGAACGTCCCCTTCTTGAATCTCTCTGTTCATCGTCTGAAGAAGCATCTTCATTATGTTTTCCCTGCTCGGTTGAGCCTTTCAGTATCGCCTGAACAAAAGCAATCATAATAATCCCAAATTAAAGTTAAAATGTAAAAACGTTGAATGATCTAGGAAGTTTCCAGCCAAAATGGTCAAGGGAAGAGTTTCGGTTGAAACTGCTGAATACCACTTACTAGGAGGCAAAAGAATAGAGGAGATGGTGGGACAAACTGTTGTCCTAACAAATTAAGAAGAAAGGAACACGTCTGCCAGCCTCATGAATCCGTATATGATGCGTGTCAATGTTTCAGATGTACCAAACACACAGAAGTACGTGTTCGATTTACTTACTATACTTTGTTAGTCAGATATGTTACTTTTGCAGACACACTGGGAACATGCAAGGAACACACTGCAAACACGTAGGGCCTACCTTTGAAGATGTGTTAGTACTTACCACATTCCACATGTCCCCAACGTGTCCGTGTCTTAACTTTTGAAAAACTTACCGGTTCATGTATCCATTTGTGTATATACCATGCTTCTTATCTAAAAAATAATCACTCGCCATGGGATGCCATCATTAAAACTGCCAATGTGATTAAGAAGTTCCAATTCTGGGAAGAAATGCTGAATTTGTTCTACTTCCAGTGGGGTCCCATTTAGTCAAAAGCCCATTGGCCCACCGCAAAGGTATCATCATCAACTATCAGGTATCAAACGATTCCTAGGAATTTTTATAATGCATTAGGATTGAATTTCAATACAATAGTTTTATAGCAAGTATCCTCCCCGCTCAGTCTATATATCGTCCTTAATTTGGATTTTTGCAAATGTGCTTCTCTCCTTTGCTTAGGCTTTTCCCTGTAATGCTAGTTTTGTTGCAAATTATCAGAATTCCCTAACATACATATTCCAGAGTAACAAATTACTTGCACACAATGAATGTCATTCACAAAAAGGACCATGAAACATGTTGATGTACCTACGTGACCCAAACCTGGACCCATCAGAACAAAAGTATTCTTCAGAGGATGCCACCAAAGAAAATCAAAATTCACAAGAGTCTACTAAAGAATTCAAAGTTCACTGTCAAAGTAATGGACATGGAAAAAGCCCCCTAAATTAAGTATGATGTAACAGTTTAACAGACCAATAGAGTAGCCTTATAGCAGCCCTCCAACATATGCTTGTGGCAATAATCTATTAAACTGTTTGGTGCATTATCAGAAGTAGCCATATATCAGACGTTGGGTCAAAATGGGAACCACAAGAATCGATCCCTATTCCTAAAACCATGAAGAGGACAACACGTCCCCGTTTTCTAACACAGAAGCTACAAGAATTGAAGACTTCAACCATGTAATCAATCATAGTTACTCAAGGGATCCAAAACAACTCCTGGATAGTGGCAATCACAGCGAAGCACCAAATGCAGTATATTGGCATCCTATGGAACATGTTCACTAATTACTAGTTCATGTCATAGTAACTCGACACATGGGGAGGCATTTTTACCTCAGCAGTGGCGTGTTAGTGTTTCTGGAGTTGTAACGTACCCGCTCATTCACGTGACCACTTTGGTCTTCTTGAATTCTCGTGGAAGGGACCACAGAGTTACCATCTCCGCCCTCGGAATCTTTACTCCTCGTGTTAGCTTTACGCTTCTTTTCATGCAACCTATTGTTATCAGAACCACCACCAACAAGATCCCTCCGAGTACCTTCCCTTTCCTGCCTTGATCTTCTCTCATCTTCGTTGTGTTGGCTTCCACGTGTTGAATGGAAATCGTCATGTCCCCTATGCTGTGATAGGCTTCCATCTTCAACCCTTCTCGTAAGTTGGTCATTATGCCGACTGGTCTCTTTAAATTGGTAATCTCTGTCAGAAGTTCCCTTATACTCATCCTTCACTCTACCATGGGGAACCCATAGTTTTTCTTCTGCAGCTCGTCCACTTTTCCTTACTCCTTCCCGTCGTTCTTCTCTTTCCCTCTTCAATAAACTTTCTTCATGTGATTGTTTGGTTCTGTGCATCTGATCCCTCTCTCTGTGAATCCAGTCATCTTCTTTGTACCTAACAGAATTATAATTGTCCTCTCTTGTTCTCACTTGGTCATCTCTCTTCCGTGGGTCCAAAGCATCATCCCTTTCTCGCTTACGCCGACTTGGGTTTTCTCTATGGCTATGTAAGATTTCTTCCTTTTCACCATCCCTCCTTGAATAATCTTCTTCTTTCCTTCTTTTGGTATAATGATTGTTCATATTCTCATATTGACTCTTCAAATTGTCATCCCTTTCTCTTGGTCGTGATCCCACATCTCTATCATGATAGCCCCTAGAATTACCATTGTCCAACTGTTTCCTCAACTGAAGATGCTCATCTTTATCCATCCTCTCTCTTTCTCGGACCTTGTTCCTTGTTTCCTCAGCTCTAGCCCTCCTTCCATGTGGATTGTCATCTCTTTGTTGCCAAACTCCCTCAGAATTCTCTCTCTCCTTTCGCCTGTCTATACCCTCAGTTTTCATGTGCGAGTGACGAGCCAAATGAGGATCCAAATCTCGACGAGAGTGAGAATCCTCCCATCCTTTTTCCACCATGCGGTGCTTTTCTACTTCACGTCTCTTTCTTCGCACACTCTGCTCATCTTCACCGTGGGGTCTCTTCAAGTTCCCCATTTGTGTAGAATGTCCACGTTGAACAACTTCCTCGTCAATACTATCGGGGAACTTGTGGTAATCTCTGCTGCTATCCGATCTTGCTTTGCTGTTTTCTCTGCTTCTTGCAGCCTTTATGTCCCCTTCATTACCAATCTCTTGATCAGGAGACTGTCCAACTCGAGAACTGAGTTTTTGCTTTTTCACAGAAGGCAATGGGTTTTCCGATATGTGGGTATCAGTAAAGGTGGTTCTGTCCAAAGCCATTTCCCCTCTATCAGACATTACAGAGCTTCCATGCAAGCCATCATGATGTTCAACATCGGGCTCCTCAGCACTCCCAACGGTGGCCGGAGATGAGAACTGATTGCTTTGTTTTCCACCACTGCTTTCAACTGAATCTTCCTTCTGATTGTCAAGAATGCCTTTATCCAGTGTACTACTACCATGTGTCATAATAGGGGATCTGTCGCGTGCTCTCCCCTTTGCCTGCCTGGATTATGAAGAGGAAGTTATAGGAATTACTTAATACCAGAGATGAAATATTTCAAAATCAAAAACTAAATTGAATGTCAAACTACTAAGTCAATTATCCAACCAAACACCATCGGGAACTAGCAAACATGATAAAAAGAATGACAGCCAATAATAGAACATGAACCATTAGCAATAAGAGCAAGTCGTGCCAAACAAAATATGTGCAGAGGTTTCTGAAGACGAAGATACTGGTTAGTAGAGCAATGAAAATATCACACATCTTGGCTACCAAATCAGATGAGTAGTACTACAGAAAATATAACTAAAAACTTAGCAATACAACCAGACAGCAAAAGCCTAGAGTAATTCCTAACTGTTTTTTCACGAGCTTAAAAATCTATTCTCTCTCTAAAGGGAGAGCATCGATTGATGTAAATTCTTTTTGAGGCTAGCTCACAATTTTCTATTCCAAAATTGTCCAAAAAGTTGAAACATTTTACCGTATAAATTAACTGCTGCTCTCAATAACTGTAAGGGCACTAACGGGAAAACAAATACTATAACTACCCAACCCACGAACTAGCTGCAGTTTTTTTATCCCCTTCATCGGCAAACTGCTTCAGTTTTTTGGGCAAAAAAGTTACTGAAAACTCTCTTTCTACTGGCATCCATTTCATGGGTGTCCTCTGCACGACAAACTTGCAAAAGAATTTTTTAACTATCTTTGTTTGCCCCCCTTTTGTGACAGTAAACCCATTTCAAAGATATAGGAATATTTTATGAAACCACACGAACAAATAATAGTAAGAGTTCCAATCCCTCTAGTGTAACATAGTGCCCGCCTATTGATCCAACTAGCCATTATAAAACAAACAGAATAGTTGTGGTGACAATCAAAAGGAAATGATTCAATCCATTTGTCATTTTCAACCGGCACTATACTCTTACTACTTTGTTTTTCTTCTGCAAAGTTCACCTTCTTGGCTAGGATATTGCCCAGTCCACTGGGATCCGTGGATTTCAGTCCTATCTGGGTTAGGTACGGTTTGGGTTTTCTTCTCTCTTTTTTAAGGTAGGGTTTGGGTTTTCACAGAAGGTGTCATGGAGCTTCTTTATTGGTGACGAGCTGCAAAGTTGGGAAGGAGACAGAGGAAGATCTAGATGATGGCTTCTTTATTGTTTGATGTGGCTCAGTTTGCCGGCAAAGGAAACGGTGTCATTTACTGGCTTAGAGTGTCCATTGTATAGACCTAAAAAGTGTTTTGTTACTCTTTTGCAGAGTATGGAGTCGAAGGAGGGGAATCCCTCTCTCAACCAATTCCTTGAGACTGTAGGGCTTTTTGTTGGCCTTCTTTTTATAATATCTATGGATGGCATTCCCTTAATGTCTTAGACTACTATTATTTATTTGCTTATTAATAAAAAACCTAGCATTCACAAGCACATACCACTGGATTGAAGCCAAAATTAGTGACGACAAAATAATCCAACATCAACGTGATATAATTTGTCAACTGATTAGAATTCGTCAACATGCAGAAAAGGCATGGAAATGGAATTTAGTCAAAATTTATTTCATACCTCTCATGAAGGGTGCCGACATTCCTTCCGGGATTTGAAGAAGAATGCTCTCTAGAATCGGGACGATGCGGAAGCAGTGATTCTCCTTCAATCATGTTGTCATGAATGGAATTCATAAATGGTGCTCTTCTCCCAACAATTTCCCTCTTCCTACCACCACTTTGTTGCTCTATGATGTCCCCATTAGTTTCCTGGCCACCTCTGAAACTCTCCCTCAAAGGTTCATTTTCCGGTTGCTCTGTCACATCATTCCCAGGCAAGGAAGCATCATCTGTAGAGCCCTGCAACACTATCTGTTTGCCACACAACATTACCCAATGGCATTAAACATAAGGAGCAAGGATATTAAAGGTCCGTTTGGATTGATGTGGAATGAAATTAAGGGAACTAGGGTTCAATACCGACAAAAATATAGCATTGATTAGCTATAGGTGACCTGTGAAGTGAAAGATGGATTACAGGTAGAAGAGATGTATTTGATTACGGATTTACGGTTCATGTATAACTACAATCCTCCATATGAACTACGAAGGATTTCAAATCTCTCTCAGTAAATAGATATTCCAAATCAGCTCTCAAACTCAATCAAAAAACCCATATGCAGACTATCCATCTGAATTTGAGCTATTTTCATTGAATATAGTGCCAAATACCTTCATTTCAAATCAACATCTATCCAACGAAGCCTAACATTGATCAAGAGGTGCTTGAGTACAGTATTGAAAATTACCTCAATTATCACATCGGAATCACGGATTCGAAGTGGCCTGGTATCAGTGGATGGGAGACGCTCAACAGAACTGGTTTCCACCTGTATTGCTCTCCCAATTGGCTAGAAGGAGAGAGGATAAACAAATGAGCCCAAAGACTGACACAAGAAAGAAACTTAGTGCATCTAAACATAAAGAATCCTATTCTTAACTAGGTACAGCAAAATGAGGACCATGACCAAAGAATCTTTAGATGGCAGGAGAAAATAATACAATATAACTGCCAACACATACTAATGGTGGCCGCACATCTTGTGATCCTTTTGCTACGTCAATTTGTCCACCGTCCAACTTCGCAATATTTGCATTTTCAGAAGTGTGACGAACACCTGCTGCTGCAGCTAGTTCTGGTGGCAGATCTGGATCATATTCCTAAAATGAAATCAACGAAAGATAGAAATTTGGCCACTTTGTTCTTCAACCACATACACTGATACATCAAGATGCAAATGCACTTGTTACCTGTTCTGTTCTCCCACTTTCATAGACACGGATTTTGCTTTGCATAGTTGTCTCCACGCGGAGTTGTTCCTTCAGAATTCAAATTCAGCATCCTCAGCTTACATAGCTACAAATAATGATACAGTAATTGCTAATACATACCAGTTGTTTGCAATAATCTTTCCAGGTCTCCTCATTCAAACCAAAATTAAAAAAATCGGACATATCAAGGCCAGGAAGCCTCCATGGTTTTTCCTCAAAGCTATCAACGTCAACCTCAAATATCGTCCTGCATATAAACTAGAGAAGGTCAACAAGAGACATAACCCCAAACATACATTTATGGAAAGTTAGAAGATGTGGTGCAAACACCAGGTCCTCACGCGTGCACCGATGTTGACGCGGGATTATGGCCCATCCAGTGTCCAAATGGATGGATGATTGTGAGGCCATTTGAGCTATCATTGCGTTATTTATTTCCTTTGTTATTTAGGATTTATTTATCTAGGATTTATTGCATTTGCAAGTTAGGATTTATCTTGTTAGGTTATATTCCTCTTTTATTTTGGTTGTTATCTCTCGGGCCTATCTAAAGGACTCCTGCAGTACGTCTATGGATCATTGAATGAATAAAGTTTTTTCAGTTTCTCTGGAATTAGTGTGGATTCTAATTCTCCCCTAGGCTTGGATTCCTAGGGGTTACACTTCGGTTCTACATCACTATGCACCATGAAAGCGGTTTGTGTCCACGTTCAACATAAACTGCATACTGCACCAGAAAACAGGAGGGATATGATGGTAAGGTGTCATAACTCACAAAGACAAGCGAAAGACCAAAAAGACATGGGTTGAGAATGTGAGGCTATCTCACCAGAAAATGCAAATATCCTAACAATCTAAGTTTTGGAATAAGATGTTGTACACTATCCATTACAAAACATTGCATTTAATGAAAAAAAGCGATCTTAGAGTATATCCTATTCATTCCCTCACATTTCCCTTGGGAGAAAAAGTCAACTTGAATAAGCTAAATGCCTAGAGAGTGGAACTTTGGCAAGATAAAAAGTAAGAAACTAGCGATAAACTGATAGTGCTCCTAAATTTTCACATGAATAACTGGAGGAATAGAAAATGTTTAATCCCATGTTCTACATTACTGTGTTCTATTGGAAGCAATCTATAGAAGCTTACCCCAGACATAACACAATTTAGGGCATGTGGCCGCATTTCAGTTCCCCTTCACATATCGAACCAGTCCCGTTCCAGATAACACGGACTTAAGGTAATGAAATAGGAGAAAATCGTTGCATACTCGATCATGATGAATGGACATTATCAACAACCCAATAACCGCAAAGATATACCTAGTTTAGTCCTCATTAATGGCGGTCCGAGAGGGGAAGATTGCATGCCAACCTAACCTTTGTCATTATATGCACAAAGTGGTTATCCTTAGGTTCGAGACCACACCCTTAACGTTGATAGGCTTATTTTTCACAACTGAACCAGTAGCGTCGGTGATCAACACCCCAATAATTGTTAACAAAACAGACAACATATGTAATTGACTGATCCGCTTCAGAATTCTAAATTGTCTACACACAATATGATACGAACCTTCATGTAACAAAAAATGAAAATGGAAGAAAGAGTGAGAAAGCCCCACTTTGAGGAGAGAACCTCCAATAGGCTCAAATAGAGGAAAAACTTCCGAAATGAAGAATTTAATAACATGTCATCCCTCTTTATCCATTCATAGACGTTGTTTATATTGAAAAGATAGAACAATCCACTAAGCCTATGTTCCTAGAAAGTAGGACACCTTACTAACGCCATTACTACTGATGAGATGCCCACTATATAAAGCCCACAAAAATAGGGCCACTAACCAGAAAACATAAAGCAAACATACATAGAACTTAACGGGTGGACAAGACAAGCAACAGTCCCCCCTCCTTAAAATATGACCTTGTCCTCAAGGTAAAGATATATCAACCGGGATCCCCCATCTTCGAAGAAGAAACCACCCCTAGCAAAATATTGTTAAATCTATGATCTTGAAGTGCCATAAAAATCTCAATAATCTCCTTCAAAGTAAAAAAAATACTTATCTGCAATAGCAAAATCAGTGACTGGATTCACAAAAAGGCAGTGGAGAATGATCTTTTGATCAGATAACACTTGACCATTCTTGGCTTCATTGTCTTTCACAGGAAAATTATTTTGTGATTCTTTGTCCACGTCTTCTGCCAACATGCCTAGTCCATTATGCAACATATTCGACTTGATTTCTTTCCCTAGAGTTTTCGGCACCATAGAATGGGAGAGGGTCTGACTTCACCTTAAACTCAATAGGTTGATCAGTATCAATGTGGTGTGACTCACTGTTGCCATGGCTTTCAACAATGGCTTGACAGTTCTCCATTTCTCATCAGAAGTTTCTACCACCACTTAATGGCTCCCCATTTATGTTATACATGAATCCACCATTTAGGGCAACACAACACAGGTGCGGGATAAGGGTCGGGTACAGCCATATCAATGATAACACAATTGGTAAAGCTTTACTTCATAGAAACATGATGAAGGAAAATAAGAAGAAAGTTATTATTGGGTCCGTTGATCATTGTATAAAATATGTTAGTGTCACCTTTTTTCTATTGTTTATATACGAAAATATAACAAAAGACAATTTTGTCACGTATCCTCCTAACCCTATCCAAATCTGGATCCATACCTATCTTACCCTCTATTTTAAGGTTTGAGATGTACAGCCCCTAGATACACACCCACACCTGCTACTACTACCCGAGTCTGCGTAACATAGCTCCTCATTAACTCGTGCAAGGTTCTAAACAGATTTGTAGTGAGACTAGAAATAGAGAAATTCTATTATTCAGAGTATTATGTTACAAGAGGCGAGTACATCATTATATAGGGAAAACATAGAACCCTAAGTAAACCCTATTACATGAAAGGACAATACTACCCTTGCAACTAAACATTAATAACATCATAACACTATTATTCTAACACTCCCCCTCAAACACATGATGCAAACACAGAGAGCATCGTGAGTTTGCCAAGATGAAAATGAGACGCTCCGACTGATATCTTCGACTGAAACAATCCAAAAAGCAAAGCCAAATTCACGTGGTAATGCAACTTCAATTCAATCCAAAATGAAGATCACTAATGCTTTGGTACCGGAACAAATGCAGTGGAACAACGAACGAAATTGCTAATGGAGAAATATGAGACAAGTTCCAATACTCCCCCTCACGTGCGAACCCCAAATCGCACGAGGAGAGATAAACAAAGAATCCAACACAGATCACATCAACGGATCCAACAAGGATCACAACAAGACAAGGTGCCAATGGCACAACAAATGAGGATTTAACTACCAAACAACGAGACAAACACTCGCCCATAATTTCACCAAAAGCCAAGAAATATCCACAAGGGACCAAACTGTCACACTGCTACAAAAACAGGGACCAAACTATCACACTGCTACAAAAGCAAGGACCAAAACAAATACTACAAAGTTCAGAGACCAAACTATAACGAAACAACCATGAAGGACTAAACTGTAAAACCCTATAGACGGGATAAACGCGAGATCCAACTAAAAAGCAACAAGAATTTTACAAACCCTAATTAATAAAAAGTTTTTAACAAACCCTAGATAAAAAATGAAAGTGAAAAACGAAATTCAAAAAGGAAAAAAAAATGAAAAAAGCTGTAACATATTAGAGGAATTGAAACCAGATCGAGGAGAAGAGGGAAGAACAGGAGGGTCGCCGAAGCTTGAGGCGTACAAATACTGTGTAGATTCTGTGGTTTGTTGCAGAATATATGTGTGCCCGGCGGACGGCGGTGAGACATAAGCCGCTCGCCGGAAAGAGAATATCCCACAGGCCTATATCTTATGCTCTGATACCATGTAGTGAGACTAGAAATAGAGAAATTCTATTATTCAAAGTATTATGTTACAAGAGGCGAGTACATCATTATATAGGGAAAACATAGAAACCCTAAGTAAACCCTATTACATGAAACTTGAAAGGACAATACTACCCTTGCAACTAAACATTAATAACATCAGAACACTATTATTCTAACAAGATTCATTTGTACTTCGACTCACCAATTGATAAATACAAGTACTGAGCCTACCGAACACCTCTATTTGATTGATTATCTCCTTTTGACCTCTTGAAAGTGACTCCATGGATTTTTCTATCAGCTTCACTCTGTGGTCCATTGACTGGCTCTAATACCACCTATTATGAACCTTCTAGTGACAGAAAAATGAAATAGAAAGAGGAGAGCAAGACCCACCTCAAGGAGGAAGACCTCTGATTGGATCAAATACAGTACAACTTGACCTCTGACCCCCAAAATGAAGACTTCAATACCATTTCACTCCCTCTTTATCCACAGTAGAGGTTGTTTATATGGACTATGGAGACACTAAGTGTACGTTAAAACGAAGTAGGACATCCAACAAAACCCGCTACAACTTGTGACATGCCCACAACACAACAGACCACAAAAATAGGGCCACTAACAGCTATCAAAATAGGAATTGTTATAGAAAACGTGCATAGAATTTTAAGGAATGCAGACATACAAGAATATCATTCAAAATTATACTAAGAAGGAACAAAACCATAAGTAGAGCTGTCCGAAGTTTACTTGTGTGATGGAAGAGTGAAGTCCAAGCCACTTCCAAAACCACGCCCTGCCGTATTGTTCCCCCAAACATTCATTCCAGAACCTGGATGTAAGTTTTTCTGCATAGGAAAAGCGTTTCTTATTCCTGTTGGTCGCCAATCACCTCTACCAAAACCAGAAACCGGGCCCATGTTGACCGGTGGACGAACTTGACCTGGCGCTCCTACAAGACCAACAGGAACAGGCATTGGTGCCGTGCCAGGTCGCACATACTGCACAAATTGGAAAGAGAAGAAATAAAATGATACCATTAGCAGTGAGCAAAGAAGAATATAAATATTTTATCTTTTTCTATAACTAAGAACGCGACAGAGAAATTAACACAAGACTGCAACAATAACATCTATCATTCAATACTTATAGAATGTCCAAACAATCACCATGCAAAAATCCTCACACGTGAATATGCCAATTGCAAGATTACGACGACAGTGATACAATGTTTCTTGTTAAGCACATAATTGAAATTTTCCCAGTTGCAACTGGGCATTTAAACCTGCTCACCATAAAACTACATTCCAAGGGAAACAACAGAGGGATCATTTTTAAAAATATTCACGAAATAATGTATTTCAACCCAAATAGCATGAAGAAATGTACACATTTGGAGTGCCAAAATCTTTTCTACCATAGGTAAAGACTTCCCAATTCAAAACTTACTGTAGCTATAGACTGCCAGAAGTAAATTTCGTGGCATGCATGGGGATGTCAAAACTCGCAAGCAACCATGATAAGTTTTACAACCGTTTTGTTATCTTGTAATCAGAAGGGTTATGAGACATAATGAAAAACACAATCGGACAGGGGGAAAAAAGGAATCCATTAAATTAGCAAAAAAATGATCTGGAACATATTACTTCACCAAAAAATTTCAAATATCATAATAGAGAAACCTTATATGGTTTTTTGCGTCCGCAAATATTGGAAGCATTAAAAAGAGTATCATTTTTCATTCTTCTTCAAATCACAGAATCTGGAATTTGGCCAATGGAGAGTTCTTGGTAATATAGTGCCAGCAATAAGCATTTTTTACATCCAGTCATTGTAGTATTCAAATGGTTTCAGAGAATGTAAGACTGGTGGCTTGAAAATGGACATATGTGAACAGGAGCAACCACAATGCTTCCAACTAAGCAGCAACAGTTGAATAACTAACTCAACCACTGCTGAAGGCCGGCATCTAAAAAGGTTGAGAACGAATTCATGCAGAAGGTGCGCTGAAAGCAGACAACATTCAGTGGTGCTGGTTTCCAAGATCATGTAAAATGGTACATTTTGTTACTGAAATTGCAGAAGCTGTTAAACCAATTTAGAAACGAGAAAGGTTTTTAGTACTCCAACAGCATTGCAACCTGATGTCCCAACTGAAATGTGAATTTATTCTTATAGCAAGGCCCATTTTCCTTTGAGGTGGTGCTTTACACAACATGTGAAGATAATCAATCGGAATGGAAGTGGAACACCGCGCCAGCAAGCAATGGCTTTTCTTTTGCAATTTCAACAGAGCAAAACCTGCTGTAAACAAAGTTCACTAATTGGCAGAAGTGACCTAATGCCAGCTGCTTATGAATGTACAACAAAGATTTCACCAGCACCGTTAAAACCTGATAATATTTCTATAATTTGACCGTTGATCCTTTTTGATAAGTCGAATTTTAGTTGTTGGCAAATACAACTCCTCTTGTTCCGTGCTTTAGAGTCTTATCTTTTTTAGGAGCCAGTCCCAAGCCCGGATAAAGGAGGAGAGTGGTGTGTTAGGTAGGTGACAGCCACTGCGTAAAAGCCCCGTTAGATCTTTATAACATGAATCCTAATATGAATACGCGATTTGGTTTGCGCTGGCAAATGCAATAAACTTCCATTAATGTGAAATAGCAGCATCAGTACAACAGTAAATCCCACTAAATCCAGCCTCTCATCTTATTCAAATCTTCCATATATTCTTGTTCAAGTCTTCCATACAACATACAAAAAGCATGTACAAGGGTTATCATTTTAGCTATACAACAATTACAATTCCTATTACATTTGAATACCCCACTTGTACAACATAACTGACCTTAAACTGAGAATGAAATGGTTGATATGTGAAACTGCTGTTGAACCCAATCTTCGGTGCAACAACCGCTCCTCCATTCGCTCTAGCTCCTTCGCCCCCCTCCTTCCTCTCACCATCCGCCCCCCGAGCCTTTGCATCCTCCGCCCACTCCCTCTCTTCCATCGGAACGTGACCCGGATCACTATCCGCAACAATAACCAAAGGATCATCATCATCATCTTCATCACCCAATCCCTCCATCACCATACCATCGTGGTTGCTCTCATTAAGCACGATTTTCAAGTCGTCGTCACTCTCGCTCTCCCAATCATCATTCCCCTCTCCTCGACGATCCGAAACCCCCGGTATCACCGGCTCCTCCTCCTCAGCCTCTTCGATGTCGAATCTATCGAAATTCTCTTCCTTATCAATCAAACCCTCGTTTTTTTCCACCACCAAAAAATCATCTTTTCCACCTCTCTCCAAAACCCTAGACTCACTACTCGCCCCGTCAGCTAAACCCTCGTCTCTCACCGCTTCTTGATTCGAATTCCGATTTGAATCCGGCGGGGAGTTCGAAGCTAGGGTTTGGGTGTGGTGAGAGAGGGTGAAGTTGAGGTTAAGTTTAGGGTTAGGATTGGGAGCTGCTCCGAGGGGGAATACGTCGTCGTGGGTAGAAAGGTTGAGATCGATAGGGGGTTTGGGTGGTACCGGAGGTGGGGAAAGGGCGGGGGAAGGTTGGAACTGGCTGAGGACGTCGGTGTAGAGATCTCCGAACTCCTCGTCGTCTTCCATAGGAGAGAGAGAGAGAGAGAGAGAGAGAGAGAGTCTCTGTGTGTGTGTTTTACAGGGACAATACTAGGAGGGTTTTGAGATGAGTGAGAAACTGTGGATTATGAAAAAGTAAACAAAATCTTGGGAGTAAAAAAACATTAAAAAAAATTGAAAAAGGAAAGTACTCATAATTAGGAGAGATTTTTCAAGAGTTTTTTATGAAAATATCCCTCAAACTATCACTATTTTCTCTACTTAGTCCTCAAACTACGAAAACCACCTATTTTGTCCTTCAACTATCCACATCCCACCTATTGAGTCCAATTCCCAACTCCATCCATGATTTTGGACGAAAAACTAACCAATGTGAGCTTTTGAGTGGCAAAAATGGAATTTCATCTATCTCCCTAACAATCTGCCGTCGAACCAGATTGGGTTTGGAGGGAATTACGATCAGAATCCCAAATCCAGCAAAAAGTATAACTTCTTAGCCCTGTTTTTTCTTGTCTTAATTTTTCATCCCTTGTGAGTGTTTATACAGCAAAATAGTGGATGTGTTTGTGCAGTATCTGACGTTGCGTTTGGATGTAGGAAAAAACAACCCAAGCCCATAGATTCGTCGGAATTCATCGATTTCAAGGTTTTCAAGGTCATATTAGATCGTTCAATCGAAATGGTGAAATTCCTACCGGAGTAATCGTGCTTCGATGGGATTTCGATAGGCTCGTTTTCTACTTGGAAAATTGCCCAGGTATTGCGAGCTTTATTCCGGTTATGGTGATCTTTTTTGCACTTTTAGGTGGAGTTCCACTAGCTTTTAGGACTTTTTGAAGGTTTTATCTCTTTATTTAAAAAAAATCGTGTTTGTTGATTTTGCGCCAAATTTATGTTAATTATTGATTCGTTTGGACGAGAGGAATCGGAAAAGTTAAAAAAAAAATTAGTTTACCAAAATATTTTCGAAAATAATCACTTTTTGGATTTTTTTTCTTCTGAAAAGTGATTATTTTCAAAAATATTTGGGTAAAACTAATTTTTTTTACTTTTCCGATTCCTCTCGTTGAGACAAATCAATAATCTACAAAAGTTCGGCGCAAAACTAATGAACGCAAAATTTGTTTTTTGAATAAAGACAAAATCTCTAAAAAGTGGTAAAAATTAAGAGGAGCGGGGCCTAAATATTCATCTCTTGAAATTTTGAACTATCATCAATAAACGTAAGGCCATGTTGGAAGTTGTACTCTATTTTTTTCCCCTCTTGGAACCCATCTGGTTTGGCTCCAGATTGTTAAGGAGAAAGATGAAATCTCATTTTTGCCCCTCAAAAACTCACATTGGTTAGTTTTCCATCCAAAATCATGGATGGTGTTAGGAGAATTGGACTTAATAGGTGGGATGTGGATAGTTGGAGGACGAAATAGGTGATTTTTGTAGTTTGAGGACTTAGTAGAGAAAATGGTGATAGTTTGAGGGATATTTTCATAAAAAACTCATTTTTCAATGCCGAACGGGTATATTCCACGTGATACCTGCTCGGCGCATTCAAGCCGTCCGATACACTTTTGGACGGTTCGGATTGAAACTCTCTCTCTTCTCTTACCCCAACACTTTCTCTCTCTTTTTCTCTCTCCAAAGCTGAGTAGTTCAAAAACAAAATGGACGACTCGGATGCGTAAGTGGACACCACGTGGTACCCGCTCGACATTGGAAAAATTTTCCCATAATTAGGTAAGAAGTTGGGAGTATTGTTTTCTTGGAAATTGTTTGCCACACCTATTTGTAGATATGGGCGCAAACGAGCCGGGTCGAGCCTTACAATATTTGAGTTCGGCTTGTTTAATAAACAAATATATAACTCGAGCTCGAGATCTTCACGAGCTGAGCTGGCTAATTTACTTAACAAGTCTTTTTTAAATGAGTCGAGTCTATAAAACGAGCCAAGCTTTTGAGTGTTGAGATCGACTCGATTACTAAATGAGTCGAACCACAAGCAGCTCGGTTAATTTGCAAACCTATTTGTAGCTAGTATAATTGGCCTCATTCTGCTAACTTAAATATCTTATTTTTTGAATTAAAGGTGATGTATAGGGACAAAATGACTCGTCTCGCAAAGTGAGAAATAAGTAATTAAAAAATAAGAATTTTACCGGAACGGAGCCTCATATTAAGAGGGTATTTCCAGTAGTAAAAATTTTGTAAATTTTTATTTGTGGTTAAGAAATTGTTAGGTGTTTCCGATAGTGAATGCGTAGTTGATAGGTTTATGAGTAGAGTTATTGTAGCAAAAACAGTGTTTGTTGACAATTTTTTTTTGTTAGTGGAAACGAGATGGTAAAATGCGTTAAATTTTGGGAAATGATAATGCCAAAATTGTTTTTGTTGGTGTGAAAATTCTAGTGTACAAAAGGCTTGTACCATGTGCAGTGTACAAGATTTTTATGCGCTAAAATTTTGGCACCAACAAAAACAGTTTTAACATTATCACTTTAGTATTTTTGTTAGGGAAAACGGGCCTAATTGTATAGCAGGAAAATATTTATGTATGGCCAAAGCAAACAAAAGATGTGGCACTATTAGGTATTTCCAACGTTGACGATTCTTATATGTTATTGTTGCACTTGTAGACCAGCAAGCTTTCATAGCTCAGTTGGTTAGAGCACCCGTTTAGTAAGCGGGAGGTCTTGAGTTCAACTCTCAATGAAAGCACGCCCCCCCTTTTTGTTGTTTTCTCTATGTTTACCTGCAGCAGATTTTGCTTCTCACCTCTCTGCAAGTAAACAGGAAAAATCTAGGGTATCCTAAAATTCTAAGGTACTCTAAGATTTTAGGATACTCTAAACTAAAATCCTAGAATGTCCCAAGGTGACACCTATATTAATGGCTCGCGAATTTTGGACCCTAAAATTCTAAGGTACTCTAAGATTTTAGGATCTCTAAAATCCTAGGGGTGTCCCAGGGTGACACCTATATTAATGGCTCGCGAAATTTCGGGCTTAAAGTTTAAATTGAAATTACTAGCAACACCCCATTTAACAAATTCTTAGTGTTAAACATCAATGTGGGAAGAGACTCATACAATATGAGAGTAGAATCTTAGCTTGAGCCATCAATGTGGGAAGAGACTCATACAATATGAGAGTAGAATCTTACCTTGAGCCTACCTTCGCAAGCCTTGCATTTTCATTGATATCTTGCGACTAAGGTGTTCGGTGGTCTTTGTTTTCCTATTTTCATCCTTCTTTTTCTTTCTTCGCATCTTAACAGAGAAGACAATGAAAAAGACCGAAAAGATTCGCAGTTCTGTTACATAGTTGGTTAGTGTTAGAAACCATCTTTTAGGTTTTGAAACGCGAGTTTAACTTTCGTTACATTTCTTTGTTCCCTCAAAAGAAGACCTGAAAAAAATGGTGGTTTCGACGGACTCCCATTTTCTGGGATAGCAACGGAGGTTGAGGCAATGCTGACCGCCAACGAGTACATGATTAAGTTTGATGCTCGTGATGACTACTTCCAAAACCACTTCCATGAAATGGGGATTTCCAACACCTTGAGTAGGTTCTTGGATCTGTGAGTCTTCTTTAATTTTCGTTTAGTTGGTTGTTGCTTTGATTTTTGTTTTACCAAGACTATGGGCCGGTCAATTTTCATCTCCTTTAATTTCAACTATATTTTTTCCCGTATCGGCATATAATTTTTTGGTTAGGCATATCGTAATGTAGTTGCATCTGTTTGTTCTATAAAAAAGGACGTCTAAACAAGTACTGAATGCCTTTCTATAGTTGAACAAAGACATCCGAATTTCTGTTCCATAACCATGTATTACTAAATGGACCTGTTGTTCGCAGTTGAAATAATTCTTCGAATGTGAAAACACACTAAAAGAGCTGTTATATACTCGTTCTGTTTCTCAGTCACATCCTCAGAAATAGAAAGCACTGCAAGGTAAAACGATGCCACATCCTCACCGTTTCCGACATCTGTCTAGCACCGAAACGCTGCCGTATCAGATAGACAGACTTCAATCCAGTATGAACTTACAGGAAGACAAACAATTGTCTTCGTCTCTAAGGCTTCTGACCACCCAAGCGCTGCGCTTGGCCTCACTACAGGATCACCAAATCCCTTATCAGAATATGTCTGTATACGGATACATAGATTGAAAACATAGCAATAATCGTGTCATAACTAAGACACTTCATTAGAAACAGTCACATTTTGGACCACCTCATCCGATAGATAAAAGAACTTATAGCAAGAATCGTGTAATAACTAAGAAACTTCAATAGAAACAGTACATTTTGGACCAACTCCTCCGATTGTTCAACTCTTCAAGCAGTTAGACATAGGGGTATGGGAGAAATAGTGGAGAAGGCATACTACCTTCAAGGTTAGGCACTTTAATAAAGCAAAATTGCAACCAATAGAAACGGACTGAAGGACACACTCATAAGTCATAATCTACCAGAATGTTGCGAGCGAAAGATACCAGTACCTAGCCAACTCATCATTTCTTTTTCCTGATGAGTAGCTACCAAATTCACAAGCAAGGAAGTCACAACTTGGGACTACAACCGCATGATATCAAAACCCATTCTCACTTGTAGTTTTGCAATCTAAGAAACAAAACAAAACAAAACAAATGGGTACATAACCAGTCTACTAAAGGATATTCCCCATTGAGTGGTTTCCGCTCTCATTTCTTCAAGGATGGCTGATGAGAGAAGAGTTGTATGCAACCTCTGTTTCCCTAATTAAATAGAACAGGGTAGTTAAGCACATTAAGAATTTTAGGCCCACTAGTTCGCTTGGAGGGCTGCTAAGCTTTTGGCCTAGGTGTTAGCAGGGTGGCTAGAGGAGGTGTTCTCAGGATGCCAACTGTCTACTCCTGTTTCAAAGTCCTGGACAGCCTTTATCCTCAAATTCTTGATGCTAGCGGTGGCTAATGAAGAGTTGGACTCTAGGCACAATTGCAGTACCCCAGCTCGAATTAAGGCTTATGATCTTTTGACAATCCCAAGCTTTTGGTTATGGTCTTTTGGGCTATCCTAATTTAGAACAATTAATCATCTTTGATCGAGAAGGTCTTGAACATGGTCATGTTGGCGTTTCCCAATAAACGTGCTTGAGTGGATACAGTTCCGTGTGAACTGGGGAGAGTAGATTCACTTTTTGCATTCCTATTTCCCAGAGTCAGGCACTTGGTTCTGGTTATGGAAAGCAGGTTTCTCCCATATGACTTGGAGTTTGGGGTTTGGTGGTCCTCTTAACTCCTCTTTTGTTTAATTTTTTTTTGAAAGGCCCTCTTTTGTTTAACTTGGTTTTGGTTGATAAGGTAATTCTAGGTGGCTACTTAACAGGTTTCAATTGGGAGAGGTGTGGATGGAGATTATGAGTCAAATTTGTTTTATAATTATGGTACCATCATTTTCAGTAGTGTTGCATTCTTCTTTGGTTTGCTGTAGTCTTTAGTTTGACAGTAAATCGTGGAAAGTCTGATTTTACTCCAGTTGGTAATATAACTAATGTTGGATATCCACGCCCCTATCTTGGCATGTAAGGTGGAGCCGCTCCTACTTATTTGGGCTCCCGTTGTAATCATCGTTCTAGACGAGCATGTTTGGAACCCTAAAATAGAAAGGTTCCAAAAGGCAAGGATGGAACTATCTTTAAAATCCAGCATGTCCTTGGCTAAAATAGAAGTTTACTAAGTTTGAGGTGAGGTCCTAAGAACCATAGGGCTATTCGGGACGAGGGCACGAGAACCCCTTTTTCGGGATGAGGCACAAGAAACCCTTTTTGACAAGATTCTCACTACTGACAACAATATTCAGAGGATACAAGTTTCATATTAAATGTTCCTGTGCCTAAAAGTGCCGTTTAAGTAGTGGATCACTTCCTCATTTGATAACGGGTGATTTGGACTTCCATCCTCCTATTGTTCAAGATGATGCAACTTTCACCATTTAGACTCTAGAGTGATGGAGTTTCATTTTCTCGGAGAGGTGTTATAGTTGACAAGAAAAAAAAAGAAAAAAAAAAAAAGACAACTTGGTGTTTGGGACCTTTAGCTTTGATGGGCCTATTTGGAAGGAGCACCATGAAGACTTCTGAAGAGACTCCTCTATTTGGTATAAAAGTAGTATTTGTTCCATTTTGTATAAATGGTTATCAGGAGTTGAGCCTTCATTGACCCGATTTGTGTTTCTGTAGAGTTTTCGTGAATAGTTTTGATGTGGAGGTTTTCAAAATATTGTCATTTTTTCATAGCTTGGTGTATGCGGGCAGCACCCCCTTGGTGCCTATTCAATTTGTAGAACCCCTAAACCAATCTTACGATCATTTTCTCATCAGCTTATACAGAATAGAAACCAAAGTCCTCAATGCAACACACGACATAAGGAATAAAAAAGTGAGCTCTTCCTGCAATTTATAATAGAGCAATTTCATGGACACAAGAAATTCCAGATTGATGGAATTCGAAAACAATCATACCAACAAGCAACGGATTGAGCTAACTACCATCAAGCCACCAAGCTGTGAATTGACGCTTGACAATTCTAACAAATTAGCATTTGAGGGGATTCTATTTCCCTTACATTTTTAACTAGAAGGATAGCATTCGCAATGTGAGGGCACGTAAAAATCTCCAAATACAGGGGAGTAGGTGTTAAGTTACCAGTAGTCCCAAAACCATCAACTGTTAGGAAATGGGCCCAACAACGTGCTTAAGCTGTTAGGAAATTGGCCCAACAACGTATATCAAGCTATCTAACACCCTCCCTTACGTGCAACCCATCTTGCAAGTAAAGATGCAAACTTTCATGGAAAGGGAGAAACAGAATACGAGGGGAGAAGTAGAACGCAAACAGGGTACAATTGCATACAAAGAGACTTGAACCCAAGACCTCTCCCAACCAAGCTCTGATACCATGTTAAGTTACCAATAGTCCCAAAAGCTTAGGAAATGGGCCCAACAATGTATATCAGGCTATCTAGGAGAATATGGTTTCCGCAATAGACTGATTAAATAAAAAGAGTTTTGCAAAAAGCTGAATGAAGGGAAAACTAGAATGAGATATTAACAATCAAGATCAATACATTACACCACACAACTCACAAGTATCACTTGCTATCAAGCGATAACGAAACAAACGCCACATCAATATTCTTATTTGTGAATGTTAACTATTACAAGACTAGCAAAGACAACAGCTCACCTCACAATGGTCTTCAATCAGTTCCTACCAAGGGGAAGAGATCTGCAACTGTAAGTTTCCTTAAAATTAGACTTCTTCGACGAGGTGAAAATAGAAGCATACACCTCCTTGGTGGCATTCACCGGTGCATTATCACCTGCCTTGAACCGTTTTGCCAACCCATTACTCGAACCATTACTAACACCCTTTCTCAATTCCCCACCATTACCAACCTTCCCATTCCCTTCAACTTTAGCCAAACCCTTGGACTCGATCAAACCATGCTTTTTCCCACTCAATCGCGACGAATCCAAATCCAAACAAACACCCTCCTCCCCATTGACACCCACTCCCCCAACGGCACCCACTTCCCCATTCTTCACCTTCTTCGCCTTCTTATCCCTCACCTTCGCCTTCTCCTCCTCCATCCTCTCCCTCAACTTCTCCACCTCCTCCTCGCTCCCATTAATCACAATCTTATCGCTCTCTGAAAACTCCTTATGACAAACCAAACACGCCGAGGACTTAACCTCCTTCAATGCCTTGGCACTCAAAACATGCCCACAAGTCCTCAACGCAACAAACCTATACTTCCCATTAAACTCCAAACCCGAAATTGGGCACTGAAACCTCGTCCCACCAATCACATCGCCACCCGATTCCAACCCGGGAATCATCGACAACTCAACCAAAACCATGTCCTTCAAACCCTTAACATGCCCAAACGCCTTGGGCAGCTTCTTGCCCAACAAAGCCTCAACAAGGGCCTGTTTATTAAACAAATTCCCCAGAAAATCTATCACCACCGGATGCTTCAAGGGCTCGTTCGACAGCGCGCAATTCAACCATTTTGACAGCCGCTGCTCGTTCGGGTCGACCTTATCGGGTTTCTTAACGGCGTACATATTGAGGTAACAGTCGCGGGACTCGGCGCAGGTGGAGCCTCCGTCGCCGCCGCCGCCGGGGAGGCGGCCGCGGAGGGTGAGGGTGGAGAAGGGGGTGATTCGGGAACCTTGAAGGGTGGTGGAGTCCGGGAGGGGTTTGCCATTGAAGGTGAAGAAGAGAGAGGGCAAAAACTGGGTTAGGCTTTTCGTTTGGGGGAAGAGAGAGAGCTTGAGGTGGCGGAGGGTGTGGGCGGGGGATAGGGTTAGGGCGCGAATTGGGATTTGGAGGTCTGGGGATTCGATGAAGATCTGAAACTGAGGGGCTTTGACATCCATTATTTTGGAATTAGGGTTTGATTTGATGATTCTGTAAGGATGAAGATTGGGAATCGAAGGAGAATTTGGGGATTTAATGGCGGTTTTACAAAATCTCTGTGCCGAGAGTGTATTTATAATAAATTCGTCGTCATGTTCTATTGTTTGAGAAAGCGTGTTTTGTCAACCACGCCTTATAATCCACTGGCCGCGATCATTCGCTACCTGGCCGCTAACCTTTGTTCTTTGTCCCATTTTACCTGAAAAGCGTGTTTGTCAATGACGTTCTCTCCTGTATCCGCAAAACTCGGGCTTCCTAGCCGCAAATTATTATTCATTTCCCTATAGTATATGTTTCTTGAACGTAATTTCCGTTTTGCTTTGTTTTGCACCCATATAGTTCCGTAATTGCCGTAATTATTATTCCTTCCATATAGTTCGCATAAAAACTTAATGAACGAAGCCGAATATAAATCTTAAAGCTCGGTTCGATTCGGTTCGTTTGCAGCCCTACGCTCGGAGTCGGGGCCGGGACTCCCCGAACTCCAACATAGCTCCGCCCACCGAACGCTGAACTAAAATTAAAAAATAATAATTTTAAAACCCCACTATCCTAACACCCCCTACTCGTTAAAGAAAAGTGCTACACACACAACAGTTGAGTAAAACACAACACACGATTAATCTCTAGCCGTCCATTGCTGTAATAAATGGCCAGGATTCGCTCAAACTCTTCCCCGAAAAAGCTGGAAGAGTTTTTTTAAAATCTAGACCATCCAAATACATTTAGACCGTAAAAAATGTTGTCATCGTGATTCGTGTCAAACAATGATCTTTAAGAGAAAAACTTATTTGCGGTTGTTTCTGTGAAAAACGGTTTACGAAGTCCAGATCACGCGCGTCTAAAGTGAATTGGATGGTCTGAATTTTAAAATTAAAAAATAAATACTGTAATTTTAAAACATTTTTGGGAAAATTTCTTTTATATCCCTTCGATTTTGACCAAAAATTCATTTTGGTCCTTCACCTTTTAATTTCGGCATAAAAATACTTCGACTTTCCAATTTTTTTCAATGTCATCTTTTAGAAGAAATCCGTTTTTTTAGTCCTGCTATAGGGACCGACAGCCGCGCCGGGCCATCTCAGCCACCAGACGGTTGATCCAAGCCGTCCAAAAATTCTAAAAAAAAAAGAGGGGGCCAATGCGGGAATCAACGGCATCCGATGTGTGTAGGGTGCTTGATCCAAACACCTATTTTTCGTGTATATATGTATATATCCCTAAAGGATGACATTGAAAAAAATTGGAAAGTCGAAGTATTTTTATGCTGAAATTGAAAGGTGAAGGACCAAAATGAATTTTTGGTCAAAGTCGAAGGGATATAAAAGAAATTTTCCCAACATTTTTGTACTCCTTAAATACTCCACTCGTACATGATATCCTCCCCAAACCTCGCAACCCTAATCACCCAATCCCAAACCCCATCATCGCATCGCGTTGAGGAACGAGAAAAGGCTGGAGTAGGAGAATGGAAATGCAAGGCTTGTGGATCTCTGTTTGCCCTGACTGCCGACTACCGATTCCATCGCCTACATGGCGTGTGCCGCAATCTCGTTGGTGTTGGTGTAAGTCCTTGCAATTCATTAATTTCTTATCGTTCTTCAAATTACCAAATTAATCTCGTTGATTCATCTCGTTTATTCATACTACCAAGTGTAGATGTAGGATCGGTGGTGAAGAGTAGTCTTTCAAATCATTCATTAATTATTAATTATTGTTAAGATTAGTTTGCAATTTACTGGAGTAAATAAAATTAGACGATCTAATTAAATCTAGTTGAATTGGACTCCCAAATGTATTGGACGAGTCAATTTGAGAGTGTTAGATTTGTTGGCAATCTCATCAAGGTTCATTCTAATTCTAATGCAAAACCCCTACCCATTTCCGCATCCTGACGCTCCTCCTGCTGTGCCGATTGCTACCCAGGCCCACGCCGCTGCCGCTCTCCAGGCCGCTAACGCGAACAACAATTGAAGGTAACAAATCAATTTATTTTAATTATAGCTTGTACAGAAACATTAACCAAGCACCGGAAAATGAAAACAGAGGGTAATAGAGAGGATAATTTCCATATTCGTTCATGGATAGTGACAATCAATTTTTTACAGCAATATGAGATGATTAAAGGTGACTTTGGATACTTGATGCTATTAGGAATGGGTATATTTTCCAATGTAAACCTATGTGGCTAGGTAGCTATTTTTAGAGGTTGAGTTGTGAACCTTTAACTGGAGAGTGGCCCGACAAAATAGCAATTGATTTGGAAGGAATTGAAATGAAGTGTCATAGTGCTCACCTTTTCAAACGCCATAACTGCATTGAGCTGCAAAGACAAGCATTCAAGTCAGACATTACACAAGTTAAGTTCCCGTCAAACTCGTCATAACCACTTTATCCCATATTGCTTATTTAAGCCATCCAAATTTGGGTAATATATTCTAGACATTACCTTCAGATTTCATTTCATTTAGGTTATACTCATGTTGTTTTTAATTGATAATTGGCTCATGACTTTTCGGCGCATTGATCTTTCTGGTAGGTATTAAGTAGAAAGATCAATGCGCCGAAAAGTCATGAGCCAACTATCAACTAAAAACAATAGGAGTATAACCTAAATGAAATGAAATCTGAAGGTAACGTCTAGAATATATTACCCAAGTTTGGATTGCTTAAATGAGCGATATGGGATAAAGTGGTTATGATGAGTTTGATAGGAACTTAACTTATGAAATGTCTGACTAGAATGCTTGTCTTTGCAGCTCAATGTAGTAATGGCGTTTGAAAAGGTGAGCATGATACTTCATTTCAATTCCTTCCAAATCAATTGCTATTTTGTCAGGCCACTCTCCAGTTAAAGGTTCAAAACCCAACCTCTTAAAATAGCTACCTAGCCACATAGGTTTACAATGGAAAATATACCCATTCTGAATAGCATCAAGTATCCAAAGTCACCTATAATCATCTCATATTGCTGTAAAAATCGAATATGGAAATTATCCTCTCTATTACCCTCTGTTTTCATTTTTCGGTGCTTGGTTAATGTTTCTGTACAAGCTATAATTAAAATAAATTGATTTGTTACCTTCAATTGTTGTTCGCATTAGCGGCCTGGGCAGTGGCATGGGTCGGGGCAGCAATCGGCGCATCAGGAGGAGCGTCGGGATGTGGAAATGGGTAGGGGTTCTGCATTAGAAGTAGAATGAACCTTGATGAGATTGCCAACAAATCTAACACTCTCAAATTGACTCATCCAATACATTTGGGAGTCCGATTCAACTAGATTTAATTAGATCGTCTAATTTTATTTACTCTAGTAAATTGCAAACTAATCTTAACAATAATTAATAATTAATGGATGATTCGAAAGACTACTCTTTCACCACCGATCCTACATTTACATTTGATAGTACGAATAAACGAGATGAATCAACGAGATTAATTTAGTAATTTGAAGAACGATAAGAAATTAATGGATTGCAAGGACTTACACCAACACCAACGAGGTTGCGGCACACGCCATGTAGGCGATGGAATCGGTAGTCGACAGTCAAGGCAAACAGAGATCCACAAGCCTTGCATTTCCATTCTCCTACTCCAGCCATTTCTCGTTCCTCAAAGCGATGCGATGATGGATTGGGTGCTGAGTGTAGTGGGGTTTGGGATTGGGTGATTAGGGTTGTGGGGTTTGGGGAGGATATCACGTACGAGTGGAGTATTTAAGGAGTACAAAAATGTTTTAAAATTATAGTATTATTTTTTAATTTTAAAATTCAGACCGTCCAATTCACTTTAAACGCGCGCGATCTGGGTTTCGTAAACAATTTTTCACTGAAACAACTGCAAAGAAGTTTCTCTTAAAGATCATTGTTTTACACGAATCACGATGAAAGCATTTTTTATCGTCCAGATGTATTTGGATAGTCTAAATTTAAAAAAACCTCTTCCAGCTTTTTCGGGGAAGAGTTTGAGCGAATCTTGGCCATTTATTATAGCAATTGACGGCTAGAGATTGATTGTGTATTGTGTTTTATACAACCGTTGTGTGTGTAGCACTTTTCTTTAACAAGTAGGGGGTGTTAGGGTAGTGGGGTTTTAAAATTATTATTTTTTAATTTTAGTTCAGCGGTCGATGGGCGGAGCTATGTTGGAGCTCGGGGAGCCCCGGCCCCGACCCCGAGTGTAGGGCTACAATCAAACCGAATCGAGCCGAGCTTTAACATTTATATTCAGTTTCGTTCATTAAGTTTTTAAATGAACGCATGGGACAAGTGTGAAATCTCTTTATGTACACTTTCCTTATGCAAGAAGCAAAAGCCACAATTTTCTTTCTTTTCTACATATAATCTCGTACTTTTTCCTGCTCTCTTAAGTTTTCCTTACTAAAGAAGCAAAAGCTGCCATATAAAGGCTTTTGCTCTCAATGCTTCGCCCTAGCGTCCATCTTCATCATCTTCGTTCTGTCGACAATGAAGAACAGTCCATCCTCTCATCCGTCTTTATTTTCCTCCTGTAATTTTTCTGTTATCCAATTTTTTTAAAACTCTTATCTTGTTTCCGTGTTCTCTAATTGTGGTATAAGCAGGTTCTTGATGAAGTTGAACGTACGTGACCATGTCGATTGAGCTCAAGAACGGCACCGTTGTTCACGGCACCATTACAGGTCTCTCTCTCTCAGAAAAACAATAAACGAAGAAATTAACACCGACTATGTTCAGTTACCAAAGAACAAGGTCCAACTTTTTGCTATTACTGACTTCTTACACCCCTTCTGGTGAAAGAATTGAAATTCACCTCCTTCGAGCTGAACATATTAAATGAAAGTTGCGTCCAGGATTCAACCATTCCTCATGAAAGTAAATTAAAATTCTTCCATCAATTAGATATCCCCCATGCGTTTGTTTTATAGTATAACACTATTAAATAGCTAAAGTATAGCCATATCAAAACTGTTGGTTTACATCAGGGCCACTGTCCACACATCAGGCTGTCAAGGAAAAACTATGAAACTCAAAATGTTGACTCCTTAGAAAATTTTGTAATCATCCATTTTCAGGGCATCCCCTTTGCTAAGAAAAGTACAAAATTTTGCGCAAGTCCGAACTAAAAGATCAGGATTGCAAGCAATATTCTCTTCTTAAGCCTCCTATATACATAGACTTATCATTTTGTTTCAATCCAAATAGTACAAGCTTAATACCCACCAGAAAGATTAATGCGCCGAAAAGTCATGAGCCAACTATCAACTAAAAACAAATTAACCTGTAAAATTACACTAGGACCCCTATAAAATTTTCTTGTGCCCGGCCCTCTTACAAATTACCCTCTAACTTCTTTACATTCCTCTCTCTCTTTCTCTCTCTCTCTCTCATATATTCTCTTGAAATAGTTTAATTTTCAATTGTGCTCGTTGGTTTTTTTTCAAGAGATGCTTTGGATATCTGTAACTAATGCGTTGTTTTTTTGCAAAAATTAGAATTTACACTTTCAGTTATTTGGATAAATTAAATCTATAGAAATGAGTAAAATCTTACTATATTTTTTTACATGACTTTTCATTCTGATTTGTATAGGTTACGAGCGGGTTATTCTCAAACGACGAAGCCTTCTCTGCTTTCTCGAAATGTCGTATGTAATGATGAGATCGGCGAGCTTGTACCCTTTCCCTCGACTTCCCTTCAACCTGCGCTACTCGTCGTGTTTTCAATCGACGATTGCAGATTATCGTAGAGAAAGAAAGGCTTGGTTCACATCACATAAGGGCTCGGGCGGCTTGTGAATTGGCTCAACTCAATTGCTTCATTTACTAGTATTAGTGCCCCATCTCCACCAAATTCCTGGCTCCGCCACTACCTCTAGGGCTTCTTTCACTATATTATCCGATCATCTTCCCCATCACAGCAATCAATGGTCCAATTAAAAATAATTTTTCCAATGGTCTGAATTTAAAAAAAAAACTCTTCCTTTGAGGAGAATTTTTTTTTAAATCTAGACAATTGAAAATACTTTTTGGATGGCCTGCCTCCCAGAATTCAACACCGCTAGGGTTTGTTCCACGGCATCAAAGGATCCGACGACCTCGTGCTCCGACAACGATTACCATTTTGGCGAACGAAACCCCCCACAAGGCCACGACATCTCTCTCTCTCTCTCCCTCTCTCTCCATTGTTGCAGCTTTTCCCACAGTAGGATCATAACCGTTGTGGTGGGCTGAATCGAGCTGGGCCATGGGGCCGGCCCACGGAAGGGAAGCAGGCAGAGTCGAGTTTTGGGCTCTCCTAGCTGGCCCCGCGTGCATTACCTAGGCTGAGGCTCAATGCAGCAAGAGAACGGCTGAGTGGAGGTGGGCCAGACCAAAAGGTCCATCCCACCGGTTACGATCCAATTTTCAGGCCCAATGTCCGAGACTTCAGGACGGGCCTGCGGGGCGGGTTTGTCAGTCGGGTCAGTTTGACCCATGTGGAGATTCCTCTTACTGGTTCTAGAGGAACCTGGAATGTCTAAGAAGAAAGGCGGTTATGTGTGATGTCACGGGCATGTGCCGTGCGTCATGGTCACTCTTAGCTTGGAGGGCAAGTACGTTCGCCTATATAAGTGGAGGGATAAACCCTAGAGAGAGGTACATAAACACACGCCACTCTAAAGTACTCTCTCTCTCTCTCCTGTAGCGGAGCGGAGCAGGGACGATCCGAAGGAGTTTTGAAGAGAAGCCACCACCCACAACCGTCAATAAATTGAACATTAGATTTGCTCATTGCCTTGGCCAACGGAGTCGACGTCATCTTCCTCAGCGTCGGTGGCGTCGTCGCCCTTACCGATCATGGTTTCGGTGAGTGTGCTTACAGTTCTTGCAAGCCATTGATGGTTCCCTGGAAAAAATCCAAAAGAGTCTCTAGTCTCTGAAAAGGGCTCCTTGATGGCAGTTTAGACGTTACAGTTCGTACCAAGTTGGTCCAATTGCAAACGTCTGCCCTCAATTTGATTTTTTCATCTAATTTGGTTGACAGATGTTATCAATTGGACCAATTTGGTACGAAAACCAAACTTGAAGGTCAAAAAAGTTGCAATTGATACTTAGAGGACGAAAATGAGACTCGGGTGAAACTAAGAGGACCATTTCTATAAATTTCCCTATATTTTTCAAAATTGGGGTTGTTCAGGCCAGCTTACGCGCACCTTTACTAATTCAAGTCAATCGTGCATGAGGCTAGGAAATTCATAAAATATTATTTTATTGCTGAGTGACCTTAAAAATCAAACCTTAGTCAATTGTGTAAAAAATAAACCTATCAACCAACCGAGCGGTATTTACTGGAGTATATATTTTCGCCTCACGTAATGAGTAACTTCCCCTATTGGTTCCGAATTTATAGAACAATATAAACTAATCAAATCTCCCTTTTCCATTCGGGAGTCCAAATTCTAGTCCGAATATTAGAAAAAGAGAGAAGCGCCGTGAATAAGCAAATCACGGAGGCGCTAAATTATAGCCGTCCGTTACGGCGATCAACGATTCGGATTTTAATAGAATACTTTTCCAGAAAAGTTTCATCAAAATCCGAACCATTCAGTACACTTTGGACGGTCGCGATGGTGCTCCGTAAACACTTTTTCACGGACACCTCCATAAAAAGGAAATTCTCATAGAAAAATAAAAAGCCTTCAGTTTCAGTGGCTTTAAGAGCTAGCAGTCAACTCTTCTCCTCCCATCAACGCTGCGGAGAACACTACAACCCATCACCAACACTGTCTCTGTTTTATTTTTATCTGTATGTTTCGTTATTGTGTTCCCTGCACTAAATTCATTAGTTAAACCCGGTGTTGTTATAATTATACAATACGTGACATGTATCCTATGAATCCAATGATTCGATTGCTTAGAGATAAAGTAGATATGGATAAAGTAGATGGACAGTCCGTTTCCCATGAAGGGGTCCGCATTCGATCTAACAGATCTTATGTTTAATTATATTTTTGGGCCCTATATTTTACCAATATGCATGCGATGCTTCACGTATACTCGGTGTTGGTTAGGGATAAAAACGAGACATATCTCTAAATGCATTTGTGTTTTAAGTAGCAAGATTCATGATGTGAAACATGATACTTTTTTTGTATTAGAACCTGTTCTGTTTTTGAAGAGCAAAATTTTGTGTTATGTAAGTTTTTATTCAATGTGTGCAATATGTTTTTGTATTTTATATCTAACTATTTTTTTTTCCTGATATTTACACTTGTTCGGGCATCTTACGGTACTCAATACATACTTTTACTATACGATACCCAAAATGAAAAATATGATACACGATCAATTTGACAAAGTTGACTAGGATAGGAATCTGAGTTTGCCTTGTTTATAATGTTCAATCATTCTGCATGTACGAATTAATGTACGATGTTTTGTATTGCCCAAAAGTCTTTAATTAGGCTAGAATTTTGTTTTAAAAAATGCCTGAAACATAAAATTTGTTGTAAAATTAACGGACTCGAGTTGGTAGTAGTTAACTAGTCGTACTCATACTATTCAATATGCGCAACAAATTTTGTAGTTCATATTCAACTATTTTTAACTTATACATACACTTTTTTGGTATATTTTTTATAAATTCAGCTTGGATGCTCTAATCTTAGTTAGCTTTGGGATGCTCTAATCTTAGCTTTACAGATAGGCCCAAAATTGGACCAATAAACACCCAAAACCTGGACAGAGCTCTGTCATATATAGGGCTGTCAACAAACCGAGCAGCTCGCGAGCTCGGCTCGACTTTTTGCTCATTTAGTAAAGGAGTCGAGCTCGGCTCAGCTCATTTACGGTCCTAGTCCCATACTCTCTCTACCTATCGAAAAAGCACAACTACTTTCTCTCCCTCTCTGTAAAACTCAAACGAACTGCAATACAACAGTGGTGGCTACTGGTGCCGATAAAAAAAAAAACACATGGCTGCTAGTAACAAGGCAATCGGAATCGACCTCGGCACTAGGTTCAGCTGCGTCGGGGTGTGGCAAAACGACCGAGTCGAAATCATCCCAAACGATCAAGGCAACCGGACCACCCCTTCCTACGTCGCCTTCACCGACACCGAGCGATTAATCGGCGACCCCGCCAAGAACCAAGTTGCCGTGAACCCGCAAAACACCGTTTTCAACGCCAAACGCCTCATCGGCCGCCGCTTCTCCGACCCCTCCGTCCAATCCGACATCAAACTATGGCCCTTCAAAGTAACTTCTGGCCCCAACGACAAACCCATGACCGTCGTCAATTTCAAAGGCGAAGAGAAGCAATTCGATGCCGAGCAGATATCGAGCATGGTCTTGGTGAAGCTGAGGGAAACGGCGGAGAATTTTCTGGGGCAATCGGTGAAAGATGCCGTGATTACGGTCCCGTCAAGATTCAACAATTCACAGCGGCAGGCGACGAAGGACGCCGGAGCGATTTCGGGTTTGAATGTTATGAGGATTATAAACGAGCCGACCGCGGCTGCGATTGCGTACAGATTGGACAAGGAGAACGGTTCAAGAAATAAGGAGCAGCAGGTTGTGCTGGTTTTTGACTTGGGTGGAGGGAGTACTGATGTTTCGATTTTGACTATGGAAGAAGGGATTTTTGAAGTGAAAGCTATGGCGGGGGATACCCACTTAGGTGGGATGGATTTCGATAGCAGAATGGTGAATCATTTCGTGACGGGGTTTCGGAGGAAGCACAGGAAGGATGTGAGCGGGAACGCGAGGGCGTTGATGCGGTTGAGATCCGCTTGTGAGAGAGCGAAATGGACTCTATCGTCGGCTACTCAGACGATGATAGAGCTCGATTTGTTACACGAAGGGATCGATTTTTACCCGAAAATTACTCGCGCAAGGTTTGAGGAATTGAACATGGATTTGTTTAGAAAGTGTATGGATCTGGTCGAGAAATGCCTTCGCGATGCGAAAATTGATAAGAGTTTGGTTCATGAGGTTGTCCTTGTGGGTGGGTCCACCCGGATTCCGAAAATACAACAATTACTGCAGGAATTTTTCAATGGGAAAGAGCTATTTACAGTATTAACTTAGATGAGGCCATGGCATACGGAGCGGCGGTACAGGCAGCGATTTTAAACGGCGAAGGGAATGATAAGGTGCAAGACTTGTTATTGCTCGATGTAACGCCATTTAGTTTGGGGTTAGAAGCGGAGGGTGGGGTTATGAGTGTTGTGATTCCAAGAAACACGATGATTCCAACTAAGAAAGAGCACATTTTCTTGACGTTTTCGGATAATGAGCCAGGGGTTTTGATTCAAGTTTATGAAGGGGAAAGAGCGAGGACTAAGGATAATAACCTGTTGGGGAAATTCGAGTTGACTGGAATCCCCCCTGCGCCTAGGCAGGTTCTGCAGATCAATGTGGTATTCGAGATAGATACAAATGGAATTTTGATTGTGACAGCGAAGGATGAGACGGTGGGGCTGAGGAATAAGATTACGATTACGAACGACAAAGGGAGGTTGAGTAAGCATATTGGGCCCGGAGTGCCCCCATGGATTTGGTTACACAATGCCACTCCCTGCGGGTGCGATGTCGAATGCTATAAAAGACTTAATTGAAACCCTTCCTACCACCAATTGGTTTTAGGAGAGATGGTGAAAAAGCGGTCCGACAAAGGAGGAGATCGAGAAGATGGGTATTGAGTCTGAGGACGAAGAGGTGAAGAGGAAGGTGGAGGCGAGGAGCGCGATGGAGAATTAGGAAGTAGTAAAATCATTTCAACTAAATAGGAGTAACGTATCTTTTTTTGAGCAAACTCTTAGGAGTACTACATGAATTACATATCTTAAGGGGGTCAAATTTGCTTGTAGGAATGCTTCACCAAGATACTTATTAGAGGATCCCTGTGTGTGTGTGGGCTGCTGTGATGAGAGATTCTGAGTATCTTCCATCATCTAATAGTACAATATTCTCTGAAGTTTATTCGATCCTTGTGTTGAGTATCAGAGCTCAGGTTGGAGAGGTCTTTGGATTCAAGTCCCTCGGTTTGCGTTTGCTTCTGTTTGCATTCTATGTCTCCCTCTCGTAATCTGTTTCGCTCTACTTAGGAAATTTTTGCATCTCCACGTGCAAATGTTGAGTACCCTATCAAATTATTGGCTCTATTTCCTAATAGTTTAAGCTTTTGGAACTATTGGTAACTTAACACCTTGGTATACACGTTTCCTATTGCACTGATGTTATAGTTTAATTTTCCGTCATATATGAAACTTTTTTCCTATTTAAAAGAAACTTAGGGCTCGTTTGGATGCGGGATTAGGTTTGGAGGTGTTATGTAATAAGGGGGGATTAGATAGTAGGGGGTATTGGATAGTAAGGGATGGCCCACATTGATGTGATGTTTATGGAGGGGGTATTAAATAGTAGGTTGTTTGGATGAGGTATTAGAGAAGGGGGATTAGATAATACTTTGTTTGGATGGAGGATTAATAGGGGGTATAAGGAATGGTGGATGATGTAAAAAACTGTCAAATGACCCTTTTACCCTTACGCAGTCCCAAACATAATTATGTACTCCCTCCGTCCCTTTTTAAGTGTCCTGCTTCGTAATTCAAACTTATTAAAAAGACATCATCATTATACTTTTCACATCAACTTTTTCCTCTACTTTCCCTACTTACCCATCATCATTACACTTTTACTCACTAACTTTTCAAAATGGAATCTACTTTTAGGGACAAAATAGACAATACATCAACTTTTACCCACTAACTTTACAAAATGGACATTTATTAAGGGACAGCCCAAAATGGAATACTGGACTCAAAAAAAGGGACGGAGGGAGTATTATGTTATGTATATAATTGAAAAAATAATTAATATTTCACATATTAATCCTTACTAATTAATTTTGACTAACAAATGTACATATTTATGAACATTAGAAAATTTTTAAGAAATTTATAATTTGAAAAAATTCGTATTTTTTAAAAAAATCTGGTTGTTTTTTTGTTTTTTTTTTGTTTTGGGAAAAATGCTTTGTTTGGTAGTTGAAAAAGTGTCAAAAAATTTTGTTAGTTGAAATCCCATGTGGCCAACAAATTTCTTTTTGGTGAAAATGTGCCTAACTAATTAGGTTGGTAAATTTTTTCCTTATAAATTGTTCCCATGTCTCTTCTTCTCATTTCCCAGTCCCATATTGTTTCAGAAAGAAAGTTTTTCCGTATTAAGGTAAATCCTATTGATGGCAATGCGAATTTGGACCGAGGTGGAGGAAGAAACGTTACTTTCCAACCTTACGACCCTTGTAAATCAAGGAATTTGGAATGGCAATGCCCACCAACCCGCCTACTTGGAATATCTTCAAATTCAAATGCAAGTTTCTTTTCCTGAAGCAGGTATCGAACCAAATCATATACTTACCAAGATAAAGTTTTGGAAACGAGATTATTGCTACATAACTGAAATGCTTCACCTTCCTGGATTTGGGTGGGATTCAAATGAACACAAAGTTGTGGCAGAAGATGAAGTTTGGAATGAATTAATTCGAGTAAGTAAATATTATATAAAGTCTTGTTCAATAAATTGAATTTTATAGGAAGTCTTGTTTACTAAATTTTCTTCAAATGTTTTCCCTTACTTTATGTAGGATCGGCGACAAGTGATACGTTATCGGAACAGGCAATTTCCCAAATTCGATCGATTGACCCATATTTTCAATCGTCGGGAAAACTAGAAGGTCGAAGTTGAAAGCATGTGTTGGCATGTGTTCGAACAATAAATTTGTATTTGTGAAATAAATGGATTTGCCTTTTCATGGCTTCCTAATTTGTTTTATGTATGTGTGTGACAGTGCAATTCTGTCGGTCATCTGTATTGTATCATGTTTTGAAGTGAAATTTCAAAGTACCGAATAATTCATCATAGCTATACGTTACTTTTGAACCAAATAATCGAACCAATATGCAATCACATGATTTGTGAAATAAAACGTACAATTTACGAAATTCTTACAAGTTAGACAGTCTTTCCCAACCTAATTCATCCAAATTTGTGAAATAGAACTTACAACTTCATTCCGAACCAGAAAACAGATGTGCGAATACAATACAACATACGAAACCTAATAAAAAAGTTACAACAAAGTATGTTGTTAGACTAGTTTGATGTTGAACTCCCAAAGCACTTGCGGATGTCGAAGCACCGTGACTTGATGGATGTTTGGTTCGGGCAAACTCCATGTCTTGAATTAGCTGGTATCTTTCCTCATGAAATGCTAACAATGCTTCTTCCGCTTCGTCTAATGTGTTGTACTTTTTCTTGAAGTTCCCCGCGTATCCATTCACTTGCAATTCCGCGACCGCCCAACTTGTATATATTCCGGGTTTACGGCCAACGAAAACCACCCAAAACGTTTCTTTATCTTGACTTCCCATTGCAAATCTATTTGGATAAAACAAGTACGATAAATATAAGTGGCAAACTGCAGCCAATAGTACACATAACAGCCACCCCTAACCTAGAAAAGTGCACAAATCATCCCAGTCCAACCATTTTAGTGGGCTCAGAAAAGTCATACGAAACGCACGAGGGTACGCATGGCTGCAACGAAATGTTGCCCCGCCAAGGCACTACCTTGTTTACCAATTACTTTTTTCATCATAGCCCGACACACACAGTTCGGCCACTGGACAGATGAGCAACAACATTGTGGAAACTGGACAGAGCAGAACATGTATTGGACACACCAGTTTGGACACATGGTGGAAACTGGACACAGCACAACATGTATTGGACACACCAGTTTGGATACAGCACCATTTAGACACACCAGTTTGGATACAGCAGTTTGGACACAGCAGTTTGGATACAGCAGTTTGGACACATCAGTTTGGACACACCAGTTTGGACACATGGTGGAAACTGGACAGAGCACAATATGTACTGGACACACCAGTTTGGATACAGCACCATTTAGACACACCAGTTTGGATACAGCAGTTTGGACACACCAGTTTGGGCTCAGAATAAATTCATCATAGCCATTTCACACACCACATGCTAAACAGCACATAAAACTGCAGAAAACTGCACATACGAAAGTAGCCCTAAACAACACAGAAAACAACACAGGATTGGCTCAGAATACTGTGGAAAAAAGCATAAAACTGCAGTTCGGACAAAGCAGTTTACACACAGCAGTAAACTGATCCTCAGAAAATTGATGCTCTAAGTGAATCTGCAGAAAACTGATGCTCAGAAATCTGCAGTTTACACACAGCAGTAAGTGGATTGGCTCAGAAAACTGATGCTCTAAGTGAATCTGCACTTCTAAGTCACACAAATCTGCATTTATAACTCACACAGACACAATGATCTGCACTTGCATAACCACAGAAACCAACAGCTCAAAACTGAACAGAACCACCTATGTTCAGAACCAACAGTTTGGACACAGTAGGGTCAGAAAATTAGGCTCAGAAAAAATTCATCCTCGCCACTATGTTACAAACCTCAGAAAACAGCTCACATACCAGAAACATAACAGCCCAGAAAAGTCACAGAGGCCAGCAAAACCTATGCCAAAGCATGGCAACACATAGGCCACACACAGTGAAAGAGGGCAGCAAAACCTGTTTGGATGGGCTCAGATAATAAGGTTGATACATTGGCTGCAACAAATGTTACCCCGCCAAGGTATCGACCTTAATGGCATGTAATGAAACTGGTGTGTCCAAACTGGTGTGTCCACAAAATAGGCCAAAACAGGCTCAATAGCCATGCCAAAACACACCAGCACCAGGACACACTTTAGGACACAGTTAGGACACAGCTTGGACACACCAAGCCAAAACACACACACTCACACACTGCTCCACAGAACATAGCAGAATAGCATGCCAATGTGATGAACAAGAAACTGCAGAGATAATGTCCAACCTTGAAAACTTCAGAAGTTATAATGAAACCATAACCCTTCATTTATGACATTGGGCTCAGCAAAATATCATCATCGCCACTAGTTAAGCACTAGTTAACAACCACAAAATAAGCCCACAAACCACATGGAAACATCCCACACACTACACCCCCTCTACACAGCACAGAAAACAGCACAGGTTGGACACACCAGTTTGGATACAACAGTTTGGACACACCAGTTTGGACACATGGTGGAAACTGGATACAGCAGTTTGGACACATCAAGTGAATTAACAGCAGTTTGGACACACCAGTTTGGGCTCAGAATAAATTCATCATAGCCATTGCACACACCACATAGCAAACAGCACAGAAAACTGCACAAACCAAAGTACCCCTAACAGGCCCATACAATCCCCCTTCACAATGGTCCTGCACAATCCCCCTGCACAATACACACTTGCACACCTGCACTTGCAAGCACTTCCCCACACACACACATACAGAATCAGTAATGAACCAAAGCAGCAACAACACCAGTTTCAAACTCACAGCAGTTTGTGCAGAAAACTGCAGTTCGGACAAAGCAGTTTAGACACAGCAGTAACACAGCAGTAACACATGGTGCAAACGCAAAAAACTGATGCTCTAAAAGTGGATTGGCTCAGAGTAATTTCATCATAGCCTTGATTTATGACATTTGGGTCAGAATAATTTCATCATATCCACTACTTTACACATGGCAACTGCCCACATACCAGGAATCTGTCAGAGTTCAGAACATAAACAAGAAGGCTTAAACTGAACCTGCTACACAAATTAAGCTCAGAACCAACAGTTTGGACACAGTAGGGTCAGAAATTAGGCTCAGAAAAAAATCATCATTGCCACTATGTTACAAACCTCAGAAAATAGCCCACTACTCAGAAACATAACAGCCCAGAAAACTCACAGAGGCCAGCAAAATCTATGCCAAAGCATGGCAACACATAGGCCACACACACTCACAGAGGGCAGCAAAACACATGGATTGAAACTGCATTGTTCAAACATGGCAACACTTAATTGATTGAAACTGCTGTGTCCAAACTGCTGTGTCCAAAAAATAGCCCAGCCCAAAGCAGCAGGACACACTAGCAGTGTGTGAGTGGGCAGCAAAACCTATGCCAAAACAAAGCATGGCAATACACAGGCCACACACACACACTCACACACTGCTCCACAAAGGCAGTACTTAACCTGAAATTAATAGCCAAGCTAACTGTACAGAACAGACAAACTGCTAAATAGCATGCCAATGTGATCAACAGGAAACTGCAATAATAATGTCCAACCTTGAAACCTTCAGAACTTTTAATGAAACCATAACCTTCATTTATGAAATTTGGCTCAGAAAAATGTCATCATCGCCACTACTTAACCACTAGTTAACAACCAGAAAATAAGTCCAGAATCCACATGGAAACCTCCCACACACTACACCTGCAGAACCAAAAAAACAGCCACAAATTCCACCTGCTAAAAGGGGGGATATGACAATCCCCCTTCACAATACCCCATCCAAATGGACCAGAATGGTGCACAAAGTACTAGCTGCCATTTGGCTCAAAACAAGGTCATCATCGCCACGAGTAATGGTACTTATTCAAACATTTGGATTCGATGTGGGCTCAAGCAATTAATGGAAAAAGATTGGAAGTTACTCATGGCTGCAACTAAGGTTACCCCGCCAAGGTAACTACCTTCTTTACCGAATTTAATATTTTCATCATCGCCCTCATTGTAGTACACAATCACCCAACCCCTGTCATGCAAAGCAAAAATGAATTACATTCCCACTACAATAAGAAGACACCCACAGAACCATATCTGACATAACATATTTGGGTTAACAAGTTTGATTACATCAACGGCTAGCAAATTCGTTCATGACCTCCTACAAAAGTATTACTACATAGTCATAGTTTTTAGACATTCATTACAAAATAAGAAATGGCCTATACAAGTACGCTGAGAACGTGCAGCCACTACAAAAAAGTGGGTGAAGTACCATTCGTGCTTATAATGGTACTTATGCCACTTCAAAAAGGGCACAACTATTGCCACTATATGGGACCGTACACCTCACCGGCAAGGATTGCCTCCACTAAAGCTTGCCTCTCCTCGGGCTTCGTGCCATAGAAGTCGTCAACCCTCTCTTCGTGGCTCACGATTACGGCACTGAGCTTGAACTTCTCCACCAATGTGATATTGAGCTTGGACAACTCCTCTTTGACCATCGTGCGTCGGGCGGATAGCTCCTTCTCGTAGCCAAAGGAATTGGCCAATTTCTCCACATGGACATTGCTAGATTTCAAGTAATTGTCCATGCTCGCATATATGGACAACTCCGCTTCACCCATTCTTGTCCTCTTCCTCCCCTTTTGGGCTCCGACATTAGCCGCCGGCATTGAGACACGGGGAGTGGACGTGGGGAGTGATGCATGAGGTGTGAACGCTTGAGGAGTTGTGGGAGTTGTGGGAGTGGCGGGAGTTGTGGGAGTGTTGGGGAGACGTACGTCGTACTCAGTGAATAGAGCGTCATAGAAGTCATTGGAGTTGTGTGGCTCCACAGTTTCGTTGCCAACTTCCGGCTGGGCCATTTCGTCATAATCTTCCGCACCCGCCCCCGTAGCCCTATCCTTGCCAAATATTCTTTGCCAATCCTCAAAGTACGGGAAAGACTTCCCGTACAAGCCTTGGGCCTTTTTGGATTGGGCCTACACAAATATTAGGAATTTTAGTAAGGCATACCAATGCCTTAATATTCAATTCATTTTTTGGAATTGAAACTTTACCTTTTCGTACGCATCCCAAACGGATTGCTCCACATCAATTCGATTGTTGACAGCATCCCACCCGAAACCACTTAGGTTTATAATGTCAACTAATCTACCCCATATGGATTTCCAATGCTTGACCTTGGAGTCAATGTGTGGGTTTGCCTGAAGGGTACACCCAGGGAGCACTTTGTGTAACTCCTTTTGCAAGTAGGTGAAGTAACCCGTTCGGAAGCCATTCTCGGACTTCCATCTCTCCGCTTCTTCACTCAACATGCACTTCATTAGTGCATCCTCCTCAACTTTCCTCCAACTCCTACGTTTTTGCTTGGTCGGACCTTCCACCTCCACTACTTCGACTTCATTAGTGGCCATTACTGCACATGCATTTCAATATGTGCAAAAACTATAAAAGTAGGACCTTTACACAAAAATTTAGCATAGAGCATGAAATACAATAGTATGTTATAAATTGTTCAACAACAAATGTTACGACGACATTACAAATAGTACAATTACAATGTCAAACACAACAGAAAACACAACAAAAGCAAATACAATCAAGGAAGGATGCCCTCCACTTGTCCCCCACCACTCGCTAACCATTGGTTATACATGGCCGCCGCTAGAGCATCCTTCCCTGCGCTCCACTCATTGGAACTCTCTACGGCACCAATGTGATCATCAACAGGGACATCGTTGATATGTGCTCGTTTCCACGCTGTGTACTCGTGTTCAATTGGATCGTTGGGCATCTATCTCTTAATTAGATTATGAAGAAGACAACATGCCGACACGATACGACATTGAGTCCTTATCGGGTAATACGAGGGAGATCTCAAAATTACAAACCGCATCTTGAGAACACCAAAGCTTCTCTCAATGACATTCCTAGCGGCGGAGTGTTTCATGTTGAAGAACTCCTCTTTGCTTCTTGGCATATGACCTTGCCTCCAAATGTTAATGTGATATCGTTGGCCACGGTATGGTGCTAGAAAACCGTTCCCATTGGTGTATCCAGCATCAACAAGGTAATAATGTCCTGTAACGAATGGAAGACAACACATTGACGGGTGGATAAATGTAATGGAGTCAAACGAAACATGAAGTTAGGATATGGAACATACCATGGGGGACTCTTAGACCGTGGGGTCTTTCCATGGCGTTCCCAAGGATTCTAGAGTCAGTGGCCGATCCTTCCCAACCAGACAATACGTAGACAAATTTTAGGTCCCGAGTACAAACACCTAAGACATTTGTAGCAATTTCACCCTTCCTCGACCTATATCGTGGCCTGTCAACGGCTGGGGGATTTACTGGGACGTACGTCCCATCCAATGCCCCTAGACAATTCTACCAAATTTGGAAAAGATTATTAACGTTAGTGAATATGGCCAACTAGAGGACAAGTTTAGAATGGAAGGAATACGAACAATTGAACATGACTCTACCTGAAACCAATTCCACCTAGTGTCTTGGTAGTTAGCAGGTACAGGCTCGGGCGTCACTAGGAGCATTCGGTGAAGGCGCAAGACAGCTTGGAGTACAGCATTGAAATGCCTACTTATTGTCTCTGTAGACCTATAGAATTGAAATTTGGTACGCCGCTGCTTCGTATGGTGAGAGAGGACCCATAAGAATATTGCTACCCTCTCCTCAAGACGTACGTTGCGTGAGTCCCCTAACCCAACACCTCGGACTAAACAACAAAGTCTTAAAAAAGTATGCCTATTCACCCTCAATTGCTCGTGGCAGTCCACGTCAGTACCCCGTACAAGCCTATTGATATTGTTTATGTGCGTCTGGTAAAAGTCCGGATTCGGAGACAATTCCGGACGAGGCTCCGGACGGCGAAACATGGACGTGATGAACAAGTACATACGAAAACAACCTATCACAGCATTCATAATGGCATGTAATGCCATGAACCCCTCTTGCTCTTCTCTTCTCCTTTTTTGTTTTCTGTTTAATCTTGGCATCCTAAAAAACACTTACAAGGTTTAGGGTTTTTTATGAAAACCTAATCTTCGGATTCTAATTAACAATGATCAACCCAAGTCAAGTGCAAGATACTAAATAGTGGCTCACAAATAAGGGTCATAACATAAACAATGAGGCTGTTTTGTAATGATGTGAGATTATGTTTGAGGCATTCCCATGGTGACACTACTTCCAAATCATACATTTAACTAAATAGTAAAGAATCAGACCACGAAAGTGTACAGCATATCACATGAAAGCATCCAAGCATCAGTAGATAATCAAAATGGTGCTAGATTACTTGTATCATTCAGGCTTATACGATGAGAAGTGACAGCAAAAACTAGCTATGAAATCATTCAGGCTTTTGGGTGAAACACTAGATCTCTCAATAGATCGTATTAAATGAGAAGAGCTAAAAAGAACACACTCCTGGTCGTTATACTAATTACAGAAGATCTACGTTATCTACTCAAGTCAATATACAAAATGTATGATCAGTGTGGCCTCATTCACCATTTCTTGAACTATATCTATCCAAAGTCAAACCCTAAGTTGTGTCACTTATTTTCACCTCATCCCACGTTCTCACCTTCCTTTATAGTTATTTTTAACACCCTCCCCGTTGATAAAATTTCTCTTTAGTCCTCACCACTCAAATGGATTTTCTCTTCTGGTTTTGCCCTATGATTTGTGCCACTTCTCACTTCTTAATAAAGGATGACCTTTAATTTCATCTTTTCTAGTCAAACAATTCATTCATTTCACACTCCTTATTTATGCTACACTGCTGTAATGGAACATGGCTTTTCTAAGTGCCCTAACATTTTTAATCCAGAAACAATTGAGAGCATTCATGACATTATTAAAGGAACCCAGAGGGCCTGTGTATGGGCGCACAACATTCCTGTTATGCACAATCTCAGTCATTCGTCTGTGTTTTAAATGATCCGGATTTATATGAATTTTTTTCTTAAACAATAGAACTGTTTCCCAACTATTTTTTATTTAAATCTTCACCATCTAAAACACAAACAGACGGTTCGAATTGTGCGCAACAGGTATGCACCATACTGATTCTACTGAACAACAAGGCCCCCCGCTTTCATTACACAGCATTATCACAATTCACATCTGGAATAGGTGTTAGCTACCGAAACCCATGCAACCCATTACCAGTCGGAACCCTAGCGCCCAAAATCGAACCTCAACCTACAAAATCTGAAACAAATTCCAAAACCCATGCAACCCATTATACCAGTCGAAACCCTAGTGCCCAAAATCGAACCTCAACCTACAAAATCTGAAACAAATTCCAAAACCCATGCAACCCATTATACCAGTCGAAACCCTAGCGCCCAAAATCGAACCTCAACCTACAAAATCTGAAACAAAATCCAAAACCCATGCACAGTCCAAACCCTAGCGCCCTAACCGAATCGAACTAGCAACAGAGAGAGTGCGGGAAGAGTAGGAACAGAAAAAGCACAAAAAATTCAAACCCATACCTCACTGAATCGAACTCAGATCGAAATTCACCCAAAATCGCCACAAACCTCTCGTCGCTTTGAAGAACAAGTGCGGCTCAGAATTGTGACAGGAATGGGTACCTCGGGGTGGGAAGGGGGATTAGGAGGGGTAGATCCGTCCGAAAAAGAGACGAATTCGGGGGTATTCCACAGCAACTGGTCGAGGGCTGCCCATGGCTAACACCCCCTCAGCCGGTGTTAGCAGGTGTAGTGGAAGACCGGGGAAAGACAATACCCCCTCCCATTTCAGATCCCAAACGGGGTATTCTGGTGGGGTCCAGGTGTTAAAAGGGGGATTACACTACACCCCTTTACAATACCCCTTCCAAACAGGCCCTTAACAACTTGTTCCAGTTATACCTACACCTTGACATGGCAAAAATAACCTTTTGGTATATGGTCAATTTCAACCTTTATGGCATTTAAAAATAAATGTGGCCTAGCTACGGGATCTCATAATCCAATTGGGAATGAAACTAGCCTTAATAAAGTTTGAGCTTTGCTAGGTACACCATTCAAACACCACCCAATAATGTGAGGTTTCACAACATATTTCGACAATCCGAGTCGTTCATTCTGTAGCTGTAACAAAAAGAGACGGAACACCTTAGAATAAGTGAGAATATGCATAGAAAAACAACCGCTTGCTCGTTCAAATAAGCACAACAACATAAAGGTCAAAGTTATACATTCTATCAAGATGAGATACCCAAATAAATCAAACCAGAAATGTCAAGAGACTCCATCAAATCAGCAAATCGCCCCATGTCGATGTAGAATCACATAAAAGAACTCTTTGCTCTCACCGACAGATTCCATAGGATGCAAAGCGACACTCACCCAATACTTTACAAGGATAACCACAAGAAAGTTTTCACATCCCTCTTTCACAGAAGCCAAGTTTCAAACCCCTGCCAAAATATGAGGCCACAGTTCGCTAAAGTACTCCCCACAACTCACTGCGTAACATTCAACAAGAAATGCATCTCGAAACATTCATTTTGAATCGAAATTGTAAGATAACAAAAAGGGCGTACCCAGTGCACAAAATAAGTAATGACCACAAATATCCAAAGTTCAAAACTTATATTTGCATGACAGAAGAGCTCAGAGTGCATATCAAAAAAACCGAAAGTTTCTTTCACCTTCACTCTATGAATCATAAACAACAGGTACAGCAGGGTTCCGGTTAAGGTGGACAGCCTAGCAAATAAACATCCACAAGAATTAGTTTTGATGAGCCCTACAAAAGGTCCCGGGGCTTTGATGAGCCCTAGATGTAAGAGGTTCTTGAACAGTTGAACCTATGAACTGAATTCTCTCTTACTCTCTCATGAAGTAAATTGAATCATAAACTGTTATATCCAGGAAGTCTTCCTAAAATAGTGACTTGTGCAGTACCTTTTTTCCCTACGAATGCCATGGTTCCTATAGGAGAGCTGCATTGGAGGGCAACTTTTATCACAAACCTCTTTGAAGTGTTTGGCATTCTCCTAGCCCTTATGAGAAAAGATATCAACACTCTCCTGTCTTGCTCCTTCAATCTCCAATAAATTTTTGTGTTGGGGAAAATAAGGCTGGCAACAGAGTGGTACTCGCTCAAGTTCCTAATTAATATCAGTTTGTTATTTGTACATAGAAAACCGGATATAAAACCAATCTTGAGGAAACTCAAATCTCTTAGGATTGCATGCCTATTTTGGACACAATGGAGCCCATGGCCTCATGCAGATGTAAAAAAAGGAAACAGAATGCCTTGGAAGAAAGTGTAAATATGCATGGCAAAAACCGCTTGCTCGTTCAAATAAGCACAACATAAAGGTCAAAGTTATGTACATTCTACCCAGATGAGATACCCAAATAAATCAAAGAAATGTCAAGAGGAATAGACTCCATCAAGTCAGTAAATCGCCCCATGTCGAAGTAGAATCACATAAAGAACTCTTAGCTCTCACTGACAGATTGCATAGGATAGAAAGCAACACTCACCCAGTAGTTTACAAGGATAACCACAAGAAAGGTTTCACTTCCCACTTTCACAGAAGCCAAGCTTCAAACCCCTGCCAAAATGTATCAATCCAATCCAATGAGGCCACAGTCCGCTATACTCCCCGAAATCTACCTCACAACTCACTGAGTAAAATTCGACAAGAAATGCATCTCCAAACATTCATTTTGAATTGGGATAGTAAGATAATAAAACGGGCGTACGGCGTACCCAATGCACAAAATCAGTAGCAACCACAAATATAGTCCAAAACTTATATTTGCAAGACGAAGAGCTCAGAGTGCATATCACAAACCAATTTCACTTTACGATGATCACAGTAAAAAACTTCTTGCCACTAACCAATTTCACTTTACAATTGCAAGCTCAAACAAAATTTCAAGATGGCCCATATCCATATATGTATATGTAACTACGATAATTCAATTAGTGGGCTTGAAAGTGTAAGGCTGTGGGGGCGACAACGGACCTCTTCTGGTCTCATTGTCATCCAACAGCCTCTGAAGCCTCTTCTTTGAAGCATACTGTCTGTCAAAATGCTTCACCTGCACAAATTCACACCAACACACACCTACTCTCAAACCCAAGACCTCTCCCAACCAAGCTCTGATACCATGTTAAGTTACCAATAGTCCCAAAAGCTTAGGAAATAGGCCCAACAATGTATATCAAGCTATCTAGGAGAATATGGTTTCCGTAATAGACTGATTAAATACAAAGAGTTTTGCAAAAAAGCTGAATAAAGGGAAAACTAGAATGAGATATTAACAATCAAGATCAATACATTACACCACACAACTCACAAGTATCACTTGCTATCAAGCAATGACAAGCCACATCAATATTCTTATTTGTGAATGTAAACTATTACAAGACTAGCAAAGACAATAGCTCACCCCAAAATGGTCTTCAATCAGTTCCTACCAAGGGGAAGAGATCTGCAACTGTAAGTTTCCTTAAAATTAGACTTCTTCGATGAGGTGAAAATAGAAGCATACACCTCCTTGGTGGCATTCACCGGTGCATTATCACCTGCCTTGAACCGTTTTACCAACCCATTACTCGAACCATTACTAACACCCTTTCTCAATTCCCCGCCATTACCAACCTTCCCATTCCCTTCAACTTTAGCCAAACCCTTGGACTCGATCAAACCATGCTTTTTCCCACTCAATCGCGACGAATCCAAATCCAAATCCAAATCCAAACAAACACCCTCCTCCCCATTGACACCCACTTCCCCAATGGCACCCACTTCCCCATTCTTCACCTTCTTTGCCTTCTTATCCCTCACCTTCGCCTTCTCCTCCTCCATCCTCTCCCTCAACTTCTCCACCTCCTCCTCGCTCCCATTAATCACAATCTTATCGCTCTCCGAAAACTCCTTGTGACAAACCAAACAAGCCGAGGACTTAACCTCCTTCAATGCCTTGGCACTCAAAACATGCCCACAAGTCCTCAAAGCGAAAAACCTATACTTCCCATTAAACTCCAAACCTGAAATTGGGCACTGAAACCTCGTCCCACCAATCACATCACCACCCGATTCCAACCCAGGAATCATCGATAACTCAACCGAAACCATGTCCTTCAAACCCTTAACATGCCCAAACGCCTTGGGCAACTTCTTGCCCAACAAAGCCTCAACAAGGGCCTGTTTATTAAACAAATTCCCTAGCAAATCTATCACTGCTGGATGCTTCAAGGGTTCGTTCGACAGCGCGCAATTCAACCATTTCGACAGCCGCTGCTCGTTCGGGTCGACCTTATCGGGCTTCTTAACGGCGTACATGTTGAGGTAACAGTCGCGGGACTCGGCGCAGGTGGAGCCGCCGTCGCCGCCGCCTCCCCGGAGGCGGCGGCGGAGGGTGAGGGTGGAGAAGGGGGTGACTTGGGAATTTCGGAGGGTGGTGGAGTCTGGGAGGGGTTTGCCATTGAAGGTGAAGAAGAGAGAGGGTAAAAATTGGGCTAGGGTTTTTTGGGGGAAGAGAGAGAGCTTGAGGTGGTGAAGCGTGTGGTTGGCGGATAGGGTTAGGGCACGAGTTGGGATTTGGAGGTCTGCAGATTCGATAAAGACCTGTAATTTGTGATCCATTGCTTGAGAATTAGGGTTTGGGAAGTTTCGATTTGATGATTTTGAGAGGTTGAAGATGGGAAAACGAATGAGATGTAGTTCTGAGAATTTGGGGATTTTATTGCGGTTTGACGAAATCTCTGTTCACCAGAGTGTATATATATCAGGGCCACGTTGATAAATGAATTTTTTTTGGGAGGATAAGAGGGTAATTTCACCTACTAAGCTCACCTAGACAATTGCTGACTAGAGAGAGGTAGAGTACTGCTGCCGCACCTATGTAATGCTTTCTTTAATTTTCTTTTTTTAATTCAAAATTCGGTTTTCAACTAATTTTAACAAACTTTCGTATCTAGAAAACACTTTTTTTAAACATGCAAAAGATCCATTTTTTTTGGCATCATAATAACTCTGCGAAATTTGGAGGGTGGGTTGGACCTGCCTCGGGGACCTACATAAATGATCCAAAACCGTCTGTTTGTTTAAAAACATTTTTGAAAAGTCTCTGTAAAAAATCAGCTAAATCGGATATTAATAAGTGTTATCCCAGTTTTCAGTAATGCTTACCTAGATATTACCTATATTATGCCCATATTATGGGGAAGCTGCAACTCTTGTTGTGTGCATGTTCCTTGACTTTTTTTTAATAGCAAAAAAATCATATTAATCAAGTGTGAAGATACAAGAGATTAAAGCGACGAGAAAAAGGGCGCATCACGATGCAAGGATAGCATCGGATTTCTGGAAAAGTTCCGAGTTTAGTTTAGTTTAGTTCAACATTTCTTAAGTTTATTTGGTGAGAAACGAAGTATGATGTGCTTGAATAACTTTGGTGACAGTTCATAAGCATGGGAATTTCCAGCTTTGTACTGTTGTTCTTCTACCTTCCACAACCCATAGCTTATGTACAATAAATATAAACCTCCCTCGAAACACTGCCGTACAAATGAGTGTTGGAATTCGTCCCACGTCAATCTGTTATCACCTCGGAAATTAATTAGTATATGAACCTGAGCTGTCTCTCCCCTCATTGTCGATTGGTTTTGACTTGAATGGTTTAACAATGAGCTCCCCTCGTACAAAATCGCAAAAGACGCACCAACGGCAACATGCAGTCAACCGCTGTACAGAGATCACCTATAATCTTAATAACCTGAAAGAGTATCACATTTAATGCGTGAGCTAACTACAGACTGAGTAAATACTCACCTTCAACAACAACAGACCTCATCTAGCAGATTTGAAGTGGGTGGAAACCTCTGTGGACCTATCACGAGTCACAAAATGATGCAAATGAAGATTGGAAATCCATCACAAATTCTATGTATAAATATTATATTTTGGTTTCTCTGCTTCCTGTGTTTCTCTCTATCTGTTCGTTCTCTTATCAGCATCATATAGCTTGTATTACTCCTACTTCTAAGGAATAGAAGAAACAATTAACAAGTCACATGGCATTCATGTGCATTTTGTTTTTGCGCGATGCATAATTCAGGTCTTACAGCGTCATATAGCTTTTGAGTTTCTCAATCTCTCTTTGTTGCGTGTCTAATACTTTCTGATCCTCCCTGCGTCGTCTCGATCTCCTGCTCCTTCCGTTCTCTCCGTCGCTCCTCCTGCTCCCTCTTTCGCTCCTCTCGAAGTAACTCCAGCTCATGTTGAACTTTTTCCAGCTCTTCCTCACGTGCTAACTCAGCAATATATCTGCCATAATAGGAAGAGGTCTGATCGTCCACAAATAATTAATCCTCGTCACCCATGCATAATGTGAGTGTGGGTGTGTAAGTGTTTTACATATGTGGTGATGCAATTTTCGGCTTCTCATATGTCGACTTCAACTAAAAATAACAAGAACAAATTCTATGCATGAAAATGTACGAGATGCATAATTCGGGTCTCACAACATCATATACCTTTCAATTTTCTCAATCTCTCTTTTTTGTGCATCTAGTACTTTCTGATCCTCCCTGTGTCGTCTCTCCTCCTCCTCCCGCTCTCTTTGTCGCTCCTCCCGCTCTCTCTGTTGCTCCTCCTGCTCCCTCTGTCGCTCCTCTCGAAGTAGCTCCACCTCAGGTTGAAGTTTTGTTAGCTCCGACCTAGCATGAATCACAACATGATGCAAATGAATATTTGAAATCCATCATAAATTCTATGCATAGAAATGCATACTAGGGATTAAATTTGAATTATGACTGATGAAGCAGTTTTGAATCCGGCACAGACCTGATCCTGCAAAACAAAGCTGAAGCAAAAGTCACCGGTGTGGTGGCGTGCCAACCACCCTCCGATGCCTAAGTCAGTATTGAACTTGCTATGTGGTAGGAGAATTGAGATTCTCGGTTGTGAGTGGAGCGTACCTTTATTGGAGTTCTACCGTCACTTTTATAGGCATTTGATGGGAGGTTGAGTCCTAGTAGGACTGCATTCCGGGGATATCTGGATCGCTTCGGCGGGGTGAGTGGAGTCCTGCCTTAGCTGGAACTCCACGAGCACCCTGCTTTAGCATGGAATCCTTATCCGATGTTTATTGATGATTAGGATAAGCATAATGTGCTTATCTTACTGGTTCTTCTCCCTTATCCCGTAGGATTTGGGTTAATCGCGTGATATACTCGGTGGGTCTGGACCAGCTTTGTGTCATAGCTGGTCCTCAGACCTAGCTCCAGCTCTACCCCTTAGGCGTAGCTGGCGCCCTCTTACCTTGCTGGAGGTATTGCTCTCCTGGGGAGCTTGGGCGAAGCTGATACCTACTCTCCAGGTCCGTACCTTTTACTAAGCTAGCCATACCAGATTTTATCCTACTTGTCAATGACTTTATTTTTTAACCATAACCCAAACGAGCGCATGATAAAATAATTTCATATTGACAACATCATGAACTAAATGCACATTTCCAACCTCAGCAGGGACATGTACCTGCATCTCTTGGCTCTGAGCCTAAATATTTACATTAACAGCACTAGCTGTACGACTCGGCTCCTTATGAGTACACCTAGCATCAGTGTGACCAAACACCTCCCAAACAAAACATCTACAGGGCTTCCAAGTTCCAAAGGTACTTCACCAAGACAGTAGCACAATTCTCATTAGCAGAAGCCATTCCCCAGAATCAGGAAAAATTGAGTCCATCTCCACCTCCACACAAATATTAGCATAGCTCAACCTTTGACTCTTTTCTGTCAACACATCAGCATATAAATGCCTTTCACAAGCACTCAAGATATAACTAAGACCCCATTCATTCCAGAACTCTGATGATACATTGTAAAAATGAGCCTCTTCTTTTGTTGTTCAATTTTTATTTTTTTTTAAATGAGCCCAAATAGGTATCTTACTAAGTTTTGTTCTTTAAAATGTTTAGGTTTCCATTGTTGAAGGACCATGACTTCACCAGCAATATGCCCGGCCCATCTTCAATAGTCTTCCTATTAGCCCCTTCCTCATTTGAAAGGACCTCACACAGAGACCAAACCTCTTCTAAATTTTAGTGACAATATTCTTCACAACCACGAAGGGCACATCATTATCAAGAAAATAACCCACATTGCATATATAATATATCGAATTTAACTTACTAATTATTCTAACCTTTTGTATTGTTTGTTTTCCAAGTCAAAAGAACAAATTACACAAGAGCCAAAGGCTAAGCCACTCTCATAGAATCTCTGGGTGACTTTTTGGTTTGGATTTGTTTTTTATAAGGGTAGCTGGGTAAGATAGAATATGTACATATAATACTCTACGAACATGACTAGAGTAAAAAAGGAAAAAACATAAAAAAAGAAAAGAAAAGAAAAGAAATCTCACCTCTATAGACTGAAAGAAACCATTATGAGTCACAAAATGGACAATAATGCATGATAATGCAGGAAATGGATAATTCGGTTCTTACTGCATCATAAAGCCTTTAAGTTTATCAATCTCTTTTTGGTGTGCGTCTCGTTGTATCTGCTCCTCTTTGCGTCGTCTCTCCTCCTCCTCCTCCCACTCTCTCCGTCTCTCCTCCAAAAGTAGCTTCAAATCCTCACGCTCTATCTGTCGCTCCTTCCGAAGTAGCTCCAGCTCATGTTGAACTTTTTTCAGCTCTTCCTCACGTGCTAACTCAGCAATAGATCTGCCACAAATAGGGAGAGGGCCTCTGATCGTCCACAAATAATCCTCGGACCCATACATTAGTGTCGGTGTGTATAAGTGTTCACATATCCGGTGATGCAATTTTCGGATTCTCATATGTCGACTTCAACCAAAAATAACAAGCACAAATTCTATGCATGAAAATGTACAAGATGCATAATTCGGGTCTCACAGCATCATATAGTTTTTGAGTTTCTCAATCTCTCTTTTTTGTGTGTCTAGTACTTTCTCATCCTCCTTGTGTCGTCTCTCCTCCTCCTCCTCCCGCTCTCTTCGTCGCTCCTCCTGCTCCCTCTGTCGCTCCTCTCGAAGTAGCTCCACCTCAAGTTGAAGTTTTTTTAGCTCCGACCTAGCATGAGTCACAACATGATGCAAATGAGTATTTGAAATCCATCGTAAATTATATGCATACTAGTGATTAAATTTGAATTAATACGTTCAATTTTAAGTGTTGAAATGGGTTATCAAACAACCGCCAAATTATAACCGATGGATTGGAAATTGATCATAAAATTACATATATATTAAGACAACGTGCACACTACTTAATAGTAATAGAATAACATATACTCCCTCCGTCCCTTTATTACAGTCTAGTATTCCATTTTGGGCTGTCCCTTAATAAGTGTCTATTTTGTAAAGTTAGTGGGTAAAAGTTGGTGAATTGTCTATTTTGTCCCTAAAAGTAGATTCCATTTTGAAAAGTTAGTGAGTAAAAGTGTAATGATGATGGGTAAGTAGGGAAAGTGAAGGAAAAAGTTGATGTGAAAGGTATAATGATAATGTCTTTTTAATAAGTTGGAGTTACGAAGCAGGACATTTAAAAAGGGACGGAGGGAGTATATGTAATTGGAGCATTGGAGCCAATAGTTAATGAGAAAAAGACACCAACGGTAATACCAAGAGTTTACTTACCCCAGCTCCTCTTGTGCTCTCTTTTGCTCCTTCAAAAGTAGCTCCAGCTCGTCCTGCTCTCTCGGTTGCTCCTCCTGAGGTAGCTTCATCTTATATTCCTCATCTGCCATATAATAGGAAGACGGATTCCGGTCAATGATATATAATCCTGCACAGTGCAGTGTGTGGGAACACGTACACCTATGTTGTGAGTGCAAGTGTTTATGTCTGTGTATGTGGTGATATAATTTTTGGATCCCCGTACAACGGTACAAGTCGACTTAATTCAACCAAAAAAAAAAAGCACCAAACGAGCAAGTTAGCTTGTGACCTGGGGCAATTGCCTGCGAGTAGTGGCATTTAGGTCTTATTTGAATGATTGTTCATCGTTTTTGGCTCATCAACTTTGTTCTCCATGCAAAAAATGATATAGACAATTTTTTCATAGGAATGCAATAGTGCAAATGCGTAACTTTTTGTGACGGAGGGAGTATAAATGAACAGCAAAAAAAATGAAAGAGATATACCGTAATTCTCGAACGCATTCCTCGCCTCCACCTTCCTCCTCACCTCTTCGTCCTCCAACTTATACCTCTCCTCCTCCCTTACCATCTTCTCAATCTCCTCCTTACTTAACCTCCCTTTATCGTTAATCGTAATCTCATTCTTCACCCCCATCCCATCCTCCACCGTCACGATCAAAATCCCATTCGCATCTATGTCGAAAAGCACTTTGACCTGCGGAACCGGCCCCGCCGCAGGCAGGATTCCAGTCAACTCTATTTTCCCCAACAGATTATTATCCCTTGTCCACGTTCTTTCCCCTTCATAAATCTCAATCAAGACCCCCGACTGATTTTCCGTAAACGCCGAGAGAATGCCCTCCTTCTTAATTGGAATCGACGAGTTTCTTGGGATCACAACACTCATAACCCCACCTTTCGTTCCGAACCCCAAACTAAGCGGCGTCACATCGAGCAATAACAAGTCCTGCACCTTCTTATTTCCTTGGCCGTTTAAAATCGCCGCCTGTATCGCCGCCCCGTATGCCACAGCCTCATCCGGGTTAATACTCTTACATAGCTCTTTCCCATTGAAAAAATCCTGCAGTAATTGTTGTATCTTCAGAATCCGGGTGGACCCACCGACAAGGACAACCTCATGAACCGAACTCTTATCGATTCTCCCATCGCGAAGGCATTTCTCGACTGGCTCCATACTCTTTGTAAACAAATCCATATTCAATCCCTCGAACCTCGCCCGAGTAATCGTGGAGTAAAAATCGATCCCTTCGTACAACGAATCCAGCTCTATTGTCGTCTGAGTAGCCGACGACAGATTCCGTTTCGCTCTCTCACAAGCGTTTCTCAACCGCATCAACGCCTTCGTGTTTCCGCTCATATCCTTCTGGTGCTTCCTCCGAAACCCCGTAGCGAAATGATTCACCAATCTGCTATCGAAATCCACCCCACCCAAGTGGGTATCTCCTGCCGTAGCTTTCACTTCAAAAATCCCCTCTTCGATAGTCAAAATCGAAACATCAGTACTCCCTCCACCCAAGTCAAAAATCAGTACATTCTGCTCCCCTTTTCTTGAACCCTTGTACAAGCCGTACGCAATCGCAGCCGCGGTCGGCTCGTTAATAATCCTCATGACATTCATACCTGACATTGCTCCGGCGTTCTTCGTCGCCTGCCTCTGTGCGGCGTTGAAATACGCCGGGACTGTAATCACGGCGTCTTTCACTGATTGCCCCAGATAATTCTCCGCCGTTTCCCTCATCTTCACCAAGACCATGCTCGATATCTGTTTGGCGGAGAATTTCTTCTCTTCGCCTTTGAAGTTGTCGACGATCATGGGTTTGTCGCCAGGACCCGGAGCAACTTTGAAGGGCCAGAGTTTGATGTCGGATTGGACGGAGGGGTCGGAGAACCGCCGGCCGATGAGGCGTTTGACGTTGAAAACGGTGTTCCGTGGGTTCTTGGCGACTTGGTTCTTGGCGGGGCCGCCGATTAATCGCTCAGTGTCGGTGAAGGCGACGTAGGAAGGGGTGGTCCGGTTGCCTTGGTCGTTTGGGATGATTTCGACTCGGTCGTTTTGCCACACCCCCACGCAGCTGTACTTCGTGCCAAGATCGATTCCGATAGCCTTGTTACTAGTAGCCATTGTTTAATTTGTTCTCGGCACTACTAGCTATTGTTATTGCTGTTCTTCTTGAGTTTCGAGAGAGAGAGAGAGAGAGAGAGAGTAGTTGGGCTTTCTTGATCGGCAATACTAGCTATTGTTATTGCTGTGTTCTTCTTGAGAGAGAGAGAGAGGGTAGTTGGGCTTTTTTGATAGGAAGTAAAAGAGTGGAATGTTAAATTCATCACCAGACACCATATTACATTACATATAAAAAATTTCTCCAGAGTTTAGATTCTCTGGCATCTTCCACTGCTCGATTCGTTCCGGTGCATTTTACCGTGATTCTCTGCCAATCTCAGAGACACCAGTGGTTTAGTTCAGTTTCCGGTCGTTTTTCGTGCGTACCGGCTGCTGATTTATCGCTTCGGCAGAGAAGAGGAACAAAAAATGCCTAAGCTTAGTACATGTCAACTGACCATTCCGAACTTTCTTTGACGAGTTCAGTGAATTAAATTAATACTCCCTCCGTCCCATAATATTTGTCCGGTCCGCAAAACAAGGACGTAAAAATAATATGTTTTTTGCTAGAAAAATTCAAATTTTTTTCAACAATTCATTAGATATCGATGAGTTCTTGTAATTTATGAAAAAAGTTTGAATTTTTTATTGAAAGAAATGCATTATTTTTTAGTCCCCGTTTTGCGGACCGGACAAATATTATGGGACGGAGGGAGTAAGATCTTTCTGATTCGATTCCATGATCATGTACGTAATCTCCTATCGTCTTAGCAAAATATGCCTCAGAGTCAGAGTAGGACATGTCAACCATTCCAAAATTTCCTTCTTTTTGGGGTTAAACATGGAATTATAAAAACTAACTAGAATACAAAGTCCGGAATAAGTAACACCCCTCATATCCTCACAGAAGTGAAACTTAATACAAAACGGAATTGAAAGATAAGATAAAAAGGAAAAAAGATGTGATCTTGCATCTTGCGCAAGGAGATCTGCACACTTGTTTCCTTCCCTCATGACATGCCTCAACGGTAGATTACCCAACTGGTGCAAAAGAAACCTGCAATCGACAATTAAATTGTAGAGATGATGGGTGCCTGTTGCATTGTTGATAAGTTGGATGACATTAGAGGCATCTGTTTCTATCTCCAAATTTCTTGGACTAGTTCCATAGTAAAGAAACAAAATAAAATCTAGAATTTGATATCCCTTGACATTGGTTCTAAGGCTATCCACAATTGTATAATTAAAAGTTAATTATTTTTAAAATTAATAATATTTGTGTAAAAGATGGCTCACAATGATATAATCAAACTTAGTAACATCCTTAGAAATAATCAAATTTTAGGTTTTGGATAACCAAAACTAGCAATTTTTTTCAATAATCATAATTTGTTGATCCCACATCACATAAGTTAACTAGTTCCAAAATTTGTATTCACTCGTGTTTCAATTGGTATTTTCTTCTTCTCTTCTTCGCATACTCTATATCTTCTTCACTTAACCCACAAACTATTTCTTTCTTTTCCTCCAAAAGTGAAGTTCATATCTTTCGATCATCTATAATTCAACTCATCGTCGCCGGATTAAGATATTTCGCTCTTCTTTCCTGTTTCTATATTCCCCCCCCCCAAAAAAAAAAAAATGATAATAGGAGGGAATGAAGTCACCGATTTTTTCCCCCAAAATTAAGGGAGAGAATCGATATATTTTTTTCCAAAAAAACGTAAATGGAGGCAAGTGAATGGAGAGAGAGAGAGAGAGAGAGAGAGAGTTGTTATGGACTCCTTATTTTGGTTATAGACTAGAAACGACCATTATCAACATTATTAAGCTTAACAATCTCTTAAATGAATAATCAAAGTTGATGTATCAATTTTTAACTATTCATTTTTTTATTATATCACTGTGGATGGCCAAATAACAAATTTTGGATGACTAACATATATATTAAAAACTCCAAGTCTTGTTAAATTATTTTAAAATTCAATCATCTTTCTAGGAAGAAAGAAAAATACACATATTTTTGTACCGGCCAATATTTCAATACAAGCTACTTAACCTTCCCGGCCTGGTTAAGTAGCTTGTATTGAAATATTGGCCCGTGTATTTTTCTTTCTTCCTAGAAAGATGATTGAATTTTAAAATAATTTATGTGGTCATTTTTTGGAGATGGAGAGGGAGAGAGGGTGAGGGAGGAGAGAACAACTGGTTACCTGCTCAGCCCTTTTTCCATTTTATTAATTGATTTAATAAATGGGTGGTTCGGATCATTCACTTTTAAATCCGAGGGTTTAAAATCATGGTGTATACGGTACACCCCTTAATAAGGGGTGTGTGTGTACCATAGGACTTCCCTACTGGTTAAGTAGCTTGTATTGAAATATTGGCCCGTGTATTTTTCTTTCTTCCTAGAAAGATGATTGAATTTTAAAATAATTTATGTGGTCATTTTTTGGAGATGGAGAGGGAGAGAGGGTGAGGGAGGAGAGAACAACTGGTTACCTGCTCAGCCCTTTTTCCATTTTATTAATTGATTTAATAAATGGGTGGTTCGGATCATTCACTTTTAAATCCGAGGGTTTAAAATCATGGTGTATACGGTACACCCCTTAATAAGGGGTGTGTACCATAGGACTTCCCTACTGGCACACCCCTTAATAAGGGGTGTACCGTATACACCATGATTTTAAACCCTCGGATTTAAAAGTGAATGATCCGAACCACCCATTTATTAAATCAATTAATAAAATGGAAAAAGGGCTGAGCAGGTAACCAGTTGTTCTCTCCCTCTCTCTCCCTCTCCATCTCCAAAAAATGACCACAAATTATATAACATAACCATAACTTTTATGACGACACCAAAAATTGGCATTTGTTTTCCACAATGTGTCGTACTAAAAGAAATTAATCCAAATATTCTGTAGCAAGACTAAAATATGTCGTACCACAATTAACGATAGATTTTGATGCATTCGGACACGTTAAATATCGTTTGGCTACGTATTTGTCGATATCCCATGATTTCTAATTTTGGTGACAATCTTGAATTTTGTAGGATTTCACATTCTAACGGTTCTGATCGATCATTTTATAAATATACTCGATAACAATATTTAGAATTTTTTTTCTTAAAAAAAATAACATTTAGAATTTGTACATTCAATATACTTTATATGAAACTAATTTCTCTGTTGTAGCTGAATATACGGTAGACTTGTGACCGTGACACAATAATAACGATCAAAATCGTTGATTTCGTTATGCTTGTTGATTAAATAATTAAATTCACGTAAATTTTTTGCTCAATCGGGTTTAGAAAGCCCTTTCATCGGCACCAGAATTCAATCATAAAATTATATTTTCATTTGATTAAGGTATAGTACTTACTTTTTGGTGAATTTATTGGATGAAAATTTTGAGCTAGAACTTCATTTTTAGTTTAAATTATTGAGGTATTGTGTAGGGACAAATAAGAATTTGAAAAAATAGCGTGGAGGGAATCGAAATTAAGATAATATGGTGGAAATTTTAAATTTTGAAAAAATAATGTGGCGGGAATTGAAAATAATTAGTGGTATGGTATTTTGCTGATTATAACTATCATTTACTGAATATTCCGATTGAATTTTTTTTATACGACACGTTATGGATATGAAAATGTCAATTTATGGTGTTGTCATAACAAATTTGGTTATATTACTGAATTTGTGTTATGGTATTTTGTTGATTATAACTATCGTTAACTGAATATTTTGATTGAATCTTTTTTATACGATACGTTGTGGGTATGAAAACGTCAATTTATAGTATTGTCATAACAAATTTGGTTATATTACTGAATTTGTGGTATGATAGTTTGCTAATTATAACTATCGTTAACTGAACATTCTGATTAAATTTTTTTATATCACACATTGTGGGTATGAAAACGTCAATTTATAGTGTTGTCATAACAAATTTGGTTATATTACTGAATTTGTGGTATGATATTTTGCTGATTATAACTATCGTTAATTGAACATTCTGATTGAATTTTTTTATACGACACGTTGTGGGTATGAAAATGTCAATTTATGGTATTGTCATAACAAATTTGGTTATATTACTGAATTTGTGGTATTTTAAACATGTGTTATTATGAAATATTTTAATTAATTTCATTTGGTATGACACATTGTGGTAAGAAAACGTCAATTTATGATATTGTCATAACAATTGTGGTTTATTATATAATTTGTGGTATTTAAATATGTTTTCTTTTGATACGACACGTTGTGTTAAGAAAATGACAATTTTAGGTATTGTCATAACAATTGTGGTTATTTTATAAAATTTGTGGCATTTTACAAATATTTTTGGCTTGGGTATAACAATTGTTGATTCTGGTACAACATATTTTGATTTTGTTACAAAATATCATACGAGTCAAAAAAATTCTGGTACGACTCATTGTGGTAAAATAATGCCAATTTATGGTGTTGTTATAACATTTGTGGGTAACATTATTTAATTTTTGATATTGTACGCATGTATTTGGTTAGGGTACAAGAATTATGGATTCCAGTACGAATAATTATGATTACATAATAACGATATTTTTTAATTATGGGTAACTTGCTAATGACTTGTTCAACAGGTAAATTTTAAAGTACAAGTTATAACTAGAATCATAAATATGCATTAGAAAACCAAAAATTGGCATAATGAAAATCACAAATTGTCATAATTTAGACATACGGTATACCCTGTGTACCATAGCTTCCTCCAGGCCGATACACTCAATTTCGACCGGAACTGTACGTGATTAACAACATTGGCTAGAGTAGGACATGTCAAACCATTCCAAAATTTCTTGGACTAGTTCATGTAACCTACCCACCGTTAACCTGACCTCAAACCATGATTATGTGCCATCATTAAAATCTTCACAAAAAAAAGATATTTGCGTGTGGATTTGACATGTTCAATTCCTGATACGATTTGTGGGACGGGAAAATCTTTAGAGATTAAATTATTTACATAGCTGGTGTAAATATTTATTTTCTCCAAATCTATTACATTGAGCCACATCGTCATGTTCTATTGATTGAGATCACTGTTTTGATGACATAGGGCAATGTAATTGATTTGAAAAAAACAAATATTTACACCGCTGGTGTATATAATTCATTCTCAAATCTTTATGTACGAAGGTTCCATAAGTAAAGTTAACGGAGACCAATTTCGGCCGTCCAAAAGTGTTTTGGACGATCCAGATTAAAGACAAACTATTAACAATAAGAGATACAGTATTTATTACCGGTCAAAGGTTAATCAAAAACATATTTCAACCATTGATTGCCGAAACGGAGGAATGAGATTGCGCTTTCCGTGAACAGCTTATTCACGGCTCTTCCGTGAATAAGTTTCTCTCGTATGGGACTTTAGACAATCACTAACTTATGAGTGGTGATGGCACAAATAAGAGCCATTCAAAAAATAGAAGGCACAAATAAGATGATTTGCTCGGCGAGTTCCAGAACCTTTGCCTTTGCAATGTTCAAGATTATGATCCGAATTGTTCATGTCGCACTTCTATCCCCATACTATTCTCATTTGCATCTATCTCAAAAACCACTTTGATCTGCAGAACCCGCCTAGGCGCAGGGGGAATTCCAGTCAACTCCAATTTCCCCAACAGATTATTATCCTTAGCCCTCACACTTTCCCCTTCATAAACCTGAATCAAAACCCCTAGCTCATTATCCAAAAACGTCGAGAAAATGTGCTCTTTCTTAGTTGGAAGTGTCATGTTTCTTGGAATCAAAACAGTCATAACCCCACCCTCTGCTTCTATCCCCAAACTAAACGGCGTTACATCGAGCACTAACTGCACCTTCTCACTCCCTTCGTGAATTAAAATCGTCCTCACTCAACCGCCCCCTTATTGTTCATAATCGTCATCTTATTCTTCACCCCTGTCGTCTCATCCTCCGCCATCACAATCAAAATCCCATGTGCATCTATCCCGAAAACCACTTTGATCTGAAAAACCCGCCTAGGCGCAGGGGGAATTCCAGTCAACTCCAATTTCCCCAACAGATCATTATCCATAGTCCTCGTTCTTTTTTTCCTTCATAAACCTATTTCTCATAATGTATTCACTGGTTCTTTGATGCCCGAAATATTTCTCTCCTTCCACATTTTTGCAATCCCAGTTGTTTTGGTGTGTAGTCTCTCATCCAGTTATCGCGGGGTGATTGTGGTAATAAGATGCCATGCTATTAGACTTATCATGCGGAAAAAAATTTCTTAAAAACAACCATTACGACTGTTAATTAAAGTATTAAAAGTTCCAAATCATCACTAATGAACTAAAAATAAGATTACGTACGGCAAGTCAAGTACCTCATCCATAAGCAAAAGTTAGTTACTGAGAAGAGCTTGCCCCAACGCGACCTTCCACCTGCATATATGCACACAAAACGGCCACCTCTAGCTGCTCAATCATCTTGGCTTGGTCATCTATCGATTTGGAGTATTTTTCAAACTTTCTATCATATGCACATATCTTCTCCTCTTGCCTCTGGCACAAGTCCTTCAAGGTCTCTACCTGATTCTCCTGTCTTTGGCACACATCCTTCAGTATCTCAACTTGATTCTTCAGAACACACACCTCTTCATATAATGGGGAAGCTGGTTACAACAGAAAATATAAAACATGCCGTACTCAGTTGGGTAATAAATTAAGCATCCAAGTTAATGTTATTTGCAGCTCGATTAGTGGCCCTCGTGTCAGTTAAATTTTAGCTTAATCGGATATTGGTCAGCATTTGATCTAAAAGTTAAATTTTTCAATCAAGAAATTTAAGAATTTCATAGGATTGGAACAGTAGTGAAAGTGTATAACTTTTTGAAACGGAGGAAGTATAAATGAACAGCAAAAAATAAAGGAGATATACCGTAATTCTCGAACGCATTCCTCGCCTCCTCCATCTTGACTTGGTCATCTATCAATTTGGAGTATTTTTCAAACTTTCTATCATATGCACATATCTTCTCCTCTTGCCTCTGGCACAAGTCCTTCAAGGTCTCAACCTGATTCTTCTGTCTTTGGCACACATCCACTTGATTCTTCAGAACATGCACCTCTTCATATAATGGGGAAGCTGGTTACAACAAAAAATATAAAATATGTCGTACTCAGTTGGGTAATAAATTAAGCATCCAAGATAATGTTATTTTCAGCTCGATTAGTGGCCCTCGTGTCAGTTAAATTTTAGCTTAATCGGATATTGGTCAGCATTTGATCTAAAAGTTAAATTTTTCAATCAAGAAATTTAAGAATTTCGTAGGATTGGAACAGTAGTGAAAGTGTAAAACTTTTTGAAACGGAGGAAGTATAAATGAACAGCAAAAAATAAAGGAGATATACCGAAATTCTTGAACGCATTCCTCGCCTCCTCCTTCCTCTTCAGTTCTAGCTGCTCAATCATCTTGACTTGGTCATCTATCAATTTGGAGAATTTTTCAAACTTTCTATCATATGCACATATCTTCTCCTCTTGCCTCTGGCACAAGTCCTTCAAGGTCTCAACCTGATTCTCTTGTCTTTGGCCCACATCCTTCAGTATCTCAACTTGATTCTTCAGAACACGCACCTCTTCATAAAATGGGGAAGCTGGTTACAACAGAAAATATAAAACATGTCGTACTCAGTTGGGTAATAAATTAAGCATCCAAGATAATGTTCTTTTCAACTCGATTAGTGGCCCTTGTGTTAGTTAAATTTTAGCTTAATAGGATATTGGTCAACATTTGATCTAAAAGTTAAATTTTTCAATCAAGAAATTTAAGAATTTCATAGGATTGGAACAGTAGTGAAAGTGTATAACTTTTTAGAACGGAGGAAGTATAAATGAACAGCAAAAAATATAGGAGATATACCGTAATTCTTGAACGCATTCCTCTCCTCCTCCTTCCTCTTCAGCTCTAGCTGCTCAATCATCTTGACTTGGTCATCTATCAATTTGGAGTATTTTTCAATCTTTCTATCATATGCACATATCTTCTCCTCTTGCCTCTGGCACAAGTCCTTCAAGGTCTCAACCTGATTCTCCTGTCTTTGGCACACATCCACTTGATTCTTCAGAACACGCACCTCTTCATATAATTGGGAAGCTGGTTACAACAAAAAATATAAAACATGTCGTACTCAGTTGGGTAATAAATTAAGCATCCAAGATAATGTTATTTTCTGCTAGATTAGTGGCCCTCGTGTTAGTTAAATTTTAGCTTAATCGGATGTTGGTCAGCATTTGATCTAAAAGTTAAATTTTTCAATCAAGAAATTTAAGAATTTCATAGGCAGAGGCGGCTGCACATGTTGGGTTCCATGGTCAATTGAACACCCAAACATTTTTTTTTTTGCTTAAAATACATGTAAAATTTATGGGCTACCATTTCTATGAAATATCAATGAACACCCAATTTTAAAAGTCTTAAACACTGACCCTAAAAGAATTGAACATCTAACCCAAAATTAATTGAACACTTAATCACAACCCAATTATAGCGCATCAATTCAGATAATTCATATTTGAACACCTAACACATGTACACGTTACTTCAAATATTTAAAGCTTATAATCATAATAAAAATATTGTGAATGAAGAATCTATCGGTGTAAGTATTATATTATGCGTTCTCTCTCCATCTTTATTGTCGATGATCTAAATGTGTTAATTTTGCATTCATGACAATAACTTCTTTTTTGTCTAGTTAGTTTATAACATTACAGACAAAGCTTTAAAAAAATTCAATTACATTGCAAATCCCGTTAACTTGAATAATATTCCTTTGAATTTAAGACTCCGATAGAAAATCTCATCATATAATCCTAAAGAACAAAACATATTTTCGAGAAGGTCAACCCCAACGTACTTGCTACAATTTCTTTCAAAAGAATTTTAATAGATTAATACGCTAGTTAAACGTTGGCACAAAATATGAAAATTCATTTAGGACAATTGTAAAATTTCCCCCCCTCCATTCTCAACCCTTCCATTCTCGAAACACTGTCTACTACGAAATACAACAACTTTAAAAAATATATATATTTTAAAAAAAAATAGTACATATTTTTAAGTTCTCATTTCGCCTCGTAGTTAATTTTTTTCTTGAATAGAGGTAATGTTTTTTGACCGTACTATTTATACAACTATATGAGATTTTGCACATATATTATTGGTTAATATATCAGTTAGTAGAATTAAGGTAAATTTTGAACACCCTATCATAAATTCCTAGAGCCGCCACTGTTCATAGGATTGAAACAGTAGTGAAAGTGTATAACTTTTTGGAACGGAAGAAGTATAAATGAACAGCAAAAAATATAGGAGATATACCGTAATTCTTGAACGCATTCCTCACCTCCTCCTTCCTCTTCAACTCTAGCTGCTCAATCATCTTGACTTGGTCATCTATCAATTTGGAGTATTTTTCAAACTTTCTATCATATGCACATATCTTCTCTTGCCTCTGGCACAAGTCCTTCAAGGTCTCAACCTGATTCTCCTGTCTTTGGCACACATCCACTTGATTCTTCAGAACATGCACCTCTTCATATAATGGGGAAGCAGGTTACAACAGAAAATATAAAACATGTCGTACTAAGTTGGGTAATAAATTAAGCATCTAAGATAATGTTATTTTCAGCTCGATTAGTGGCCCTTGTGTCAGTTAAATTTTAGCTTAATCGGATATTGGTTAGCATTTGATCTAAAAGTTAAATTTTTCAATCAAGAAATTTAAGAATTTCATAGGATTGGAACAGTAGTGAAAGTGTGTAACTTTTTGGAACGGAGGAAGTACAAATGAACAGCAAAAAATAAAGGAGATTTACCGTAATTCTCGAATGCATTCCTCGCCTCCACCTTCCTCTTCACCTCTTCGTCCTCCAACCTATACCTCTCCTCCTCCCTCACCATCTTCTCAATCTCCTCCTTACTTAACCACCCCTTATCGTTAATCGTAATCTCATTCTTCACCCCCGCCATCCCCTCCACCGCCGTGATCACGATCAAAATCCCATTCACATCTATGTCGAAAAGCACTTTGATCTGCGGCACCTGCCTCGGCGCAGGCTGAATTCCAGTCAACTTGAATTCCCTCAACAGATTATTATTCCTAGTCCCCGTTCTTTCCCCTTCATAAACCTGAATCAAGACCTCCGACTGATTATCAGTAAACGTCGAGAGAATGCCCTCCTTCTTAGTTGGAATCGGCGTGTTTCTTGGGATCACAACACTCATAACCCCACCTTCCGTTCCGAACCCCAAACTAACCCGCGTTACATCGAGCAATAACAACTCCTGCACCTTCTCATTCCCTTGGCCGTTTAAAATCGCCGCCTGTATCGCCGCCCCGTATGCCACAGCCTCATCTGGGTTAATACTTTTACATAGCACTTTCCCATTGAAAAAATCCTGCAGTAATTCTTGTATCTTCACAATCCGGGTGGACCCACCCACAAGGACAACCTCATGAACCGAACTCTTATCGATTCTCCCATCGCGAAGGCATCTCTCGACAGGCTCCATGCACTTTCTAAACAAACCCATGTTCAGTTCCTCGAACCTCGCCCGAGTAATTGTGGGGTAAAAATCGATTCCTTCGTATAACGAATCGAGCTCCATCGTCGTCTGAGTAGCTGACGATAGAGTCCGTTTCGCTCTCTCACAAGCGTTTCTCAACCGCATCAACGCCCTCGCGTTTCCGCTCATATCCTTCTTGTGCTTCCGTTGAAACTCCGCCACGAAATGATTCACCATTATGTTATCGAAATCCTCCCCACCCAAGTGGGTATCCCCCGCATTAGCTTTCACAGCCAAAATCCCCTCTTCCATTGTCAAAATCGAAACATCAAAAGCCCCTGCACCCAAGTCAAAAATCAGCACGCTCTGCTCCCCTTTTCTTGAACCCTTCGTGTCCAACCCGTACGCCATCGCTGCCGCGGCCGACTCGCTAATAATCCTCATGACATTCATACCCGCAATTGCTCCGGCGTCCTTCGTCGCTTGCCGCTGTGAACTATTGAAATATGCTGGGACCGTAATCACGGCATCTTTCACCGGTTGCCCCAGAAAATTCTCCGCCGTTTCCCTCATCTTCCCCAAGACCATGCTCGATATCTGTTCGGTGGAGAATTGCTTCTCTTCACCCTTGAAGTTCACGACGATCATGGGTTCGTCGCCAGGACCCGGAGTTACTTTGTAGGGCAAAAGTTTGATGTCGGATTGGACGGAGGGGTCGGAGAATCGGCGGCCAATGAGGCGTTTGACGTTGAAAACTGTGTTTTGTGGGTTCATGGCGACTTGGTTTTTGGCGGCGTCGCCAATTACGCGCTCGGTGTCGGTGAAGGCGACGTAGGAAGGGGTGGTCCGATTGCCTTGGTCGTTCGGGATAATTTCGACTCGGTCGTTTTGCCACACCCCGACGCAGCTATACTTCGTGCCGAGGTCGATTCCGATTGCCTTATTACTAGTAGCCATTGTTGTTTTTGAAATGGGACTACTAGTAGCCATTGTTTTGGAAATGGAACTACTAGTACCCATTGTTTTGGAAATGGAACTACTAGTACCTGTTTTTGAAATGGAATGGAACTGCCACTAATCGTTTGGGCTTTTTTTGATAGGGAGTGAGAGAATGTAAAATGTTTGTCTTGGGAAGTGTCAAAATTAAAGAGGCAGATTTTGGTGTTCTCTTCATCGGAGAAAACAGAAGAACATTTTTCTTATATATATAGAAATGTTACATAATTGATTGTCTAAACTAAAGGACAAGAATCATGGAAAAAATACAAGGAAAGCTAAGCTAAAGACTTGGGCTATCTAGCTGGGAAACAAAGCAAAAGTATTCTCCATTAGCTTTAAAGTGGGAAACAAAGCAAAAGTATTTTCCATTACAAGAAGGAATCCCATATAGCTAAGGTTCGTTTACCTTTGATCAAAGTATCATGATACTGTTACCCTAAAGATCAGCTTATATAAGTACATTTGCAAAAGCAAGGGTTATTTCATATAGGGTAGCGATAATGCCAAACTGTTTTTTTTTTGTGCCAAAACTCCCGTGCATAATAGTCTTGTATATTACACATGGTACAAGCCTTTTGTGCACTTGAGTTTTGGCACTAGCAAAAACAATTTTGGCATTATCATTTCTGTTCTTATAATTCCAAATTGTAGGAAAACCTACATATCCCGTATGCGAGTTAACAATATTTTTATAAGCTCAGAACTAGGACAAACACTCTCACATACGAGAAATTTTTCAATGCTGAGTGGGTACCACGTGGTGCACGCTCGCCACATCCGAGCCGTCCGATGCGATTTTGAACGGCTCAGATTTGGAGAGAGAGAGAGGAGGGGAGAGAGGAGAGGGAAAGATTGAATCTGAGCTGTCCAAGGAGTGCTGAGCGAACACCACGTAGGATATATCCACCCGGCACTGAAAAATTTCTCCTCACATTAGCTCAGGAGCAAAGGCAAGGCTACCGTAGCATGAATCTCAACAAACATTTCACAAATATTCTAGCTTGATCCATAATATTTCAACCAATTGAATCACAGTTCATAAAAAGTACATATTTGCTAGACGTAAACAAAACATTTTAGTTCCAATTTATATATATAGTTTAAATACTCACCTTGAACAACTACGGACCTCATCTAGCAGATTTGAAGTGGGTGGAAACCTCTGTGGACCTAGCACGAATCACAAAATGATGCAAATGAATATTTGAAATCCATCACAAATTCTATGCATGAAAATGCATACTAGAGATTAAATTTCGTTCATAAATATATACTTTTAACAGTAACCAAAATGTATATATAAAAGCAGCCGAAACTTAATGAAAAAGAAACCAACTGATTAGTTTCAGAGTATGATTAATTTTTCGTGAGATGGTAGATGTAGCACCCATAAAAGAGAAGTTCCGTAGACCAAGAGATGTAGTAGTTAAGAGAGCGGATAAGATAGCTTTGGATAGCAATGCTACGGGGAGGGGTAGACCTAAATTGACATTAGATACTATAGTGCGCAAAAATATGAGTATAGTAGGTTTGTGTGAATAAATGGCTCTTGACAGAGCTCAATGGAGGAAAAGGATTCATGTAGCCGACCCCAAGTGATTGGGACATAAGGCTCGGTTTGGTTCTCTGCTTCCTGTGTTTCTCTCTGTTCGTTCTCTTATCAGCATCATATAGCTTGTATTACTTCTACTTCTAAGGAATAGAAGAAACAATTAACAAGTCACATGGCATTCATGTGCATTTTGTTTTTGCGAGATGCATAATTCAGGTCTTACAGCGTCATATAGCTTTTGAGTTTCTCAATCTCTCTTTGTTGCGCGTCTAGTACTTTCTGATCCTCCCTGCATCGTCTCTCATGCTCCTCCCGTTCTCTCCGTCGCTCCTCCTGCTCCCTCTTTCGCTCCTCTCGAAGTAGCTCCAGCTCAGGTTGAACTTTTTCCAGCTCTTCCTCACGTGCTAACTCAGCAATAGATCTGCCATAATAGGAAGAGGGCCTCTGATCGTCCACAAATAATTAATCCTCGTCACCCATGCATAATGTGAGTGTGGGTGTGTTAGTGTTTACATATGTGGTGATGCAATTTTCGGATTCTCATATGTCGACTTCAACCAAAAATAAAAAGCACAAATTCCATGCATGAAAATGTACGAGATGCATAATTCGGGTCTCACAACATCATATAGCTTTCAATTTTCTCAATCTCTCTTTTTTGTGTATCTAGTACTTTATGATCCTCCCTATGTCGTCTCTCCTCCTCCTCCCGCTCACTCTGTCGCTCCTCCCGCTCCCTCTGTTGCTCCTCTCGAAGTAGCTCCACCTCAGGTTGAAGTTTTTTTTAGCTCCGACCTAGCATGAGTCACAACATGATGCAAATGAATATTTGAAATCCATCGTAAATTCTATACGTAGAAATGAATACTACTGATGAAATTTGAATTATAACTTTATTTTTTAACCATAACCCAAATGAGCGCATGATAAAATAATTTCATATCAACAACATCATGAACTAATTGCACAATTCCAACCTCGGCAGGGATGTGTACCTGCATCTCTTGGTTCTTAGCCTAAATATTTACATTAACAGCTCTAGCCGTAAGGATCGGCCCCTTATGAATACACCTAACATCAGTGTCACTAGGCCTGTTATCGGATTCGGATCCGATCCATTGACAGGCCTAAGTGTCACCAAACACCTCCCAAACAAAACATCTACAGGGCTTCCAAGTTCCAAGGGTACTTCACCAAGACAGTAGCACAATTCTCATTAGCAGAAGCCATTTCCACAGAATCAGGAAGAATTGAGTCCATCTCCACCTCCACACAAATATTAGCATAGCTCAACCTTTGACTCTTTTCGGTCAACACATCAGCATATATAAATGCCTTTCACAAGCACTCACGATATAACTAAGACCCCATTCATTCTAGAACTCCGATGATACATTGTAAAAATGAGCCTCTTCTTTTGTTGTTCAATTTTTTTTTTTTATTTTTTGTAAAAATGAGCCCAAATAAGTATCTTACTAAGTTTTGTTCTTTAAAATGTTGCACTTGAGGTTTCCATTGTTGAAGAAGCACCATGGCTTCCCCAGAAAAATGCCAGGCCCAGCTTCAATAATCTTCCTATTAGCCCCTTCCTCATAAGTCGTAAAACTTGAAGAAGATCAAACCATTCTCATTTGAAAGGACCTCACAGAGACCAAACCTCTTCTAAATTTTAGTGACAATATTCTTCACAACCACGAAGGGCACATCATTATCAAGAAAATAACCCACATTGCATATATAATATATCGAATTTAACTTACTAATTATTCTAACCTTTTTTATTGCTTTGTTTTCCAAGTCAAAGAACAAATTACACAAGAGCCAAAGGCTAAGCCACTCTCATAGAATCTCTGGGTGACTTTTTGGTTTGGATTTGATTTTTATAAGGGTAGCTGGGTAAGATAGAATATGTACATATAATACTCTTCGAACATGACTAGAGTAAAAAAGGAAAAAACATAAAAAAGAAAAGAAAAGAAATCTCACCTCTAAAGAATGAAAGTAACCATTATGAGTCACAAAATGGACAATAATGCAGGAAATGGATAATTCGGTTCTTACTGCATCATAAAGCTTTTGAGTTCATCGATCTCTTTTTGGTGTGCATCTCGTAGTATCTGCTCCTCTTTGCGTCGTCTCTCCTCCTCCTCCTCCCACTCTCTCCGTCTCTCCTCCAAAAGTAGCTTTAGCTCCTCATGCTCTATCTGTCGCTCCTTCCGAAGTAACTCCAGCTCATGTTGAACTTTTTTCAGCTCTTCCTCACGTGTTAACTCAACAATAGATCTGCCATAATAGGAAGAGGGCCTCTGATTGTCCACAAATAATTAATCCTCGTCACCCATGCATAATGTGAGTGTGGGTGTGTAAGTGTTCACATATGTGGTGATGCAATTTTTGGATTCTCATATGTCGACATCAACCATAAATAACAAGCACAAATTCTATGCTTGAAAATGTACGAGATGCATAATTTGGGTCTCACAGCATCATATAGGTTTTGAGTTTCTCAATCTCTCTTTTTTGTGTCTCTAGTATTTTCTGATCCTCCCTGCGTCGTCTCTTCTCCTCCTTCCGCTCTCTCCGTCGCTCCTCCTGCTCTCTCTGTCGCTCCTTTTGAAGTAGCTCTACCTCAGGTTGAAGTTTTTTTAGCTCCGACCTAGCATGAGTCACAACATGATGCAAATGAATACTTGAAATCCATCATAAATTATATGCATAGAAATGCATACTAGTGATTAAATTTGAATTATAACTCAATCTTTTAACCATAACCCAAATAAGTGAATGATAAAATAACTTGAACCATAGTTTTCATAGTATAAAATTGGTAAATCCAGTAAGAAGAGCAATTCGGCACTTAAGTTCAATTTTTACCATCCTTTACCAAAACTCAGCACCTTAATTACTCAACTTTGCCACAATGGAATTTTCTCTCTCAATACTCTTATTAGAAAGTCCACCACCACCACCCCTACTTCAGCCTTTTGCCTTTTATTAGCTACTGAAACTGCTGCAGAGGCAACTTGGGTTATGTTAGCATGGCAAGCATTAGCTAAAGGATCATCATCATCATGAGAAGCTGCAGCTAGAGTACTCACAGAGCACTCACACTCATCCTCAGACTCTAGCTGACTTATGTTTCCATCCCGTCCACTTTGAACATTTATGTTTTCATCCTCACTCTTTTTTAATCCCAAGAGTGCCTTTATATAACATATTGGGTATTATGTATATAGCACAGAAATTTGGGATGAAAACTTAACACCACTAGTCCACCCAAGAAATTGTAACCATCGTTTGACCCAATTTCAAAACATTTCCATATATAATAGTTTCCAACACCCATAAATCTCTGTAAAAGATTTCATCCCAATCTCCCACCCCAAACCGAAAACCCATATCCCACTTTTGAATCTCCAACCGTGCAGATGATGAAGAAAACATTCTAAAATCGAACCCATTACTCCATTTCCAGTTGTGAAGCTTTGTGACTGTGGAGAAGAAGAAGAAGATTCCTAAATCGCGTCAACCCGTAAGTTCGTGAACCTAACCTATTTCCTTTTGATTTTGTGGTTTATTTGATTGAGGTATGTAATCGATGGGTTCATGCAGTACCTATATGTGATGGATGGAGATTTTCATGGTGTCTTTGTGATGGAGATTTTCCTAGTGTCTTTGTCGTGCCTAATCCCACCATCACTCCATTCTATTCGTCCACTCATCTCCTGGGGATGCTATGGATTGCCTTTAAAAATAAGTGGTGGTCCAAAAAAAGCTTCTCGGTGTGGCGATCTTGCCGGTAGTGAAGTGCTTCTCGGTGAAAAGGCTCCCTTTGTAGTGGTCTCATCTCTCTCTCTCTCTCTCTCTCTCTCTCTCTCTCTCGTTCTTCTTTTGTTTTTGGTTATTTCATATTTGTAAAGTTTGTGTTGCCAAGATACGAGATGTTTCTGGAACGATTATATACATCGTTGAATTGTATGTTTATGTTCTTGCAAATGGCGGTGGTTCGTTTTTTGTGGTGGTTTATTTTACTATATTTATTTCTTTTTGTTTATGGTAACAGCAACAATTGTTATGATAATTTTGCAAAAATAACCCCATGAAAAACATGATCGATTTGAATATGCACCAAATTCAGAAATTTTTTTTCATGGTAATATTGCAAAAATATTGAATGATACATGTTTCAACTTTAATCTACCATGAATGCTGAACAAATTAACTTTTCATTTGTTAACTTACCATGAAATTCAAATAAACTAACCATGAAACCTGTTTTTATGGAATAAATAAAGTTGGAGGGCTTCAATTTTACATTACATATTGACTTGTGACTTCCAAGTGTATATCCACCATGGCGGACTTCCAAGTTTAGATTTTCCATTCATGCTATAATATGTGAAATTAACTACTCCCTCCGTCCCCTTTTAAATGTCCTACTTCGTAATTCCAACTTATTAAAAAGACATCATCATTATACCTTTCACATCAACTTTTTCCTCCACTTTCCCACTTACCCATCATCATTACACTTTTACTCACTAACTTTTTAAAATGGAATCTACTTTTAGGGGCAAAATAGAAAATTCACCAACTTTTACCCACTAACTTTACAAAGTGAACACTTATTAAGGGACAGCCCAAAATGGAATACCGGACTCTAAAAAAGGGACGGAGGGAGTATGAAATTTAAGTAAATTAACCATGAAACATTGTTTGAACATGAAATCCACCATGATTGCCGAACACTTCACCAATCATGGTGTGATCAACTTACCATGAAATTCAAGAAAATTAATTTTGATTCCTAAGCACCTTACTAGTAACATGTGAAACTTACCATTAAATTCAAGTATTTTAACAATGAAATCAGTTTGAACTTGATAAATCTACCATGATTTCTTAACTCTATACCAATCATGGTGTAAACTTACCATGAAATCTAAGTTAATTAACCACGATTTCTGAACACTTTATCAATTATATGTGAACGTATTGCATGTATATACTCGTTTGAAAATAAATTTTCATTTGAACACATTGGAAATGGAGTTTGTGGGATTGGTATCTACCCCAAGTATGTTTTAAAGTTACTAATAAGCCTTTAATGTTTCCGTAATTGATGGGTGTTAATCCATATCAAATCCCACTAATGTAGGTATAATATACGGGCCTATATGTATGGATATTTAATGAATCCCACTAATGTAGGTATAATATACAGGCATATATGTATGGATATGTATGCATATCTCATTAAAGGGCAAAAGAGGGAATCACACACTAAGAGGATGAGAACATAAGTATAAAAAGTGGGCGGGATGATTTCGTACGTGGGATAGATAAAGAGGATGAATATTTAAAAATTCCACATATAATTGGAGCCAATAGTTAATGAGAAAAAGACAACAACTGTAATACCAAGTTAACTTACCCCAGCTCCTCCTGCTCCTCTTGCGCTCTCTTTTGCTCCTTCAAAAGTAGCCCCACCGTCTCCCGAAGTCGCTCCAGCTCCACCTGCTCTCTCTGTTGCTCCTCCCGAAGTAGCTTCATCTCATATTGAACTTTTCTCAGCTCCTCATCTGCCATAATAGGAAGAGGGCCTCCGGTCATCTATATATAATCCTGCACAGTGTAGTGTGTGGGACACACCTACATTGTGAGTGTAAGTGTTTATGTCTATGGATGTGGTGATAGAATTTTTGGATTCCCGTAGTCGACTTAATTCAACCAAAAAAAGAAGAAAGCACCTGCAGTTAGAATCGATAGAATATCGTAATAATACACCTATTTCTCTTAACAGCACCAAACTAGCAAGTTAGCTTGTGACCTGAGGCAATTGCTTGCGAGTAGTGGGCAGAACAAGGTGTAAAATTATTGATGGGGACATTTAGGTCTTATTTGCATGATTGTTCATCTTTTTTGGCTCATTGGACAAATATCTAGGGGACCAAAAAGGTAAATAAGCCCCACTTTTCCGTTAAAAATTTCGATGCCGTTAATAATCGGACCAAATGAGTTGCAATCAGGAAGTTGAGAGATGAAATATGCGATTTCAATAATTTATGGGCCAAGTAGACAAAATGTGTATAGTTTAGGGGATACTAGCATAAAAAAACTCGGTAGGTATTATGTTTTTTTTTTGTTTTTGTTTTGTTGAAATGGGTTGGTACTAACCGTATTATGTTAAAGTGTAGGTATAACTTGATCAAGGACGAAATAAACTTCGGAGTGTACTTTTAGATGGTGGGAAGATAATCAGAAGAGTTCGATCATGGGTGCCTTCAAAGGCGTTGGGAGGGTTTCAGGCTAAATCTTTTAATCCTATTCATCATCGGATGAAACAAGCAAATGAACAGATTAATTAATTAGCTCCATATATATTGTTCATTTGGCTTTTAAGTTTAATTATGTTGTAGTAATCTCAAAGGTTTCAAGAACTGAGGTTAGAGTAGCTCATGCTCTTGGCCAAATCTATAATCGCTCATGTTTAGTAATATTAATCTTATGTTTGTGGTTTGATAAAAAATAAATAAAAAAACTTACCTGCCTGCAAGTGGTTATACCTCTCCCTTGTGTTCCTCGCCTCCACATCCCTCTCCGTGTCTCTCTCCATCTTCTCAATCTCCTCCTTACTCAACCTCCCTGTATCAGTCGTAATCGTCATCTCATTCTTCACCCCCGTCGTCTCATCCTCGGCCATCACAATCAAAACCCCATCTGTATCTATCCTGAAAACCACTTTGATCTGCAGAACCCGCCTAGGCGCAGGGGGAATTCCAGTTAACTCTAATTTCCCCAATAGATTATTTTTCTTAGCCCTCCTCCTTTCCCCTTCATAAACCTGAATCAAAACCCCTAGCTCATTATCCGAAAACGATGAGAAAATATGCTCTTTCTTATTTGGAATCGCCGTGTTTCTTGGAATCACAACACTCATAAACCCACCCTCCACTTCTAACCCCAAACTAAACGGCGTTACGTCGAGCACCAACAAGTCTTGCACCTTCTCATTCCCTTCGCCGTTTATAATTGCCGCCTGTACCGCAGCCCCGTATGCCACGGCCTCATCTGGGTTAATACTCTTACAAAGCTCTTTCCCATTGAAAAATTCCTGCAGTAATTGTTGTATCTTCGGAATCCGGGTGGACCCACCCACAAGGACAACATCGTGAACCAAACTCTTATCGATTTTCGCATCGCGAAGGCATTTCTCGACCGGCTCCATACACTTTCTAAACAAACCCATGTTCAATTCCTCGAACATTGCGCGAGTAATTTTTGGGTAAAAATCGATCCCTTCGTGTAACGAATCCAGCTCTATTGTCGTCTGAGTAGCCGACGACAGATTCCGTTTCGCTCTCTCACAAGCGGTTCTCAACCGCATCAACGCCCTCGCGTTTCCGCTCATATCCTTCTTGTACCTTCTCTGGAACTCTGCCACGAAATGATTCACCAATCTGCTATCGAAATCCACCCCACCCAAGTGGGTATTTCCTGCCATAGTTTTCACTTCAAAAATCCCCTCTTCGATAGTCAAAATCGAAACATCAGTACTCCCTCCACCCAAGTTAAAAATCAGTACATTCTGCTCCCCTTTTCTTGAACCCTTGTACAAGCCGTACGCAAGCGCAGCCGCAGTCGGCTCGTTAATAATCCTCTTGACATTCATACCTGACATCGCTCCTGCGTTCTTCGTCGCCTGCCTCTGTGCGGCGTTGAAATACGCCGGGACTGTAATCACGGCGTCTTTCACCGATTGCCCCAGATAATTCTCCGCCGTTTCCCTCATCTTCACCAAGACCATGCTCGATATCTGTTCGGCGGAGAATTTCTTCTCTTCGCCTTTGAAGTTGACGACGATCATGGGTTTGTCGCCAGGACCCGGAGTAACTTTGAAGGGCCAGAGTTTGATGTCGGATTGGACGGAGGGGTCGGAGAACCGCCGGCCGATGAGGCGTTTGACGTTGAAAACTGTGTTTTGTGGGTTCATGGCGACTTGGTTTCTGGCCGAGTCGCCAACCAGGCGCTCGGTGTCGGTGAAGGCGACGTAGGAAGGGGTGGTCCGATTGCCTTGGTCGTTCGGGATAATTTCGACTCGGTCGTTTTGCCACACCCCGACGCAGCTGTACTTCGTGCCGAGGTCGATTCCGATTGCCTTATTACTAGTAGCCATTGTTTTGGAAATGGAACTACTAGTACCTGTTTTTGAAATGGAATGGAACTGCCACTAATCGTTTGGGCTTTTTTTGATAGGGAGTGAGAGAATGTAAAATGTTTGTCTTGTGAAGTGTCAAAAATTAAGAAAACAGAAGAACGTTTTTCATATAGGAAAAAATTCAAAATACCCCCCAACCTTTACACCAAAATTCAATTAGACTCCCAACCTTTTAAAAACTTCAATTTTACTCCCAACGTTATCTTCCGTTAATCAAAACGCCCCCTTCCGTCCGAATGACTAACGGATTTCGTTAAAGCCTCCGTTAAATATCGTCCCGATCGAATTTTGATGATCCGAGCCGCTCAATGTGTTCAAAACGTGATTTTAAAGATATCTGCGAGAAATCAACAAAAAAAATCACCGGGATAGGCTTCATCTGAACAGTTTTTTGTTGAATAGTTCAATAAAAAAACTGTTCAGATGAAGCCCTTCCCGATCATTTTTTTTTATTGATTTTTCGCGGGTACCCTTAAAATCACGTTCTAATCACATTGAACGGCTCGGATCATCGAAATTTGATCGGAAAAGGGAGGTGCATACCGAAGCAAAATTCGGACGTCCGGACTTGAACAAAATCCGGATCGATCCGCACCTCTCCTTTCCCGATCGAATTTCGATGATCCGAAATTCAATTAAAAAAACTGTTCAGATGAAGCCCTTCCCGGTCATTTTTTTTGTTTATTTCTTGCAGGTACCCTTAAAATCACGTTTTGAACACATTGAGCGGCTCGGATCATCGAAATTCGATCGGGACGCTATTTAACGGAGCTTTTAACGAAATCCGTTAGTCATTCGGACGGAAGAGGGCGCTTTGATTAACAGAAGATAACGTTGGGAGTAAAATTGAAATTTTTAAAAAGTTGGGAGTCTAATTGAATGTTGGTGTAAAGGTTGGGGGGTATTTTGAATTTTTCCCTTTCATATACATAGAGATGTTACATACTTCCTCCGTCCCATTTTTATTGTCCATTTTCGTTTTTCGTGTCGTTCTTTCAATGCTTATATATTCCAATATGAATCTCCAAAACTATGCAATATGGATCTTGTTTAATAGTTCTCGATTAGATCTATAATACAAAATTTTTAAATTTATGAAAAACATTGTAGATTGGGAGATATAAGTGTTGAAAGAACGACACGAAAAACGAAAATGAACAATAAAAATGAGACGGATGGAGTAATTGATTGCCTAAACTAAAGGACAAGAGTCATGGAAAAAATACAAGGAAAGCTAAGCTAAAGACTTGGGCTATCTAGCTGTAAAGTGGGAAACTAAGCAAAAGTATTCTCCATTAGCTGTAAAGTGGGAAACAAAGCAAAAGTATTCTCCATTACAAGAAGGAATCCCGGGAAATTATTTTCCATTAACACTCCCCCTTAAGGTGGAGCGTGTATGTGAATAACGCCCAGCTTGCGAATCAGGACATGAAAAGGATCCTTGCCAAGAGGTTTAGTGAAAATGCCAGCCAGTTGAGCGGAAGAAAATATGTAGCGAGGTGCGATGAGATTGGACTGAATTTTTTCGCGAACAAAATGGCAATCGATCTCAATGTGCTTGGTATGCTCGTGGAACATTGGATTGTTGGCAATATGCAACGCAGCTTGATTATCCCAATACACAGTAATAGGAGCAGGCTGTGGAACTTCAAGATCCAAAAATAAGCTTTTCAACCATTGTAATTCAGAAGTTAAAGTCGCGATGGCTCTATATTCAGCTTCAACGGAAGAGCGAGAAATAGTAACTACTTCTTAGTTTTCCATGAAAGGATATTAGAGCCAAGAAAAGTGCAATAACCAGTAGTGGAGCGACTAGTTTCGGGACAACTAGCCCAATCAGAATCACAATAGCCTTGTAAGTCAAGAGAACTATAAGAGGAGAGAAAAATTCCTTTACCAATAGAACCTTTCAAATAACGGACTAATCGATAAGCAGCATCCATATGAGCACTACGCGGAGAGTGCATGAATTGACTGAGGATATTTACCACATAGTTGATGTCGAGCCGCGTGACAGTGAGGTAAATGTGGCGACCCACGAGACGGCGGTAAGAAGTAGGGTCAGGCAATAAAGTACCATCCGTAGCGGATAAGCGCAAATGTTGCTCCATGGGAAAAAGGGAAACGCGACCTCCAATTAAGCCAGTGTCTGAAAGAATATCATGTATATATTTGTGCTGGGAAAGAAAAATCCCTTTGTGGGATCGAGCCACCTCAATGCCAAGAAAATATTTCAATTTGCCTAGATCCTTGATGGAAAAATGGCGTTGGAGGAAATGCTTTATACGTTGAATGCCCAACTCATTATTGCCTGAAATAATTATGTCATCAACATATGCCAAAACAAATAACTGAGAATCACCTCGTTTGATAGTGAACAGAGAATAGTCGGCCTTAGATTGAGTGAAACCACTATCCAATAAGGCGGATGAAAATTTAGCAAACCATTGTCTGGAGGCCTATTTTAAACCATAAATGGATTTGTTTAAACGGCAAACTCTTGTCTCCCTCTTTCGAGCAAAACCAAGTGGTAGTGTCATATAAACTTCCTCCTCTAAGTCACCCTGCAGGAAGGCATTATTAACATCCATTTGATAGAGGGGCCACCCTTTAATGGCGGCAAGGGAAAGAAGGGCACGAACTGTGACGTGCTTAGCGATAGGAGCAAATGTATCATGGTAATCCAATCCTTCAACTTGAGTGAAACGTTTAGCCACCAAACGGGTTTTGTAGCCACAATTCCCATTACCCATACCCCTCCAGAGAACACTCCCACATCCAGCCCCACTCCAATTGAACCAATATCATCTGACCTAATAACACCAACAGAAGTTTCAGAACCCACTATTCCAGTGCTGCCCGCCACCGTTAGAGGCAGATTTTGGTGTTCTCCTCATTGGAGAAAACAAAAGAACCTTTTTCATATATATAGAGATGTTACATAATTGTTTGCCTAAACTAAAGGACAAGAATCATGGAAAAAATACAAGGAAAGCTAAGTTAAAGACTAGGACTATCTAGCTGTAAAATGGGAAACAAAGCAAAAGTATTCTTCATTACAAGAAGGAATCCCGGGAAATTATTCTCCATTAACAGGAAGTAATCCGAGGAAGGTGACGTTTGGAAGGTGAGTATGCATAGGAAACTGGAAAGAGAATTCGACAAACACCGACAGATTAGAGGAAACGCCACCGGTTGAGGGAGACGTACCAGAGTTTCTTGAACCAGTTCAATGAATGCCATAATGTCCTTACTCCTTACCATTCCAATATTTCTTGGACTAGTTCCATGAATTACTTAAGATCTTCTGATGTCCAAAAATGGCTAGACTCACAAGAGTTAAAGTTCTCAATTCCGTATCAGTAAGAGTATCGTTTTCCAACAGACTGATGTATATTTCGTTACCGTTCCGAATTAAGAGCATCCACAATAAAATAATCAAAAGTTGTCATATCATCTTTTGGTTATCCATTTAAAATGTTCCTAGCAATGTTGATGTCCTGTCATATGACATAATCAAAATTAAATAATCAAAACTTGCCACATCACCTTTTCAACTTTGAAAAATCTAAAAATTGTCACCATATAAAATAATTTAAAAAAAATAGTTTTCAAACTAATAAAAATAGATTATTAGAAATAGAAAATAATTTTTTTTGAATTGATGGGTGTACTTGATTGAGAGAATATGAGGACCACTAAATTTGGTTATTGGTAAGAGCATCCCCATTGTAATAAGTAAATGAGTGTGGATAAACAAATTTAACAACAGTACTCAAAAAACACCTCATATTGTAATAAACAAAGTTATAAGTCTTTTAGCAAATAATCAAATTTCACTCATTCCATAACCAAATTTAACAACTTTTATCAATAACCAAAACTCAAAACTCAATAACTAAAAAACACACCACATTGGAATCTTCTCATCGAGACAAATAATTTGGTGTGGTCGGGTGCGTGATTGGAACTCGTTTGCGATTGGACAAATGTGCATTGTGTATTGTTGGTTTTTTTTTTTTTGGTTAGAGATGCAAAAATAATCAATGTGGATGTAGAGGTTGTTAAGTTTAAATATGGACTAAATGGATAATCAAATGCTGATGTGACACATTTTGGTTATTGATTTTGATTATTACCATTGCAGATCGATGCTCTAAAAGGTTACTAGTTTTGATTATCCAAATGCCAAAATTTGATGAATTGCTAAGAGTTTGTTAAGTTTAGTTATGCCACTGTGAGCACTTTTTTAAGAAAACATTGCTAACTTTAACAACCTTATGATTTTGGTTATTCCATTGTGTATGCTCTAAACGCAACATATATTTTTGATATTTTTAAGGAGGTGTTGAAGCCAAGACAAAAAAATTTAATGCCACAACAATATGTATTTCTGGACATTGTACCCTCAACATTTCTTTCTCGAGTAAAGTTTTCAGATTTCTTCCAATTTTAATCTTTGCTGAGTACTGACCCACTGCTATTTTTTGATCACATCTACCTCCCACTGCTGTAAACTATTTCTATAGTTCGTCGCGGTGGCCTGAGCTCCGGCGGTGGTGGTTCGGCTGCCTTCTCTCTCTCCATATGATGTGTATGGATTCGTAATATTGTTCTTAACTTGTTAAAGATACAATTGTGGGTGTTTACGAAAAGTTATTTTGACAGATTTTTAGATTCTAACTTTTAAAAATTAGTTCAGAATATTTGGCAAAAATAAGTTCCACAAAACTGATTTTTAGAATTTACAACTTTTGAGAACCTGAAAAAAGAAATAAATTCTCAAAATTTTGAAACTGTGTTTTGGTAGCTTCTAAGATTTTGCAACATAAATTTCAAAAAATGAAAGAAATTCTCACAATCTCGCAGCTACAATAAACATGTTTTAACTTTTACTAAAATCCGGAATCTAAAATCTACAGCAGAATCTAAAGCTAAAGTTTAAAATTTGTATCCCCAATTATTGCAAACCCGCCCAATAATAATAATAAAAAAGAAGTCGGATTTGTAAATTTTGGAAGGTACCGGTCAATACCCAAAGGTACTGGATAATACCAGACTACTTATAAATTTTTGTTTTCTTCAAGTACTGGACGGTAACTAACAAATACCGGATTACTTTTTATTTTCATTTTTAATAGATGTGTATATTATACTAATGAATTCTTTTACGAGAGAAAAAATACTAATAGCGATAAATTCAAAATGGAACTCAGTATCTCACCGGTACCGGTACGTACCATACTAGTAGAAAACCAGTATTCTAGCCGGTACGGCATTCAGAATCTTGGCACACAACTTGTATGACACAAGTGAACTCATCCATCAAATTTTTGTAGAAAATTTAGCTAAGTACAATTTTGGAGATAGGCCCAAAACTGGACAAAAGTGAACACCCAAAACCTGGACACGAAGTACAAACTACTCTCTCTCTCTCTCTCCCTCTCTGGGAAAACTCGAACGAACTGCAATACAGTGGTGGCTACAAGTGCCGATCCCAAAAAAAAAAAACACACAATGGCAGCAAGTAACAAGGCAATCGGAATCGACCTCGGCACGAAGTACAGCTGCGTCGGGGTGTGGCAAAACGACCGAATCGAAATCATCCCAAACGACCAAGGCAATCGAACCACCCCTTCCTCCGTCGCCTTCACCGACACCGAGCGCTTAATCGGCGACGCCGCCAAGAACCAAGTCGCCGTGAACCCGCAAAACACCGTTTTCAATGCCAAACGCCTCATCGGCCGCCGCTTCTCCGACCCCTCCGTCCAATCCGACATCAAACTATGGCCCCTCAAAGTAAAGTCCTGGCCCCAACGACAAACCCATGATCATCGTCGATTTCAAAGGCGAAGAGAAGCGATTCGATGTCGAGCAGATATCGAGCATGGTCTTCATGAAGATGAGGGAAACGGCAGAGAATTTTCTGGGGCAATCGGTGAAAGACGTCGTGATTACGGTCCCGTCAAGATTCAACAATTCACAGCAGCAGGCGACGAAGGACGCCGGAGCGATTTCGGGTTTGAATGTTATGAGGATTATTAACGAGCCGACCGCGGCTGCGATTGCGTACGGATTGGACAAGGAGAACGGTTCAAGAAATAAGGAGCAGCAGGTTGTGCTGGTTTTTGACTTGGGTGGAGGGAGTACTGATGTTTCGATTTTGACTATGGAAGAAGGGGGTTTTGAAGTGAAAGCTATGGCGGGGGATACCCACTTGGGCAGGGTGGATTTCAATAGCAGAATGGTGAATCATTTCGTGATGGGGTTTCGGAGGAAGCACAGGAAGGATGTGAGCGCGAACACGAGGGCGTTGATGCGGTTGAGAACTGCTTGTGAGAGAGCAAATCGGACTCTATCGTCGGCTACTTAGACGACGATAGAGCTTGATTCGATACACGAAGGGATCGATTTTTACAGGAAAATTAGTCGCGCAAGGTTCGAGGAATTGAACAGGGATTTGTTTAAAAAGTGTATGGAGCCGGTCGAGAAATGCCTTCTTTTCGATAAGAGTGTGGTTCATGAGGTTGTCCTTGTGGGTGGGTCCACCCAGATTCCGAAGATAGAACAATTACTAAGGAATTTTTCAATGGGAAAGAGCTATGAAAGAGAATTAACCCAGATGAGGCCGTGGCATACGGGGCGGCGGTACAGGCAGCGATTTTAAACGGCGAAGGGAACGAGAAGGTGCAAGACTTGTTATTGCTCGATGTAACGCCGTTTAGTTTGGGGTTAGAAGGGGAGGGTGGGGTTATGACTGTTTTTATTCCAAGAAACACAATGATTCCAACTAAGAAACAACACATTTTCTCGACATTTTCAGATAATCAGCCAGGAGTTTTGATTCAGGTTTATGGAGGGGAAAGAGTGAGGACTAAATGGAATTTTGGTCGTGTCGGGGGAGGATGAGGCGGCGGGGGTGAAGAATAAGATTACGATTACGAACGACAAAGGGAGGTTGAGTAAGGAGGAGATCGAGAAGATGGTAACGCAGAGAGGTATTGAGTCTGAGGACAAAGAGGTGAAGAGGAAGGTGGAGGCGAGGAGCGCGATGGAGAATTAGGAAGTAGTAAAATCATTTCAACTAAATAGGAGTAACGTATCTTTTTTTCGAGCAAACTCTTGGGAGTATTACATTGATGAAGCAGTTTTGAATCTGGCGCCGACCTGATCCTGCAAAACAGAGCTGAAGCTTAAGTCACCGGTGTGGTGGCGTGCCAACCACCCTTCGATGCCAAAGTCAGTATAGAACTTGCTATATGGTAGGAGAATTAAGGTTCTCGGTTGTGAGGGGTGCATACCTTTATTGGAGTTCTACCGTTACTTTTATAGGCATTTGATAGGAGGTTGAGTCCTAGTAGGACTATACCCCGGGGATTTTGGATCGCCTTAACGAGGTGGGTGGAGTCCTGCCTTAGCTGGAACTCCACGAGCACCCTGCTTTAGCACATCTCCCACCATCAGGTATTTTGCAGCTCTGATTTTGAGCTGCCTAGCTTTGACATTATCGTCTGGTAGTGTTCCGTTCGTTATGTAATCGATTATGGGACCTGCCCATGAATTATTGTAGTCGATAGCTTGTACCTGTACGTCTAGGGCACAGATGCTAGGTAGCTCCAAATATCGTATCGGTGTATTTGGTGGGATAGCACCTTCTTTAGCCGTGGCCAGCTTTGACAAGTAATCAGCTTCCATGTTCTCCTCCCTTGGGATTCTGACAATGCTGAAGCTTTGTAGCTTTGTAATCTGGGTTTTTACTTTATCCAAGTACTTCTGCATTACTTCTTCCTTCACAGTATATTCGCCTAGGACTTGTCCTACTTCCAACTGTGAATCACTTTTGGCCAACACATGGTTAGCACCGACGGCCTTAGCCAGGTCCAAACCAACTACGAGAGCTTCATATTCAGCCTCGTTGTTGGTCGCTTTGAATCAAACCTGAGCGCATAGCTTAGGCGTTGCCCTTTTGGGGAAGTTAGAACTAAACCAGCTCCGCTTGCTTCTCTGGTTGTCGATCCATCCACCTGTAGGATCCAAGGTTTAGGTTCTTCCTTGGGGAGCTCCTCTGGTTCTGGATACGTGTACTCCGCAAGGAAATCTGCAAGTACTTGAGCTTTAATGGCGATCCGAGGCTTATACTCTATATCAAATTCACCAAGCTCTATCGACCATTGAATTAGCCGGCCTGAAGTTTCTGGACAGTGGAGAATTCTTCGAAGTGGTTGATCCGTTAGTACCTTGATTGAGTGGGCTTGAAAGTATGGCCGTAGCCTTCTAGCTGCTATTACCATAGCAAAGGCTATCTTTTTGGCTCTGGGATATCTTAGCTCAGTTCCTCGCAACACCCTACTGATGTAGTGTACTGGGAGCTATGTCCCCTGCTCCTCCCTTAGCAAGACTGCGCTGACAGCGTAAGGGGAGACAGCAAGGTACAAGAATAGAACCTCCCCCTCTTGGGTCCTACTAAGCAATGGCGGAGACGTCAAGTATTCCTTTAGCTGGTCAAAAGCTGCTTCTTCTGTAGTAGTCCATTCAAAGGCTTTTTTCAAAACCTTAAAGAACGTTTGACACTTATCGGTTGCTCGGGAGATGAACCTGCTTAGAGCTGCGACTCGTCCCGTTAGCTTCTGGACCTCCTTAATGTTCTGAGGCGATCTCATAGTGAGTATGGCCTGAATCTTCTCAGGGTTTGCTTCGATTCCTCTTTGGGATACCATAAAGCCCAGGAATTTCCCTGAGGAGATTCCAAGAGCACATTTTGTTGAGTTGAGCTTCATGTTATATCTTCTGAGGACGTGAAAGGTTTCTTCCAAATCTGCTATATGATCTCGTGCCTTGGCACTTTTGACCAGCATGTCATCAACGTATACTTCTACGTTGCGCCCAATCTGTTGCTTGAACATTTTGTTGACCAGCCTTTGGTATGTTGCCCCTGCGTTCTTAAGACCGAAAGGCATCACTCTGTAGCAATATAGTCCCCGATCGGTAATGAACGAAATTTTCTCTTGGTCTTCTTTATGCATTTGGATTTGATTATATCCTGAAAATGCATCCATGAAGGTGAGAAGCTCGTGCCCAGCTATAGAATCCACCAAGGAGTCAATCCTTGGTAGAGGAAAGCTATCCTTTGGACATGCTTTATTGAGGTCCGTGAAGTCTACACACATTCTCCATTTGCCATTGGACTTCTTTACCATAACCACGTTGGCTAGCCAATCGGGATAGAGAACTTTGCGGACGGATTTCACTTGTATGAGCTTTTCTACTTCTTTGGCTGCGGCTTCATTTCTTTCTGGAGCGAAAGTCCTTTTCTTCTGTTTGACAGGGCGAATGGTGGGATCCACGTTGAGCTTGTGAGATATGACCCTTGGGTCAATCCTTGGTATGTCCTCGTGGGACCATGCAAAGACATCTCTGTTCTTTCTTAAGAATTGCAGCAGCTCCGTTCTTGCTACTGAGCTCAGCCCTGTTCCAATCCTTACTGTTTTACCAGGTTGCCCTGGTTCTAGGGATTCTTCCACGAGTTCTTCCACGAGCTCTCCATGTTGGAGCTTCTCTTCATCTCGAGTGTCTAGACTTTCTACATTCATAGTAATGTTATCCCCCCTGAATGAGGTGACGTAACATTCCCGTGCTGCTTTCTGATCTCCCCTGATGCTAGCAATTCCTTCCGGCGTTGGGAACTTTATCATCAAATGATATGTGGAGATTATCACTCCAATTTTATTCAGAGTTGTCCTCCCCAGTATCGCGTTGTATGCTGAAGGACAGTCAACTACTATGAAATCCACCATGGGTGTAATTTGACTTCCTTCTTCCCCCATGGTAATTGGCAGGGCTATTTGACCAGCGGGATAAACGGGCGTACCTGCAAATCCAACTAGTGGAGATGTCATGGGCCTTAGCCTTTCTCGTCCCACCTTTAGTTGGTCATATGCATGGAGATAGAGGATGTCAGCCGAGCTTCCACTGTCAATCAGTACCCTACGTGTAAGGTAGTTTGCTATGACAATGGTTATAACCAGTGGGTCATCGTGGGGGATCTGGACTCCCTTGACATCTTCTTCTAAAAAAATGATGGGTATTTCCTCTTTTTTCTGGAATTTGTTTGGACGGCCAATCGTATTGACCTCCAGGTATTCATCCGTTCTTAGTTTCCTGAGGTGCACTTTTCTAGCATTGCTAGATTCTCCTCCTCCGGCAAATCCCCCATGGATGACCTTGATCTCTCCGATGGGACCTGACCGGTGTGTCGTGCCGTCTCTACCCTCTTTGCTTGTATCTTCTCTTCTGGATGGTTTTTGGTGCTTCTTCGTTACGAAACGTTGGAGCCTCCCTCTTTGGATCAGATCTTCGATCTGCTGTTTTAGGTCGATACAATCGTCAGTGTTGTGACCGTGGTCTTTGTGGAATCTGTAGTATTTGTCCTTAGCTCTCCTATTAGGATCAGTCCTTAACTTTCCGGGCCACTTGAGGTCCGGATCGTCCTGTAGGTTGCTAAGGATTTGTTCTGCCGTAGCTATGAGCGGTGTGAACTGCTTGTACCGGCCTTGGGGTGGTCCTCCTGCTCCTCCTCGTTTTGGGGAAGATCTTGAGTCCACCTTCTTGTTCTTTGGTTCCCCTCCCGCCTTGCGAGTGGACTCTCTCCTTTTCTTATCAAGGGGAGGAAATTCGCCAACATGTGATGGCCCTGCTTGGGGATCAAAGCCATCACGTGTGCGCCTGGCGTAAACAGCTTCCTCTACATTCATATGTTTCTGAGCTCTAAGCATAAGCTTTGCTAGAGTTTTGGGTGGCTCTTGAGATAAGAGGTATAGAAATTGTCTTGAATATAGTCTAGCTATATATGCAGTTATGCTCACGCTGTCGTCAGCTTCGTCAATCTGAACCACCTATTTGTTGAATCTAGTGGTGTACTCTCTTAACGACTCCCATCTTCCTTGTTTCACTGTTAAGAGGTGTGTTACTGGTTTGCCGTAGCGTTGACCAGCAATGAAGTAGCTTACAAATCTCGTGCTGAGCTCTTTGAAACTACGTATGCTTCCTGGTGGGAGTTTGTTAAACCATGCTCGAGCACTTCCCTTGAGGGTAACAAGGAATGCACGACACATTACCTCATCTGGTACCGCTTGTAGATGCATCAAGGATTTATACGTTTCCAGGTGATCCAATGGGTCCGTGGAACCATTGAATGTTTCCAACTGGGGCATCTTGAATTTCCTGGGGAGCGGCAGCCCCATGACTTCAGACGTGAAAGGTGAATCCGTATTCTTCACCAACTCTTCCACCGTAGCGGGAGTTTGTGCTTTAATGTGTTTCATCAATCTGTCAATCTGGTCTTGCATCTTGTGCAAGGCCTCTTGATCATGGGGGAACTTTTCTGTAAGCGGCTTACCGCTCTTCCTTCGATTTTGGCTTTCCTTCTCACTGGACTCACATTTTTCTCCGTCATCCTCTTCGTCCAATCGAGTATGTCGTGAATTTAGGATGCTTGGCTCGGAGATTTGCTTTCGCAAATCCGCGTTTTCTTGCATCGCAGTTTGTAACCCTTGGGTCAACGTCTTTATCTGCTCCTGCATCTGAGCAAACGCCTCAGGGGTCATCTGATCAGCCCCGATTCTGAGTGTCGCGGCGGCCTTGGCTGCTTCCGCCGCCTTGGCGGCTTTGTCGGCAACTAGGGCGGCCTTGGTTGTTTCAGCGGCCTTGGCAGCCTTGGCGGCGACGGCAGTGCCCGTTTGTGGGGGGTCTGAAGCCATTGTTGTTTTGTTTGATCAAGTCTCTACCATACAAAACTGTTCACCGTAAGGAAAAAGTCGTTTCCCACAGACGGCGCCAGCTGATGAAGCAGTTTTGAATCTGGCGCCGACCTGATCCTGCAAAACAGAGCTGAAGCTTAAGTCACCGGTGTGGTGGCGTGCCAACCACCCTCCGATGACAAAGTCAGTATAGAACTTGCTATATGGTAGGAGAATTAAGATTCTCGGTTGTGAGGGGTGCATACCTTTATTGGAGTTCTACCGTTACTTTTATAGGCATTTGATAGGAGGTTAAGTCCTAATAGGACTGTATCCCAGGGATTTTGGATCGCCTTAACGAGGTGGGTGGAGTCCTGCCTTAGCTGGAACTCCACGAGCACCCTGCTTTAGCATGGGATCCTAATCCGATGATAACAATGATTATGATTAGCATTTTATGCTTATCTTACCGACTTCTCTTCCCTTATCCAGTAGGATTTAGGTTTATTAGAGTGGTATCTTGATGGAAATGAGCATATTTCGTGAATATTACTCATCCTGTTTTAGCTTAGTGTCAGAGCTGGTCCTTAGACCTTATTCCAGCTCTGTCTTATGGGCGTAGCTTGCATCTTCTTATTTTATCGTAGGTGGTGCTCTCTGGGGGGGGGGCCTGGGCGAAGCTGACTTCTACTCCCCAGGTCCGCACTTCTTGCTGAGCTGGCCTTGCCAGATTTATCCTACTTATCATACATCAATTACATATCTTAAAGGGGTCAAATTTGCTTGTAGGAATGCTTCACCGAGATACGAGGATCCCTATGTGTAGGCAGCTGCGATGAGAGATTCTGAGTATCTTCCATCACCTAATAGTACAATGTTCTCTGAAGTTTATTCTATCCTTGTGTCAAGAATCAGAGCTCAAGTTGGGAGAGATATTTGGATTCAAGTTCCTCGGGTTGCATTTGCTCCCGTTAGCATTCTGCTTCTCCCTCTCATAATATGTTTTGCTCTACTTATGAAATCCTAACAATTTAAGCTTTTAGGACTACTGATAACTAACACCTTGGTCTACATGTTTCCTATTGTACAGATGTTATAGTTTAATTTTCGTAATATATGAAACTCTTTTCCGATTAAAAAGAAACTTAACAACTTGATCCAGTTATACCTACACCTTGACATAGTAAAAATAACCTCCTGGTATATGGTCAATTTCAACGTTAATGGTACTTAAAAATAAATATGTGGCCTAGCTACGGGATCTCATAATCCAATTGGGAATGAAACTAGCCCTAATATAGTTTGAGCTTCGCTAGGTACACCATTCAAACACCACCCAACAATGTGAGGTTTCACAACATATTTCGACAATATGAGCCGTTCATTCTGTAGCTGTAACAAAAAGGAACGGAAGGCCTTAGAAGAAGTGAGAATATGCTTAGAAAAACAACAGCTTGCTCGTTCAAATAAGCACAACATAAAGATCAAAGTTATGTACTATATTCTATCAAGATTAGATACCCAAATAAATCAAACCAGAAATGTCAGGAGACTCCATCAAATCAATAAATCGCCCCATGTTGATGTAGAATCACATTAAAAAAAAAAAAAACTCTTTGCTCTCACCGACAGATTGCATAACATTTGACAAGAAATGCATCTCGAAACATTCATTTTGAATCAAAATTGTAAGATAATAAAAAGGGCGTACCCAGTGCACAAAATAAGTAAAGACCACAGATATCCAAAGTTCAAAACTTATATATTTGCTTGACAGAAGAGCTCAGAGTACATATCAAAAAACACCAGAAGTTTCTTTCACCTTCACTGTATGAATCATAAACAACAGGTACAGCCGGGTTCAGGTTAAGGCGGACAGCCTAGCAAATAAACATCCACAAGAATTAGTTTCTTTTCTTGTAAGGGCTGCTCACCCTACAAAAGGGCCCGGGGCTTTGAAGAGCCCTAGATGTAAGGGGTTCTTGAACAGTTGAACCTATTAACTGAATTCTCTCTTATTCTCTCGTGAAGCAAATTGAATCATAAACTGTTAGATTCAGGAAATCATCCTAAAATAGTGACTTGTGCAGTACCTTTTTCCCCTACGAATGCCATGGTTCCTACAGGAGAGCTGCATTGGAGGGCAAATTTATCACAAACCTCTTCGAAATGGTTGTTATTCTCCTAGCCCTTTTGAGAAAAGATATCAACACTCGCCTGTCTTACTCCTTCAATCTCCAATAAGTTTTTGCGTTGGGGAAAATAAGAGTGGCAACAGAGTGGTACTCGCTCAAGTTCCTAAATTTTAATATCAGTTTGTCATCTGTACATAGAAAACTGGTAAAACCAATCTTGAGGAAACTCAAATCCCTTAGGATTGCATGCCTATTTTTGGACACAATAGAGCCCATGGCCTCATGCAGATGTAACAAAAAGAAACAGAACGCCTTAGAAAAAAGTGTAAATATGCATAGCAAAACAACCGCTTGCTCGTTCAAATAAGGACAACATAAAGGTCAAAGTTATGTACATTCTATTCAGATGATATACCCAAATAAATCAAAGAAATGTCAAGAGGAATAGACTCCATCAAATCAGTAAATCGCCCCATGTCGAAGTAGAATCACATAAAGAACTCTTAGCTCTCACGGACAGATTGCAAGGATGCAAAGCAACACTCACCCAGTAGTTTACAAGGATAACCACAAGAAAGGTTTCACTTCCCTCTTTCACAGAAGTCAAGCTTCAAACCCCTGCCAAAATGTATCAATCCAGCCCAATGAGGCCACAGTCCACTAAAGTACTCCCCGAAATCTACCTCACAACTCACTGAGTAAAATTTGACAAGAAATGCATCTCCAAACATTCATTTTGAATTGAACTAGTAAGATAATAAAACGGGCGTACCCAACCGCACAAAATCAGTAACGACCACAAATATCCAAAGTCCAAAACTTATATTTGCATGACGAAGAGCTCAGAGTGCATATCACTAACCAATTTCACTTTACGATGATCACAATCAAAAACTTCTTGCCACTAAGGCACTAACCAATTTCACTTTACAATTGCAAGCTCAAACAAAATTTCAAGATGGCCCATATCCATATATGCATATGTAATTATGATATTTCAATTAGTGGGCTTGAAAGTGTAAGGCTGTGGGAGTGACAACGGACCTCTTCTGGACTCATTGTCATCCAACAGCCTCTGAAGCCTCTTCTTTGAAGCATACTGTCTGTCAAAATGCTTCACCTGCACAAATTCACACCATCACACACCCACTCTCAAAACCAAACACAAAAAGTGCAGAAAAATGAGAAAATAATAAGGACCCCAAATACTAATTCAAAATGCTTGACACAACACACACAATTGACACAACACACACAAACACACACACACAAACACACGCCACTCTCAAAACCAAGCATAAAAAGTGCAGAAAATAAGTGAACAATAAAAACCCACAAAATATTAATTCAAAATTAAAGAGTTTACCCAAGTGGGTCGACATTGTTTCTCAAACTGAGCCCTAGATTTCTTGCAATCAACCGGGTACAGCAGCCCAACTGAAGCGATCTCGGTGGGTTTCTTGTTCGATTCCTTCTCCAAACACACGTAGAACGCGTCACGAGCCTTTTCCAGTTTGCAATATTCAGAGATTACAAATTAATTTCTGAAGTTATAATAACTGAGATATGTACAAGGATAGACATATGCATACACAGATAAACGTATAATTATATGATCTGAATGAGGAAGAAAGTGGAGAGAAGAAGTACCTTGTAGCAAGCTTGTCTTGCTGCTGAGAGGACGTCGGTGTGGACTGTATCTGGGTTTTTCTGTGCCATCACCAGAGAGAGAGTGAGAGAGAACTTCGTCGAAACCTTTACAACTGTGAAAAGTGAGGCTTGATCCTTGATGAACTGGGTCTCAATTGGGCTGGAGTGGCCCATTTTAAGCCCGTTGGACCAGATCTTGTGATGTAAAGTCGGTTTTGGTGTAAATATATGTAGAGTTGATGGTGGGCCTATCTTACTCCAATGGCAAGAACCACTCTACAAAAAGCCCATATCTGAGCCCAAGCCAATCTAGCCTCTTTTTTTGCTAAGCCAAGAGGGTGGAGGGGGCGACGGGTGACCGGAAATGAAACCCTTCCCTCGAGTGTGACCATAGGGACTCCAAACCCGTGGCAGGTCCTGGAACGGACAAAAGAGCCATAGCAACTACCGCCCCACCGAAGATCAGTGGAGAATAGCCGGACTTCGCAGGAGGACCAAGTCCGAGAGGGTGTCGCTAGCACAACTCGTATCCGTAACCTCCTGACAACCTTAATCCTTCGGGAGTGAGCAATGAGCTACCAAGCTACCATACCTGGTTGTCAGGCCAATCCAGTCTTATAGCAGAGAAGAGAGATCAACATTTGTTTACCACAAATTTACAATAGTTCCATTTACACTTTCATTTTCTTTTTGATAATTAGATGGCTGAGTCAGGTTATGCGCACCTCGAATAATTCTAGGACCCTGAAGTTAACTACCGGACAAAATTTCTAGTGGCCCCAAGGTAAATATTTGACCTCTGTAAAATTCGAACATGCGAATTCATAAAAGAGCAGACATTTATTTACTTTCTCATGCCCATCTGGCGAAACCCCTTGAGGTTCACTTTCATTTTCTTTCCTTAGACTACCAAATCCAAACACAACCTAGTTATGGTTGATGGTGTAGTCATAGAGACAGATAAAACTCATACTATTGCGTTTCTATATAATACTTTTATGTGCCTCAGAAACTGCTCTGAAAGCTTTGTTTGGGCCTTAGCTAATCCTAAACTCATTTTATTTTATGTTGTTTTTAATCGGTTCAAGCCCCACAATATTAATTGTACTCAATAATTTGTGCATTTTGGTAAGTTGCCATGTTCTTATTTTTTTAATGATGGCAAGCAGAATAATCCCTTATCCCAGAATAATCAAACCAAAATGTCCAAATTATAATCATAATTAACCTTACTTTTTTCAGTGGTTTTCAAATCTAATAATGAAGACCGGCCAAAGAAGACCGGCCAAAAAGTTCCCCTTACTCCAATGGCAAGAACCACTCTACAAAAGCCCATATCTGAGCCCAAGCCAATCTGGTCTCTTTTTTTTGCTAAGCCAAGAGGGTGGAGGGGGCGATCGAGCATAGCAACCTTTTCCCGGGCATGACCATAGGGACTCTAGACCTGCGATAGGTCCCAGAACGAACCAAAGAACCATAGCAACTACTGCCCCACCGAAGACTAGTGGAGAATGGCCAGACTTTGCAGGAGGGCCAAGTACTCCGAGAGGGCGTTGTTAACACGACTCATGCCCATAACCTGTTGGTGACCTTAATTCTTTGGGAGTGAGTAATGAGCCAATAGGCTACCCTGGTTGTCAGGCCAATCCAGTCTATAGTAGAGAAGAGAGGTCTACATTTGTTTAACACAAATACACAATAGTTCCATTTACACTTTCATTTTCTTTTTATTAGATGTTTGAGTCAGCTTACGTGCACCTCGAATAATTCTAGGGCCCTGAAGTTCACTACCGGACAAAACTTCTAGTGGCCTCAAGATTTGGAATGTTTGACATCTGTAAGATTCGAACATGCAAACTTATGAAAAGCAAGACACTTATTTGTTTTCTCACGCCACTTGTCGAAACCCCTTTTGGTTCGCTTTCATTTCTTTTCCTTAAACTACCAAACACATCCTAGTGATGGTTGATGGTGTAGTCATAGAGACAGATAAAACTCATATTGCGTCTCTATAGTTATACTTTTATGTGCCTTAGATTAGAAGCTGCTCTGAAACCTTTGTTTGGACCTTAGCTAATCTTAAACTCGTTGTATTTTATGTTACTTGATTTTAATCGGTTCAAGCCGGCCCCTCAATAATAATTTGTGCATTTTGGTAAGTTGCATTGCCATGTTCTTATTTTTAATGATGGCAAGCAGAATAATCCCCTATCCCAGAATTATCAAACCAATTTGTCGAATCTATAATCATAATTAACCTCACTTTTTTCTGTGGTTTTCAAATCTAATAATGATATTATAGAACTGATTTCACTAACAATACTACAATCATACACAAACACTTACACACACAAACTCACAAAAGGATGGGCCCCACACACATTGGAGGTGTGCAGTGTGTGTGGGGCCCACCCCCTGTGTGAGTGTACATGTGTGAGTGTTTGTATGTGGTTGTAAAATTATTACTGATTTCACTCTAAATCATAGCAATGAACTCCTCTTCTCTCCACGTGTTTCTTTTGGTGATAGCAGGGTATCCCAGGCTCATTGTCTGAACCTCGGACTAATCTTTACAGTCTCTCTTAGAGCTTTTTCACACACTTACGCATGGGGATGAGGCTGAGGTGACCCCAACACAAGTTTTGTAGTTTTATTTTGTTGTTATGAATGTTTTCGTTCAATTTGTAAGTTCAAGTGTACTGATCATTCGTTTTCGAAGTATTAGATTGATCTGAATGCATCAAATTTATCTAGACACATAAATGTGTATAAATTACAAAAGAAACAAATCGTTATATATTTCCCAAGACAAATGTGATGAAATCATGTGCAATAATTTTCGCATCGATCATGAATTTTTAAAGGGAGAGTTTTACATATTAGCAACTTCGACATTTAAAGATCAAATACTCCTATCAAAATTAAATATGGCAAGGAGTAGGACTTACAAGCTGAAACAATACGGTCAAATATGTATGGACCGGAGAGAACCCGAGTTTTAATTATACTTCGTATACTGGACCGGAGAGAAACCGACTCATAATTATATTTGTGTTACAAGTAGGATAAATCATAAATATGTACGTATGATTCCTCAACCACTACTTAATGCATAATTATTATTAAGCATGATTACAAGCAGAATAAAACGTCCCCCCTGGGTAGAAGAACAGACGGGCCGTCATTGTCAAACGTTTCAATTATTGCAAATTAAATGCTTACCAACCTATAATTCCACTGATCAAATTTCTGGATTATAAAGAAAGTATTACCTGAAATCAACATCCCCAGTACGAGATTGGCAGAAAAAGATTGTCAATCACTGTCGAGTGTTTGTATTATTGCTAATTAAAGTTGTTGTGTCTAATCAATCTATTGATTAAATAGAGTGATACAGAAGCCAAGAAGAAAAAAGGAATCGATGATGAACGAGAAATCCATCCCCATCTTAAGGAGCTGCACAAAACACGGAGTTGTGCCCCCAAGAGATCGAAAACTTCAAATCTCACGAAGCCCGAACAGGAGGTTTGCTCGGTTTTTAGCTTTAAGGTCCCAGAATTAATTGAATGCTCTTAAGCTGGCACTTTTTGTTATAGAAAAAGAAAGGCTTATCCGGTAAGACTAAGTAGATAAATTATTTCCTAAATAGACTTTATTTGGATAGGAAGTAAGTATCAATGTTTACTAAGGAAATTGGTCCTCTCTCTGCTTGTAAAAGAGCGTCTAGGGTTCACCTAGGGCTTAATGCTCTTGCAAAATAATGGATGATTCAAATGGATTATTGGATCACTCAAGTTCCGCATGAATGGATCTGGGTACGCCTCTTGATTATTTAATTAATTTCCGCTTTATGATTATACTGCGATGATTTTTGATAGTTCTAGATCTTGGTTTATTGAGGTTGTCGATTATCTAACACCATTAAGAATAATTTACATATCCAACTTTACATAGTGATATAAAAATGTTTATTTTAAGGTTTTCGTGCTAATTTTTTTATGTAGTCCTATTACATTTCAGCTTAACATTTCTATATACATACGTTCATCCGAAAAACAAATACTGGCATGTTTAAAATTTTTTATTTGTATCTTTTTAATTGGAACTCATTGTGACTTGTTAGACATTTTAAATCTCCACTTCCGATATAACTCTTAAATTTATTGTGTATGACTATTGATAGAAGGAATATGATGTATGAACCACTATAAAGTAAAATGAAAATATATTAGACTAAGACTTTGAGATAAGTTCTATATAATTCCGTTCTTAGTTATGGGGAGGCCAATTGCATGAATTTTGTGAGATTTTATAAAGAAATTGAACTATATCACTACAACACGAAAGGGCTATAGCGAGGAAATATTGCGAGGAAAATGAATTTCCTTGCTAAAAGTATATTATTTGCGAGGAAATTCAATTTCGTCGCCTTTTCTAGCGAGGAAACAAATTTCCTCGCCAAATGTAACTTTTTGATGAGAAAAAATTTCGTTTCCTTTTTTAGGATTCATTCTTTTTTTATACATAAGTTATTATTAATTATATTCCTATGTATTTTGTAATATCACGACGGTATGACATAATAAACTATACTATTATGAAATTTATTAAAATAAAAAATTGTTAAAAGGGAACAAATAGTTTTCATCACCAATCGCATTAAATTGGTGAAAAAACCTCATATTTGTCACTTTTCTTATTCTAATTAGCAATGAAAGATCTTGAAGTGTCGGTATCGATGATTTTTTCCATAATAGTGAAAAACTCAACAAAAGATAAAGTTAAAAACATCTTAAAGTACTGATGTCGTATTTAAAATATCTCGAAGTTGGATCATCACAATTCTATTTTCTTCACATCTACATAAAAATGCATTATTTCACAAAAAATACACTATTTCATATGTATTGTGCATTCATGCTGTAATTTTTTTTCCCGTAAACAGTTTGTTGATTTTTATTTAAACCAACTTAGGTGATTCTAATGGCATTCCTTTATAACCAGATAAATATGTTAAGTATTAATTTCAAATGCAATTTTGTAGTACCATGGATACTTTTATTTATACATAGACATATTGTGTGTGTGTGTGTGTGTGTGTGAGAGAGAGAGAGAGAGAGAGAGAGAGAGAGAGAGAGAGGGCAATTTAAAATTTTAAAATTTTTGTTAAAGATTAAAAATTTTAAAAAGTATTGTCTTTAGTGCTTTTAGGATGATCTTATATGAATATTTATAAATTTTGTTCATATTATTATAACGATAATGAAAAAAACTACGAGTCTATATTACCCTTTGTATTTGGCAAAAAAAAAGGGGTCAAACTCACTTTTAAAATTAGAAAATGGGGGTGATGCCTCTTGTTATTCATAATCTGATATTAAAATATTAGTACTAGGTACAAAGAAAACTTACCCCGAAAAAAGCAATTAGTGGTTGAGATTCACTGTGATATATAGGGTCCCACACATCAAACTGAATCTCAACCACTAGTTACTCTTTTCGGGGCACCCTGAGGTAAATTTTCTTTGTCCCTAACTTTTTCGTTGAAATATATCTCAAGTCTATGACGACAAAAATCTCATTCCATAAAAGCTAGGATTATCCCATCAAAAAATGAGAATAATAGCACATATTATTAGTCCTTCAAAAGTTAATAGTTAGATAAAATTGTTGTGCTAGCAAAAAATTAACTTGTTCAAATTAATAAAGTTCAGACACTATAAGACTACAAAAAGTAGAAAGGCCAAAATTAATGTCGAAAAAATTAATTTGGAGTGGTGAAAGAGATAATATATAAATAAAGTTTCACCAATTTCACAGGTAGTACAATGTAGTGTGGTTGGTAGTTGCTTCGCGTCTTATGGGAGAGGTCCAAGGTTCGATTACCAGGAGCTGCAAAAAACGCGGAGGGATAACTTCAATTTTGGGATTCTTTTTGTTTAGTGAGGAAAAAATTTCCTCGCCTATTGTTCATAGTAATGAATTCGTAGCCTATTTGACGACAAATGGTATTTGCAAGGAAAACATTTAGCGAGGAAAAAATTCCTTGCACCACGTCAAAATAGGCAAGGAATTTTTTTTCCTTTGCTAATACTTTTTGCGACGAAAACTGGCGACGAAAATTTTCCTCGCTAATACATTTTGCGACGAAATCAGGTGCTTTTGCGAGGAAACTAAATCCTCGCTATAGCACTTTCGTGTTGTAGTGTATTTATATGGGGTATCTTGTACAATTCTTCAAAATTTATAACATGGGGGAGGCTAGCTAGGGCAAGCACCTCTAATAAGAACGACTCCCATCTATTGAGCAAACGAACACAAAAATACGCACTCATCTTGTTTTTTACTTTATAGATTTACAACACAATCCTCGCGTTTGTAGGAAATACTCCGAACAATCGTTTCATTTGGTGGCCGGGGTTTGGTCTGGCTGCGAGGCGGTGTTGCGGCTGATTAGTGGGTGTTGGTGGGGACAGAATAAGGCTCCGGGGCGTGGCCCTAGGCCATGATTTGTCGGCAGCAGAGGGAGTGATCGGCAAGGGAGTTTCCACGGCCATCGACGCCGTGTGGCCGGTGATCAGAGATCCTGCCTGGGATTTCTACTTCGGTCTCTGTGTCCGGAGCCTGTCATGCCAGCGTAGGCTTGCTGGAGATGTTTTCTCCATTCCTTTGGTTCGAGATCCAGTCGGTGCCTCCATCGTCGGTATCGGGTGGTTCCCCTCGGCTGGAGGCGGCCGGCGTGCTTTGTGGATTCCATCCACGGTGGTCGTGTTTGTCTTTTTTGTCTGTTTATTATTCCTGTTTCCATCGGCTTGTATAGATTATCTCTGATAGGGTTCCTTTATCAGGCCGGGGCGGCTAGTGGTTAGATGGCTGGCCCCTCGTGTCCCGACCCTTTGTGGCGGTGAGTCGTGCACAGGTCTAGTTGCTAGCTTTGCGGTTTTTTCGTTGCTCCTGGGTCACCTGTTCTTATTGTTTTTCCTTCGGTGATGGTTTGTTATAGGTTCTCTTTCTCTGTTTTAGGATGGATTCGCTGTATTTAGTCTTTTTTGGCTGTTATTGAAATGGGCTTTCGATCAAAAAAAATCGTTTCATTTGCGCAAAATTGCAGAAATGTACATATATTAGTATTGTATACAATTGACACCCTAGACACCATCTTCTTCAGTGCCATTGCCAGTTTATACGAAATGGAAAAATGGTACTACCCCAAAAGGTTCTAACCAAAAAACTCTATTCGCTGTACACAACTGGAGCTTCAATCAAGCTTGTGTTCGTTAATCCTTTTATGCAAAATACGAACGCGAAAAAAGAAAAAAAAAACGAACAGAAAGTGACTTTGCATTTTTTGTTAGAGATTCTTCTTGGTATTTGAATGTAAATTCATGTTGAATTTTAAAATTTATGCAATGAAAATTTAATATCCCACAATGATGTCACTGCATGAAATTTTAATTTCCAGGTTCCCGTCCTTGGTATTATGAGTTGTAAGTAGGGCTGTAAGTGAGCCGAGCTCGAGCTCGAGTATCCGGCTCGCTGAAGCTCGGCTCGACTCGGCTCGTTTACACCCCTAGTTGTAAGCAGTGGTAGTTTTGATTTGAGACAAAAGTGCCACAAAAAACCATGCAACAATAATTTGGATGCGGAGACTGTGCTGTGCAGTGTGTTGCGCACCATCTGGACCGTCCATCAGATTAAAACAAAACTTTTCCGGAAAAGAGTTAAAACTCTTTCCCGGAAAAGTTTTTTAAAATCTGAACCATCTATAACACTTTTGAATGATTGAGATCGCACAACACTGTACTGTGCTGCACGCCTCCTAGTCCCAATAATTCAATGCAATTCCTGAATGGCCTTCCGCCCACTGAAATTTAGATCGGTCCCTCCACCAACCTCTAATTGAGGGATGACAACATCACGGTTCAGTTCAGGTATTATCAAAACCGAAACTTATACCTAAAATCGAAACCATAACCAAAATCGACAGTTTTCATTTTATTTGAATCTTAACCAAAACCAGCGGTTACCGGTTCGGTTCTGATTCAAACACCATTCCAACCATCTACTACTTGCCTTCCAAACCAAATACCGATCGAAAAGAAAAAGAAAGTTTGTCATGTCACGTAACAAGAAGATGAAGGTAGATGACCGCGAGACGATAAAACCCCACTAGTCCCACTCAGGGCCGGCTCATAAGTTTTCATACAAAAGTCGGTCTACAAAGAGTCTCATAAAAAAAGCATTGTAAAAGATTTACCATTACAAAATATAAGCATATATATAATTATCCCAAAAAAAAACAACTATTACAATACCTCAAAATCTATCATTTGAAAATTTGTCTTTTCGCACTTTTTGCTGCAAACGTACTAATTAAGTCTCCATAGTCAAATTGCGTCACCAACTCCTTCTCGATAGACAATATACCCAATCCATTTAATCTTTCTTGAGACATGGTTGATCGAAGATAATTTTTGATCAATTTTAACTTTGAAAAGCTTCTTTCCCTTGATGCAACTGTAACCGGTAGAGTCAACAATATTCTGTATGCAATCCATGCATTCGGGAAACAACCATTCATTGTTTTCAAGTAACTCAACGCATCAATTAGCTTTCTTTAATCTTTTGGCAAAACTCCTTCAAGACTTTTAATTCTGAAAATAAATCTTCCCATAGTACCCGAATTGGGTTGCCGTAGTTTGGAGTCCTCCAACTCCACATAACTAGCGTTTGTTCTTTTCTTTTCTTTTTATCGCCTCAGTTTTTCTCATTAGTAATTTCACCGTTGGGTCTATTTTGTGACTCCTAAATTTCAATTGGCCCTATTTCGTGTAAGGAAGCTTAGTGCAAATTTTTTTTGGGCTATATATATTTATAGGAGTCCTAGAATTTTCGGGGCCCTCGTTTTAAACATTTTTTGGGGGTCCGAAGCCCATGCTTCCCTTGCCTTTGCCTTTAGCCGGCTCTGGTCCCACTTGCAAAATTCTTCACGAAATATCACCCCAATCAAGCTCTGATGGGTACCACGTGGTGTCCGCTCTGCGCATTTGAGCCGTCCATTGCGTTTTTGAACGGCTCGAATTTGGAGAGAAAGTGTTGGGGTGAGAGGAGAGAGAAGGTTTCAATCCGAGCCGTTCAAAAGTGTATTGAACAGCCCGGATGTACCGAGCTGATACTACGCGAGATATACGTACCCGGCACCGAAAAATTTCTCCTGATTCAGATACAATATTTCCAGTTCCCAATCAAAAGTCACATGTTGGAGATAAGATAACAATGTTTCCAGAATGAAGTACTCTCTCAACTGGCAAAATTGTGGTCCATAGACCCTAGTCACCCTACAGTGTTTATTTTGAGGAAAAAGACTTCTTTTTCCAATCATGCAATTCGCCTTTCACAAACTGAAAGAAAAACCGAACAGAAAAGTTGCAATGGCCCCTTGGACCTGTCCTGTATGGTAAGAGAACCCCACCACTACACCCAAATGAAGTTCTGATTCACACAACATTTCCAGTTTCAATCAAATCACTGATACCATGTTTTCTGATTCACACAACATTTTTCCAGTTTCAATCAAATCACTGAATTTTACAAACATTAGAGAAAAACAATAAGGTCTCGTTCGTTGCCAAATTTTATTTTGTTTTAATTTTGTTTTTTAATCATTATTTTTTTTTTTTTTAATCATTATCCTATTTCTTCAATTATTAATTTCATTTCTCTATCTATCTTTTTTCACTTATCACCCATATCTTCAATTATTACTTTATTTCTCTCTAAATCCACTATCAAAACTAAAATACCCAAAGTTACTAAACGAACAAGGCCTAAGTATCAAACAGGGGAAAAAAAGATAAAACACAACCCGACACAACTTTAAAGTACCACTCCAGACGCAATTGCATTCAAAATCGTTCAAATCACAGTTATGTTTGGATATGTGGCTGTGATTCCTATAATTTTTTAACAGGAAAAATGGGGTATCACCCATCGGAGGTGTGTGTGTGACGACGTGTTCCTAAACTTTTTTAACAGAGAAATGGGTTATCATAATTCACAGGGAGAGATTCAATTCTGATTCAAACACCATTTCTCACTTCCGAATAAGATCAACAAATTCATACAAACATCACACAAGAAATTCTTGGAAAGAGAAACATAGGAATCACAATTCACATGGGAGCTTCAATTAAAGACTACTAGTGAAACAAACTCTCAAGACTCAAACCCCTACCTAGAACCTAATTCAAGCCCTTCTTTGACGAATCGTATAGTTTTGCGATTTCATCGACAATCTTAATAACAAGACCAACACCACCAAAAACCCATTAAAGAACATCAACTAGCAATACTAATTATTTATATTCCACACCTGGGGATCCAAGATTTCAAATGAATCAAGCAATTGCTGAATCAACAGCAGGGGAAGTCCAGTACACGATGTCTTTCAGCGCAGGCCGGAGCTCATTGCTGCAGAACTGGTTGTACTCCAACGTATCCCCGCTCGACTTCCTCACCTCCACCACCAGGAACGACGGCGCCACCGCGAAAATCTCCGCCGTGATCGCCAGCTTCCCTTTCCGTCCGTTCTCCTCCCTCTGCAGCCTCACGCTGGAGTCGTCCTCGCTCTTCTTGACGCTGAACTTCCCCGCCGCCTTCGCCGCCACCTCCTCCAGCCTCGACACCACGCTGCTCGCCGGCCTCGTCGTCGCGAACCTCAGCTCCTCCTTCTCCTCCCTCTTCTTCTCCTCGAACAACGGAGACAAATCAAACCCCTCCGATAGCGAGATTATGTGAAACGCATTCAACGTCTCCGTCTCCTTCCCCATGATACAAAAATCATCGCTCTTCAGGATCGCGTCCTCCCTGATTGTAATAGACTTCGGAATCGATCTCTTGAACCACGACGATTCCATGATTTTCGAGGCAGTGATCCGGGTGCTGGGATTCGGATCTAGCAGCCTCGTGATCAGCCGCCGCGATTCCGGAGAGAACCACGGCGGGCACTTGAAATCGCCCCGGTAAATCTTCTTGTACATCGCCACGAGGTTGTCGTCCTGGAACGGTAAAAACCCGGCCAGCAGCACGAAAAGGATAACCCCGCACGACCATATGTCCGCCTTGGCGCCGTCGTAGCCTCTCTTCCCGATCACCTCGGGCGCCACGTACGCCGGGGTCCCACACGTCGTGTGCAGCAGCCCGTCCTGCCTCAGGTGATCCGAAAAGGCCGAGAGGCCGAAGTCGGTCACCTTCAGGTTACCCTCCTCGTCGAGCAGCAGATTCTCGGGCTTCAGATCCCGGTGGTAGACGCCGCGGCTGTGGCAGAAATCCACGGCCGAGATCAGCTGCTGGAAGTAGCTCCTGGCCGCGTCCTCCTTGAGCCTCCCCTTGGCTATCTTGGAGAACAACTCGCCGCCGCGCAGGTATTCCATGGCGAAATACACCTTCGTTTTGCTGGCCATGACCTCGATGAGCTCGACGATGTTCGGGTGCTCGACCATCTTCATGACGGAAATCTCTCTCTTCACCTGCTCCGTCATCCCGACTCTGGTCACCTTTTCCTTCCCGACCACCTTCATCGCCACGCTCTTTCCCGTCTTCAGGTTCCGCGCGTGGTACACCTTCGCGAAGGTCCCGTGCCCGAGGATCCTCCCCAGCTCGTACTTCCCATGCAGAACGCTGTTGCCCGGGCATTTCTCGCCTTTCTCCGCCATGTCCGTCGACAACTTGACTAGATAAAAAAAAGGTTATTTACTTTTGTATCGGCCGATGCTGTTACGTTTCCCGATGTCGAAACCCAGGTAATTGAATTGTTTTCCAAGATTAAAGGTTGAATTGGAAGATAGAATCTAATAATCGGTGACGGTGGTAATTAAGAGGTAGTTGGAGGCGGGGATGGGGCGGCGGGTTTAGCCGTCCTCAACGTGTTTTCGGTGGCAATTTCTGCCGTCGGGGGATTTCGTTGCCCTACCTAAGGAATCAGGCTTAGAGAACGAAGCTCTCCCCATTTCTTTGCATTCCCTAATGGCTATGGAGATGGAAATGGCTAATGTGATTTTCTCTCTCTAGGGTTTCTTTATGCGGGGAGGGGCTCTTTCTTTCTTCTCTTTGGGAAATGGAGCTAGGGCTGGTTATATATAGGAGGTTTGCGGAGCTGGTGAGGATCGGACGGCTGTGGTGAATCCGGTAAATGAAGCGTGTCGTGATCTGGAACGTCGGACTTAACTGAATGATTTGGAGTTACTGTAAAATTGGGGGGTGACTTAAACACGTGTGGGGTATGACCACAGGTTGTTTGATAGTGATAGTAGCCGTGTTGGCTTTTATGGTGGGACCACGCTTTGTGAAGTTGTGATATTACCGTTTTGCCCTCAACACCAATTTGTCGCATTTTTTGGAATATTATTGTTGGGATTTGATTTTGTCACCCTCTTTTTTTTTCTAACCAAATCACCTAATACAGACACAAAAGAGAGTGGCGTTGGAGAAAAATGTAGTGACAAGATTGGATTCGGGGACGCTCCTTGCCAAGTAGGCAAACGGCACCGTTTGGACCCAAGAAAGGGTTGTTTTATTGTTGGCCGTAAGGCGTTGTTTTATTCTTGATTTTAGTGGGTTCATTAATGATTTTACAAAGATGATTCAAACTGTAATTTAAAAAAATTAACTTAATCCGATATCGGTAAGGTTATTTCAAAATTCGTAGGGTAATGGGCCCCACAAAAATAAAAACAAACTCATTAATTTCTTGCCTATTTAATGGGTACCAACCAAACAAGTTTTAATGGGCTAGAAATTAATGGTCTTTTGATTTTTGTGAGACCCGTTACGGGTATTACAACGATGATTCAAATTGCAAGTTATTCTTAAAATATTTTGTTTTGGGTTCCGGAAAAAATTTAGCACAATCCGTGCTCATAATTTGTAGGGCCCCTACGAATTCTGAAACAACTTTACCAATATCGGATTGTGCTAACTTTTTTCAAGAACCTATACAAAATTATTTTAAGAATAAATTACGGCTTGAATCATCTTTGTAGGATTCATAATAGGCCCCACAAAAATCAAAAAATCATTCATTTATTGCCCATTTAATGGATACCAACTAAACAAGTTTTGGGCAAGAAATTAATGATTGTTTTAATTTTTGTGGGGCCCATTACAGGTCATACAAAGATGATTCTTCGGCAAGTTATTCTTAAAATAAATTTTTTTGGAATTTTAAAAAAAATTAAAACAATCCGATATCGGTAAGGGTTGTTTCATAATTTGTAGGGTGTTTCAAAATTCGTAGGGTGTCCTATAAATTCTGAAACGGCCTTATCGATATCGGATTGACCTAATTTTTTTCAGGAACTCATAAAAAAGTATTATAAGAATAACTTAAAGTTTAATCATTTTTGTAGGATCTGTAATGGATCCACAAAAATCAAGAATAAACCAAGGAATTACAGCCAACAATGAAATAGCCCTTTCTTGGGCCCAAACGGTGCCGTTTGCCTGCTTGGCAAGTTGCTTGTCGAAGGACGCATGATAGCATCCCTGTCAAAATCACTCCCTATGATCATTTTTGTTGAGTTAGAATCTCCGGAAAAAAAAATTTTAAATGAGGACGGAAGGAATAAGTCATTGGCAAATGCTAAGGATTAAGGAATGCCCCTGGGGCACTTGATCAAGTGCAATTTATTGTTAATGGTTAATGCTAGTTTCTTGTTCCCATGCAATGACTTATTAGCTCCACCAACTTTCATTAACTGTCACGGTAGAAATAATTTTAAGTACCAACTATACCCTTGCTTGAAGGTTTTTTCCATGATAATGAATGCTTCACATTTCAATTGCAAATAAAAAAAAGTCAAATACCATAGCATATTGCAGTAACATAAAACTTGACTTCTTCTTTTTTTGTAAATAAAAGCTCACCCTTTGTCTAAGTTGGGAGAGAAAAAAGAAGAGAAGATAGGATTGTTCCTCCAATTCACTGTTCACATTTTCCAAATCCTATTTTATTCATCTAATGTGTATGTGATATTTTAGCCTCATAAAATTGTTATTATTTAAAAGATATTTGCAATACCTATAACATAAGATCCATATTCAACATGTTATAGTAAAAACAAACCGGAAAAGTAATGACTTTTACCCAAATATATATTTTTTGAAATATCCAAGATAAATCCGATTTTTTGGGTAAAAGTTGTACAATTTTTACTTTTCTGATTTCCCTAGTCAAGACAAATCAATAATCAACAAAAGTTTGTTGCAAAACTAACAAACGCAAATTTTTTTTGAATAAAAACAAAAACAAAAAAAATCCAAAAATCTCTTAGCGGAACGCCACCTGAATTTGAGTTGACTTAAGTAGAGCATCTTTCCAAACCAATTTTTCGTATATCATACTCCTAATTATTTTAGCTTCTAAAACAAAAGCTATTCTAAAGGGTAATGTTGGCAGCCAAGATGATGCAATTAATGCCACTTGACAGAATCAAGGAAAGTGCTTCCAAGTATGCAAAATTTTAATGCGTAGAAATTCGTTGAACAAGATAAAACATTATTAATTACAATTAGAGAGGTGCCCCTAAATATCATTAACTTTAAATTACATCATTAATTGCTCCTAAGCAGATGCCCAGGGGCACCTATTAGCAGAACCGTAAATCATTAGATGAGGACAGAGGGAGTAAAAATCTTTGTCACGAGACCAACCGTCCTGAATTTCTTGGGAGGTGCTGGTATTGATTGTAATGGCGGTTTCCGGGCAATCCTGGAGTACGTAGGAGCTAGGAAGAGTCAATTGTTGCATGTAGGGGTGTCCACGGTTCGGATTGGATCGGATTCGTATGAATCCAATTCTAATCCATATCTCACGGTTTTTAGAAAATACAATCCAATCCTAATCCAAAAGTCTTACGGTTCTGTTTGAATTTCGAACCGTGAGTCACGGTTCGGTCCCGGTGCTCGTATTGATTGTAATGGCGGTTTCCGGGCAATTCTGGAGTACGTAGGAGACTAGGAGCTAGGAAGAGTCAATTGTTGCATGATGTAGAAAAGGGTAGTACTGTAATAAAAGGTGACATATAGGGGTGTTGTTGGAGGTGAGTAGGCGTGGTAAATCCAAAGAGTATCTCTCCGATATCGAGTAAAAGACAAGTCATTTATAGATAAGGTATCTGTCGATTCACACACATGGTGGGTGGTCAATCGGGGTCCAATCTTCCTGTTCCAAAAGTTTACGTGCCTCTGTGTCGAGGGGGAAATTTTTCAGTTCCGAACGGGTATATCTCACGTGGTGTTGTTCGGCACTTTCGAGCCGTTCGATGCACTTTTGGACAGCTCAGATTGAAATCTTCTCTCTCCTCTCACCCCTCCTCTTTCTCTCTCTAAATCCGAGCCATTCAAAATCGCATCGGACAGCTCGGATGTGCTGAGCAGGCGCTACGTGGTACTCACCCGGCATTGAAAAATTTCTTGTGTCAAGGAGTTTTTCGGCTGTTTAATTATGTTATTTTTTTTTACGTTTAAATCCAACGGCCAAAAACACTTCTCGGCACAAAGACACAAATTTTCGGCACAAAAGATTCAACCTCGATCAATCCGTGTAATTTTTCCTTTGTACTGGAATTTTTTTTATGTAAAAAAACATATGTTTTCATATCATAGATTTCAGAATCAACGTGTGGTACACTACTACTATCATTTATTTGGGCCGTTGATTTTGTCTTTTTTTTTGTTAGATTTTGTCTTTTTTTTGTTAACGCCACTCCCCTGCAAATGTAATTTTTGTGTAAAAATGCACTTGCAGGGAAGTGACGTTAGCAAAAAAGAGACTGACAAAATCATTTCCCTTTTATCTGCTCGTTAGTCTCTGAAGATTTTTTTCAGGTGCGTCGATGGTTTTAATTACTGTATAGTAGGAGTAGTAATTGGTGACTAGAACACGTGATCGAGTGTGGTCACAGGTTGTTTGATACAGTAGTTAGTAGCCGTGTGGCTTTATGGTGGGACCGCGCTTTGTGTAGTTGTGATATTACCGTTTTGCCCTCATCACCACTTTGTCGCATTTTTTGGAATATTATTATTGAGATTTGGTTTTGTCACACTCTTTTTTTCTAACGCCACATCATCTAATACAGACACAAAGGAGAGTGTCACTAGAGAAAAATGGAGTGACGAAATCGGCTTCGGGGACGCCCCTTGCCAAGTAGGCAAACGGCACTGTTTGGACCCAAGAAAGGGTTGTTTTTATTGTTGGCTGTAAGTCGTTTTATTCTTGATTTTTGTGGGTTCATTAATGATTCTACAAAGATGATTCAAACCGTAATTTTAAAAAATTAGCTCAATCCGATATTGGTAAGGTTATTTCAGAATTCGTAGGGCGCCCTACGAATTCTGAAACATGTCTTACCGTTATCGAATTGAGAAATTTTTTTTTAAAAATCCACAAAACATTATTTTAAGAATAATTTGTGGAAGAATCATCTTTGTAGGACCTGTAATGAGCTCCACAAAAATAAAAACAAACTCATTAATTTCTTGCCTCTTTAATGGGTACCAACCAAACAAGTTTTAATGGGCTAGAAATTAATGATCTTTTGATTTTTGTGAGACCTGTTACGGGTATTACAACGATGATTCAAATTACAAGTTATTTTTAAAATATTTTCTTTTGGGTTTCGGAAAAAATTTAGCACAATCCAATATCGATAAGATCTGGTTTAGAATTCGTAGGGTGTTTCAGAATTCTTAGGTGCTCATAATTTGTAGAGCATCTATGAATTTTGAAACAACCTTACCAATATCGGATTGTGCTAATTATTTTTTAGGAACCTATACAAAATTATTTTAAGAATAAATTACAGCTTGAATCATCTTTGTAAGATCCATAATAGACCCCATAAAAATCAAAAATTATTAATTTATTGCCCATTTAATGGATACCAACTAAACAAGTTTTAATGGGCAAGAAATTAATGATTGTTTTAATTTTTGTGGGGCTAATTTTTTTTGGGTTTTTGAAAAAAAATTAAAATAATCCGATATCGGTAAGGGTTGTTTCATAATTTGTAGGGTGTTTCAGAATTCGTAGAGCGCCCTATAAATTCTGAAACAACCTTATCAATATCAGATTGACCTAATTTTTTTCAGGAACTCATAAAAAAGTATTATAAGAATAACTTGCAGTTTGAATCATTTTTGTAGGATCCGTAATGGACCCACAAAAATCAAGAATAAACCAAGGAATTACAGCCAACAATGAAATAGCCCTTTCTTGGATCCAAACAGTGCCGTTTGCCTACTTGGCAAGTTGCTTGGTGGGGGACGCTATTCATAGCGTCCCATCAAAATCACTCCTCTTATTATGATCATTTTTGTTGAGTTAGAATCTCCGGAGAAAAAATTATTAAATGAGGACGGAGGGAGTAAATCATTAGCTGAGGACAGAGGGAGTAAAAATCTTTGTCACGAGACCAACCGTCCTGAATTTCTTGGGAGGTGCTGGTATTGATTGTAATGGAGTACGTAGGAACTAGGAAGAGTCAATTGTTGCATGATGTAGAAAAGGGTAGTACTGTAATAAAAGGTGACATATAGGGGTGTTGTTGGAGGAGAGTAGGCGTGGTGAATCCAAAGAGTATCTCTCCGGTATCGAGTAAAAGACAAGACATGAAGTCATTTATAGATAAGGTATCTGTCGATTCACACACATGGTAGGGTGGTCAATCGGGGTCCAATCTTCCTGTTCCAAAAGTTTACGTGGCTCTGTGTCGAGGGAGAAATTTTTCAGTGCCGAACGGGTATATCTCACGTGGTGTTGTTCGGCACTTCCAAGGCGTCTGATACACTTTTGGACAGCTCAGATTGAAATCTTCTCTCTCCTCTCATCCCTCCTCTTTCTCTCTCTAAATTCGAGCCATCCAAAATAGCATCAGACGGCTCGGATGTGCTGAGCGGGCGTCACATGGTGCCCACCCGGCATTGAAAAATTTCTCGTGTCAATGAGTTTTTCGACTGTTGAATTATGTTATTTTTTTTACGTTTAAATCCAACAGCCAAAAAACTTCTCGGCACAAAGACACAGAAATTTTCGGCACAAAAGATTCTACCTCGATCAATCGGTGTAATTTTTCCTTTGTACTGGAATTTTTTTTTATGTAAAAAAACATATGTTTTCATATCATAAATATCAGAATCAACAACGTGTGGTACACTACTACTATCATTTATCTGGGCCGTTGATTTTGTCACTCTATTTTTTGTTAATGTCACTCCCCTGCAAATATAGTTTTTGTGTAAAAATACACTTGTAGGGGAGTGGCGTTAGCAAAAAATAGAGTGACAAAATCAACAACCTAGATAAATGATAATAAAAATACACTTGCAGGGGAGTAAGTTAGCAAAAAAGAGAGTGACAAAATCATTTCCCTTTATTTGCTCGTTATTTTCTGATGATTTTTTTCAGGTGCATCGATGGTTTTAATCTAGTATTTCGTTAAGTGGCTTTCGCAATCCTATTGGGAGTACTAGGCCTTTTTTTTTTTTTGTTGATTTTTAATTTTTTGTTTTGGCCGGCTGATTATAAGATTTGTTTTTTCCTAATTTATCTTTTTATCAAATAAAGTTTTCAAAAATACTAGGTTTATAACAAAATTCTACAATATACTTACATGTCAGAAATGGTGGTCCCAGTGGTGACCTGTAAGTATGTCGTAGAATTTTGTTATAAACCTAACATCTCTCTGGAATGTTTTTACCCTTTTGCTAAAAAATAACCCAGGTTTGTTTTGGAATTTTGGATTTAAATTTGTAGGTAATGAGTGTAGAGAGAAATAAAGTATTCTCTCCGTCCCATAATGTTTGTCCGGTCCGCTAAACGAGAATGTAAAAATAATACTCGTACAATTTTTGCAAGAAAATTTTAATTTTTTTTCAACAATTCACTAGATATCGATGAGTTCTTTTAATTTATGAAAAAAATTTGAATTTTTTCTTCAAAGAAACACATTATTTTTAGTCCTTGTTTTGCGGACCGGACAAATATTTTGGGACAGAGATAGTAATAATTGAAAATATAGATAATAACTTGAGAGAGATAGAGGAAAAAATAAGAGTAATTATTTAAAAAATAAGATAATAATTAAAATCCAAAATTTAAAACCCTCAACCGAACAAGGTCTAAACAAAACACGAGTGCATAAAGCTGAGAAGTTGCGAGGAAGTGCAGCAAGCAGAGATGGGGCAGCCGCCGACTCGGAGGAAGAAGATGACCTCAGTAAACTAGATGGGTGCATGTGGGGTGCTGGCGTAGGTGGCCCAGCACTACACCCCTAATGCATGAGGTTGGCGGTTCAAACCCCACCTCCTCCCCTTCTTCCAACACTAATCTCTAATAGCTACTAATATTCTCCTAAACTATGACCAAAAAAAAAAAACTAGATGGGCCCACAGGAGTTCCGGCGTCGGCCACAACCAGACAAAACCGCCACCAAAATTATACTAGGACTAATCTAGTCTACTATTATACATGATTAGTATCGATAATTACGGCCACGTTTTATTTGTTAAGAGTTTCTAATTAATCTAATCCAATAATTACTGATATAGTGTATACTGGTATTTGCAAGTAACCTAAGGGTCCGTTTGGATGTGGGATAAGAATTTGGGGTATTAGTTATGAAGAGGAGATAAGATAGTAGAGGGTATATTATGTAAGAAGGATGAGCCCGCATTGATGTGACAGATGGATTAAATATTACTCCCACTTGGTTTGGATGAGGAATAAAATAGGGAATAAGGTTGTTTTGTAGTTGAAATGGAAGAGAGATGGGGTATTAAGTAATAACACTCCAAAATTCTCCCATAAATAATTCCCCCGCCGGAGGTATTAGGGGTACAAGAGAATCCGGGGCTTAACTAATACCCGGCAAAATGTGTTTCCGAACCATGGCTTAACCATGAGCCCACGGTCTTAGAAGGGGGTATTACTAATACCCATTCAATAGCCCTTCAATAGCCCTCATCCAAACAAACCCTAAGTGGGGTGTATCTATTGACGTACTATGATAGAAGGTGTCTTCTGGGGCAGGTAGTTGATCATCATTGGAGTAGTTGGGTTCACAAAAATGTTAGGCGACTTGGAGTGTATATATAAATTGTTTCATTTTTTTACCAAAAAAAAAAAAAAATTGTTTCATTTTTATCTGGTTGTATTTCATCCGGGGTAAACGATATCCTTTTTAAGGATATGCCATGTTAGTTTTTTTTCGGTTTTAATCTTGCCAAAAGCTAGAAAAAAAAATTGATTTGTTTTTTCGACCAGTTAAGGGTGAAATAATCATGTTTTTTAAATGCAAAATAATTTTGGACGCAAATCACTTAGGGTATAAAGTAGGCTTAACAAGTTTTTTAATGGTTCAAACCACACACAAATTAGAGTTCAGGTGTGTTTTTGGAAAACCAGCAAAGTTTGACATATTTGGAAGTTTCCATGCGCTCCAGGAGCATCTCAATGCACAAATGGCTCATCCTTGAAGTTTCACCAATTTATAACCCAAGTGTTTTTGGCTCAAACCCTAATCGTATATCAAAATATGTGACCATTTTACTCTTAGTTGGTCAAAATCATAAATCATTTCTGTAGAACACTAACATCTTGCTAATTTTAAATCAAATCAAGATCTTTAAACTTTGATGGATTGTGAAATCCATATAAACTTTGCGGAACTCTTAATAAACGAATGAATTATACCCCAAAACTAGGGATTTAAGGGCCCGAAAACGTATTTTAGCTTTAAGAGTTCCGACGATCTTTGAATTAGTTTGCTTTCGAACAACCTTCCAAACACAAAAATTTATTATTTTTGTGGTTCGATTCCACAATACTTAATTACCTTGAATACACTCTTTGTTGATATAAAATAGGTATTGATCTAATTTAGAATGAGGGTGATGCGGTGATTTTCCAAATTTGATTTGTTTTTTTGACCTTTTAAGGGTAAAATCATCATGTCTTTTAATGCACAAATAATTTGGATGCAAATCACTTGGGTTATAAAGTAGGCTTAACAAGCTTTCTAACGGTTCAAACCACGCGCAAATCGGAGTTCGGGAGTGTCCGTGGCAAGCTCACGAAATTTGATATATTTTGAAGTTTCCATGCGGCCCAGGAGCATCTCGGTGCGCCAGGGCGCATTCTTGAAGTTTCACCATAGGCCAAACTTTGTGGGATCGCCCCTATCACTCCCGAATACTGATTTGCAAGTGATTTGAACCGTTTAAAAGTTTGTCGGATCTGATTTATTACCCAAGTGTCTTGGATCAAATCCTAATTGTGCATCAAAATATATGACCATTTTACCCCCAATGAATCAAAACTATAGATCATTTCTGTAAAACACTCACATTTTAAATCAAATCAAGTTCTATAAACTTTAATGAATTGTGATATCCATATAACTTTGCAGAACTCTTAATAAAATGAACGAGTATCCCAGAACTAGGGATTTAAGGGCTTGAAAACGTATTCTAGCTTTAAGAGCTCCGACAATCTTTGAATTAGTTTTGCTTTCCAACAAATTTTCAAACACAAAAATTTATTATTTGGGAAAATTTTACATATGGTCCCTTTACTTTGCCTGAATTCTCATTTTCGTCCCTCTAGTACCAATTGCGTTAGTTTTAGCCCTATAGTTTATATTTTGCCTCAATTTCATCCCTCTTGCTTACGGTGTCAATGAAGCAAATGGAATTGAAGGGCAAAATTGTCATTTCTCCTCACAGAGGGACTAAATTGAGACTTCATACAAACTAGAGGGACTATTTCTAAAAATATTCATTTTACTTTTGTTTTTGCAAATATAATTAAAAGACACCATACATAATATATTTTTCATCTTAGTTTTTTTAATCAAAATATGTTGAAAATTTTAAAGCTTTTATTATAAAAACATTATATTTGCAAAAACAAAATTTTTTAATGGTGTTCCATACTTAATGATATGGAATATTAAGTATGGAATATAAAAACGCAAGAGGAAACAATTTGCAAAAATTTTCAACATATAATAGGAGTACTTAATATTCCATATCACAAAAAATTTTGGAATATATAAACAATTTTAAAGCTTTTACTTTTATTATATTCCATATCACAAATTTTTTTAATGATGTTCCATATCATTAAGTATGGAAATATAATGTTTTTATTATATTCCATATCACAAAAAGTTTTGTTTTTATCATTTAGTATGGAATTGAAAATCATTATATTCCATATCATTAGTATCATGTTTTTATAATGTTCTTTTTTTTTTCACCCAATAAAAAATAATGTTCAAAATTATTTAGTTAATCTTGTAATCATTGATTAAGAAGTGGATCACTATTGAATAACAAATAAGCGAGTGAACTTTTGACTTGGGGGTGATATTTTAAGCCAACTCACAGCTTTGATATTGCTAACTTATATTGATCTGAAGATGTTATTTTCGTATTTCATTATGTAGCTATATGTCGTTAAATTATTTGAAGACTAAAATAAACTGATTATGTAGCTATTAATATTCAATCTGTATTTATTTGTTATATGAGTGGTCCTATGAGTAAGTCCCAAAAAAATACACCATACCCATGTTTTAATGCAATAGTATTTCATTGGTTAATTAAACAAAAATACAAGACACCTAAATACTATTGAACAATTTTTCTTTTAATTGTGTAACAAAGAACATAACGAGATTGAAAATCCAATCGAAAAAAATACGATACATAGACATTTAACATAGGGGTTACTTTTCGAAGGAATATAATAAAAGCTTTAAAATTTTCAACATATTTTGATTAAAAAAACTGAGCTGAAAAATATATATATTATGTATGGTGTCTTTTAATTATATTTGCAAAAACAAAAGTAAAATGAATATTTTTAGAAATAATCCCTCTAGTTTGTATGAAGTCTCAATTTAGTCCCTCTGTGAGGAGAAATGACAATTTTGCCCTTCAATTCCGTTTGCTTCATTTACACCGTAAGCAAGAGGGACGAAATTGAGGCAAAATATAAACTATAGGGCTAAAACTAACGCAATTGGTACTAGAGGGACAAAAATGAGAATTCAGGCAAAGTAAAGGGACCATTTGTAAAATTTTCCCTTATTATTTTTATGGCAAATTCCAAAGGGGGAGAGGGAGGGAGAGAGGGATTCTCTTATTTAAAAAGGGGGAGAGAGATTTTTTTTTTTTATCAAAGGAGTAGGAACCTGTTATTATAATTCACAGAAATCTCACTACACCAATTAAGGCAGTTCTCTCTTGAAAGAGGATTCAAACCAACCGGAAGGCCTAGCTTCCCAAATTCTAACACCGGGGCCTTGCAAAACAGCTTTTGCCAAAAGCATCTGCTATACCGTTAGCCGACGCAAAAATAACCTCACAACCTCTAACCATATTCGTAGACCTTTTGATCATATCTTCTACAACCACTTCCGCATCAGTGGGACATGCTATCTCACCTTGAATAATCCTTATCACCTGTTGCGAATCTCCCTCCATGACAATCGAGCCCGAGCCCAGCAAAAAACCGAAATGAAATGCTGCCCGCCATGCCAAAGCAGCTGGTTTTGTACGTAATTTGGTCTCATGAGACACCAGTCACACCACTAGCTAGCCCTGCATATGGCTTGTGTCACTCACTTGCATTGGTGATTTGGCTTACTACAATAATAGAAGGATGCATGTTCTGAATTATTGATTGTGGACCTTATAACACTTCCAAATAGAAATTTGTCTTCACATCTATAAATCATGTACATCTATTTATGTCATCCGTACAGGTAAATGCTTAATAATGAACATGCATTGGCCCACTGCATTAATTGAAAGGCTGTTCTATACCTGATCAGTTTGCGCACACCTCGTACTAATTCTTTTAGATCCTCCCGCAGCCCTTTCCACACTTACGCGTGAGGTGGCCGGGGTGACCCAAAAAGTCGCTTACACGTGAGATTAGGTGGCCTCAAGAGTTGCTGATTTGAAATCTTAAGAATGAGCGAGCCCCGAAATCCTAGGCCAACACTGCCGAGTCAACATTGGGTTTGTATAAAGTTAATGATTGATTCTAGAGGGCCTATATTGTGGGTTCCATCTCCAGAAATTGTATTGTACAGACTACAGTGGTTTAGCATTGAGTGGATCAAAACAAGCAAGTTTCGTCTTGGCATTGTAGTGGAAATTTATCACCTCATGTCAATCATTTAGAAAGAGATAAACTAAACAAATTAATCTTTATTTTATAAGTTATCATTTAGTAAGTTGGGGTTGGTATCTAGAAGAACATTTTTTAAAAGATGGTTTCTTTCCATCTAAGATATTCAATTTTGTGTTCATTGTGTTGGTTGTTTTCTTATACCTTTTATTGTTTGTAAGATTTTGTAACAACTTAGAACAATGAACATGGTGATGTAAGATATATATCATGTTAATCTCGCCCGATTATTGACTAATCACCTAATACAATTTGTTTTTGAAAAGCAAAAAAAAAAATCTTTTCTTTTGATAACTCACGTGTCTAGGTCAGCTTTCGCGCACTTCGACTATTCCTGGGAGATATCCACCGTCAGGGATTTCAATTAAAGCTAGAGAGCAAAGTCCCGTACGTATGGACTGATACTAAAGGAGTTGATGTTGGAAAATATTATTGAAATATAATATTTTTATTTTGTTTGAATGTAAATTGATTTGATTTGGAGTTGTATCTTTTGGGTGACACCTTTTCATCGTGGACGAATGCGTCTTTTATGAACAAAGGTGTCCCTTCCTTTGGTGACCTTTCGTAGAGTCACCAGTTAGTCTATAAATATCATTCTTCTCATTCATTTGGAATTAATGATGGATTTTTCCCTTTCATTCATGTCCATTCATGTGAGAGAGTACAAACACGAGGAGGTTCAACAGACCCATCGATTGAAGTGCTTCTTCTGTGGGGAGTTCGATCAAGTAGTGTTGGGAGATAGACGTTCATGTAAACCGTAAGCACCGTAGCAAGGACAAATCTGTCTTAATTAAGTACATATTGTCACACACTAACACTCGCCTTGATCATCATTTTGTTATCATCGGTTTCCAAGTTTTGAGTTCTAATTCTATAGCACTCATATTATTGGTTTTCATCACAAAAGTAAGCATATTTTTCTAGCAGTTGATAGCACCTAGTTACAAATGTTTGAACTTGAGATCTTGAAAGAGTAATAATGCAATTCATGTCTGTATACAAATGGTAACAAAATGAAGGTGATATGTCACTTATTTCAAATACGAGTTTTACACATACCAAGACATGACATTTTATCTCTATCCACCGTATACATTTTTTTTTTTTTTGTCAATTGATAGGAGGGGATAAGGGACGGGTGTTGCGAAGCGATAAGACTCGAACCCAGACATTTTACCTGGTAAGGAAATGTCACAAGTGCATGAAAGAATAGAAATTTGCTCCAAGTGCATGGATCTTTTTTCTCTCATTGTTACGGGACTACGAAAAAAATCCTTTTACAAAATTTCTATTCTTTCACATAGGACTTCAAACGAATCGAATGATTCGAATCGAGCGGCTGAGCTTCGAAGTGTTCGATCCTCAACTATTGGATTTTTGGAAGATAGTAACTCGAGCTCGAGTCAAGTAGTTTCTGAGATATATATTCAAGTCAAGCTCGTGAAGGGAAAAATTAAGCCTACATTTATACATCAATTATTACAACATTGTGCTCACAAACCTTCTCGAGCTAGGCTACAATATACTCAAGCTTGGCTCAAGTAATAAATTAGGCCAAAAGTTTCGTTCGAGCTCGCTCATTGAGATATACGAGCTGAGTTCGAATGAGTTTTTAACGAGATAAGCTCAAGTTCTAATAGCTCTATTAGTTTACAGCCGGCGCGCCCATTGGCATTTATAGAAAAGTAAATCATAGAATGCAAATAACTTTTCTAATTCACCTAGTGAAGACCAATAAAAAAGAGTTGTACCCAATGAAAATTGGAGAGGAAAATCATCAATTACATATATATCTCAATCTAATATACCAGACACACGCTTTCTTAACGATTTCGAATCTGCGTCCGGATTGTTAATCCACGAGTCGGGACCAAAACGTACGGCTTGATCGGTTTGGTCCGATTTCGCGGTTCATCAAATTTTCGTGCAGCCCTATTAAAATCTCCAAACTCAATTCAACAGCTTCTTTTTTTGGCCATTCTTCTCTATTTGATTCTTTTGTGGGGTTCCAACATTAGTCCACTCCACTACAATGGATAGATAGCTTTGATGAGCCTTTCCTTTAGGTTCATGCCAATCTATCACTCTTTGGTAGGACCTGTACAAAGAACAATTGGCCAAAGGGCTTCGAACCAAAAAATTATATAAGAAAATATCAGCCACAAGCTAGAGATTGAGAGGATCAAAGTAATATCAAGTGAGCTCCCAATACCTCTCAAATCTCACCCAATTCAAGTGCATTTGCAGTTGATAAATCCACATCTGCAGTTGCTGTAAGTATCCTTAGCCATGAATCTAGTTGTTAGCACCTGGATTTGAATTGGACTTTTGGCACTTTCCCCAGTCCCTGCTAAGCACCCAGCCGAGCGCATTCGGACCGTCCATCTCGGTAATCAATGGTCCGGATTGAAAACAAACTCTTCTAGGGAAGAGTGAGTTTAACTCCTTCCTGGAAGAGTTTGTTTTTTAATCCGGGCCGTTGAAAGTATTTTTGGACGGCAGGATGCTTGGCAGGTCCGCGCGGATTCGCTTCTTTGACCTAGCCTTCGTTCTTCTCGTTCTTGCCCTTAGCATGCTTCGAACCTATTGGTTGCCAAAGTAATCTTACCCATCAATTCGTGATCGACCAAACCGTTCGATCGCAGATGACCTCGTGACACTCCAACGCGACAAAGCTCTTTGATCAGCTTTTCTAAGGGTAAAGAACCGTGTTGTTCAACGTTCACGAGTTGTAACTAACTATGATTAAAATTTGAAGCCAATGCTATTCATTTTCTCAAACTCTGAGGATATGGATAGACATTCATTGAAAGAAAGCAGCATGGTCTAGTCACAAATATAGCCACATTAGGCAGTAGTACTGGACAGCGAATTTCCAAATTCCTTCCTTTGTGAACAAATTCTAGTAATGAAAGTTTGTGGCTAAAATTGTCAGAACATGCAATCAGATTTACTCAAAGGATGTGATCTATAGAAAGTGGCCTAGGAAAAGTGGGCCATGTGGGGGGTCCACATGGATAGGTTTTTCATTAATCTAATAGTAGTAGGCAATCAAATAACTTCAAATTAAGGTACTATTTTCTTTTATAACGAATGTCTTTGATGAAAATTATATTTCATTGTATCTCTCTGTCAGTCCTTGTTATCATTCAAAATGAACAAATCGGAAATGGACACATGTCACGCTAGTTTTTTTTTTCTCTACAATTTTTAATTGGTTCTTAGTGTCACTAAATTTACGCTACCATTACTTTAATTTTTCTCCGGTGTTTTGATTTAAAAAAAAGGTGGTCCAAAAAGAATGGGAGTTCAAGTTTGATTACGAGGGGCATTAGAAAGTTACAGGAAGTAAATTTTGGAGGTGACGACAAGTGGTTTAAGATGTTATGAGGGAGGGAGAGAGAGAGAGAGAGAGAGAGATGACACAATATATATTTAGGGAAAATGACGGCTAAAGATGTGTTTTGATAATTAATGTCCGCCAAGGACATTTTCAGCATATTCTTGGCGGGTATTAATTATCAAAATACGTCCTGGGCCATCATTTTTCCATATATTTATAGTACCTTATATCTCCTTGATTTTTTTTTTTGAACGGCAAAAAAAAAAAACTTTCATTTCCAACTTTGGAAAAGTTTATCCAAACTTAATTATCAAAGGACTGGTAATTTAATCACTTAATCAGATAGTTAAGGTTAACTTTAGAAACCTCGACCGAAATAATTTTGACATAATTGATGTTCTCAAGGAATATGGACTAATTGTCAAATTTTCCTCAGGTGATTGAAGACTTGTAGCCTATTCTCGAAAAAGCTTATATTTTTAAATTTCTTAATCCTTCCTTAGGTGTGTATTGCCTACTAACATTTCAAATTTTATATAAGTTTAAATTGTTTAAATTATATTCTTAATTTATTTATTTGATTGGGTAGTAAGTCACTTCAGAGCTCTACCAAACATGCAAGATGTCGTCATGCTTTCATATATACTCCCTCCGTCTCTAAATAAATATCCGGCCCGCAAACCTAGGCCTTTAAAAACATGTACTTTTTTCGTTAAAAAATTTAAACTTTTTTCACAACTTAAAAGAACTCATTGATATCTATTGATTTGTACAAATAAATAAATAAATTTTTTAACGAAAAAAATGCATCTTTTAAGAGGCCTACTAAATTTGCGGTCCGGACATTTATTTAGGACGGCGGGCCAAACACATGAAAAATCAACCCATGTCAAGCAGACATTCTTTGTCTCCATACATGTATTATTTAGTTCATAAGTTTACGCTACCCTTTCTTTCATTTCGTCTCCAGTCGTATTATAAAAACATTCGTGGTCCAAAAAAAAAGGAGTTTACTGTTTGATTATGAGAGCAGGGTATTATTGATTGTCACATGAAGGAAATTTTGAAGGTGACAAGAACGTGTTTCTTGTTATCTAACAAGTTTCAATCGGAAATCTAGAATACGAATTCTATTACATTTACAGAAACAAAATTACAATGGAATGAAAAAATAAATACAAAAACTGCAAACCGAATATGTAATACAGTTGTGAACCGAAACTCGTGTTTCACACAGTGTCCTTAAAACAAATTCGCCGCCTACCGGAGGGTGTTGAGGTTACTCGGCGTCTGTCTCCCAAGATGTCGGAACACCACCGAAGAACGTCTTGGCGAACTAACTCAGCGTCTGTCTCTCTCTCTCACTCTATATCAGAATACTTGTGAAATTTCGTGAATTGGTGTAGAACTCTATAATGTCATGCTCCTTATATGAATATGGAGAAAACCTCCACTATGAATATGGGAAAGTTAATGGCTTGAGCAAGCCAAAAGTCTTTCCAATCCATTCACTTTTCCAACATTTTTTTCCCAACAGTTAGGGTGTCTAGGTCAACTTACGCGCAACTCGACTAATCCTATGCCATCCCTGGTCCAATCAAAGGCAAGCCATCCGCGCTGAGATTAGGGATCTGTAGACACCCCAATTTAGGCTTTTCAAAATTCCTTGACTTGTGGCCCGGAGGCTCCCCGATGATGACTTTGGATTGAAACAAGCCTGGTATCGATCGGAACATTGCTCCTTGGAAGATTGAAAAAGGATTAAAAATGGTTAAAAATGTTTTCAAGCGCTTGGGAGCAATCCTAAGCGCTCAAAACTATTTCACAAAACCTCTGGCCTGGCTCTTTCTCGAGCGCTCGAGAGTGAGGTCCCAAGCGCTCGGGAGTAATCCCAAGCGCTCGAGACCTTTCTGTTGCCCAATGCATGGCTGTATCACCCACTCACTTTGCAAATCATCATTACAGCCACTTTCAGCCCGCCGATGGCTCATTCCACACTCAACCTCTGGTAGGAAGATATTCAGGCCAAAGATTTACCCATTAAACAAATGTTTTATCAAAACCATTTGATTTTCAAAAACCATTGGATGTTTTGCCTATAAATATGCCTGGCTTTTCAGTTAGAAAGAAAGGGGGAGAGGAGACCACGAAATTATCAGCCCAGAGCACCCTTAATCTCTGCTCTCTTTCTCTCTCTAGCCAAAGATCAAAAACCTCCAAACTCTCTTCCAAATTTCAAAGGTTTTGCAAAATCACCAAGGAAAAGGGCAAGAAATCCAGATTACCCATCTGATCTCTTGCACTCTCCTCACTCCGCCCACATTTCAAAGGCACACCAAGGAGCAAGGTTCAAGGAAAAGGTAGAACTCTTACCTTTGGTCATAACTAAAGGGCTGTTCTTCCCTTCTGAGGGGGGTCTCTCAGCCTGACCCAGTCTTCAATACTGGGTGCATGGTTGGGAGACCCTAGTGTAAAAACAAGAGCAATGGGGCACAAGAAAATATTTTCACAAAACCCTTACTGGAACTACTCCCAAGCGCTCGAGAGTGCTCCTGAGCGCTCGGGACTGTTCCAGGTCTCATGCATGGCCCCCTTTGTGACACAGTAAGTTGGAAATGATGTGTTGATCTTAAATGAATGGTTTCGTTTTGGCATGCATGCACAGAAAGCCATTTTTCCTCAAAATAGAACCATTTTCTTACAAAGATTTCATGGAAGAGCAAGGCTCCTTTTGTTTAAAGTTAAAAGAATCAGTCATTTCAGAGAAACATAAAAACAAGGGCCTTTGCATGTCAAGATGGAACCATTTCCTGTTTGAGAGTAAGCTGGTATGCAGCTCACTCCCAAGCGCTCAGAACCATTCTAGAGCGCTCGGGAGTGCATGCATGTCATTGCTTCCCATTTCCCAGCCTGCTGTGTTACCTGGTCTCTGCATGCATTAGTGTGGCCTGTTGCTCTTTTAAATTTGTAGATCTAGCCTTGTTAAGGCAGGGATGCATGATTTGAAAGGTTGAAGGCTTAGCTTGGTCTTTCAAGTCCTCTGCTGAGCCAGTAGTGTGCTTTATATTCATTTCAGTTCCTATTTTAGCATTGTATCCTGTCTGTGCTAACAAAGCTTGCAGGTTGATCAGAGCTCCCAAGCGCTCGGGACTTCTCTCGAGCGCTCGAGAGTGAAGTCAGTGACTCCAATTTTCTGTCATTCATGCATTTGCTCACCGTTACTCCATCATTTCACTTCCCCCTGTACAACTGCACATGCATGCAATTCTTACCTGTTATAACTGTGGATACTTGCTAAATGATCTAATGAAACAAAATCCCCTTTTGAAAAATCCCACAAACGTTTAGTAGAGACCGATCTCGAATCGGGCGAGGGGGGTGCCGTAAAACCCTTCCCCCCTCGTAACATGGCTTCCGAACCCTTGAAACTGATCTCTGGTTTTCAACTTCAAATCAATTGGTTTTCCAAACGAAACGGTTTCTCGGATGATATACCGCAAATCTGGGTGGCGACTCTTCAAATCAAACCAAAACGACTCTTCAGACGGCGTATTTCTCTTTAAAGCGGCACCAAGAACAAAACAAAAAGAGCGACATTCGTATTTTTTCTTCTTCGAGAGCGGGAAAAATATAATTTTCGGGCATAGCAGCCCACAGTGGCGACTCTGCTGGGGAGAAGTTTAATTAATACTTGAGAAAAGTTGGTTTGTTGATAAAACGGCCCGCTTTTCTTGAATGTCAGTTAAACTGGTGAGCCAGGCTTGAAAAACGTTTGTGGGATTTTCAAAAGGGATTTTGTTTCATTATTTATTTCTTGTATGTATATATCTTGTGCAACCCCGCTGTTGTGTTTCGGCAATCCTACCCGGCTTGCCGGTGATGGGGAATCCCGGAATGCTCAGCAACCCTCGACCGTGATGAGTCATCCCTACCGTTTGTACCATTATTGGGTGTATGCTCAATAGTGGGAGGTATACTTTGACTCTAGTCCGGGGAACCCTCTTCAAGCCAAAACCAGCCTTTGTACATGTTTAGAAAGCATAGAACCTTCCAAACTAGGACAGGAATCCGCAGGGTAGGATTATATGCTATATCCTGCCTATATGTTACTGCTTTCTGCATCTCACCATGCATCTCATTCATATCATGCCGTCATGCTGTCCGTCCAATTTCGTGTCATAATCTCACTCGCACGGTCTGTAGAAGGTTGCCGAGGCCCGATGATGAATCGTGCACCCCGGTGTACGTTGTTTAACTACATGAGTCCTTAGAACAAGGAGACTTTGGGAAATCAGGATGTTACTAAGTCCTTGACTAATGCCTAATCGAAATTTCAACGGAGAACGAAGAATAACAAGGAAAACGGCGCCGTGATGCCACTTTACTTACACCACCTTGGCTAATGACACAGTGTCACTGACACCACGATGGTTGGGGTATCACGCCGTCTATACTAAGTTATTCCGAGTTCAAAATTGAGACTTCGAATGAGGACTAGTCGAATACTTAGTTCATTTTGACATCTCTTAGAATTTGTCGTTCTGAACGAAGGATACACCCTAAAAAGAAATTCTGAGGAATTAGGTAACCTTCGACAGGCCGTAATCTCATCACGCTTGCACATCGCACCTTGCATCTTACGCTTGCTTTCGTGTCGCATATAGAACTCTTACGCTTGCTTGCGCATCTTGTTTAGGATCGCCTTGACCAATGATGAGTCGTGCTTTTTGAAGGCACGTTGTTGAAATTAATTAGTCCTTGGAATGACGAGGTTTTAGGGATATCAAAATTCGTTAAGTCTTCTATACATTTTTCAATCATGGATTCAATGAAAATTAACAAAACAATTAGGCTACAATGTCGTGATACCCACACCACCCAAGCTAATGGCGCCATGCCACTTACGCCGCCCCGGTTACGGTATCATGTCATTTACGCTAAACGGTTTTCGAAACCAGAACAGAAACTTCAAGTGAAAAATATTAAAGACTTAATTTGTTTTGATATCTCTCAAATCTTGTCATTCCTAATCAAAGGATACGCATTCAAAGGAATCTCTGAGGACTAAGGCAACCCTTCATAGGATGTCATTTCTTGAGTCAGGGTCTAGGAGACCATAAATCCATGGAGTTTGGGATAACTCCGGTGTTCGCCGTGCCCGAACGGCTCCCTCTAGTCTAGCTTTAAGTGCGTCTTCCAGCAGTCTTATTGCTCTGCCTCGGATGGTCTTAGATAAGGAGATTGGCTCTGATTCCCAACGTGAGGAATTTAACCTGCCTGACACCGACTTACCCGTGACTGTTGGAACTTCCCATAAAGTTGGATCCCTTGAGTCGACGATGACAACACGTCAACAACAATTCTTTTATTCAATACACATTTTTCAATAAATCATAACAGGGGCACATTCTGAGTCCGCTCTTTACTTTACTGTCAGCACTGGGCCGCCCATCCCGCACAAAGCCACACCATCTTCTCCGACTATCTCGAAATGGCAGGACAAGCAGAGCTGATTGAGCTAAGAAGGGCTGTAGAGGAAATGAATCGAAAAATGGATGAACAAACGGCTCTATTGCAAGGGCTGATTGACGTTTTCACCTCCGCCATGTCAAATCCAGATCTGGGACTAAATGCTGGTGAGGCCAGGATCAAAGAAACCCCACAAACCTATCACCCTCCAACCGCCGGGATCAAGCCATGCTCAAAAGCGAAACTCTCGGACATGTTCAAAGACTTGATGGAATTCCATGATGCCAAGAATCGCTCAAATAAGAATACTGGATCCTTGTTTGAAACTGGTACTAAAAGGGAAGGTGTGCACATTGATGAGAGCAACCCCAAGAGCAAAAGAGTGTTATGCAGTTGCGAAGCAAGCAAAGCTTTCACCAAAGGTCCAATCAGCATCACCATGAACCCTCAACCCGGCTGCAAAATCCCACCAAGGATCTTCTCCCGCTTTCCTGTACCTTTGTCCTCAGTTTATGAGAAGCTCCTCGAAGCCGGCCTCATCCAGCCGCTCCCGCCAACTCCCCTACCTCGAAAGCTCCCGGCGTCCCACAACCCAAACGTCTATTGTGCCTTTCACCAACATACTGGCCATCCCACCAATAACTGCTTCCGTCTCCGTCACGAGATCCAAGACTTAATCGACAACGAAACCATCCCAGTGCCGGACTTCAGATCGGGAGGAGGATTTTGAGTGCAGCAAAGCATGAATGGAATTACTCACGAGTTTGGGAAGCTTTTGAGTTTCGAGTCAAGTATTTCAATTTCGAGTCAGTTTGTTCTTTGCGTCTTTCATGCTTTCGTGTCTGTACGTTTTCAAATTCGAGTTTGTAGTCAAAAAAAAAAAAACCAAAAAGAGAGTCAGTTTCGTAGGCCCGAACTACGTTATGACCTGATTCCTTTGCAAGAAGGATACGTAGGCAGCCTTATCCCGAGGCCCGGTCATGTTCTTTCGAGTCGATTCCAAAATTCGGTCACAATCTTTTGAGTCAATCCTTTGTCGGTCCGTCTCGTCTTTTGATGCCAAACCTCTTGAGTCGAAATTGTGATAATAAACTCGTATTTTGTGATAATCCCTTAACTTGGAATTGTTTTTCACCATCAAATGAGAAATTAAGACACGAGGTATTTTGCCCTTACAAGAAGAAGAATTTCAGGGGACCATTCCTTGGCGCCGTAAAGAAGCAACATCTTGGCCCAAGTAAAAAGCTCGCTAGATCAAAACATCAAAATATGATCTAGGCAAAAGTTAGAGCACACAAATCTCTTAAACTGCATCTAGGATCCAGTTATCAAGTTGTGCAATTCAAAATGAAGAAAGGCATTCTTTTCTTTTATCACACGCTTGAAGATATATATCCATTGATAACCCCCTTTGAGCCTAAATCAATTCCTTTGAAAGAACCCAGCTAGGCAGCTATCCCCCACACTGGGGTGAAATAAAGAAGACAAAAGTGCCAGACACCTGACCATCATCGGCGCGTCAGGATTCAAAGCGCAAAAGTGCCAAATGCATACGCACATTGGGATGCAAAACATTGAAGAAAAATCAGAGAATGCTCAAGACCAATGAAAATGCCAAACGCATCGGGCACAACAAAAGGCAAGTGAAAGAAGGTGCCCATCAAAAGCAAAAAGGGGGCATAAAATATTCAAGATGGCTGCTAGCTCTCGAAACCCCAAGAAAATGAAAAATGTTGAGCCTATTATCCTTTCTTTGTTAACCCGAACCTTGGCCACGTTACAACCCTGATAAAGTCCTTTCAGATTGGAAAACACAACTTGATAATAATAAAATCCTAGACAATAGGAGAAAACAAGAAGGAGCACCAAGGCATTTCATGAATCCTGTAACGTCCGAGCTGGGGCATTTTCTAAAGCCATGGGTTGTCATCAGCAACCTGGGGCATGGTTCGCGGTAAAAGTCCTCGTGTTTTGCCAAAACATTTCAAAGCCTCGAATGGGAAAATCATCAAAACTTGATTTTATCATGACAATTTCAAACATTAAATCCTCAAATAATCAAAGTGTCTCGTCCGGTCAAATCAAACTCCTCATCCAGTCTTGTTCATCATTGAGAGTCTTTCTTGTCCTTCGAGTCATCTATGCCTTGTCCAAATTCACACAAGGTCATTAAGGTCCCAACTTGTGAAAGAAACTCCAATACGTGGAAGAACCCGCACTTCTACTCAAGACAAAACTGGTTGCCAAAACTATCAGTGGAAGCAAGGAAAAGGATCAGAACGAAGGACTGTCACTCACTGGGGCACATCAGCCCAATGCCATCAATCACTGCAAGCGTACAGCCGACCTCAAGATTGGGGCATGAATGCTCGGAACTCAAGCCCTGATCAAAGCCAACCTCAAACCAGCTCCAGCACAAGCCCCAGCTCCAGCTCAAACCCAAAGACGAACTCCATCCCAAATCCCAAGATCCTGACAATACCGGTCCGCTGGCCAAAAATAGTAAAGCAGAAAGGGTACTCGGACATGTCCATTATTGTTTTTCAAAACTAAAAATCATTAGTGTTGTCAAAAGTCGAAACACGGGTCTCACTTTCTAACCACGACCCCCCACGGTCGTCTTCTTCCTTCATATTCGTCAACATGACTGCACATCTCTTGCCATAGATTTGGCATTGTCCTGAGGGACACCCTTTAATTTCAGATTCAAGCTTCCTCCAAAATTCAAGCTTCTTCCAAAAATTCAAGCTTTTTCCAAAAATTCAAGCTTTTCAGATTCAAGCTTCTTTTAAAAATTCAAGCTTTTTCCAAAAATTCAAGCTTTTCAGATTCAAGCTTCTTCCAAAAATTCAAGCTTTTCAAATTCAAGCTTTTCAGATTCAAGCTTCTTCCAAAAATTCAAGCTTCTTTTAAAAATTCAAGCTTTTCAGATTCAAGCTTCCTTCGCCACCCTTCTGCCGCCGCCATAGATTTGGCGCTGTCCTGAAGGACATCTTTCTATCATTTGCTTGCATGTCTGCATGTTTGCATTTGCCCCAAAGAATTACGCTGGTCTGATCCTTGCAGAAAAGGGTACGTAGGCAGTCTGAAAAGACGCGACCACATGCATCAGATGTTTGTATCTTTACTTGCATTTGATTTCGAGTTAAGGATTTGATTTGGCTCGAATTGGGCTGTCTCAATCTTTGGACGGCACTCGTAGCAGAATCCGAGCATTCAAAGTACAGGCTTTGAGCTGTAGACACCCCAATTTAGGCTTTTCAAAATTCCTTGACTTGTGGCCCGGAGGCTCCCCGATGATGACTTTGGATTGAAACAAGCCTGGTATCGATCGGAACATTGCTCCTTGGAGGATTGAAGAAGGATTAAAAATGGTTAAAAATGTTTTCAAGCGCTTGGGAGCAATCCTAAGCGCTCAAAACTATTTCACAAAACCTCTGGCCTGGCTCTTTCTCGAGCGCTCGAGAGTGAGGTCCCAAGCGCTCGGGAGTAATCCCAAGCGCTCGAGACTTTTCTGTTGCCCAATGCATGGCTGTATCACCCACTCACTTTGCAAATCATCATTACAGCCACTTTCAGCCCGCCGATGGCTCATTCCACACTCAACCTCTGGTAGGAAGATATTCAGGCCAAAGATTTACCCATTAAACAAATGTTTTATCAAAACCATTTGATTTTCAAAAACCATTAGATGTTTTGCCTATAAATATGCCTGGCTTTTCAGTTAGAGGAGGGAGGGGAGAGGAGACCACGAAATGATCATCCCAGAGCACCCTTAATCTCTGCTCTCTTTCTCTCTCTAGCCAAAGATCAAAAACCTCCAAACTCTCTTCCAAATTTCAAAGGTTTTGCAAAATCACCAAGGAAAAGGGCAAGAAATCCAGGTTACCCATCTGATCTCTTGCACTCTCCTCACTCCGCCCACATTTCAAAGGCACACCAAGGAGCAAGGTTCAAGGAAAAGGTAGAACTCTTACCTTTGGTCATAACTAAAGGGCTGTTCTTCCCTTCTGAGGGGGGTCTCTCAGCCTGACCCAGTCTTCAATACTGGGTGCATGGTTGGGAGACCCTAGTGTAAAAACAAGAGCAATGGGGCACAAGAAAATATTTTCACAAAACCCTTACTGGAACTACTCCCAAGCGCTCGAGAGTGCTCCTGAGCGCTCGGGACTGTTCCAGGTCTCATGCATGGCCCCCTTTGTGACACAGTAAGTTGGAAATGATGTGTTGATCTTAATTGAATGGTTTCATTTTGGCATGCATGCACAGAAAGCCATTTTTCCTCAAAATAGAACCATTTTCTTACAAAGATTTCATGGAAGAGCAAGGCTCCTTTTGTTTAAAGTTAAAAGAATCAGTCATTTCAGAGAAATATAAAAACAAGGGCCTTTGCATGTCAAGATGGAACCATTTCCTGTTTGAGAGTAAGCTGGTATGCAGCTCACTCCCAAGCGCTCAGAACCATTCTAGAGCGCTCGGGAGTGCATGCATGTCATTGCTTCCCATTTCCCAGCCTGCTGTGTTACCTGGTCTCTGCATGCATTAGTGTGGCCTGTTGCTCTTTTAAATTTGTAGATCTAGCCTTGTTAAGGCAGGGATGCATGATTTGAAAGGTTGAAGGCTTAGCTTGGTCTTTCAAGTCCTCTGCTGAGCCAGTAGTGTGCTTTATATTCATTTCAGTTCCTATTTTAGCATTGTATCCTGTCTGTGCTAACAAAGCTTGCAGGTTGATCAGAGCTCCCAAGCGCTCGGGACTTCTCTCGAGCGCTCGAGAGTGAAGTCAGTGACAGATCCTCAGTTTCTGTAATCATGCATTTTGCTCACTTTCACCTAATCATCCACTGTACAACTGCACATGCATGCAATTCTTACCTGTTATAACTGTGGATACTTGCTAAATGATCTAATGAAACAAAATCCCCTTTTGAAAAATCCCACAAACGTTTAGTAGAGACCGATCTCGAATCGGGCGAGGGGGGTGCCGTAAAACCCTTCCCCCCTCGTAACATGGCTTCCGAACCCTTGAAACTGATCTCTGGTTTTCAACTTCAAATCAATTGGTTTTCCAAACGAAACGGTTTCTCGGATGATATACCGCAAATCTGGGTGGCGACTCTTCAAATCAAACCAAAACGACTCTTCAGACGGCGTATTTCTCTTCAAAGCGGCACCAAGAACAAAACAAAAAGAGCGACATTCGTATTTTTTCTTCTTCGAGAGCAGGAAAAATATAATTTTCGGGCATAGCAGCCCACAGGATCTAAAAAAATTTAATTTATCGTGACCAAATCATAATGGTGTGCGGGACAAAGCTACTAACCAACCAGACTAAACTTTGGGACCGGTGACTAAAGTGCATGGTTTTAGATGTTACGAGAAAGAGAGGGAGATGTCACCACTTTTACACCTTATCTAAGATAAGTTATCAATGGCCGTGCAATTTCAACCCTCATTTTTTACTCAATTATGCTTTATATTCCAACTACTAGTTGAAAAGTTTAAAAAAATCGATTTTAATCAATCAAATGCATGCAAATAACTTATTCAAATGATTTATCTAGAAACCTCAAGCATGTTTTCACTCCCTCCATTTCATATGCCATTTATTTAGCCATCTTGTTTACACAACCGAATTAATTAACCTTATGTGGGCTGCTGGCACAGAGTTAGCCGATGCTTATTCCCCGAATACCGTCATTGCTTCTTTTCCGGGAAAAGAAGTTTACGACCCGTGGGCCTTGTACCTCCATGCGGCATTGCTCTGTCGGGCTTTCGCCCATTGCGGAAAGTTCCGCAGTACTGCCTCCCGTAGGAGACTGGGTTGTGTGAGCATTCCAAGATAGCCAATTCCAAAGGAGTCGGAATTATATGATGTTAATTTCTTCTTAATCCATTCTACACGTTCCAACCACCATTCTACTTCCAAGTAAAATTAGTTCCTAGTCTCTATCATTTGAATTTGTTGGGAATGTTCCGTAACCAACTTTTCAAATCAAACTCTTGTGGAAGACTGCGTGGCGTAAATCTGACCAAACGAGCAGTGACGGAATCAAATATTTCATACCGCAATGCGTTGTTTTTTTATGTCGGCAAAATTTAGTAACGTTAGAATAGTTAGAAAACATTTGACAAATATGTCCAAAGTTGGAACTGGGCCAGGTGTCGGTTTTGGGTAGGCTTGGCTGGGCAAAACTTCCGTAAGGGAGAAAATGTCGAGACTGTTGGAGATGCTCTAACACATGCGTGATCTCAGTTTTATTGTTGCACGACTCAGTTTCTTAATGCCAAATTTTCATGTCCACATAACGAGAGAGAGAGACGTGAATTCATTGGTGTCTAATTTAGAGAGAGAGACGTGAATTCATTGGTGTCTAATTTTGTAACTTGGCTCCGCTGCCTAGAAAAGCAGACCTCCATGCTTTTAGACTTTTTAGATGAGGTAATATGTACCGTAATGCTATAATAGTTTCTCATCAGTAGTAGTAATCCGAGTAATGGTAACCGTACAATGATATATAGAAGTATCGAATTATACGTAGCAGAATTTGAGTGTAGTGATTTTGGAACTTCGTAAATTATTTTTCACGTTAGAGGACTTAAAGTCGCCAAAGCGATCAAGTATTCCAACGGTGGCTAGGAAGCGGACAAAAATACAAACCGATATGAATTGAAAATCCGTCAATACGGGCCTTGTACCTTGTCTGCCTGAGGAACGGGCAAGTTGCTTCCATCTTCCCAGGATCTACATTATAGAGGCTATTTAGAGAAAAATCTACTGTGATAAGAAAACACCCAAGCCCTACTTTTTAGGGCTTTAAAAAATTGAGAAAGAAATTGGCTGGAGGTAGAGATGCGGCAGGCGGAACGACAAACTGAATTCGAAGAGTCCGGCGTAGTCCGACATCCAGCTTAGCAGAAGTCGGCACCGGCGTCTCTTCGCTAACTCGTATACGCTGTTTTTAGTAGTATCAACTGTGATGCAGCATTGCTGAGGCCCGAAATGCTCCATGTGTTGCAAAGAGTTCTGTTCTTTAAAACTTAATCCCATATATACCGTTTATGTCTTATGCAACTTCTAAGCCATGATGAAGAGAATGTTCTTACGGTCAAGCTCGAGGTTTAGAGTTTTGTTCTTGTACGATTCAAGTTCAAAACTTCAAAGGTGTTATCGACTCTTCAAGAGACCATACGGGACTTCATTCCAACTTTAATCTTCCCATGCCGGTGTAGGATTTTGTTGTGTTTCAAACACGGAGCGGCAAACAACATTTGCATTGAGTAAATCTTCTGTTAAAAAGTACATTCTACTGTTTCCTCCAAGTCCTAACTTACAGTTACAATGACAATCTAACCTCATCAGTGGAGTCAAATAAGTTCCCAAAAGCGTGTAACCAAAAACAGCAAAATCGAATGAAAACAATGAACAAAAATGGCATGGTGAATATAATCACCCAGGACTTTAGCTACCAAACTTTGGGTTAGCTTTAAATGGAGATAAATCACTGGCTCTTCGGTTGGCTTACCGGAAACTTATCTTCCGGCCGGCTGCTTTTGCCAGAAATAGTTGGTGGCTTCGATCCGTTGTGGGTGGACCAGAAGCTTCTTCTCCTGAAGGGCCCAGCGAGACTTCTTCTCCAATGTGCGGAGCAAAACTACTAACCAATCAGACCAACTCTTGGGATTGGTGACAAGTGCATGGTTTCAGATGTTACAAGAAAGAGAAAGAGAGATGTCACCATTTTTACACCTTGTCTAAGATAAGTTATCAATGGCCGTGCTCATTTTTGCTCAATTATGCTTTATGTTCCAACTACAAGTTGAAAAGTTGAAAAAATTCGATTTTAATAATCAATCAAATGCATGAGGATAACTTATTCAAATGATTTTAGGATCTCAAGAAACCTCAAGCATGTTTTCACTTCCTCCATTTCATATGCCATTTATTTAGGCATATTGTTTAGACAACCAAATTAATTAACCTTATGTGGGTTGCTGGCACAGAGTTAGCCGATGCTTATTCCTTAGATACCGTCATTGCTTCTTCTCCGGCCGGGAAAAGAATGAAGTGAGCCCCCAATACCTCTCAATTCCCACCCAATCCAACTACATTTGCAGTTGATAAATCCACATCTGTAGTTGCTGTAAATATCCTTAGCCATGTATCTAGTTGTTAGCACCTGGATTTGAACTGGACTTTTTGGCCCTTTTCCCGGTTCCTACCAAGCACCCAGTCGACCGCATTCGGACCGTCCATCTCGACAATCAACGGTCCAGATTGAAAACAAATTTTTCCAAGGAAGAGTGAGTTAAACTCTCCTGGAAAGAGTTAAAAAGTGAGTTTAACTCTTCCCTAGAAGAGTTTGTTTTTTAATCCGGGCCACTGAAAGTACTTTTGAACGGTCCAGATGTGCCCTGCACCTGCTCGGCATGTCTGCGCGGATCCACTTCTTTGACCCAGCCTTAGTTCTTCTCGTTCTTGCCCTTAGCACGCTTCGAACCATTGGTTGCCAAAGTAGTCTTACCCATCAATTCATGATCGACCAAGCCTTTCGATCGCAGAAGACATTGCATTGACCTCCTAGCACTCCAGCGCGACGAATTTCTTTGATCAGTTTTTCTAAGGGTGAAGAAACGTGTTGTTCAACGTTCACGAGTTATAACTGAGTATGATTAAAATTTGAAGTCGGTCCGTCTCTTGTTTCACGGTTCAAGAGAAATGGGTGGACCAATTTAACTTTTGCGGGCCTTCCACATGATCAATTGATCATTTTCAACGACCAATACTATTCATTTTCTCAAACTCTGAGGATATGGATAGACATTCATTGAAAAAAAGCAGCATGGTCTAGTCATCACAAATATAGCCACGTTAGGCAGTAGTACTGGACATTCCAAATTCAAAAATGATACAATCAGATTTTCAAAAGATGTGATCTATAGAAAGTGGGCCACGTGGCAGGTCCACATAAATAGTTTTCCATAAATCTAATAGTAGTAGGCAATCAAATATATATCATCAGAAATATTACATCAAATCAGCGTATTGTGTAGATAAAATTCAACACAATTAATCGCTACTCTTGTTTTGAGAAAAAAACACGCAAAAATATGTTGAGTTTTTCCTTCTTTTTGCACACCAATTGAGCAATATCAAAATGTTTGCACATTTTTTAATATATGTTGCATGATACAAATAACTACAAATCAAAACGGCCTTTTGTAAGGTTTGAAATGCTCAAATTAAGGTACAATTTTCTTTTATAACAAACGTCTTTCATGAAGATTATATTTCATCATATCTCTCTGTCAGTCCTTATTATCATTCGAAATGAACAAATCGGAAATGGACACATACCGCACTAGTTTTTTTTCTCTACAATTGTGAATTGCTTCTTAGTGTCGCTACATGTACGCTATTATTACTTTAATTTTTCTCCGGTGGATTGATTTAAAAAAAAGGTGGTCCAAAAGAATGGGAGTTCAAGTTTGATTACGAGGGGCATTAGAAAGTTACAGGAAGTAAAATTTGAAGGTGACGACAAGTGGTTTAAGATGTTATGAGAGAGAGAGAGAGAGCGAGAGAGAGAGATATGCATCGACTGGAGGAGCGTGTTGTGCTGCACAGCGTGCTTTGCACGGCAAATTGCCGTCACTCCGGTCTTGCTCCGATGATCGGAATCGTTCACTTCGTAGAGTTCGTCGTCTAGAACAAGTGTACCAAAAATCAGATCGATCGGATATCATTAAGTGTATCATCCAAACATTATTATCTTGAAATAAATGGATCCAAAACACTACATAAAAGCCACTGTTTTTTTGGTACACTTAATACTATAAGTTATCAATTTGCCACTGAATTTCAATCTTTTTTTTTTTTTTTGGCAACCGATAACAGATGATATTATAACTCCGACCAAATATTACATCAAGATGAAAACTCGTCCTTAGACAAAGGACCAAGTAACTAAGACGGCGGGGATTCATCTACAGACTATACCCCAAACCAACTAAACCTTTTCCTGTAGAAACAAGAAACAAGAAACAAACCAACGGGGAGAAACCCAATCGGGAGAAAAACTCACGGCAAGAAACCGGAGAGAAAACCTCCACAAAAGAGAGAAGAAGAAGTAAAGGATAGCAAACCAACAAGAAAAAGGAAAAAAAAAAAACCTCGCCATCATCATCCACCAACATAGATCTCCAATTCCGGCAACCCAATTATGCACAAAAGCTCCGCACCCATAGCCGCACATCTGAACCGCACCACTAGAAACAAGTCACCAACGAATGACGAATATGATGGGGGAGGTCCAACGGTAGAGGAATTGGGGAGGCCAAGGCGTCAAGAGGTGAGAGGGGAGAATGAGGGTGGAGAGTGATGAAAAGAGGGGAAAAGAGATTCCGATCGAAGGCCGACAGAGAGACAAATTTCATACGGGAGATCGCCCCCCCTCCCGCCGCCCATTTTAGGGTGGAAATCCTAGGGGGAGGGAGGGGAAGGGAGAAACAAAGAGGTGCGACGGCGAGAGAGAGTAACAAAAAGAAGCTTGTTCCTACCAAAGCTACAATCTCATTTAGTAATGGTCAATAATGCAATTCTACAAGATACTTCAATTTATGGTTTTTTTTTGTTTGTTTTTTTTTTTTTTTTTGAACGGGCAAAAAAGTAACTTTCATTTCCATCTTTGGAAAAGTTTATCCAAACTTAATTATCAAAGGACTAATAATTTAATCACTTAATCAGATAGTTAGGTTAACTTTAGAAACCTCGACCGAAATAATTTTGAGATAATTGATGTTCTCAAGAAATATGGACTAATTGTCAAATTTTCCTTAGGTGATTGAAGACTTGTAGTTTATTCGCAAAAAAGCTTATATTATTAATTTCTTAATCCTTCTTTAGGTGTGTATTGCCTACTAAAATTTCGGATTTAATATAAGTTTAAATTGTTTAAATTATATTCTTAATTAATTTGTTTGGTTGGGTAGTAAAGTCGCTTCAGAGCTCTACCAAACATGCAAAATGACGTCATGCGTTCCTATACACTCCTTCCGTCCCTAAATAAATATTCGGCTTGCAAATCTAAGCCTTTAAAAATATGAAATTTTTTCGTTAAAAAATTCAAACTTTTTTTAACAATTTGAACGAACTCATTAATATCTATTGATTTGTGAAAAAAAATTTGAATTTTTTAACGAAAAAAATACATCATTTAAGATGCCTAGGTTAGCGGTCTGGAAATTTATTTAGGGACGAAGGGACAAACACATGAAAATGAAAAATTAACACACATGTCAAGCAGACATTTTTTCTGTCTACATACAAGTACTAGTAGTTTTTAAGTGTACGCTACCATTTCTTTATTTTCGTCTGATAAAAACATTCGTGGTCCAAAAAATAAGGAGTTCAATGTTTGATTACGAGAGCCGGGCATTAGTGAAAGTCACATGAAGGAAATTTTGAAGGTGACAAGTAGGGTTTTTTTTTTTTTTTGACCGTTAGGGTGGTGTCTGGACCAATTTACGCACAACTCGACTAATCCCATTTCCGGTCCAATCAAAGGCAGATAATCCATGCAGAGACTAGGGATTTAACAAGAAATTCATTTATCGTGACTAAACTATAATGGTCTGCGGAGCAGAGCTATTATATAACCAACCGGACTAACTATTGGAGTTGGTGACAAGTGCATGATTTTTGATGTACAAGAAAGAGAGAGAGAAAAAGAGATGTCACACTTGTTACACCTTATCTATCCATGTCTAAGATAAGTTATCTGTTGGGATTTTTAGTCCCTCGCCACAACGGAAGCACGTCACAAAATTAAACAAGCACAAGAAAAATAAAGAGCACAAGATTTCCGTGGTTCGGTCTTAATACCTACTTCACAAACAAAAGAGAAATTCCACTATATTGATCAAGTACAATGAGATAGAAAAATATTAATCCCCAAGCCCGCGCTCACTAATATTTTTTTATCTCTCCCTCACTCTCACAATATATTTTTCTCTCTTGCTCTCACCAATAGTGTATATCTCACACACACGAAATCCCGAATACGCCTCAGCATTTATAGAGAATTTCCGCCTTTGCTCGTAAAGGAAACTCAATCCTTCACCTCCAAGGCTTCCTACTGCCTTCGGAATTCCTTTTCCCACGAGAACTTCAATTAGGAAAAAAACTCTTATTCCCAAATCAATTCCTCCTCATTAAGGATTATTCCAAAGCAAGACTTCCAAATTAATGGCCCAAAAAATCACGTGAATATATATTCCTAATCATAAGAAAATTATCCAACGTGGGTGAAGCACAACATTATCAATGGCCGTGCAATTTCAACTCTCATTTTTGCTCAATGATGCTTTATAATCCAACTACAAGTTGAAAAGTTTAAAAAATTCGATTTTAATCAATCAAATGCATGAGGATAACTTATTCAAATGATTTAGGATCTATAGAAACCTCAAGCATGTTTTTCACTTCCTCCATTTCATATGCCATTTATTTAGGCATATTGTTTAGAAAACCAAATTAATTAACCTTATGTGGGCTGCTGGCACAAAGTTGGCCGATACTTATTCCTCAAATACCGTCATTGCTTCTTCTCTGGCCGGGAAAAGAAGTTTACGACCCGTGGGCCTTCTACCTCCACGTGGCATTGCTCCGTCAGGCTTTCGCTCATTGCGGAAAATTTCGCGCTGCCGTCTTATTTTGCGAATTAACGCATAAGAGTCTGGGTCGTGTGAGCATTCCAAGATAGCCAATTGGCCCAATTCCATTGGTTATATATCCTAATCCATTTAATCCTATTCCCAGATATATAGCCAATTCCAAAGGAGTTGGAATTATAGGATGTTTTAATTTCTTCTTAATCCATTCTACACGTTCCAACTACCATTCTACTTCCAAGTAAAATTAGTTCCAAGTCTCTATCCTTCGAATTTGTTGGGAATGTTCCCTAACCATGTAATGACCCATATTTTGGTGTTAAAAATTATCATTTTTAGATTTTCTAAATAAAATTGGAGGTGTGTCGGCAAAATTATGCATGGGTAAGTAACATTAGGACAAATGTCAAGTGGTGGCACTTGTATGGTCAACTAAGCTAAAACGTGGCATGTACATATTCTTCCTAGGATGACTAGTATGCCCACCCACCGTATGTTATCAATTAATGGGAATTGGTTTGCAGAGATGTCGTAGAGAAACCAACTCTATTTATGTGTATATCTATGAGCTTTAAGGTTTGGCAGAACTAAATAGAAGCCATTTGTGAGTTGATAGTTTGGAACCTCGGAGCTCAACTTTTAGGAGGATTATTTTGGCGATGTTATTTTCTTGTCAGATGAACACGATACTCATTTGAGGTACCGGGTGGGTAGTGTGCAATACATTCCTAGCTAAATCTCTTTGCAAAGAGTGTTCTTTGACTCTCTCATATTTGTACTCATTTGATGTCTAAGTTTCTTGATTCAATTATTGTCACTTCTTGTATCGTGACACAGAAAATATTTGGCTGAAAGCCATGGAACAAATTGGTACATGTTTAAGCCCACCGGATCACAGAGTTATGAAAGATGTACGATGGACTGCCCCATGGGGAGTTCAGAATGTTTATGGGGCCCATGTGCCCAATACAGAGTTTAGACCTGGGTGGTACTTGGCATGTTACCGAGATGAGCCGGATATGAGGCTATAAATGAAAAATGTTCAGAATGATCCTACTTGATTTGCTATCCTCGCTTATTGAGCATATTCTTATTGCTAGCCATGTTTATTGTCCTCGTATTGCATATACTACCCGGGCGTGTTATAATTTTCAGGTGCAGAGAGCAAGTTAATGGGGACCCGAGTTGGAGTATTTGAAAGATTTAGCTTTAGAAATCTGTATCGTCTTGGAGATTTTTAGGCCCACCATGTATATTTATCTCGAGGATTTGTAATGTACTAATTTTGAGGCAATGAAAAAATTCGGGTCGTCACAAACCAACTTTTCAAATCAAACTCTTGTGGAAGATTGCGTGGCGTAAATCTAACCAAACGAGCACTGACAGAGTTAAAATTTTCATACCACAATGCGTTGTTTTTTTATGTCACCAACGAATGACGAATATGATGGAGGAGGTCCGACGGTAGAGGAAGCGGGGAGGCCAAGGCGTCAAGAGGCGAGAGGGGAGAATGAGGGTGGAGAGTAATGAAAAGAGGGGAAAAGATATTCTGATCGAAGGCCGACAGAAAGAAAATTTTCATACAGGAGATCGCCCCCCCTCCGCCCATTTTATGGTGGAAACCCTAGGAGGAGGGAGAGGAAGGGAGAAACAAAGAGGTGCGACGGAGAGAGAGAGAGAGTAACAAAAAGAAGCCTGTTCCTACCAAAGCTACAATCTCATTTAGTGATGGTCAATAATGCAATTCTACAAGATACTTCAATTTATAGTTTTTTTGGTTTTTTTGAACGCCAAAAAAGTAACTTTCATTTCCATCTTTGGAAAAGTTTATCCAAACTTAATTATCAAAGGACTAATAATTTAATCACTTAATCAGATAGTTAGGTTAACTTTAGAAACCTCGACCGAAATAATTTTGACATAATTGATGTTCTCAAGAAATATGGACTAATTGGCAAATTTTCCTTAGGTGATTGAAGACTTGTAGTTTATTCGCAAAAAAGCTTATATTATTGATATCTTAATCCTTCTTTAGGTGTATTGCCTACTAAAATTTCGGATTTTATATAAGTTTAAATTGTTTAAATTATATTCTTAATTAATTTGTTTGGTTGGGTAGTAAAGTCGCTTCAGAGCTCTACCAAACATGCAAAATGACGTCATGCGTTCCTATACACTCCTTCCGTCCCTAAATAAATATTCGGCCTGCAAATCTAAGCCTTTAAAAACATGAAAAAATTTGGTTAAAAAATTTAAACTTTTTTTAACAATTTGAACGAACTCATTAATATCTATTGATTTGGGAAAAAAAATTTGAATTTTTTAATGAAAAAATACATCATTTAAGATGCCTAGGTTAGCAGTCTGAAAATTTATTTAGGGACGAAGGGACAAACACATGAAAATGAAAAATTAACACACATGTCAAGCAGACATTTTTTCTGTCTACATATAAGTACTGGAGTAGTAGTTTTTAAGTGTACGCTACCATTTCTTTAATTTCGTCTGATAAAAACATTCGTGGTCCAAAAAATAAGGAGTTTAATGTTTGATTACGAGAGCCGGGCATTAGTGAAAGTCACATGAAGGAAATTTTGAAGGTGACAAGTAGGGGTTTTTTTTTTTTTTTTTTGACCGTTAGGGTGTCTGGACCAATTTACGCACAACTCGACTAATCCCATTCCCGGTCCAATCAAAGACAGATAATCCATGCCGAGACTAGGGATTTAACAAGAAATTCATTTATCGTGACTAAACTATAATGGTCTGCGGAGCAGAGCTATTATATAACCAACCGGACTAACTATTGGAGTTGGTGCCAAGTGCATGATTTTAGATGTACAAGAAAGAGAAAGAGAAAGAGAAAAAGAGATGTCACACTTTTTACACCTTATCTATCCATGTCTAAGATAAGTTATCTGTTGGGATTTTTAGTCCCTCGCCGCAACAGAAGCACGTCACAAAATTAAACAAGCATAAGAAAAATAAAGAGTACAAGATTTTCGTGGTTCGGTCTTAATACCTACTCCACAAACAAAAGAGAAATTCCACTATATTGATCGAGTACAATGAGATAGAAAAATATTAATCCCCAAGCCCACGCTCACTAATATTTTTTTATCTCTCCCTCACTCTCACAATATATTTTTCTCTCTTGCTCTCACCAATTGTGTATATCTCACACACACGAAATCCCGAATACGCCTCGGCATTTATAGAGAATTTCCGCCTTCGCTCGTAAAGGAAACTCAATCCTTCATCTCCAAGGGTTCCTACTGCCTTCGGAATTCCTTTTCCCACGAGAACTTCAATTAGGAAAAAAACTCTTATTCCCAAATCAATTCCTCCTCGTTAAGGATTATTCCAAAGCAAGACTTCCAAATTAATGGCCCAAAAAATCACGTGAATATATATTCCTAATCATAAGAAAATTATCCAACGTGGGTGAAGCACAACATTATCAATGGCCGTGCAATTTCAACTCTCATTTTTGCACAATGATGCTTTATAATCCAACTACAAGTTGAAAAGTTTAATAATTTTGATTTTAATCAATCAAATGCATGAGGATAACTTATTCAAATGATTTAGGATCTATAGAAACCTCAAGCATGTTTTTCACTTCCTCCATTTCATATGCCATTTATTTAGGCATATTGCTTAGACAACCAAATTAATTAACCTTATGTGGGCTGCTGGAACAGAGTTAGCCGATACTTATTCTTCAGATACTGTTATTGCTTCTTCTCCAGTCGGGAAAAGAAGTTTACGACCTGTGGGCCTTCTACCTCCACATGGCATTGCTCCGTTAGGCTTTCGCCCATTGCGGAAAATTCCGCATTGCCGTCTTATTTTGCGAATTAACGTGTAAGATTCTGGATCGTGTGAGCATTCCAAGATAGCCAATTGGCCCAATTCCACTGGTTATATATCCTACTCCATTTAATCCTATTCCCAGATATATTGCCAATTCCAAAGGAGTTGGAATTATAGGATGTTTTAATTTCTTCTTAATCCATTCTACACTTTCCAACTACCATTCTACTTCCAAGTAAAATTAGTTCCAAGTCTCTATCCTTCGAATTTGTTGGGAATGTTCCCTAACCAACTTTTCAAATCAAACTCTTGTGGAAGATTGTGTGGCGTAAATCTGCCCAAACGAGCAGTGACAGAGTCAAATTTTTCATACCGCAATGCGTTGTTTTTTTATGTCGGCGAAACTTAGTATTATAAGAACAGTTAGAAAACATCTGACAAATATGTCCAAAGTTGGAACTGGGCCGGGTGTCGGTTTTGGGTAGGCTTGGCTGGGCAAAACTTCCATAAGGGAGAAAATGTCGAGACTGTCAGATATGCTCTAACACGTGTGGTCTCAGTTTTATTGTTGCACTACTCAGTTTCTTAATGCCAAGTTTTCATGAGAGAGAGAGAGAGAGAGCAGTGAATTCATTGGTGTCTAATAGTTTCTCATTAGGTGTAGTAATCCGAGTAATGGTAACAGTACAATAATGATAGTAGTCTCGAATCATACGTACCGGAATTTGAGTGTAGCGATTTTGAAACTTTGTAGATTATTTTCCACGTTAGAGGACTTGAAGTGGCGAAAGCAATCAAGTATTTCTATAGTGGCCAAGAAGCAGAAAAAAATACAAACCAATATGAATCGAAAATCCGTCAATACATGCGCGAATTTGGACTATCACGGCGTATAATTGTATCGAAAGGTTAAAAAAGGTATACAAAAACAGCATGGCATACTCTGAGAATCAAGCGCGGAGCTATTCTTAGGCAAGTGAGGTCACTTCACTCCATTGACCTCCACAATTATTCATTAATTTGGTTAAAATTTTACTACATTTTGTGAATTTGACCTCACAATTTTAACGAAATTGTCCAAAGTACGAAGCAATTCTATTAACATTGTGAATTTGCCCTCTTTTTAGCACTAGAATTCACTGACCAATAACCAACGGTTAATAAGCATGAATAATACTCACTGAATGCTTAAATTAAAAAGTTGGAATATCAATACAGCTTTCAACTAAGATAAGAGAACACACATTTCATGAACATCGAGATATTTTTTGCACAATTACCACTTCGGTTAATCGCCAGGGAATTTTTCCAGTAGTAATACATATTCAAGTTTTGATTAGCAAATAAGAATATGATCGAGTATGTTCCTGAACAATGACCCCACCACAAGAAATTCCTGGCTCCGCACCTACCGGGAATACTAACAATCCCAAACCGAAGATAGGCAAAAACCTGAGGTTTCCAGAGCTTCAAGCAAAAAAGCATTTTCACCAGAGAGAGTGAAGCCAACTAAGAAAAACAAAGAATTCCTGTTACAAAGATTTCTGTTCTTTGATTACTTATTTTTGATATCTCATCGTTGCCTTGTACCTTGTCTGCTTGAGGAACGGGCAAGTTGCTTCCATCTTCCCAGGATCTACATTATAGAGGCCATTAGAGAAAATCTAAAGTGATAAGAAAACATCAAAGCCCTACTTTTTGGGGTTTAAAAGAATTGAGTTAGAAATTGGTTGGAGGTAGAGATGCATTAGGCGGAACGAAAACCGGGTTCGAAGAGTCGGCAACGGCACCGGTGTCGGAGGAGTCCATTTCCTCTTTTTTTTTTGATCAGCGAGTCCATTTCCTCTTCGCTAACTCGTTTTCGTTGTTTTTGGTAAGTATTAACTGTGTTACAAAGAGTTCTGTTCTTTAAAACTTTATCCCATATATACCGTTTATGTCTTATGCAACTTCCAATCCATGATGAAGAAAATGTTCTTACGGTCAAGCTCGAGGTTTAGAGTTTTGTTCTTGTACAATTCAAGTTCAAAAGCTCGAGGTTTAGAGTTTTGTTCTTGTACAATTCAAGTTCAAAACTTCAAAGGTGTTATCGACTCTTCTAGAGACCATACAGGACTTCGTTCCAACTTTAATCTTCCCATGCCAGTGTAGGATTTTGTTGTGTTTCAAACACGGAGCGGCAAACAACATTTACATTGAGTAAATCTTCTGTTCAAAAGTACATTCTACTGTTTCCTCCAAGTCCTAACTTACAGTTACAATGACAATCTACCCTCATCAGTGGAGTCAAATAAGTTCCCGAAAGCGGGTAACCAAAAACAGCAAAATCGAATGAAAACAATGAACAAAAATGGCATGGTGAATATAATCAACCAGGACTTTAGCTACCAGTATTGGAAAATCAGATATACAAAGTAGTATCTTATACACCCAATACTTCAGCTACCAAACTTAGGGTTAGCTCTAAAGGGAGATAAATCACTGGCTCTTCGGTTGGCTTACTGGAAACTTATCTTCCGGCTGCTTTTGCCAGAAATAGTTGGTGGCTTCGATCCATTGTGGGTGGACCAGAAACTTCTTCTCCTGAAGGGCCCAGCGAGACTTCTCCGTTCCAGTATCCGTGGAGACCACATGCGTCACTGATGGGTCCACTTCTGTCAAGCAAATCGCTCCCAACTGCTCCGCCATCTTCCATAGATGATGGTTTTCCGCCTGGAATCTAGTTGGGAAAACCCGGCTGAAGACAACTGTACACCCGTTCAGGACTGACCTCCTTACTGTTTTTAGAACCTGCAAGAATGACGCAATAGATGTATGTGATACTTGTCTGACCCAACTACGAAACTTCAAGTTTGGAAATTCGAAAAATAATGGGTGGAGCTTTCACATGTGAGAAGAAAACGGTAAGGATAAGTCCAACAGCCGTAGCATTCGCAATTCTCCCAGTTCACTCACCACAATATTCAGAGGGGGGAAAAGATCATACGAGTTGTAGTTGGCTAATCATCTTTAATTTCGCAAATAAAGTAGAAAGGTCATTGGGATAATACATGTTCCAAATAGTTTTTTACTTGAACGCCTTGCACAACAATTTGCATTCAGAAGGGGAAAAAAATCAAAGGCACAACTTAATTGTTTATGCTACTTAATTGTTTATGCTATAAATCACTAGGATCATAGAATTCACTGTAAAGACGATTCACTTCCACCAAAAATCTCAGTCTGGTGCATACAAATATGTTAGTACTTAGTACATAACAAGCATGCACGTATGCATTTCTATCATGGATGTATATGAAGCAAAAGCAAGCTGAAACACACTGCAAGGCATTGATCATCCCACCAAGCACCAATGGTCAATCCAAAACTCCTACCCCGTCTTTGTCAGATTAGCCCTATGGTGGGAGTAAAATGGAAATGCTATCAAGGTGTCATACAACATATCTTGAGAATAAATACGCAAGCACCAGATACTCATAAGTGATTCAAAAACGGAAGCAGGAAAAGTCTGCAAGTTATCAAATTCCGTTGTCCAGAGAAACTTTACCTGCCTTACATCTCTGTCTGCAAGATCAGCCCCGGGTTCCTGTAGCAGGAAGGTGCCAAATCAACAATCAACGATTGTGTGCACCAAAATATCATGGGAAGTTAAAGGGAGAGAAAGGAAAAGACTTACCGAGTCAAAGAACATACTATGTATCTGCTTAAGAACTTTAAGAACGGAAGCAAGTGCCCCTTCAGTCTCAGTTTCATCACTTTTCAACTCAGATAGAGACTTACAATTGAACCCAAATTGCCGACAACTTGAGGCAAAGAAATGATATCTTTCCATCAGTATCAGGTTCTCCTTGTGCTTTGTCCACACCTAAAATAAAAGCTGTCACCAATGAATAACCACATCCTAGCAGAATCTAACAACTAAGAATTTAAGCATACACAACTAGCTGATGGTATAATCACTTACCGATTCTGTATCATCAAGAATTAGAACAGCACTTTCTTGCCCCAGTACCACATCAAGACCCTTTTGATGTTTCTGAGTGGAATCATCTTTTGCAATGACTCCAGATCTGAAGTACACTTTTTCAGGGTCTAGTAAACTTGCCATTTGCAATGCATAAGAACGTTCCCCCATAGTATATATGTACATCTCAAACATGTTGTTTGCTTCTTCCAGGAAGGTACGAACAAATGGCCTCAACTTGGTCAACATGTTCATGAAGTCCAATCTGAATAAACTGCCTCTTGAAATATCTTTTGCTGTTATGGCAAAGGATAATGAGGAAGCAGACAAAGTCCTTTCTATAAGTCCTTTCTATAGAAAATGAAGACTTGAACATAAAGCAATTAACAAACAAATAAGACATAACTTGGGTGAAAGCCTATGACAGTCAATTCCTGGAGTTCAGAATACTACATTAGATTCCACGGCACTAATAATTGAACAAATCTTACAACATGCAGAAGAGGAAGTGCATAAAACATATGGGATTAAAAAGCATTTCACTGAAAACAGATCAACCACATTCTCTGATACAGCATTTGAAACAAGTTCATATTTCAAAACATGGGTGATTTACTTATATATCCCTTCGACTTTACGCGAAAGTTCAGTTTGGGCCTTCAAGTATCAATTTCAACAAAATAAACCCTTAATTTGCGATTTTGTTTCAATGTCATCCATCAGTTGGGTTCCGTTAAGATTTGGGACGGAAAGTGGGCATGTGCACATCACGTGATCTTTCCCCAAGGGCATGCAACAACACAACGACAAACTTGACGACAAGGAAGACAAATTGCAAGAACTGGACGACCACGAACTCAACGACGACAAAGACAAATCACATTAATCGATTCCTCCGTCCACCGTTTGACTGCGACATTCAGTTGTGAGCGAATAAGAAAGGAGAAAGGGGTATGAGAAAATTAAACTCAGAAATGGATGATATTTGGGAGAATCAGTTGTCGAGAAATGGATTTGTCGAGAAATGGGACCAAAATCCCAGTCGTCACCACCCACCAAGATCCGAACCCTCATAAACCCAACTCCATTTCCTTTCCAATTTCCAACATTTCTCCAGAACACCCAGGCAAGAATACCCGGTTAACGGAATTTTCGTAAGCGTAAAACTGCGATTTTTGGCCGTATTGGTGGAAAAATCGGAACCCAGTTGAGGTTTTAAGTGGATTTGGGGGAAACCCAGATGGTGTGAATGAGTTGGAATCGCACTCCTGTGACTCCACAACCAAACCCAAATCTGAGAAGTCCCCAACTCCGGCGCCGGCGAAATCTGAGAACTCCATTTTAGTGCAGGGCCTAAATAGTTTAGTTTTACCTTGTTCTTGTTCTTCTTATTAAACTCGTTTCCAACTCCAGTGCCGGCGAAACCAATCGGAGTCGGAATACCGGTGAGCTTCCACTAGAAAATCATCAGAAAACCTCCACCGATCATCGACGTTGACCCACGGCGTTTGTGCGTTTGAACACAGAGAGAGTTGGGTTTTTGCATTGAAACACACACACACACGGAGAGAGAGAGAGAGAGAGAGGAGGAAAAAGGGTCACGTGCTGGGCACATGCCCATTTTCCATCCAAATTAGTAACGGCACCCAACAGATAGATGACATTGAAACCAAATCGCAAATTAAAGGTTTATTTTGTTGAAATTGAAACTTGAAGGATCAAACTGAACTTTTGCATTAAGTCGAAGGGATATATAAGTAAATCACTCTTCAAAACATCCAGCATGCTAATGACGAAAACTAGGAATTATGATTTGAACTCACGAAGATAACAACTATTGACATGAAAAAAATGAACTGGTCGGTTGGATGTGTCATCAGAAGAAATTTTCTGATTAAAATAAAACTAACAGGTGGAGTCTACCACAACATTCAGCTGCATAATGTTGTGTGAACTGTGTAAAATAGAGAAAAAAAAGTACCACATCTGTTGGAACCAACTTCAACCTAGTAAACTACCACATCAAACGTACATAAACTGGCAACAGACATCATACCTTGTAGAGAATCTATTTGGCTCTTCAAATATTCCTCATCTGGTGTTACATCTACTAGCCGAGTTGAATTGAGCAGTGTATGGTCTAAATCAAGAACCAAGTAAAGCTTCTTTTGACGTAACAATTTCTTTGACTCATTCTTTCCTACTCGAGCAATTTCATCAGTAACAACCCTCATCCCCTGCAAGAAGAAACTTTCTAAAATTATGCTTTCTTTCATAAGTTTTCTGAACTTCCTAAAAGGTGTCTGTGAGCGTAAGTGTATGTGTGTGTGGGAGAGAGAAAGAGAGAAGAACGAGCTGCTAAATCATTTTCATGATAGCTAGATTCTAGACTACCCTAATTCCTGTACAACTCTCTTCAACGAGAAAAAGGGGAGAGAGGGATTTGAACCGGTATAGTTCTGAACTTGCCTCCGTAGAGAAAATATATAACCTTACAGGATCTAATAATAGCAATCGGAAATCCCGACAACCTTCTACAAATCACAGGTTTGGGGAAAGAAGATCTAGAAAAGATCCACGTAAAACTAGACCATTTTTTTACTTGAATCTATTTGCATTTGAGGTTTATTAATAGGACAACATCAAGACAAGACAATTCATCTCTATACACCTCCAATTGTGTCAAAATACGCAGCAAAATTTGGGATCCTCTATCCAAAAATTTTGGCCCAAACCATTTGCTTATTTGCCCTTCATCTCCATATTCAATTCAAACACAAAAGTGAAGAGAAAATGCATTCCAATCTAAAATTAATGATTGCATTACAAAAGGAGGGTAATGTTGGCAATTAATATATTTTAAAGAGTAATGATTGTGTCCCTTAAAAAGTTGGATTTCCAAAGAGGGATGAAAATCTTGGACAGAGGAGTTAACTACAGTACAAGGGTATACATTACCGAATATACAGGAACATCCTTTCCGCTCACAAGGCTAGCATTTTAGAAGCCCATAAGACATTGAAGGTAAAACATAAAGTAAAGATGCATTCTAGCATTAAGGATCTAAGAAAAGGAATGTAAAAGAGATGGGTATTATATAACAATGCTTTTACACTAACGAAGAAAGAAACGCAACTTAACCTCACCAGTTTTCTATATCTGTCTCACTTAAATCAGATTATCTATTACCCAAGAATTTTCTTCATCCTCAACCCTTTGCTTTCCAAAAAGATCCTGATAGATATAGGTAGTTATTCCTAAAAAGTGCTGAAACAAATATTGTTTCACGATGTCTTGCAGTGTTCCAATGAGTTGTGAGCATTTGGTATGTTTCAATATAAACATTGGAATTTCAACTTTCCACTAATAAGCTAAAAATCATCTGCTTACTCAATTTTTACTGGTGAGATATTTACAGCTACAGTTATTTCTTGGTTTGAAGTGGGGTGTGTTGTCCCTTTTGAGATGTTTGAGCAGCTCCAGGTTAGAGTGGGAGGATAAGAAAGGATATTTGGCAACTTATTCCTGCGTTCATGTGGATAACATGATTTGACAAGAATCGAAGGTCCTTTTGACGTTACAGAGGATTCATTGTGTAGGGTTAAGAGTTTTTCTAAAGGCCTTTTATTAGTTGTAAAGTGGGGTTGTTAGCCCTATTAATTTTCCTCTTCTAATAAATCTTACTGGTTCAACTTTGAACCATATCTAGATGAAACATCCTCCACAGCTCTCAGCTCTAAACACAAATGGGTTGCTTGATGCTTAAAAGAGAGCTTACTTTTCTTTTATAGACCAGAAGGAAAAAAACTAGGCGAGTTGTTTGGCGGAAGTTTTCAAGCCCTACCAAAATGAAAGACCCAGCTTTCCTTTCTTTTCTTTTTTCTTGCCTTTTCAGGCTTACATTCCGTCCGTTGAATCAAAACAACCATATAACCCTTTTAACTTCCACAAAAAACTGATAGTTCATTCGGAATGGAAAGGAAAAGGGAATATTTTTTTAGGACAAGAGTCATTTGGCTTTAAAAAAAAAAAAATATAGATGTGATATCAATGGTGTGCACGTAGTCAAGGAAAAAACCAGCTTCAAAGGTTCATAACCAAATGCATTAACCTTGTCTTGTCCAATTTTTCTTTATCAAAATGCAAAAAGGGCACAAAAAGAAGACGCCAAAATGTCTGAGGTAAATCTGCAACCCCAATCCCCCTCCCCACCACACACACACAAAGACCACTAATACTCTTCCTTTTACTAATAAAACCATTTGCAATTTCATCATAATATTTTTCAGCCAGAAAAATATAGCAGATCAAAAGTGTGCAATTCCTCAACGCACCACGTTAAACGAAAGCATTCAGCTGATCAAAATATCATTCCAATATGTACATGTAGTGGATGCAAAGAAATCACCTGATGTACATACGTCAATGCCACTGAATCATATTTTTCTACATCCACCTTAAGCCCACACATATAACACAGTCCCGAAATAAAACCAGGATGCTTGCACACGTCCTCCTCAATAGATGCTTCTGCACAAACAGCAAGTTAGAAACATCAATATCCAATCAAATAATAAAACTCTACATTGAGGTCAAATACTAGATAAGAATGAAACTTAGAAAATCCTGATCTTCAACAGATAAGTTGTGGAAAGAATAACCTATAATGGAAGAAAGATCAGTGACTCATGTAGTGGACACCAATGCCAGCACTGAGTAGGACCAGTTAAATTGAAACCAATACGGACCAAGAGACCCAGAAAAAAGGCCAAAACAGTCATGGTCTCATGGCAATGACAAAAATAAATTACAGCATGTTTGACAATTTTTCCCCAGGTGCAAGGAATCTCTCAAAAGGAAAGGCCACATTGGACCCAACCCTGCAAGGTAAACCCCAAATACCCACAAGCCACAAACGACAACAATCAGTAAGCCAACCAAAAAAAAAAGTGAATCTAAATCCTAAGAATATAGACCAAGAACATCCCAGTCAATTACCGAAACTACGTCTCTGTCAACACCATCAAACCATTATTTAGCTCAAGGAAAGTGACAGTATAAAACAGTACGACGATTAAAAGTTTACAGGGTAGTAGCTCAGTTCATTAAAACGTGAGAATACTGAAAAATTATATATCCAACTGAAATAGAAAAAATCACCTAGACTTTGTTCTATGTCTAGCTGCGAAGTTGAACAACCCTCAGGATCCTCCACGCCTTCCTGAACCTCCACCTTTCGCCTTTTAACCCTACGAAATTTGGCACTCATAAAGCACCAATACAAGAATCAATTGTATTCATAAAGCACCAATACAGTTGATTCTCGTATTCATAAAGCACCAACACGAGAATCTACTGCATCATTCCTCGTTCCTTCTTCTACTTCTATACATTAAAGCACCAATACGAGAATCAACACGAATAGTCAAACACAGTCATATTCATGAAGCACCAATACAAGAATGAACTGTATCGTTCCTTCTACTACATTAAAGCACCAATCCAAGAATCAACACAGATACATTTGTGTTTATAAAACACCAATACGAGAATCAACCGTACCGTTCCATCTTCTACTACAATAAAGTTTTTTAACTCCAAGAATATTAGAATTAACATATGAGCTCAGTTTAGACCTAATAATGGACCCTCTCAATACCTGCCCGTATCACCCTCATCCTCGTATTCCTCGTCGGGTAGCGTGTCGGAAGTATAATCTAGCTCTCCGTCGAGGAATGCAGCAAAGTCGTCGCTGCTCGACGAATGTTGCGGCGATTCGGCCGCCGCAAGACTCATCTGAGAAAAGTAAAGACCAGTAAGAAGAAGGCCCAAAACACTAAAAAAGAACGGTACAAGAAGTGATTATTTTACTAGGGCGCAAAACATGTCAATTTTCAAGCATCTATTTACGACTAAACAGTAGACAGAGATATTGACGGAGAGAGAGAGAGAGTAGGGTACCTGTTCGATTTTGGCCGATTGAAATTGCGTAGTAATTGGAGAGAGAGACAGAGAGATTGATTTTGGAATGGAAAACAATGGCGTTGGTAATTGGACAGTACTGTACTGTATATAGAAGCGACAAAATAAAGCCCTAGTTTATCGTTGTTCCGTTATATTTAGGCCCCGTTTGGATGCTGCTATAGGAAGAGGGATTAGTTTTCCCCCCTTTAAACGGCCTGTTTGGATGGGGGAGAAGCTCCCGGATTTGTGAAGAGCCCGGATTACTAATCCTCCTCCTCACCATCTCCGGTGTTTGGAAGAGAAAAGGGAGGCCTGATTTCGAAGGGGGATTTGTCACTGTTGGGATTATAAATCAGGGCAAAGGTGGATTTGCTAAGGATAGGGGTACCCCTGTCGTTGCTATATCCGGGTTCCAAATGACTGTTCTGCCCTAACCTTTTCTCACACATCACACACATACACACAGTGAGAGAGAGAGATACAGAAGAGGAGAGGGAGCGAAGAGAGAGAGAGAGAGAGACATACCGGACTGATCGGAGCAAGAGGCGGCTGGAAGAAGGCGGCGGCAGCGGCAGCGGCAAACGAAGAAGACAAGGGGTTGCACAAGATTTGGTCGGCGGCGTGGGTGAATGACAGAAAAGTGGGTTTTGTTGTTGTGAATGAGAAAGGAGAGAGAGTGGGTTTTGTTGTATATGGAATGATTTTTTTAATTCCAATTACGTATACTAAATATATACTCAGGTATATTTTTTAATTTCCAATTATGTGTATATATATACACACACTCTTTCATCACTTTTTCATTACGTTTTTTTTTTTTTTTAAATTTCGGGGAATAACAGTTTTTATAACAAGTAATATGGTTTACTTTTAGTGTTTTTCTAAAAAAAAAGGTTAAAACATTTGTATTCTAAAATGAAATTATTATCCAAAAATTAATGGTAAATATCAACTTATTCTAATTAATAGTATGAATTCAACCAATTTTGAGCGTTAAAAATTCAAGGTGGGGGCAATTTAGTCATTTAACATCCAATCCCATCATATCCACCCTTCAAATTCTCCTTCTCAAAAAATCATCCAAACACCTTATTACAAATCCACCCTTCTTAAGAGGTGGGGCCACCCTTATTAACATATCACCCCTCATTACATATCCACCTTCAAATCCCCCATTACAAATCCACCCAAAACAAATCATCCATCCAAACGGGCCGTTACAAGACCGGGGGCCCACGCTTTGCCCCCGTTTGGGAGCCAAAAACTCAGGGGTTTTCCACAACACCGTTCCTTGGCAAAGACCGGATCGGTAAAAATGGAAAATAGAGAGAGAGGTACCGTGACGACGGCGAGGAGGCACCAACGATCGACGACGATCGTGAAGCTCTGTTCGTGTTTCTTCTTCTTCTTCTTCTTCTTCTTCTTCTTCTTCTTCTTCTTCTTCTTCTTTTGTCGCCGTTCACTCTCTCTCTCTCTCTCTCTCTCTACAGCGAGAAGGGTTAGAGAGTAGGAAAATTATTTGGTGCATGTGTGCCATGTATTTCATATACAACCCGCTCATTCACATTTAAAAAAACGAATGCTGTGTTTGGTTTGGTTTTTGAAAAGTTTTTTGAAAAATAGTAGGGATAATAAGTGGAGAGAGATAGAAAGAGAAATGTTAGAAGTATGGGAAATTTAGGGGGAATTTTTTGAAAAATTCTTTTTGAAAACTAAAGAGAACAAGGCATTATCGGAAAAAAAAAAAAAAAAACCTTAAAACAATGAATTTTAATTTATTGTATACTTATTACTTAATTATAAAAAATTGAGGGAAAATTTCATAATGGCACCTGAACTTTCACTCCAATGTCACCGAAACACCTGAATTTCACTTTTATTTCAATTAAACACCTAAACATTCAAAATCCCCAAATTGAGGCACCTGCCGTTAGCCTCCATCCATTTCCTTCACAAATCGGCTGATGTGGCTCATTTCTGGCGTTAAAGGGCCCCACTAGATATGTTAGAAAGTAAACTCAATGCACATAATCACAATCAGAAATGAGTTCACTTCCTAAATTTGTGCATTGAGTTCGCTTCCTAACATATCTAGTGGGGCCCTTTAACGCCAGAAATGAGCCACATCAGCCGATTTGTGAAGGAAATGGATGGAGGCTAACGGCAGGTGCCTCAATTTGGGGATTTTGAAAGTCCAGGTGTTTAATTGAAATAAAGTAAAGTTCAGGTGTTTCGGTGACATTGGAGTGAAAGTTTGATAAGCCCTCAATAGTGTAAATAATAGGGCTTATCCCTCTCATTTTTGTCACACACAAGTGCATAACTTGCTTGATTTGAACGATATTGCACGAAAGGTGTGTTTTTGGCGTTTTCAGGTAAATCGTGCGAATAAGGCGCATTTGAAGGCCATGAATAGCCCCGAGTTTGTCCAAGTACCCAAAACCACGTGGCGCTCCGCGACTGAGTCCCAAAAGTCATGAAAAGAAGCTTTGAAGCATACTCGGGATGTCCAAGGATCAAGGGAAGTAAGGGAGATGCAAGGATGTTACCCAAAGCAACTCATTGTCCGACCAGCTGAGGGTAGAATCATCATAACTTTTGATGTACAAAATACTTTTGACCCAAACCACTTGGCTTAGAAAGTAGACTCAACAAGCTTTCCAACGCTTCGAAGAACACCCAAAACCGAGTTCGGGAGTGTCCGGAGCGAGCCCGCGAAGTTAGAAAAGTGTCTGCAGAATCCAGCCAGCACAGGGATCGATCCCCCAATGTTTAGGGATCGATCCCCCCTCCCTTTCAGCTCCTGCAGCATCCAGAAAGCTCAGGGATCGATCCTCCAATGTTTAGGGATCGATCCCTCACTCCTGCGCGGACATTTCAGTGGCATTTTTGTAATTTTTTTGTAAAAGGGGTATATATACCACCCTTAGCCCGATTTTAGGGCATTATTACTTTTTCACTTTCTCTCTCTACCTCCCTCTTCTCCTCTCTTCTCAAGCTCTCCTTCTCTCTTCAAATGAGGAGGATTTCTAAGGTTTTGGGGCTTTTTCCTTCATTAATGTTGTAAGTACTCTTGTTCTTTACATTAATCTAGCTTTTATTTTCGTTTTTGCCCATGTTTTCATATCTCTCTTCATTTTGCCTTGTGTTTACACCCACTATGGGTGAGTAGTGATTTAGGCTTGGTCATGGGGTGATTTCTACCCCATGATTTAGGTAGTTTAATGGCTTCTCTCATTTCTTGTGCTTAATGTGGTTTGTGAATGGATTAAGTTCATCTTTATGTAACAAAATCTAGGGTTGTTAACCTCTTTGATTATGTGTAGGCAAGGACTTGATCTCTTGCCACATGTAATGCTTGGAGCTATGTCACTCTAGGTGTTTGCCAAAATGTCTCAAAGAACTTGTTGAACTCTAATCTTTGGTCTAAACTTAGGGTTGTTAACTTCTTTGATTGGGCGTAGAGAAGTCTCCTTGGCACACCCAATGCTTAGAACCATGGCACTCTATGTGTTTGATAAAATGCCTAAATGAGTTCCTTTCCATTTTCAAACCCCGTTGTATGAGTTAAACTTGGTTTTCATGGTTAAATCTTTCGAGTGAGATCAAATGACAATGACTCTTACTTGAGTTATCAAAGAGAAGCATTGAACGGCCTAAGTTATGGGCGGAATAAACCCCTAGACCTTGTTGCTTTTAATTTCTAATCAATCTTCGTTTTCAATTAAAGTTAGGAGGTAGAGAGAATTTCCATCACTCAAAAGTTGGCCGTCTCAAAGCCGAACTAAAGGTTGGCGGTCCTAACGCTAAAAACCCATCGTAAATCAAACCTCCGGCCTAGCTCCATTGGCTCCCTGTGGATTCGACCTCGAACTTCCGAGTTTATTATGCTGCAACCGACATAGCCCTACGCTTGGGGCACTCTTTACTACGACGCACATTAAGGTCGCAAGCAAAGTTCAGGTGCCATTTTGAAATTTTCCCAAAAATTGATGGGGTATAACTTGGAGTATTAGTATTAACATCTAAAATTGATGGTTATAATTAGTATTTTATATAATTATTATATTAATTATTGTGAAGAAAATTATTTAAAATTTGATTTCGTAATTATATATTTAATCTAATGAATAATCTAATTTAACACTGCACAAGGGTAAAAGGGTCATTTGACAGCTTTTACATCATCCACCCTTCATTATACCCCCTGTTAATCCTCCATCTAAACGAAGTACTATTTAATCCCCCTTCTCTAATATCTCATCCAAACAACCTACTCCCTCCGTCCCTTTTTTTGAGTCCAGTATTCCATTTTGGGCTGTCCCTTAATAAGTGTCTATTTTATAAAGTTAGTGGGTAAAAGTTGGTGCATTGTCTATTTTGTCCCTAAAAGTAGATTCCATTTTGAAAAGTTAGTGAGTAAAAGTGTAATGATGATGGGTAAGTAGGGAAAGTGGAGGAAAAAGTTGATGTGAAAGGTATAATGATGATGTCTTTTTAATAAGTTGGAGTTACGAAGCAGGACACTTAAAAAGGGACGGAGGGAGTACTATTTAATCCCTCCTCCATAAATATCACATCAATGTGGGTCATCCCTTATTAACTAACATCCCCTACTATCTTATTTCCTTATTAACTAATACCCTCAATTCTTTCTCCGCATCCAAACGGGCCGCTAGTGAAATCACACTACACTCCCTCACTAGAATGCAAGAAAACTATGGGTACACCATTTTTGGCTCACACCAAATGGACACCAGTTTATGTGAGATCCACGTTGGTGTCTCACACGAATGATTTGATATTTTTAATTTTTTAATATATTTTTCTGAAGGTCTTTTTCAAGAAATCAACTCAATTGAAAATGAAAAAGAGCTTAATCAACTCATTTACTGTTTTGTTCTTGAATTCTCGTGGAGCGAAAATCGAATGAATTGGACAAGCTCTTCCTGATATGAAATTGAGCTAATCTTTATAGGAACCTAGAATATATATTGTAAATAAATTGAACGGTCTGAATCATTTGTGTGCACCTTAAGGTAGGTCCTACTCAATGTGATAAACAAATGACCGAATCGTTACTCACGGTTCAAAAAAAATGAAATCTATACCCGGACCAAAAGTTCTACGGATTGAACCAAGAGTGTTTTCGTGTCATTTGCAAATACGTAGCATGAATAATGTTGTTAAGAAAATTCTATTCAAAGGCCTCAATTGTTGCCAGGCCTAAAAGATGGGCCGTCTAATTCCATAGTTCTTGTTAGGGCCCAAACATTTTGGACCTCAATTAGAGAAAATGCTTCGATGCAAGATTAGAATATCATAACTTCTATTTCCATATTTTAAAACAACTATTTTAAAGCTTTATTTTCTTTAGCACGGTAGAGTTTTATCAAGTTTAATTTCTTGGTGATTGGAATTAAAACAATAAAGAAATTTTTTTGCTAAAAGTTTTAACTTATTTTCGTTTTTGATATCTTTGAGTACCGAATTAGTTTCATAACTTTTGCTATTCCGAATGCTCTCAACCGGACAAATCGTGAAAGTTAATATTTGGCCCGAAAACTAAAAGTGTAAATTCTATCCGCCATAGGTGGAAACCATAGGGTTTCCATCACCGCATGTTGGCCCTACAAGACTTTTTTTGTTACAATCTGAACCGTTTATCTTGTAAAACATGTAGAGTAGTATACCCATGAAAAAAATCAGCTTGATTGGATATCGATAGGTATATCAAAACTTGAATTTTGGTTTACAGAAGGAAAGGTCATTGATTTTGAATTTAAATTGTTTATGGCAGTCCATTTCCTAAACTGAGATTCAATTTTTAATAGTATACCTATTGATATCCGACCAAGTCATTTTTTGCGTGCATATACTATTATGTGGGCTCTACAAGATGAATGGTTAAGATTATAACAAAAAATGCTTGGTGGGACCCGGAACGGGCTGTGGTGGAAAAATAGTTCAGAAAACAAGAAAACCAAAATGAAACAGCTAAACTTAAGATATTACCAAAGCTTAATTTAGGACACAAATTTAAATGTATTTCATCACTTTTAATATGGCAATGCAAGCCCAAATCAAGGTTCACAGCACTTGTTATTACAGAATTCATTTTCTTTGTCACCAAACAAAATATGTACAACACGAAAAAGAAATGGGGGGAAAACGAAAGAATTAAAATAAACTAAACATTATATTTAACGCCCCATGTAGACTTCCGATGTGGTGCGGGTTGTTACAGGCTAACCTTATTGTAGATATATGATGTATAGTTTACATTATTATCAAAACCTTTTCTTATCCTTTTTCACGTCCGTTGTAGCGGTCCTACGCCCACGTCTGTGCTCCCCAATGGGGTCTTGCCACGTGGTTTCACATTTTTGTTCCTCTTCTACCCAATTATCTGTGGCCAATGACTGCTGGTAATATCTGAAGGCCACATATAGCATGAACACTGCAATGGGATGCATGAAGATCAACAAGCATTTTAGGGAGATTCAAAAATATTACTTAGACAAACCTTATCAATTCATTAAAGGCGAAAAAACGCAAACAACGAAGCAGTGAAAAATTTTGGAGATACGTTTTTTAAGAGAAGAAAAGAGCAACGCTATGTCGCTATCAAAGTTTTGATTTGGCAAATATTTTGATAAAATTCACGTTTACCGGCAAGTTGAAATTGTTGTCGAAAAAAAAATAAAAATCATTTTATGTGTCAAATTTAGCAACAAGTTTGGTTTCGACAACCAAGCTAATTAAATCTACACACAAAAGTTAAATGGGTGCAGCAATATCGCAACGTTTTTTAAGAAATTGACATTGTAGCAAGTCAAAATAATATATTTAGCAAGTTCATTTTATACCAACTCATGAACTTGTTTTAACAATTTGGAATAGTTGCTATTGCCATTTTTTCCTAGGAAATTGATATCCGCGCTCCCTACTGATGGCGCTCCACTTTGTTCATGAAGTTATGGTGGAGCGTCATCAGTAAAAAGTGGAGCTCGAAAATCAATTTCCTTTTTCCTATTGCCAGTGTTTCTCACTTCTTTTACTTTCTAAAGAAACAATTAATATCAGAGACACAATTGTTGCATCATAAAAGATAACTTTTTTTACAACTGGTTGTCCGAGCTAGTTTGCGTGCAATTAGACTAATTCCAAAATACTGAGGGTAATGACCGAGCAAATTAATCTCTTGTGACCCCAAGATTTGAAATGTTTAGTTTTCGTGAGATTCGACCTTGCAATCTATTAAGGGCAATCCCTTTAGTTTCTATATCACGCAACTCAGCCAAAACCTCCTGGGGTTGAAAAGATATTCTCATGTTCTTTCTTCTACGAAAGTTACAAAATCAGAAGCTGATCATTAGAGGTAAGTTCGTTACTTGAACAAACAAAGCTTGAATATAGATGTTCTTTAATTTGAAACTCGTGAAATTTTCAAACCATACTTGAACAAGTCACGACCTGTCTTGTTCAACATATTATGTTCAGAAAATTCAAGCTACTTGAAATCGGTTCACGATAGACTAGAGTACTCGTTTCAGATCAACCCGTCTAATAGACAATCCAAACTAACTCGAACATAAGTTTAAAACTCGTTAAATTCTCAAACCAAGTTCCAACAATCCATTGTTCGACTCGTCAACGCACCCTATAAGTAGGTAATCAATGAATGAGATAGCAAAAAGGGGGTTTACGTACCTGCCCAGATTCGAGCCATGACTGAGGAGAGATTCCAAACAAGGGTAAAGATTCCAAAAGCCACTGCTTTCTTGTGAGAGCATGATTCCCAAGCATCTTTGAACCTTCGCACCCAGAAATTACCTTCACACGTACAGCATTGCAAAATTACATACAAATGTTTTCTTGGTTTTTATAATTCCATATAGCAATCCGAGTTATAGTCCATTGGAGAAAAAGGAGAGAGAGAGAGAGATATCCAAATATGGTCAAGCACATATAGCGACACGCCCGGCCTAGTCTGGCTAAATAAGTTAAGTGGTTTATTTTTTCCATATTTTTATGTAATTTTCGTTCGCTTATATTAGTTCTGCGTCACGTTTTTCTCTTCGGCTTATTTTTGTCCTTATTCAAAAAGTTTGGAATTTCGATCATAACTTTTTAATTTTTTCCATTCCTCTCGATGAGACAAACTAATAATTCACAAAAAATTCGACATGAAATTAACAAACGTGAATTTTTTCTTGAAAAAACACACAAAAAAAAAAAAATCATTTGACTTATTTAGAGAAGGAGAATTCTACCGTTAGCCCACAAGGCTGACTATAGTGCTTCCCACGCGCCATGAAAAGAGAGTCATACACATTTCCTTATTTAATGTCTGGCAGGCTTGTCGGCTGATTTACCCAATTAAAGCACAATGACCATGTTGGCCTTGTGCGTTCCCCACTTCCCCCTTGATTTTGACTTCCAAAATTCCAATTCATGTGCTGAACAAGCGTTCCATAAAATTAGTGGAAACTACGTAAAAATTTTGAACTTAAAAATAATATACTTAATGAAATAATTTTTGTACAATATAAATCTTATTTAATAGATCTCGATGAGATATTCTGTACTTTGCAAAAAAATTAAAAAGTTATTTTAATAAGTACATTATTTTTAAGTTTGAAAATTTTACGTAATTTTGTAGGGAACTAATGGGACGTTGGGAGTAACAAAAAGTTTGTTGACGCAGATGTTTTATGCCGATCTTGTACATATGTTTTTTGTGTGGCTCACCTCGGTTCCTCGGGTCCCGCAAAGATGATTAGAACAGCTCATTTCTTAAAATGATTTTTTAAGTGTTTATGTGAAAACTCAACTACATCAGATATCAGTATGTGTTTTTTTCAAAATTCTTAGGGTAAATCAGTTTTTTCCCTACGAGTATAAAAAAGAACCTACCGATATTCAATTGAATTAGTAATTTTTTACAAGAACACTTCAAAAATTGTTTTTATTAAAAATGAGCAGTTGGGATCATCAGATTGAGTTTACTTTTACAAGAACCCAAAACAAATCATTTTAAACAAAAATCAACAGCTTGAATTATTTTTGGGGACCCGAAACGGGTTCAAAACACATATGTACTCTATTTACTTATGTAGTTATGTGTAGGTACTACAACAATAACTCCACATGAAGGTCAAAAAGACAGCTGCTAAGATTTATGATTTGTTTCCTCGTAAGGTTTTAGGTTCGAAACCGTCACAAGTGCTATCAACTTCTTTAAGGGAAAATGACGGCCTAGGACACGTTTTAATAATTAATACCCACCAAGGACAAGCTAAGAACATTTATCAATGCTAAAAATGTTCTTGGCGGGTATTAATTATCAAAACACGTCATTGGCCGTCATTTTCCCCTTTTTTAATTGGGGTCAGTTCCTACGAAACTGTGGGACTGGGTTTCCAAAATTAATTGAGATGCCTGTAAGGTGACGTAAACACCTAAATTATTATTATTTTTTAAAAAGATGCAAAAAGTAACAACAAAATTTTAAAGGTAATGGGCTCACTTGTAGTAGCCGTGAATATTATAAATAAATAAAAAAGAAGTAACCGTGAATTTGAAACAGCAAAAAGTAGAGATGAAGTGCTATGGGCAAAGTAGGCATTTAGGAAAAATAAAAAAGGACATCTGACTTGTACAAAACTTAAAGTTTGGGCAAAGAAATTAGAATGTGACATGTGGAGGCATTGGTATTCCCCATCATCAACCCAATGAGCTGATTATAGAAGAACCGTCTATAGAATCTAGGCCGCAGTGCATTATTTGTGGCCTTGTGGGGGTCTGATGCATAAAAGCTGTAGAAGGAGGTGCATTATTTGTGGGGTCAGATGCAAAAAAATAGCCTACTACTAGTTGGGACCTCTGGGGAAATGCCACATAAAGTCCTTCTCACTCTAGCTACTATTATTTTTATATCCCTACTGACTCCAATGTACAGTATTTATGGATCATAGATCCCAGGCATCTAGAAATGCTAAAATTAAATGTTTAACGACTCTACCGAAACACTGTTCAGTAAATATACTCCTGCATTCAAAGAAAACTGCACCATTCATGCAAGCTATTTTTATAGTCTCCAGAATAGTTTTATTTTATTTTATTTAGCCTTTACTCATATAATTTTTTTTTTTTACATCGCATCATCATTCTCAACGAGAAAAATAAGAAGAGTATAAAAATATAAATTAAAGTCGGAAAAATTCCTCTAGGACGACACTCGAAAATTGTCTTTTACATCTTTTTTGAACTTTAAAGAACTTTTTTTTCAACTTTGATTTATATTTTTGTACTACTTTGGTATTAATCTAAAATATTTGACCCAAATTCAGTAAAAACTACGAGAAAATAACAAAAGAGATCTTTATAAAAAAGACAGAAAATTTAGGCCAAAGGAGGCCTTAGTTTGCCTACTTCTAGATGTCAGTTTGTTTAGCTGATTCTATATTTTATCCTTATGTACGACTGTCTTCTTATTTATGTAAGTTCTATATTATGAAGAAAAAGGTTTGTTTAAACTAAAACTTTGGGAAGAATGAATGAATGGGAAAAAAAAATACTTAGATTTAAATGTTCAACAGAATTACTTTTTAAGTTCTACTACCATATAATGTGAGACTAGTTAAACAACCCTGATGACAACTACAACAAAATACTTGAACTCAGACATGATCATCGTAGCATCTGCTAACGAATCAATCTGGGTGGCCCTACATGTTGTCACGAATTTCACGTTTAGGTATGGTTTTTACCCAATAAGTTGACCACTAAGAGAACCAAATTTACTAAAAAAAACTTGATGTTAACCCTAGTAGTACTAATTTGATGTTGATAGATAGGGACCTTTTCTTGTTAATCAATGATGAAATGGACCTCTAATGTCTTAACGGTATCCAAGGTGGAAAATATTGGATCCAATGTAGTATGCATTAGTCATTGTTGAGGGACCCATTTTTTATCTACTCTATGTTTTGACACTCTTGATCAAATTAAAGCAAAATGGAGCCGTTATGTGATCAATGCATGCAAATGGGCCCACCAGAGCCTCAAGGGTTGGTGAAAAATCAATAGTAAAATTCAAACAAAATAAAAGAATGTGAATATTGAAAAAAACAAATGGAATTCAGAGCAGAATTAAGTGTGGAATTTACCATAATTGGACAACTGGGTGGAATAGGAAGAGCAGATTTTTGGTACGGTGAATACTCCAAAAAAGCCTGTAAGAAATAAGAATGGGCACAACACAACTACCAGTCAGTGAAAAAACTAACACTGGACCTGGAGGAAGAAGGGAAGAAAGAATGGGAGTAGTAACTACTACTCATGACTTAAAAGTTGGTTGGATACTGTTTGGTTCCCGAGGGAGAAATAGAATTTTAAGATTACAAGAGCGGTGCGGCCGCTCATCTCGACAATCGACGGCTCGAAATTTAACCGAGCAACGTACGGTTAGGATTTGCATGCGATTTGTACGCGCTCATATTCGATCCGAGCCGTCCGTGCCGAGATGAACGGACGAATCGGCCGCTCTACACTTGTTCGGCAGGGAACTGCTAGAAAGCATCCCCGGGTCTGAGGCATTGGACAATATAGCTGGCTGTTGCCAGGACAAGTGCAAATTAACTGGCTCTGATTGTTTGTACATTGCCTAGCGGTAGCCATAATGGGTCGGGGAATAGTATCATGTTACAAGAAGGAAAGAGAAATATTACAGACAGACAGGAAGTGCACAGCCTGGGATAACACTGGATACAAGTATATCCGTAACCGTCTAATGCTCGTGGGTCTTACCGGGTAGCTGATAGTCCAACACCTATAACCACAATACATTTTTGTGAGGTACATCCACTTGGTGTTGGGCCTCACAAGAATGTGCGGTTGATAAGGGTGTCGGGCATTACGTGTCGATACCCCAAAACAAATTTTCCATAACACGAGGATCATAGGAAGGTAGAGTACAAAAATCGCTACCCTTTATCAATTCATTAACTAGTATAATCACACTCACCCAATTTGGCCATCTTCCAAACAGTGATGGAGCTCCCACACCTTGCCAGAACAAACAGCAGAACTGCCAACTGCCATTGTCATATTTTGGTGACTTCTGGTTATTTTCACACTAAGGTAAAAAATAGGAAATGATGGGGAAAAAAAGAAGAAGAAGAGGGAATTCACCTTCATTGTGGTGGCAGGATCTCCAGAAAAAAGGGCTCTGAGTTTTACAAGAAACTCATTTAAATAAGGAAGAACCATTTTTACTAACCACATTGCTTCTCCTTCCCCAAGAACATAATATTCTTGGCTTGTATAATCTACATCTGGGACTCCCCTGTTTCATAAATTTGTGCAAAGAAACGAATTACAGAAGTAAGTTTTTGTTCTTCGCGAATGTAATTCATGAATGTCGAAATACCTTGAAGGAATTACCTGCAAATAATGGATCTGAACAAGAAAATTGCAGCAAGATAGGCAAGACCCAGATAGGAAATAACGGTTATGAAGCTGTAAAAGCAAATTAAAGAAGAAAAATGGTTTCATTTTGTGCTCTGTTTCGAAACAGGGGATGAGGACATGAAAATCAAAAAAAAAAATAATAATAATAATAATGATGGAGACCTTATATTGAGATCTTTGGTGTAAGAGAGTGAGATTATGATGAATGTTCCCAATCCAAATATGAATGCCGATTTCGAGACATCTCTCCACATCACCAAATCGACTGCGAAAAAACCCACAAATTCAATTAAAAAAATTAGCCCCCAAAAAAAAAAAAAAACCCCAAAAATTAATCACAATCATCAATGTAATGTCACCTAAACTCTGCAATTTGTTGTGTGTTTGAGGAACTCTCTGGAACTCTCTTTGGAATCCATTTGAAACTGGACCTACAAAGCCCACAATAAAAATATATAAAAAACAATCAATGGTCAAGAACAGGATTGTAAGCTCCAAAAAGACGAGCTCCATTGTATTGGCAATTTCTAACAGAAAAAAGACCCCAAACGCCATAGTAATTGGAAATATACATAATTCAGTGATATATTCAGGAAAAGAAAAAAAAAACTTACTTGCTTTAGTTTTTGTGGGAATTAGGTGGACTCTAGAATGGTTCACTACTGGAGGAACCTGTTTTTTCACAATGGGTGAGATGGGTAATGGTTTTTCTTGGACTTTCTGCACCTTCTTCTGTTCATTCACAATCTGCTTTGGCTTTTCTTCTTCTACAATGTCAATTTCCTTAACTTCAAACCTCTTCTTCTCTTCACCAATCTCAATTTCCTCATCAAATTCATCATCAACATAATCTTCATCACCGTCGTCATCATGATCATCATCTTCTTCATCACCACCGTCATCATCATAATCATCATCTTCTTCATCCACTACCATATCTGGAGCAGATTTGACCTGACCCAAATTGCCCAAACCACGAGAAACCTCCTTTTCTTCACTCACACCAAACTCTTTGCAAGATTCATCGCATCCACTCTTCTCATTTCCAACTGGGCTCTTCTCAATTTCCTCAACAGGCTCATCAACGCCCTTATCCGGCTCTGGTTTTGCCGCCTTCGATTCAATTGAATTCCTCCCATTTCCATCATCCAAATCTTCACCAGGAACCAATTCTGCTTTAGCCAGCGGAATTGAATCCATCTCATTGGCATCAAAAGATTCCCCCGAACTCCTATTGGACTCTGACTTCACCTTCCTCAATTGATTCAAATTCCTCTCAATTCCATCACCATCACCAGATTCAACATCTGTTTGACCAATCAATTTCAAAGATTCAGACTTTAATTTCCTAGTCTGAACTGGGTTTCTCTCAGTTCCATCAACTGACACCCTCGCCTCCTTAATTTCTCCAGATCTAGTCTTCATTTTCTCCATTGAATTCCTCTCGATTTCATCACCATTGCTAAATTCACCCTCTGATTGGCTAACCAATTTCAAAGATTCAGACTTTGATTTCCTAATCCGATTTGGGTTCCTCTCAATTCCATCAACAGACACACTCACCTCCTTACCAACCTCAGATCTAGTCTTTTTAATTTTCGGAACAGGGGATTTTATCTTGGTTCTATCGGAAGAAACACTGAGCTCCTTACATTGTTGATCCAATTCCTTTCTGGGTTCTGATCTTTGCTTTGAAGTCTGAATTGGGTTTCGCTCAATCCCATCAGAACTCTCTGATTTCCACGTCTTTCTCTTCCCGTTTGCCCCAATTGGACTCTGTTTTGCCCTCATTCTTTTTTCCCCATTTTCTTCTGCCTTTTTCTCTTCGGCATTGAAGACTTTGATTTCTCCTTTCACCTCATCGCTCTTCATTCTGCTCTCCCAAACAGACCCTTCCACTGCACCGTTTTTTGTTGTGCCCCTCCTTCTACCCACCTCCATTTCCTTATAACACTCTCTCTCTCTCTCTCTACAATGTAATGATTAAGTGGGGACGTGGTTGTTGTCAATGGATTAGAGAGGTTTTGGGCTGAAGAAGTGGCGGTTGGTGTGGTGAAGCATTGGGATTCCTTGAGAGAGAGAGAGACTTTACCCTTGTTTAATAAGGACTTTGGATTTGGCTCTCTTACCCTTTATTTTTTCTGTTGCTTTTACAGTTTTATTTATGAGTTCATTTTAATTTTGTATATGTCCTATATGCAAAAATATTCCTGGATTATGCGGTGATGAATAATTACGTTTAAAGAAGGATTACAGTGATCTTCTGGAGTATTAAATCTCAATATATAATCCCCCACTTTTTGGTTTGTCCTCCGGTAAGTGAAGGAAATGAGAGGTGGTACTGGTACCAAGGCTCCCAAAAATCAGTAGCCTCACGTGCATGATGCATGGCCAATACAGCTACATTTTCAGAAGATTTATGGCCCCATCGACCACACAGAGAGAGAGATGTGTGTTTTTGGTTCCATCGGATGAGATGATAAGAGTGTTTATCAATTCGATTGAATTGATGTTTTACGCGAGACGTTACGAAATCACTTCTAAATAAAATCAATTTCTTGAATCATTTGTATAGGCTCGAGGTGAGCTCTACACATTCGGTCTGAAGAGTATGGTTATCCATTCATTGGTACGGTGGTTTTTGTCTTTGTTAATTAACTACTCTGTCCTTGTTTGTGAACAAAGTGGAGAGAGAGAGAGAGAGCAGCAAGCACATGGACATACCACCTCTTTCACTTTAAGTTTAGGGAAGTTTCTCTCGACCCACAAGTCGTAAAGTTGTGCAGAAGAGGAATATAAGTATTGAATATTATAAATAAAAATGTATAAAATTGACGCAGCGGAATTTACAAGAGACTAGTTAGCGTATTAGTCCAAATGAGATAAACAATTCGTAGCAATAAGCACACCTTGCGCACAAGGAATAAAGAGAGAAACTCTGCAATATTATTGATAAAAAGTTGCATAAACTCTAGGTTACAAACTCTTATATAGGCCAAAACCCTAGAAACCCTAAAAATAAACTTGAAAAATAAAAATTCCCAAAATTTGCGGCTTTTCCTACAACTAAAAACGGGAAAAAAAAAAAAAACAAGACTTTTACAAAAAGAATCAACTTAAAAGGAATTACGGTCTAAGAGTTATTAACGAAACAAATCTTTCCTAAAACAGCAAAATAACGCAATTGAACGTGCTTTTCGCGCCATCAAACAAAATAACACAATTTGGGCCGGAGCGTGAAAATAAGTCAGCCCACCAAGTTTGGACCTATTTCAAGCTCGTCCGAATTTTGCCAATTTGGGTATTCTGAAATTAAACACCGTTTGGACTTCCGAAACTTGGCTCGGTCCAGCTGATCATGGAATTGGGTCTCCACGTGTTCTACATCAAAAATACAACTAAACATTATGTGGATGTACGCTAATGGTGATTACACACACCTTGACCATATTAATGTTGTTTAGGGACATGGAGTACTACTACATGGGGTAATTTTTTGACTCCTACTATCATTTAATTAACCTAGCGGGTTTGGTTGAATGAATAGAAAATCAAGAACTAGTGGAATGGCACTAATGACTCAATCGTATTTTCGACTATTCGTCTATAGTTTGAAGGCAAATGATTTCTTCTAATTATATTGGCTAAATAATATTTTTAGTGGAAGCGATGGTTAATTAAATGATTCTTTTGGGGTCAAAATATTACTTAAGTGGAAACTCAACCTTCAATCACATTCATTTAGGTTCAACCTTCAATATCTCTAACAACAATCAATGATATAATGTGGGTCGTTGGCAAAATGAAGATGTTTATGAAAACGAGATGCCTCTTTTTTTCCTCTTTGGTTAATTGATTCTGGTTGGGGTCAGTGGCGCTTTAATTGCAATTAAAGAAGCAATCAGTTTGGATCTATTTAACTTGGGAGTCACTTCCCCATTCGAGAAACCTTCTTAAAAAATAAACAATTTATTTCACATTTTTAAACTTAAAAATAATGTAAATGAAAAATAATTTTTCAATATTTTTTTTTGCATTGTATAAAAAATCTCGATGAAATCTTTCAAACAATATCCATATTGCATATTTTTAGATTTCAATAAGCTCATAACTTTTGAGCTTGAAATTGCTTTCTTAAAAAATAAAGACTTTTTTTGCGTTCTAAAACGGGCCTTAATACTACATTTTTGGAACCATCCACTAGGCGGTGGATAATAACATGTAATGCTGAAGAAGTTAAGATTTCAACAAATATATCATGGATATCAATACATTTTTCTTGGATGTCAAGCCTCTTTTTACAAATTATTCGACGCCCTAAGGATTGTGGTTAGCTTACTTAGGAAAATGATATTGGCACTTCAAAAAATAAATGATAGTGGCTTTGGAATTACACTGGTTTTGGAGTGTCTACATCAATTTTTGGAGTGCCAATATCATTTACCTTTACTTATAGTACCAATGAAAATGAGTCTCTTCTTGCTACATACACTACACCAAACCACTATACTATCCACTACATTTTTTATGGAGCCCACTTAGGATTTCACAAAAATACAAAAAAATATCCAAAATTTTTAAAATAATGTTTTATGTGGCACTGTAAAAAATCGGCTCTAACAAATATTGGTAAATATTATTTCTGGGTTCGTATGTTCGAAACTGCGCAATTGAGCATTTTCGCTCCTACAAATCTAGAAATAATACTTATCGATACCCGTTAGAGCTGATTTTTTACAGGGCCCCCTAAAATATTATTTTAAAATTTATGGATATTTTTCTATATTTTTTGTGGGACCCGAAATGAGCCCTATAAAAAATGTTGTGGATGATATAGTGATTTAGTGTAGTGTACCTAGATCATTGGTCCAGAAAACTCATGTCGTTTTGGGCTTCAGATCCCATCAAAGCAATTATCTACTTCCCTTGTTCGTTTTGGCCTTTGGGGTCTAAAAATCCTTGAGCACGGTCTCCAATAAATTTTATCTCTCCATTCATTACTTTAAAAAATCTCCCTGAAAACCAAAACCGAATATTTGGTTCCTTTTCTTCTACTCCGTATTTAGTACTCAAATACTATTTGGTAAGCTATAAAAGAATTCTTATTCTTTCAACAATGACTTGAGAATTGAGATGCACTCTATGAATAGGGACCAAACTAACTTGAGGCTTTAGTGCTTTCCAGGCTTCACTAGAGGGAAGGTACAGTTGCTTGAGCTTTTAGGCAAGTCTTTTAGCCCAATGACTACATTGCTTTAGCTCATGTTCCAAGCTACGTAATATTATGTGCGGACGAGTGCGAGAGCGCACAAGTGTAAAAATGTCTTTTAACAACCTTCCAAAAAAATTTAGTACAAAATTGACTAAGATTTAAAGGAGAAGTTCTCAAAATTCACTGGAAGATAAAAATATATTCATTAATTAGCAGAAATTATTTTTTCTTCAAACAATTGAGGGGCACGTGGGTGCTTTTTGAAGTAGAGCCCACCACTTGTTTCTCCCCTGAGCATGTGATGCCAAAGCATACGCAAGGGATCGTGACAAAAGTTGCCTCTCCCACCGACACACATTCCACCTAATTCATCATTTTATGTTCCCTCTTCATTTTGGATAACACATAAATATCAATATTCACCTTGTTTATTTTTTTTATTTTGAATAACTGGATGTTTGAGCCAGCTTCTGCGAACCACGCGCGACTAACTTTAGAATCCTAAAGTTAACGATCGGATAAACTTCTAGGGATCCCATAGTTTGAAACAGTGGCGGAGGTATGTAGGTGCCGACCCACCCACATTTCATCATTTTCTTGCAATATAAAAGTATAAGCAAATAAAAAGACAAGAATCTAATGCTAGTATTTGTCTATCCATAATAAACAAATAAAAGTAACATAAATAAGGGGGAGTGCAGCACTGCTTTATAACGGCACGTGACTTGTATCCCCTACAGAATACAGTATCAAAATTCCTCTCCAAAAGTCCAAACATGTAACATTGATAACTTTGATGCATATTTATTCTATTCACATTTAAGTTAATACTAGTATATACCAGTTCGAAAAAATATTTAATAGCCTACTCAATTACTACAAAGAAAGAAAGCACATCAATAGTATAAAAGTAATTAATTTGCTTCCTATTAGGTGACAACATTGACCCAAACCCATCCGAACCAGACCCGGGGATGCTGCCAAGCAGAATGCCAAGCGGTATTCGGCCGTTCATTTCGACACAAACAGTTAGGATTGAATTTGAGCGCATACAAATCTAAACCGTGTTACTCAGTCAAGATCTAAGCTGTCAAATCCATCCGAACCCGCCCACTCTAAATGCTATCAAACCCAACCCCATTACGAGATGGGTCATTATGATTCCTAACTCATTCTAAATGAATCTTAAATGGGTGGGTTAAATAGGTCATTTTATATTACAAAAAATAGGTTGTTTTTATACAGCAATTACTAACGTTACTCCAAAAATTACTAATGCCATCTGAAGATTAGCCACTCCCAAATTTCACTGACGTCAGTCCCAAATTTACTATTGCCACCACAATTAGCTAACGCCACCCTATTAAATGGGTTATTGGGCAGATTGGGTTTGAGTATTTATGAATGGGTCTAGTTAGTTAGGTATTATGAAACTAAACTGGTTGCATAAATAACCCATCAAAGACCCAATCCATACATAGACCACCCAAATCGGCCCAAACCCTACTTCCTATACCTTGTTCTTATCATTTCACCTATTTAACATCAAGTTATAAGTTCTTCAATTGACACTCCCATTAAGACCCTCAAGTATTTGAACTGAAATTCGAGCCTCTTCTGTGTACTACCGATTCTTGTATTGGGTCATCAGACAAGATTTTACTACATCTTTAATTGCACCCTCGCTAATGGACGCAAGAGCGGAACTATGAGTATAGAAAGGTGGGCTATAGCCCAGATCAGCTTTGAAAAAAAATAAAAAAATTATAGGTAAAATTTAGCCCAACTCATTTCACCCACCAACCCATTTTAGCCCAAGGCAGATTACATTTCTAGTTCCGCTCTTAAATGAATGATGAGATTAGTCTCCCAAAAACCTGAGTTAATATAACCCCACACATGGTGTTGCACAGGGCTTTTTTGTGCCTGCCCTTCTAGTAGTAAGGTAAAGGGGAAAACGTTCAGAGAACATACTCTCGAGATCCAGAAAATAATCCGGTATAACAATAACCACAACATTAACTAAGATTGATTGGGTTACTTTTTAGAACTTTTATGAAGATACTCTAAGAGTATAGTAGGAGTATATTTAAAGTAGAGAATACTTTCACGATGAGTACAAACATTACAATTCCAAATACAGTGAAACTTATTACTATGACAACTGAGTAGTTTTATCGAAAAAATAGAACTTGAAAAAGTGAAAAAAAGAAAAAAAACAGAAGAAGAAAAAAGACGACAATTGTTATAAGCATCGAGTTCTTTTGGTAAGGTTGGAATACCATCCGGTGCCGTTTGCCTGCTTGGCAGGGGGATGCATGGTAGCGTCCCCAGATCCCTTTCTTGGGTCCAAACGGTGCCGTTTGCCTGCTCGACGTCTCCGGATCCGGCTGGGACCACCTCAACCAACAAAGACTTGATGATCATAGCAAGCTAGATAAAACTCATAAAAGTGAAGAGACATCTGACCACTATTGGTCAACAACCATACCATTCAGATAAAAATAGAATCCTTCAACTTAAACAAGGGGTTAGGTAATCTCCATAGCAGATAATCACTACAGACAATCATAGTATAGTCTAATGAATCCCATAGTAATATTCTCATAGCATAATTATATAGGTCTAATAAGGGCCCAAAATCCATATTCAAATGAAGAAACTGGTGCTGCGTGACATAAACATAAGACAAAGCTAAAAAGTGGCAAAAATAATAGTAATTCTTGGGGGTTGATTCTCTAGTGCTTGTCATATGAAACCCCTGTAATTTTAAGGTTGTGTTTGGATCCTCAGTGGAGAGATTTTTGAAGGCAAAAGAAAAGGGAAGGAGAATAGAGAATCAACTGTATCCAGTTTTATTCAAGTCCACAATTATGGCTCTCTTTTCCTCCCTTTTCTTGTCCCCAACACCGAAGATCCAAACACAGCCTAGCCGACGAAAAAAGCGCATGACAAATTAGCCTATCACAATCTCCTACAAAGTACCAGCGAATTCTGAAGTGTTTAAAATATGTCTTGGAGCTAAGTGCTACTCTGAAATCACACTCAAGAAGAAATACGAAATCAAGCCAATTCACTGATGCCCAAAAAGTGTATCAGTACAAATGGCTTCCATATCTCAATAAGAGTTGTTAATCTGTTCAGCTTATTCACATATATAATAGATATACATAACCTTCTGAAAACTCCATAAGCAACACCCGAAATATCATCGCATTGAACTTGGCCTGAAAATAACAGGGCAAAAAAGCCAAATAGTGGCCAAAAGAAAGCCATATTAGTTATAGCTATCACTTGGTACGTACAAATCATAGAGACATATTTGAAAGGATCACACAGATAAGGCTTCTTCGAACACGGGTGTTAATCACCCCCTCAAAGCAGCATGCTCTCTCTTAAGTTTCTGGCAGAACATAAAATAGTTTTCCTTGGCCTTGCGGAAAGTAAAGAGGGTTAACTTTCCTTCTACATGTGGTAATATTCTACCCCTATGAAATTCTATGGCAATTTCCTTCATATCACCAGAATATTTTCCTCTTTCCTTTTCCTTCTACGAAATGGAAAATAATTCTCCCCTCGAATGAGTCTACCGACTCTACCCAGTCTGTTTAAGTTACTAATGCAACATAACTCTGGACCGCAAAAGTGTCAAACAAAAAACTTCATTCAAATTACTGTGTGATTTATTGATAACAGAAAATAAGCTAGAACTAAACTTTGGAGTGTCCCATCCTCCATGTCCATTATTCTCTGGTAATGTGCCATGGCTCCTCTTTGGTGATTTTAATGCTGTTAAGCATGAAGATGCAAGGGCGGGTGGCCTTCATATACATAAAGGTGCTACGCAGGATCCCAATAATTGCATGGATTGCTTAGATATTTTTGACCTTACATTTAATGGTTGTTTTCACACTTTGAGCAACAAACACGAGGACATGCTTATCTTTAGCAAATTGGCAGGATGCTGAACATCAATAACTTACGTCTTTCCAAATTCTGGGGCCACCTTTCTCTAGCATCTCTGACCTCTTTCCTAGTTCTGTTATGGTTGAGGTATAAATCATCTTCTCGATTCAAGCCTTTAAGCGTTTTAAATTTTGGTACAACTATCCTAGTTTGGCAAGGCACTGGGGCGGCCTATGTGTATCAGTTAAACTCCAAGCTAAGATCTCTGAAGATTCACAACCCTGAATTCCTCTACTTATAGCTACATTTTGAGAGAGTTATTTTAACCAAAGGAAATCTCGGGAGGAATCAATTGGATATCCTGTCTAGTCCTGATCCTTCTGCTATTACCAGTGAGAAAAAAAAACTGCTATTACCAGTGAGAAAAAAAAAAACTGCTCTTACTCGCTATACTGTCCTAGTGGAGCTTTCTACAAGCAAGAATCAAGGTTAATGGGATTAAGCTTGGGGATCAAAATACGTCCTATTTCCACAAAAAGTTGCTATTCATGAAGCCAAAAACAAAACTATACTATCTATACCAACGATCGCAAGTGATAAGGCGTGACAAACAATAAAGAGGTTCGACACATTGTCGATAATTACTTCCAAGGGTATGCTTAGTACTTCCAGTCCTTACCTGTAATGATATTAACAAGGTTAAGGGATTCATTCACCCTGCTTATCTGAGCATCATATGTCCTCATAGTCATAGATTCTGCTGTCACTGATTCAGAAATTAAAGATGCTCATTGTTCTATGGGTGACAACAAAACCCCTGCCCTGATGGTAATATACTAATATGTCCTATTTTTTTCAAGAAAAGCTTGGCATATTGTTGGTTTAGATTTTGTAGCTGCTATTAAATCCTTCTTCTCTACCACTGAGCTCCTCGGGGCTATTAATGCTACTTCTAACTCTGCTTCTATGATTTCCTAGACCTTGCAGCATGACTGAATATGGATCTCTATCCTATCCAATTTCAATATCATCTACTATATCATCTCTAAGGTTCTCACTATCAAACTCAAGCATATCACTCTTGATGGTTGATCGGTTACTACTAGGGGTGTCAAACGGGCGGGTTTGGGCCAAAATGGATAAGTTGCAAGTGGGTTGGGTCTTTAATGGGTCATTGACCCATTAATTATAAGTCTAATTACCCATACCCAACCCAACCCAACCCATTTATTTTAAAGCAAACCCGACCCGCCCATTAGCCCAATTACATACTACTATATACTAAAATGACTAAAATAAAGTGCTAGGGTTTTCTTTATAATAAATTGTTGCAAGATGTATATTTGTTTGTACCCGTAAATTTCCATTCGATCAGAATCAAATTAAAACTAGCCCGTTGCGAGATGTATATATCTTTTTTTTGTCTTTATTCAATTTTTTTTGTATTTGATAGTTTTGCGTCAAACTTTTATGACTTAGTGATACGTTTTGTCGAGAAAAATCGAAAAAGTAAAAAATTATGATCGAAACTCATAAATTTTTTCAAAAAGACAAGGATAAGTAATTTTTTTTGTCTTATTGACTTATTTTTGTCTTTATTCAAAAAATTATAAGTTTCGATCAAATTTTTTTACTTTTCCGATTCCTTTCGTCGAAACGAATCAATAAGTCACAAAAGTTTGACGCAAAACAAAAAAATGCAAAAAAATTTGAATAAGGACAAAAAAATAAGTCACTTAACTTTTTAATGTAAACCTTATGCGGGACTACCATTAGATAATCTTATTCACGGTGAAGTGCAATTTCACCAGTCAATTCGCGCAATCGATGGATGAGATGTGTTTTCAATTTTGACTGGTCAAAATATTATTACCGGTCACAATTGATTTTTAATCCAGTCCGTTTAAAACATTTTTGGACGTGTGTAATTTAGCACAGAAGAATTGAATGAGAGAGAGAGAGAGAGAGACGGGAATTTGACTGTTCCCAGAGACGGGAATTGAATAAAAGAGAGAGAGAGAGAGGTGGGTTATTTCATGACCCATTGGGTCATTTAAGTTGACCCAATTGATACCCAATTAAGACCCAACTAATAATGGGTTAGCTGGGTTTGAACCCATTCTTACCCAACTAATAAATGGGTTGGGTTGGGTCTATTTTTTAGTTGATGGGTTTGGATTTGTTAATGGGTCTGGGTTCAATTTGCCACCCCTAGTTACTACCAAACTGCATTTGTCTCTGGCAGCCAGCAGGTATATTCTGATCTGTCCTCGTGCAAGAACTTTAAGAATGATCAAAAGCAGAGTACATCGCTATGAAGATTGATATATTGAAGAGCCATTGATTCTGTTACATGGCAGCTCACTCGGTGTTCTCGAGGCTTTCCAGGTCCTTTTCGGGCAATGGACCTGGTGCTTAGGGCCTTAGACAGGGATCCTCTCTGCCCCTGCCTTTTTGGTATCGTTATGGCCTTATGGGCATATTTAAGGATTTATCCTTTCACTCTAAGTGCAAAGATCTGGAGGTTAGTTACATATGTTTCTAAGAGCCATCCTTGTGGAGATCTTCCTCCGATCTCTTATAAAAGATATTCAGTCTGTCAAAATAGAAGTTAAAGAGGGTATTTATGCTCGTCGTGTTCTTTATATGGAAATCCTAGGCCAGGTGGCCATTCCCTTGACTCATACTAATGAGAATTTACTCCACGCGAAGTAGAACAAAAAACTGCTGCATTGGCCTATTTCTTGCGTGTACCGATTGAAGTTTTTTGATAATAATGAACTAAAGAATGATTACTTTCTCAGTAGGAGAGAAAAAAATGAAGAATCCTCTTTTTTCTATAACACATCTTAATGGAACTTTCTTCAAAAGGTTCACTTGAGCCCAAGCAGACAACATATACGGTACAATCCTAAAACGGAACTCTTTTGTGGTCTTTTATTCGTATGAAAATCCACTCAATTGAGTAACAAAACAATTCACAAATCTAAAATGTCCAAAAAAAAAAGAAAAAAGAGAGAAGCATTTACTCCTCTTCTCTATCTCGCATGCATCTACATTGTTTTTGTGAGCTTCTTCTTCCAGCGGTAGAATTCCACCTCGGTTGAGGTACGAGATATTCCTTGTTTTCACAACAATAGGGCAAGGGAAAGGACAGGAAAGAGTATATACAGACAGATAAAAAAGGTCCATTTTGATCATTTCCTCTTTCTTTATTTCGATTTTGCTTGTTCGGTATGCTGTAAAATAACGGATAGAATGAGACTCAAAGGAAGCGTTTGACTCATATGAATAATATGACAACGAAAGCACAGAACAAGGAGCAAGCCCAGACTCGAAACCCAATATTTTTATAAAAAGTTTTATGTAATTTGTTCAAAACTCTGCTAGAAAGAGGACATAACAATAAATAACATAATCGAAAAGTCAGAGTACATCCCAAAGAACGGCAATTATTGCAACAAAACTTACTAATCAGATAAAGGAGGACGACAACTTGAGGCATCATACATTATGTTTTCTTCCGCGTCATATACGATTTCGATATGATGCAAAAGAGTTTCCAACGGCGCACTAGTTTAAAAGGTAAACACATCCTCTGTCAAATGTATGAAACAAACATTGAGAATTTCCGGTTATTTAACCCAAAGTAGCAAGCTAGAGAACGCATTCTCGGGAAATTGCATCCAAACATATCTTCGCATGAACCATAAACAACTAACCGAAAGAGTACAACGGCCAATAAATCGAACAAGGATTATCATCCATTCAAATTCCAAGTACTGAAAACATCAATATGAGTGGACCAACTAAAGTTGGGTGTCGATATGATGATTCAAACATACTAACCTTGCTAATGGAAGTCCTCAGTAACAAGGGGGGAACTCCTCTTCGTTCCAGAAACATTGTGCATGAAATTTGCCTGAACCTTGTTGAAATGGAAGACAAAAGGGAAAACGATAAAACTCAAAATAAGTGATGTGTCACAGAAATCACTAAGTCAGATCGAAAAGGTCCGACCAAATAAAAGAAACTCAATATTGTGGCGAAAAAAGGAAAGATCCAACAATCACCTGCATATTTCAAATTCCTAAGTAAGCGCTACTGGCTTGATTGCTAGATAAGCAAAATTAAGGGGGGGAAAGGGATTAATCTACCTTGTTCACCATCCTTGCTAGGTGGTTCGAGCGTAAGAGACTTCACCCACCAAGTAGACCTAGGCCCAAAGGTTAACACCCTTGTTTGATAGGTCCTAATGTTGGCTCCAACAGCAGCAAGATGCTTGGCCTCAAAGGTTACGATGAACACCATCCCAGCGGCAATCTGAGAACTCACCTTCAAGGTCTTGATGAACTCCAGTTCACCAAGACGTGTGCCCTGCACGCCGATAAATGTTTGAATCTAACAAGAAAATATTGATTGAACACCGAGGGGAGGGGGGACCTAGACTAGAGAGGGTCGTCGTCATCATAAGACATAGCAGACCAGACCTTAAAGTAAGAGTTGTATTTGTGGACAGCAAGTTTTGCACACATGTCGTAGTCAACCCACCACTTCTCTTTTCTCATGTCCATTTCACAAACTCCACCGAACCCAGAATAAGCCCGATCAACTTCATCAGGAAAAGGTGGTCCGATCGGTTCCTCAAACACCTAAATATTATAGTAGGAGTATCAAATCAAAAGACGATCTCGATCTCAAAAGGAATAATCAAACACGCACATGCGCACACACACAGGGAGAGAGAAAGAGACGATCTGGATCTGAAAACGAATAATAATGAAATACAACTAGGAATTGAACAAATTCATCATAGGAGGCATGTATATTACCCCCGTGCGGGACATATTCTTCTCACGTTGAGCACATCGACCCCAGCAGGCTTTTAGTTTCGCAAGATCGTCATCGATCGTCTCCCTCTCCCTCTTGCTAGCAGCCGAGAATTGGCGTTGCGCCTCTTCAAGGTCGGGGTTCATCGCGTAACTTACCCTGCCCCTTCGCTCCTCCTCAATTTTATCCCAGTGAGCCCAGTAGGCTTTTTGTTTCTCACGATGCTCCCTCTCCCACCTCTCCCTCTCCCCCCTCTCCCTCTCCACAGCGGCCATCCTTCGGGACAACGCCTCTTCATAGTAGGTGTTTGTCATTCCGCCTAGACACCACGAATACAATCACAGAAAGAAAACCCTAGCAGCTACGTAACACAGTTGAATTGAAGGGAAGGGAAAGGATCGACAAAACCCTAGATAGATAGACACGCTTATTTGGGTCGCCAATTATCCGCTATATTTATAGTTTGTGGTGTAAATTATGTTCACACCCTTGTACTTTGAAATAGTTGAACAACATCCCTTTAAACTTCGGAAGAGCACACTTGTGGACTCCCCTAGACTCTTTTAATGCTTTGTTTGGAACACGTGAAAATGAAGGGAAAGGAAGAGAATATTGAAATATTTTCCACTTCCTTTGTTTGGTTCGAGAGGAAGGAGGAGAGAAAATGGCAAAGTAGTGTCGAAAGAATAGTAAAACTTTCCCCCTCATTTTCTTCCATTCTCCTTCTTAACTATTTTTCATTCTCTTCCCTCACTTTCCACAAGTTCCAAGCAAACAGAGCATCTTTTGTTAGTCTGAACATGAAGGGATTGTTTAGTCTGATAGCTCTTTTCATCTAAATTAATGGGCTTGAGTTTAATTTGATTAAAAAAAAAAAAAGGTTCATTATGCTTTTGTGGTATGGACCAATTCGTGTTGTTTTATTTAGATTGAGGATAAGAGGAGCTGGAAAAAAATAAAAAAGAGAAGAGGAGAACTGCCAGATTGCATTGAGAAGGTCTAGAAGGATGTGAATCCTAATAAGAGGGAGATTTTAGTGGATAATTTGGCGGAGGTTTCTGAAGAGTACAAATTTTACTCTCTTTTTTTACAGCAAAAAGAAATTAATTAATCTTGAAATTGTTACAAGACTAATAGGAGCAAGAAAATAGCATCATACTCAAAGAACAATCATCTGCCCAATTCGAGACCCAAACCGAGTACAAACTTTACTTCGATACTCTCTTTCATTCCATCTCTTGCTTTGATAGTTTTTTTGTCAACAAATGCACTCAATAGGTAGAGAGGCTCCGGTTGCTGGGTGTTTCTTCAATGCTTGTGGCATAGTATGCTTTCAGCTCTTGAAACTGCTTGTGGTTAGAGTTTTTAAGATACTTGGGTGATTTGTTATTTAATTTCTCTATTCAACTGTGATGATCAGAAAGTATGAGGAGCTCAGCCATCCAAATGTGTGAGACTTCTGTTATATAATGGAGACTGGCTGACTCAAACATCTGAATTATGAGTCCCACTATTAAGACATTTTTTAGGAATTAGAGCAGTGTAAAGAACCAAGTTCCCTTTTCCATCAGATATATGTTTTGCACATGTTTAGTTAGGAAAATGTGCTTCAATTGACTGATCAATGGTTGCCATTTTACTCGATATCTGCAGAACTTAGCCATAGTGGGCTTGACAAGAGTATAAAAAAGTAAGTTCACAACTCTTTTTTTTTTTTTTTTTCCACAACTCCTCCGTCGACACACCCCTAATCGGGATAGCTACGATTATTTGATTTTATGCAACTGCCACTGGTATTCTCTTTGTGAATCTCTGTTGTAATTTGACAGTAAATAATTTACAACTTGCGCCTAAAGGGTACACAATTGTATCAACTCCCTGTCTGTGCTGCCAGCAAAAAAAAGGGATCAAATAGATGATTTACACATCAAAGGGGGTCAAAAATCAAAATAATGACTATCCTCATTGAACAGAATGATAATCTATACCTGCGGAAACTGGGGTCGGCATTCTACCTTGCTGCATATTGTTACATTTACAACTCTACATCTACGATTCTCTGATTTCTCACACCCAACTATATACAAGTAACCATCCCTCGTATTTTCTTGTGTATTTTTTTTTGCATCTGTCTACCATTCAGCAGAAGACTACAAGTTTATTCCAACGGAAGAGAAGATTAAAAATCAAATTATTGGACTCTTGATTTGAGAATGCAACAAGTGTTCCGAAATCTTCTGTGGACTATGTGTTTTCAACTTCTCACTTTCTGCCTCTTTGTCAGCTTTCTTTTTGTCAAGCTCAAGTTGCTTGCAATTTTCCTCATGTGCACGATTGAACATTCTAACAAAGTTGAGGAGAGTGGAAACAACTGCAAAATAAATGTAAAAAAAGAGAGGAAACAAGACATGTCAGTGTGCCCATCATCCACTACTCCGAAAAAAGCCTACGTAGAAGACAGATATATAATGGAAATGTTGTTCAACAAGCGAATAGATATTTGGTCTCTTGACCACTCCTACAACAACAAGGACATACAACTATTCTATTCATTATTTGTCATGTCTAATTGAACAAACTGTCGTGCATCGCAAATATTCTCTCTCTTCCATCAGAGCACCATTGGTATTATCAACAATTTCATCAAACAATCATATATAGCAATTACCTTGCTCAAATGTGCAACGAGAGGGATCTTCGCCAAAGTAAAGAATCAAGGCATCGACATTTCTACCCTGAAAAGAAAAATAAGATTCATGCAAGGAAAACAACACCTGGTGCATATCATCATGTTTTCTGAATAAAATGGAGACGTACCACCCCAGAATAGAGCAAAGCCAAAGACCTCACTTCTCCCTCGGCAAAAGACAGGAACTCCTTTAAAGTCTGAGTAACCAGAGAGCAAACCAAAAGACATTAGTTTTACGTGGATAACTAGAGGAAACAATTTAATTTTAAGATACTATACACAAATTATAGGCAGATATAGATACACCTCAACAAACAATATTGTCCTCATTACATTAAACACTTAGATCTATCAAAATCACTTGGCTGCGGAGTTGATGATCCAATAAGCCGCCAAGGAAGAGCAGATTCAATGAAGAAATAAACCTCTAAAATTGATTTGAATGCACAATGCTGCTTTAAGAAGATTGTACTGTCCAGTTTTAACCTTTAGTCTAGACTCTAGTCCCCATCTGTCTCTTATAGGTTAGACTGCTAAGTTCGTAATCTGAGTAATCTTGTGGCACGGTATCTAAGTAGTTGCAAGGTTTTCAGTAGGGTTGTTGTCAGTGTTATTCATCAGACTTATGTGGAATTCAATTGCCCGATCGAGTGTTCATTCACGAGTTTATGTTAGTTAATGTGAATTTTACTTATTTACGGTGGGGAAAGCATTATTCCAGTAGAAAGGAGTAATACTGGAGCTAAAAAGAAAGGGGGAACGACCACGAATAACATGATCACTGCTCCCACATAAATATGATTCCCCCATGAAGCTCATAAGTTACTGCTCAAACTGAGCAGAAAGGTTAATAATAGTGATCCCTGCACCCCACATCTGATGGTTGGCTGCATGGAATTACATACATAGATGCCTGAATGCAAGCTGTAGTAAAAAATAATTTGAAATGCCACTGAAAAATCTGTAAAGCATGCACATACGTCATAGTCTCAACCATCTACGTTTTTATTAGACGGTGATACAATATTCAACTTTAAAGTGGCCAGGCTCTTCGCAACGCCTACAAATGGGAGACAAATACAAATTCCCTACCAATTATCGTCCAGAAATTGAAAGAAGTATAGAAACTCAACTATCTTTTGTAGGAGATAGAAAAATAATAAAGGTGAATCAACATTATAATAAATGTTCATACCTTACGGAATTCTTCCGAGACAGGACCATCATTTTCAGACTCGGACAATTCCTGAACAACTTTCTCCAGTCCTTTGCTGACGGCTTGCATTTCCTCAGCTAAATATTTCAATTGTATCTGAAAGGAATTAGACAACGATACCAATAGAAGCCAGTTACATTCTCCAACATTTTCTTAAGATGATTATTTAGTACTCCGTATTAGCTACCAAAGATACCTTTGATGCAGGTTCCAAGCTGGCAAGATCCTTTGCGTAATCAAGAAGTTGAGGTAGTTTATCAGCAAGCACCTGGAGATATCAGGCAGAAATGATGTAACCAAGAGTAAAAACAAGCCTATAACTCCTCTAACTAGATTAGTAAGCATGCTACCATCACTGTGCACAAAAAATCTAGCATTTTTTTAAACAGAGGCTTTTCCTAATCTTACCTAGTTTTTGGATAGAAAAGTTTAAAATAAAGCAGAAAAAATGTGCCAAGACATGAAAAAATACAAGCTATTTACATATTAAACCAAACAAATTAGGCCACTCAAGCACGCTAGAACAGTCCTGAGTTGAGGTACAAGGACCACCTAGGAGTGACTAGGACTAGTATCAGTTTGCTCCTAAAAAGACCACCTTCATTCTAGAAAACGTTTTAATCCTAAAAACTCAACAATAATCCATGTCTCACACATTCGTGACATGCTGATTGCATCTTAAAATGCGTACTATGGGCTTCAGTTTTTCTTTAGGCTGACAAACATTTGTAAGTAATTGCCAATCAAAAAAAACATTCGCAAGTAATTCCATTTCACAAAGGTGCCAAAAGCGAGTGCAATCCACTGTGTACACAGTAAAACAAAAAACCTGTACATTCTAGGCTGAAAGAATCCACATTCCTATAAAATCAAGAAGTCCCCCAGGAGAGGCCCTGTAATGCAAATAATTAGCTTGATCTCGTGGAGGGCAAAGGGTGTCCGGCCAACTTATAATGGATTTACCATATGCCAATCAACATTGCTCGGGTCTTTAACTGTTGGGAGTGCAGCCATTGGTCTTAGTTTTTGAGATTCATGAAGATAAGCACTTCGGATGCTTACGACACAGATCACTATTGCCTGGGACATAAACAGAAAGCATTGTAATCTTTGCTCTTTGTTTCTGTATTTCCATGAAATATCCAGACTCCTCTACTTTACCTCTTCATTTCATTGGTCACATAGTGTGTTACAAGTTTCCTCATGACCCATAAAGTGCTTTTGGTTATGCATTAGTTTTCAATTTTCTACAAGAATTTACCACTACCTCAGACACTAAGGTTATGTTCACACTCAGAGGATACTTGTGTATTATGCAAGGAAGAAATGCAATTTCTTCGCATGTGCCTTTACATTCCTGGAGCAGCAATTTCTCCATGTGTGCACTTTCACATATTTACGAGGCCGAGATGCAGACAGGATGAACACGTACATAAATTACATGCAGACAATTTTGGCTAGATGCTAGAAAATAGTTCACATGGTGAAGTTGTAAGAACTGGGCTGTACCTTGCAAAGATAATGCATCAAAGTCATCTTGTTGTTCCGGGCACGTGTTTCAGTAAGTTTCAGGAGGCTATCCAACCTGAACCCAATAGCAGAACCTAAAAGAAGCATCAGGAAAAACTCAGCTCCAAGAAAACAAATTAGAAAGACAGTGGACACCACTAACTATACTCAAGAGGAACATAATTTGTCCTTTGCATGAGAATGTAGGCTAGATATGCTGACAAGAAGAGGAGGAAGTCTGGAAGCAAGAGTTAGGAAAACTTATCCTAATTCAAAATGGGCCATAAATGATAAAACCTCTATATATATTCAGCTAAACCTAAGTCCATATTATCTTTATACAAATTTCTACAGCTAGAGATGTTGCTCTAAGTCCATATTATCTTTATACAAATTTCTACAGCTAGAGATGTTGCTCTATCAATATGTCTTCATAGAAACAAATCATCACTGATAAATTGGGTGGTTCATTTTAGGCAGTCATGAAACAAAAGATAAAAATGACAACAAAGTACTCCGTATATTATTTTAACAGTATCAGCTACCCGTTTGAATTTTCCTTCTCTAAATGACCGTGAGGGAGGTGGTGGAGAGTTTAATGTGAGTATTTGGCCCAGTTTCATAATAAGCAGCGATCTAAAATATATAGCACACATGTAGCTTCAATAAGTGTTTGCTTAGGTTTGCCCCTGATTCTTGATAACATTCCAACTTCACTCACATCACATGTAATGCTTTGCCACCTTGTGGAAGGGAAGCTAAAAGCAACAGTTGTTTGTGAACCTTCCCCTAGTACTAGTATCACATTGATACATAATTCTCTCACTTTTCAACCATCAGAAATTTTTGATACCTAATTAACCGGTGGCACCGAGAAATACTGAAGCCTCGTGAGTACAAATCAAATTAAGCACATAACAAGCAACTTTCAGTAAACCAGACTAATTTAACTCCAACTCACCCCTAGCAGTTCCCTGATTCAACGCATTTCCTAATGAAAGAATTGTTTGCATAACTCTTTTGAATTTGACAGAATTCCTGATCTGGTAAGAACACCATGTAAATGAAATGTCAATCTTCACTTGAATACAGTGGCTATTGCCAAAAAAGATTGATTTGCTGAAATGGGTAGCTTGCCTGCTCTGCTGCGGAATTAACAACATTTAGATTATTTCTAAGGTCGGAAACCTGAAAGGTAAGTAAATGCCAGTTAAGTAATTATAAAAATAGCAAAAATCCAAAGTTGGTAGCAAGAAGAAGAATTAATGCTAATGACTAACCTGGGAGCCGAATTGCATCTTAAATGAGAAAACTCTGAGCTTAGATTCTGTACGGGGCACTTGCATTAACTCCAAGAAAAACTGTTCGGATTCACAGAAGAATCATGAAACAAGCCCAACCGGTGCCAGGTTTGGTAATATATAATGACTGACCAAAACAAAAGTATATGATTAAAGACTTCAACTCCACTAACCTGTTCACATTTTCCTAACTTTTCCTTTTCTCCATTATAGCCCTGAAAAGGAATAGTTCCCTGGATATAATTAAGACGGAATTGGAACATATTGTTCTAGAAATACTTGTGATTCTGGATCAAGGTGTCTGAACTAAGTGGGGTATTACAAGAGGCGAAACATCCTCTCTGCATACCTTAAGCAGTTCCATCTCTTCTTTTGTTGGACAAAACTTTATAAGGTTATCAACCTGATCAACATCCAATGCCGAATCCTCCAAGGCAAGTACTGAACTCTGGGTGGAACGATTAAAACAAATAAGAATATTAATGAGCAAACAGTCGGCAGAAATTTAAGATAATAAAGAACACACAAAAGAAAAGGCTAAGAATGAGGACCCAACGAGGGCCTTTCTCAGTTTCTTGGTTTAATCAAATGATATTTTGTTGCTAATATACATAACACAGTTATCCTTGTTCTAGTGACTTGAGCGTTTAGATGAGTTGCTCGTCAACAATTCAATATAGTATCAGCAATGCCTAACTTATAATTAAAAATACTTGCATGTGTTTGGCATGGAGGAGAGCACGATCACACGTGAGGGGGCAAGTTAGTAATTTACACAATAATGTCTATCTCTAACAGCGTAAGCTTTTGGATGACCTGGGGGTCCACAATTAACGAATGCATGAAGTACAGATTCCCCATAGCAAGACAAATGCACTGAAGTGATAGTGAAGAAGATTGTGAGGATGAAGGGACTACAAATGAATAAAGGGTTAGAAAAAAAGTAACAAAACGAAAAACAAAAACTAAAGAGAAGATATGGCCCAGCTCCAAGATATAGGGATCATTTGAACTGAACAGGCTCCATGCAGCCAGCTCGATCTTGGGGCAAGGGTTTAATAAAGTTCACCAAATTAGTTATGCAGGGAAAGTACAGCTTAATAAGTTGAAAGCGCAAGACATTGTTATTAGCTTACCATCAACTGGTGCAATGGTACTTTGACCTTCGAAAGCATAATTTCACAATTATATGCTCGCCTGTGTTCAATCTGCAAGAAGCAAGAATAAACTCAGTATAGTTTCAAGTAAGAGAGCAGCACTGCAAGCCATTCAAACAGAAGATCAGCTAATTGAATGCAGATAGTAAAATGATGACTGGAACGAGCAAGTTACAGATGGGGATAAAAAGTAGGCCTTACGACTGGTGTATAAGGGACCTTCTAGTTTCCCCAATCTACTTAGAATCTCCCCCAATAGCGCCAAAATGCCAGTCCAACCACATGGTCCACATCGTAACATAAAAAATTGATACAGCAGAGTAGTACTCTGCAGCAGCTAACCCATATTGTCACACTTCACCCTTTTTTGGATCAGTACCTCATATTCTACCATTCTCCTAAAACTCAATTTTCCCATAACCAAGGAGAGAATTTCACCTTTTCACATTTATTCCTCCCATAACCAAGGGGAAAATTTCTTTTTGCTGTTTGAACGAAGCATGTGAAAGGCTCTACTTATTGTCCATTTTCTCATACAAAATGCCGCCAATTGCCACACTTTTTATGCCCACAGGCCCCCTGTTTAGTTTCTCCTAGAAAAGAAAAAAAAAGTTAGAAAACACTTGGTTTTTCCTTCTCACAAATTTTCCATGCCTATTTCTCCTAAAATCCCGACTTCGATGCATGTGAAATAGCAATAGAGCTTTTCGGTCCCGTCTTCCTTTCTGCTTTCCCATAACTACGCCCCTTAAGTGTCCCTCTGTTCGACATGAAGAAAATTTTCTTTTTCCAGAAACATGAGAATTGAGCATTCAAGGGTTCTAAACAGCGGCAGGTAATGTTCAACTTCCCAAATAGATAAAAAGAAGAAAACACCAATCATTCAAAGGAAGCAAATATCACATCTACTGATATTCACCCTTCAAAGTCTTAAACAAAAGCTTAGAAGGGAGAAAAGCATAACTGTTTGCAATTTGCGAACCTATGGTATATTTGACTATCAAGAAAGGAAAAAAATCGCTTTATAAGATTTTTCTAAGTGGCCTGAAGGTATCCAGTGTGTAAACTTTTGGGTAGCTCCTTCGGTTCTTCCCACAACCTATCCTAACAAGAAGCATGCCAACTGATAAAAATATAAGACAGCACGTTCAACCCACTAAATCAACTCCTTCTGGCAACACTCTGCCATTCCTCTTGCAAGTGGGTTCCAATGCCTTGGGTTTACTGTGCTGAGGTGGGCCCAATGTAGCCCCGTCCAGATCGTGTTCCCCCGTTACCAAATAAAAAGATTACTAACATAAAGACTCAACATGAGGTGGAAGCTAAATTACCAGTTGCACTTTCTCTGGTTTCTGCACAAGTGAAGAACGAGAACCTGATCTGCGGCCTGATCCCTCTTGATCTGGATTTGGAACTGCTGCTGAGAAAAGACTCTCTAGTTCTGACATGTCAATCTCTGGTGCCCTAAATGTGCACCAATGAAATCATAATAATGAACAGAAACTTTTGGTATTGGAAAGAAATACAGCAAATACATACTTGGAAGCTTCACCAGATTTTTGTGCTTCGGCCCATAGGCTTCCTTGAACAGCTCTTGTCAACTTCAACCAATGCAATGGTTTCAGTTTCTTCATTTGATTACTTCTCGAACTTATGGTACGAGACAAACCTCGTCCCTTTGCACTGGATGGAGAACTGAAAGGGGGAGCAGGAGTCGGAGGTGCAGGAGATAGAGATCTAGATAAACCCTTCTCTGCATTACTTCCTTTAATGGAAGGGACAGGAGGGGGTGGTGCAGAAGGGACGCTTGAAGAATTCTGTGGTAACCTTTCAAGAGTCTTGGATGAAAAACTGGGTGTGGGAGGAGGTGGCGGTGAGGGAACTGAAGGAGAAGTTGTAGGTCCTGCAAATTGCCTAGAAGGAAGAGGAGGACATGGGGGTGGGGGTGGGGGTGGGGGAGGTCCACCTCGAATAGTAGAATTGTCCTTCACAGGTGGGGTTGGAGGGGGAGGTGGTGTTGGGGGCAAAGGAGATCTGATTTTCACACCTTGGTTACCTCCCAAAGGCATAGCTGAAGGAGGTGGTGGCGGATTCGGGGGAGGACGTTTGGGTGGACAAGGTCCAGTCGTAGCAGCAGTATCCTTCAAAGGTTGTGTTCGAGGAGGTGGTGGAGTTGTGGGAGGAGGTGGCAGTAGAGGTCGCCCGGTGTCAAGTGACAAACTCTTCAAAGGCAGAGTTGAAGAAGGGGGTGCAGTTGGAGGTGGTGGAGGAGGAGGTGGAGGTGGAGGTGGAGGTGGTTTAGCTTGAATAACTGAATTCTCCTTCAAAGGTACTGCTGGAAGTGGTGGAGTTGATGATGCAATATTAAGAGCTTCACAAGGGGAAGATTGAGGACACGACAAATTATCGGAAGTAACCAAGCAAGAATGACTTCCTTCGAGAGAGGTCTCAGACTGTTTGCTAAGTGAATGGTGAGTAAGGTGCGAGCTAGAAAGATGAAGAGGCGCGAGAGGTGAAGATGGAGAAGCAATGGGTTCCCCACTAGAGTCGGATATGGAAGGTCGTAATGGAGGTGCGGGTGGCGGTGTTTGGGGTGAAATTGCCAGAAGATCAGGCTCATCATTCTGTTCACCCCTGTCTGGAGACAGTTTAGATGAAGACGCCGGCTGATCCTGTGAGGCCAACTTTGTGGAGCCCTCAGTGTAACTTCCCAATCGAGTGGACTGCTTTTCAGGACTTGCAGAGTGCGATAAGGTAATAACTTCTGCATTCTGATGAGGATGAGAATAAGTATCTGGCTTTTCTTGGGCAATATTCGATGCAGTTATTTGGTGAAGGACATTAAGTGCAGCATCTGTCTTTGGACCTAACCAATCAACATTGCTAAAGATCTCTTGAACTTTAGCAAATGCCTCCACTGGAAGGCCGTCCTTGTCCTCAAAACAAGACAAATTTACAGGAACTACAGAAGCAGAAGCATCCATGTCTGAGAAAAGAACCTTCATCCAAATGAAAATTGCAAAACAAAAGCGCAAAAATACGACTTGTTAGGGAAGAAACAATACCAAAAGGTTCCATTCAATCAAACACAATGTAGAAATACCTCTGCTCTGAAATCTTTTGGAAATTGATCCTTAGCATCCCATAATATGTCAATTTCATCCCGATTGACGATTAAAATGTTTGACCTAATGAAGGCTGTGTTGAACATTACTCGGAACATCATCTCTTCAGGTTCCATGTCATCATTCAAGCTGATGCACTCAAGCACAACATCACCTTGAATTTGACAATTAATATCAATCTTAACTAGTTCACATTCTGCCTGCAACAACACAGTATTGAGCTCCAGACATTAGCATATGATTGAGATTGCCAAATTGCAATGGATGAATTCTGTCTTGTCCAACAGGATATTTGAATATAAGGGAGAAAAAAGAAGAAGAGCGAAACAGGGAATTAGCGTTTCCAAATGTAAGCACCGGGGTGATAGCTCAAGTGGCTGAGGCAGCCGGGTTAAAACCCGCCCCCTCCCACCGGTCCTGAGTTTAAGTCGACTTAGGACCAGATGGTTGGGTTGTGGGGCCTCATGTCCACTTGCATTTCGGTGGGGTTCTGGTGACGGATGCCACGATGTGGTGATGGACAAATATTCCCTCCCTGACTAGGTCAACTATGGCTCAAATCCGGACATTCCAGGGCAGGTGGGTTCCCATATGGTCACGCCCAAGGGGGGTCAACTACGCTGGTCTCCCCAGCCCACCTTATTACTGAGCAAAAAAAAAAAAAAAGCTTTCCCAAAGGTGGAGTGATAAACAAGTAACACCCCCACCAAACTAAGCCATGTGTCCCAATCAATTGGAGTTGGATACATGTGAATCTTTTTTCGCCAATCCACTCTGTATAGGGCTATGTGTTTCAGTTAAATTTCATAACTAAGTATCATTTTTTACCACATCCCATGTCACTAATGACTTTTCTCGCCCTAACATTTCCATTTACAGAAATCTTTTGGCTTTTGGCTTTTGTTTCACCTATTGGTCTTCATTGTATGCAACTGTTACTATAGCCAAAAAAGTGGGGTCGACTGACGCCATGGCAAGAAATTAAAATTCCACTACTATTATGCTATACAATTGGCCAGTATACGAATCCATTAAAATTTGTTAATGACCCCATCCTAGTGTGCAAATTACAAAGTACTTGGTAATTTTTTTGTTACCACAAAACCCAGTTTCATTTTCTGATAACTCATGGTATCCTTGCCTGCTTATGTTCACCTCGACAAATTTTCAACCCCAGGAAATAATATTCCTGGAGTCTCCACTACAACTGAACCACATTGGTTTATTATGACCCACTTATCTGCAATTGGTGCTATCATACCAACTCATGTATGTTTTCGTTTGTAATCTCCCTCCTAGTCTTAACACTCATTCACCTTAACATCTACATTTTGGCTACGCTTATTTAATTTTATTTATGCATTCTCTTAGTTGCCCAACATTCAGTCCCGTATAGCATCATTTAGATTATAGTTGTTCTGTAAATGTTCCCTTTTCATTTTAGAGGTATCTGTGATCAAATAATACAACATGCAAGTGCAGACCATTTATAATTGGAAAAAGAACTATAGTTGGAGGTATCCGAGATCAAATATACAGTTTCTTTTTTCCTGAAGAGGAAAGCAACCTCAGACCATACTCCATGCTTTAGCATAAACAATAGCAGACTCAACCATCACTTCTCTATTTTGCTTCTTCTTTTTTTCTGGCTTAAATAACCGACAAATCTGGTCCAACTTATACTGATTTGCAGTCATCTGGTTTCATATCTACCCCTGGATCAAAGTCCATCCCACTCATTGCAAAAGTCTGGCTAAGAGGTCTCCAAAATGACACTCTATTGGCAAAAGAATCACATTTCCACAAGTCGTGGGGAGGGAAAATATAAAAGTGAAGTTTATCTTGCAAAATAACTGGATGATGGTCCCAAACACGCAACTTTATGAATCAAATTACACTAAAAACAGCCGTCTTTCGAGATGGAACAAACCATCTGTAATTGTTCCTCTAGTCTCTTATCCTTTCGAAGCATAATGGTAAAACCATTTTTTGAAGTGCCATAAACTACCGATTCAAACTCAACTAGCTAAATTAAACATATTCAATGCACTAACTAAAAAAAGATTGCCCAGCCAATAGCATGACACAAGTTACTATAGCGGTGGAGATCATCTGACAATTGACTTTAACAATAACTTGAGGTTTGTCTAAAGTTTAACTACAAAATATTTGGAACAAGATAGCTACACAAATGCAAGCTTCAAACCCAATCGCTCATGAACCTCCCATTTTTTTAGAACCAAAGTTCATGAATAAGCAACAGATGTATAAATAAGACAGCTTTCCACCAGCCAAAATACAAAAGTCCGCAGCAGCAGCACTATCAACAGTGAAAAGTCTAAACATTCCAATGTAGAAACAAAGTTATATTGTGTAACATTACTATTCTTCCCAGAAGAACTATGAAGATCTCATGAACGAAGTGCAAAATTTTCAAAAACCAAAAATAAATGTTGTAAACAAAGTATGTGAGGCTGAACAAGAACTCTCCACCCACCCCCATATTTGCAGAAAATATAAACATTCCTGAATGAAAGGAACACAAAATTAGAGATAAAGTACAGATCACTGTTACCTGCTTGTAGTGCCGGACAGTTTTGCTCCTTTTTGGAGATGAAAACAACACTTTGGGAGTTCGGTCAGGAACATGTAAAGGGTCCTGTCCATAAACGCGAAAGATTGGATGGCAACCTCCCTCCCCATCAAAGTTAGGAATCTGTCTAATAATGATGCAGTCCAAGGTAAGAGCCCTATCCAAAGGAGGCCATTCCGAGGCCACATTTCTCCTCGATACATACTGTAAGTACCTTAGTTGAGAAGGGAGTGGATTCAGAGGTGACAGCAAATGCAAAAGCTCGCGAGGAGCCTGCTTATAAATCATGTCCAAGGTCTTCTGCTCCCCTGTGTAGAGCTTCCTATAAATCAAGAGTGCAGCTAACATGAAAGCCAAAACTGGCCAACCACCTCGTTCACAGTGCATCAAAAGTACATTTTGCTGCCCAAGAGAAAGCCAACTTTCGCTTGACCTTAGAAAATGATGGATCATCTCCATTGAGAGCAATGGGCAACCCTCATAGTGTCGAGGGTAGTCCATTATGGTCATATCATACTCGGACAAAGCATTAGCAACCTGGCTCTCTGTCTCTCCCTCGCGGAAATTGAACACCAGCATTGAAGCATCCGGATAGTTTTCTCGAAGTTGACCAATAATACGTCCTATATAGACTTTGTAATCTATTTCTTCCCAAGCATCAGTCGTGACACAACAATCAAACACTACAAGCACATACAAAATACAACTGTCAGAGGTAAAATTAGCACTTCTTGTACAAGTTGACAAAAGGAAAAATGCAAGACTGGAATCATCAAAATACGTCCTCTGGCAGAAAAACAGAAAACCAAACAAAACATTATTCTTTGACCATTGTTAGATATGGAGAGAACCCTTTCGAAAAATACCAAGTTGTCCAAGGCATGTATTTCGCAACCCTTTCGAAAAATACCAAGTTGTCTGAGGCATGTATTTCGGTATTTCGCAAGGCATATCACACAAACACCTCATGACAGGAACCATGAGGAGGGGAACCAATGAGCTAGCCCCTCTCTCTTATATATTGCAATGGGTTCACTGGTTTGGGCTTCACCACTGATTACATAAATCATGATTCAAGTAATTAGATCTCGAAGTCACTAGCAGTTGAGGTAACTTTAGATGATCGAGGTACCAAGGTCAGCTACCAAGAAAGGTTAAAATAACTAAAATAATCCTAAATAGAGAGTGAGGATTCTCTAACTGTTTCCTCTATCACTTCTCTTAAGCATCAACTTTAAGCCCAAACATAGTGAAAGCAAGCCTTTCGTGCATGTATTTAAGAAATCTTATTGAAGAGTACTTAGGTATTAGATCGTGGCAAAATCGGTGGCGGCAGCGACGTTAGCAAAACAGTGGCGATTAGCATGGTAATGTATAGATATGTCATATGTATATACATGTTAATTATTACTACAGTATATAACCATTCAATTGATTTTTTGAGAATTTAATTGTTGTTTATCTATCACAATAGGTTAATACTAGAGGCCGGGGCACATGCGATGCGTGTGCAAGTCGAATTTTCACAACGTTTTTGTAAAAATGCTTCCCACTTATTGTTTGATCAAATTTTCACAAATGTTGTGAAAATTCGACTTGCACACGCATCACGTGTGCCCCGGCCTCTAGTAATATCTTAAGGCTCTCTGCCTTAAATCAAGTTTAATTCAGGTTCCACCTTAGATAACAGTAGCTTGGGTTCTCCAACAGGTTACATCATATAACCAAACCAGTCAATACTTAATTGCAATAGTATCCTTTCCAAGAATCTCTATAGTCCTTGACAAGACATACACAAAAGGTCTTTCACTAGGGGAATAAGAACTTTTATGGAACATTTTAGTAAATCTACTGCTAAACATATTTTCCATGTCACGTAATTGTGAACTAGGGAGGAGTGATAATTCAGTGCTCCTAGAGCACCGCCACGTGGTGCTCCAAGGCTCTTTATCACCGCATATTGATATGAGAGCCACACACTTTGTGGTGAGAAAGAGCATGATTGCTCCGGGAGCACTTAATATTTCTCCTATAGGATGCTTAACTGTGAAGTACCTTGTAGCAAGAATAGCCATTTACGTAACATATCATTCAAAAGTACAGAGTGTACTCTTCATATTAAAGTTGCCAAAAGTCTTTCTAAAAGTACTCAGTCATTGATATGGTAGATTCTAATAACACAAGTAATTCAACAAAAATAACAACTAAATCACAAACAATACACATATATTCAACTGCAATAGCTAATGCCACACCATAACTTGTTCAACTGAACCCGCATTGTCATGCCAAGTTGAGAGAAATGCATATGCAGGGCAATAAAACTAAATTTCAGAAAAACAGACAGCCGAAATCGATCAGAACGTACCATAAACTCTCTCAGAGATATCGAGAAGCCCATCAGGCGGCTTCCGAAAGAACAACTTGCGAAACAACGCCATATACTACTACTAATTACCGCAATCAGGAAACCCTGGAAAACACCAATAAACTACAAAACCCACGTTCCCTCCAATCCAATGTATATACACACATATAGGTATACGTAATTGGGTATTAGAAATATACGTATTGATGGAGTTGTATAAGTCTATGTATTTTGCAGTTTAGAGTTCGCTTTCTGTGGGAGGAGAAGAAACAGGAGGACGGCGAAATTGGGTGCGCTTTTCTCTCTCTCTCTAGATGTTCTCGCTCTAGAAAATCTGTATTGGGTCGTTGGGCAATGAGATAGTTGATTTCGTTTTCAATTTTTAGGGTTTGTTCGTTTCGGCTGAAAGCGAAGCTGAAAAACCTCCAAGAATTTCAGCTCAGATTTTCACCTAATCTACTTTCAGAGCCACGTCACCGACGACGTGTACCTAAAGAACAGATCAGTCATCCAAAATACCTATATACGGTGCCATCGGGCTTATAATCCAACGACACTTCATTTTCTCTTCCACATGAAAGGTGACGGTTTGATTCTCACTAGTGTTTGGTGTCATGATTGATATTCGCCACACCTGTATGTCACTTAGCGGTACCTAGTACCTACGCATGATTTTAGACAATTCAACTTTTTCATGAATGTACTCTAAATTTTCTTTCTAAATTAGAGTTATAAATTAATCTTAAAAGTGCACCTAAAGTTTAAACTTCAAAGTATATTTATAAGAAAATGTAGTTAAAAAATCAATTCTCTAAAGATCTTTTGCTTTTTATCACAGTTATGGAAACGTGGTCTATTCAGGTGTGATTGTTTCTCCCCTAATTTTAACCACGCTTATAACCCGTGATTAAAAAAAACACATTTACTATCTCGGTTTTTATGTGTGATAAAAAAAACCCCAAACCCGTGATTAATTCTTTACAAGCGTGATTGATATGTACGTCAAAAAGATCTCAATTTTTACTTAAAACGTGATAGAATACTTTTTCATCATGGTTTCCAATTAACCGTGATTGAAACCTGTGGAGTATTAGAACTGTAATTAAATCCCTCTGGCTCTGTTCTTTGCAAGTTGCAACTAGAATTGCTTTTTTCTTCATCAAATTTTCTTGAATTCACACTTTTGAAAACTAATAATGAATAAACCTGGATACATTTTTCCCCTCAACAATATAAAAGACAGTACGGCAATCAAAAGCCAAAACTCATTCATCAACGAACTATTATTCAGAAAAGTGAGTCTACACAGTGTCAACATAGAACACAAGGAATTAGTAGCGGCCGGCCCCGGGGTAAGCCCCGCAAGCCCGTCGGCTTGGGCAACCCCCAGGCTAGGGCAATCAAAAAAAAAATTCATGTAAATATAAATACGTATATATGTATATATACATATATATTTGGACGCAAACACAGCATGAAGGATGGTGCTAGTTTGTTGATCAATAGGGCATACTTAAGTTCCCTCATACTTGTGTGCCCAGGTTCAATTCCCGCGTCGAACATTGAGGTTACATTTTTCGGTCTGTTTTAAATTTCTCTCTCTCTCCTCTTTTCATTGGCTGCTGTTCCTTTTAAATCTCTCCCTCTTATTCTAGTTGACTGCAGTGCACCCACTTTTCTCTTCTTTTTTTTATTTGTCCAGAAGTGAAAGGGCATTTGTTGTTAATGTCCATTTTTTATTTTGGGAGATACTTCTTTTACATCAACAATTAGGGTATGTTCCACTCATTAAAATAAGTATTTATTTTTTGAATTAAAGGTGATGTAAAACGGAAAATAAGTACTTAAAAAATAAGAACCTTAACAGAACGTGGCAAACTCCTCCAAAAAAGAAAAAGAAAAAACAACTACTCGCATTCGCATACTCACATATATAGTGATGTATGCAAATATGAAAAATATACATGCATATGTATATAATGTATACATAGAACTCACGAATTTAAAAAAAAATACTTCAATAAAAAAATTAACCTTTTTTTTAAGTCAGGTTTGTATTTTTTCAAGTTGATCCATAATATTTATTTTTTCAATTTATCATAAAATATAGAACAATGATCAAAATAAAAAATGAAAGATAAAACAAATAGAATCCCATCAAGATCTTGATTTTTTTGCCACGTATTTTTTTAAATTTTTTATGACTTAATAATAAGCGGACAACCAAGCTTGAGGTCGGGCTTGGGCAACCCAAACATCTGGGCCGGCACTGCGAATCATTGGATTGTTGAACAAAATTATATGCTACATATTCAGCAACCCAACTCCACAGACCCGAAAAGCCCCAAATTTGTTACCATTGCATATGTGTTTCCACGAGTGGAAGAGAGAGAGATAACACACACACACAGAGAGAACACGGTGAGGGAGAAGGGGGGAAGAGAGCTCGACTGAGAATTGCGTAGAGATCAAAGAGAGAGAACGGTAGAGAGAGAGAGAGTGTGTGTGTGTGTGGCTTTGTAACTTCTAAACTGAACCATCCAAATATGATCAAAAAAAAAAAAAAACCATCCAAATCAAAGGTTGGGATTTAGTGTCAAAAGTACCGGCAAATCTATTGTCTCTAGATCCCTCCACATAGATATATATTTTGTATGTATATCCGGTCCGGTTTATACCGGTTTGAAAGGTGACAAACCGACAATCACTGCCCAGTGCAGTTGGTATATCATCTCTCCCCTAAGGGGAGGTTCTGGGTTCGACTCCTGCTGGAGCAACACCCTTGGGGTCCCAAGCTATGGATAGCTCCTGGACTCCGTGTTAACTCTAACACCCCCCACTAAACCCCCGCTGATGTACGACGATTGAAAAAAAGAAGAAGTGACAAACCGAACAGAACCAATTTTTTTGGGTTTGGCCAAAACTCAAACCCAACAAACCGGATTACCTCTAGAAACCACACAAAACCAAACTACACCACCAATTTGGTCCGGTTCCGGTTTTAATTTGTTCGGGTGCGGTCCAAAGTTTAAGGGATCTTCATAAGTATATTTAAGATTACAAGGGTGTAAACGCCATTTACAATATATGTACCTATAAATAGTGGGGCTATTGGCAACCAGAACACGTTTTGGATCTAGGGTTTTCTGTGATCGATTGTGAGGCGGTTGCTCGGGAAAAATGGAAGCTCTGATCAGGAAGAGCGACGCTTGGATATCCAACACCAGACGTGAGGATGATCATCAGGACAGGGAGAAATACCTGGCCTACTTAGAACAAAGTCGTAAGACCGAGGTAAGTTATTAGACTTCTTTGATTCATGAATGAGTTGAATCGTATTCGATTCTTTTTGATATCGTTTTTGCTTCTGTGTGTGTGTGTGTGTTTGTGTTGTTTGAATCTTGTGTTTGTTTGTTTGTTTGCTGTTTGATTAATACTCGTATTATTGATATTAGGGGTATGAGGTTACGATCTCACGTGGAAGGGGCGTATGTGGTGGAGTTCTCCCAATGGACATGAGCAAAGAGCGTAGGTATCAGGACTACGACATGTGTGCTCAACTTGCTATCAACAAATACAACTCTATCTTTAAGGTCTGTGTCTGTCTCCTAATCTTCCCCTGTAATGCTTTCTTTACTATACATTGATGATCATGACAATGATGATGATTATAATTAGGCTTCTTTCCATGACTCTCTCTAGGTGCCCCTCCCCTCCATGTTCAATCAATATTTTCTTGTTTCTGGTGAATAATTGTTTTCGACCTCATGATGACATGACATCTATTGGCAACGTGCAGGAACAACTTGGTCTTGAGTTTGTCAAGGTTTTGTTTGTAACGGGTCGGATTTCCTGTTTTATGACCTTCTACATAACCTTTGAGGCCAAGGATCTTGCTGATGGAGGCATGGTTAAGACCTATCAAACAGAGGTGTTAATGGGATTGCGCGAAGGCGTGTGGAATGTGAGAGCTATGAGGCTCAAACCTGGCCTGGATGAACAAGGTAAGATTAATCCTTCTCCACTCCCCCCCCCCCCTTTATAATTTCGCTCATCTAACTATCAAGGAAGTGCTTAGCTAGGAATTTCCAATATGCAGGCGACTACTGTTGCAATTATTTGTTTTGACCTTTCTAAAATCTTACCGATTTCTGTGAAGCTCTCTACACATATCTAATTCTGACTTTTTTCCTTTTTGTCTTTCATTTCAACAAGGTTGCTATCTTAAAGGAGGATGGTTCTGGAAAGACTCGAAACGTTAGCACGGTTAGTATGTTTGATTCATCACATGGACGCACAACTTTAGTTGGTCCACTTGTGGTGATGTTTTCAGTACTAGGAAGATAAACGGATGACGTCGTAGTTTGCTTCATTGGCTGTTATACTCTGCGATTCCGCCTACTTGATATAGTACACCGTGGCTGCCCAAGCTAAGCTTTCAAACAATATTATAAAAAGGATTCTGCTTTTCCACTTCATTACCCCAAGAGTGGTGAGGTTTTGATATGCTGCAAAGTGAGCAAAAACTTGTTTTCATGTGCATCTAGACTTGGGGGCTGTTGAAATAAAGGTCAGGGAGGCTATCATCCTCTTTCTGGCATAGAGGGCTGGAGAAGTATGAATGGTCCCAATTATCCATGAGCAATTAGAAGGCACTTTTAAGTTCCTTTAAGTTTCAGAAATGACCGTCTTTGATTAGTTATTTATAACACCTCTGAATGCAAGGAGACTGACGCCTAGAGTAAGAACTCCAAAGAACCACTGAGCAAGTGTGCCTATGACAAGATGCATGGTTCCATTCTTTGGTTAGTTATTTATAACAACGCTGAACACAGAGACTGACGCCTAGAGCATAGTTGTCAAGGCCGAAAGGCGCACCGAGGCGCAAAGTTCTGCTGGGCCTGAGGCGAGAGGCATAAGACGAGGCACGCACCTTTTTGAAAAGAGGCGCACCTATGAAAAAAATAAATATTTCTGAAAATAATTATGTTATGTGCGCTTTTCTTAAAAAAAATGCACTTTTTTGACCAATTTGAAAGAAGCACGCTTTTTTATGCCTGGTCGCTTTTCTCGCCTTGTCGGTTTTTTGCGCTTTTTGCTTGCCTAATTCAAGTCGCCTCGCCTGGTGGTCAGCAAGGCGCTGGGGTGCGCCTCGCCTTGGGCCTAGGCGCGCCTTTGACAACTATGGCCTAGAGTAAGAACACCACTGAGGAAGTGTGCCTGTGAAAAGATGTCCATTCTTTGATCTTTCTTAAACCAAGAATACCTTTTTGTAGGCAAAGAAACTGTTCTCCATGCAACCTTACTTGAGTGTGGATGGTTCTCTGCATCGGTCTCTGTATATTTGGTTGAATGCCCAATAACTTCTGTAACTCCCCAAGAACCGCCCTTAGCAACAAATGTGACTAATTCCCAGATCTTTGCTAAAGGAGAATTCCTTGTGTCTATCCATTGCTGAAAAAGTATTGAAAATGTACATAAATAGAAGGAAAAGATGGGCTTAGAGAGGATCCTGTTGTCTCAGTCCCTTAGAATACATTGGAGGAATCATACTGGTATTGATCCATTACCTGAGTTAGATAAGGACCTGGAAAGCCTTGAGAACATAAAAAATGAGCTGCCTAGTAGCAGAATCAATGGCCCTTCATTATACTGATCTTGATAGCACTGGTAGGTGATGTACTCTGGTTATGATAATTCCTCTTTCAGGGTTTTCAGAAGAAAGGGGAAGCGGAGGAAGCTGTGCTGCAGAAAGTTGTTATTACTGATATGAGGTCCTACACCGCTTCTTGGAACATTTCTTGTAAATTTTCTTTTAGATCATAGCTGCTAGCTCTGGCTACAGGGCTTAGGATAAGTGCTGCAGATTCCATCTCTTGACTTTGTTTTATGTAGTATATTTTGACAGTAAGGGATAGCCTTGTGGTTTGTTTTGTTGTTTTCCCAGCGGTACACCCCATGGTGTGTACTTTGCAGTGTTTCAATGAAACTTTAACTTTCCGAGAAAAGGGCTTTGATTTGGTAATTATCCAGGCCCCGTTTCCGTTTAAAAGTTGCACGACAACTTATTGTTTTTTATGAAGTTGTTCATACTACACTAAATCTTTTGTAAAAAGTTTTAAGTAATGAAAATATCCAACACATTTTCTACAACATATAGCTTAGTTGGAACAACTTGATATTTATGGACTACAAGCAGGCCATAACTTGATGTTAGTGGAAACGGCCCCTATTGTGTGGTGGTATGAATGTAACAAGGTAATTCATGTGTAGTTTGGTCCATTTTTCGTGGGAAAAGTTGGCATATTGCAGAAGGTATAAATAAGGTTTAGTTGAATATATATAATATATATATACAGATATATTATCTCATTTTCTGGTTGATCAAAAATTACAAAAAAGAGGTTTAGTTGAATTGCAGTGAGCAAGAGAAAAATGATTCTACTGAAATTTAATGAACAACTGAAATATTGAACAACTCTCCATAGGATTCTGTTGCCTTGTGCTGTTCTACAAGATGCGTATTCAAATTATGACACTTCTTATAACAAGCAATTGGACACGACTAAACCTTCGCCTTTTGTTTGTTTAGTCAAAAAACAGAACAAAAGTTGAACAAAAAGTGCTATGTTTTGGGGCGAAATTGTGTTGTTTCACTTTTTGGGGCGTGGATAGAGAAAATGGAGCTGGATTTGTCTGGGGGCAAAATTGCTTTTGGGGTGATTTCTTGAGTCTCATTATTTTTTGTGAGGAACAGAATAAGCCTACATTTACGCACATTTTTCATCTTCTCGCCTATATCTATATTATAAAATAGAACGGTCTTTTGTCTATCCATACAAACATGAGCATCCTTCCAACCATTGGATAGCAATTTCAATAGGTTACGGCCATTGGATTGAATCATTGATTCCAACCTATTTTCCACGCCTATCTACCCAGCAGTTTTCCTCTTCTCCATCGTGTTTCCTCTCTTCTCTCTTCTCTTCTTTCATAGTTACTCTCCCCCCGCAGAATCCACTCCTCGGCGCTCCGAAAATAAAAATAAAAAACAGCGCCCACAAAGCTCCTCCACCAATCAGCCGTCCCGCACACCCACCAATCAGCTGTCCACGAAATCGATTTGGTTCTCCCTTTCCGGTATGACTCCCATCATCCTTAGGGTCTTCTTGCAGAAAAAATAATGTGGCCTAAATGGCTGTTTAGGATGAGAATTTTTTTGATAGGAGTCTTACGGGGAAAAAAATTGTTGTTTAGGATGAGAATTTTTTTGCTGTTTAGAAAAAGAAAATTGATTTTGCTGTTTAGGATAGGAATTTTTTTGATCTATATCTTTTGTTATTTGTCTTTCAAAGATGCTCACTTTGTATTTGTTAAAATGCATGTTTGATAGAATGAAAATAGTGGGGAGTGAATTAATTCTTTATGCCCACTTTTGTGTAGCTCTCTTAATTTTTGGATAGACTTTGTGGTCCGATAATGCGAGGACAGGCGACATGACGGTAACAACATGTGGAGACATGTCTGGGGAAATGTGGAGACATGTCTGGGTAAACAGCAAAATCAATTTTCTTTTTCTAAATAGCAAAAAAATTCTCATCCTAAACAACAATTTTTTTCCCTGTAAGACTCCTATCAAAAAAATTCTCATCCTAAACAGCCATTTAGGCCACATTATTTTTTCTGCAAGAAGACCCTAAGGATGATGGGAGTCATACCGGAAAGGGAGAACCAAATCGATTTCGTGGACAGCTGATTGGTGGGTGTGCGGGACGGCTGATTGGTGGAGGAGCTTTGTGGGCGCTGTTTTTTTTTTTTTTTTTTCGGAGCGCCGAGGAGTGGATTCTGCGGGGGGAGAGTAACTATGAAGGAAGAGAAGAGAGAAGAGAGAAGAGAGGAAACACGATGGAGAAGAGGAAAACTCCTGGGTAGATAGGCGTGGAAAATAGGTTGGAATCAATGATTCAATCCAATGGCCGTAACCTATTGAAATTGCTATCCAATGGTTGGAAGGATGCTCATGTTTGTATGGATAGTCAAAAGACCGCTCTATTTTATAATATAGATATTCAGAATTGTGCCAAAAAAAAAACGAGTACAATTTTATTCACTATAATAAAATTGCAGGTACATTTCGTGAAGTTCAAGAGTCGTACATCTAATGTACGATAAAGAAGAATGTGATCATTCAGTTGGGTATGAAGAGATGACAAAATTGAAGATATCTTACTACTATTTATTAGAATCTTGGTTACGATTGAGATTTGTAAGAAGCAATTTGACAATTTTTTTAATTGAACTTGTGTAATTCCTTGTGTTCTATGTTGACACTGTGTAGACTCTCTTTTCTGAATAGTAGTACTTTGTTGATGAATGAGTTTTGGCTTTTGATTGCCGTACAGTGTGTCTTTTATATTGTTGAGGGGAAAAAGGTATCCAGGTTTATTCTTTATTAGTTTTCAAAAGTGTGAATTCAAGAAAATTTGATGAAGAAAAAAGCAATTCTAGTTGCAACTTGCAAAGAACAGAGCCAGAGGGGATTTAATTAGAAACCATGATGAAAAAGTATTCTATCACGGCTTTAAGTAAAAATCGAGATCTTATTGACGTACATATCAATCACGCTTGTAAAGAATTAATCACGGTTTTGGGGCTTCCTTTACTCGTAGAGTTTCCAAACGAGGGCTACCAGTTCAGGACAATTTTTATAATCAAGCTGTCGACCAACTCAGCTATGAAAGTCAAATCTTCATTTGACAAATCAAGTTGGTCAACCATCTCACCTGCTATTTACTGTGCAGTATCACGGGCAAGGTAAAACACAAAACGAATATTCCGAGCACGACCTAGAAACACAAAAAAACTTTTAGACCATTCTTAAGAGAATAGCAAAGGACTTTAGCCCAGAAGAATTTTACTTACAAAATGACTGAGCGATGTGCAGAGTGAATGAAATTGAGCCATCACCATTTATCACCCCTTCCAATTTGAACTCATTTTTGCCATTGATCCTCCTTAGTTCTAAAGCTGAAACATGAGTAGCTCAATCTCATCTCACGTGAAAGCTGTGCAATTAAATTGACTAACGTGTACGTTGTGTAGTATAAGAATTCAATTATTTGGGACAAGCATACATTATTATGCATACATTAAACAATGATATCTTTTTGGTTTGGAATTAGAGGGCATAAAACAAAATAAAATACGAAAGGGAAAAATTCAAAATACCCCCAACCTTTACACCAAAATTTAATTAGACTCTCAACCTTTTAAAAACTTCAATTTTACTCCCAACGTTATCTTCCGTTAATCAAAATGCCCCCTTCCGTCCGAATGACTAACAGATTTCGTTAAAGGCTCCGTTAAATATCGTCCCGATCGAATTTTGATGATCCGAGCCGTTCAATGTGTTCAAAACATGATTTTAAGGGTACCCACAAGAAATCAGGAAAAAAAATGACCGGATAGGGCTTCATCTGAACAGTTTTTTATTGAATATAGTTCAATAAAAAACTGTTCAGATGAAGCCCTTCCCGATCATTTTTTTTTTGTTGATTTCTCGCGGGTACCCTTAAAATCACGTTCTAATCACATTGAGCGGCTTAGATCATCGAAATTAGATCGGAAAAGGGGAGGTGCAGATCGAAGCAAAATCCGGACGTCTGGACTTGAACAAAATCCGGATCAATCCGCACCTCCTCTTTCCCAATCGAATTTCGATGATCCGATCCGCTCAATGTGTTCAAAACGTGATTTTAAGGTTACCCGCGAGAAATCAACAAAAAAAAAAAGATCGGGAAGGGCTTCATATGGACAGTTTTTTATTGAACTATATTCAATAAAAAACTGTCCAGATGAAGCCCTTCCCGGTCATTGTTTTTGCCGATTTCACACGGGTAACCTTAAAATCACGTTTTGAACATATTGAGCGGCTCGGATCATCGAAATTCGATCGGGACACTATTTAACGGAGCTTTTAACGAAATCCGTTAGTCATTCGGACGGAAGGGGGCGTTTTGATTAACGGAAGATAACGTTGAGAGTAAAATTGAAGTTCTTAAAAGGTTGGGAGTCTAATTGAATTTTGGTGTAAAGGTTGGGGGGTATTTTGAAATTTTCCCAATAGGAAATGAAAAAGCAATTGTTTTTTTCTTCGAGGTAATCTACCTGGAAACTGGTACAAAAAGAAATCTACTTATTTTTGGGTTTGGCCAAAACTCAAACCCAACAAACCGGATTACCTCTAGAAGCCACACTAAACCAAACCACACCACCAATTTCGTCCGGTTCCGGTTCTAATTTGTTCGGGTTCTGTTCCAATTCCAAAGTTTAAGGGATCTTCATAAGTATATTTCAGATTACAAGGGTGTAAACGCAATTTACAATATACGTACCTATAAATAGAGGGGCTATTGGCAACCGGAACAAGTTTTGGATTGATCGATTGTGAGGCGGTTGCTCGGGAAAAATGGAAGCTCTGATCAGGAAGAGCGACGTTGGGATATCCAACACCAGACGTGAGTATAATCATCAGGACAGGGAGAAATACCTGGCCTACTTAGAACAAAGTCGTAAGACCGAGGTAAGTTATTAGACTTCTTTGATTCATGTATGAGTTGAATCGTATTCGATTCGTTTCTATATCGTTTTTGCTTCTGTGTGTGTGTGTTTGTGTTGTTTGAATCTTGTGTTTGTTTGTTTTCTGTTTGATTAATACTCGTAGAGGTTACGATTTCAATTCTTTTTGCTTCTGCGTGTGTGTGTGTTTGTGTTGTTTGAATCTTGTGTTTGTTTGTTTGCTGTTTGATTAATACTCGTAGAGTGCGTTTAATAGTACACGAAGCAATTAAAATCTGTAAAAAAATGTTGGGAATTTTTTTTCCTGAATAATGGTCGACTTAACAACATTTTATTCTTTCTTAACATTGTATATAATTAAAGAGTTCATGTTCAATGTTCAAACCCTTCTCTTAGAAGAGCCATTGAAGAGTGGTGGCTGATCATCCCTGGCATAAATCAGGGCCTTGAGAACTTTCATGTTATCAATATGGATCATTTCAAAGATATGCAGCAGCGCCTCGTAAGATTCGTTATTCCTCTTCTCATCTGCACGAAAACGCAAGATTTTTAGTCACTTTGATTGACCATATATCTTTAGCTACAAAGCCTACAATGTTCATTCATTTGATCATGTACCTATGAGTAGGTTGCAAATGTTCAATTGCTTCATGAGATGCTCATATATGTTGTTGTTTTTGTGAGCCAAGGTAGATAATTCCCATGCCTCCATGGTGGATGTCCCATACCCGAAATGGTAACATGTACGTTTATAGTAAGTCCAACAAGGGAACTATGAAATTTTCAAGATTTTTGTCTATCGTGTCGTTTCAACAAAATGATCGATGTAACAGTAGTATTTCTGCAATTAAAATCATGTACATCTAGATGGATTTTCTATTTTACGATGACTAGTCTAAGACTCAACCACAAGTCCATTCGAGCTTTCAAATGTACTTGTTTTGTGTGCTCAGCATTGGTCTTCTGAATTCTTGATTTCTAGAATTCTAATCCAGAAAGATCTGATAATTGAATGAGATAGTATAAAACACATGAAAGACAACATACTCATGGTCTTCTGAATTTTTGATATCGTTTTTGCTTCTGTGTGTGTTTGTGTTGTTTGAATCTTGTGTTTGTTTGTTTTAGGGGTATGAGGTTACGATCTCACCTAGAGGGGGCGTATATTGTGGAGTTCTCCCAATGGACATTACCAAAGAGCGTAGGTATAAGGACTACGACATGTGTGCTCAACTTGCTATCGACAAATACAACTCTATCTTTAAGGTCTGTGTCTGTCTCCTAATCTTCCCCTGTAATACTTTCTTTACTATACATTGATGATCATGACAATGATGATGATTATAATTAGGCTTCTTTCCATGACTCTCTCTAGGTGCCCCTCCCCTACATGTTCAATCAATATTTTCTTGTTTCTGGTGAATAATTGTTTCCGACCTCATGATGACATGACATCTATTGGCCACGTGCAGGAACAACTTGGTCTTGAGTTTGTCAAGGTTTTGTTTGTAACGGGTCGGATTTCCTATTTTATGACCTTCTACATAACCTTTGAGGCCAAGGATCTTGCTGATGGAGGCATGGTTAAGACCTATCAAACGGAGGTGTTATTGGCATTGCGCGAAGGCGTGTGGAATGTGAGAGCTATGAGGCTCAAACCTGGCCTGGATGAACAAGGTAAGATTAATCCTTCTCCACTTTCTCTCTCCCCCCCCCCTCTTATAATTTCTCTTATCTAACAATCAAGGAAGTGCTTAGCTAGGAATTTCCAATATGCAGGCGACTTGTTGGTTTTTGCCACAATGTTGGATACTGTTGCAATTATTTGTTTTGACCTTTCTAAAACTTACTGATTTCTGTGAAGCTCTCTGCACATATCTAATTCTGAGTTTTTTCCTTTTTCCTTTTTGTCTTTCATTTCAACAAGGTTGCTATCTTAAAGGAGGATGGTTCTGGAAAGACGCGTAACCTTAGCACGGTTAGTATGTTTGATTCATCACATGGACACACAACTTTAGTTGGTCCACTTGTGGTGATGTTTTCAGTACTAGAAAGATAAAAGGATGACGTCGTAGTTTTGCTTCATTGGCTGTTATACTCTGCGATTCTGCCTACTTGATATAGTACACCATGGCTGCCCAAGCTAAGCTTTCAAACAATATTATAAAAGGATTCTGCCAATTCACTTCGTTACCCCAAGAGTGGTGAGGTTTTGATACACTGCAAAGTGAGCGAAAACTTGTTTTCATGTGAATCTAGACTTGGGGGCTGTTGAAGTAAAGCTCAGGAGGCTATCATCCTCTTTCTGGCATAGGGGCTGATAGGAGAAGTATGAATGGTCCCAAGTATCCATGAGCAATTAGAAGGCACTTTTAAGTTCCTTTTAAGTTTCAGAAACGACCGTCTTTGATTAGTTATTTATAACACCACTGAATGCAAGGAGACTGACGCCTAGAGTAAGAACTCCAAAGAACACCACTGAGCAAGTGTGCCTACGACACAAGATGCATAGTTCCATTCTTTGGTTAGTTATTTATAACAACGCTCAACGCAGAGACTGACGCCTAGAGCATAGTTGTCAAGGGCGAAAGGCGCACCGAGGTGCAAAGTTCTGCTGGGCGTGAGGTGAGAGGCATAAGACGAGGCACGCACCTTTTTGAAGAGAGGTGCACCTATGCGAAAAAATAATTATTTCTGAAAATAATTATGTTATGTGCGCTTTTTTGACCAATTTGAAAAAGCACTTTTTTGACCAATTTGAAAGATGCGCGCTTTTTTATGCCTGGTCGCTTTTCTCGCCTTGTCGCTTTTTTTCACTTTTTGCTCGCCTAATTCAAGTCGCCTCGCCTTGGGCCTAGGTGCGCCTTTGACAACTATGGCCTAGAGTAAGAACACCACTGAGGAAGTGTGCCTGCGAAAAGATGCATCGTTCCATTCTTCGATCTTTCTTAAACCAAGAATACCTTTTTTAGGCAAAGAAACTGTTCTCCATGCAACCTTACTTGAGTGTGGATGGTTCTCTGCATCGGTCTCTGTATATTTGGTTGAATACCCAATAACTTCTGAAACTCCCCAAGAACCGCTCTTAGCAACAAATGTGACTAATTCCCAGATCTTTGCTAAAGGAGAATTCCTTGTGTCTATCCATTGCTGAAAAAGTATTGAAAATGTACATAAATAGATGGAAAAGATGGGCTTAGAGAGGATCCTTTTGTCTCAGTCCCTTAGAATACATTGGAGGAATCATACTGGTATTGATCCGTTACCTGAGTTAGATAAGGACCTGGAAAGCCTCGAGAACATCAAGAATGAGCTGCCTAGTAACAGAATCAATGGCCCTTCATTATACTAATCTTGATAGCACTGGTAGGTGATGTACTCTGCTTATGATAATTCCTCTTTCAGGGTTTTCAGGAGAAAGGGGAAGGGGAGGAAGCTGTGCTGCAGAAAGTTGTTATTACTGATATGAGGTCCTACACCGCTTCTTGGAACATTTCTTGTAAATTTTCTTTTAGATCATAGTTGCTAGCTCTGGCTACAGGGCTCAGGATAAGTGCTGCAGATTCCAGTCTCTTGACTTTGTTTTGTGTAGTATATTTTGACAGTAAGGGATAGCCTTGTGGTTTGTTTTGTTGTTTTCCCAGCGGTTTGCAGTGTTTCAATGAAACTTTAACTTTCCGAGAAAAGGGCTTTGATTTGGTAATTATCTAGGCCCCGTTTCCGTTTAAAAGTTGCACGACAACTTATTGTTTTTTATGAAGTTGTTCATACTACACTAAATCTTTTGTAAAAAGTTTAAGTAATGAAAATATCCAACACATTTTCTACAACATATAGTTTAGTTGGAACAACTTGATATTTATGGACTAAAAGCAGTCCATAACTTAATGTTAGTGGAAACGGCCCCTAGTGTGTGGTAATAAGTGTGGTAGTATGAATGTAACATGGTTCATGGTTGAAAAGGCTTGGATTTTGTTTGGTTATCATGGTAATTCGTTACTGGAGTTGGAAAAAGTTAGTAATTTGCTGAAATAGCCTTTTTTATTTTTGGATGGAAGACTTGGTCAGTATAGAAGGTGTAAATAAAATTCATGTGTAGTTTGGTCCATTTTTCGTGGGAAAAGTTGGCATATTGCAGAAGGTATAAATAAGGTTTAGTTGAATATATATATATATAGATATTTTATCTCATTTTCTGGTTGATAAAAAAAAAGAAAAGAGGTTTAGTTGAATTGCAGTGAGCAAGAGAAAAATGATTCTACTAAACCTTCGCCTTTTGTTTGTTTTTAGTCAAAAAACAAAACAAAAATAGAACAAAAAGTGCTGCTATGTTTTGGGGCGAAATTGTGTTGTTTCACTTTTTGGGGCGTGGATAGGGAAAATGGAGCTGGATTTGTCTGGGGGCAAAATTGCTTTTGGGGTGATTTCTTGAGTCTCATTATTTTTTGTGAGGAACAAAATAAACCTACATTTACGCACATTTTTCATCTTCTCGCCTATGTATACAGATAAGTGATGAGGTTTTTTTATAGGGTTAAAAAGATAGTAGTTGAGTTTTTGTATTTCTTTCAATTTGCATGTGGACGATAATTGGTAGGAAAATTGTATCAGTTTCTAATAAAACTTATGACACATACGCGTGCTTTACAGATTTTTCAGTGGCATTTCAAATTATTTTTTTTTGCAAAACACACACACACACACACACATATATTATAGTATGTAATTCCATGCAGCCAACCTCAATTTGAGCAGTAACTTATGAGCTTCGTGGGGAATGATATTGTTATCAAAAAAATAAAAAAAGGGGGAATAATATTTATGTGGGAGCAGTGATCATGTTATTCGTGGTCATTCCCCTTTCTTTTTAGTTCAAACTATTACTGCTTTCTACCGGCTTTTCGCACCGTAAATAAGTAAAATTCACATTAACTATTACTAATTTCCGCACCGTAAATAAGTAAAATTCACATCCAACTTACGGAAACTTGTGAATGAAAATTTAATCGGGCATACAAAAATTTAATCGGGCATACAAAAACCCATTTCCTGAAAATCTAGCAACTAATTGTTTACCCCTAGTTACATTTCTGCCAAATCATGCCAAATCAATTTTTTGGGGGTCACAGAAAGTAAGGACACTCAACACCAAAAATTAAAGATTTTCCCCTAATAATCTTTCCATACCCCTTTGTGCCCCATAACTCTCCCCAGGAGTTCATTATTATCCAGTATTCCTTGTTCTCTGGTAAACTGTATCCAATCCCCACAATCAGGATGGCATGGTAGAAACTAATATCCGGCTCATCTGTGGTTGTCGGTGCTGGCAGGTAAAGAGCTTCCCATATACCCTGCCAAAGCAATTAAAACAAAAAAAAAACTTAATTATAAAACACAAAATAAGCAACTTAATTTTTGGGTCCCTCTCTTCTTCTTTTTTTAAATAGAAATAAAAACCCAAGCAATTCTAGTCCATACATCTCCAAGATGTCTAAAATCTTCTGTAACTCTGATTCCCCCAGCAACTCCCCCGGTTGTCCTTAGTGCCTTCTCGAGCCCTTCTTCATCATCCGGAGCAATGAAGTAAGTTCCACTAATAAACAAAAATTTTTGTCTCTATTGAAAGGCAAATAAAAAAAAAAGTGAATTATTAATACATCCAAAAGCTCAAGAAACACAGTAGGACATGAACAGGGAAACAAAATACTACTACTATTCAGTTGACCAACGGACCTTTTATCCTTCTTCACCTTAATTCGATTTCTAGGTTTTGATTTCTTGATTCTTGAACTCCATCCAACAATCATGCTTTTACCTTCTTTGATTTTTCACTTATCATAGATTTCACAGAGGTAGAATCGAAGGAGAGAAAAAGAAACCCTCTACTAATCAACTCGACTGGTTCTTTTAGAGGAAAAAAAAACCCTAGCCTGTTATCGCTTCGAATAAAATGTGACTTTGGGTACTCCAGTTTTTTTCCTTTTGTCCAAATGAAAGTTCTACTCCTAAAATTTACATCAGACCGCCACTGCCTCGTGTTTTTGGGCCTTCGCTTTAGTTAGATGTGAATTAGGTTGGGCCATCAATTTTGAAATATCAAAGAATATTGCTTTCACTGTACAAAGGGTGTCCTAGTACGTGGTATTTGTGGTGTGTAATTGATTATCCAATTTTGCGAGATTTTTTGGTTATTGTGACAAATTCAGCTTGGCCACGTAGATAAGGTATTCAACATATAGTATAGAAACAATAAAGAAAATGATTTTCACATTCTCACTTTTACAGTAAGGAAAGTGATTTTTACACTCTCACTTTTACAACAGATTAAAGCAGCGAGTATACATTCATGGTATTTCAACTCCTCTGATGTCATTATATAAGAGGCAAAATTTTAGTAACATTTATATGCATTTTATATAAAAATCAAAGAAATTAAAACCCTTTTATGCTGGAAAGTAATCAAAGTATATATATTAATATTTATCCTTTTGCTATGATTACTGTGCGTAGTACGGGTTTGCTGCTAGTAATCCTATTCACTAGCTATGGAGACGAGGAAACGTAATACATTATATTACCTAATAATTCAAATTTAAGATCTTTTTTTTTAAGATCTTATCCTGTAAATGATTGATTGGCTTCCTAGATTGAATCAATCAAACCTCCCCGAATTTGAATTACCATTAAGATGAGGTTACATGCATTTCTGAAGTTTTGTGTTTTGTGTTTTTTTTTGGGTAAGTACAATTTCTAAAGTTATCAGTCCTCCTAATTCTTTTTACGTTCTCTCCTATCTTTTGTCTACCATTTTGAAATATCATTTTTCTTATGTATTTATATTTACCTCCCCACTACCAAAATGTGATTTCTCCTTCTAATTGTATCATTTCTCTTTATGTGGAGTATCATTTTTTCTTATGTATTTCTATCATTTTTGCATCTCTCGGTGTCAATTTTTCACAAGGGTCTAGCAAGGAAAACTTACGACTTTAGTAAATTCCAAATTTAATTGTTCAATTTTGGATTACATCGTGTAGATCGATCAACATAAATAATTTATTGACACTCATGAAAACTAGATGTTACGGTACTTTTTGAATGGAGTTCAGTTCGTGACTTCGTGTCATATGTTTGTGGTGAAGACAATTTAAAGGTTAATACATGTCCATAATATTACAAGTTTACACAACTATTCCATGGTAGTAATATTTTGTTATATAGAGTAAGAAAACATATATACCTCTTCCTCGGTTTTGACAGTACCGGGGTTTTTCACCCCGTCGTAAGGGACCTTGTAGCTGTCCTTCAGACAAATCCCGTTAACCTTAGCATATTCGAAGACGTTCGAGAGCGTATTTGTGTGGCTCACCATCATATCAGGATAACATCTGTCCAACAACTCTTGTACAGCTAGCTTCAACAGATCTTGACCTCCGTGACGACGAAGATATGCGATGGCTATAGCCGCAGCCGCAACAATAGACCAGCAAATTTCTATTTAAAAAAAAAAGAGGCATAGATAATTTCAAAAAATTACTAAAGTTACTTCGAAAGATCTCCTCGTTTCGTTGTCAATTTTGAGATTAAAACAAATTTAATATGATTGCTTATTTTCTCGCCTTTAGTCAATTTTTTTAACAAAAAAATTACTTTTTGAATAGACGTATATTCATACATCTAAATCTAAATAGTAAAAAACCAATTGGAATTTCATTAAAAAATCACTAAAGATGAAAAAATACGAATGATGAATCAATATCGAAAATTGGAGATAAATTTTTCAGAAGAGATCCAAAACAAGAGAAGGAATTTACCCTCTTCTCCTTGGTCAACCACTGAGCTCAACCCACCCAAAACTTCACGCAAGTCATATGTAGTTACATAAGTAACCTACAATCATCAGAAAGAAAAGAATGTCAGTATCCCACGTCGACAACTTCTAATAATCAAATACAGTGGATAATCAAACACATGCAATTTAAACAATACCCGACGCCTTGTTGGCCAAATTTAGTACTCCTCTAATTTATCTTAATGCAGAGGGATCTAAAATATCAAAAACTATTATTAAACTTTGAAAAAAAAGTCCATTGCGAAAAAAGGCAATGTAGACAGAGTTGTTGATTTATTTGTCTCTTTAAAATTCCCAAGTTGGATCTATACTTCTTTACTTCCCTAAATTTCTCTCCTCAAGAAGAATATATTCCAAAATGTTGGCCCAACGCAATTCCAAAAGTAGTGAAAATAGTTGGAATATATATTGGATGAAGAGTAAAACTAAACCCACTATTATTTGTAGAAAATAGTGAAAGAAGTTAATAAGAGGAAAAACTTGTTAATATGGGAAATTTGTTTTTATGCAACATTGTGGTCCATTTGGTTCGTGAGGAACGATTATGTCTTCAACAATGCAACAAAACAGGCTTGGGAGATGGGGGAGCTAATCAAAACAAGGGTAGGCGATGTGGATGAAGGCTACATTCGACATCAAAGTCTACACAGTGGAGGATTTTAAGGTTTTCTTAGATGATATTCAAAAATTGAGATTGTAATCTAGTATTGAGGTGTTATATCCAACTATTGGTTGGATGTTTTCTTTTTTATCCTAGTACTTGTAACTATGGTGTTTTTTCCTTCGATGTACCCTTTTCGAGTTTTAATAAAAAGTCTCGTTTGCCGATTAAAAAAAGGGAAAAACTTATTCCACACTAAGACCATGATACCCTTTTACTTTCCGATTCTTTCACTTTAATTTGTTCTCCTTTTACCATTTTCCTAGTTCTTTGAACTCGAGCTCTTAATCAAATTCAACTTGGTAATCTGCTGTAAAGCAATAAGAGAAGAAAGAAAGGAGGGCTAGATCGAGCATGTAAACAAGGCTTGGAAAAAGGCACTAATCAATAGCTCTCAACTTGTTTCTCCCAACGCTTTTTAAAGCTAACAAACAATCGTTTTTCAGTTGAAAAATATTTTTAAGCATGCACCAAGCTTATAATAGAATAATCTGAATTGGTCATCTTATAGGGCTTATTGAGGAGCTTATTCATCAAAAACTTAGTAGTATTTTCTTCGAACATCTATAGGCATCTACACAGCAAATTATCTTAAAAATACAATATTGTTTCATACATATGATATTCGGATGAAAATGATACCAACAACAATTTGGATCATTTGTACAACATGTATATACTACAGTAATAACACTATCACAATGATTAATATAATCTTTCCTTTCACCGATAAAAAAATGGTTGCAATTGCAAGATATGAACCATGAAGGGTACAAGGGTCCTCCATTGTTTGGGTCCTTGAGGATTGGTTGGGGAACAGGGGGGGCGACAGAGAAAAATGGAGGGGGCATTTGTGTCCATGCATAAAATATTTATACTCTTCTCCGAGCAGAGAAATTATTACTACCATAACTTGTCCTTATATTACACATGCACATCATATATATTAGGAGAGATAAACTATTACGTACCTCCCCCTCGTCCATTTTACCCTTCCCCTTATCGTCAATATTCAGCCTACTGAAATCGAGGTCCATATCCTCCAATCCAGAACCTAGATATCCTCCCTGGAAAAATAACACGATGTGAGAAACTCCTTAATTGCAATCCTTTCAAACAACTCCATGCAGATAAAAAAAGGCAAATAAAAAAGCCCTTTCTAGAGGTGGAATTGCGGGCCCCGCCGGGCCGTATTCCATTAATTAAGTTACTCCATCCGTTCCATTTTGTTGTATCTGTTTCATTTTTAGCACCTCACAAAAAATTGTCTATATCTCTCACGATCTATAATATTTTTTATGATTTCAAAAATTTTGTTTAAAAAAATTAATTGAGATTTATCAAATAAGATCAAATAAGATACACATTAATTTCTAAAACTTTTGTTTGATAATTGAGTACTACTATGTGGGAATCTTTGGATATGTAAATCTGAAAAGCCCCTTCTGGGCCCTGTGTTCAATTATTAAATGCGACAATGTTCATATAGGACCGTGATTGTGATTGTTTCATGCATGATGCATCCAACGTAAGTCTCATACTTCAAAAGGTACCATTTACCAAAATTGTCCCTCTAAATGTCAACTTGTGTTATTGATACCAAAAAAAAAAAAAAAAAAGTCGTGTGTGTGTGTAGGAGGCTATGCAACCGAGAAAACCTTTTAAATCAATTGAAAGAGAAAAAAAACAGGAATTGATTTCACACTCCTTTCTTTTATATCCATACTCCCTTTTTTTTTTTGTGTGAAAAGTAGATATATATATATATATATATATATATATATATTTTAGTTAAAAGACAAAAAATTGAGTGTGGATATAAAAAAGGAGAATGTGAAAATCAATTCCCAACAAAAATATTAGAGGTCATTCATAGTGATATTTGTGACACCAGTGATGTTTTGACTCGAGGTGGTAAAAGCTAAGTAGAAAACTAGAAAAGATCGAAGATTAGTTTAATTTGAGATTGGATCAAGGACTCATAATGAAAGGAATAAATTTTGAGAGACCCTCTTATGCCCCTCAATCTAATGGCGTTGCCAAAAGGAACAATCATACAGTTGTGGACATTACTTAGTTCAGGATCAGCTAAATTTTTTTTGTGGGAGGCTTTATTTTCTGCTTTTCATATTCTTAATATATAGAGTTCCATTTAAAAGCCAGATGAAACACCACATGAAAAATGGAAGAACAAAAGACCTAATTTGAAATATTTTAAAGTGTGTGATGCCTAGGTAAGGTTAATACTCCTAAAACAATGAAAAGAAAACTTGGTACAAAAACGATCGAGTCCAATTTTGTTGCCCAAAACTATTTCTCCACCACACATTAATGTGGTTCCCGTTTCCATCACAAAGTGTGTGGTGCCCGTGCAAATGTGTGGTAGAGAAGAACTTTGAATACCGTCACATGGTGCTCCATAGGCATAAAATAGTTACTTGTGACTATTCTTGCATTGTACTTTGAATATTCTCTGCCTATGGAATAAAAAATATTTTTACAAAAACTTGTTTTCAGAGTGCTAAATAACAATTTTACAAAAAACTGTATTCTATATCTTGCATTATTTTTACAAAAACTTCTTTAACTGTATTCTATATCTTGGTTATTCTACAAATAGTGTTATAGTATATATTTTTTTGATCCGCGCAGATTAATATATTGGAAATGGAAAATAGTGCGAATGGAAACCTGCAGATTTTCAAGTACCCTCTTAAGTACTCCTTCAAGAATGCCATCCTCTGCCACAAAGTCCTACAAAAACAACCAAGAAAAACATATATAAAGGAGTAATTGATCCATAACGGAGTTCTACTTTATCCAAATCAGTTTTCAAAAAAAAAATTAGAAAAAAAGAAAAACAAGGCTTCTTCACGGCTTAGCCGTAACTTTCCATTTTTCAGAGATTTAATTTAAATATGCCACCTCATCCATCTAAGTAAAATCAAATGACCTGGAACGCAATCCCCATAAACCCTACCTCATCCAATCCCTCTTACCCTTTCTTTCCCAAAATCTCTCACCGTCCGAAAGTTTTCTCTCCCGGCCGACAATAAATGTAAAAAATCGATTAGCCACCGATCCAGATACAACCTATTCTTGCAACAGGTCTTTGATCTTTTGGTTGCTAGTGGGTTTTTGGGTTGTCAAAATTTACCTTCTCATCAGCAGTAGGAGATAGAGAATGTGGAGTCGAGGTCGATCCGTGGAGACACGGGCCTCGCGTCGCGTTTGGGTCCACCACCGCAGCGGACTCGTCGGAGATGGGTATGAGTCCCTCGGCGGCGGGTTCGCTTTCTGGCGGATTCCGATGGGCTCCTTGGTCCTCTGTGGCTCTTGGCGAAGATGTAGAATCTGATGTCGAGGTACCAAAAACACCAAGATCTGAGTCGGAGCCTTGGAGATACGGGTCCAACACCACGTTTGGGTCGCTGGTTTCTGCAGTGGAGTCGCCGGAGATGGGCTCGAGTTCGCTGGGGTCCTCCATTGTTGGGGCTGGGGGAGGGTTCTTAAAGGGAGAGGGGGGGAGTGAGGAAGGAGGGAGAGGGGACTGAAGTGGAGGAGTGAGTGGGGGCGCGTTTGGGGCTGTGGTTTCTGCAGTGGAGTCGTCGGAGATGGGTTCGAGTTCATTGGGGTCCTCCATTGTTGTGGTCGGGGGAGGGTTCTTAGATGGAGAGGGGGGGAGTGAGGGAGGAGGGGGAGGGGATTGAGGTGGAGGATTGAGAGAGGGTTTCTGTTTTTGGAGGTTTTTGTCGCCGCCTACGTTCGCCATTGTTGTGGATCTCTAAGGTTTTTAGAGAGAGAGAGGGGTGGAGCGTGTTGGGGTTGGTTTTTTGTTTTAGGGAGGGGGAAAGGACGAATACAGTTGTAGGCCAGATATTCTTGGAGTCCAAGAAAAAGGCAGATATTCTTGTCCAATCCGTTGCCGCATTTTGTACATGAGAGAGAGAGTGAGTGAGAGAGGGTGGGGATTTGCTTTTGTAGGTTTTTAGAGAGAGAGAGAAAGGTGTATGTACGTACAATTTTGGGCAGTTTTTTTTTTTTTCAGCGGAAACCCACAGATGAGATGGAAATGGAAACATTGGACTTTATTTTACCAGTTTTGAAAAGGTAGAATGGAAAACGATGGAAATGGAAGTAAATTGCTTTTCCCCCTCCCGACCCCACACCCCCATTCCAGCTCTCATACTAGTAGTACTTTTGTGGCAATATCGTAAACTTTTTTTTTTTTTTTTTGTGATAATCTAAAGGGTGGGAGAGGATGACCAGCGTAACGACTCCCCTTGGGCGTGACCATAGGGGCTCCCTACCCGCTGTGAAATGTCCGCAAAGACCTCCATGCAAATCCACACAAAGACCCAGCAGTGACATGGGTGGGATTCGAACCGAGGTCCGTGCACATGGAGGAGGGGACTTATCCCACTCACTTTGGCCAACTAGGCTACCACCCTTGTGGTGCAAATTTAGGGCTGTAAACGAGCCAAATCGAGCCGAATATTAGAATGTTCAGATTCGTTCATTAAGTTTTTTAGCGAACTCGAGCTCGAGCCGAACTCAATGAAAAGTACGACGAACCGAACTCGAACCGAGCTTATCTAGGTTTGGATCGAACTCGAGCTTGTTCACGAGTCTTAACGACCCAATAATATCATATATTTATGCTCTCATACAAGTCTAAAGCTGCAAGTAAAATTTTTAGTATGTACATAAATACGTTTATATACATATAAACTGATAAAAACGTATACATAAGTAAGTTTTTAGTAATTGTAAACGTTTAGACTTGTACAAGTTTTAAAATTCTAATACCCAGCGGATGAATAATAAAAGCAAAAGAAAAATCTAATCCCCGCCGCCCAAACCAAAACAAAGAAGGTGGAGAAAAGGATCCAGCGGTGTTAATTGGGCGGGGCACCTGAGGTCGTGCGTGGCTTAGGAAGAAAAGGATTTTGCAGTGGGGCCCATGTCAGAGTGTGTGTTTTAAATGAAACGGAAATCCCCAATGGGGCCCACGTTTGAAGGTGGCACGGCATGATATAGACACGGTTTGATCATGGCATGGCGCGGTCTTAGTGGGCACACGACACGGTTCTAGCCAGCCACGACACTGGAACGGAAGTAGGACGGGCATGACACAACACATGCAACACGGTTTTTTACTTTCAGCAAAAGCGTTCATGGTTCTAGCCAGGCACGACACGGCACGGCACGGGAATAGGCACGGAAGTAGGACGGACATGGCACGACACAAAACAGTTGTAGTTGAGCACGACACGGTCATAAGATTTTTTTAGGGTGCACGACACGGTCACAAAACAGTTGTAGTTGGCCCCCTTGGTTTTATTTTTTAGAAATTTTGGAAGACTCGGATCGGCCGTCCGGTGGCCGGAGACTGCCCAGCGCGGCTGCCGGTACAATTTCCATGACAAAAGGCGTTGGTACCTATACAAATTCTTCCAAAATAAGTAGCAGCCTTCTTATTTTCTGGAACAACCCTTCTTATTCAACAAAAAATAAATTCTTATTTCAGTTCTGGAACACAGCGTAACTAGGATCAACACCATTTTTGGTGTCACCGACTTTTTCCCTTATTAACCTATGCCTATGATTACCAGTCCCCCAAAAAAAAAAACATATGCCTATGATTGATTTTTACACTCTTTTTTATCACAATTCACACTTCTTTTGTCTTTATCCATTTGAATTTACCATCTTATTCTTTATGTAATACACTTTTTCACACATTCAAGAGCAATATTGTAAATTTATGTGAATAAAAATAAAAATAAGAGTAAAAATCATTTTCTTTATGAAAGATGGAGTACTGCTAAAATCAATTATTCTCTTTCTTTTTTTTTGAACAAACAATAAATGATCATTACTTATTGAATGAAAGAATATGGCCTGAAAAGGTACATGAGAGATTATCTCGGAAAGGGAACAGAGCAACAAAACAAAAAACATGCAGAGAAGCAACCCTCCTGGCTCCTGCTGCTACTCCTCCCCCAGAGAGAGAGAGAGAGAAGAGAGAGAGAGAGAGGGAATATGGGAAATGTTATTGCATTGTAGCTTGATTATGATGATAAGTTTGACCACCCCATACGTGATAGTATGTCGTAAAGTAGCGGAGTATTTTTATAATACACCAAAATATAGCGACACAATATATTTTTGAGGTATTCTATTGGTCAATTTATTCTCTGAAAAAAACATACGAATGTCATTTTCTTCTTGTACTTCTCATGTTAAAATTAATTATAAGTTACTTTTTCTCAATCGACTTTAAAAAAAATATTTTATTAACCTTTCAAAGGGAAACTAAGATTTTATTAACTTTTCCAACCGTATTAGATAAAATCATGCAAATACCTCTTCAGCATGCGCGCGCATGTAAAAGCAAGGAGTACATATTGCGTTCTATCTTCTAACTTCTTCTATTATCAATTACCAAAAAAAAAAACTATCCAAAAAAAAGTGAGAAAATTAAGAAGTCTTATGTTGCTAGTATATATTGACATACCTCTCCAACAAAGATCGAGCAACTAGCAAAGGTTCTACCAAAAAATTTACGAGGAATTATCATTATTGTTTGGCTTTGTTGGGCCTCCCATGGATTTAGTTACACAACACACTTGCGGGTGTGATGTCGAATGCCATGAAAGACGATTGATTTTAGAAGATATGGTGGAAAAACGGTTCGATAGACTTAACTCTTCATATGTTCTCATGGAGAAATTTTTCGGTGCAGAGTGGGTAAATCCCACGTGGTGCCCACTCGACACATCCAAGCCGCACTTTTGGGATGATTTAGGTGTACTCTTGGATATATTTTTGAGTGCAATTTTTTTTACATTTCTTTTTTCTTGGGGTTGTTGTGAACTTTCTGGTTCTCTCTTCCCTTTTTCTCGATGTACCCATGTCTAGTTTTATAAAATCTTTTCCTTTGCCGAGCAAAAAAAAAGAGATTGAAACCCTCTCTTTCTAAATCCAAGTCCAAAACCGCAATGGATGATCCGGATGTGCTGAGAGGGCACCACGTGGTACCCATCCCTGAAAAATTTCTCGTTCTCATGAAGTACGGAAACGTTTTAAATTTGAATAAATCAATAACCTTAATTTTGCAGGAAATTACAGTATGTTAATTGAGTTCATGCCCAGTGAGGCTCCAGGACGAGGATGGATGCCAGTGACTCGTTGCATGTAAATTCAACACCTTTTCAGTACTGGTAAAATAAAGTCCAGTGTTCCATTTCCATATATCTCATCTGCACCGGTGACCTAGTAGTAGGGGCTGCTCATACTGTATAATAGTACAAACAAAGTCCCAGTACTGTTTTTATTTTTGAAAATATTAGGGACAAAGAAAACTTACCCTAAGTATCCCGAAAAGAACAACTAATGGTTGGGATTTACTTTGATGTGTGTGACCTAATCATCAAAGTGATTCTCAACCATGCATTGCTTTTTTTGGCTACTTTCGGGATAAATTTTCTTTATACGTAGCATTCCTCTTTTATTTTGGATCCACACATCAAGAATAAGAATAAAACAAAAATTATTTTATACTAGTTCGGTAATTAATTTTCGAACCACTTTTTTATCGTTTAATAATGATCCGGCTAACGGGTGCCATGGTGCACCATTTAACATCATAAATTGAGGTAGCTTAATTCCACTTTATGCATGTCACCCTCATGAGTTAGCCTAGCATTTGCCTATTAGCATCTGTCTAGTCATCTCGTACCGGCATTTAATAAAACCCAGAAGTTTTTAACTTTCCACTGACGCAACTTTCATAGGCTTTCAAAACTATGATTTGCTACTTTGTACTTTTTGAAATTACATCTTTAGCCCATATGTTAACTTTGCATTTATCATTTACCTCTCATCTCCTTTTTTCTCTTCTCACCCTGTTATTGTTTCGAGAGATGTAGAATGTAGATATGGCTTTAAAAGTTAAATAGTAATATATTTTTGGGTCTTTATTTAAATATTTTTTGCATTTATTAATGTTGCATCAAACTTTTGTAACTTATTGATTCTTCTTGGCGAGAGGAATCGAAAAAGTATGAAATTTTGATCGAAACTCATAATTTTTTAGTAAAGACAAAAAATAAGTCGAAAATTGTCTTTTTAACTTATTTTTATCTTTATTCAAAAAATTATGAGTTTCAATCAAAAAAATTTACTTTTCTAATTCCTTTCACCGAGATGAATCGACAAGTCACAAAAGTTTGACGCAAAATAAACAAATGCAAAAAAAAATTGAACAAAGACAAAAAATAAAATACTTAACTTTTCAATTCAAACCCACCTTAAGTTTGATTCGAAATATCACTATGTCAAATATTATTTATTCTCCACTTGGTTGGCATGCAAAATCTCTAATGAATATGAATAGTTGGAGATGATTGGCATGAGGTGAAGGTTTTTTTTTTTTCCATTCATAAACCTAATCTACTTTATCTTAGGGGATTTGAGGAGGGGGATAGGTGCTTACGAGAATCTAACCCTGCTCATGTGCATGAGAGTATAAGGGAGGCACCAACTGCACTCCACTCTACTTGCAACAACAGAGGGTTGGAATGGTGGCCAAGAGTGGAAGATGGTGGTGAGTAAAGACACAAATTAGATTTACAAGCTAGTATAAATAAATATGTTTATAAGCTAGATATAAAATTTTAGATATTTTATGAATAAAATGAAGTTAAAATTCCTATCGATCAGAAAATGTTAAAATTATTTAGTTTTTAAATTAAATCAGTTTTTTTGTTTAGAGTGATTAGAGAAAAAGAGGAGAAGAGTGGTAAATGATAGGCTGCGTTCTTGTAAACTTATAAGTCTGAAACTTATTTCGGTATTTTTTTACTTTTTGTAATTTTTTTATTCTCGGTCATAATTTTTTACCTTTTGAAACTGAGTACTGTTATGAGTACCGACCGCCCCCGTAGTGAAATTGTGTCATAGGAAAGTGAAAAACTTTGGGGCGTGAGATCCCAATACCGGCTGAAAAAGAAGAAGAGAAATGCTAAGTGCAAAAAAAATGGGTCAAGAAAAGATCCTTAAAGTATACATGAACGGCTCAGATTCATTGTGCAGTGAATCTGAGCCATTCATGTATACTTTAAGGATCTTTTTTTGGCCTATTGATAAGCCCGTGATAGTGTAAATAACCGGGCTTATCTCGCTCATTTTTGCCACGCTCACGCGCATAACTCCTTGTTTTTGATTGATATTGCGCGAAAGGTGCGTTTTTGGTGATTACAGGTTTTTCTTGTGAATAAGGCTTGATTAAAGCCAAGTTTCGCTCCAACAACGTTCGGTGATCCGAGGGCTCCAATCGGAGCGATCCCGGAGCTTGGGGATTGTCGTGGAAGCCCCGAAACCAAGCCTGCAATGAACTGCTGGTGGAAGGCTGGCAGACACAATGTCTACCGGTTCAATCCCAGATCAGTGAGGCCACCATTCTGCACCAATTTGACATCGGCCAATGTCTACCGGTAGAGATCAATGTCTACCGGTAGAAATCCAGTTAAAGCAGCCTCAGTTTTTGCCACGTAGCCGTTCTACCGGTAGATGGCCAATGTCTACCGGTAAACATTCCCCAGTTTCTGCAGATTTCTATTTTCTTTTTCTTTTTCTTTTGTAACTAAAAAGGGGTACTATAGAAGCCCCCTTTACACGTTTTAGGTCATATCTTGGATCATTTTAAGCTAGCTCTTTCTCTCTCTACCTCCCTCTCTTCTCCAACTCTCAAATACTCATTAATGGAGCATTGATTGGTGGGTTTAGGGGTGGTTGCTCTTCATTAAAGTTGTAAGTTAACTTGGGTTCTTCATTAATCAAGTGTTTATTTCTAATTTGAGTATGATTTCGTTTTTCCCTTTCCTTACCCTTATTCATTTCACTTCTCCTTTGATTATGTGTGAGTAGTGTAGCAAGATTAGGTTATGGGATGATTAACATCCCGTAACCAATGGTATTTCTTGTTCTTCTCTCTCTAAAATTCATTTTCAAAGAGTAAACATGTTTTAGGGTATTTTACGTAGCAAAGCTTGGAGATGTTAACCCCTTTGATCATTTGTAGGCAATGGTTTCGATTTCTTGCCACATATGATGCTTAGGGCTATGTCTTTCCGAGCGTTTGTCAAAATGTTCCCGAAACCCTAATCTGTGTACCAGTCATTTTGAAAGAGAGGAACAAGGGTGCTCTTGAGTTATGGGTGTTAGTTAGCCTTTAACCTAATCTTTAGTTAATCTCCAGTTAAAAAGCCGTAGTTAGGTTAAGTAGCCATTTTCCCAAAATCAGTCAGTTGGCCGTCTCAACGCCGAATTTGGTTGGCGGCCCTAACGCTAAAACTCTCGACATTCGCTAATCTCCGAAGTAAAGTTATGGATGCGCTCCCTGTGGAATCGATCCCGGACTTCCGGGTTTTATTATGCTTTCAACCGACCTAACCCTACGCTTGGGGTTTTCTTATTGCAACACACATTAAGGTCGCAAGCACCTATTTTCTTTGTCCCTAGCACAAAATCCCAATACCGAGTACCGGATGACTGGATAGCTAGCCTTCCTAGTAGTTATAGGTGTTGATTACTAGTATTAACCGGTGTATCTATGCAGCTGTTAGCATTTGACATAATAATCACACACTTCCTTTTTGTACGTCCTAGTTGTGGAGTTAAAAAATTGACCTTTTTATTTTTATTTGTACTCTCATTTTCCGAGCAACATTGTAAATTTACATCATAAAAAACAAAAGATGAGTGTTGTAACAGACAAGTTTTGTCAACTTCTAGTAAAATTTAGAATCTAAAATGCGTGACGAAGCTAAAATCTTATCTAAAATTATATAGAGTGATTTACGGTTTTGTCATTTTCAATCTAATTGGATGAGGGGTGACTTTTCGTTTGTGTAACAAATGTAGGCCTCAACGGCCGTCATATTGGTGGTTCACAAATAGGGCTGTAAACGAGCCAAAAACTAGAACTCGAGTTTTAGCAAATCGAGTTTAGTCATTTACTAAACGAGTAACCTGCCTTAATGACCTGCTCGAATTATTTGATAAGAGTAAAAGGAAGAACTTGAGCTCGAACTCGACTCGAGCTTTAGCAAATTGAACTTAGTCATTACTAAACGAGTCCCCATTAATAAAGAGGGCTTAGAAAAGAAAAAAAAAGGAAAAGAGCTGCTCGGTTTATTTGCTTTTTTGTTCACACAAATGACCCAAAACATTTGCTCCAGTGGAGGCTAATGACATCTCAATTGATGGTTTACTTGTTAGGAATTTGAGACCATGTGGTAAGTATTCAACATATTATATTATATTACATTATTCATAATGCGTGAAGAATGTCTCAATATTATTAATGGTAAAGTAATTCTTGAATTGAGATTTTCTTTGGTTACCTGTTTGGCACTTACAAAAACAAACAAACTGTGCTATCCGTTTAAAGAACGGGAATTCAAGCATGTACATAGCCGACTAATAGGGTCCGCGCATGCTCCCTTTCACATAACATGTGAGATCGACAGATTAACCCTCAATTTCAAACTTCTATTTTCGGTTTCCATTTTGGCAATCTTTATCATGATGTTAGCTCATTTTTTATCTAAAGAAATAACATAAGCCATGACGTTAATGAGTGGAGATTTTTTTTTTTGAACGGAATGAGTGGAGATTGGTTCATAAAACATGCATGATAACGCTAAAATGTCTACTACAGTGGCACCAAAAGAAATTGATTTTTCACACTATTCTTTTGTCCAAATAAACATCATTTTTTGTCTTCATTTATGTAAAATTATAAAATTATCTTTCATTTATTTTTTTTCTTTACACATGAAAAGGCTAATAATCTAATCTAAAATTATATAGAGTGGTTTTAGGGTTTTTCATTTTCAATCTAAGAAGAAAATGACATTCGATTGAAATATCCGTCTTTGGCCTTGTTGGAACTTCATATGTTAGTTACCAAAAAAAAATACAGTATCTAGCTAATTGGATGAGGGTTACTTTTCGTTTGTGTAATAAATATAGGCCTCAACGCCCAGTCATATTGGTGGCTCACAAATAGGGCCGTGAACTAGTCAAAAATTTAAGCTCGATCTCGATTTGAGTTTTAGCGAATCGAGTTTAGTCATTTATTAAGCGAGTTTTTTTAATCAAGCCGAGTCTATTTTAAGAAACCGGGCTGTAAACGAGTCAGGCCAAACATTAACGAGCTGAGCTGCTCAGCTTATTTGCTTCCCTATTCACAAATGACCCAAAACATTTGCTTCAGTGGAGGCTAATGACATCTCAATTGATGGTTACTTGTTAGGAATTTGAGACCAAGGGGTAAGTACTATTCGATAACATTTGTTATATATATATATATATATATATATATATATATATATATATATTATTTAAAATGTGTGAAGAATGTCTCATTACTAATCAGAATTCAAGCATGTACACAGAGTAATTATTTAATAGTCCCAAAAGCACGGAATAGTATCTATACTCAAGGGCGGAACCAAGACATGATTTTGTTCTGGGCTAATAAAAAAAAATCGGTGGGCAAAATAGTGTATAATATGCGCATACGGTCAATTTCTAAGAAATAAGGCTTGTAATTCATGCATCGCGCATATTGGTAGCACCATCATACCTTTGACCTCGCATATTGCGAATGTCCAGATTGTAACAAGTGAAGACATCATATATCTATTTTATTAAGAGTTAATGCAGTGGCGTCTTTAACATGCACAATATAAAAAAAAAACGTTCCATTTTTTTGGTCCCATTATAATTTAAACCTAAAAGAGTAAGATTGTGAGAACCAACATTTTAAGCCAATTTAAGCAAATTAGCCAGTGCTTTGCATCAACTGAATCAGTATAAATCTAAGCACACCAACCTGTGCTTTGCATAATAAGGAAATACCTACGGAAGCCTCGTGATTCGAGGTATTGCCAGCTGAAATCATTTGGATGGTGGGTTGGGCTAAAATTACTTAGATTCAATTTTTCATATAGAATTTATTTATTTTTGGTTTTCGTGGTAGTGACATAGGCTACAACCCATGGTAGTCTTTGAACAGTTCCGCCCTTGTCTGTACTCCCTCTCTCATAATTAGAATGTTCAGATTCGTTCATTAAGTTTTTTAGCGAACTCGAGCTCGAGCCGAACTCAATGAAAAGTACGACGAACCGAACTCGAAACGAGCTTATCTAGGTTTGGATCGAACTCGAGCTTGTTCACGAGCCTTAACGACCTAATAATATCATATATTTATGCTCTCATACAAGTCTAAAGTTGCAAGTAAAAATTTTAGTATGTACATAAATACGTTTATATACATATAAACTGATAAAAACGTATACATAAGTAAGTTTTTAGTAATTGTAAACGTTTAGACTTGTACAAGTTTTAAAATTTTCATTATGTAACTATATAAAATCCCCATGATATACATATACTCCATGTTCGCGAGCCTAATCGAGCCGAATACTACTATGTTCATGTTCGGTTCATTTATGAAACGAGCTTAAAATTGAGGTTCAGGTTTGGTTCGTTGAGTAGACGAATCGAATTCGAACGAGCCTTTACCGAATCGAGCCTCGAACAATTCACGAACGGCTCAGTTCATTTACAGCCCTAGGTGCAATATCGTAAACTTGATTCGCAAGTCTGCGCGCTCCTTTGTTGCTCGAAGCGCGCGCAGAAGCGGTTACATTTTTGTCGTTTTTGAGGCAACAGCGGTGGGCCCCACGTTGGTGCGGTGAGGCACTGTGCCAGTTGTACGTACCACCTTCAGCGCGTTTTCAGGACCTAATTGATTGTACGGTTACTCCATCAAATTCTAGGGAGAATTGCCGTTCAGCGGCTGTTGGGGCAATTAAGTCCCACCTGATGGAGTAGTTTTCTTAAAATTCATCTAAGTATGAAATGGACAAAAATAATTTGTAATACATGGAAATGGCCACGTAAAAAGACCAATACACCCCCACACACATTTGAAACCCTAAGCTGCTTCTTCTGTCTCATTACGCAGCCAACAACAGCAGCTGCTTCTCTCTCTCTCTCTCTCTCTCTCTCTCTCTCTCTCTCTCTCTCCGGAACATGGACTGCTGAAGGAGGTCGTCGGCGTGATCGAGGCAGGCAGCGACGGGCTTGTCGTCGGATGCGAGAGCCAAGATCAGGATGAGCGGCAAGAGGTCGTCGACGGCGTCGAGTGAGCCTGGCCCTCTGCCTCGAGATCTTATGCACCTTAATGTTCCTTTTTGCTTCGATTTGGATGGCTTTTGATGGACGTCAAGTGAAGAAGATGGGCCAAGTTCTTGTTTGCTCCATTGTTGGGCTTGTGTTGGGCCACTTGGTGTTCATCTCGACAACGGTGACGGCGGTGAAGGGCTACGCTGGAGCTGGGATTAACCCAGCCAAGTGTTTCAGCCAGGTCGTCGTGAGAGGAGGCCATCTCTGGGATGGGCATTGGATCTTTTGGGTCAGCGACGGCGTCGAGGAAGGCGTTGGCATCAGCGGGGTCGAACCAGATCGGCGTCAATGGAGTTCAGCGTGCGTCTTCATCTGAGGGAATGGGTAGTATCAATTTTTTGGTTTGATCTGTGTATGGATTTATATTGGAGTTCAGCGTGCGTCAATGGATTTTTTGGTTTGATCTGTGTATGGATTTATGGAGTTCAGCCCATCCTTTTTTGATTCTAACGAAGTGTTGCTGCATGTGTATGGATTTATTTTTTGGTTTGATCTGTGTATGGATTTGTGGAGTTCAGAACCCATCCTTTTTTATTCTAATTAACGAAGTGCTGCTATGTATGGATTTATATTAATTTGCAGTATCAATTTCTCTCAGGAGTATCAATTTCCCTCGGAGAAAGGATGATTTGGGGTTGTTGGCTGTGTTTTTCTCAAGAGTATCAATTTCCCCAAGCGCACCCCTTTGCGACCACCGACGCCAAACCCACACCACCAAGGTCTCTCTCTCTCACTCGCTCTGTGTGTAGTAGAACTTCGGTGTTTCCCCCCGAAACCTTCATGCCAGAAATTGTTCGAATCAGAAAAATTAGGGTTCCATATTGAAGTGAAATTGGGGATTTTGTTTGAAATTAGGGTTCCATGTTTGGCAAGAACATGATCCTCTACTTTTATTGTACATAGGAATTGCTGAAATTTTCGTCCCCATTGCTGATCATTGGAAATGGTAAGTTGCCACTACTACAATAATCCTTAAAGATCACACGCAGGAAACTGAAAATGATCACAGTCATTGCAAAATCGTGATAGATAAAGATTTGTGGGCCAAACTTTTAATCTCAGTTCATGGTACAAACTATCATATTAATCTTTTCAATCTTAGTTATAAAGAAGCCGTGATTCTAGCATGTGGTATTTTGGGATTCCTGTTTTCTAGTATTTAATTCATTAAATCTATTGGAGTATTGAGAGGGCTAGGGTTTTGGCCAGGTTGTAGGAGTTGAAGTTGTTACTGTGCTCATGTTTTATGGATTGTTGGTTTGTGGTTCTCTTGGTATATACGAACATGATTTTAGTGTAGAAGTGGGTCTCTCATGGTTCTTTGGTGTAGAATATGTTATGTGGATGTTTATTTAGGAGCTTTGTCTGATGATTAAAGTGTGAGCCCAAATGTAAATTTTGTGTTGCCCTCCAAGTGTTTGGTTAACTAACGCAATGAATGTATGTATTGTCGTTCAAAAACTCTTTGATTCTTACCAAGAAAATTTGGAAAATGTGGCAACTGGAGTATGGAACTCTAACATGTGCTAGTACTTTTTCCCCTATGTTCTCTTGTATATTTTTTCCTTCTTGCATATTATGTTTTCTAGTACAATCTTTTGAATAATCATTGGACTCCTTGTTGCATGCTAACCTCTTGCAGTTCAATGCTATAAGGAGTTACATGGAAGCTAAATCCAGTAAAGCTGACTTTCATATTTACTTTTTAGGTATGAAGAATGTGGGAAAGAAAAAATTAACAGGTTTTTGCTACTGAGGCGGGGAACGGAAGGTAAACGGCAATGGCACCTTCTTGTACAACGGTGGGACATGTGTAACTGTTCTACTTGAGGAAGAAAGTCAAGTAAATGAGTTACTTGAGAAGGTTTGTGGTGCCCTTAATGTAATACCCTTAGTCTTTAATTGTGGTTAAAGTTAATTGTGTGTGGAGTTTTGAGTTAACTATGTGGTTATTGGCTTCATTTGCTAGTTAAATATGTTTGGAGCATAAGTTAGCATATGTCACACTTGCATCTAATAACTTTCTGTTAGCCTAGCAAAACAAAACAGAGAGCTTCTACGTACTTCTCTTCTTGTTTCTATCTTCTACGGGGAGAGAGAGAGAGAGAGAGAGAGAGAGAGAGAGAGAGAGAGAGAGAGAGAGAAGGTTGATCTTGCTTGACTTGTATTGAAGCCCTAACTTGGTAAATCATGTTCTTTACACTTGAATTTATATTTCTTGACTTGAATATCATGCTTTATTTGCTGAATTCATGCTCTAGATGCTTGGTTTAAGTTGAATTTGGATTTTGGGGTTGAACTCTTAAAAAACTCAAGAACCTAGCTTGAAATCCATTGGATTTGATGTTTAAAACTTGTTTTGATGCATGAATTTGGTGTTCTTGGAGTAGTTCTTCTATATCTATCAGTTTGAGCATGATTAGTAAGGTTTTGATGTGAGTTTGAAGTATTTTGGAAGGGTTCTAGAGTTGAAAATTGAAGGAAGAACAAGATGTAATTTTCTGGAAAATTTGCAGAATTGAGAAACCTTGTATTTGACCTGATTTTGGGGATTTTTGTTGAGGCAGTTCCTAAACTCCAAAAATCATGAGATTTTTATTGAGAGATCCTTTATGAGTCTTTTGTATGTGGTAAAAATTTCAGGACGGAATTCTAAGTATTGAACTCTATAGAAATTCGTAACCATGCGGCGCGCAATTTTGGAATGTGCTGACTGCACTGACACACATTGGAGAAACGGCTATAATTTTTAGCTCGAGCGACGAAATAGCGAACCGTTTTCTGATTTTGAAACTAGACTCATAGACCTTAAAAAATATGTAACGTTTGTGCCTTAATTACTCCAGTGCAAAGTCAGATTTTAGGTTGACGTTTTTGGAACTGCGGATTCTGTGATTATTTTCTTGAGGCTAGCTATCTAATTTTATATTCTTACCATAGGACCTTATGTTCATTGAAGGTAGGTTTGTTTGACATCCTCTAATCATGCTTTGTTGCCTAATTGTCTTAGGAGGTTCGGGTGACACGTGGATACGAGGTGAGTGATTAATCATTCATACGACCTTTGACTTATGTAATTGTCCCACCTTTTTGGCAACGGAAAGTAGGGTGGTGACATGCAGCCCTACTTTTGGACGTGGTATGTAAATGTGGACTTGTAGATATGGATTTGTTCTTTGTGAATACTTTTGACATGTAAATATGCACAGTTCTGGGTGGTTTGCCATGTAGAGATCTTTGTAAAGACTTATAGTTTTGGCGTATGTAATAAAATGGAATTTGCTTCCGCTTGTCATTAATTGAGTCCCTTTAGTCATTTGCTAATGAGATGTTTAACTTTGAAATGGCCTTAGTGATTAAATCATTGGCGCTTTGTCATGGCTAATACCTCCAGGGATGGGCTAGGGTCGTGACACATAACATTAATTTGGAAGGTAAATTGTATTTTTATAACACAAAGAGGGACAAGATGAAGTATGTAATATTGAATGACGAAAATGGTGTTGCAATGTTGTTCCACTTGAACAAAGATGATGTCGACTTGTTTGTAGAAAAGACAAGACAAATTAATGACCTTATCCCGGACTTTTACAATTCAACAAGGTTAGATGAATTGTTTCGTTTTAATTTCCACTTGCTTGTACCAGACCTTTAAAATTGAACTTTTTCTTTTTTTTTTTTAACGGTAATTAGCCTCTCTTTCTTTCTAAGTATTGCTTTACGGGGTGCAATGGTCCTATGTTCAAACAATGGCAGTTAGGTGCCGACTCTTTGTTTGTTCTACTCATTGGTTTTCGTAGCTTTGGTTGTATTTGTTAATCAGGTGGTTTTGTAGTGGATTCTGAAGGCTATCCCGTTGAGCCTTCCGTTTGGTTGGTAATGTTGGTTATACAAGAAAACTCTATTTTTCTTGGCTATTCAATTCAATTTTGGGAAATATAGTGCTATATGGATTTAAGTAACACCAAAGCCATCAATTCGGGTCGAAGTAATTATTTCAAATCAATTCTGATAGTTTTGACTTGGGTCTTTTATACCTCAAAGAAGGTTGAGGTTGAATGTAGATGTCTCCCCAACATTTCACAATCCGAAGTAGATTGGTCTTTATGCAAATTTATATTGGTCTTCATTTATATTAAGTATAGTTCTAATATAATTTTGACTTGGTCTTTTATACCTCGGAGAAGGTTGGTTGTAGTTAAATGGTAGATGGCTTCCCAACATTCCACAATCCGTAGAAGACTTACTCTTCATGAAACCTTCTATTGGTCTTCACGTGTTTTAAGTGTAGTCTTTATGAAATTTTGACTTAGTCATCTATAGCTCAGGGAAGGCTCCCCTAACTTTTCACCCTCATATAATATAAATACCAGCAAGTTCGATCTACCTCAATTGAAGTTTATTGATATCTCTTTTTTTTTTTGTAGAGGCTCAATGCTCCTTTTTTGTATGAAGACATATAGCTGGGCAACTTTCCTCCTTACAAATGTTGTTAGCAAGATGAAGACTATAGCTAGCTAGCTACTTATATTTAGACTTAAGTGATGTAAGATGAAGTCTCCTGCTGCATGGTTTTGTATGGAACAATATGTGAATATATGAGAGCTTCTTTATGGAAATTAATTGAACTTGACGATTGGTTTTGGTTGTTCTTTTCAGAGCTTTGCATAAGATGCAATGAATACTTACAATTGTATATATCAAGAAGTTGAAAAGTTATAGCGGACATAAACGCTATGGAATTTTCAAATTTTATTGATGTAATTACTTATTCATAGCAGTTTTTGAATGTTATGGAAGGTCTCTTATTTATAGCAGTCTTTAAATGCTATGAAATTACGGTCCAGTATCTATAATAGCAGGGGCTAGTACAGCGCCCATCTAAACGCTATGTTTAACTTTTTATAGTGTGCTTTGCTCGTGTGGAATGTGTTAACAATAGCAGACAATGAACGCTATTGAAAGAAACGACTTTTAATTACATCGGCTAATAAGGCATTCTTCGGAACGCTATGAAATGACTTATTTGTTGTAGTGTGTTTTTCCTGAAAATAAAATAGTTGCTCTTTAAGTTACCTAATGTTACTCCTCGTCAGAACTTTTGTTGCTCTTTATGTAAGAATGTATGCCCCAAACTGTTAAGGGCAATGACCTGTATTTTAACTCATTGAATGGTTGTCCCTTTACAAAGGTATGTTGGTTTGTATGAAATGTGATTCTTGTTCAAGTCATAGAACATGTTTTTCCTGAAAATAAAATAGTTGCTCTTTAAGTTAACTAATGTTACTCCTTGTAAGAATTTTGTTGCTCTTTATGTAAGAATGTATGCCCCAAACTGTTAAGGACATTATGATAAGCCGTTTTGTGGTGGTTGTGGTGGTTCTGACCCAGACAGCTTATTGATCAGTTATTTCATTTTGCATCATACTATTCACTCATTATTTATGTACAAACAGTACCACGTACACGCCAGTGTGGATATATCTTCCCATGTCCCTTAGGGATGGCAATTTGAACCGAACCGATGGGTACCCGAACCGATAACCGAAATTATCCTCGAACCATAACCGAAATTTTCCCCGTGGGTATGGGTATGGTTGGCACACAGGATAACCGAACGAGTTTCGGTTCGGTTCTGGTTCAGCTGATACCCGAACCGAACCGAACCGAACTGAACCGAAAACATGTAATTACAAAAATACCCCTCTATATATATAGATGTGTGTATCACACCTAGGGCAGTCAGTCTCCTTCTCTGCACTGGTGCGCCTCCATGAGGCGATTCTCTCTCTCTCTCATCCTATGATTCCTAATTTCCTACCAGTCATCCTTACAGGTCCTACGCTGCCAATCCATCATCCTCAACCCTCTCGCCTCATGCCGTCGATTTGCCTCATCTCTCTCGCCGAGTCGCCGTCGATCATCATCAGTCCAGGCACTCCTCTCGCTGTCCATCATCATCACTTCGAAGGGGTGAAGGAGCTGATGTCGTCTCGTCTCGTCTCGTCCATCGTCTCTCAGACTGAGCGTGAGAACCGAGGTCCGCCGCAACAGGACTACAAGTTTCATTTCTGTTCCATATACGTTTATTTAATCGATTGAAGTTGGTGTTTGTGTTGGTCAATGAGTTGTGTTGCTTGATTAGTTTACTGAGATTCTAGATCTGCATCTCTCTTTCTCTCTCTCTCTCTCGTAATAATCGGTTACCCATTCGGTTCGGGGATACCCGAACCCCGTTTGGTTCGGTTACGGATCATTCCTCCCCTCCCCGTTCGGGTATCCGGGCGGATTTGGTTCGGGTTTCGATTTCAGGGATCGGGTACGGATATGCCAATATCCGCCCCGAATGCCATCCCTAATGTCCCTTCCCATTTTACTTGTTTATTAAAAAGTTTCATTTTCCAAAAGATATTCGAAATTCTTTCCCTTTTAGAATGTTTAGTAGAGACCGGTTTTACCGGGCGAATGAGGTGCTTTTCAACAAAACATTCCCCGTTCGTAATGTGGCTCCCGAATCCAAAGTCTCGACGTTTTCGCTAGACCAAAAGCCTTTTCCAAACGAGTTCTCGGTTTCTCGGATCATCCATCTCAAAAATCCGGGTGGCGACTCTTCCAGGGCACACCGGGCGAGGAGTCCACAATGAACTTAACCATAAGGCAAATAAGTTGCTCTCTATATGAAAATAAGTTGTTTTGTATATGAAAATAAGTTACACCATATACACGACAAGATGGGCCAATGAAAGTTCATATCACCTTTATGTTTTCTTACCCGTGACACTTGCTCTGTCAGTCTCCTTATGTAGCTCCTTTTATGAACTTAAGTTGCCCCAGTAGGCAAATAAGTTGCTCTCTATGAAAATAAATTGCTCTGTATATGAAAATTAGTTACACCATATACACGACAAGAGGGGCCAGTGAAAGGTCATATCAACTTTATGTTTTCTTACCCATGACACTTGCTCTGTCAGTCCACATATGTGGCTCCTTTTATGAAATTAAGTTGCCCTATAAGGCAAATAAGGTGCTCTCTATATGAAAATAAATTGCTCTGTATATATGAAAATCAGTTACACCATATACATGACAAGATGGGCTAGTGAAAGGTCATATCACCTTTATGTTTTCTTACCCGTGACACTTGCTCTGTCAGTCCACATATGTGGCTCCTTTTATGAAATTAAGTTGCTCCTTAAGGCAAATAAGTTGCTCTCTATATGAAATTAAGTTACACCATATACATGACAAGGGGGCCAGTAAAAGGTCATATGAACTAATTTAGTTGTCTATATACACTCTTGCTCGGCCATTGATGAAGCATTCAAAACAATTACGATATGGATACAAATTGTCCTTTTGGAAGAAGACTAGAAAAAGGAGAGAGTTCTCATTCTCGTACACGGGTACGTACACGTACATCCCTACCTGTTCAACATCCGAACATCCGGCTTTCCTTTGGTTCGACAGAAGATCAAGAACTGCATCGTTTACTTCAAACAAGAAGTATGAGAGTTCTCACAAACGGGAAAGTTATGGAACGATCGATAGAACAATATGGTGGATTACCGATCCAAGTGCCACCAGTACACCCCCACCTGTTGATCTACCGAACAACTCCCATTTTCGTCGTTTTCGACTACCAAGTGAGATGGATGAAGGGGGTGGTCGTCGACATTCCGATGACAAATAGGAGTAATTGTATTTTATTTCATTTTAGTAATTATAAATTGTGGTAGTATTGTTGTTGGATCTATGCAACAACTTTATATTTTTTGCCCAAGATAGTTGCTCGGTGAATCCACATATGTTGCTCCTTCTATGAAATAAAGTTGCCCTTTGTGGAAATTAAATTGCTCTCTCTATGAAAATAAGTTACGCCATATACACGCCAAGGGGGCCAGTGAAGGTAAAGCTAACGGTTTGTTAGCCGCATAGGCCATAACTACCAATCATCTTGAAAGCCACAAGAATACTTCAATGATCTTGAAAGCCACAACAAAGACATCATTTGGGAAGATGAACAAGATGGGGAAGCAATTGAGCTTGCCTTCAGCAAGAAGAAATTTGAAGCAAGAAAGAATTGGCTCCGACACTTTGAGGTTTGAAGTTATATAATGTATTCCTCAAATTTGTAAGTTCTCTTTTGTTTTGCAAATATTGTCTTTTCTAATGGGGACAACACTTTCTTTGTTTTTGTCGTTGCAGCCTGGTACTTACCTTAATCAGAAGGAGAAACTCATCAAGTACATTGACTTTGTCTACAAGGAGCTTATACTATTTTCAATGGCAGATCTTCAGCGGTCAATACCTTCGATTACAAGTGGTACGTATGTATACACTCCACATCTTTTTTTACGAGATTCTTGATCCCCAAGGATGATGACATCCTTCTTGACTACTTGAATGAAGATGGGCAATCTATTGAACCTACTTGGTATGATTTTTGAGTAGTAGTAAACAATTTACATTACGATGAATTTGTTTGGCATGTTGTATATTCATTTATCATTTTCTAAAGGTACATGCCGATCATACCGATGTTAGTTGTCAACGGAAGTAAGGGAATTGGGACAGGATGGAGCTCATATATTCCGAATTATAGCCTAAGGGATATAGTTGCAAATGTGAGACATTTATGAGGCAATGGAAGTTATGGATCCAACCGTAGCAAAGGGTTCAGAGGAAAGATTGAGAAAATAGCAACCAATGAATCCGGGATTTTTTTTTGTTGGGTAATTTAGCTTGAAATAGAAAAAGAAGCTAAGCGAATGTACAGCTTAACCTACAAGGGGCATACCCCAGGAGGAAAAAGAAGAAAATTGGCTGCCCTATGAATCCGGGGTTAGTTACACTTTCAATGGAATTATAGAGGGAAGTCAATGACATCACACTCAGGAATTCAGAGCTGCCAATCCGACGATGGACTCAAGATTACAAGGAATTTCTGGAATCAATTACGACGGGGAATGACTGTCCCTTTACCCTTGTGTATTGGTCTGTATGAAATGTGGTTCTTCTTCAAGTATGCACAAGAATGTTAAGGGTTGTTTTTTTCCTGAAAATACAAAAGTTGCTCTTTAAGTCACCTAATGTTACTCCTTGTATGAACTTTTGTTGCTCTCTATGTAAGAAAGTATGCCCCAGACTGTTAAGGGTTGTTTTTTTCTGAAATACAAAAGTTGCACTTTAAGTCACCTAATGTTACTCCTTTTATGAACTTTTGTTGCTCTCTATGTAAGAAAGTATGCCCTAAATTGTTGAGGGTTGTTTTTTTCCTGAAAATACAAAAGTTGCTCTTGAAGTCACCTAATGTTACTCCTTGTATGAACTTTTGTTGCTCTCTATGTAAGAAAGTATGCCCTAGACTGTTAAGGGTTGTTTTTTTTCTGAAAATACAAAAGTTGCTCTTTAAGTCACCTAATGTTACTCCTTGTATGAACTTTTGTTGTTCTCTATGTAAGAAAGTATGCCCCAGACTGTTAAGGGTTGTTTTTTTCTAAAAATACAAAAGTTGCTCTTTAAGTCACCTAATGTTACTCCTTGTATGAACTTTTGTTGCTCTCTATGTAAGAAAGTATGCCCTAGACTGTTAAGGGCTTTTTTTTCTTCTGAAAATACAGAAGTTGCTCTTTAAGTCACCTAATGTTACTCCTTATATGAACTTTTGTTGTTCTCTATGTAAGAAAGTATGCCCCAGACTGTTAAGGGTTGTTTTTTTTTTTTTTTCTGAAAATACAAAAGTTGCTCTTTAAGTCACCTAATGTTACTCCTTATATGAACTTTTGTTGCTCCCTATGTAAGAAAGTATGCCCTAAACTGTTAAGGGTTGTTTTTTTCCTAAAAATACAAAAGTTGCTCTTTAAGTCACCTAATGTTACTCCTTGTATGAACTTTTGTTGTTCTCTTGGTAAGAAAGTATGCCCTAGACGGTTAAGGGTTGTTTTTTTTTCGAAAATACAAAAGTTGCTCTTTAAGTCACCTAATATTACTCCTTGTATGAACTTTTGTTGCTCTCTATGTAAGAAAGTATGCCCTAGACTGTTTAGGGTTGTTTTTTTTTCTGAAAATATAAAATTTGCTTTTTAAGTCACCTAATGTTACTTCTTTTATGAACTTTTGTTGCTCTCTATGTAAGAAAGTATGCTCTAAACTGTTACGGGCAGTCACCCATGTTTTAACTCACTCAATGGCTGTCCCTTTACCCTTGTGTGTTGATAAGTTTCTATTATAGCCATTTTAACTATTAATAAGGTTAAGTTTCTTTGCTTAATAAGGTTTGTTTGTTCATATCCTAGTTTATTCCATTCCTTGATTGGGTAAGACGTTGTTGGGATGTCTAGTTGGATAATTGGAATGGAGCGTGTCTCCTACTAGCCTAAAAGTGCTCGTATCCTAATCGTATCGTACGCTTATTCGAAAAAAGTTAGACCTTATTTGAAAAGTAGAATGGGCTTGTGAGGAAGTTCAAATCTCAGATGGAAGTAGAATGAAATTATAAAAAGTTCAAATTTCCCTCTGTAGTTGTGTTACCTTTTATAGTGAAAAAGACTAGGTTTGAACCTGGCTCTCGTATGAATGTCCTCAAGGTTTGCTGGATTAGTCAGAGCTCTGCAAATGAACGAACTGGTCGTTCTGGGAGAATTGAACCGGGAAGGTGTTATAGACTTTATTCCAAGAGTGATTTTCAATTTATGCCACCTCATCAGGAACCCAATAGATCACTTGGGTTCATCTTGGTGTGGCAGTTTTAAGGATTCTTGCTTTTGCCACAACTGATGTACAGAGTTTAGATTTTATTGATGCTCTTAATGCAATAGCTATTGACATGGATATTAGAAATCTTATCCAGTTAGGAGCTGTTTTATTGAAGAACGATGTGTTAAATTTAACAACGGACGGGCTGAAATTGGTTAGATTGTGCATTGAACCGTGGTTGTGAAAATTAAATTTTCAATGCTTCGAGCACCGCTTGGGTAAAGAGGGTCTTGTTCTAGTTGCGATAATGCCAAATGCCAGTAGCATATATTTGCAGAGTGGGTAATGAGGAAGATATGCTTCAATTTGATCACTATAAGGTGCAATTTTGTCATTCCAATGGTGACCTTTTGACTTTGCTCTATGTTTATAAAGGTGTGTTGGTCTGTATGGGTTGATGATCCAAACCATTACAGTTACTTTCAATGGGTTGATGATCCCATATGCGAGCGTGGTAGGGTTCGGGGAAGCACTCAATGCCCAGTGCAAATATTGCAAAAGCCACTGCTAGTTTGGAGGCTGTTCGTTGGTGTTATGCTCAGGGGATTGCGAATGCTACCATCCTAACGAATAGTTTGCTGCTTATGATGTTCTTGCATGAAGACATTAAACCGGATGTTTGGTCAAGCTCTATTATTTTAGATATTTGGTGCTTCTGTAATAGGTTTGACTTTATTTCGATTGTAAAAGTCAGTAGTGTCTCGGTGCAAGTTGCTCATAGGTTGGCGAAAGCCACCCTGAAAAGGGAGGGCTGGTGGTTGTACTCTTGCTATATTTTGGTAATGAAGTTTCTGCTTTCTCGAAAAACAACCTTTCATCACTCTTGTTTACTCAATGCCAAATTGAAGTGCTATCAACTCATGAATAAATTTCAGTAGTAAACTATTTGTACACCACAGAAAGAGCAACATATATGCATACACTTCGATAAAATTCACATACTTTTCGAACATCACCCATCGTTTAATGGTACATGCATTGGGACCTAAAAATACACCGCCCGCACATCACAAAAATGGAACTGAAGTTGGCAACATACATAAAAATCGCAATAAGGATCTTCATATGAGTGGATCCTGATCCATTATAAGCATTTCAAGTGTAAACAAATACTTCCATTTATGAGACAATATATACTTCAACAAACTCTCAACGAAATAACCTTCTTTGATCCTTGTCTCTACTTTCCTGGGTGTATAGATAATATGAAACAAATTACATAATAGAGCCTCTTATATCAGCCTAATTACTATTCTCAAAGCTGTATGTGTATTCAGAGATTAGTCTTCGGTTTAGTGAGGCGCCTTGTCACTGAGCGCATAGTCACAAATTCCTCCGCTGCAGAAGGGTGTATGCCCACCTGTCACCCAACCAAAAAATTATGATACTAATAACAAATCGTATTCATTCAGTTTGGGGGAATAATGGCATTGGATTCTTAATGAAGGATTCGGAGTGGGTGTTGTGCCTCTTCTTGTGATGTGAGTGCAAATCATCGAGCCTGGGATGGACCCAATTTGCACTCACAGCACACTGTTGTACTCCCAGACACAACACCTTCCCCGAACCGTTTGGTGGATGTTGAAACAAGTAGCAAGGGTAAGAAAGGCAACATCCAGATAAGGCTAACAGTCAATATGAGCTCAAGAAAGGACTCGGAAATTTCAATCTATAGGTCAAAAGAAAAGGATATTGAAAGGACAAAAACCACCAACCAAATCATTTAACAAATGAAAGTGCTTCAGAACACACATATATATAGGAACACATGTGTTCGTAATCGAAACTAAGTCTTTGCATCCTAATCACTTGGGCGGGCTACATTAATCCCTTTTCTTCTCTTTGCTTAATCCTTGTCAGTTCGTACGTTGTTTCAAAGGAGGTACGTAGCAACAACAAAAGAAACAGTCATGTGAGCTCCATATCATATCTCCTTCTATTGAGCCTTGCTTTGCAAAACAAAAATCTTGGCTTCAGGTACCAAATGTGTGCTCATTTACAAACTGTTTCGGCATCTATGTATGGACAAGAAAATAACTCAACTGATCCATCATCAGTCATCACCATGTGGGTGAAACAAGACAAGCGAAAAATGAACATTGACTACCAAAAGTTTATTATCATGTGCAAAAATATCATTGTTTTAACAAATAAATTCAGCTTTTAGCTTGCTGATTACATAATAAATCTTTGAAGTACCCGAACACAATGAAAATTGCAAAACAATGTAAACTACAAAGAGAAACTACGATTTCAGGACAAGATAAGAGTTCATTGGATCTCCTGATGATTATTACCATACCCTATCTGCTCTAGGAACGAAAAAACTGAATCTAGGTGGAGCCTGGAACTGATTCTCTACACAAGTCACCAGCTTACTTGCAATTAAATACTTTCAAGTTTCAATGACCAATATCAAAGACCAAAAAGGGCAAATGGAACAGTTGTGTAGCTACACTTAAGTGCACTAAAATTGTTAAAAAACCTAAAACTGAACTGAAGAATGAGCAAACAGGATTAAGTACTCACTTCTATGCAAAAGAAACACCAGATCCTCAAGCTGCTTAATCCTTATGAGTTCGTACGTTGTTTCAAAGGAGGTACCTAGCAACAACAAAAGAAACAGTCATGTGAGCTATGTATCATATCTCCTTCTATTGAGCTTTGCTTGCCAAAATAAAAATCTTGGCTTTAGGTGCCAAATGTGAGCTCATTCACAATACTCTCGCTATATTTCACAACAACATGCTTCTCTCAAAAACCGTAAAGAAAAATGCTTTCACAGTAGGTATGCACTGCAGTTCTACAATCTGCAAAATCAGATAAAGTTTACACTTTACACTGATACACTCCATAATGTTCTTCCCCAATTACCGATTTGAGCTATTGAACTTTTACTTCTTCATGAAGTGCAACACGAAAGTTATACGTAATGAGCAAGGGAAAAGAGGTACCATTCTTTTTGTGCATGCGAATGATAAATAACTCACATCCATCTAACAAAGCAGTACCATAGATTAAAAATAACCACTCTTAACAATGCAAGCCTAACAACCCAAAAAATATAGCAAGAATAGACAATTTGTTGGGATAATACCCTATTTAGCCAGATGATTCTATTTACACCAAGAACTTATCACTTTCTTTTTTGTTTTTTCCTCTTAATCACCAAGTAAAATGCAATGTTAGAATTTTCAATGCATATCCATCATTATTTGGAAGCATCTTGATCTATTTTCAATCATAACAATAACTTGGTTATTCCTGCAAGTATATAACCGAACAATGGCGTGAGTGGGGGCAAGTATGCTTAATAACACATAATCCTGCAGCAAAACCACCCATACCTGATAACGCAAGAGATGCCATTGAAAAGCTACTAAACAGGATAAACTTCCATGTGAGTTAAAAGAATGGCAAATTGGTGGAATACAAGTCCATACCTAAGATAAGCAGGGCCACAAAAGGAAATTGCAAGTCTTAATCCGTTTATGTAGACAAAGTGAAATATGTTAATGGGAGCATAATGCGTAAACACATTTTGCTGTTTTCACTCACAAAAAGCACCATAAACCAATATTGAAAACTCCCACCATCAAGTGCTTAAAGGATTCTTCTGCATTGTGAAGTGCGGAAAAGGGAATTCATGTTTGGAACTTACAAGTTAACGAGGAAACAAAACAAAAGGGAAAACTGACCCATAAAGAATAACTTGGTGTAAGAGGAAATCATACTAACCTTTAATAAGACTGATTACATCATGTTCCATTAGTAATGCAAGTGTTAAACCACAACAAACCTAGAAACAAAAATAAAGGCAAAAACAAAATCACAAACAGCTGGTCGAAGTAAACATAGCTGCAACTGCAAATGTTGATCTAAAAGATCAAGCCCAAATAATATACGTTAAAGCACTGGGGTTTTATAGCATGCTAGGCTCACATAGCCTCGATTACTTTCCTTGATCAAATTTCTCATTTTCCCCGTCTTTACTTATCATGACTTCACTTTCTGTTACTCTCTTAACAGTTCTTAATTTTCCTCCTCAACCGGTAATCAAGAATACAGACGAGGTTGTTTGACAGCATTTGGGAGGAATAACAACCTCCTCAACTTCTATGGCACCCTCAGCCCTGCCACCAACAGCACATGTGGGATGTAATCCTCCCAATCCCCCACTTTATTAATTCCCAGAATGCCATAAAAAAAAAACATGAAACACATTTTTCTTATCAGAGGGCCTGATATCGATGAGAAGCAATACCATCTCCCGCATCTGCTATTTTTGTATAAATGTATACTCTCTTCATGTCCTCCCTTTTTCCTTTCTTCTTCCAGTTCACCAACATATATAAGTCCACAAAGCACCATTGAATTTTTTATACAAGAGTAGTCAAGTATTAGAAATAAATTAAATTTCAAGCTTCCCGTCACTTACCATTAATTGCCTACTATCAGCTTTACTGAACCAAATCCAGTCACCTCAAACTTTACCCTTATGAGAATATGGGAAGAGAAACAATTAGTTTCCACCACAGTAGCACCACTTTCCCAACACCTCCAAAAAAATACCTCTGCCCCAACCCAAACACCGCATTTCCACTTTTATCTGTGATCTACTTAAGCCAAAATTGATAACCATTTTCAAATTTTTTAGAGAGTTCACCCCTAAAACCAATTTGCAATACGTGGAGTAAACCCAACCCAATAATAAACAAATGAGACAGTGAGTGTGTGTGTGTGTGAGAGAGAGAGAGAGAGAGAGAGAGGCGTTCAACTTACCTAACGATTATTGAGTCCGAATCAATTCGGATGAACCGTGGTCATGCGTTCGTACTAGGGCAACTCTTCAGACGATGGAGAGCACAGAGGAGATGAAGGGGGAGCAAACCCTATGGAGAGAGCACAGAGGAGATGAAGATGGAGCAGACCCTAGAGAGGAGAAGATGGCGTTTTACGTTCTTGTGGAGCAGAAGGGTTTACTTCAATGGGGAGGGGAGTGGGAAAGGGAAAACACGGAAGGAAGACCCGAGAGTACACGTACGACGTCGTCTTGGAATAGAGGGGTAACTTTGTCCATATATGTTTTGGTTCCCATGTCTTATGAATTACTTTTCTCCTTCCCATCACTTAGGAATTCCAAAAAAGTTGTCCATGACCTGGGCAATATTTGCCCCTCCTTCCACTGATTCGTTATTTTCCCCAAATTCTAATACCCAGCGGATGAATAATAAAAGCAAAAGAAAAATCTAATCCCCGCCGCCCAAACCAAAACAAAGAAGGTGGAGAAAAGGATCCAGCGGTGTTAATTGGGCGGGGCACCTGAGGTCGAGCGTGGCTTAGGAAGAAAAGGATTTTGCAGTGGGGCCCATGTCAGAGTGCGTGTTTTAAATGAAACGGAAATCCCCAATGGGGCCCACGTTGGTGCGGTGAGGCGCTGTGCCACAGCAGTACCTTCAGCGCCGGTTCGGGTCTACGAGCTTGCATGGTAGCTGGGGGCGTCAAACGGGCCGGGTCAACACCGGCAAGGCACGAGCACGACACGTTTGAAGGTTGGCACGGCATGACACAGAAGTGGGATGGGGCACGAGTCACGACGCAGCACGACACGGTTCTAGCCAGCTACGACACGGGAACGGAAGTAGGACGGGCATGACACAACACATGCAACACGGTTTTTTACTTTCAGCAAATGCGTTCACGGTTCTAGCCAGGCACGGGCACGGGCACGGAAGTAGGATGGGCATGGCAAGACACAAAACAGTTGTTGTTGAGCACAACACGGTCATAAGATTTTTTTAGGGTGCACGACACGGTCACAAAACAGTTGTAGTTGGGCCCTTTGGTTTTATTTTTTAGAAATTTTGGACGGCTCGGATCGGCCGTCCGGTGGCCAGAGACGGCCCGGCACGGCTGCCGGTACGATTTCCATGACAAAAGGCGTTGGTACCTATACAAATTCTTCCAAAATAAGTAGCAGCCTTCTTATTTTCCGGAACATCCCTTCTTATTCAACAAAAAATAAGTTCTTATTTCAGTTCTGGAACACAGCGTAACTAGGATCAACACCATTTTTGGTGTCACCGACTTTTTCCCTTATTAACCTATGCCTATGATTACCAGTCCCCCAAAAAAAACAAAAAACAAAACATATACCTATGATTGATTTTTACACTCTTTTTTATCACAATTCACACTTCTTTTGTCTTTATCCATTTGAATTTACTATCTTACTCTTATGTAATACACTTTGGTGGTGTTCCAGTAAAAGTTTTTTTTTTTCAAATTTTATAATGAAAATGAAAAATAATTTTTTAATTTTTTTTGCACCGTATAAAAAATCTCAATGAGATCTATCAAACAAGATCCATATTGGTAGGAAAATTATTTGCGTAAACACATGATTTTTGAGCTTGAAATTACCTTCGTTTGAAAAAAAAGAACTTTTAAAGAAAGTGGAACACCACTTTTTTCACACATTCAAGAGCAATATTGTAAATTTATGTGAATAAAAATAAAAATAAGAGTAAAAATCATTTTCTTTATGAAAGATGGAGTACTGCTAAAATCAATTATTCTCTTTCTTTTTTTTTGAACAAACAATAAATGATCATTACTTATTGAATGAAAGAATATGGCCTGAAAAGGTATATGAGAGATTATCTCGGAAAGGGAACAGAGCAACAAAGCAAAAAAAGTGCAGAGTAGAAACCCTCCTGGCTCCTGCTGCTACTCCTCCCCCATGTGTGTGTGAGAGAGAGAGAGAGAGAGAGAGAGAGAGAGAGAGAGAGAGAGATGGAATATGGGTAATGATATTGCATTGTAGCTTGATTATGATAAAGTTTGACCGGCCACCCCATACGTGATAGTATGTCATTTTCTTCTTGTACTTCTCATGTTAAACTTTACATTTTCTCAATCGGCTTTTAAGAACCTTTCAAAGGGAAACTAAGATTTTATTAACTTTGCCAACCGTATTAGATAATTTTACGAGGAATTATCACTATTGTTTGGCTTTGTTTGGCCTCCGATGGATTTGGTTATACAACACACTTAGGGGTGGGATGTCGAATATCATGAAAGACGATTGATTTTAGAAGATGTAAGGGTTCGATTATTCAGGACCTTGACCGTGGCTCTGGCTTGAACCCTTCCTTCGTAGCTCCGTGCTTCCACCGCTGGACCTGCAACAAGTCACTAGGGCTTGTACTGCCCAGTGACCTTCCGATGATCAAGTTAGATCTTAGGAGAAGTATTTAGGTCTAGGGTTAGGATAATGTGGCGTACCTCTTTCAGGTGTGTATCCCTTTGTATTTATAGACCTAGGTATACTTGGCCTCCAAGCTAGCGCGTGGAGAATACGCTCAGGTAACCGCATCGGGTAACGTCATATATGACGAAAGGAACGAAAACGGTTACGGAGCACATGGCCAGGCCTGATCCCAATGATTACGCCTACCGCATGAGGAGCATGCCCCTCGTGGGACCCAGCTGGCGTAACTGTCTCTCCTGAACGTCTTCGGAAATACCGGAGCAGGATCAAGGCCGGGGGTAGCTCCGAAGTACTCAGGAGCCGACCCCGAATACTCGACCGAATCGAACACCGAAGGGGACTTGCCATCCGTCCGTGACCCGAACCTTCCTTAACCGTCGGTTCGCAATTCATGGCCAGGTTACCGAGCTCGTGACCGAGGCCACTACAGAAGAGATAGTAGAAAAGCGGTTTAACCGTTTGGTTGCTGTAGCCCATGCAAGATCAACAAAATTTATCAAGTGGTGAAAAAATAGGGAAAAACAATTTACCTCTCGAACATGGAAGGGGTTGGGATTGGATTGGTAGAGTAGGGGTATTATTAATACCTTGTTTGGTAACCAAAAATGGTTCGGACTAGTAGTCCGATGGGATTAATAATCCGGGTAATATGGGGTATTGCTAATACCCCGTGGGACTTGGTATTAAGGGGTATTAATAGTCCAATCCCAACTCCTTCACATTACCAATCCGGCAATCCCTTTTCATTACCAATCACAATCCTAATCCCATCTCCTTACGAATCCCATCCATCTATCACTGTTATCAAACGGGACAGTACGTAGAGGTTGAAAGCTAGCTAGAAAAAAAAGCCATTCTATTTTGACAAGAGAATACCATGGACCAAGAACATACCATAAGAGTTCCAGCCCTAGAAGAACAAAAAAAAAAACTCATCATTATACGGTGAAAGTGGCGTGCAAACAGACAAAAAATCTAATCCCGAAACTTCTGAAATTTCTTTCCATTTAATATGGGTTTTTCGCATCCTATTTGTTCTCGAACCAAGCCGAGTGCTTCGATTACAAATTGAGACACTTGACCCAAAGAAGGGCTGGAATCGGAACACTGACCTTATGAAAGAGCGAGAGATCGGAGTCGGGCCCGTGGTGTGAAAAACCGGAGTACGGCCACTGCATGGATTTCGCGGTGACCGCACCGCACGTCCATTGGGGCCACTTCGGGCCCCAAAAAAATACAGAAAAATATTCATAAATTTTAAAATAATATTTCATAGGACCCTGAACGAATATCGGTAGATATGTTTTATGAATTTGTAAGGACGAAACTGCAAAACTAAACAGTTTCGTCCCTACGAATTCCGAAAAACATACCTACCGATATCCGTTGGAGCTAATTTTTTTTTTAAAAATATTATTCTAAATTTATGAATATTTTTCTGTATTTTTTTGAAACCCAGAGTGGACCCCAATAGACGCGCGATGGACGGTCACCGTATTTTCATGCGGTTTGCCTAGACTTTCTGAAAAAGCTATACGCTTCTGTTGATGTTAATATCTCAAGTTGGATTTTCCTTGTCAGTAGTTGTTGATGTTTCAAATGGAAATTTTAAGGTTCGAATCAAGGGGTGAAACTATAGTAAAATTTCATTACTCACTTCCCCTTGAGACTACCCTTGGGCTTCATTTCTGTAATTACCCGGTATATGTGGAATGGAGGGATTGCATGTATCCGAGGGATTAGTCGAGGCAAAAGTCTCAGACACCCTCAATAAAAAATAAATAAATATTTGAGTAGTTACACAGTCTTCGTGTGTGTGTATATATATATATGTACTAGCTAGCATCATCTTGTGCTATGCATAGCAGTTAAACGAAAAGGAATTTCAATTTCTTATTTTCTACTGCAATCTAAGTAATTAATAGGAAGAGATAGGTAAATAGATTTTATTGATCCATGGTTAATAGGATTTTTGCAAATTCATTTTTCCAAGTTATCTTATTGTTTGAACCAATTAGTAGATTTTAAAATAGTTGAAATATAAATCTAAATAGACTTTCTTGGATTTCATCACTTGCATGTTGCTTGCAAGGAACTTCTCACAAAAATATCCCGTGTAATATTATATAGTATAGATTTTCATCACTACTAATTCATGGACATATATCAGAGTAAATAAGCAAAGATAATAAAAAAAAAATTACTGAGCAACCTGTAAATAAAATTTTCGGCATTCAGTCGAGCACGTCCAAAAGTGTCAGATTAAAAATCAATTTTAATAGATAAAAATTAATTATTATCGATCAAAATTGAAAAGCAGATGTCAATTAATTGCCGAAATGAACGATCGGGATTGTGCAAAACTGTGAATAAGGTATTCAACGGCTTTTCTCTCATAAGCAAAAAATGTAGGAGTAACATTGATAGAGACCCACTACAGAGATATCCCACACACGAAAGCTTGATTCGAATTCGTTCTTTTCCCTTTGCCCTTCCTCAATTTGTGTAAAAAAAAATGTCAACGACGCCAGTGAACCACGTGACCACGTGAGAGAGAGAGAGAAAGAGACAAACAAAAACCTAACCGCGCAGGGTTGCATGCCAGTAGGCGTCCTCTTGTTTCCTCTTTCGGTCATCCAAATTCTGCTAAAATATCTCTGCTCTTTATATTTACTCCACTACAGTCCCCCCTCTCTCTCTCTCTCCAAAATCATTAATATTAATATATTAAATACTACATAGGACAAAAGAGAAAAAGCTCTGGATATCTTTTGTTTTTTTGCTATGCTCCCTTACGGCTGTAAATGAACTGAGCCGTTCGCGAACTGTTCGAGACTCGATTCGGTAAGAGTTCGTTTGAGTTCGATTCGTTTGCTAAATGAACTGAACCTGAACCTCAATTCTAGAATCGTTCAGTAAATGAGCCGAACCTGAGCCTAATGGTATTCGGCTCGGTTAGGCTCGCGAACCTATACTTAAATTTAATTAATAATTCAATAGGGGTCTATTTGTAAATATAAAAAAATTTAAGATTGTATATATAATTCAATACTTATTTTTCTCCCAAATTCTATACAATCAATAAGATAGTTTGGGTTCGATCGCTTGAGTTTAATGAGCCGAGCCGAACCAAACCCAAGTCTTGACGAGCTCAATTCGAGCTTAGATTCAGCTCGGCTCTATTCGTTTGAGTTTAACAAGCCAAACTCGAGCCAAGATGTTCAGGTTCGAATTGAACCCGAGCCGAACTCGAGCCGAACTAATACCTTAATGAACCCAACCGAGCCGAACCCGAGCCTTGAAAAATTTTAACGAGCCGAACTCAAGCCGAGTTGTTTAGGCTCGAATCGAACTCGAGCCAAACTAGTACCGAACTTAACAGAGTTCGACTCGATTCGATTCGTTTACCGCCCTACCTACAAGTTTCCGCAATAATCTCTCATGCACCTTTTCATGCCATATTCTTTCACACAAACCGAATTCATTCCGTTATAAGTAATGCTCATTTATTGCTTGTTAAAAAAAAGAAAGAAATCATTTGTTGTCTCTTACGGTGGAAGACAATTTTACCCTTATAGTAGCATTTCCATGATTCCAGAATAAATGACATGCAATCATAGGTTTAGGTTAGGTTAATTAGGAAAAGAGCCGGTGACACCAAAAATGGTGTTGATCCTGTTTACACTTTAAGGATTCGGCGCGCGCCTCCATGCAACTTTTTTCCCACATAAATGTTGAAATATTAGTGATTTAGACGATGAATGGTTCGGATCGTAAAACAAAATATCTTTGTAATTTTCACTTAAAGACAATAAGAGAATTGAATCAAGTCTTTACATTTAAAAAAACCAGAATTGTACTGATTGGACTTCTAAATAGTTTTTTTTTATTTTAAATTTCTTATTTCTAAACAAAAAAGAGTCAAAAAAATATTTCAATTCGAAATTATGAACTACCTTGTTTGTTGCAACCCTTCCCCTTCCCTTGGACTAAGAAGGGAAGGACAAAAGCAAATCGGTATGCTAATTCCCCATCCTCCAATCAATCCTTGTTGTGGGTTATTTTCTCAACAAAAACGAATAACTAATTCACTTATATATAAAAGTGAAATATTAATAGAATATGAAAAACCAAAGGACGGGTCCAGGGCAACTTAAAAAAAGCATCCCCATTGCCTTAGGTGGTTGAATTTATTGGCGACGATGACGATATTGGAGGAATCATCTATTGAGACAAACACAACCTCCATATTCCGGCCTCCATCTCCATCTCCGCCGTTTTAATTAGGTTCTCACAGATATGCGATGCCTCCCTGGCCAACCCAAACGTATCCACCGTATTCGCTCCCATGGCCATTAATTGCAAGAACTGATGTTCCATTCATCAGTAGAACAGGAAATTGACGTAGCCGATTATTCGCTTTGGCTAGACTACAACTTCAGAATCTGATCAGGGATAATGATTTTAGCCTTTTACCGTACCCCTTGTGTTATTGATAGAATATGCAGTGTGGACGGGGTTCCCTTCAGGGGACGTTATGCACACCAAATGTTCGCTTCAAGTCCTCAACATGTTTTTGTATGACTGGGGAGAAGTGGTGCCTAAGTCCCACCCAATAGCCACCAAAATTTATACTCCATTCCTTCATTATCCTCAAAGGTTCGCTCGCTGTTGGTTGATTATGTGTTTCATTTAAGCTATTAATAATTGCTCTCCAAAATGAGTGGAATGAAGCTCTTAAGTGAGGAACAGACAAATTCCATAGTAAACTTTCTTTGGAATTTGAACAAATTAAGTTGTAGAGAATAGTTGGTGTATCTATATCTATGTGTGTATCTAATTGCTTATATATCTTTGTCTTTTCCTTCTATTATCATCAAGCCCAACAACAAAACAATTCGGAATCGAGAAGATGTCCCAAACAAATTAACTTATGAACTAATCTTTTTGGCTCATAGATGTAGGTATTTGTCAACATTTTGTGGGCATGGTAGTTGGAATCTGCATCTGTCGACTGTCCCATATTCGTAAGTGCATTCAATCTTATGTTCTTACTATGATTGTTTGTCTAATTTTTAACTATCTACGTTGTCCTTTTGATAATCATGTCTTTTCTTTGGTGGGTAATACTTTTATTTACAAAGCCATTAACGGTAAATGAGTTAGTCTGATAAATACCAAATTTCCTCAGAGATACCTGGCACATAAGCATTACATGAGTACATAAACTATAGGCAGCACGTGGAATAACCTAATGATCTCCTTCATTATTTAGGCTCACAAGAGAACCTTCTATCTGACCAAGTGATCTATATTCAAATGGTAGTTTTTCATATGTATTGGTGTAACTGAAACTTTGATATGGGCGGAAAAATTAAGTTCTATGGGCCTTAGTTTTGAGATTACAAAGTAGCCACGATAGAGTGCATTTCTTCTTTTATCTTTTAATAAGAACAAGTTCGTTCCACGACTTAAACAAGATTCATTAATAAGAACTTTCCCGACAAGCTGAAAGTTTTGCCTAATCATGTTTTTCTGGTTTTTATATGCCTTATAAGGAACATGCACAAGTTAATAATCGAATCCAAGTCAAAGTCCAACTAATAAGCTAATTATCCGAATTTGACGAGGATATGACAAGGATAAAGGGTATATGTTTTTGGTTTGGTCCACGTGCATCGCACGTGTTACTGTACTAGTCTTGTTAAGGGACCAAAAGCCTGAGCCTTATTTAGATGAGTCATGTTAATGCAGCCTTATTTGGATGAGTCATGTTAATGCCTACAAAAGAAATTGGTAAAGCAGAAGCGGCAACAGCTAATCTAATCAGAGTACAACTTTGTTTCTTTTTTTTTCCATCTTTTTTCTTGGGCTTAGGAATGCCCAACATATTCTTTACCGACTTTTGCTTCCATTTTCCTTTCCCTGTATCCTTAGTCTCCTCAATTGGGTTGAGATCCACAACTAACTGGATGCCCTCAATTTCTTTGTCATTCAAAAAACCTACTTCCGAAAGATTACAAAAGCCTACATCAGGTTCTGCTCGCTCTGTAATTGTGCCAATTTCCATAGGTCCATCTTCTAAGCAAGGAAAATTATCCCTTGCGATAGTAGCTCCAACATCAGCCAAGGATCGTGATGTATCCTTAGTATCAATTTCGGCCTCAATAGGTTCAGAGAAGGCCACTAACTGATTATCCCCATCAAGATTAGCCTCATTGAGCCTAGAGTCAGCCCCACCGCTTACTAAATCACATTGGATTTCACTCCCTTTGTCCTACGATCAGCTCCGCAACCCAAAAGGACCCATTAGACCGTTCATACTTGTTGCCGGACTACCCATGCAAAATAAACCACGAATTGAATCGAGCATATATACCTTATCGTTATGGCTTGTGCTAACCCGATTTTTCAACAATAAAAATTCGCGTTTCACTATCTTGAAATTCCGTCACCACGGTTACTCGTACAATAATTTTTATTGCTAACGCAATTGTTGGGTAATTTTTCGTCACCACGGTTGTTCCAGAGAGCGCATCCGTTTGGGGATTGAACACATAATGTCAGCCAGATACTATATATTTTTTCAAGTAAGCTTACCATAAACTGAAGATAATTTTTCCCTAGCATCTGCAAACCAGACATCACTCAAGTCAGACGCAAATCCCAAATGTGTTAGGATGGGCACACTTTTCACTGTAGAACCGTACAAAGAAAGTGAAACCAACCCCTTCAAAAATCCTCAAACTTGGGACTGAGCTCTCTCAATTCTTTTCTTTTTGTTTTTGTATGGATTTCATTTTCTTTATCTCCAGACGAAAGAAAATTTTCTTCGCAGATAAATAAAGTAAAATAAAAAACTTGGGACTGAACTAGTTCAAGCTAGTGTCTCATCCTTCACGAGCATCACAGGCCTACAACAAATGCAAAGCATCATACAAGTGTTCCATACAAAGATTAGCATAGAACATTATAAAGATAAACAATAAATTCAAAAAACATTGCACGTGTGTATGCATATTCAAGGATTTCTCCTTTCACTCCAAGCGCAAAGATTTGGGAATTAGTTACGAATGTTTTTGAGTCCTTGTGGAGATTCACAAGTTTTTAGGTATTCAACAAAATATGATCAACTAGAACATTGCACGTGTGTATGCATGGGCGCGCGCGCGCACACAAACATGTATGTATATACAACCATTATATACAACCCATAATTAGAACTGTGTGAGGCCTGACCAGGAGGACAGTTACTCTTCCTTTCCTTCCCCATAGCTATGTGGCAGCTAACTGGAATGCTCCAAGGGTTCACCCTCCTATTGTACACTAGTATCATATAATCTGATCTAAATTTATTCCCAGTCGTTGCTTTGTACTTTGGATGGCTATTCAACGAAGGCTTAGAACGAAAGATTATCCGATTATTAATTGGGCCATTCATACTTCTCCTATCTGCCTGTGGGCACACGCCCCGAAAAACTGCCAGCGTTTTAAGCATGAAAATTCCGGGTGCGCCCTATCTCGCGGAAAGCGCGGCGAAGTGCTTCGCGGATCAGAGAGTCGCCACTCGGGTTTTGGTGGAGAGTACCCAAGAAACCGTGCTTTTGAAAACATTTTGAATGTATTTGCTCGAGTTTGAAAAAAAAGGCTTGTAGACTGGTCCGTCGTCACCTTTGAAATCCGAGGTTCGGGAGCCAGGTTACGAGAGGGGAAGGGTTTTATGGCACCCCCTCTCGCCCAATCCGGAGATCGGTCTCTACTCAGGCATTTTATAAAACATTTGCATTTCTCTCTTTATTTGATCATTTTCTTAGCCAGTTAGGGCGGGGGAACAGTTAATGGGGATTAAAACTGTAACACGTTTGCAGTTATGTACAAGTATGTGACAAGATGTTTATGGATGTTTGATGTTTGATCTGAACAAATATAATAGATTGAGAACAAGCTACTGTGAACGTTTTGGACAGACTAGAGCACACTAACTGTGTGGTGGTGCACACAGAAGCAAGCCTGCATGCACTGGCCAAGCCACTGCATGCAGCTCTGACCTGCGTGCGCCACACCACAACTGGCGTGCGCCGGTAAGCTCAAGTTCACAGCTTCTGTTATCAACCCTCTGGGCTCTGGAAGGGACCAGTGCACACCCAGGACAAACCACGCAGTTTGATATAGATTACTAAGCTATTACAGAGAGATAAAGGGCTAAGAAGCCACCAAATGAACAGAAACCCCCATAAACAGTGAGGGGAGGATGATCAAAGGCCTGGATGGAAGATCCATGCAAGGGCCAAGCCACTGGAAGCTGGGCTACTACCGTACGCCAGTTGTGCCTTTGTTCCAGTGCTTTGGCTTTGCACCATCTGGGCTCTGGAACATGACCAGAAGGCTCCCAGAGGCCAAACTAGAGCAAGATACAGATGGAAGAGAAAGTAGTTCTAAAAGACAGTAAGCAAAAGGTTGATTTTAGCATGCATCAGGGTGACCAGAACATAAATAAAGCAATAAAACAATGATCCATGGTCCCCACACTAGTTTTGCACATACTACCATGACTGGTGTACGGCTTAACCTACTGGCGTGCGCCACTGATCACTGCATACGGTTTTGAAACCTTGACCCTGCTAGCCCCCCTCAGGGGTCAGAACAGAAGACAGGAGCAAAATGTATTATACATTTGCCTGTGAGTTTTGTGGATGGTTTGAGCTTGAGCTTGAGGTTTGAGGGTTTGAGAGGTGAGTATGGAGTGTTATGGACTGGGTATCACTCTCCTAGCCTTGACTTTCAATAGATGAAAGAGAAAACAAGGGAAAAGAGAGGGAAAAGAGGAAGACCAAAGCTTGGGCTTCCTTAATTATACTAACCCTTTGCAAATAAATGCAAAGGGGGGTATTTATGGAGGAGAGAGACTGATCAGTTTAGGCCTTAAGCCTTGTTTGGTTAGTTAAGGCCAAGGAGGAGCCTCCCATGCATTAAATGCATGGGACTTGGCTTGAAAGGTGGTGTGGTGGTAGAAGGAACAGGAGGACGGTCCTCAGCCACCAGAGGACAACTGGCAGACGCCAGATGGCGCCAAAACTCCCGCGTGCTCTGCTGGCATAAAGTTGATTTGACTGGCTATGACTGGCGTACGCACCTTGTAAGTGGCGTGCGCCAGTAACTGGGGATGACTGACACGTGGCGGTGGTTCCAGCGCACGCTAGTCATCCACCAGCGTACTTCAGTAGGGTTTTGCTGAGGCCATTTGGTTCTGGCTTGAAGGTTTCGACAAGGAGCTCAGAAAGGTTCGGATGAGGTTCGGGACGCCCAAAGCTCAAACCCTTTAACAAACTCGGTATGTTCTCGACCTTAATCATCATTGGGGAATCAAAGACCGTAAGTAAACTAATCTGGACAGTCCAGAATAGGGTGTCTACAGTAGCCCCCCTTTGACGGCACTTAGAGCACCATTGACTTGGCGTAAGTAACGTCAAAGGTTTCTAGACACCCATCAAGGCTATCCAGAGCAGGACATACGAGTTCAATGATGGACGAATAATTTAAAGAACCTGATTGATTGGATTGGCGGAGCGGATAGATCGCTGTTGCCGAGGATAGGTTGATGTTGACTTTAACTTCTTGACAACCCGGCCTAGGTGAGACTCGGCTGGGGAAGAGAAGCCGTGGATCGGCTCCGTTGAAAAAGATATAGACATACGGACGGACCGTCGTTGATTGAATTTGGACGCATAGATCGTCGTTGATTCGAGATGGACAGAACGGGCTGTCACTTGCTGGGGATAACAACGAAACAAACCGCTGCCCGATCGACTTGAGGGGATGAGATAGATCTCTGTAGATGAAGAACTCTCCTGGGGTAACAATCCATTGTGGATGGGCTGACTCCGCCGGGGAAAGATATTAGCATACAGACAGGCCGTCATTGATTGAAGTTGGACGAACGGATCGTCGTTGATTTGGAATGGACAGAACAGGCTGTCGGGGGGTGCGGATCCTCCTGGGGGAATAATCCATTGAGAGCAACTCAAGGTTACTGATCTGAAGTCGGACGGATAGATCGTCGTTGATTTGAAGTCGGACGGATAGATCGTCGTTGATTTGAAATTGGACGGATAGATCGTCGTTGATTTGAAATTGGACGGATAGATCGTCGTTGATTTGAAATTGGACAGATGGACCGTCGTTGATTTGAAATTGGACGGGCTCTGCTTGGGGAGTGACCATCCTATGTGATGACATGGTTTTGCTGACCACGGGCTTCAATTTTGATTACGGAAATACAAATTGGGCCTCAGGCCCATAAACTTTTGGCGTGCGCCAGTATATTTGCGCCGTACGCCACATAGGCCGAAGTATCCGAGCCCAGATCCGGCCCAGACCCGGCCCAGTGCTGTTCTTCGTCGTATAAACTTTCAGGGGCACGAACGAAAACCGCCATACCAGTTTTCAAAACTTCCGAGGCCTCCCAAAAATCCTTCGAAAACTCCTTCTCCCTTCTCTTCTCGAAATCCACTCACCCATACACTCATGGCAGGCATTGGCAGTGGCAGCGGCGACAAAGGCGGCGATGGTGGCATTGGCGAGGACCGATCCAAGACTGGTGAAATCGAGGTTGAGAGTACTCGGATTGACGATCAAATCATTGGCGAGGCTTCTAAGGGCGTTGGTGCAGAGGTTACAGGGGTCGACGGGGGTGGCGATGGCCATGCACAGGAGACGGGTGACGACGGCGAGCGGCGTGCGCCAGTGAGTGAGGGGCGTACGCCGGCGACCGTGGGACCAGTGGGTCCACATGTTCGACGGTTAGACTTCCAGAGTGGGGTGGAGGCTTTGATCGTGACTGGTGGTGTTTTGGGTTTAGTAGGGGCCGGCGGCAGCGGCGGTGGTGTTGGTGGTGGGGACCGGCCGGGGTCGCCACCGAGGGATTCGGATAGAGGGAAGAGTCCGGCTGTAGAGGAGGTGGGGGATGTGCCGAGGGCGGACCACGTTGAGCGGGTCGAGTTTGAGGCGCCCGCGGGCTCGTTTAGCCACGAGCCGATCCTGAGCCGAGACCTGGCGGAGTTTGTAGGTGAGTCTGTGCTCGCGCGGCTCATGAGAGAGAGTCCTGTAGTTGTTAGGGCAGTTTTGGCGGCCCGCGAGGAGAGGCTGAGGGAGATAGCCCGGTCCGACGAGGCGGAGCGACTAAGGCGAGAGGCCGAGGCGGCGGAGAGAGACCAGAGAGAGCTTGAGCGAGAGGCCGAGGAGGCTGAGAGAGAGGCCGAGGAGGGTCCCGGGCTGTACGAGGTGGCGGTTGACTTAGCGGAGGCCAGACGGCAGGCCGCCCGTGCCCCGTTTGTGGCCGAGACGTACGTTCCTCCAGAGCCGCACGTGTTTGTGGCGTCGGGCACCGAGAGCTACATCCCTTGCCAGAGGGACTATGACGAGGAGCTGGTGCTGAGAGACCCTGAGCAGCACTTGTCCAGGGGCTGGACTCAGGTATATCTTTGATCTTTGCTTTAGCCTCTATCGTACTTGTGATGCATGATACTCGAATCTTCGCTTTTGATCGACTATGTAGAGTTAGTAATACCTCGGTAGTTCGTGCCTTTGAATTGCTTTAATGCTGTTGCTGATGCCTTTGATTGTTTCACAGGTGGAGTGGGACCCGTGGAGGTGTACAGGGCCTGAGCCCGAGTACCTGGCGAGGAGCAGGGTGGTGACAGCGAGCCGGGTGCTGCTGGAGTCGGCTTTCGGGTGGCAGTGGTACTTGGGTGACCGGGTGACACGACAGTCGCTCGACTTGCCCGAGTTTGTTGTTCCGGGGCCACTTCCGCTTCGTGCCTCGCACACCGGGAGGTACACGCTGAGAGAGTTGAGGAGGTTCACTTTCCCTGTTGCTGCGTCCACTTTTCTGAGGCCGGGGCCAGACTACGCCGTCTACCAGAGGCGATACTTGGCTGGGGCGCTTGGAGTGATGGAGCACAGGGCAGTGCGGGCAGAGGTGTTGGTTGCCGGTGAGGAGAGGTCGGGACGGCGGAGCAGGTCAGGCCGTTCCAGGGAGAGGAGTGAGTTCGCAGAGTCGACCGGGCTCACTCAGCTTTCTTGGACGCTGACGGTGCGTGACCCTCAGGGGGAGGCCGCAGAGGTTCGCTTTGAGCCCGCTAGGACAGAGCCAGCAGAGGTCACAGGACCGGTATGATGTACTTTCAGCCCTATTTATCCCCTGTTTCCTGTATCACATTTGCCCTGTATTTGAACTGCCTTTGACTTTCAATACTTGTAACTCAGGTGCCGCTAGAGTGGGCGAGAGAGTCCATGCGCTTGATGCTTGCCATGGAGAAGAAGTTTCACCAGATAGCGAGTGGTACTCCTTTGCAGCTGCACTACCCGCCGGCAGCTCCTGCGCCTACTACGCAGCCTCAGGTATGGACCCAGAATTCGGATTTCGATACTTAGGAACCGTGCATGTCTGTTACAATGCATGTTTAGAAGTACCTACTCTTGATTCCTGTTTCAGCAATTAACATATATACGCTATGCACAATATGGATATGACTTGAATTGAATTGACAATGCAGGGACACGCTAGGACGGCTTCTAGGCGGCAGCCAGCGAAGCCAGCCTCGAGGAAGGCTCCTGCTGTGGTCCAGCGACCGGCGAGCACTACGCGGCGCGAGGCCAGAGGGGTGATGATAGCCCCTGACAGAGGGTCACCACCGCCTCAGAGAGAGCTGCGGAAGAGGGCTGCTCAGAAGAAGCCAGCGGAGGGGCCTGCGAAGAAGAAGAGGATAGAGGAGGATGAGGACGAGGGTGAGGGTGAGGACGAGGAGTCCGTGTCCCTCAGCAGTGGTTCTGACTCTCCCAGCGACCCCAGGTTCCGAGCTTCTCAGAGAGACTTGGCCGCAGGGAGCGAGGACGATAGCGGCGACACCAACGAGCTCTTCGGAGAGTGAGGGCTATCATGGAGCCTCAGCTACTTTACTGTCTTTTGCCTTTCGACCGTTGACACTGGATTTTGATTTGATCCTTGAGATAGGGCCTGCGTGCCTTCACGGGCGAATGTTGCCCAGTACATGCTTTTGCTTGTTTTGCTCGGGCCGTTGTGGCGTTCCATACATTTTCCACTTTTGTTTCTTAGAAATACATGCTTTGGATAGTATAATAATTGCATTTTCCGTTCATTCGACTTCTATATTGATGGTATTGATGATAGAAGTAAACGAAACAACCACTAACATCTGACATGCACTGACAAACGCTCTGAATCGATTGACAAACGCTAGGATACATGTGGAACTGATCTAGCTCGAATAAAAATGGGAGGAAAGTCCCAGGATACGTCGCGTATCCTTTAAGACACGCGGAGGATACGGACGTTTTGGCATTGGCCAGCCGGCACGCCCAATCCTCCTCTGGAAGGGAAACTGACACTCTTGTGAGACCGTAGATATGTACAAAGACTTGTACAAATGGAGAGACTCGGGAAAAACGAATCAAAATGAGAAATAAGTCGCAAAACGCTCGAAAATGCCACAAAATGGACATAAGACGCCAAAGATGACTCGATATAGTCCCGGACTGAAACTGACACCTCCGTACAGTCACACAGGGTCCACGTAACGTGTACGGCATGAGAAAACTTGGCACGAAACCCTTGGTACGTACTTTGAGTCTCCGTATCCTAAATTTTGGAGGATACGGGCCGTTGGAGGTCCGAATTCTTCGTTAAACGCGACGTTTCCGAACCGATGCTTCCCCGTAGTCCTAAATACCATTTAAGACTTGTGTGTATCGACAAATCTAACAAACAAACCCCGGAATCAAAAATTGGAGGCTTGATGACAGTTGCTGCTGCTGCTGGTATCTGGTGCAGGCATTACTGGCGTGCGCCAGTAGTTGTGCTTCGTACGCCAGTACTGTTAGGTTACCTGCGCACGCTGGTAAAGTGGTGGCGTACGCCACAAAAGTACGACACAGTGCCATTCGCTTGACCAACTGTCCTTCCCCTGGCTGCCTTTTGTCTCCATCATCCCACGTTCAGAACAAGGGCTCTGGCTCTTCAGGAGGGCAGTGTCCTTATTGTAAGGGAGGCTTGGAGGATAGCCCTTGGCAATTGCATCCTCGGATGGAAAAATTATGCATGCTCAGTCTATAAAGACGCATGCCATATATTGCAGAACCACAGCACTTCATTGCCTTTCCCATATTCAGCATTTCCTCTGTAATTCCTCCAATGGCAAATCCCATTCCCACCTTGATCCGGCCCTGGTTGGTGGAAATGATCGGCGTTGACTGGTTAAACTTTCAATACCACGGCTTGGCTTTGTTCCGGTATCTTCGGCATGTACCGCTTCACCCGGCACTTTTGAGAGCTGCGCTCCGGTTCTGGGATCCGGACGTCCATGTCTTCCGCTTTGGTGATGACGAAATTTGTCCAACGGTCGAGGAGTTCCAGGCCTATCTCCGGACGTACTCCTCTTCGACGCTCGTCGTTCCCCCTACCAAGTCAGCATGCCCAGACTGCTGGCTACGGCACTTGCTATCCCCGGAGGTCTGGCCCGTTCCATGTTAGAGGGTGGCCAAGTCCACATCCTGCAATTGATCGAGCAGTACAGTCCGGAGGGTGATTTGGAGGACACTGCTTGGCAGGCACGGCGCCGTTTCGCTCTGGTAATTTGCCTCCTTGCCGGCTACCTGCTTATTCCTGCCGACGGGCGGGTCAGCCCTCTGCTAGTGAGTGTCGCTCTGCAGATGGGAGGTGTGGACCGGCAAAATGTGATCCCGCTGGTCCTGGCTGAGACACTTATCGGTCTGGACTCGGTGTATTCCGGGGTATCGGCCGTCTTCAGTGGTAGCCCGTTACTTTTTCAGGTAAACTCACTCAGCTCACCTTTTTTCCGGTTTCCGCACTTTCTTATTTTACCTCGACTCTCGGTTTAGGCTTTTGGTGGCTCCTTACTTGTCTTTTCGCTCGGTTTTGTCTGGTTTCTTACTTGTCTTTTCACTCACGCAGCTGTGGCTATCTGACAAGCTGAACTTGCTGCACCCTCCGGAGGACGGCTGGGACCTTTTTCCAAGAAGGATTCACCAACGGGGAATGAGGTACCCCGAGATGGATGAGGAGGAATGGTTTGCTTTCATACGGGACCTACAGCCTGATGAGATCGTTTGGAGGTGTCCATGGCTGGGACTGGAGGAAAATGGTGGTTTTCTCAGATGGTTTCGACAGGGTTGTGATTGCAGGGTTGACACGGTTCATCTTTTACATCTCGGGCCGCGTCCTTCGTCAACTGGGTATCCCTCAGGGGAATGTTCGTATCACTGCCGGGGACTTCCGAGTCCCCAATTTCAATGCTCAGACGCTCCATGGGTATAACAGGCGTTGGGTGGACAGGGCCCTGCAGGCCGAATCTCCGGATTTTACTCCAAGACTGAGGAACGTTTATCGACAATGGTTAAGAGCAGATGTTGCAGCAAGAGAAAACGTCGACTGACTCCCGGCCACTTTGCTGTAGTTTAGAATAAACCGTGAGCCGTTAGGCTTCTTAAGCATTTTGTTCTGTTTTTCATGCTTCATTGTTTTAAGGCTTTTATGCTCAGCACTTGTATTAGAAGTTATAATTGTATAATAAAGTTGAAAGACGGAGGGTTCCCCCTTCAGATTCCTTAATGAAACTTTGGCTCGCTCCTCGACTTCACTTGAACTTTGATACGGAACTGGGATGTCAAGCCCTGGATCAATTTGATAGAATATGACCGGGTCTCAAGGTGAGACTGCCTACGTATCCCTTTTCAAGGAATCAGGTCAGAACGTAGTTCAGGCCAAGGTTCGCTCGTGTATTTTACCTCTCCTTTTACGCTCTAACTTTTGCCTAGTGCCTTCACAGGTTTTCGGCCTAGCGAGCTTTCGACTTTTGCCTATTTATTTTTGCCTAGACCGCCTTCACAGGTTTTCGGTCCAGCAGGCTGCTCTAACTTTTGCTTGGAACCACCCACCCTTGTGGTTTTCGGCCCAACGAGCATCTCTCAGGGGTAGAAACGTTTGAGTTGATCCAGGTTGACTAGAGTGCTGAATTCGTTGCCGTCGAGATCGATAAGTTGAGCAGCACCCCCAGATAGGATGGTCTTGATAATGAACGGTTCGGATCGTTTTGGTCGAAACTTGCCGCGAGCATCAAACACCGGGGCCCGTATTTCTTTCGTGACCATATCTCCTTCGACTAAGCCCCTGGACTTCACCTTCTTGTCGAATGCCCGTGCGATTCGACGTTGATAGCCTTGAACATGATACAGAGCTCGGAGTCTCCTTTCATCAAATAGCATTAGTTCGACAAACCTTCTGCTGAGCCACTCAGATTCTTCCAAGCCACTCTCGACCATGATCCTTAAAGAGGGAACCTCAAGCTTGATAGGAAGTACTGCTTCCATTCCATAGACCAGGGAGAAAGGAGTTGCACCGGTTGAAGTTCGAATCGACGTCCTGTACCCCCACAGTGCCAGTGGCAGTTGTTCGTGCCAATCCCTTGCAGACTCGACAGTCTTCTTGATGATCACTTCAATGTTCTTGTTCGCTGCCTCGACTGCTCCATTTGTTTGTGGACGATAGGTTGTTGACCGGTGGATATCGATGCCGAATTCCTCGAAGAGGTCCAGAACCCTTCCCTTGAAATGACTCCCGTTGTCTGACACGAATGCCTGGGGGACGCCGTACCGATAGATGATATTCTTTCGAATGAACTGGGCTACCTGGACAGTTGTCAAGACTTTGTATGATTCAGCTTCGACCCACTTGGTGAAGTAATCTATCGCCACCAGTATGAACCTGTGACCGTTTGAAGCTGGAGGCGTGATCATCCCAATAACATCAATTCCCCACACAGAGAACGGCCACGGCGAGGTCATGCCATATAACTTAGAGGGTGGAACATGCTGCAGGTTGGCATGGATTTGACATTTGAAACAGCGCCGTACGTAGTCGATGCACTGAGACTCCATTGTTGACCAGTAGTAACCTTGCCTGAGGATCTTCCTAGCAAGCATAACACCGCTCATGTGGGGACCGCAGACCCCTTCGTGAATCTCTTCCATTATCCTTGTTGCTTCGGCCCTGCTGACACATAGCTTGTGCATTCCGCAGTGAGACCTTCGATACAACTTTCCTCCACAAATGATGTACTGAGCAGCCAGCCTTTGCAGAGCGACCCGATCCTTCCTTGAAGCTCCAGCGGGGAACTCTCCTCGTTCGACAAAGTTCCAGATATCATGGTACCAGGGTAGGCCATCATCGACATCATCAATGGCGTTGACATATTCGTAAGCGGGCAAGTCCCTCTGCTCAATCACAATCGGTCGCATCCGGACCCCTACTGGAAGTTCGATCATTGAAGCCAAAGTCGCCAAGGCATCGGCGAACTGATTCTTCAAGCGTGGAATGTGGGTGAAAGTCACCTTATTGAAGCGAGGAATCAGTTCTTCCAAATCTTGGTGATAAGGCTTCAGCTTTTCCTCACGGACCTTCCAGTCTCCATTGGCCTGGGAGATCACCAGGTTTGAATCTCCGATTATCTCGAGCTTCTCTACTCCGAGCGCGATCGCAGCTTCCATCCCGACGATGCAGGCCTCGTACTCAGCTTGATTGTTGGTGACGTCGAAGTTCAATTTGAAAGCGAGGGGGACATGAGCCCCAGCGGGCGTAATGAGCAGTATCCCAACTCCAAAACCCCTTTGATTAGCAGCCCCATCAAAATAGAGCGTCCATACTTCTTCGACAATGGTTAACACATCCTCGTCCGGGAAATTGAAATCCACGTCCTCAGGTCCATCGATTGGGTGGTCGGCCAGGAATTCTGCCACGGCACGGCCCTTCACTGATTTCCTCGTGACATATTGGAGATCGAACTCAGCCAGCAGAAGCAACCAACGCGCTAGCTTATGGGTGAGCGCTGGCTTCTCGAACAGATACTTGATAGGATCCATCCGAGAAATCAGCTTCACCGAATAGGCTAGCATGTAGTGTCTAAGCTTTTTGGTAGCCCAAACTAGTGCCCAACACGTCTTTTCCAGGGGGTGTAACGTTCCTCACTCCCCACCATCTTCTTGCTCAGATAGTAGATGGCTTTCTCGACTCCTTTATCTCCTTCTTGCGCCAACAAGCATCCCATGGACGTGGGAGTAACGGATAAGTACAGAATCAGCGGTCGACCAGGTGTAGGTGGCATTAAGACAGGCGGATTCCTCAGATACGCCTTGATAGATTCGAAAGCAGCTTGGCACTTCTCCGTCCATTCGAAACGAACGTCCTTCTTGAGCAGACGGAACAGCGGTTCGCAAGTTAGTGTTAGCTTGGCTATGAATCGACTGATGAACTGAACTTTTCCCAGGAAGCTTCGCACTCCCTTTTCCGATTGCGGCGGTTCCATCTCGAGAATTGCTGTTATCTTAGAGGGATCGACCTCAATTCCTCTTGCGGTGATCAGGAACCCCAACATTTTGCCTGCTGTGACCCCAAATGTGCACTTCTGTGGATTAAGACGCACGTTGTATTTGCGGAGCCTTTCAAGAAAAACTGCCTGAGCGCTGGGATGAAATCCTCATTTTCCTTTGCCTTGACAATCATGTCGTCGACGTAGACCTCAACCGTTTTGTGGATCAGATCGTGTAACAAAGTGGTCTGGGCCCGCTGGAAGGTGCAACCAGCATTCTTCAACCCAAACGGCATCATCACGTAGCAGTAAGTACCCCACTCGGTGACAAAGGTCGTCTTCTCTTGATCCTCGGGTGCCACGAAGATCTGGTTGTATCCTGAGAATCCGTCGACAAAAGAGAGCAAGGCATGCCCCGCCGTGTTGTCCACAAGCACATCGATGTGAGGCAAGGGAAAACTATCTTTGGGGCTTGCTTTGTTCAAGTCCCTAAAGTCGACGCAGACTCGGATTCTTCCATCTTTCTTAGGAACCGGCACGATGTTAGCAACCCTCAGGAATCCGGCGTCAATCTGCTTGGTGACCTCCTCTTTGATCTTCTCCACCCAATCTGGTCTCATCCGGCGGAGCTTCTGTTTGACTGGAACGGCCCCTGGAGCCAACGGAATTCGGTGCTGCACGATTTCAGGATCGATACCGGGCATGTCTTTGTGAGACCATGCGAAAACCTCGAAGTATTCTTTGAGCAGATCAATCAGCGCAGTACGATCCTCGGGGGACAGAGTTGAACCAATTTGCATCATTCGGGGGTTATCCTCGTCTTTCAAATTTATGGAAATTACTTCTTCTTTTAGAGGCTGAGCACGCCTTTCGTCTTCCCTTTCGATGAGGGAACGCAACTCAGCGGGGATGTTCCCATCGAAGTCTGTTCCTTCATCGTCGGGGTCGACACAGTTTATATAGAAATCAGCAAAGTAGTCAGAAGCAGGATCATTCATTTCATAAAACCCCAGCGGGTTGCCAAGTACAGTAGACTCGAACTCGAAGTAGAAGCTATGACGTGGAGAGCCAAGAGGTACAAACTCCGACTCTGAGCTAGACCTAGACTGGACAGACTCTGTGTCAGACTCAGGTACATTGTCAATGCATGTCAAGCGTGGAGTGAAAAAGCAATTATTTAAACTACCCTTAGCTTCCACGATGAGGGAGGTTGGATCTTCGATGACGTCCGGAGAGTCGGGCCCAAGCATCAGCACTTCGGCCTCTTCTTCTTCGCCAACCAAACCTACTTGAGAGAACAACATCTCCAAGCTCTCTTGATCCACTGCCATCACTCAGTCGGTTTCTTCCTTAGCCCGGGTCAGCTGCTTCTTGAACTCTTCCTCTGCCAGCTTGTCCTTGGCTATTTCCTCCTCATCATCGGACCAGGTGTCCGCAGCGAAGATCTCGAAACCCGGTAGCCAGGTGCCAGTCTTCGGATCCCAGAATGGTTCAGGTTGACCTTCGTAAACGATGCTCCCTCCTTCGCGGATGAAGTAGCTGTCGGGGTTACCATAGAGGGTACGAGGTTTTCCCGTGCCTTTCCCCTTTTTAGCCTTTTTGGCCGGAGGTGCGTACCCAAAGCCAAATCGGCTCTCGGTAGAGGGAAAGACAGGGAACTCAGCGACCCCCTGCTGGTTTATTCCGAGTCCAAAGCCGGGCATGTGGCCCATCTTCCTCATGATGTCAATAGCGGCTGAGCTAACGAGGAAGTCATCGACGATGGCGACGGTAAGGACTGACCCTGCGGTGTCGAACGAGAACCCTCCAAAGTCTGAGTCCTCCTCCCCATGTGTAATCCCTAGAACGAGTTCATCCTCTTTAAGCGGGCGGATCCCAGCGTCCCCGCAAATGGTGAGAGTCCCAGTTGGGAGCCCCAGCATGACTTTCTGGTGCAACGTCGAGGGTACTGCCATGATGTCCGACCTGTGCCGCCACGGCCTGCCTAGTAATAGATTGAAGGTGGCGGGAATGTCGACCACGTGGAACTCTACCTCCATCTTAAAGCCCTCAGCATCGAGCTTGAGCATAACGGTTCCTTCGACAACACGGCGAGTGCTATCGTAAGCTTTGACAGCCAGGTTAGACGGTGCGAGATCCTTCTTTGCGAACCCCAAACGGTAAGCAACCCTCAGCGGGCAGACATTAATGGCGGAGCCATTATCTATAAGCACGGTTGGCACCCAGAGTCCATTGCACTTGACAGTAATGTGCAACGGGCGGTTGTGGTCAGTTCCTTCAACAGGCAGGTCCCGCTCGGTGAACGTAACAGAATGCTTGGCAAGCAATGGCAGGATAAGAGCGACCAATGCTTCGGGGGTGATGTCAGTTGGTACCTTGAGTCGTGTGAGAGCCCCAGACAGTCCGTCGCGATGCTCATTTGATGATGCGATTAAACCCCAAACTGATACAGCCAGCGGGCTGCACAACGGATTCCAGCAAGGATGTTCAGAGCGCCTCTTTGAGTAATCGGATTAGCGGGCTGCACAACGGGAGGATTGGATGAGCTCCCAGCCTGTAAGTTAGAGGGCTGAAAGACTCGGCCGCTCCTTGTAACATTGGCGACATCCCACCAAGAGGTTGCATCGTTGAAATCCCAGAAATCCGCAGGTATGTCATCCATCTTGCGCTTTCCTTTATCGGTTGCTGCCACAGTTGCAGACGGATCTTCCCCCGTAGCCAACCGTGTTCCAGACCTTTCACTACCACTTCTTCCCAAAAGGACGGATCCTGTGCTGCAGCTTCTTCGAACGGTGCTCCCGGGTTGGTGACGAATGGCGTATCCCAGAAACCAGCATCTATCAGAGCGGAGTTGACTGTCCACACCTCATTTCCCATATTGATGTCCACTACCTTGTCTTCATCCCAAAAGTCAGCGGGCAGCGGGTTCGTGTTAAGGTCGACAATCTCGTCCAGTTCCCAAAGGTCATCGGGCACTGCGTCTAAAACCATAATGCGGCAGTCCTCGCTGGAGAGAGGCAAAACGGGGCGCGGGAAGTTCTCATCAATTATGTAGAAGTCGGGGTCGTATTCGACATCGGCTACCGAGGCCACCAGTGAGTCGATCGTTGATGCGCGGAAGCATTCCCCAAGTACACGGGGTTCTTCCTGTCGGAGGTCCTCCTCTGTGTAGAAAGCTTCATAGTCAGGCACGACTTCTTCTAGAACATAGTCGGCCGGGAACTGCCACGCTGGCTCGGGATCCCAGAAATACGGTTCCTCTTCGACGATAGGTTCAGGTGGGTCGAAAAGCAGAGGTAGAGCAACCCCATCCAGAGGATCCATCATGTCTTCCTCTTGTGCTGTCAGCCATGCATTGTTCGCAACATGGTCAAATAGTAAGGCTTCGGGCACGGCTGGAAATCCCTCGCGGGCAAGCTCATCCCATTCATTGATCCTAGGGACGACAAAGTTGTAGTGGTCGGCAATTGCCCAGCCCACTGCCTGCATGTCAAGTTCCGTTTCTGGTGGGTGTGCAACTGTACTAGCGGGTCTTGCGCGCTGTATGGGTGTCCCATCGAGAGCCGTTTCAGCGATGGTAAAGAAAGGGTTTGTTGCAGTGGACCCTGGGAGGAGCTGTGCAGTAAAGGTGGTGTCGCTCTGAAGGTCACGGAACACATCGTTGAGGATGGTCACGTTGTCACGCAGACGTTCTAGGGAAATCCTTGACTTAGACGATTCTTCCTTCTCCAGGTTTATGTTCAATACCTCAAGCTCGAGGGGCACGGGGACGGTTGGTTTCGGCTGATCCGCAGGGGTTATATGGTCGGTAAGGTTAAATATGGTGGGGTTAGGGGAAGTTATGGTGGAGCTGAGGGATATCTGGCCAACTTGGTTATGGTGCTTCGGGAGGGAGTTGGAGATGACGTTGGGTTTAGACGGTGGGTTAGGAAGGGTTCCATTGTCCACCAAGTCCTGTATCGCATGACGGAGGCGATAACAAGAGTCGGTGTAATGGCCGGGCATTTGATGGTACGCACAGAAAGCATTGGGGTTGTGGCTAGGAGGTGGATTTTGAGGGAGTGGAGTTGGAGTGAGGGGCCTGAGATGACCAGACTTGGCCAATTTCTCGAGGACAGCAGAGAGAGGTGCTTCGAAGTTGGCGAAGACACGAGGTTGGTTGCGGTTTCGGGGTTTCTGCGGTGCTTGTACTTGGTTGACATCGGCTGTATGGTTAGAGCTGTGGGTTGTGGCAGTGTTACTAGCAGTAGCAGCGTTGGCATAGTTGCTACTACCGAAGAGAGCAGTGCTGCTTCCGGTGTACACACGGGGCTTGGATTTCGATGTTGAGGAGGCAGGAGCAGCCTCGGTTCTTGGGATGACCCCGTTTTGGAGAGCTTCCTCTATGGCGAGACCGGAGTCGAAGAAGGTCTCCCAATTTGCCCCTTAGACCAGCACAAGGTTCTTAGCAAAGTTCGGTTGCAGGTTGCGAGAGATAATGCGAATCTGATCCTTTTCGCTGGGATGATCCATCATTTTGGCTGCATTCGCCCTCCATCGCTGGATGAAGTCTGCAAAGGGCTCCTTCGCGCCCATTTTGGTTGATTCCAACTCTCGCGTGGTCATCTTAAGTTGGACGTTGTAGCTATATTGGGAGTTGAAAGCAGCCCCAATGTCGACCCAGATCTTCCTTTTGGAAAGGTCCAGTGATAGAAACCATTGGAATGCGGGACCAGTGAGAGTTTGAGGAAAGAGTTGAGTCATGGTTTCCTCCTCAATTCCGTGTAGTTTCATTGCACTGTGATATGCCAACAAGTGGGTCTTAGGATCCCCAGAACCGTCAAACTTTACAAAGTCGGGCATTTTGAATCTCTCGGGCAGTCTAGCATTAGGAAAAGGACAAAGACGATCCATGTCTAAACCACCAACGCCTATCTTCTCAGCCTTGGAAACTGTTTCTTCGAGTTTGGCCATCTTGGCGATCAGTACGGCCATTTCTGGATTCGGAGCAGGATTTTCTCCTTGGAGGTTCTCTTCAATCACAAGTTCGCGCTCTCCACCACCTCATCCAGCTGCAGCTGCCGGAGGGAGGCGTTCTTCAATTAAGGCACGGAGATTGGCCGTAGAGGCATCAGCCTGATCGGCCCTTTGTTGCATGATGACCAAGTTGCGTTGAATGTCGGCGAGAGTCTGGGCAAGATTCGGAATTTCAGCCATGTCGAGAGGTTCGGTTTTGACTTGGATGAGCTTTTGAGTTGTGGGGAACGGAGTGAAAGGTGTCGGTGGCGAGGCCTCTCCCAACAGAAAACAACCCGGAGCTTCCGTCGTGGCAGACCCAGAAACAGACCCACCCAAATTCTCTTACAAACAAACCTGGCGGACGTTCCCAAGTAGGTTTGGCTCTTGATTATGAATCTGTACGGTGCGATGGCTAGACAGTAAAGTAGAAGGGCTCAGTGACAGCCTGCAGCAATTTTATTTGAAAGGAGAGAAAGAAAATGCTCAACGTCGTCGGTGCCCTCCTAAACTCTAGGACTAGCAGACAAAACCGTTTTATGACTGCCGGACGCTGCCCAGGTCCTCGGATTTCTTTTCGACGGTGTACCTTGAAGGGATCGACTAACACTAAGAGATGTTGAAAGAGCCTAAGTCTTTGACTATCCCGTTCTCGAAGTTTCAATGTTGGAATGGAACAACTCGGTGTTGATGACATGATACTGTAACCAAGAGGGCGTAAGCAGCACTGTGCCGGAGCCTCGAATGGTGTAAGTGTTTAGCACTTTTAACCTGGGCGGTATGAGTATCATGGCATGACTCCCGTTGTTCCTAATTTTCTGCTTGAAACCTCGATTGGGTTTTAGACAAGGACTTAGAAAGTCTCGATTTCCCAAAGTCTTGTTGACCCAAGGAATTGGAAAGTTGGTAACATGCACCATTACGACGCACGACTCGTCATCGGTCCAGGCAGCGCCTTAGCATGCTCCTACGCAAAACGGTATGGATGCATGTACAGGCATGCGATATGGAAAGCAGTAACACATAGACAGTTTATGGGTTTAGATGCAAGTAATCCTACCATGTGGGTTCCTGTCTTAGTTTTGAAAGGTTCTAGTGCTTTGTACGCGTGACGAGGCTGGTTTTGGCTAAAGGGGGTTCCTCAGACTAGAGATGTTTTATACCTCCCATCGCCCTGCGTGCAGCAAAGCAATGGTCAAACAGTAATACGTCTCATCATCGTCCAAGGTTGTTGGGCATTCGAGGACCCCGGGCTTCAGTAAACTGTGCCGGTTACCCAAAACGCCTCAACGGAGCTGATAGAACACCGATGCAAATGAACGCGTGTCGAAAGAATGATCGAGAGAGAGAGAAATGCGAATGCTTTTTGAAAACGCCTTTTGAAGCTTGGCTCACTTCATTAATCGACACTTGGAGAAAACTACATAAGTGAACAATAGTAAAAGCCCCAGTTCGGAGTGGTCGGATGTAGAATCCTGTTACGTTACCATTCCGTTTTTCAGCAACGCGGAGCGTACTGTTTTGACAGACTTTTGAAAACTGTTCATTTATGTATTAATTTCCAAATTTTGATTAATGTAATCTTCCCCAGCAGAGTCGCCACTGTGGGCACACGCCCCGAAAAACTGCCAGCGTTTTAAGCATGAAAATTCTGGGTGCGCCCTATCTCGCGGAAAGCGCGGCGAAGTGCTTCGCGGATCAGAGAGTCGCCACTCGGGTTTTGGTGGAGAGTACCCAAGAAACCGTGCTTTTGAAAACATTTTGAATGTATTTGCTCGAGTTTGAAAAAAAAGGCTTGTAGACTGGTCCGTCGTCACCTTTGAAATCCGAGATTCGGGAGCCAGGTTACGAGAGGGGAAGGGTTTTATGGCACCCCCTCTCGCCCAATCCGGAGATCGGTCTCTACTCAGGCATTTTATAAAACATTTGCATTTCTCTCTTTATTTGATCATTTTCTTAGCCAGTTAGGGCGGGGGAACAGTTAATGGGGATTAAAACCGTAACACGTTTGCATTTATGTACAAGAACATGACGAAATGTTTATGTATGTTTGATGTTTGATCTAAGCAAGTATAATAGATTGAGAACAGGCTACTGTGAACGTTTTGAACAGACTAGAGCACACTAACTGTGCAGTGATGCACGCAAAGGCAAGCCTGCATGCACTGGCTACGCCACTGCATGCAGCCCTGACCTGCGTGCGCCACACCACAACTGGCGTGCACCGGTAAGCTCAAGCCCACAGCTTCTGTTATCAACCCTCTGGGCTCTGGAAGGGACCAGTGCACACCCAGGACAAACCACACAGTTGATAAAGATTACTAAGCTGTTACAGAGGGATTAAAGGGCTAAGAAGCCACCAAATGAACAAAAAACCCCTTAAACAGTGAGGGGAGGATGATCAAAGGCCTGGATGGAAGATCCATGCAAGGGCCAAGCCACTGGAAGCTAGGCTACTACCGTACGCCAGTTATGCCTTTGCTCCAGTGCTTTGGCTTTGCACCATCTGGGCTCTGGAACATGACCAGAAAGCTCCCAGAGGCCAAGCTACAACAAGATACAGATGGAAGAGAAAGCAGTTCTAAAAGACAGTAAGCAAAGGTTGATTTTAGCATGCATCAGGGTGATTAGAACACAAATAAAGTAATAAAACAATGATCCATGGTCCCCACACCAGTTTTGCACGTACTGCCATGACTGGCGTACGGCTCATACTACTAGCGTGCGGGCCAGGACTGGTATAGATTACCAGCCTTGACCCTGCTAGCCCCCCTCAGGGGTCAGAACAGAAGACAGGAGCGAAAGGTATTATACCTTTGCTTGTGAGTTTTGTGGATGATTTGAGCTTGAGGTTTGAGGGTTTGAGAGGTGAGTATGGAGTGTTATGGACTGGGTATCACTCTCTTAGCCTTGACTTTCAATAGATGAAAGAGAAAACAAGGGAAAAGAGAAGGAAAAGAGGAAGACCAAAGCTTGGGCTACCTTAATGATGCTAACCCCTTGCAAATAAATGCAAGGGGGGTATTTATGGAGGAGAGAGACTGAAATCAGTTGGGCTTAAGGGCTTGTTTGGTGGCTTAAGGGAGGAGTAAGCCTCTCATGCATTAAATGCATGGGACTTGGCTTGAAAGGTGGTGTGGTGGTAGAGGGAACAGGAGGACGATCCTCAGCCACCAGAGGACAACTGGCAGACGCCAGATGGCGCCAAAACTCCCGTGTGCTCTGCTGGCATAAAGTTGATTTGACTGGCTATGACTGGCGTACGCACCTTGTAAGTGGCGTGCGCCAGTAACTGGGGATGACTGACACGTGGCGGTGGTTCCAGCGCACGCTAGTCATCCACCAGCGTACTTCAGTAGGGTTTTGCTGAGGCCATTTGGTTTTGGCTTGAAGGTTTCGACAAGGAGCTCAGAAAGGTTCGGATGAGGTTCGGGACGCCCAAAGCTCAAACCCTTTAACAAACTCGGTATGTTCTCGACCTTAATCATCATTGGGGAATCAAAGACCGTAAGTAAACTAATCTGGACAGTCCAGAATAGGGTGTCTACACTGCCCTCTATGCAAGAAAGAGGATGATAGCCTCCCTACCTTTTCTTCGACAGCCCCCAAGTCTAGATGCACATGAAAACATGTTTTTGCTCACTTTGCAGTATATCAAAACCTCACCACTCTTGGGGTAACGAAGTGAATTGGCTTGTGGAGAATCCTTTTATAATAATGTTTGAAAGCTTAGCTTGGGTAGCCATGGTGTACTACTGTACTATATCAAGTAGGTGGAATTGCAGAGTATAACAGCCAATGAAGCAAACTACAATATCATCTATTTATCTTCCTAGTACTGAAAACATCACCGCGAGTGGACCAACTAAAAGTTTTGCATTGATGTGATGAATCAAACATACTAACCGTGCTAAGGTTACGCATCTTTCCAGAACCATCCTCCTTTAAGATAGCAACCTTGTTGAAATGAAAGACAAAAAGGAAAAACTCAGAATTAGATATGTGTAGAGAGCTTCACAGAAATCAGTAAGTTTTAGAAAGGTCAAAACAAATAATTGCAACAGTATCCAACAGTGTGGCGAAAACCAACAAGTCGCCTGCATATTGGAAATTCCTAGCTAAGCACTTCCTTGATTGTTAGATAAGCGAAATTATATAGGGGGGGGAGGGGGGGGAAGTGGAGAAGGGTTAATCTTACCTTGTTCATCCAGGCCAGGTTTGAGCCTCATAGCTCTCACATTCCACGCGCCTTTGCGCAATCCCATTAACACCTCTGTTTGATAGGTCTTAACCATGCCTCCATCAGCAAGATCCTTGGCCTCAAAGGTTATGTAGAAGGTCATAAAGCAAGAAATCCGACCCGTTACAAACAAAACCTTGACAAACTCAAGACCAAGTTGTTCCTGCACGTTGCCAAAAGATGTCATGTCATCATGAGGTCGAAAACAATTATTCACCGGAAACAAGAAAATACTGATTGAACATGGAGGGGAGGGGCACCTAGAGAGAGTCATGGAAAGAAGCCTAATTATAATCATCATCGTCGTCATGGTCATCAATGTATAGTGAAGAAAGTATTACGGGGGAAGATTAGGAGACAGACACAGACCTTAAAGGTAGAGCTGCATTTGTCGATAGCGAGTTGAGCACACATGTCGTAGTCCTGATACCTACGCTCTTTGCTCATGTCCATTGGGAGAACTCCACCACATACGCCCCTTCCACGTGAGATCGTAACCTCATACCCCTAATATCAATACTACGAGTATTAATCAAACAGCAATCTGTTAAAACTGTGGCTCATATGTTAAGTATGAAGAGATACTAAGGACTTCTAGAGAGAAGGCCCGGTACGGTTCGTACAAGGGTATTTTTGAGATACAGACCAAATATCAGGTTAGGGTTAAAATAGAGTCAGTATAAATACTCTATGTTGTAAACCCTATTTCGTACTGTGATAATAAAAGAACAACAGCCGCTCTCACTCCTGTGGACGTACCCAATTTCGGAGAACCACGTATATTGCTGTGTCGATTTCTTCATTGTTTTATACTCATAAATTGTGTGTGTGTGTGTGACGATCCTAACATAATCAAACAAACACAAGATTCAAACAACACAAACACACACGCAGAAGCAAAAACGATATAATATGAATCGAATAAGATTCAAGTCATTCATGAATCAAAGAAGTCTAATAACTTACCTCGGTCTTACGACTTTGTTCTAAGTAGGCCATGTATTTCTCCCTGTCCCGATGATCATACTGACGTTTGGCGTTGGATATCCCAACGTCGCTCTTCCTGATCAGAGCTTCCATTTTTCCCGCGCAACCGCCTCACAATCGATCAATCCAAAACTTGTTCTGGCTGCCAATAGCCCGCTATTTATGAGTATACATATATTGTAAATTGCGTTTACACCCTTGTAATCTGAAATATACTTATGAAGATCCCTTACACTTTGGAACAGCACCCGAACAAATTAAAACCGGAACCGGACCAAATTGGTGGTGTGGTTTGGTTTAGTGTGGTTTCTAGAGGTAATCGGGTTTGTTGGGTTTGAGTTTTGGCCAAACCGAAAAAAATTGGTTCTTGTCCGGTTTGTCACCTTTCAAACCGGTATAAACCGGACCGGATATACATACAAAATATATATCTATGGGGAGGGATCTAAAGACAATAGATTTGCCAATACTTTTGACACTAAATCCCGACCTTTGATTTGGATGGCTCAGTTTAGAAGTTATAAAGACACACACTCTCTCTCTCTCTCTCTCTCTCTCTCTACCGTTCTCTCTCTCCGATCTCTACGCTATTCTCAGTCAAGCTCTCTTCCCCCCTTCTCCCTCACCGTGTTCTCTCTCTCTCTTCCACTCGTGAAAACACATATGCCATGGTAACAAATTTGGGGCTTTTCGGGTCTGTGGAGTTGGGTTGCTTAATATGTAGCATAGAATTTTGTTCAACAATCCAATGATTCGTTATCATGATCTACGTACTTGCACGTATATGTAGAGCTGTATTTGTCGATAGCGAGTTGAGCACACATGTCGTAGTCCTGATACCTACGCTCTTTGCTCATGTCCATTGGGAGAACTCCACCACATACGCCCCTTCCACATGAGATCGTAACCTCGTACCCCTAATATCAATACTACGAGTATTAATCAAACAGCAATCTGTTAAAACTGTGGCTCATATGTTAAGTATGAATAGATACTAAGGACTTCTAGAGAGAAGGCCCGGTACGGTTCGTACAAGGGTATTTTTGAGATACAGACCAAATATCAGGTTAGGGTTAAAATAGAGTCAGTATAAATACTCTATGTTGTAAACCCTATTTCGTACTGTGATAATAAAAGAACAACAGCCGCTCTCACTCCTGTGGACGTACCCAATTTTGGAAAACCACTTATATTGCTGTGTCGATTTCTTCACTGTTTTATACTCGTAAATTGTGTGTGTGTGTGACGATCCTAACACAATCAAACAAACACAAGATTCAAACAACACAAACACACACGCAGAAGCAAAAACGATATAATATGAATCGAATAAGATTCAAGTCATTCATGAATCAAAGAAGTCTAATAACTTACCTCGGTCTTACGACTTTGTTCTAAGTAGGCCATGTATTTCTCCTTGTCCCGATGATCATACTGACGTTTGGCGTTGGATATCCCAACGTCGCTCTTCCTGATCAGAGCTTCCATTTTTCCCGCGCAACCGCCTCACAATCGATCAATCCAAAACTTGTTCTGGCTGCCAATAGCCCGCTATTTATGAGTATACATATATTGTAAATTGCGTTTACACCCTTGTAATCTGAAATATACTTATGAAGATCCCTTACACTTTGGAACAGCACCCGAACAAATTAAAACCGGAACCGGACCAAATTGGTGGTGTGGTTTGGTTTAGTGTGGTTTCTAGAGGTAATCGGGTTTGTTGGGTTTGAGTTTTGGCCAAACCGAAAAAAATTGGTTCTTGTCCGGTTTGTCACCTTTCAAACCGGTATAAACCGGACCGGATATACATACAAAATATATATCTATGGGGAGGGATCTAAAGACAATAGATTTTCCAATACTTTTGACACTAAATCCCGACCTTTGATTTGGATGGCTCAGTTTAGAAGTTACAAAGACACACACACACACACACTCTCTCTCTCTCTACCGTTCTCTCTCTCCGATCTCTACGCTATTCTCAGTCAAGCTCTCTTCCCCCTTTCTCCCTCACCGTGTTCTCTCTCTCTCTTCCACTCGTGAAAACACATATGCCATGGTAACAAATTTGGGGCTTTTCGGGTCTGTGGAGTTGGGTTGCTGAATATGTAGCATATAATTTTGTTCAACAATCCAATGATTCGTTATCATCATCTACGTACTTGCACGTATATGTTCGCATTCTTAATTGGCTGTTATTTTCTCCTTATGCTGCTAAATTGTTTTGCAATTATGGGAGCCACCTTGGGATTTGATTGATGTTTTGCAAGATTAAGCCCCCTAATGCTTATTTTATTTAAAAAAATAGTGGGAGGTCCATTATAGTATGTTTGTAACCCACGAAGTCCACTTCTAAATTTCAAAACCCCTCTGGTCCACTAATATAGTTATATAACCTAATAACTCCAATTTACTTAAAAATAGATATTTTTCAAGACCAAAAAACCCTCCTATATAACATATAGAGAGAAACCCTAGATCACAAAACTGATCTGAGCCTCCCCTCTCCCCCTCTCTTTCCTCCCCTCCCCTGGTGAACCGTCCGTCGCAAGCACCGCCGTTCTTCTCCCGATGGCGACACAGAAGAGCCCTCGAAACGCCGCAAGCACTGGCACCATCGTCACCACCACAGGAGCTGAAGGCACAAAATCCAGATTCCCATTCCACCAATTCATCACTCGCAATAACAAAAGGATTTCCATTTTCATGCCCTTTGAGGCTTTAAGTCGATTGTTGCAAAGCCATTTTTGAATTCTTTTTTGGTTTATTATCAATTTTAGAGTGGATCGGCGCCGGTGTACCTCAACGTATCTCACCTCCATTAATGGCTATGCTTACTGGCTTGGCCTCGGTGCCTACCACTCTAGTGTCCAAGGTCAGAACTCCATCTTTACTTCTTCAATTTTTTATTTTTTTGAATTTTTGCTTTTTGATCGTGTGAAAACAGTATCAAATCAGATCTATTGACGAAGATCCGGTCTTTTAATTTATTTGTTTTACTGGAGAGAAATCTGGAGTAGTAAAAATAAAATATTATAAGAAAGTTGATCCTGTCTTTTATTTGTCCCGTGTCCGGTTATCATCAGATTTGGAGGTTTTTGAATAAATACATAAGGTTATATGTGTGTTTTTCCTAGGGTTAGAAATCTGAAGTTTTTTGAATAAATATATAAGGTTATATTTGTGCTTTGGTCCACGCAACGGTCTCTCCGACTTACTTCTGATATATTTAGAGTTTTTTGAATAAATATATAAAGTTATATGTGTGTTTTTTCTAGGGCTAGACATATAAGGTTATATGTGTGTTTTTCGTGTCACCCAAAAAAAATATTTTTGTGCGTTTTTGTTGTTATTTAATGTCATTTTCTTAAAACATTCTCAGTTAGAGAGAGATATAATAATATATAATGTTATATATAACATTCTAGATTAGAAATATTCTATGTTATTTAATAAAGAGAACATATAACGTTATATATACCTTTTGTACCGTGTAACGTTATATGTGAGCTTTTGTCATATATAATGGTATATGCTCTATTGTCGATCATTTATTGAATTAGTCCACGTAGCGACCTCTCCAACTTATACATGAAAATATGTGATTTGAAGCTCGGTTAGCGATGTGGTTTGGTAATAGATGATCTTCTCTACTGAGACATACATGTTATATGTGACAATTTGCCCTTGGTACTTAATTTTGTCTTGTAAAACTCCAAAACAAAGGAACTAATAATGTTCTATGTTCTCTTATTGAATTGGTCCGCGCAGCGGCCTCTCAAAAACACATGGATATATCCATATATGATTATATATGGTTATATGAAAATATTTGTGACCATATATACATATATATGGTTATAATGTTATATATATATGCTTGTATTGAAATAAAAAAAAATATTTCAATTTGCATAGAAAACATATAACGTTGTATATGAGATTTTGTCCTGTAAAACTCAAAAAAAAAAAAGAGGAACTAATAACGTTATATGTTCTCTTATTAAATAGGTCCGCGCAGCGGCCTCTCAAAAGCACATATGGATATATCCATATATTATCAGAAGCAAGTCAAAGAGGCTGCTGCGCGGACCAATTCAATAAGTGATGGACAACGGAGCATATAACGTTATATGTGAACTTTTGTTATGTGTAATATGTATTTTTCCTAGGGTTAGACATATAATATTATATCTCGTTTTTGAGATATATTAATGTTGTTTATGTTGTTTTGAATATGTATATATAATAAAAAATGAAGCAAAATTGTGTAAAATGGAATGTAAATTTCCATGATAGAGTAAAAAACAACTAAACAAATTAAGGACTAATTTTTCCGAACAATGAAAAGATATATCCCGAACTCTAACGAAGAAATGAATGAGAAGTCCTAATTTATCTAGATCTAATTTAACTGTTCCGATGCAAAGTATTTTGTATGTAGTAGTTTCTCAAGTTTAAAATCTTCAATTTGAAGTTGCAATAGCAAAAAGACCAATAAAAAACCCTTGGAGAGAGAGAGAGAGAGAGAGAGAGAGAGAGAGAGAGAGAGAGTACGTGGATAATGTGTAAGCAAACCCCTTGGAAAGTCAAAGATGGGTATCTGTGTAATAGAATTAATTTGGCAAACTTGTTTTACAGTGCTTGAAAGCATAACCAAAGAAAGAAAAAAACTTGCAGAGCTGTTGAGGCACGTAACCCCACATGCCTCTGAATGGGGCCGCCCCTGGCAGTGGGTACAGATGAGATGCAATCAACAACATATATGAGCATCTCATGAAGCAATTGAACATTTGCAACCTACTCATAGGTACATGATCAAATGAATGAACATTGTAGGCTTTGTAGCTAAAGATATATGGTCAATCAAAGTGACTAAAAATCGTGCGTTTTCGTGCAGGCATGGGAATTATCTACCTTGGCTCACAAAATCAACAACATATATGAGCATCTCATGAAGCAATTGAACATTTGCAACCTACTCATAGGTACATGATCAAATGAATGAACATTGTAGGCTTTGTAGCTAAAGATATATGGTCAATCAAAGTGACTAAAAATCGTGCGTTTTCGTGCAGATGAGAAGAGGAATAACGAATCTTACGAGGCACTGCTGCATATCTTTGAAATGATCCATATTGATAACATGAAAGTTCTCGAGGCCCTGATTTATGCCAGGGATGATCAGCCACCACTCTTTGATGGCTCTTCTAAGAGAAGGGTTTGAACATTGAACATGAACTCTTTAATTATATACAATGTTAAGAAAGAATAAAATGTTGTTAAGTCGACCATTATTCAGGAAAAAAAATTCCCAACATTTTTTTACAGATTTTAATTGCTTCGTGTACTATTAAACGCACTCTACGAGTATTAATCAAACAGCAAACAAACAAACAAACACAAGATTCAAACAACACAAACACACACACACGCAGAAGCAAAAACGAAGCAAAAATAATCGAAATCGTAACCTCTACGAGTATTAATCAAACAGCAAACAAACAAACAAACACAAGATTCAAACACACACACACACAGAAGCAAAAACGATATAAAAAAGAATCGAATACGATTCAACTCATACATGAATCAAAGAAATCTAATAACTTACCTCGGTCTTACGACTTTGTTCTAAGTAGGCCAGGTATCTCTCCCTGTCCTGATGATTATACTCACGTCTGGTGTTGGATATCCCAACGTCGCTCTTCCTGATCAGAGCTTCCATTTTTCCCGAGCAACCGCCTCACAATCGATCAATCCAAAACTTGTTCTGGTTGCCAATAGCCCCTCTATTTATAGGTACGTATATTGTAAATTGCGTTTACACCCTTGTAATCTGAAATATACTTATGAAGATCCCTTAAACTTTGGAATTGGAACAGAACCCGAACAAATTAGAACCGGAACCGGACGAAATTGGTGGTGTGGTTTGGTTTAGCGTGGCTTCCAGAGGTAATCCGGTTTGTTGGGTTTGAGTTTTGGCCAAACCCAAAAATAAGTAGATTTCTTTTTGTACCAGTTTCCAGGTAGAGTACCTCGAAGAAAAAAACAATTGCTTTTTCATTTCCTATTGGGAAAATTTCAAAATACCCCCCAACCTTTACACCAAAATTCAATTAGACTCCCAACCTTTTAAGAACTTCAATTTTACTCTCAACGTTATCTTCCGTTAATCAAAACGCCCCCTTCCGTCCGAATGACTAACGGATTTCGTTAAAAGCTCCGTTAAATAGTGTCCCGATCGAATTTCGATGATCCGAGCCGCTCAATATGTTCAAAACGTGATTTTAAGGGTACTCGTGAGAAATCGGCAAAAACAATGACCGGGAAGGGCTTCATCTGGACAGTTTTTTATTGAATATAGTTCAATAAAAAACTGTCCATATGAAGCCCTTCCCGATCTTTTTTTTTTGTTGATTTCTCGCGGGTAACCTTAAAATCACGTTTTGAACACATTGAGCGGATCGGATCATCGAAATTCGATTGGGAAAGAGGAGGTGCGGATTGATCCGGATTTTGTTCAAGTCCAGACGTCCGGATTTTGCTTCGATCTGCACCTCCCCTTTTCCGATCTAATTTCGATGATCTAAGCCGCTCAATGTGATTAGAACGTGATTTTAAGGGTACCCGCGAGAAATCAACAACAAAAAATGATTGGGAAGGGCTTCATCTGAACAGTTTTTTATTGAACTATATTCAATAAAAAACTGTTCAGATGAAGCCCTATCCGGTCATTTTTTTTCCTGATTTCTTGTGGGTACCCTTAAAATCATGTTTTGAACACATTGAATGGCTCGGATCATCAAAATTCGATCGGGACGATATTTAACGGAGTCTTTAACGAAATCTGTTAGTCATTCGGACGGAAGGGGGCATTTTGATTAACGGAAGATAACGTTGGGAGTAAAATTGAAGTTTTTAAAAGGTTGAGAGTCTAATTAAATTCTGGTGTAAAGGTTGGGGGTATTTTGAATTTTTCTCTTTCGTATTTTATTTTGTTTTATGCCCTCTAATTCCAAACCAAAAAGATATCATTGTTTAATGTATGCATAATAATGTATGCTTGTCCCAAATAATTGAATTCTTATACTACACAACGTACACGTTAGTCAATTTAATTGCACAGCTTTCACGTGAGATGAGATTGAGCTACTCATGTTTCAGCTTTAGAACTAAGGAGGATCAATGGCAAAAATGAGTTCAAATTGGAAGGGGTGATAAATGGTGATGGCTCAATTTCATTCACTCTGCGCATCGCTCAGTCATTTTGTAAGTAAAATTCTTCTGGGCTAAAGTCCTTTGCTATTCTCTTAAGAATGGTCTAAAAGCTTTTTTGTGTTTCTAGGTTGTGCTTGGAATATTCATTTTGTGTTTTACCTTGCCCGTGATACTGCACAGTAAATAGCAGGTGAGATGGTTGACCAACTTGATTTGTCAAATGAAGATTTGACTTTCATAGCTGAGTTGGTCGACAGCTTGATTATAAAAATTGTCCCGAACTGGAAGCCCTCGTTTGGAAACTCTACGAGTAAAGGAAGCCCCAAAACCGTGATTAATTCTTTACAAGCGTGATTGATATGTACGTCAATAAGATCTCGATTTTTACTTAAAGCCGTGATAGAATACTTTTTCATCATGGTTTCTAATTAAATCCCCTCTGGCTCTGTTCTTTGCAAGTTGCAACTAGAATTGCTTTTTTCTTCATCAAATTTTCTTGAATTCACACTTTTGAAAACTAATAAAGAATAAACCTGGATAACTTTTTCCCCTCAACAATATAAAAGACACACAGTACGGCAATCAAAAGCCAAAACTCATTCATCAACAAAGTACTACTATTCAGAAAAGAGAGTCTACACAGTGTCAACATAGAACACAAGGAATTACACAAGTTCAATTAAAAAAATTGTCAAATTGCTTCTTACAAATCTCAATCGTAACCAAGATTCCAATAAACAGTAGTAAGATATCTTCAATTTTGTCATCTCTTCATACCCAACTGAATGATCACATTCTTCTTTATCGTACATTAGATGTACGACTCTTGAACTTCACGAAATGTACCTGCAATTTTATTATGGCAAAAGCTAAATAGCGCACCATAGCACCCGTTTAGTATAGGTTCATTGTAGCCTTTATGTGTAGGTGTCAGTGCACATGTCTTATTTAACTGACGTACTTTACTTTATCAAATTGAATTACAATACTGCCCTTTAGTTTTTCTCCCACTCTCACTTGCACATTTTTTAAAAAGTCTACTGGTACAGCAATCTGTACACAGATTATGCACAGATTTTTTTGTGGGGCTCACTACGGGTCCCACACAAGTGATCCAAACCGTTCATTATTTTTCAAACATTTTTTCAAGTGCCCCCGCGAAAAATCAGTTCAATCCGACACCTATAAATACTTGATCTAATCGCCTAACTTTTCATTCTCTAAAAAGCGCAAAAAACCGACAAGGCGAGAAAAGTGACCAGGCATAAAAAAGCGTGCTTCTTTCAAATTGGTCAAACAAGTGCATTTTTTTTAAGAAAAGCGCACATAACATAATTATTTTCAGAAATATTTATTTTTTTCATAGGTGCGCCTCTCTTCAAAAAGGTGCGTGCCTCGTCTTATGCCTCTCGCCTCAGGCCAGGCAGAACTTTGCACCTCGGTGCGTCTTTCGCCCTTGACAACTATGCTCTAGGCGTCAGTCTCTGCGTTCAGCATTGTTATAAAAAACTAACCAAAGAATGGAACCATGCATCTTGTCGTAGGCACACTTGCTCAGTGGTGTTCTTTGGAGTTCTTACTCTAGGCGTCAGTCTCCTTGCATTCAGAGGTGTTCTAAATAACTAATCAAAGACGGTCGTTTCTGAAACTTAAAGGAACTTAAAAGTGCCTTCTAATTGCTCATGGATAATTGGGACCATTCATGCTTCTCCTATCAGCCCCCTATGCCAGAAAGAGGATGATAGCCTCCCTGACCTTTATTTCAACAGCCCCCAAGTCTAGATGCACATGAAAACAAGTTTTTGCTCACTTTGCAGCATATCAAAACCTCACCACTCTTGGGGTAACGAAGTGGAAAAACAGAATCCTTTTATAATATTGTTTGAAAGCTTAGCTTGGGCAGCCACGGTGTACAATATCAAGTAGGCGGAATCGCAGAGTATAACAGCCAATGAAGCAAACTACGACGTCATCCGTGTATCTTCCTAGTACTGAAAACATCACCACAAGTGGACCAACTAAAGTTGTGTGTCCATGTGATGAATCAAACATACTAACCGTGCTAACGTTTCAAGTCTTTCCAGAACCATCCTCCTTTAAGATAGCAACCTTGTTGAAATGAAAGACAAAAAGGAAAAAGGAAAAAACTCAGAATTAGATATGTGTAGAGAGCTTCACAGAAATCAGTAAGTTTTAGAAAGGTCAAAACAAATAATTGCAACAGTATCCAACATTGTGGCGAAAACCAACAAGTCGCCTGCATATTGGAAATTCCTAGCTAAGCACTTCCTTGATAGTTAGATGAGCGAAATTATAAGGGGGGGAAAAAGTGGAGAAGGATTAATCTTACCTTGTTCATCCAGGCCAGGTTTGAGCCTCATAGCTCTCACATTCCACACGCCTTCGCGCAATCCCATTAACACCTTTGTTTGATAGGTCTTAACCATGCCTCCATCCGCAAGATCCTTGGCCTCAAAGGTTATGGAGAAGGTCATAAAGCAGAAATCCGACCCGTTACAAACAAAACCTTGACAAACTCAAGACCAAGTTGTTCCTGCACGTTGCCAATAGATGTCATGTCATCATGAGGTCGAAAACAATTATTCACCTGAAACAAGAAAATACTGATTGAACATGGAGGGGAGGGGCACCTAGAGAGAGTCATGGAAAGAAGCCTAATTATAATCATCATCGTTGTCATGATCATCAATGTATAGTAAAGAAAGTATTACGGGGGAAGATTAGGAGACAGACACAGACCTTAAAGATAGAGCTGTATTTGTCGATAGCAAGTCTAGCACACATGTCGTAGTCCTGATACCTATGCTCTTTGCTCATGTCCATTGGGAGAACTCCACCATATACGCCCCCTCTAGGCGAGATCGTAACCTCATACCCCTAATATCAATACTACGAGTATTAATCAAACAGCAATCTGTTAGAACTGTGGCTCATATGTTAAGTATGAAGAGAAACTAAGGAGTTCTAGAGAGAAGGCCCGGCACGGTTCGTACAAGGGTATTTTTGGGATACAGACCAAATATTAGGTTAGAGTTAGAATAGAGTCAGTATAAATACTCTATGTTGTAAACCCTATTTCGTACTGTGATAATAAAAGAACAGCAGCCGCTCTCGCTCCCGTGGACGTATCCAATTTTGGAGAACCACATATATTGCTGTGTCGATTTCTTTACTGTTTTATACTCGTAAATCAAGTGTGTGTGACTATCCTAACACAATCAAACAAACACAAACACACACACACACACAGAAGCAAAAACGATATAAAAAAGAATCGAATACGATTCAACTCATTCATGAATCAAAGAAGTCTAATAACTTACCTCGGTCTTACGACTTTGTTCTAAGTAGGCCAGGTATCTCTCCCTGTCCCGATTATCAAACTGACGTTTGGTGTTGGATATCCCAACGTCGCTCTTCCTGATCAGAGCTTCCATTTTTCCCGAGCAACCGCCTCACAATCGATCAATCCAAAAATTGTTCTGGTTGCCAATAGCCCCTCTATTTATAGGTACGTATATTGTAAATTGCGTTTACACCCTTGTAATCTGAAATATACTTATGAAGATCCCTTAAACTTTGGAATTGGAACAGCACCCGAACAAATTAAAACCGGAACCGGACCAAATTGGTGGTGTGGTTTGGTTTAGTGTGGCTTCTAGAGGTAATCCGGTTTGTTGGGTTTGAGTTTTGGCCAAACCCAAAAATAAGTAGATTTCTTTTTGTACCAGTTTCCAAGTAGATTACCTCGAAGAAAAAAACAATTGCGTTTTCATTTCCTATTTTATTTTGTTTTATGCCCTCTAATTCCAAACCAAAAAGATATCATCATTGTTTAATGTATGCATAATAATGTATGCTTGTCCCAAATAATTGAATTCTTATACTACACAACGTACACGTTAGTCAATTTAATTGCACAGCTTTCACGTGAGATGAGATTGTGCTACTCATGTTTCAGCTTTAGAACTAAGGAGGATCAATGGCAAAAAGGAGTTCAAATTGGAAGGGGTGATAAATGGTGATGGCTCAATTTCATTCACTCTGCGCATCGCTCAGTCATTTTGTAAGTAAAATTCTTCTGAGCTAAAGTCCTTTGCTATTCTCTTAAGAATGGTCTAAAAGCTTTTTTGTGTTTCTAGGTCGTGCTCGAAATATTCATTTTGTGTTTTACCTTGCCCGTGATACTGCACAGTAAATAGCAGGTGAGATGGTTGACCAACTTGATTTGTCAAATGAAGATTTGACTTTCATAGCTGAGTTGGTCGACAGCTTGATTATAAAAATTGTCCCGAACTGGAAGCCCTCGTTTGGAAACTCTACGAGTAAAGGAAGCCCCAAAACCGTGATTAATTCTTTACCAGCGTGATTGATATGTACGTCAATAAGATCTCGATTTTTACTTAAAGCCGTGATAGAATACTTTTTCATCATGGTTTCTAATTAAATCCCCTCTGGCTCTGTTCTTTGCAAGTTGCAACTAGAATTGCTTTTTTCTTCATCAAATTTTCTTGAATTCACACTTTTGAAAACTAATAAAGAATAAACCTGGATAACTTTTTCCCCTCAACAATATAAAAGACACACAGTACGGCAATCAAAAGCCAAAACTCATTCATCAACAAAGTACTACTATTCAGAAAAGAGAGTCTACACAGTGTCAACATAGAACACAAGGAATTACACAAGTTCAATTAAAAAAATTGTCAAATTGCTTCTTACAAATCTCAATCGTAACCAAGATTCCAATAAATAGTACAGTAATAAGATATCTTCAATTTTGTCATCTCTTCATACCCAACTGAATGATCACATTCTTCTTTATCGTACATTAGATGTACGATTCTTGAACTTCACGAAATGTACCTGCAATTTTATTATGGCAAAAGCTAAATAGCGCACCATAGCACCCGTTTAGTATAGGTTCATTGTAGCCTTTATGTGTAGGTGTCAGTGCACATGTCTTATTTAACTGACGTACTTTACTTTATCAAATTGAATTACAATACTGCCCTTTAGTTTTTCTCCCACTCTCACTTGCACATTTTTTAAAAAGTCTACTGGTACAGCAATCTGTACACAGATTATGCACAGATTTTTTTGTGGGGCTCACTACGGGTCCCACACAAGTGATCCAAACCGTTCATTATTTTTCAAACATTTTTTCAAGTGCCCCCGCGAAAAATCAGTTCAATCCGACACCTATAAATACTTGATCTAATCGCCTAACTTTTCATTCTCTAAAAAGCGCAAAAAACCGACAAGGCGAGAAAAGTGACCAGGCATAAAAAAGCGTGCTTCTTTCAAATTGGTCAAACAAGTGCATTTTTTTTAAGAAAAGCGCACATAACATAATTATTTTCAGAAATATTTATTTTTTTCATAGGTGCGCCTCTCTTCAAAAAGGTGCGTGCCTCGTCTTATGCCTCTCGCCTCAGGCCAGGCAGAACTTTGCACCTCGGTGCGTCTTTCGCCCTTGACAACTATGCTCTAGGCGTCAGTCTCTGCGTTCAGCATTGTTATAAAAAACTAACCAAAGAATGGAACCATGCATCTTGTCGTAGGCACACTTGCTCAGTGGTGTTCTTTGGAGTTCTTACTCTAGGCGTCAGTCTCCTTGCATTCAGAGGTGTTCTAAATAACTAATCAAAGACGGTCGTTTCTGAAACTTAAAGGAACTTAAAAGTGCCTTCTAATTGCTCATGGATAATTGGGACCATTCATGCTTCTCCTATCAGCCCCCTATGCCAGAAAGAGGATGATAGCCTCCCTGACCTTTATTTCAACAGCCCCCAAGTCTAGATGCACATGAAAACAAGTTTTTGCTCACTTTGCAGCATATCAAAACCTCACCACTCTTGGGGTAACGAAGTGGAAAAACAGAATCCTTTTATAATATTGTTTGAAAGCTTAGCTTGGGCAGCCACGGTGTACAATATCAAGTAGGCGGAATCGCAGAGTATAACAGCCAATGAAGCAAACTACGACGTCATCCGTGTATCTTCCTAGTACTGAAAACATCACCACAAGTGGACCAACTAAAGTTGTGCGTCCATGTGATGAATCAAACATACTAACCGTGCTAATGTTTCGAGTCTTTCCAGAACCATCCTCCTTTAAGATAGCAACCTTGTTGAAATGAAAGACAAAAAGGAAACAAGTCAGAATTAGATATGTGTAGAGAGCTTCACAGAAATCGGTAAGTTTTTAGAAAGGTCAAAACAAATAATTGCAACAGTATCCAACATTGTGGCAAAAACCAACAAGTCGCCTGCATATTGGAAATTCCTAGCTAAGCACTTCCTTGATAGTTAGATGAGCGAAATTATAAGGGGGGAAAAGTGGAGAAGGATTAATCTTACCTTGTTCATCCAGGCCAGGTTTGAGCCTCATAGCTCTCACATTCCACACGCCTTCGCGCAATCCCATTAACACCTCTGTTTGATAGGTCTTAACCATGCCTCCATCAGCAAGATCCTTGGCCTCAAAGGTTATGCAGAAGGTCATAAAGCAAGAAATCCGACCCGTTACAAACAAAACCTTGACAAACTCAAGACCAAGTTGTTCCTGCACGTTGCCAATAGATGTCATGTCATCATGAGGTCGAAAACAATTATTCACCGGAAACAAGAAAATATTGATTGAACATGGAGGGGAGGGGCACCTAGAGAGAGTCATGGAAAGAAGCCTAATTATAATCACCATCATTGTCATGAGCATTACAGGGGAAGATTAGGAGACAGGCACAGACCTTAAAGGTAGAGCTGTATTTGTCGATAGCAAGTTGAGCACACATGTCGTAGTCCTGATACCTATGCTCTTTGCTCATGTCCATTGGGAGAACTCCACCATATACGCCCCCTCTAGGCGAGATCGTAACCTCGTACCCCTAATATCAATACTACGAGTATTAGTCAAACAACAAACAAACAAACACAAGATTCAAACAACACAAACACACACACAGAAGCAAAAACGATATCAAAAAGAATCGAAAACGATTCAACTCATTCATGAATCAGTCCCGTTCGGCTAAATAAGCCAACTTGATCTCTCTTTTTATGTCCTTATTCAATTTTTTTTCGTATTTGTTCATTTATCCTTAATTTTTTGGGGATTATTGCATCGTCATAACGAGAGAAATCTAAAAAGTAAAAAATTATTATCGAAATCTAATTTTTTTTAAATAAAGACGAAAAAAATTAACTTATTGGTTTATTTTTGTCTTTATTAAAAAAAATTAGGTTTCGATCGTAATTTTTTACTTTTTAGATTCTTTTTGTCATGACAATGCAATAATTTTCAAAAAATTGACGATAAACGAATAAATACGAAAAAAATTTGAATAACGATAAATAAAAAAATCAGTTGGCTTATTTAGCTGAATGGGGCAGATCTAATAACTTTACCTCGGTCTTACGACTTTGTTCTAAGTAGGCCAGGTATCTCTCCCTGTCCCGATGATCAAACTGACGTTTGGTGTTGGATATCCCAACGTCGCTCTTCCTGATCAGAGCTTCCATTTTTCCCGAGCAACCGCCTCACAATCGATCAATCCAAAACTTGTTCTGGTTGCCAATAGCCCCTCTATTTATAGGTACGTATATTGTAAATTGTGTTTACACCCTTGTAATCTGAAATATACTTATGAAGATCCCTTAAACTTTGGAATTGGAACAGCACCCGAACAAATTAGAACCGGAACCGGACGAAATTGGTAGTGTGGTTTGGTTTAGTGTGGCTTCTAGAGGTAATCCGGTTTGTTGGGTTTGAGTTTTGGCCAAACCCAAAAATAAGTAGATTTCTTTTTGTACCAGTTTCCAGGTAGATTACCTCGAAGAAAAAAACAATTGCGTTTTCATTTCCTATTTTATTTTGTTTTATGCCCTCTAATTCCAAACCAAAAAGATATCATCATTGTTTAATGTATGCATAATAATGTATGCTTGTCCCAAATAATTGAATTCTTATACTACACAACGTACACGTTAGTCAATTTAATTGCACAGCTTTCACGTGAGATGAGATTGAGCTACTCATGTTTCAGCTTTAGAACTAAGGAGGATCAATGGCAAAAAGGAGTTCAAATTGGAAGGGGTGATAAATGGTGATGGCTCAATTTCATTCACTCTGCGCATCGCTCAGTCATTTTGTAAGTAAAATTCTTTTGAGCTAAAGTCCTTTGCTATTCTCTTAAGAATGGTCTAAAAGCTTTTTTGTGTTTCTAGGTCGTGCTCGGAATATTCATTTTGTGTTTTACCTTGCCCGTGATACTGCACAGTAAATAGCAGGTGAGATGGTTGACCAACTTGATTTGTCAAATGAAGATTTGACTTTCATAGCTGAGTTGGTCGACAGCTTGATTATAAAAATTGTCCCGAACTGGAAGCCCTCGTTTGGAAACTCTACGAGTAAAGGAAGCCCCAAAACCGTGATTAATTCTTTACAAGCGTGATTGATATGTACGTCAATAAGATCTCGATTTTTACTTAAAGCCGTGATAGAATACTTTTTCATCATGGTTTCTAATTAAATCCCCTCTGGCTCTGTTCTTTGCAAGTTGCAACTAGAATTGCTTTTTTCTTCATCAAATTTTCTTGAATTCACACTTTTGAAAACTAATAAAGAATAAACCTGGATACCTTTTTCCCCTCAACAATATAAAAGACACACAGTACGGCAATCAAAAGCCAAAACTCATTCATCAACAAAGTACTATATATTCAGAAAAGAGAGTCTACACAGTGTCAACATAGAACACAAGGAATTACACAAGTTCAATTTAAAAAATTGTCAAATTGCTTCTTACAAATCTCAATCGTAACCAAGATTCCAATAAATAGTGGTAAGATATCTTCAATTTTGTCATCTCTTCATACCCAACTGAATGATCACATTCTTCTTTATCGTACATTAGATGTACGACTCTTGAACTTCACGAAATGTACCTGCAATTTTATTATAGTGAATAAAATTGTACTCGTTTTTTTTTTTTTGGCACAATTCTGAATATCTATATTATAAAATAGAGCGGTCTTTTGTCTATCCATGCAAACATGAGCATCCTTCCAACCATTGGATATCAATTTCAATAGGTTACGGCCATTGGATTGAATCATTGATTCCAACCTATTTTCCACGCCTATCTACCCAGCAGTTTTCCTCTTCTCCATCGTGTTTCCTCTCTTCTCTCTTCTCTTCCTTCATAGTTACCCTCCCCCCGCAGAATCCACTCCTCGGCGCTCCGAAAAAAAAATTAAAAAACAGCGCCCACAAAGCTCCTCCACCAATCAGCCGTCCCGCACACCCACCAATTAGCTGTCCACGAAATCGATTTGGTTCTCCCTTTCCGGTATGACTCCCATCATCCTTAGGGTCTTCTTGCAGAAAAAATAATGTGGCCTAATTAGGATGAGAATTTTTTTGATGGGAGTCTTAAGGGGGAAAAAATTGTTGTTTAGGATGAGAATTTTTTTGCTGTTTAGAAAAAGAAAATTGATTTTGCTGTTTAGGATAGGAATTTTTTTGATCTATATCTTTTGTTATTTGTCTTTCAAAGATGCTCACTTTGTATTTGTTAAAATGCATGTTTGATAGAATGAAAATAGTGGGGAGTGAATTAATTCTTTATGCCCACTTTTGTGTAGCTCTCTTAATTTTTGGATAGACTTTGTGGTCTGATAATGCGAGGACAGGCGACATGACGGTAACAACATGTGGAGACATGTCTGGGGAAATGTTGGGGACACGACAAAGTGAATTCAACACTTTTTAAAAAGAATTCCGATTGAGAGTTTATTTGTTGTGGACTTTGTTCATCTTTGATTTGAATGGTATTGTTTGATCAAATCAAATCATGTTAGGACCAGCACATCCCTTCCCCTAGGTAACAATGTGATCAAATCATTACAGGACCAGCACATTCCTTTCCCTCGCTCTCTCCCCTATCGCCAAACGTATGACCGAAACGTGTTGCGCCGTGCCTTCAGGCACGAGTACGTTCTAGTATATAAAAAAGGACGGCGGGGGAGTTCTGGCGTATGGGGGTTTGGCTCCTCTCCTGTTTTGGAAAAAAACTGGATGGGGTGCAGTCTAGCAAATTCGGGTTCATCTCGATAATCATCACCCTTCATCTTTCACACCACTTCGAGACAATAGACCGTGCAAAATCTTGTGTCAGTCAGATATCGAATGGTACCTGATTCAAACACATTTAGGAGAAGGTAAATGGGTTTCGACATGCTCGACACACTAGATTGAAACTCATTTATTTTCATTTAAACAGGTTTGGATCACCTACTCATTATTATCCGATCAACGTGATTTTGTATGGTTTTATATTTCGACATGCTCTACAAGATCAACGGTCCCGATCATCAAGATGGCTGATCATGGGTCCAAATTGACTGGACTAGATCTGGTCGAGTTTTTTTCTCAAACTGGAGAATAGCCGCTTGCCTTGGGCTTGGAGAAACCTAACCTCTACTAAAAGATGTATAGTATAAAAAAATAAAAAAAATAAAAAGGAGCTAAAAGATGTGTATACTCCTACATATTTAATACTGTAGTTCGTCTGATGAGATTAAATTCTTTACACCGTCGATGTAAATATTTATTTCATTCAAATCAATTATATTGCGTCACGTTGCCGTGTTCTATTGATTGGGACCACTGTTTTGTAATGTGGCGCGATGTAATTGATTTGGAGGAAACAAATGTTTATTATTAACTCCAACACTCATTCAAAATTCAGTGAACTCGAGCTCAAGTCACATCTAAATGAACGAGCTCGAGCTCATTTATTATTTGGGTGTTTGAGCTCGTTCGTTTACGAAACGAGCTTTCAATTGTCTAGTCGAGTATATATAATCACAGCGGCAGTTTAAGCTCGACTCATTTACTAAACGAGCTTGAAGATCGAGCTCAAACTTGGTTCATTTACCAAATGAGTTGAGCCAAGCCTAGCCTAGCCTCGAGCTGCTCGGTCTGTTGGGCCCTAATGACATGTGGCATTTCCAAGTTGGGACCTTCCAAGTTCTAAATTGACCCTTTTCGTATGCATATCGGGAAGTTAAGACTTTATGGCGGTAGAACGTAATACCAAAACTACCCCTGAGTCGAATAAATATAGTGGCTGGCTTGTATATACTGTACTTCCGCGCCTTCCAAGCCTGCCTCATTTTTTCCGGCTCACGTGAAACCGAAACATAAGCAGCAGAGCGCACACAAACAGTCTTCGTCTCTCTAGAGGTAAATGATTCGATCTTCTCCCAAATTTTGGTTCTATTTCTCGCGAAAATGTTTGCTTATGGAAACATTTTCTCCAAAATGAAGTTTTGTGGATGCTCTGACAATACATCGTTATTGTGGTTGTTGGGTCATGAGTTGTGATTTGGTTTGAACGTTTGGTTCTCAATTTTTGGGGTTTCGTTTGGTAGTTGAAAGCGAAGCTCAAAAACCATATTCGTAGTGGGCAATGGCGGACCCAGGATTTGCACCAAGTGGGGCACATATATAACATTAACAACCTTAACAAAAAATTAAAAATGAAGCAAAATTGTGTAAAATTTCCATGATAGAGTAAAAAACAACTAAACAAATTAAGGACTAATATTTCCGAACAATCAAAAGATATATCCCGAACTCTAACGAAAAAATGAATGAGAAGTCCTAATTTATCTAGATCTAATTTAACTGTTCCGATGCAAAGTATTTTGAATGTAGTTTCTCAAGTTTAAAATCTTCAATTTGAAGTTGCAATAGCAAAAAGCCCAATAAAAAACCCTTGGAGAGAGAGAGAGAGAGAGATGGGGTACGTGGATAATGTGGAATCAAACCCCTTGGAAAGTCAAATAATGTGGAAGCAAACTTGTTTTACAGTGCTTGAAAGCATAACCAAAGAAGAAAAAAAACTTGCAGAGCTGTTGAGGCACGTGACCCCACATGCCTCTGAATGGGTCCGCCCCTGGTAGTGGGTACAGACGAGATGATAGAACATGCAAATATTTGAAGTGGCATGCGAGCTGGTGTGCCGATTGGACTGAACTTGGTCCACTCCTCACACTCTCCTGAACCAGCTAAACTAGTACTCCTACTACCTTCTCCCGTAGCAGTTCAAAATTTTCCCAAAATCCTGACTTGAAAATCCCTAGCAGCACCTGATGGAGGAGTTTAGTAAGTGAAGGCCAAAAAAAAAAAAAAACCTCAAGAAATCACCCCAAAAGCAATTTTGTATATATAGGCGAGAAGATGAAAAATGTGCGTAAATGTAGGCTTATTTTGTTCCTCACAAAAAATCGGTATTGCTATTATCAGCCCACTGGGTTGACGATAAGCATATTAGAAGACAAAAAAAACACGTATTTCTGTGTACTTTTTATACCCTTTAATACACATTCACACACCCACTATTGTCAGCCCAATACAGCCCATTGGGCTGATTTTAGAATTTTCCAACAAACAAAAGGCGAAGGTTTAGTCGTGTCCAATTGCTTGTTATAAGAAGTGTCATAATTTGAAGGGGAAATTACAATAAGCCCCCTCCAACTATACCTCGGTAACGAGTTGCCCCCTTCATCGTTTAACTCGGACACTTAACCCCCTTCATCTTTTATCTCGCACAAAATGGAAGATGCCGTTAACGGAATTGCTGAAATTACCAATTTACCCTCTTTCAACCCTGATACCTCGGTAACAAGTTGCCCCCTTCATCGTTTAATTCGGACACTTAACCCCCTTCATCTTTTATCGCGTGACACCTAAGCACCACCCGTTAGCGAGCCGTTAGTGAGCTGTTACACTTAGGCCCTGTTCGGCTAAATAAGCCAACTGGCTTATTTTTTTGTCCTTATTAAATTTTTTTCGTTTTTGTTAGTTATTGATCAATTTTTTGGAGATTATTGCATCTTCATGACAAGAGGAATCTAAAAAGTAAAAAATTACGATCGAAACCTAATTTTTTGAAATGCAGATGTTTAGCTTGCTTCTTAACTTCCGACGGATCCACCTCATAAAACACAAGCAGAACGAAGTGATCCGACATCTTCCATTGCTCGAGTATCATCTGGAGTTCAAACAGGCAAGCTGTCGAATTGGAATAGTTTTTCGACAAAACGATCACGAATATCTTAAAAACGAAATTAGTCTTTTGCAAACACTATTTTAAAAACTGATATAGTAATACAATAGTTTTACCAAAACGAACGAATTATGCATTCAACGCATTTTTTAGTTGCACGGAGTACTAAAACAAGTGGTGGTGGTGGTGATGCTTCTGAAATCCGTCGGAAGGTAGCTCTAGGTCCTCCAGTGCTACCTTCCATCACATAGAGAGAGAGAGAGAGAGAGAGAGAGAGAGAGAGAGAGAGTACCGTTGTACTCCCTCCGTCCCTTTTTTTGAGTCCAGTATTCCATTTTTGGCTGTCCCTTAATAAGTGTCTATTTTGTAAAGTTAGTGAGTAAAAGTTTGTGTATTGTCTATTTTGTCCCTACAAGTAGATTCCATTTTGAAAAGTTAGTGAGTAAAAGTGTAATGATGATGGGTAAGTAGGGAAAGTGGAGGAAAAAGTTGATGTGAAAGGTATAATGATGATGTCTTTTTAATAAGTTGGAGTTACGAAGCAGGACACTTAAAAAGGGACGGAGGGAGTATGTATTAAGGTCCCATTCGGCTAAATGAGCCAACGGGCTTATTTTTTTTGACTTTATTCAAAAAAAATTCGTATTTGTAGTTTTTCGTCAATTTTTTGGGGATTATTGTATCGTCATGACGAGAGTAATCTAAAAGTATAAAATTATGATCGAAATCTATTTTTTTTTAATAAAGACAAAAAAATTGGCTTATTTTTGTCTTTATTCAAAAAATTAGGTTTCGATCGTAATTTTTTACTTTTTAGATTCCTCTTATCATGACGATGCACTAATCTCCAAAAAATTGATCAATAACTAACAAATATGAAAAAAATTTGAATAAGGACAAAAAAAATAAGCCAGTTGGCTTATTTAGCCGAACAAGGCCTAAGTGTAACAGCTCACTAACAGTTCACTAACGGCTCACTAACAGCTCACTAACGGGTGGTGCTTAAGTGTCACGCGATAAAAGATGAAGGGGGTTAAGTGTCCGAGTTAAACGATGAAGGGGGCAACTCGTTACCGAGGTATAGTTGGAGGGGGCTTACTGTAATTTCCCCTAATTTGAATACGCATCTTGTAGAACAGCACAAGGCAACAGAATCCTATGGAGAGTTGTTCAATATTTCGGTTGTTCATTAAATTTCAGTAGAATCATTTTTCTCTTGCTCACTGCAATTCAACTAAACCTCTTTTTTGTTTTTTTTTTGATCAACCAGAAAATGAGATAATATATCTGTTTATATATATATATATATATATATTCAACTAAACCTTATTTATACCTTCTGCAACATGCCAACTTTTTCCCACGAAAAATAGGACCAAACTACACATGAATTTTATTTACACCTTCTATACTGACCAAGTCTTCCATCCAAAAATAAAAAATAAAAAAGGGTATTTCAGCAAATTACTAACTTTTTCCAACTCCAGTAACCAAACAAAATCCAAGCCTTTTCAACCATGAACCTTGTTACATTCATACTACCACACTTGTTACCACACACTAGGGGCCGTTTCCACTAACATTAAGTTATGGACTGCTTTTAGTCCATAAATATCAAGTTGTTCCAACTAAACTATATGTTGTAGAAAATGTGTTGGATATTTTCATTACTTAAACTTTTTACAAAAGATTTAGTGTAGTATGAACAACTTCATAAAAAACAATAAGTTGTCGTGCAACTTTTAAACGGAAACGGGGCCTGGATAATTACCAAATCAAAGCCCTTTTCTCGGAAAGTTAAAGTTTCATTGAAACACTGCAAACCGCTGGGAAAACAACAAAACAAACCACAAGGCTATCCCTTACTGTCAAAATATACTACACAAAACAAAGTCAAGAGACTGGAATCTGCAGCACTTATCCTGAGCCCTGTAGCCAGAGCTAGCAACTATGATCTAAAAGAAAATTTACAAGAAATGTTCCAAGAAGCGGTGTAGGACCTCATATCAGTAATAACAACTTTCTGCAGCACAGCTTCCTCCCCTTCCCCTTTCTCCTGAAAACCCTGAAAGAGGAATTATCATAAGCAGAGTACATCACCTACCAGTGCTATCAAGATTAGTATAATGAAGGGCCATTGATTCTGTTACTAGGCAGCTCATTCTTGATGTTCTCGAGGCTTTCCAGGTCCTTATCTAACTCAGGTAACGGATCAATACCAGTATGATTCCTCCAATGTATTCTAAGGGACTGAGACAAAAGGATCCTCTCTAAGCCCATCTTTTCCATCTATTTATGTACATTTTCAATACTTTTTCAGCAATGGATAGACACAAGGAATTCTCCTTTAGCAAAGATCTGGGAATTAGTCACATTTGTTGCTAAGAGCGGTTCTTGGGGAGTTTCAGAAGTTATTGGGTATTCAACCAAATATACAGAGACCGATGCAGAGAACCATCCACACTCAAGTAAGGTTGCATGGAGAACAGTTTCTTTGCCTAAAAAAGGTATTCTTGGTTTAAGAAAGATCGAAGAATGGAACGATGCATCTTTTCGCAGGCACACTTCCTCAGTGGTGTTCTTACTCTAGGCCATAGTTGTCAAAGGCGCACCTAGGCCCAAGGCGAGGCGACTTGAATTAGGCGAGCAAAAAGTGAAAAAAAGCGACAAGGCGAGAAAAGCGACCAGGCATAAAAAAGCGCGCATCTTTCAAATTGGTCAAAAAAGTGCTTTTTCAAATTGGTCAAAAAAGCGCACATAACATAATTATTTTCAGAAATAATTATTTTTTCGCATAGGTGCACCTCTCTTCAAAAAGGTGCGTGCCTCGTCTTATGCCTCTCACCTCACGCCCAGCAGAACTTTGCACCTCGGTGCGCCTTTCGCCCTTGACAACTATGCTCTAGGCGTCAGTCTCTGCGTTGAGCGTTGTTATAAATAACTAACCAAAGAATGGAACTATGCATCTTGTGTCGTAGGCACACTTGCTCAGTGGTGTTCTTTGGAGTTCTTACTCTAGGCGTCAGTCTCCTTGCATTCAGTGGTGTTATAAATAACTAATCAAAGACGGTCGTTTCTGAAACTTAAAAGGAACTTAAAAGTGCCTTCTAATTGCTCATGGATACTTGGGACCATTCATACTTCTCCTATCAGCCCCTATGCCAGAAAGAGGATGATAGCCTCCTGAGCTTTACTTCAACAGCCCCCAAGTCTAGATTCACATGAAAACAAGTTTTCGCTCACTTTGCAGTGTATCAAAACCTCACCACTCTTGGGGTAACGAAGTGAATTGGCAGAATCCTTTTATAATATTGTTTGAAAGCTTAGCTTGGGCAGCCATGGTGTACTATATCAAGTAGGCGGAATCGCAGATATAACAGCCAATGAAGCAAAACTACGACGTCATCCTTTTATCTTTCTAGTACTGAAAACATCACCACAAGTGGACCAACTAAAGTTGTGTGTCCATGTGATGAATCAAACATACTAACCGTGCTAAGGTTACGCGTCTTTCCAAAACCATCCTCCTTTAAGATAGCAACCTTGTTGAAATGAAAGACATTAAGGAAAAAGGAAAAACTCAGAATTAGATATGTGCAGAGAGCTTCACAGAAATCAGTAAGTTTTAGAAAGGTCAAAACAAATAATTGCAACAGTATCCAACATTGTGGCAAAAACCAACAAGTCGCCTGCATATTGGAAATTCCTAGCTAAGCACTTCCTTGATTGTTAGATAAGCGAAATTATAAGGAGGGGGGGGGGGGGGGCTTGTTCATCCAGGCCAGGTTTGAGCCTCATAGCTCTCACATTCCACAAGCCTTCGCGCAATGCCAATAACACCTCTGTTTGATAGGTCTTAACCATGCCTCCATCAGCAAGATCCTTGGCCTCAAAGGTTATGTAGAAGGTCATAAATTAGGAAATCCGATCCGTTACAAACAAAACCTTGACAAACTCAAGTTGTTCCTGCACGTGGCCAATAGATGTCATGTCATCATGAGGTCGGAAACAATTATTCACCAGAAACAAGAAAATATTGATTGAACATGGAGGGGAGGGGCACCTAGAGAGTCATGGAAAGAAGCCTAATTATAATCATCATCATTGTCATGATCATCAATGTATAGTAAAGAAAGTATTAAAGGGGAAGATTAGGACACAGACACAGACCTTAAAGATAGAGTTGTATTTGTTGATAGCAAGTTGAGCACACATGTCGTAGTCCTTATACCTACGCTCTTTGGTAATGTCCATTGGGAGAACTCCACAATATACGCCCCCTCTAGGTGAGATCGTAACCTCATACCCCTAAAACAAACAAACACAAGATTCAAACAACACAAACACACACACAAGATTCAAACAGCAAGCAAACAAACACAAGAAACAAACAAACAAACAAACACAAGATTCAAACAACACAAACACACACAGAAGCAAAAACGATATCAAAAAGAATCGAATAAGATTCTTTTTGCTTCACTAGCATGGGCCATGAGTATGTTGTCTTTCATGTGTTTTATACTATCTCATTCAATTATCAGATCTTTCTGGATTAGAATTCTAGAAATCAAGAATTCAGAAGACCAATGCTAAGCACACAAAACAAGTACATTTGAAAGCTCGAATGGACTTGTGGTTGAGTCTTAGACTAGTCATCGTAAAATAGAAAATCCATCTAGATGTACATGATTTTAATTGCAGAAATACTACTGTTACATCGATCATTTTGTTGAAACGACACGATAGACAAAAATCTTGAAAATTTCATAGTTCCCTTGTTGGACTTACTATAAACGTACATGTTACCATTTCAGGTATGGGACATCCACCATGGAGGCATGGGAATTATCTACCTTGGCTCACAAAATCAACAACATATATGAGCATCTCATGAAGCAATTGAACATTTGCAACCTACTCATAGGTACATGATCAAATGAATGAACATTGTAGGCTTTGTAGCTAAAGATATATGGTCAATCAAAGTGACTAAAAATCGTGCGTTTTCGTGCAGATGAGAAGAGGAATAACGAATCTTACGAGGCACTGCTGCATATCTTTGAAATGATCCATATTGATAACATGAAAGTTCTCGAGGCCCTGATTTATGCCAGGGATGATCAGCCACCACTCTTTGATGGCTCTTCTAAGAGAAGGGTTTGAACATTGAACATGAACTCTTTAATTATATACAATGTTAAGAAAGAATAAAATGTTGTTAAGTCGACCATTATTCAGGAAAAAAAATTCCCAACATTTTTTTACAGATTTTAATTGCTTCGTGTACTATTAAACGCACTCTACGAGTATTAATCAAACAGCAAACAAACAAACAAACACAAGATTCAAACAACACAAACACACACACACGCAGAAGCAAAAACGAAGCAAAAATAATCGAAATCGTAACCTCTACGAGTATTAATCAAACAGCAAACAAACAAACAAACACAAGATTCAAACACACACACACACAGAAGCAAAAACGATATAAAAAAGAATCGAATACGATTCAACTCATACATGAATCAAAGAAATCTAATAACTTACCTCGGTCTTACGACTTTGTTCTAAGTAGGCCAGGTATCTCTCCCTGTCCTGATGATTATACTCACGTCTGGTGTTGGATATCCCAACGTCGCTCTTCCTGATCAGAGCTTCCATTTTTCCCGAGCAACCGCCTCACAATCGATCAATCCAAAACTTGTTCTGGTTGCCAATAGCCCCTCTATTTATAGGTACGTATATTGTAAATTGCGTTTACACCCTTGTAATCTGAAATATACTTATGAAGATCCCTTAAACTTTGGAATTGGAACAGCACCCGAACAAATTAGAACCGGAACCGGACGAAATTGGTGGTGTGGTTTGGTTTAGCGTGGCTTCCAGAGGTAATCCGGTTTGTTGGGTTTGAGTTTTGGCCAAACCCAAAAATAAGTAGATTTCTTTTTGTACCAGTTTCCAGGTAGAGTACCTCGAAGAAAAAAACAATTGCTTTTTCATTTCCTATTGGGAAAATTTCAAAATACCCCCCAACCTTTACACCAAAATTCAATTAGACTCCCAACCTTTTAAGAACTTCAATTTTACTCTCAACGTTATCTTCCGTTAATCAAAACGCCCCCTTCCGTCCGAATGACTAACGGATTTCGTTAAAAGCTCCGTTAAATAGTGTCCCGATCGAATTTCGATGATCCGAGCCGCTCAATATGTTCAAAACGTGATTTTAAGGGTACTCGTGAGAAATCGGCAAAAACAATGACCGGGAAGGGCTTCATCTGGACAGTTTTTTATTGAATATAGTTCAATAAAAAACTGTCCATATGAAGCCCTTCCCGATCTTTTTTTTTTGTTGATTTCTCGCGGGTAACCTTAAAATCACGTTTTGAACACATTGAGCGGATCGGATCATCGAAATTCGATTGGGAAAGAGGAGGTGCGGATTGATCCGGATTTTGTTCAAGTCCAGACGTCCGGATTTTGCTTCGATCTGCACCTCCCCTTTTCCGATCTAATTTCGATGATCTAAGCCGCTCAATGTGATTAGAACGTGATTTTAAGGGTACCCGCGAGAAATCAACAACAAAAAATGATTGGGAAGGGCTTCATCTGAACAGTTTTTTATTGAACTATATTCAATAAAAAACTGTTCAGATGAAGCCCTATCCGGTCATTTTTTTCCCTGATTTCTTGTGGGTACCCTTAAAATCATGTTTTGAACACATTGAATGGCTCGGATCATCAAAATTCGATCGGGACGATATTTAACGGAGTCTTTAACGAAATCTGTTAGTCATTCGGACGGAAGGGGGCATTTTGATTAACGGAAGATAACGTTGGGAGTAAAATTGAAGTTTTTAAAAGGTTGAGAGTCTAATTAAATTCTGGTGTAAAGGTTGGGGGTATTTTGAATTTTTCTCTTTCGTATTTTATTTTGTTTTATGCCCTCTAATTCCAAACCAAAAAGATATCATTGTTTAATGTATGCATAATAATGTATGCTTGTCCCAAATAATTGAATTCTTATACTACACAACGTACACGTTAGTCAATTTAATTGCACACCTTTCACGTGAGATGAGATTGAGCTACTCATGTTTCAGCTTTAGAACTAAGGAGGATCAATGGCAAAAATGAGTTCAAATTGGAAGGGGTGATAAATGGTGATGGCTCAATTTCATTCACTCTGCGCATCGCTCAGTCATTTTGTAAGTAAAATTCTTCTGGGCTAAAGTCCTTTGCTATTCTCTTAAGAATGGTCTAAAAGCTTTTTTGTGTTTCTAGGTTGTGCTCGGAATATTCATTTTGTGTTTTACCTTGCCCGTGATACTGCACAGTAAATAGCAGGTGAGATGGTTGACCAACTTGATTTGTCAAATGAAGATTTGACTTTCATAGCTGAGTTGGTCGACAGCTTGATTATAAAAATTGTCCCGAACTGGAAGCCCTCGTTTGGAAACTCTACGAGTAAAGGAAGCCCCAAAACCGTGATTAATTCTTTACAAGCGTGATTGATATGTACGTCAATAAGATCTCGATTTTTACTTAAAGCCGTGATAGAATACTTTTTCATCATGGTTTCTAATTAAATCCCCTCTGGCTCTGTTCTTTGCAAGTTGCAACTAGAATTGCTTTTTTCTTCATCAAATTTTCTTGAATTCACACTTTTGAAAACTAATAAAGAATAAACCTGGATAACTTTTTCCCCTCAACAATATAAAAGACACACAGTACGGCAATCAAAAGCCAAAACTCATTCATCAACAAAGTACTACTATTCAGAAAAGAGAGTCTACACAGTGTCAACATAGAACACAAGGAATTACACAAGTTCAATTAAAAAAATTGTCAAATTGCTTCTTACAAATCTCAATCGTAACCAAGATTCCAATAAATAGTACAGTAATAAGATATCTTCAATTTTGTCATCTCTTCATACCCAACTGAATGATCACATTCTTCTTTATCGTACATTAGATGTACGATTCTTGAACTTCACGAAATGTACCTGCAATTTTATTATGGCAAAAGCTAAATAGCGCACCATAGCACCCGTTTAGTATAGGTTCATTGTAGCCTTTATGTGTAGGTGTCAGTGCACATGTCTTATTTAACTGACGTACTTTACTTTATCAAATTGAATTACAATACTGCCCTTTAGTTTTTCTCCCACTCTCACTTGCACATTTTTTAAAAAGTCTACTGGTACAGCAATCTGTACACAGATTATGCACAGATTTTTTTGTGGGGCTCACTACGGGTCCCACACAAGTGATCCAAACCGTTCATTATTTTTCAAACATTTTTTCAAGTGCCCCCGCGAAAAATCAGTTCAATCCGACACCTATAAATACTTGATCTAATCGCCTAACTTTTCATTCTCTAAAAAGCGCAAAAAACCGACAAGGCGAGAAAAGTGACCAGGCATAAAAAAGCGTGCTTCTTTCAAATTGGTCAAACAAGTGCATTTTTTTTAAGAAAAGCGCACATAACATAATTATTTTCAGAAATATTTATTTTTTTCATAGGTGCGCCTCTCTTCAAAAAGGTGCGTGCCTCGTCTTATGCCTCTCGCCTCAGGCCAGGCAGAACTTTGCACCTCGGTGCGTCTTTCGCCCTTGACAACTATGCTCTAGGCGTCAGTCTCTGCGTTCAGCATTGTTATAAAAAACTAACCAAAGAATGGAACCATGCATCTTGTCGTAGGCACACTTGCTCAGTGGTGTTCTTTGGAGTTCTTACTCTAGGCGTCAGTCTCCTTGCATTCAGAGGTGTTCTAAATAACTAATCAAAGACGGTCGTTTCTGAAACTTAAAGGAACTTAAAAGTGCCTTCTAATTGCTCATGGATAATTGGGACCATTCATGCTTCTCCTATCAGCCCCCTATGCCAGAAAGAGGATGATAGCCTCCCTGACCTTTATTTCAACAGCCCCCAAGTCTAGATGCACATGAAAACAAGTTTTTGCTCACTTTGCAGCATATCAAAACCTCACCACTCTTGGGGTAACGAAGTGGAAAAACAGAATCCTTTTATAATATTGTTTGAAAGCTTAGCTTGGGCAGCCACGGTGTACAATATCAAGTAGGCGGAATCGCAGAGTATAACAGCCAATGAAGCAAACTACGACGTCATCCGTGTATCTTCCTAGTACTGAAAACATCACCACAAGTGGACCAACTAAAGTTGTGCGTCCATGTGATGAATCAAACATACTAACCGTGCTAACGTTTCGAGTCTTTCCAGAACCATCCTCCTTTAAGATAGCAACCTTGTTGAAATGAAAGACAAAAAGGAAAAAAGTCAGAATTAGATATGTGTAGAGAGCTTCACAGAAATCGGTAAGTTTTTAGAAAGGTCAAAACAAATAATTGCAACAGTATCCAACATTGTGGCGAAAACCAACAAGTCGCCTGCATATTGGAAATTCCTAGCTAAGCACTTCCTTGATAGTTAGATGAGCGAAATTATAAGGGGGGGAAAAAGTGGAGAAGGATTAATCTTACCTTGTTCATCCAGGCCAGGTTTGAGCCTCATAGCTCTCACATTCCACACGCCTTCGCGCAATCCCATTAACACCTTTGTTTGATAGGTCTTAACCATGCCTCCATCCGCAAGATCCTTGGCCTCAAAGGTTATGGAGAAGGTCATAAAGCAGGAAATCCGACCCGTTACAAACAAAACCTTGACAAACTCAAGACCAAGTTGTTCCTGCACGTTGCCAATAGATGTCATGTCATCATGAGGTCGAAAACAATTATTCACCTGAAACAAGAAAATACTGATTGAACATGGAGGGGAGGGGCACCTAGAGAGAGTCATGGAAAGAAGCCTAATTATAATCATCATCGTTGTCATGATCATCAATGTATAGTAAAGAAAGTATTACGGGGGAAGATTAGGAGACAGACACAGACCTTAAAGATAGAGCTGTATTTGTCGATAGCAAGTCTAGCACACATGTCGTAGTCCTGATACCTATGCTCTTTGCTCATGTCCATTGGGAGAACTCCACCATATACGCCCCCTCTAGGCGAGATCGTAACCTCATACCCCTAATATCAATACTACGAGTATTAATCAAACAGCAATCTGTTAGAACTGTGGCTCATATGTTAAGTATGAAGAGATACTAAGGAGTTCTAGAGAGAAGGCCCGGCACGGTTCGTACAAGGGTATTTTTGGGATACAGACCAAATATTAGGTTAGAGTTAGAATAGAGTCAGTATAAATACTCTATGTTGTAAACCCTATTTCGTACTGTGATAATAAAAGAACAGCAGCCGCTCTCGCTCCCGTGGACGTATCCAATTTTGGAGAACCACATATATTGCTGTGTCGATTTCTTTACTGTTTTATACTCGTAAATCAAGTGTGTGTGACTATCCTAACACAATCAAACAAACACAAACACACACACACACACAGAAGCAAAAACGATATAAAAAAGAATCGAATACGATTCAACTCATTCATGAATCAAAGAAGTCTAATAACTTACCTCGGTCTTACGACTTTGTTCTAAGTAGGCCAGGTATCTCTCCCTGTCCCGATTATCAAACTGACGTTTGGTGTTGGATATCCCAACGTCGCTCTTCCTGATCAGAGCTTCCATTTTTCCCGAGCAACCGCCTCACAATCGATCAATCCAAAAATTGTTCTGGTTGCCAATAGCCCCTCTATTTATAGGTACGTATATTGTAAATTGCGTTTACACCCTTGTAATCTGAAATATACTTATGAAGATCCCTTAAACTTTGGAATTGGAACAGCACCCGAACAAATTAAAACCGGAACCGGACCAAATTGGTGGTGTGGTTTGGTTTAGTGTGGCTTCTAGAGGTAATCTGGTTTGTTGGGTTTGAGTTTTGGCCAAACCCAAAAATAAGTAGATTTCTTTTTGTACCAGTTTCCAAGTAGATTACCTCGAAGAAAAAAACAATTGCGTTTTCATTTCCTATTTTATTTTGTTTTATGCCCTCTAATTCCAAACCAAAAAGATATCATCATTGTTTAATGTATGCATAATAATGTATGCTTGTCCCAAATAATTGAATTCTTATACTACACAACGTACACGTTAGTCAATTTAATTGCACAGCTTTCACGTGAGATGAGATTGTGCTACTCATGTTTCAGCTTTAGAACTAAGGAGGATCAATGGCAAAAAGGAGTTCAAATTGGAAGGGGTGATAAATGGTGATGGCTCAATTTCATTCACTCTGCGCATCGCTCAGTCATTTTGTAAGTAAAATTCTTCTGAGCTAAAGTCCTTTGCTATTCTCTTAAGAATGGTCTAAAAGCTTTTTTGTGTTTCTAGGTCGTGCTCGAAATATTCATTTTGTGTTTTACCTTGCCCGTGATACTGCACAGTAAATAGCAGGTGAGATGGTTGACCAACTTGATTTGTCAAATGAAGATTTGACTTTCATAGCTGAGTTGGTCGACAGCTTGATTATAAAAATTGTCCCGAACTGGAAGCCCTCGTTTGGAAACTCTACGAGTAAAGGAAGCCCCAAAACCGTGATTAATTCTTTACCAGCGTGATTGATATGTACGTCAATAAGATCTCGATTTTTACTTAAAGCCGTGATAGAATACTTTTTCATCATGGTTTCTAATTAAATCCCCTCTGGCTCTGTTCTTTGCAAGTTGCAACTAGAATTGCTTTTTTCTTCATCAAATTTTCTTGAATTCACACTTTTGAAAACTAATAAAGAATAAACCTGGATAACTTTTTCCCCTCAACAATATAAAAGACACACAGTACGGCAATCAAAAGCCAAAACTCATTCATCAACAAAGTACTACTATTCAGAAAAGAGAGTCTACACAGTGTCAACATAGAACACAAGGAATTACACAAGTTCAATTAAAAAAATTGTCAAATTGCTTCTTACAAATCTCAATCGTAACCAAGATTCCAATAAATAGTACAGTAATAAGATATCTTCAATTTTGTCATCTCTTCATACCCAACTGAATGATCACATTCTTCTTTATCGTACATTAGATGTACGATTCTTGAACTTCACGAAATGTACCTGCAATTTTATTATGGCAAAAGCTAAATAGCGCACCATAGCACCCGTTTAGTATAGGTTCATTGTAGCCTTTATGTGTAGGTGTCAGTGCACATGTCTTATTTAACTGACGTACTTTACTTTATCAAATTGAATTACAATACTGCCCTTTAGTTTTTCTCCCACTCTCACTTGCACATTTTTTAAAAAGTCTACTGGTACAGCAATCTGTACACAGATTATGCACAGATTTTTTTGTGGGGCTCACTACGGGTCCCACACAAGTGATCCAAACCGTTCATTATTTTTCAAACATTTTTTCAAGTGCCCCCGCGAAAAATCAGTTCAATCCGACACCTATAAATACTTGATCTAATCGCCTAACTTTTCATTCTCTAAAAAGCGCAAAAAACCGACAAGGCGAGAAAAGTGACCAGGCATAAAAAAGCGTGCTTCTTTCAAATTGGTCAAACAAGTGCATTTTTTTTAAGAAAAGCGCACATAACATAATTATTTTCAGAAATATTTATTTTTTTCATAGGTGCGCCTCTCTTCAAAAAGGTGCGTGCCTCGTCTTATGCCTCTCGCCTCAGGCCAGGCAGAACTTTGCACCTCGGTGCGTCTTTCGCCCTTGACAACTATGCTCTAGGCGTCAGTCTCTGCGTTCAGCATTGTTATAAAAAACTAACCAAAGAATGGAACCATGCATCTTGTCGTAGGCACACTTGCTCAGTGGTGTTCTTTGGAGTTCTTACTCTAGGCGTCAGTCTCCTTGCATTCAGAGGTGTTCTAAATAACTAATCAAAGACGGTCGTTTCTGAAACTTAAAGGAACTTAAAAGTGCCTTCTAATTGCTCATGGATAATTGGGACCATTCATGCTTCTCCTATCAGCCCCCTATGCCAGAAAGAGGATGATAGCCTCCCTGACCTTTATTTCAACAGCCCCCAAGTCTAGATGCACATGAAAACAAGTTTTTGCTCACTTTGCAGCATATCAAAACCTCACCACTCTTGGGGTAACGAAGTGGAAAAACAGAATCCTTTTATAATATTGTTTGAAAGCTTAGCTTGGGCAGCCACGGTGTACAATATCAAGTAGGCGGAATCGCAGAGTATAACAGCCAATGAAGCAAACTACGACGTCATCCGTGTATCTTCCTAGTACTGAAAACATCACCACAAGTGGACCAACTAAAGTTGTGCGTCCATGTGATGAATCAAACATACTAACCGTGCTAATGTTTCGAGTCTTTCCAGAACCATCCTCCTTTAAGATAGCAACCTTGTTGAAATGAAAGACAAAAAGGAAACAAGTCAGAATTAGATATGTGTAGAGAGCTTCACAGAAATCGGTAAGTTTTTAGAAAGGTCAAAACAAATGATTGCAACAGTATCCAACATTGTGGCAAAAACCAACAAGTCGCCTGCATATTGGAAATTCCTAGCTAAGCACTTCCTTGATAGTTAGATGAGCGAAATTATAAGGGGGGAAAAGTGGAGAAGGATTAATCTTACCTTGTTCATCCAGGCCAGGTTTGAGCCTCATAGCTCTCACATTCCACACGCCTTCGCGCAATCCCATTAACACCTCTGTTTGATAGGTCTTAACCATGCCTCCATCAGCAAGATCCTTGGCCTCAAAGGTTATGCAGAAGGTCATAAAACAGGAAATCCGACCCGTTACAAACAAAACCTTGACAAACTCAAGACCAAGTTGTTCCTGCACGTTGCCAATAGATGTCATGTCATCATGAGGTCGAAAACAATTATTCACCGGAAACAAGAAAATATTGATTGAACATGGAGGGGAGGGGCACCTAGAGAGAGTCATGGAAAGAAGCCTAATTATAATCACCATCATTGTCATGAGCATTACAGGGGAAGATTAGGAGACAGGCACAGACCTTAAAGGTAGAGCTGTATTTGTCGATAGCAAGTTGAGCACACATGTCGTAGTCCTGATACCTACGCTCTTTGCTCATGTCCATTGGGAGAACTCCACCATATACGCCCCCTCTAGGCGAGATCGTAACCTCGTACCCCTAATATCAATACTACGAGTATTAGTCAAACAACAAACAAACAAACACAAGATTCAAACAACACAAACACACACACAGAAGCAAAAACGATATCAAAAAGAATCGAAAACGATTCAACTCATTCATGAATCAGTCCCGTTCGGCTAAATAAGCCAACTTGATCTCTCTTTTTATGTCCTTATTCAATTTTTTTTCGTATTTGTTCATTTATCCTTAATTTTTTGGGGATTATTGCATCGTCATAACGAGAGAAATCTAAAAAGTAAAAAATTATTATCGAAATCTAATTTTTTTTAAATAAAGACGAAAAAAATTAACTTATTGGTTTATTTTTGTCTTTATTAAAAAAAATTAGGTTTCGATCGTAATTTTTTACTTTTTAGATTCTTTTTGTCATGACAATGCAATAATTTTCAAAAAATTGACGATAAACGAATAAATACGAAAAAAATTTGAATAACGATAAATAAAAAAATCAGTTGGCTTATTTAGCTGAATGGGGCAGATCTAATAACTTTACCTCGGTCTTACGACTTTGTTCTAAGTAGGCCAGGTATCTCTCCCTGTCCCGATGATCAAACTGACGTTTGGTGTTGGATATCCCAACGTCGCTCTTCCTGATCAGAGCTTCCATTTTTCCCGAGCAACCGCCTCACAATCGATCAATCCAAAACTTGTTCTGGTTGCCAATAGCCCCTCTATTTATAGGTACGTATATTGTAAATTGTGTTTACACCCTTGTAATCTGAAATATACTTATGAAGATCCCTTAAACTTTGGAATTGGAACAGCACCCGAACAAATTAGAACCGGAACCGGACGAAATTGGTAGTGTGGTTTGGTTTAGTGTGGCTTCTAGAGGTAATCCGGTTTGTTGGGTTTGAGTTTTGGCCAAACCCAAAAATAAGTAGATTTCTTTTTGTACCAGTTTCCAGGTAGATTACCTCGAAGAAAAAAACAATTGCGTTTTCATTTCCTATTTTATTTTGTTTTATGCCCTCTAATTCCAAACCAAAAAGATATCATCATTGTTTAATGTATGCATAATAATGTATGCTTGTCCCAAATAATTGAATTCTTATACTACACAACGTACACGTTAGTCAATTTAATTGCACAGCTTTCACGTGAGATGAGATTGAGCTACTCATGTTTCAGCTTTAGAACTAAGGAGGATCAATGGCAAAAAGGAGTTCAAATTGGAAGGGGTGATAAATGGTGATGGCTCAATTTCATTCACTCTGCGCATCGCTCAGTCATTTTGTAAGTAAAATTCTTCTGAGCTAAAGTCCTTTGCTATTCTCTTAAGAATGGTCTAAAAGCTTTTTTGTGTTTCTAGGTCGTGCTCGGAATATTCATTTTGTGTTTTACCTTGCCCGTGATACTGCACAGTAAATAGCAGGTGAGATGGTTGACCAACTTGATTTGTCAAATGAAGATTTGACTTTCATAGCTGAGTTGGTCGACAGCTTGATTATAAAAATTGTCCCGAACTGGAAGCCCTCGTTTGGAAACTCTACGAGTAAAGGAAGCCCCAAAACCGTGATTAATTCTTTACAAGCGTGATTGATATGTACGTCAATAAGATCTCGATTTTTACTTAAAGCCGTGATAGAATACTTTTTCATCATGGTTTCTAATTAAATCCCCTCTGGCTCTGTTCTTTGCAAGTTGCAACTAGAATTGCTTTTTTCTTCATCAAATTTTCTTGAATTCACACTTTTGAAAACTAATAAAGAATAAACCTGGATACCTTTTTCCCCTCAACAATATAAAAGACACACAGTACGGCAATCAAAAGCCAAAACTCATTCATCAACAAAGTACTATATATTCAGAAAAGAGAGTCTACACAGTGTCAACATAGAACACAAGGAATTACACAAGTTCAATTTAAAAAATTGTCAAATTGCTTCTTACAAATCTCAATCGTAACCAAGATTCCAATAAATAGTGGTAAGATATCTTCAATTTTGTCATCTCTTCATACCCAACTGAATGATCACATTCTTCTTTATCGTACATTAGATGTACGACTCTTGAACTTCACGAAATGTACCTGCAATTTTATTATAGTGAATAAAATTGTACTCGTTTTTTTTTTTTTGGCACAATTCTGAATATCTATATTATAAAATAGAGCGGTCTTTTGTCTATCCATGCAAACATGAGCATCCTTCCAACCATTGGATATCAATTTCAATAGGTTACGGCCATTGGATTGAATCATTGATTCCAACCTATTTTCCACGCCTATCTACCCAGCAGTTTTCCTCTTCTCCATCGTGTTTCCTCTCTTCTCTCTTCTCTTCCTTCATAGTTACCCTCCCCCCGCAGAATCCACTCCTCGGCGCTCCGAAAAAAAAATTAAAAAACAGCGCCCACAAAGCTCCTCCACCAATCAGCCGTCCCGCACACCCACCAATTAGCTGTCCACGAAATCGATTTGGTTCTCCCTTTCCGGTATGACTCCCATCATCCTTAGGGTCTTCTTGCAGAAAAAATAATGTGGCCTAATTAGGATGAGAATTTTTTTGATGGGAGTCTTAAGGGGGAAAAAATTGTTGTTTAGGATGAGAATTTTTTTGCTGTTTAGAAAAAGAAAATTGATTTTGCTGTTTAGGATAGGAATTTTTTTGATCTATATCTTTTGTTATTTGTCTTTCAAAGATGCTCACTTTGTATTTGTTAAAATGCATGTTTGATAGAATGAAAATAGTGGGGAGTGAATTAATTCTTTATGCCCACTTTTGTGTAGCTCTCTTAATTTTTGGATAGACTTTGTGGTCTGATAATGCGAGGACAGGCGACATGACGGTAACAACATGTGGAGACATGTCTGGGGAAATGTTGGGGACACGACAAAGTGAATTCAACACTTTTTAAAAAGAATTCCGATTGAGAGTTTATTTGTTGTGGACTTTGTTCATCTTTGATTTGAATGGTATTGTTTGATCAAATCAAATCATGTTAGGACCAGCACATCCCTTCCCCTAGGTAACAATGTGATCAAATCATTACAGGACCAGCACATTCCTTTCCCTCGCTCTCTCCCCTATCGCCAAACGTATGACCGAAACGTGTTGCGCTGTGCCTTCAGGCACGAGTACGTTCTAGTATATAAAAAAGGACGGCGGGGGAGTTCTGGCGTATGGGGGTTTGGCTCCTCTCCTGTTTTGGAAAAAAACTGGATGGGGTGCAGTCTAGCAAATTCGGGTTCATCTCGATAATCATCACCCTTCATCTTTCACACCACTTCGAGACAATAGACCGTGCAAAATCTTGTGTCAGTCAGATATCGAATGGTACCTGATTCAAACACATTTAGGAGAAGGTAAATGGGTTTCGACATGCTCGACACACTAGATTGAAACTCATTTATTTTCATTTAAACAGGTTTGGATCACCTACTCATTATTATCCGATCAACGTGATTTTGTATGGTTTTATATTTCGACATGCTCTACAAGATCAACGGTCCCGATCATCAAGATGGCTGATCATGGGTCCAAATTGACTGGACTAGATCTGGTCGAGTTTTTTTCTCAAACTGGAGAATAGCCGCTTGCCTTGGGCTTGGAGAAACCTAACCTCTACTAAAAGATGTATAGTATAAAAAAATAAAAAAAATAAAAAGGAGCTAAAAGATGTGTATACTCCTACATATTTAATACTGTAGTTCGTCTGATGAGATTAAATTCTTTACACCGTCGATGTAAATATTTATTTCATTCAAATCAATTATATTGCGTCACGTTGCCGTGTTCTATTGATTGGGACCACTGTTTTGTAATGTGGCGCGATGTAATTGATTTGGAGGAAACAAATGTTTATTATTAACTCCAACACTCATTCAAAATTCAGTGAACTCGAGCTCAAGTCACATCTAAATGAACGAGCTCGAGCTCATTTATTATTTGGGTGTTTGAGCTCGTTCGTTTACGAAACGAGCTTTCAATTGTCTAGTCGAGTATATATAATCACAGCGGCAGTTTAAGCTCGACTCATTTACTAAACGAGCTTGAAGATCGAGCTCATGCTCGGTCTGTTGGGCCCTAATGACATGTGGCATTTCCAAGTTGGGACCTTCCAAGTTCTAAATTGACCCTTTTCGTATGCATATCGGGAAGTTAAGACTTTATGGCGGTAGAACGTAATACCAAAACTACCCCTGAGTCGAATAAATATAGTGGCTGGCTTGTATATACTGTACTTCCGCGCCTTCCAAGCCTGCCTCATTTTTTCCGGCTCACGTGAAACCGAAACATAAGCAGCAGAGCGCACACAAACAGTCTTCGTCTCTCTAGAGGTAAATGATTCGATCTTCTCCCAAATTTTGGTTCTATTTCTCGCGAAAATGTTTGCTTATGGAAACATTTTCTCCAAAATGAAGTTTTGTGGATGCTCTGACAATACATCGTTATTGTGGTTGTTGGGTCATGAGTTGTGATTTGGTTTGAACGTTTGGTTCTCAATTTTTGGGGTTTCGTTTGGTAGTTGAAAGCGAAGCTCAAAAACCATATTCGTAGTGGGCAATGGCGGACCCAGGATTTGCACCAAGTGGGGCACATATATAACATTAACAACCTTAACAAAAAATTAAAAATGAAGCAAAATTGTGTAAAATTTCCATGATAGAGTAAAAAACAACTAAACAAATTAAGGACTAATATTTCCGAACAATCAAAAGATATATCCCGAACTCTAACGAAAAAATGAATGAGAAGTCCTAATTTATCTAGATCTAATTTAACTGTTCCGATGCAAAGTATTTTGAATGTAGTTTCTCAAGTTTAAAATCTTCAATTTGAAGTTGCAATAGCAAAAAGCCCAATAAAAAACCCTTGGAGAGAGAGAGAGAGAGAGATGGGGTACGTGGATAATGTGGAATCAAACCCCTTGGAAAGTCAAATAATGTGGAAGCAAACTTGTTTTACAGTGCTTGAAAGCATAACCAAAGAAGAAAAAAAACTTGCAGAGCTGTTGAGGCACGTGACCCCACATGCCTCTGAATGGGTCCGCCCCTGGTAGTGGGTACAGACGAGATGATAGAACATGCAAATATTTGAAGTGGCATGCGAGCTGGTGTGCCGATTGGACTGAACTTGGTCCACTCCTCACACTCTCCTGAACCAGCTAAACTAGTACTCCTACTACCTTCTCCCGTAGCAGTTCAAAATTTTCCCAAAATCCTGACTTGAAAATCCCTAGCAGCACCTGATGGAGGAGTTTAGTAAGTGAAGGCCAAAAAAAAAAAAAAACCTCAAGAAATCACCCCAAAAGCAATTTTGTATATATAGGCGAGAAGATGAAAAATGTGCGTAAATGTAGGCTTATTTTGTTCCTCACAAAAAATAATGAGACTCAAGAAATCACCCCAAAAGCAATTTTGCCCCCAGACAAATCCAGCTCCATTCTCTCTATCCACGCCCCAAAAAGTGAAACAACACAATTTTTGTTCTGTTATTTGACTAAACAAACAAAAGGCGAAGGTTTAGTCGTGTCCAATTGCTTGTTATAAGAAGTGTCATAACGCATCTTGTAGAACAGCACAAGGCAACAGAATCCTATGGAGAGTTGTTCAATATTTCGGTTGTTCATTAAATTTCAGTAGAATCATTTTTCTCTTGCTCACTGCAATTCAACTAAACCTCTTTTTTGGTTTTTTTTTGATCAACCAGAAAATGAGATAATATATCTGTATATATATATATTCAACTAAACCTTATTTATACCTACTGCAACATGCCAACTTTTTCCCACGAAAAATAGGACCAAACTACACATGAATTTTATTTACACCTTCTATACTGACCAAATCTTCCATCCAAAAATAAAAAAATAAAAAAGGGTATTTCAGCAAATTACTAACTTTTTCCAACTCCAGTAACCAAACAAAATCCAAGCCTTTTCAACCACACTTGTTACCACACACTAGGGGCCGTTTCCACTAACATTAAGTTATGGACTGCTTGTAGTCCATAAATATCAAGTTGTTCCAACTAAACTATATGTTGTAGAAAATGTGTTGGATATTTTCATTACTTAAAACTTTTTACAAAAGATTTAGTGTAGTATGAACAACTTCATAAAAAACAATAAGTTGTCGTGCAACTTTTAAACGGAAACGGGGCCTAGATAATTACCAAATCAAAGCCCTTTTCTCGGAAAGTTAAAGTTTCATTGAAACACTGCAAACCGCTGGGAAAACAACAAAACAAACCACAAGGCTATCCCTTACAGTCAAAATATACTACACAAAACAAAGTCAAGAGACTGGAATCTGCAGCACTTATCCTGAGCCCTGTAGCCAGAGCTAGCAACTATGATCTAAAAGAAAATTTACAAGAAATGTTCCAAGAAGCGGTGTAGGACCTCATATCAGTAATAACAACTTTCTGCAGCACAGCTTCCTCCCCTTCCCCTTTCTCCTGAAAACCCTGAAAGAGGAATTATCATAAGCAGAGTACATCACCTACCAGTGCTATCAAGATTAGTATAATGAAGGGCCATTGATTCTGTTACTAGGCAGCTCATTCTTGATGTTCTCGAGGCTTTCCAGGTCCTTATCTAACTCAGGTAACGGATCAATACCAGTATGATTCCTCCAATGTATTCTAAGGGACTGAGACAACAGGATCCTCTCTAAGCCCATCTTTTCCTTCTATTTATGTACATTTTCAATATTTTTCAGCAATGGATAGACACAAGGAATTCTCCAATAGCAAAGATCTGAGAATTAGTCACATTTGTTGCTAAGAGCGGTTCTTGGGGAGTTCCAGAAGTTATTGGGTATTCAACCAAATATACAGAGACCGATGCAGAGAACCATCCTCACTCAAGTAAGGTTGCATGGAGAACAGTTTCTTTGCCTAAAAAAGGTGTTCTTGGTTTAAGAAAGATCGAAGAATGGAATGCATCTTTTCGTAGGCACACTTCCTCAGTGGTGTTCTTACTCTAGGCCATAGTTGTCAAAGGCGCGCCTAGGCACACCCCAGCGCCTTGCTGACCACCAGGCAAGGCGACTTGAATTAGGCGAGCAAAAAGTGCAAAAAAAGTGACAAGGCGAGAAAAGCGACCAGCGGACCAGGCATAAAAAAAAGCGCGCTTCTTTCAAATTGGTCAAAAAAGTGCATTTTTTTTCTTCAGAAAAGCGCACAACATAATTATTTTCAGAACTAATTATTTTTTCACATAGGTGCACCTCTCTTCAAAAAGGTGTGTGCCTCATCTTATGCCTCTCGCCCAGCAGAATTTTGCGCCTCGGTGTGCCTTTCGCCCTTGACAACTATACTCTAGGCGTCAGTCTCTGCGTTGAGCGTTGTTATAAATAACTAACCAAAGAATGGAACTATGCATCTTGTCGTAGGCACACTTGCTCACTGGTGTTCTTTGGAGTTCTTACTCTAGGCGTCAGTCTACTTGGGCAGCCATGGTGTACTGTATCAAGTAGGCGGAATTGCAGAGTATAACAGCCAATGAAGCAAACTATGACGTCATCCGTTTATCTTCCTAGTACTGAAAACATCACCACAAGTGGACCAACTAAAGTTGTGTGCCCACGTGATGAATCAAACATACTAACCGTGCTAAGGTTACGCGTCTTTCCAGAACCATCCTCCTTTAAGATAGCAACCTTGTTGAAATGAAAGACAAAAAGGAAAAAGGAAAAAACTCAGAATTAGATATGTGCAGAGAGCTTCAGAGAAATCAGTAAGTTTTAGAAAGGTCAAAACAAATAATTGCAACAGTATCCAACATTGTGGCGAAAACCAACAAGTCGCCTGCATATTGGAAATTCCTAGCTAAGCACTTCCTTGATTGTTAGATAAGCGAAATTATAAGGGGGGGAGGGGAGAAGGATTAATCTTACCTTGTTCATCCAGGCCAGGTTTGAGCCTCATAGCTCCCACATCCCACACGCCTTCGCGCAATCCCATTAACACCTCTGTTTGATAGGTCTTAACCATGCCTCCATCAGCAAGATCCTTGGCCTCAAAGGTTATGTAGAAGGTCATAAAACAGGAAATCCGACCCGTTACAAACAAAACCTTGACAAACTCAAGACCAAGTTGTTCCTGCACGTTGCCAATAGATGTCATGTCATCATCATGAGGTCGAAAACAATTATTCACTGGAAACAAGAAAATATTGATTGAACATGGAGGGGAGGGGCACCTAGAGAGAGTCATGGAAAGAAGCCTAATTATAATCATCATCATTGTCATGATCATCAATGTATAGTAAAGAAAGTATTACGGGGGAAGATTAGGAGACAGACACAGACCTTAAAGGTAGAGTTGTATTTGTTGATAGCAAGTTGAGCACACATGTCGTAGTCCTGATACCTACGCTCTTTGGTCATGTCCATTGGGAGAACTCCACCATATACGCCCCCTCTAGGTGAGATCGTAACCTCATACCCCTAATATCAATACTACGAGATTTAATCAAACAGCAAACAAACAAACACAAGATTCAAACACACACACACACACACACACAGAAGCAAAAAGGATATAAAAAAGAATCGAATACGATTCAACTCATTCATGAATCAAAGAAGTCTAATAACTTACCTCGGTCTTACGACTTTGTTCTAAGTAGACCAGGTATCTCTCCCTGTCCCGATTATCAAACTGACGTTTGGTGTTGGATATCCCAGCGTCGCTCGTCCTGATCAGAGCTTCCATTTTTCCCGAGCAACCGCCTCACAATCGATCACAGAAAACCCTAGATCCAAAACGTGTTCTGGTTGCCAATAGCCCCTCTACTTATAGAGTACATATATTGTAAATTGCGTTTACACCCTTGTAATCTGAAATATACTTATGAAGATCCCTTAAAAGTTAAAACTTTGGAACAGCACCCGAACAAATTAAAACCGGAACCGGACCAAATTGGTGGTGTGATTTCCAGAGGTAATCCGGTTTGTTGGGTTTGAGTTTTGGCCAAACCCAAAAAAATTGGTTCTGTCCGGTTTGTCACCTTTCAAACCGGTATAAACCGGACCGGATATACATACAAAACACGGAGTATATATCTATGGGGAGGGATCTAGAGACAATAGATTTGCCAATACTTTTGACACTAAATCCCAATCGTTGATTTGGATGGCTCAGATTAGAAGTTACAAAGCCACACATTCTCTCTCTCTCTCTCTCTCTCTCTCTCTCTCTCTCTCTCTCTCTCTCTCTCTCTCTCTCTCTCTCTCTCTATACCGTTCTCTCTCTCTGATCTCTACCCCATTCTCAGTCAAGCTCTCTTCCCCCCTTCTCCCTCACCATGTTCTCGAAAACACATATGCCATGGTAACAAATTTGGGGCTTTTCGGGTCTGTGGAGTTGGGTTGCTGAATATGTAACATATAATTTCGTTCAAAAATCCAATGATTCATTATCATCTATAATACAAATCGCGACGGTGTGGTGGCCCACACATTTTCCCCGCATAAATCTTTACCGTTTGATTTAGTACACATTTTTCTGCATAAATCCCCACCCTTCATTCAAACCTTGGCATTTTCGTAAATACTTTGTATTTTTTGGAATAAATGGTTGAGTAATGATTTTTTCAATTTTGGTAATGATTTATTTGAATGCAGTTTTGGTAAGGAATTCTAAATGATCGAATAGTAATGAATATAATGAGAACCCATGAATATAATGGGAACCCAAAGTGCAGTTTTGAGTAATGATTTAAATGGTCAAAGAACTAATAAGGGAAAAATTCAAAATACCCCCCAACCTTTACACTAAAATTAATTAGACTCCCAACCTTTTAAAAATTTCAATTTTACTCCCAATGTTATCTTCCGTTAATCAAAATGCCCCCTTCCGTCCGAATGACTAACAGATTTCGTTAAAGACTCCGTTAAATATCGTCCCGATAGAATTTTGATGATCCGAGCCGCTCAATGTGTTCAAAACGTGATTTTAAGGGTACCCTCAAGAAATCAGCAAAAAAAATGACCAGGAAGGGCTTCATCTGAACAGTTTTTTATTAAACTATTCAATAAAAAACTGTTCAGATGAATCCCTTTCCGATCATTTTTTTTGTTAATTTCCCATAGGTATCCTTAAAATCACGTTTTGAACGCATTGAGCGGCTCGGATCATGGAAATTCGATCAAAAAGGGGAGGTGCAGACCGAAGCAAAATCCGGATGTCCGGACTTGAACAAAATCCGGATCGATCTGCACCTCCTCTTTTCCAATCGAATTTTGATGATCCGAGCTGTTCAATGTGTTCAAAACTTGATTTTAAGGGTACCCGCGAGAAATCAACAAAAAAAATGATCGGAAATGGCTTCATCTGAACAATTTTTTATTGAATAGTTTAATAAAAAAACTGTTCAGATGAAGCCTTTCTCAGTCTTTTTTTTTGCTGACTTCTCACGAGTACCCTTAAAATCACGTTTTGAACATATTGAACGGCTCGGATCATCGAAATTCGATTGGGACGCTATTTAACGGAGCTTTTAACGAAATATGTTAGTCATTCGGACGGAAGGGGGCATTTTGATTAACGGAAGATAACGTTGGGAGTAAAATTGAAGTTTTTAAAAGGTTGGGAGTCTAATTAAATTTTGGTGTAAAGGTTGGGGGGTATTTTGAAATTTTCCCAACTAATAATGAATGCTAAGAATTTTTGGTAAGGATTGACGTACGTTGATTGTTGAACGAATTTTGGGTTACGTCATAGTTTGTATAAACACTAGAAATTGCCCGTGCCTGAAGGCACGGCGCAACACGTTTTTTAACACAACTAAAATGAATTTTTGAGGAGTGTGTAATTTTTTTCTTGGTCGAGGAATGTAAATTCAAATTTTGAAAATGGTCCAAAGGTCTAAAATCTGAAGAGTACAATTGTGCTAGTGTCTGAAGTCACTAATTTAAAAGCATTGACATAAAATAAAATAATGAAAACCTTTCATGTACCATCACTCTAAAACTGCTTAATCTCAATAGAAGATATTACGTACCCAAGGAATCAAAGCAAAACCGTTGAGAAACTTTTGTGTATCCCGGGGATATCAAGCCCCTTGGTATCCCTTTCGGTCCGTTTCTTGTTTTTCGACCATTTTTTGACCACATTTTGATGATCGGCTTCGTTCATTTTGTAGAATTAGGTGAGAACCTTATTATTCATACCAAAAATCGCGTTCATCGGACTTTATTTGATACATGATCGGAACACGTGAAAATCGCAAAAAGCCAAAATTGGGTTCCGATTCAGTGTGTTTTTGGACCAAGTTTTGGTTTTCTTCAATATTCACGTGTGCTAATCATGTATCAAATAAAGTCCAATGAACGCGATTTTCGGTATGAATAAGGTTCTCACCAAATTTTACAAAACGAATGGAGCCGATCGTCAAAATGTGACCCAAAAATGGCCGAAAAAATGAGAAACGAACTGGAGGGGATACCAAGGGGCCTAGTATCCTCAGGATATCAAGGGGCTTGGTATCCCTGGGATACACAAAAGTTTCCACCAACCCTATAATGAAACTTCCTCCATCTTCAAAGCACCAACTTAATCACTTCGATCCGTAGCTAAAATAACTATTTTCCTTGCAATATCCTGAAGCCATACTAAAAATTCAATTGATTGAAATCAAAGATAAATTAAAAAGGCGCAAAGCTACATGAAAGAGCCGCAAGTGATCAACTAACTTCCTCTTCTTTTTCTTATAAGCAACTAACTTATAAATAAATCCCGGAGAAGCAAACAACTAAATAGGCCAAAAATATATATATAGTAACTTAATATGGAACAAAATCTTCGCTCTTTGCTCATGTCCATTGGGAGAACTCCACCATATACGCCCCCTCTAGGCGAGATCGTAACCTCGTACCCCTAATATCAATACTACGAGTATTAGTCAAACAACAAACAAACAAACACAAGATTCAAACAACACAAACACACACACAGAAGCAAAAACGATATCAAAAAGAATCGAAAACGATTCAACTCATTCATGAATCAGTCCCGTTCGGCTAAATAAGCCAACTTGATCTCTCTTTTTATGTCCTTATTCAATTTTTTTTCGTATTTGTTCATTTATCCTTAATTTTTTGGGGATTATTGCATCGTCATAACGAGAGAAATCTAAAAAGTAAAAAATTATTATCGAAATCTAATTTTTTTTAAATAAAGATGAAAAAAATTAACTTATTGGTTTATTTTTGTCTTTATTAAAAAAAATTAGGTTTCGATCGTAATTTTTTACTTTTTAGATTCTTTTTGTCATGACAATGCAATAATTTTCAAAAAATTGACGATAAACGAATAAATACGAAAAAAATTTGAATAACGATAAATAAAAAAATCAGTTGGCTTATTTAGCTGAATGGGGCAGATCTAATAACTTTACCTCGGTCTTACGACTTTGTTCTAAGTAGGCCAGGTATCTCTCCCTGTCCCGATGATCAAACTGACGTTTGGTGTTGGATATCCCAACGTCGCTCTTCCTGATCAGAGCTTCCATTTTTCCCGAGCAACCGCCTCACAATCGATCAATCCAAAACTTGTTCTGGTTGCCAATAGCCCCTCTATTTATAGGTACGTATATTGTAAATTGCGTTTACACCCTTGTAATCTGAAATATACTTATGAAGATCCCTTAAACTTTGGAATTGGAACAGCACCCGAACAAATTAGAACCGGAACCGGACGAAATTGGTGGTGTGGTTTGGTTTAGTGTGGCTTCTAGAGGTAATCCGGTTTGTTGGGTTTGAGTTTTGGCCAAACCCAAAAATAAGTAGATTTCTTTTTGTACCAGTTTCCAGGTAGATTACCTCGAAGAAAAAAACAATTGCGTTTTCATTTCCTATTTTATTTTGTTTTATGCCCTCTAATTCCAAACCAAAAAGATATCATCATTGTTTAATGTATGCATAATAATGTATGCTTGTCCCAAATAATTGAATTCTTATACTACACAACGTACACGTTAGTCAATTTAATTGCACAGCTTTCACGTGAGATGAGATTGAGCTACTCATGTTTCAGCTTTAGAACTAAGGAGGATCAATGGCAAAAAGGAGTTCAAATTGGAAGGGGTGATAAATGGTGATGGCTCAATTTCATTCACTCTGCGCATCGCTCAGTCATTTTGTAAGTAAAATTCTTTTGAGCTAAAGTCCTTTGCTATTCTCTTAAGAATGGTCTAAAAGCTTTTTTGTGTTTCTAGGTCGTGCTCGGAATATTCATTTTGTGTTTTACCTTGCCCGTGATACTGCACAGTAAATAGCAGGTGAGATGGTTGACCAACTTGATTTGTCAAATGAAGATTTGACTTTCATAGCTGAGTTGGTCGACAGCTTGATTATAAAAATTGTCCCGAACTGGAAGCCCTCGTTTGGAAACTCTACGAGTAAAGGAAGCCCCAAAACCGTGATTAATTCTTTACAAGCGTGATTGATATGTACGTCAATAAGATCTCGATTTTTACTTAAAGCCGTGATAGAATACTTTTTCATCATGGTTTCTAATTAAATCCCCTCTGGCTCTGTTCTTTGCAAGTTGCAACTAGAATTGCTTTTTTCTTCATCAAATTTTCTTGAATTCACACTTTTGAAAACTAATAAAGAATAAACCTGGATACCTTTTTCCCCTCAACAATATAAAAGACACACAGTACGGCAATCAAAAGCCAAAACTCATTCATCAACAAAGTACTATATATTCAGAAAAGAGAGTCTACACAGTGTCAACATAGAACACAAGGAATTACACAAGTTCAATTTAAAAAATTGTCAAATTGCTTCTTACAAATCTCAATCGTAACCAAGATTCCAATAAATAGTGGTAAGATATCTTCAATTTTGTCATGGGGAAATTGGTGTTCAGTGGCCCTTGGGGCAAATTATTCTCATGTCATGGACTAGTTTTCATAGAATTCAGCTAGAGATGAAAAGGATAAAAATAATTCTTAATACATGGAATGGGCCACACAAAAAGACTAATATATCCCCACATATTTAAAATCCTAAAAATCAGTTTTTACCTTTTCTCTTTTCCCATTCCCCAGCCAACGCTGCTGCTTCTCTCTCTCTCTCTCTCTGGTAATGGCAGCAAACAGCTCCTCTCTCTCCCTCTCCTCCCATTCTTCCCTCCCACTGAACCGCTCATCCCCTCATCGATCCCACCAGCCCTCGCCTAACCTGCCCTTCACCAACGACCTCCGAGCTCGAGGCTCGTATCAGTCCGGGCCCAGGGTGGGTCCAAATGGGCCTTTACTGTTGACGGGCCTCAATTTATTAGTTCTTCTTCACCAGCAGCTTCTTGGATTTTCGATCGGAGCCTCTCCTCCTCCAACTCCGATCTCATCCGAGCCACTCTCTTTCCCGGCAACGGAATCGGCCCCGAAATTGCCGACTCCGTTAAATAGGACCCTCTCTCTATTATACCCACAAGTGCCCACGCCGTTAAATAGGCATCGGCATCGACGGAGTCGAACCAAATCGGGCGGAGTCATCCAGTGAATTTCCAAATTTTGGGTCAAAATTTTGAATTTCAAGTTTATTGGGTGTTGGCCTAGAGGAATTCATTCAGTGACTGAGTTGTCCCCTGAATTTCAAGTTTATTGGGTGTTGGCCTAGAGAAATTCATTCAGTGACTGAGTTGTCCCCGAAGTTGCTCCGTTATAACCTAAGTTGTCCCGTGTATGAACCTAAGTTGCCCCGTGTATGAACCTAAGTTGCCCTTAAGTTGCTCCGTGCATGAACCTTAAGTTGCCCCTTAAGTTACTCCGTATATGAACCTAATTGCCCCGTGTATTAACCTAAGTTGCCCCGTATATGAATCTAAGTTGCCCTTAAGTTGCTCTGTATGAAATGGCTGTCCATTTACAAAGGTGTATTGATCTGTATGAAATGTGGTTCTTGTTCAACTCATGTAACATGTTTTTTTGCTGAAAATAAAATAGTTGCTCTTTAAGTTACCTAATGTTACTCCTTGTAAGAAATTTTGTTGCTCCCTATGTAAGAATGGATGCTCTAGACTGTTAAGGGCAGTGACCTATATTTTAACTCACTGAATGGCTGTCCCTTTACAAAGGTGTGTTGATCTGTATGACATGTGGTTCTTGTTCAACTCATGTAACATGTTTTTTTGTTGAAAATAAAATAGTTGCTCTTTAAGTTACCTAATGTTACTCCTTGTAAGAAATTTTGTTGCTCCCTATGTAAGAATGGATGCTCTAGACTGTTAAGAGCAGTGACCTATATTTTAACTCATTGAATGGTTGTCCCTTTATAAAGGTGTGTTGATCTGTATGACATGAGGTTCTTGTTCAACTCATGTAACATGTTTTTTTTGCTGAAAATAAAATAGTTGCTCTTTAAGTTACCTAATGTTACTCCTTGTAAAAAAATTTGTTGCTCTCTATGAAAGAATGGATGCCCCAAACTGTTAAAATCTTGAGAGGCGAGATCTGGGAAGTCTTGGGAAGTTCTGGTTTGACTTCCGCCCTATGCTCCGAGTTCGCCCTCGACCTCCGTCGCCCGAATGACGCTGTCGCCCCCCAAATCAACCCCTCCATCTTCAACGAGGGCATCGGCAGCCGCCGCTAGAAATAAGTTGCATGAAAATAAGTTGCTCGTTGTATGAAAATAAGTTGCTCGTTGTATAAAAATAAATTGCTCGTTGTATAAAAATAAGTTGCTCCTTCAATCCAAATAAATTGGTACCCGGGGGCTCCATGGCACAGTAGCCCCTACTCACACGACTAAAACGGCAGCGTTTTGGTTAAAAAAAAATAATCATTACCATCAATTTGCAATCCTATGAAGTAGAAACGTGATTATGAGAGCTCTAGAGACAAAATTTGATTATGTTTCTTTAGAATAATATGATCAGAATAATAAGATCTCCACACCCGTTCAAACGAATTAAAAATTGGAGCACTTAATTTTTTAATATATAAACGGTCTCAAAAAAATTAAGTGCTCAAATTTTCACTCCGTTTGAACGGGTGTGAAGATCTTGTTATTCTGATCATATTATTCTAAAGAGACATAATCAAATTTTGTCTCTAGAACTCTCATAATCACGTTTCTGCTCCATAGGATTGCAAATTGATGGTAAAGATTTTTTTTTAACCAAAACGTTGTCGTTCTGGTCGTGGGCAGGGGTTGCTGGTGCAGTAAGGCCAGTCTGACAGAGAAGGGGTATTTTTGTCCTTATAAGTTAGAAAGTCCATGTATTGGCAATTAATTGTCTCCTTCCCATAACTTTAGAATTCCGAAAAAGTACACCATGTATTGGGCATTTTTTGCCCCTTTCCCCACTGATCAGTGATTTCCCCTTTTGTCATCTCTTCATACCCAACTGAATGATCACATTCTTCTTTATCGTACATTAGATGTACGACTCTTGAACTTCACGAAATGTACCTGCAATTTTATTATAGTGAATAAAATTGTACTCGTTTTTTTTTTTTTGGCACAATTCTGAATATCTATATTATAAAATAGAGCGGTCTTTTGTCTATCCATGCAAACATGAGCATCCTTCCAACCATTGGATATCAATTTCAATAGGTTACGGCCATTGGATTGAATCATTGATTCCAACCTATTTTCCACGCCTATCTACCCAGCAGTTTTCCTCTTCTCCATCGTGTTTCCTCTCTTCTCTCTTCTCTTCCTTCATAGTTACCCTCCCCCCGCAGAATCCACTCCTCGGCGCTCCGAAAAAAAAATTAAAAAACAGCGCCCACAAAGCTCCTCCACCAATCAGCCGTCCCGCACACCCACCAATTAGCTGTCCACGAAATCGATTTGGTTCTCCCTTTCCGGTATGACTCCCATCATCCTTAGGGTCTTCTTGCAGAAAAAATAATGTGGCCTAATTAGGATGAGAATTTTTTTGATGGGAGTCTTAAGGGGGAAAAAATTGTTGTTTAGGATGAGAATTTTTTTGCTGTTTAGAAAAAGAAAATTGATTTTGCTGTTTAGGATAGGAATTTTTTTGATCTATATCTTTTGTTATTTGTCTTTCAAAGATGCTCACTTTGTATTTGTTAAAATGCATGTTTGATAGAATGAAAATAGTGGGGAGTGAATTAATTCTTTATGCCCACTTTTGTGTAGCTCTCTTAATTTTTGGATAGACTTTGTGGTCTGATAATGCGAGGACAGGCGACATGACGGTAACAACATGTGGAGACATGTCTGGGGAAATGTTGGGGACACGACAAAGTGAATTCAACACTTTTTAAAAAGAATTCCGATTGAGAGTTTATTTGTTGTGGACTTTGTTCATCTTTGATTTGAATGGTATTGTTTGATCAAATCAAATCATGTTAGGACCAGCACATCCCTTCCCCTAGGTAACAATGTGATCAAATCATTACAGGACCAGCACATTCCTTTCCCTCGCTCTCTCCCCTATCGCCAAACGTATGACCGAAACGTGTTGCGCTGTGCCTTCAGGCACGAGTACGTTCTAGTATATAAAAAAGGACGGCGGGGGAGTTCTGGCGTATGGGGGTTTGGCTCCTCTCCTGTTTTGGAAAAAAACTGGATGGGGTGCAGTCTAGCAAATTCGGGTTCATCTCGATAATCATCACCCTTCATCTTTCACACCACTTCGAGACAATAGACCGTGCAAAATCTTGTGTCAGTCAGATATCGAATGGTACCTGATTCAAACACATTTAGGAGAAGGTAAATGGGTTTCGACATGCTCGACACACTAGATTGAAACTCATTTATTTTCATTTAAACAGGTTTGGATCACCTACTCATTATTATCCGATCAACGTGATTTTGTATGGTTTTATATTTCGACATGCTCTACAAGATCAACGGTCCCGATCATCAAGATGGCTGATCATGGGTCCAAATTGACTGGACTAGATCTGGTCGAGTTTTTTTCTCAAACTGGAGAATAGCCGCTTGCCTTGGGCTTGGAGAAACCTAACCTCTACTAAAAGATGTATAGTATAAAAAAATAAAAAAAATAAAAAGGAGCTAAAAGATGTGTATACTCCTACATATTTAATACTGTAGTTCGTCTGTTGAGATTAAATTCTTTACACCGTCGATGTAAATATTTATTTCATTCAAATCAATTATATTGCGTCACGTTGCCGTGTTCTATTGATTGGGACTACTGTTTTGTAATGTGACGCGATGTAATTGATTTGGAGGAAACAAATGTTTATTATTAACTCCAACACTCATTCAAAATTCAGTGAACTCGAGCTCAAGTCACATCTAAATGAACGAGCTCGAGCTCATTTATTATTTGGGTGTTTGAGCTCGTTCGTTTACGAAACGAGCTTTCAATTGTCTAGTCGAGTATATATAATCACAGCGGCAGTTTAAGCTCGACTCATTTACTAAACGAGCTTGAAGATCGAGCTCAAACTTCAATCCATCTTAATCCGTGACTTGTCGTTAACGGCACAGTTAAAAAAAAAAAACTTACCACCAGTTTGCAATCCTATGAAGCAGAAACGTGATTATGAGAGCCTTAGAGACAAAATTTGATTATGTCTCTTTAGAATAATATGATCAGAATAATAAGATCTTCACACCCGTTCAAACGGATTAAAAATTGGAGCACTTAATTTTTTAACCATATTTTTTAATATATAAACGGTCTAAAAAAATTAAGTGCTCAAATTTTCAAAAAGAATTTTTAAAAAAATTCCCCTACTTCCAACATTTCTCTCTCCACTTATTACCCGGACCCGGGGGCTCTGCTGCCCCAAAGGCACATCAGCCCTTACCCACACACCAAAATGGCAACGTTTTGGTTAAATAAAAAATTCATACCACTAGTTTGCAATCCTATGGAGCAGAAACGTGATTATGAGAGCCTTAGAGACAAAATTTGATTATGTCTCTTTATAATAATATGATTAGAATAATAAGATCTTCACACCCGTTCAAACGAATTAAAAATTGAAGCACTTAATTTTTAATCATATTTTAATATATAAACGGTCATAAAAATTAAGTGCTCAAATTTTCACTCCGTTTTGAATCGACAAAGATATTTAAGTGCTCATAAAAATTAAGTGCTCTGAGAAAATTAAGTGCTCATAATCACATTTCTGCTCCATAGTCCTAAATAAAGAACACATACTTAATATGAGAGCCAGAGATAAAAATGAATTACGACTTTAGAATAATATGATAAGAATAAAAAGATCTTTGCACCGATTTGAACGGAGTGAAAATTTGAGCACTTAATTTTTTGAGACCGTTTATATATTAAAAAATATGGTTAAAAAATATCGGGAAGTTAAGACTTTATGGCGGTAGAACGTAATACCAAAACTACCCCTGAGTCGAATAAATATAGTGGCTGGCTTGTATATACTGTACTTCCGCGCCTTCCAAGCCTGCCTCATTTTTTCCGGCTCACGTGAAACCGAAACATAAGCAGCAGAGCGCACACAAACAGTCTTCGTCTCTCTAGAGGTAAATGATTCGATCTTCTCCCAAATTTTGGTTCTATTTCTCGCGAAAATGTTTGCTTATGGAAACATTTTCTCCAAAATGAAGTTTTGTGGATGCTCTGACAATACATCGTTATTGTGGTTGTTGGGTCATGAGTTGTGATTTGGTTTGAACGTTTGGTTCTCAATTTTTGGGGTTTCGTTTGGTAGTTGAAAGCGAAGCTCAAAAACCATATTCGTAGTGGGCAATGGCGGACCCAGGATTTGCACCAAGTGGGGCACATATATAACATTAACAACCTTAACAAAAAATTAAAAATGAAGCAAAATTGTGTAAAATTTCCATGATAGAGTAAAAAACAACTAAACAAATTAAGGACTAATATTTCCGAACAATCAAAAGATATATCCCGAACTCTAACGAAAAAATGAATGAGAAGTCCTAATTTATCTAGATCTAATTTAACTGTTCCGATGCAAAGTATTTTGAATGTAGTTTCTCAAGTTTAAAATCTTCAATTTGAAGTTGCAATAGCAAAAAGCCCAATAAAAAACCCTTGGAGAGAGAGAGAGAGAGAGATGGGGTACGTGGATAATGTGGAATCAAACCCCTTGGAAAGTCAAATAATGTGGAAGCAAACTTGTTTTACAGTGCTTGAAAGCATAACCAAAGAAGAAAAAAAACTTGCAGAGCTGTTGAGGCACGTGACCCCACATGCCTCTGAATGGGTCCGCCCCTGGTAGTGGGTACAGACGAGATGATAGAACATGCAAATATTTGAAGTGGCATGCGAGCTGGTGTGCCGATTGGACTGAACTTGGTCCACTCCTCACACTCTCCTGAACCAGCTAAACTAGTACTCCTACTACCTTCTCCCGTAGCAGTTCAAAATTTTCCCAAAATCCTGACTTGAAAATCCCTAGCAGCACCTGATGGAGGAGTTTAGTAAGTGAAGGCCAAAAAAAAAAAAAAACCTCAAGAAATCACCCCAAAAGCAATTTTGTATATATAGGCGAGAAGATGAAAAATGTGCGTAAATGTAGGCTTATTTTGTTCCTCACAAAAAATAATGAGACTCAAGAAATCACCCCAAAAGCAATTTTGCCCCCAGACAAATCCAGCTCCATTCTCTCTATCCACGCCCCAAAAAGTGAAACAACACAATTTTTGTTCTGTTATTTGACTAAACAAACAAAAGGCGAAGGTTTAGTCGTGTCCAATTGCTTGTTATAAGAAGTGTCATAACGCATCTTGTAGAACAGCACAAGGCAACAGAATCCTATGGAGAGTTGTTCAATATTTCGGTTGTTCATTAAATTTCAGTAGAATCATTTTTCTCTTGCTCACTGCAATTCAACTAAACCTCTTTTTTGTTTTTTTTTTGATCAACCAGAAAATGAGATAATATATCTGTATATATATATATATTCAACTAAACCTTATTTATACCTACTGCAACATGCCAACTTTTCCCACGAAAAATAGGACCAAACTACACATGAATTTTATTTACACCTTCATACTACCACACTTGTTACCACACACTAGGGGCCTTTTCCACTAACATTAAGTTATGGACTGCTTGTAGTCCATAAATATCAAGTTGTTCCAACTAAACTATATGTTGTAGAAAATGTGTTGGATATTTTCATTACTTAAACTTTTTACAAAAGATTTAGTGTAGTATGAACAACTTCATAAAAAACAATAAGTTGTCGTGCAACTTTTAAACGGAAACGGGGCCTAGATAATTACCAAATCAAAGCCCTTTTCTCGGAAAGTTAAAGTTTCATTGAAACACTGCAAACCGCTGGGAAAACAACAAAACAAACCACAAGGCTATCCCTTACAGTCAAAATATACTACACAAAACAAAGTCAAGAGACTGGAATCTGCAGCACTTATCCTGAGCCCTGTAGCCAGAGCTAGCAACTATGATCTAAAAGAAAATTTACAAGAAATGTTCCAAGAAGCGGTGTAGGACCTCATATCAGTAATAACAACTTTCTGCAGCACAGCTTCCTCCCCTTCCCCTTTCTCCTGAAAACCCTGAAAGAGGAATTATCATAAGCAGAGTACATCACCTACCAGTGCTATCAAGATCAGTATAATTAAGGGCCATTGATTCTGTTACTAGGCAGCTCATTCTTGATGTTCTCGAGGCTTTCCAGGTCCTTATCTAACTCAGGTAATGGATCAATACCAGTATGATTCCTCCAATGTATTCCAAGGGACTGAGACAACAGGATCCTCTCTAAGCCCATCTTTTCCTTCCATTTATGTACATTTTCAATACTTTTTCAGCAATGGATAGACACAAGGAATTCTCCTTTAGCAAAGATCTGGGAATTAGTCACATTTGTTGCTAAGAGCAGTTCTTGGGGAGTTTCAGAAGTTATTGGGTATTCAACCAAATATACAGAGACCGATGCAGAGAACCATCCACACTCAAGTAAGGTTGCATGGAGAACAGTTTCTTTGCCTAAAAAAGGTATTCTTGGTTTAAGAAAGATCGAAGAATGGAACGATGCATCTTTTCGCAGGCACACTTCCTCAGTGGTGTTCTTACTCTAGGCCATAGTTGTCAAAGGTGCACCTAGGCCCAAGGCGAGGCGACTTGAATTAGGCGAGCAAAAAGTGAAAAAAAGCGACAAGGCGAGAAAAGCGACCAGGCATAAAAAAGCGCGCTTCTTTCAAATTGGTCAAAAAAGTGCTCTTTTTTTTTCAGAAAAGCGCACATAACATAATTATTTTCAGAAATAATTATTTTTTTGCATAGGTGCACCTCTCTTCAAAAAGGTGCGTGCCTCGTCTTATGCCTCTCACCTCACGCCCAGCAGAACTTTGCATCTCGGTGCGCCTTTTGCCCTTGACAACTATGCTCTAGGCGTCAGTCTCTGCGTTGAGCGTTGTTATAAATAACTAACCAATGAATGGAACTATGCATCTTGTGTCGTAGGCACACTTGCTCAGTGGTGTTCTTTGGAGTTCTTACTCTAGGCGTCAGTCTCCTTGCATTCAGTGGTGTTATAAATAACTAATCAAAGACTGTCGTTTCTGAAACTTAAAAGGAACTTAAAAGTGCCTTCTAATTGCTCATGGATACTTGGGACCATTCATACTTCTCCTATCAGCCCCTATGCCAGAAAGAGGATGATAGCCTCCTGAGCTTTACTTCAACAGCCCCCAAGTCTAGATTCACATGAAAACAAGTTTTCGCTCACTTTGCAGTGTATCAAAACCTCACCACTCTTGGGGTAACGAAGTGAATTGGCAGAATCCTTTTATAATATTGTTTGAAAGCTTAGCTTGGGCAGCCATGGTGTACTATATCAAGTAGGCGGAATCGCAGAGTATAACAGCCAATGAAGCAAAACTACGACGTCATCCTTTTATCTTTCTAGTACTGAAAACATCACCACAAGTGGACCAACTAAAGTTGTGTGTCCATGTGATGAATCAAACATACTAACCGTGCTAAGGTTACGCGTCTTTCCAGAACCATCCTCCTTTAAGATAGCAACCTTGTTGAAATGAAAGACAAAAAGGAAAAAACTCAGAATTAGATATGTGCAGAGAGCTTCACAGAAATCAGTAAGTTTTAGAAAGGTCAAAACAAATAATTGCAACAGTATCCAACATTGTGGCAAAAACCAACAAGTCGCCTGCATATTGGAAATTCCTAGCTAAGCACTTCCTTGATTGTTAGATAAGCGAAATTATAAGGGGAGGGGGGGGGGGGGGGAGGGGGGGCGGAGAAAGTGGAGAAGGATTAATCTTACCTTGTTCATCCAGGCCAGGTTTGAGCCTCATAGCTTTCACATTCCACATGCCTTCGCGCAATGCCAATAACACCTCTGTTTGATAGGTCTTAACCATGCCTCCATCAGCAAGATCCTTGGCCTCAAAGGTTATGTAGAAGGTCATAAAATAGGAAACCCGACCCGTTACAAACAAAACCTTGACAAACTCAAGTTGTTCCTGCACGTGGCCAATAGATGTCATGTCATCATGAGGTCGGAAACAATTATTCACCAGAAACAAGAAAATATTGATTGAACATGGAAGGGAGGGGCACCTAGAGAGAGTCATGGAAAGAAGCCTAATTATAATCATCATCATTGTCATGATCATCAATGTATAGTAAAGAAAGTATTACAGGGGAAGATTAGGAGACAGACACAGACCTTAAAGATAGAGTTGTATTTGTTGATAGCAAGTTGAGCACACATGTCGTAGTCCTTATACCTACGCTCTTTGGTAATGTCCATTGGGAGAACTCCACAATATACGCCCCCTTTAGGTGAGATCGTAACCTCATACCCCTAAAACAAACAAACACAAGATTCAAACCACACAAACACACACACAAGATTCAAACAGCAAGCAAACAAACACAAGAAACAAACAAACAAACACAAGATTCAAACAACACAAACACACACAGAAGCAAAAACGATATCACGATTCTTTTTGCTTCACTAGCATGGGCCATGAGTATGTTGTCTTTCATGTGTTTTATACTATCTCATTCAATTATCAGATCTTTCTGGATTAGAATTCTAGAAATCAAGAATTCAGAAGACCAATGCTAAGCACACAAAACAAGTACATTTGAAAGCTCGAATGGACTTGTGGTTGAGTCTTAGACTAGTCATCATAAAATAGAAAATCCATCTAGATGTACATGAATTTAATTGCAGAAATACTACTGTTACATCGATCATTTTGTTGAAATGACACGATAGACAAAAATCTTGAAAATTTCATAGTTCCCTTGTTGGACTTACTATAAACGTACATGTTACCATTTCGGGTATGGGATATCCACCATGGAGGCATGGGAATTATCTACCTTGGCTCACAAAAACAACAACATATATGAGCATCTCATGAAGCAACTGAACATTTGCAACCTACTCATAGGTACATGATCAAATGAATGAACATTGTAGGCTTTGTAGCTAAAGATATATGGTCAATCAAAGTGCCTAAAAATCTTGCGTTTTCGTGCAGATGAGAAGAGGAATAACGAATCTTACGAGGCGCTGCCGCATATCTTTGAAATGATCCGTATTGATAACATGAAAGTTCTCAAGGCCCTGATTTATGCCAGGGATGATCAGCCACCACTCTTCGATGGCTCTTCTAAGAGAAGGGTTTGAACATTGAACATGAACTCTTTAATTATATACAATGTTAAGAAAGAATAAAATGTTGTTAAGTCGACCATTATTCAGGAAAAAAAATTCCCAACATTTTTTTACAGATTTTAATTGCTTCGTGTACTATTAAACGCACTCTACGAGTATTAATCAAACAGCAAACAAACAAACACAAGATTCAAACAACACAAACACACACACACGCAGAAGCAAAAGGAATCGAAATCGTAACCTCTACGAGTATTAATCAAACAGCAAACAAACAAACACTAGATTCAAACAACACAAACACACACACACAGAAGCAAAAACGATATAAAAACGAATCGAATACGATTCAACTCATACATGAATCAAAGAAGTCTAATAACTTACCTCGGTCTTACGACTTTGTTCTAAGTAGGCCAGGTAGTTCTCCCTGTCCTGTTGATTATACTCACGTCTGGTGTTGGATATCCCAACGTCGCTCTTCCTGATCAGAGCTTCCATTTTTTCCGAGCAACCGCCTCACAATCGATCACAGAAAACCCTAGATCCAGAACGTGTTTTGGTTGCCAATAGCCCCTCTATTTATAGGTACATATATTGTAAATTGCGTTTACACCCTTGTAATCTGAAATATACTTGTGAAGATCCCTAAAAACTTTGGAACAGCACCCGAACAAATTAGAACCGGAACCGGACCAAATTGGTGGTGTGGTTTGGTTTAGTGTGGTTTCTAGAGGTAATCCGGTTTGTTGGGTTTGAATTTTGGCCAAACCCAAAAAAAATTGGTTGTCCGGTTTGTCACCTTTCAAACCGGTATAAACCAAACCAGATATACATACAAAATACGGAGTATATATCTATGGGAAGGGATTGAGAGACAATAGATTTGTCAATACTTTTGACACTAAATATCGACCGTTGATTTGGATGGCTCAGATTAGAAGTTACCAAAAAAATAATCCATATGTGATGACCATTGGATCCTACACCCATTGACTCAAAAAATATAATTGAATATCATAATTTCATAATCTTACCATTTGAATTTTAAATTTTGAAACATTACCAACTATACACCTTTTTTAACCGGCTACCAAGAATAGACCCCCGCCTTTTTTTTTTTGGGAAAATTTCAAAATAACACCTGACCTTTCACACAAATCACACATAGGCACCTGACCTTTTAAAATTATCAAAAAAACACCTGACCTATTCAAAAATCCATCAATTTCCCACCCGCCGTTAACTTCCCATCCAAAACAAACGGGAATGTTGAAAATGTGCATTTTGGCACGAATAAGAAGAATGGTCCCACATGACATCATCTTTGTTAACCCTATCTGCCTTTATACCCTCATCAACTAAAAATAAATACTCCCCCGTCCCAAAATATTTGTTCGGTCCGCAAAACGAGGGCAAAAAAATAATGCATTTCTTTTAAGAAAAATTCTAAACTTTTTTCATAAATTAAAAGAACTCGTCGAGATCTAGTAAATTGTTGAAAAAAATTTAAATTTTTCTTGCAAAACTTGAATTATTTTTACGTTCTCGTTTTGCGAACCGGACAAACATTTTGGGACGGAGGTAGTAAGTTATTAATTGACTATCCCTACAAAAAATAACCTACCAATGACTTATTTTTAGTCTTTATTCAAAAAAAAAATTGCATTTGTTAGTTTTGTGTCAAAACGAATCAATATGTCACCAAAATTACTTAACTTTTCAATTCAAATCCACCCAAAATAAGAAATCAAGCTTAACTTAGTAATTAAATATCCATAACTATGCAGCTAAACAAGATTACTTTGTATTAAAAAAAGGAAAAGGCAAAAACAAAAAACATAGAATAGTCATGGGTATGTGTGAAAAGTGACGACAGAGAAAGAAAAGTAATTGTGCAAAGTGAAGACAAAGAATGGTAGGTGTAAAAAACGTTAAGACAAATGAATGTTGTCCCAATTTCAACATTTCCGTTAGTTTTGGATGGGAAGTTAACGGCGGGTGGAAAATTGATGGATTTTTAAATAGGTCAGGTGTTTTTTTGATAATTTTAAAAGGTCAGGTGCCTATGTGTGATTTGTGTGAAAGGTCAGGTGTTATTTTGAAATTTTCCCTTTTTTTTTTTTTTAAAAACTCCGAATACAGAACATGACATACGACAAGTACAGATTTTCACCCAAATACAGAGAAACAGAGACACAATACAAGAAAAGACTAAGAGATGAAATTAGTGAGAGCGCATATGTAAGAGCCAAACGCTCACTTCTTCACACCGTCAACATGGCCGGCTAACGTGGAGCTAGTACCCAGACACCACCGTCTCGGGATGGCGAAGCTCCGAATCAAAGATAACATTAAACATGTGGAAATCAGTCACCTGATCTGGAAAAACCAGATCAAAACAAAACCACTCAGGAAGACCCACCGGGACAAAAACAGGACCCAACATCCGGACAGAAACCGGCCTCACCATCCGGACATAAACCGGACAAAAGTCCAGACAAAACAATAACAAAACACAAAACTAAAACCCTAACCTGCCGAAATACTCAAAACAGCCACCGCAGCACCGCCGCCACAACCACCGCACCAACCACAGGAATCACGCCAGCCCCTACTGCCGCCATGCCTAGTCCCAACACACCATATCCATTTACAACATCGCCACCACAACCCAGCAAAATCGCACCATCCACCACCCAAAACGGCCAAAGCGCCGCTAGGCAAGAGACCGGCTACCTCCAATAAGGTAGAAAGGCGGTCCACAATGGGATCCAGAAGGTCGGCAGAATGGGATACACCCAGCAGAGTATCTGGCGGGATCTTACCAGAGGGGGGGATGGGTTGGAAACAAGGAAGGAGGAGGGAACCAGGGAAGAGGGAGGGGGGGGAACCAGGGAGGATAGGAGCGCCGACAAGGGAAGAGGAAAAGAAAAAGGAAGAGAGTGAGAGAGGCACCCAGGGGAGGCGCAAGCAACGACGGCTAGAGTTTCTATGGTAAAAGTTTAGAGAGAGAAAGAAGAGAGAAGGGAGAGCCCCACCACCAAATCCTATTTAAGATTAGACCCCCCTTTCAAACACTAAAAAGGTAAGTAATACGAAATTAAATAGGTATTCTGTAATGACCTTGATTTTTGGTAAGTACAAATTTCGTTAAATATTTGAAATTTATAAAATTCTTATTTTAAATCCTAGATTACCCTATAAAATTTTCTTTAACTTTAATAATCCGTCATAATTAGATTTGAGACTTATAGAACTATATTTCTTCGCACTGGACAATCTAGTCTTTTTCCAAAAGACAAGTATGCTTGTAAAAGCACTTGTGTATTTTCCTAGTAAGTTTATAACATTTTCAAATTTATATTTCTTTGCTAGAAATCCTACATAGCAAGTAGAATTAGTTTCCAACTAATTGGTTAGCCAAACTTAAGTACCATTTAACTTAGTCACCTTTCCCTAACATTTAAGAACCATTGGACCAAAGGTAGTCATCATTATGTTTCAAAACTAGTATTCTTAGCCTTACCATGCATGCAAGCCTAAGATTAATAGCCCTAAACCTAATTACCCACCAAGTTACTTTCCTAGATTTCCTAAGTGTGTGTGTGTATATATATACCCCATAGCCTATTTTAAGCATGCCTATATATGCATAGGTACACTTTCTAGGATACTATTACCCAATGGACAATGTTCTTGTCATTGGAAGCCACTTTTAATCATTACCCTTTCCTCCTAGGCCTAATAGGACTATTTAATGCCTAAGTATACCTAGCTATGTACATGTGTATATATATATATATATATATAGCCTTATATACACTTTCTAGGAAAATTGTTATCCATTGGACAATGCATAACACTTGAGAGGCAACTTTTAATCATTACTCCTTCCTCTAGATTTAGTAAGCTATTTTGACTTAAACCTAAGAATACTTAGTCTTACACACGCGCGCACACACACACACACATATATATATACATATGGGAAATAGGAAGAGAGAGAGGGAGAGAGAGAGAGGTGCATGTGTGTGCATGTGTCTACCCTTCTCCACAAGCTACCCTATTTAGCCTTAAGTCTAATTACCATTTGACAACTCATTCCTAGACTACTTTAAACATAAAACCTAGCCCATAAACACCCTAGATTTATTTACAACCTAGCCTTAATCATCCTAGAAATTGACTTACAACCTAGACCTAAGATTGACTTAACATGGAAGGCTAACCTATTAGACTTGTAAGTCTTGCAACCTAGACTATAATCACCTAGGATTTACCTAAAAAGCCTAAGATCCTACTTGGTTATTATAGCCTTAAGACAACTTGGTTATTATCTTACCCCATGATGCAGGCAAATATCGATGCAGATGATTCTATGAAGCGAACGTTAATGTCTTCAACGGGGAAGAAATGGAGAGAGTGGAAATGTACAGTAAAAAAGTCACATTATAGAGCCTTTACTAATGATGCAGAGAGGTTAGCTCATCGACCTGAAAGGGTACACGACCATCAATGGCGAGCCTTGGTCTACTATTGGGGCACTCGGAAAGCACGGAAGAAAGCCAAGAAGAATAAACGAATTTGGAAGAAAAAGACACTGCATCACAGAACAGGGAGAAAGCCATTTGCTGTTGTTCGAGTAGAGGTATCAATAACTTTTCCTTTTGTTGCGAAACACAAATAATATATTCCATACTTACTAACTAATTACTGCATACCTAATTGCAGGAGACAAAAAGGAACAACGGGGTTCCCGTAAGTCGCTTGCAGGTGTGGAAGGCTGCGTACTTGAAAGAGGGCTCGTTGGCAAGTGATGCGGTTAATGAGGTTATGGTATGTATTAGTGTCCTTTTGATTCTGCGGTTAATTGTTTTTTTTATGGAATTCTGTTAGTGATATGGTGGATTTGAATTGAATATTTTGGAGCATCTGGCAAGCTATACAAATTGGACTCGAGAATCTGGAAACTTGTTTGATTCGTACTTTTTTTCTTCTTCTGTCAGAACATCTCCAATGGGGATGGAAATGACTATGGATGGAAAATGACTATGCGTTTATCCTTTTATTTTATGTGGTGTTTGTAGACGCAAATGACGGAGCTCTCGACGCAAATGGAGGGATCTTCTACTGAATCCACGTGCATAGACGAGGATATCTTTGTAAAAGTTATGGGCCCTGAGCAACCTGGTCGTGTTCGAACATTTGGATTAGGCCCTTCTATCAAAGATGTCTTTGGAGGTGGATATTAGCGATCACAAGAGCAAACCCATATATTTCAAGCACAAATGCAAGAGCAGTTTCAATTGTACCGGGTCCAATTTGAGACACAAATGAAAGAGATGATGGAGACGCAAATGGCTGCTATGCGTACACAAATGGATGCTACTATTCAATCGCAAGCCGCTACCATTCAAGCTTGTGGAGGGCGTGGTCCGGCGGAGGGATCAAGGCAATGGCCACGTTGCACCAGTTAGCCGGACCAGTGAATCTACTACCCATGGGTCGGCGGGCTGGGTCGGTAGCCGATCCGAGTCCAGCCGGGCCTGGTTAAGTTAACCATGGTGTTGATCCATGGGAGGGAACGGTTTGGTTTGGCGTACATATTAATCAGTGTGATCCAGTTCGGCGGTTCCCCGCCGAACGGGTTGGAGGTTGCCCCTGTTGAAGTAAACAGTGCCGTACCAGCAGTCCGGCAGAACCTGTGCTCGCCGAGCCTCCTGTCCCCCAACTTGAAGAGGAAGTTAGGAAGAGGTGGGCAGGAGGAGGCAACCTCGCGTCTTATCCCATCCCTTATATTTAGGAGCGGAATATAGGGGATTGGATAGGTTCAGGATTGGGATGTCTATCTGGGTCCGAGGTAGGCGGGCTCATCATACAACGTGTGGTAGTCTTATGGGAGTTGGACTCTGCACTCCCTTTGGCTATAAAAGGAGGTATTTCCCTCTAGAATAAGGTAACACTTTCTCAAACCCTAACTATACCTCGATATCTCCTCTCCTGTTTACTGACTAGAGCGTCGGAGTGCCTGCCCCGGACACCACGCTCCGGGTTCGGGCACTAACGCGGTTGCTTTGTGTGCAGGTCTAACCCATCCTCGTCCAAACCTCAACCATCCCAGCCACAAGGTCCAACCGGAGAAAGCTTGCCACCACAATTGGCGACTCTGCTGGGGAGAATAGTAGTAACAAACACATCTTGTGGTGAAGCTCTCTCTCCTTTCTTTTCCCAGTTCAGGATGACAGGCACGGACGGACGGACGACCTCTCGGCCTTACTAACTTCGATCCAAACCTGGGTCACCACTCCTCCCAGCGGACGGAGTTAGGGCCGAATGGCACCCTCACTGGGGGTCCCGGCGACCCCAGGGTGGCGGGTTCAAGCATCCCTGACCCTAGCAACCAGGATTTGGGAGCAGCGGCGTTCCACATAGATGGTGTGCACCGCTCTGCAACAAGCCTCACAGTTCCTCCTCCCCCCCACCAGTGCTCCCGGTGAGCATGGCGGAGGAGTTATTGCGACTAAGAACACAAGTACAAGAGATCCAGGCGCATCAGAGCGCCCCACCCGTTTCCAGGTCGCGGGAACGGCGACGGAGGAGGAATGCTCTCCAGCCGATCCAAACGGCTGACACTGTTAGGGCCTCTGCCTTTGCAAGGCTCGGCCCACTGTGTCGCATTGATGCTAGTGGCGTTGTCCACCTGGAACCTGGACACCGAACCGGTCAACAAAACGGTGCGTCCGGAAACGATAATGTTCGCCGAGCATTATTTCCAGCGGCAAGTGCCACGGCGTCAAGCGCTCGTTCAAGGTCAAGGGGAAGGCCGGACCAAACACAAGGAATCCCTCGGATCAATGACGCAAGAGATAACGCAGGAAATCCTCTTGATCACCCTGTTGGGTCGCGAGGTCACCAGGATAACCAGAGAACGGACAGATCTTAGGGGCGGCGATATGAAGAGCAGGAAAGGGAAACGAGCACTCGGCTCCGGCAGCGGTCACCGGCCCATTCTACCAGTCGCTCCCAACACCGAACAAGGCAGTCTGATCAGGGTCACCACCGGCGGTCGCCGGGTCGATCTGCCAGACGATCCAGACTTCAGGAAGAGAACAGCCAGGGGCTGCTACCGGAGGAGAGGTGCGAGATCAGCGCCGGCGGCGGGGCTTTAATAGTGGTAAATACTCGCACCGGCGAAAGAATCACTTACCGGGCCGTCCAGCATCAGGAAGAACCCCCGGTAAAGGGAAACAGGAGGGCCTCGGGGTTGAAGCGCCGAACCCCCGAGCCGAGTGTCGGCGGCCGGGGGGCTCGGACCCCACCAATCCATAAAAGGACAAGGGACGATGCTCGAGAGAAAAGCCTCGCGCCTTCGACGACGGTTCCGCCGAAGGAAGTGGTTGCAGCAAAGAGCGCCTCCCCCTTTTCCAAGTCCATAGCGGATGAGGTTCCCCCTCCCCACTTCAAGGTCCCCAAATTCACCGTATACAACGCGAAGTCGGATGCGCCGACCCATGTGCAGCAATTCAAGTCCATGGCTGCGCTCTGCGGACTGAGCGAGGCAATGATGTGCCGAACGTTCTCGCTGAGCCTCCCGGACACTGCCATGCTATGGTATACGCAGCTAAAACCAGGTTCAATAAGCAGCTTCGGCGAACTGGAGCGTTTGTTTACGGCACGGTTTGTGGCAAGTAACCGGAGGCCAAAAATAATAGAAGCCTTAACGGACCTTCGGCGGAAGACCGGCGAGTCCTTGAAGGATTATTCTGAGCGCTTCTATAATGTATACAACATGGTTGAGAGCTGTGACCAAAAGACTGCGGCTACGTCGTTCAAACGTGGACTAGATAGGAATTCTGACCTATCCAAGGAATTGATGCTACGGCCGCCGAACAATATGACAGAACTTGATGAGGATATTTTTAGGCACTTACTGACGAGCGCTGTTCTCTTGACACGTGTCAAGGGGTGAGCTGCTCGGTCGGACAACTGTTGCTCGGTCGTACTCAAGTCGCTCGGTTAGACTTCTCCAACCTCGCTGGGACAACAGGATAAGCATTAACTGGGTATATGCGGTTACACCCACCGGTATCCTCGGACGTGGAGGGGGTAACCCCACGTCCCCCTGATTCCTGGGCTACGGGGCCATGACCCCCACGTCCACCACTCACATCGTGTCCGACGGGAGTCCCCCCACTCCGAGGGACTCCAACCGTCGTCATAGTCCACGATCTACCACCTTCGGCCCCGGCCAGGGGCACGAACCGCCTCTTCTATAAATGGGTAATCCGTCCATGGGTTAAAGGTACGTACTCAACTCTATACACAGAGCACATAGAATTCTACCCTTACATACTCTTACTAACTTAGCCATCGGAGGGTCCCCGACTGGCGACACCCCCAGTCCACGGACGCTGTTTTGCAGGAACTCGTCGAAGACGGAGCTCGGATTGACCGTCCAGTTTCAGACATCAACTGTTTGGCGCCGTCTGTGGGAAACGACGAGTTTTCTACTTCATAAATTCAACTGTTTCAAAAGTTCCATAGAATGGTCAATACGAGAGCCGGAAGCCAACGAAACGGCCCAGATGGAGAAGACCGTGGTAACCCTCTCCAGGAGCAGGTTAATCAACTCACTCAGATGGTTAATCAGCTCCGGGAGCAGAACGCGGAGCTTCTCCAACGCCTCCCTCAACCAACTCCCCCTAACGAAGAGCGGGAGGCGAGCGGAGATTCACTAGAGATTCAGGGCACCCACCATGGTGGGGACCCCTCCGACACAGCTGATCATCGCCAGTCCACGGCGGCTGGCGATAATAGCTTCGTCGCCCTCCGACACAGGAATGCTCCCAACTCTGGGTCATCATTGGCTCAGGGGGCTGCGTTCAAGGAACTGCAGGAGAAGATGGACCAGGTGCTGAAGCAGGTTAACGATCGAGGGGCCAGGACTGTGGAGAATCTGGTTCAGAAGACCAATCTCCCTTTCACGGCCGAAGTCACTATTTACCCACTTCCTCAAAAGTTCAGGCTCCCATCGCTTGAGCCTTTTGATGGATTGGGCGACCCGCTCGACCATCTGGAGACGTACAAGGCCTTCATGACGTTGCACGCTTGCCCGGACCAGATCATGTGTCGAGCCTTCCCCATTACTTTGAAAGGCTCGGCCAGAGTTTGGTTTGAAAAGCTCAAACCAGGCTCAATTGGGACGTTCGACGAACTGAGCAAGCTGTTCATCGAGCATTTCTACAGCGGGCGGCGTCAGCACAGACCAGCTACCTACCTCCTCAACGTCAAGCAGAAGGAAGGAGAATCTCTCCGCGACTACCTGAAGCGCTTCAACAACGAGGCACTCTTAATTGATGAGGTGGATGACAAAGTGGCTCTCACTACCTTTATTGGTGGACTCCAGCCTACCAAGTTTTTTGAGTCTGTCTCGGAAAAGCCACCGTCTAGCATGGCGGAGTTAATGAACAAGGCTCAGAAGCACATCAATGCTGAGGAAGCGATGGCCGCTCGGCGACAATCGGAAGAGACGTCAGGCAGCGGCAAGCGGAGGCATGAAGCGGAACAGCCCAAAACCCAGAAGGAAATCAAACCCGAGAAGAAACCAAGAGGGGAGGACCGTCCACGTGCTCGAGGGCGTTTCGAGCGGTTCACCCCGCTAAACGCCACTCCCGAGCAAGTGCTGGTCCACCTTATCAACGACCCAGAACTCCGCTGGCCCAAGGCAATGAAACCAGGGGTTCCCAGAGACCGAAGCAAGTACTGCCGCTTCCACAGGGATCATGGGCACGACACCTCCGACTGTATCGAACTCAAGAAACAGATTGAGAATCTGATCCAACGCGGTCGCCTGCGGAGGTTCATCCAAGACAAGCCCGAGCCATCCGCTCGGCCCCAGCATCAGGAAAGAAGAGAAGACCGTAACCCCCGCGCCAATCCGGAACCCCGCAGAGCGCTTGGAGAAATCCACACCATCTCTGGCGGGTATGCCGGAGGCGGCGAGTCCAACACTTCCAGGCGTGTTCACGCCCGCAGGTTGCGGTCGGCAGAGGTCCTCCTCACTGAGAGGCCTTGGAAGGAAAGAAGAATGGAAGAGCAAACCATCAGTTTTTACGCCAGCGACTCTGCAGGTGTCCAACATCCTCACGATGATCCACTAGTGATCACCGTCACCTTCGGGAACTACAAAACCAGCAGGGTCCTTGTCGACAACGGGAGCTCTGCAGACATTCTCTTCTCCAGAGCTTTCAACCAAATGGGGATTCCCAAAGGACAAATTACAGCTTGTCCGATCCCCGCTGGTTGGGTTCTCCGGCGAAAAGGTTCAACCCGTGGGGACGATCGACCTCCCAGTCACCATGGGGGCTGAGCCGTGTCAGGTCGTGAAAATGGTGAAGTTCCTTGTCGTGGATTGCCCTTCGGCCTACAACGCAATTCTCGGGCGAACGGCTCTTAACAGCATGAAGGCGGTTACCTCAACATACCACCTGGTGGTCAAATTCCCGACCGAGAATGGCGTAGGGACACAGAAGGGAGACCAAGCCTCAGCACGTGAATGCTACGTCGCAACCCTTAAAGAGAGACGTTCACAAGAAACCCTCGTTGTGGATGCACTCGAATTCCGAGATGAGAGAGAGGAAATCCACGCGGAGCCTGTGGAAAAACTGGATAAAATCGATGTGGGAGAAGGCCGGTGTCTTCAGATTGGCTCACTGCTCCCCCCTCAACTAAGGGAGCAGTTGGTCACTTTCCTGAAAGACAACAAAGACGTCTTCGCCTGGTCTCATGTGGACCTGACAGGGATCGATCCTGAGATAATGACCCACCACCTGAACGTGGATCCTACTTTCAAGCCTGTGAAATAAAAACCAAGAATCTTCGGAAAAGAGAGGAGCGATGCCGTCCTTGAGGAAATTCAGAAGCTGATCGATGCTGGATTCGTCCAGGAGGTGCAATATCCTGACTGGCTGGCCAACGTGGTGCTAGTCAAGAAGGCGAATGGCAACTGGCGCATGTGTGTGGACTTCAAAGACCTGAACAAGGCTTGCCCGAAGGACAGCTACCCACTCCCCAGGATTGACCAACTGGTTGATTCAACAGCGGGACATGAACTCTTGAGTTTCATGTACGCTTTCTCTGGGTACAATCAGATCCTGATGCACCCGGCCGACCGAGAAGGTACGTCTTTCATTACCGAGCGAGGGCTATTCTGTTACCGGGTTATGCCGTTCGGACTAAAAAATGCAGGAGCAACCTACCAACGGTTGGTCAACCAGATGTTCGCCGGGCAAATTGGCCGGAATATGGAGGTATACGTGGATGACATGCTTACTAAAAGCAAGTTAGCCTGTGATCACCCAACCGACTTGGCTGAAACCTTCCAAATCCTCAGAAAGTTTCACATGAAGCTTAATCCAACCAAGTGCGCGTTCGGAGTAGGGGCAGGAAAATTCCTTGGGTTCATGGTTAGCCAGAGAGGAATCGAAGCCAATCCCGAGAAGGTTCAAGCAGTGATCAACATGCAGGCACCGAGAACGATCAAAGAGGTTCAATGCCTTACCGGGCGGGTTGCAGCGCTCAACCGATTCGTTAGTCGGTCGACGGACAAGTGCCTCCCCTTCTTCAAAACTCTGCGGAAAGCTTTCGAGTGGACCGACGAGTGCGAAGAGGCATTTGCACACCTAAAGGCCTACCTCAGCTCTCCTCCCCTACTCTCTCGGGCTATTTCAGGAGAGCAGCTTTACCTATACTTGGCAGTCTCCCCAAACGCAGTCAGCTCAGCCCTATTCAGAGAGGAGCGGGGTATTCAGAAGCCAGTATTCTATGTTAGCAGAGCTTTCCGTGGCCCCGAAGTCAGGTATCCACTCATCGAACAACTAGCCTTTGCTTTGGTTATCTCGGCAAGACGCTTGCGCCCTTATTTTTGCTCACACACCGTTGTGGTGCTGACCGACCGACCGCTCAAGCAAGTGCTTCAAAAGCCTGAGTTGTCCGGCCGGCTCATCCAGTGGTCTATCGAGCTCAGTGAGTTCGATATTGTATACCAACCGCGCAAGGCGAGGAAGGGACAAGTCATGGCGGACTTCCTGGCAGAATTCACTAACCCTTCACAGGAAGAAGATGATGTGGCCAAAACAAAGGGACAAGACGTGGTATGCTGGACAATTTACGCAGATGGCTCGTCCAACAAAACTGCAAGCGGTGCTGGGATAGTGCTTATCTCACCATTCGGTGAGCAGATGGAATATGCACTACGATTCGGCTTCAACGCAACCAACAACGAGGCCGAGTATGAAGCAGTCGCTGTCGGACTGTTGCTATGCTCACAGATGGGAGCTAAAGTGGTCAAAGTCCTCAGCGACTCCCAGTTAGTGATCCATCAGTCCAACGGGGAAGCCGAGGCCAAAAACGAAAAGATGAAGAAGTACTCGGAGCTAGTCGCCAGGATCAGGGCAACCTTCGAGAAGGTGACTTTCTTACAGGTCCCACGTGAAGAAAACCAAAAAGCAGACTCCTTGGCTCGCTTAGCAAGCGCTTCTGATGAACACTTGGGACCCATGGCTACTCTCCAGTACCTTGCAGAGCCAAGCATCGATGACCGAGAATCCGGGGAAGTCCAGGTTATCCGATCCCATGCTGAATGGGCGGAATCCATCATCAAATTCGGGGAACTCCCCTCGGACAGAAGGGAAGCGAAGAAGCTCAGGTACCGGTCGGCAAGATACCTCATCCAGGATGGCACCCTCTACAAAAGAGGCTACACCTACCCTTATCTCAGGTGCGTCTCAGATGTAGAAGGTCAATTCATTTTAAGGGAGATTCATGAAGGAATCTGCGGCAACCATTCCGGGGGCCGTGCGCTGGTATTCAAGGCACTCCGAGCGGGCTATTACTGGCCCACCATGAAGGCCGACTCCAACAGCTTCGTACGCCGATGCGACAAGTGTCAGCGCTTCGCCAACATTCCCCATCAGCCTCCAGAGCCACTCACGTCCATCGACAACCTTTGGCCGTTTGCGCAGTGGGGGATCGACATCATCAGCCCCTTCAAATTGGGGCCAGGGCAGCACAAGTTTGCCATAGTCGCAATCGACTATTTCACTAAGTGGGTGGAGGCAAAGCCGCTCGCCAAAATCACTCAAGAGGCAGCAAGAGATTTCGTTTGGAAGCACATTGTTTGCAGGTTCGGAATTCCCCATGCCATCGTCTCGGACAACGGCAAGCAATTCGATAATGAGATGATGCGAGATTTTTGGGAGCAGTTCAACACCAAGTGCAAATACGCAACTCCTGGACATCCTCAGGCCAATGGGCAGGCAGAAGTCACCAACCGCACCCTTCTTGGCATCATCAAAACCAGGCTGGACGATGCCAAAGGGTTATGGGCAGGAATGTTACCAAGCACCCTCTGGGCATACCACACCACTGTGCGCACCCCGACGGGACAAACTCCCTTCCAGATGGCCTTTGGCTCTGATGCGGTCATCCCAGTTGAGGTCGCTATCCCAAGCTACAGGGTCCAACACTACAATGCAGAGCAGAACGACAGGGCCCTCAGCCTAAACCTCGACTTGCTCGAGGAAACCAGGCGAGCGGCCGCAGTCAGAGTGGCCGCATACCAACAGAAGGCAAAGCTTTACTTCGACAAGAAGGTCAAACATAGAGCTTTCCAAGTTGGTGACCTAGTCTTAAAAAAGGTGCTGGAGAAGAAGAAGCTAGGTAAGCTGAATCCGAAGTGGGAAGGCCCGTTCCAGGTCCAAAAAATCATCAAGTCCGGGGTATACCAACTGGTCACCATGTCTGGTTGGAAACTCCCTCACCCGTGGAACGCGGACAATCTGAAAATTTATTATCAGTAAATTCCAAGTTACTTTTCTTTAAATTTGTTTCTTAACCCTCGTACAGTTGGGTCTAGTGCTATTCTGTTTTTAGGCTATACGCCTCTATCCCTATCTCATTCGATGAGTTTCTAGACGATCGATTTGTAATCTCTCTTTTAATCATCAATGGGAATATCCATGTCTTTCCTTTTCAAAAGATGGTCTTAACAACTTTTCAACAATGATTGTCCCAGAAAACCACGAGTTAGTAAATAAAGCGACTCGAAGAGACTAACATTGCCCTCTTCGGTCGGCCAGCGAGTTAACCCGCTCTCCTGGCAGGACGGCACTCGTCCATAAATAAAGCGACTCGAAGAGACTAACATTGCTCTCTTCGGTCGGCCAGCGAGTTAACCCGCTCTCCTGGCAGGACGGCACTCGTCCATAAATAAAGCGACTCGAAGAGACTAACATTGCCCTCTTTGGTCGGCCAGCGAGTTAACCCGCTCTCCTGGCAGGACGGTACTCGTCCATAAATAAAGCGACTCGAAGAGACTAACGTTGCCCTCTTCGGTCGGCCAGCGAGTTAACCCGCTCTCCTGGCAGGACGGCACTCGTCCACAAATAAAGCGACTCGAAGAGACTAACTTTGCCCTCTTCGGTCGGCCAGCGAGTTAACCCGCTCTCCTGACAGGACGGCACTCGTCCATAAATAAAGCGACTCGAAGAGACTAACATTGCCCTCTTCGGTCGGCCAGCGAGTTAACCCGCTCTCCTGGCAAGACGGTGTAAGGGGAAAAAATCCGCTTATTATTCTATCAACATCTCTTGAGATCAACCTGCATGCCTTCTTGCCGGAACCCTAGTTCTGCAAAACAAGACACCGTGAGCGCACCTTTGCCTCTCGTCGACAAAGGCCCTCCGATGCCAAAGTCAGTATTTCGTACTCATAAATCCCTAATTCTCAATAGGTAATAATAATGTATTTTCAACATCCTGGCCTCCCTTCGTGGGTGTTACTTCTTATTTATAGATGTAGACTTACTTGTTCTCCAAGTCTCCTTTTCTGCCTAGGGTTCCAACTTCATTAGGAATCCTAGCCCATATGGAATTCCCTCCCATACGGTAACTCAACTTTAATCCCTTTATTCATGGGACACTTGCCTATCACATAGGATTTCCTTTCTAGAACCTTCTGGAACAGCGATCCAGATAGAGTTGGTCCAATGTACATCGACGGTGCACAGTTACTACGGTGCACCTGTACCACGTGTTAGGCTAACTCTTTGAACAATATCACATGTTCGGCTATACCAACGAGCACCTTTATGTGGTGCAGTCGACACTGTCCAACGTCACTGCCTAGCAACCTCAGGTGTTTCGCACCTGTTCGGCATCATGTCCTAGCACCCTCTGGCTACCAGCATGGTGCCGCCTACCAGCGCACCTGTTAGGCATCATTGCCGAACACCCTATGCCTACCAGCATGGTGCCACTTACCAGCGCACCTGTTAGGCATCATTGCCGAACACCCTATGCCTACCAGCATGGTGCCACTTACCAACGCACCTGTTAGGCATCATTGCCGAACACCCTATGCCTACCAGCATGGTGCCGCCTACCAGTGCACCTGTTAGGCATTATCACCTAGCACCTTCACATGGCGCCGCCTACCAGCACACCTGTTAGGCATCATTGCCGAACACCCTCTGCCTACCAACATGGTGCCACTTACCAACGCACCTGTTTAGGCATCATTGCCGAACACCCTATGCCTACCAGCATGGTGCCGCCTACCAGTGCACCTGTTAGGCATTATCACCTAGCACCTTCACATGGCGCCGCCTACCAGCACACCTGTTAGGCATCATTGCCGAACACCCTCTGCCTACCAGCATGGTGCCGCCTACCAGCGCACCTGTTAGGCATCATTGCCGAACACCCTATGCCTACCAGCTTGGTGCCGCCTACTAGCGCACCTGTTAGGCATTATTACCAAGCACCTTCACATGGGGCCGCCTACCAGCGCACCTGTTAGGCATTATCACCTAGCACCTTCACATGGCGCCGCCTACCAGCACACCTGTTAGGCTGTACCGTGCACCTTCACTTAGTGCTCTGATGTGGTCACGTGTTATGCACGTACTCAGGCTGTGTTTCCTCTGTTCGGGAAAATCCCCCTACAGACGGCACTCGTCCATAAATAAAGCGACTCGAAGAGACTAACATTGCCCTCTTCGGTCGGCCAGCGAGTTAACCCGCTCTCCTGGCAGGACGGCACTCGTCCATAAATAAAGCGACTCGAAGAGACTAACATTGCCCTCTTCGGTCGGCCAGCAGTTAACCCGCTCTCCTGGCAGGACGGCACTCGTCCATAAATAAAGCGACTCGAAGAGACTAACGTTGCCCTCTTCGGTCGGCCAGCGAGTTAACCCGCTCTCCTGGCAGGACGGCACTCGTCCATAAATAAAGCGACTCGAAGAGACTAACGTTGCCCTCTTCGGTCGGCCAGCGAGTTAATCCGCTCTCCTGGCAGGACAGCCCTCGTCTATAAACGAACGGTCCTAAGAAACAAACAGACTCTTCCCAAGCATGCAATGAGATCTAGACAAGTTAGCATGCAACAGATTCTCGAGGCATTTCAAAGGGTGTACGGTACCACTTCACTTTTATTTAAGTTTATGCTTGAATTTTATGCATGGGTCTAGGCCGGCATCTCTTTATACGGTCGTTCACAAGGAGATTTGCTAGCAAGTTAAAATTCATGCTCACCGGCACTACTATCTCAGACGCATTGCACAAATTATAGACGAAAGATGCAAATTTTCATTAGTCAACCCCCTCTTTTAATTTGGGAGGAGGGGAAAGACTCCCATTACAAAAAAGAAAAAAGAAACTGCCCCGAGGCCTACAGGGGCAACGAGAAACCACTAGTGTGGCCCATCCTCGCGTCCTCTCTTGGCCTCATGGGAGGACGACGGCGACCCCTCAGGGGATGTCACCATTCCCCGTGGCGGGGATGGCGTCTCCGGCCGGGGGCCGTGAAGGGGGTTCCAGCCTGTTATCAGCAGCAATCGAACCACCTTCTCGGCGTTCCGCACCGTATCCTCCATCACCTCCACCCTAGCCGAAAGCCCTTCTATGGCCCTCGTCAGTGCCCGCACCTAGTGGCAGAGGTTGTCTGGCATGATGTTTCCATCATTTGACATTTTGCAGGTTTCCCTTTCCTTTATCTCGTTCCCTCGGAAACGAAAAGTTTTGTGGGGGAGAAGGAGTACCAGGGGTCTGCTTTTATAGGGAAAGAGTTCAACCAACCAACCCTTTTTTCGAGGAATTCGAATGTTCAAATTAATTACTAACCGCCTTAATGGCGGCAGAAGTGCAAGTGTTGTTAAAACCCCTTGGATAACTTAACTGCTTTAATGTCTAGCCGAAATGTTCTCCTCGATTGGAGAGATATGCTCGTGCCAACTGCCAGCGTGTGTGCAATTACTCGCTCACCACTGTTATTATCACTCACTTGGCCGAAATTATCCAATGCTCCTGCGGAGGACCGCTCGGTCTGACGGACGCGCTCGCTCAACACCTGTTTATCCGCTCGGCTCTCGACGGATCATTCAGCGTGACAATCCACCCAAAATTCTCTTGGGGCGGAGTCAAAGATAAGCAACAGATAAACAGATGGAATAACGGACAAGAAAACATTGTTATACCCAGTTATACGGTGGAATGCCCAGTTATACGGTGGAATGCCTAATCATACGGTGGAATGCCTAATTATACGGTGGGATGCCTGATTGTACGGTGGTACGAGTTTTTCGGTCGCAAAAACGAAACATAGTACATCAAAACAAAAACACAGGAGATCAGGGCGCAGAGGGCAGCCAGTTTCAACTCTGGGCGTCGTCGTCTTCGTCGTCACCTCCACCACCACCCATTTCGGTGTTCTCCACATCGGACGGAGGCTCTGGCTTCAGTTCGCTCAGGTCGAGGTCGGTGTGCTTGGCCTTCACACGCTTAATGGCTTGCTCGAAGCCACTTGAAAAGTATAACATTAGCTCGCTGGCACATTCATCAGAGGCCTTGTACTCTTCAACCGCCTGGGCCGTGGTGGCCCTCGCCTGGCCAAGGTCGCTCTGAAGCTTCAGAATCATGGTGGATTGCCGGGTGGTGGTATTCTCGGACGCCTGCTTCAGTGCTTTCAGCTCCTCCTCTCTGCCTGATAGGGCTTCTCTCAAGTTCTTCAAATCTCCCTCAGACTTCTCTTGGGCCTCTTTGACCGCTTGACGCAACCGCTCCGCCTCCTCTCTCGCTCGGCCGGCCTTCTCCACGGCTTGTTGCAGTGCTGAAGGGCAGCCGGAGTGAGTCTTCTCTAGCTGCTCCAAGGAGTTGCGACACTCCAGGGCTTGGCGCATGACACCATGAAGCCTTAGCTCTCGATCGGCCAGCCTCCTAGCAACAACTACTCCTTCAGCAATGGCCTACAGATAACGAATACAGGAATAGTCATTAGGCATCAAGGGGTTTCGTCACAAGAGCGGGTATTGAAAAGCAACACTTACCCTACTCAGATGCAGCTCGAAGTTCCTCAGCAGCTTCTCCGCCGGCATCGAAGCGAGACCGTCGTAGACAGGCTGAGCGAATGCGTTCAACGCTCGGTGGCTGGCAGACGGGTCCGACAGAATGCTCCCTTTAACTGGGACCGTCGCGTAGTCGTTCGTCGCCGGGTATATCAGCCCAGCCATGCTCGCCATCTCTGCTTCTGTCCACGGGGCTGCACGAGCGGGAGGGAATGTTTGGAATGCAACTTTTTTCGGAGTATTTGGGTCCTTCGCCGCTGGAGAGGGCGGCCGCTCTTTCTTGCCTTTCCTTTGCTCGCTCGGCTCGGGGAGCTCACCTTCTTTCATGAGGGACTCTATCACCCGGCCGATCGAGATATCGGGGTCCGCCATCTCCGCGACAAAGGTTTCCTCTTCCTTCTCAGTTATCTCTGCGATCCTCTTTCTCTTCTTCTTGCCCAGGGCCCTCAGGGCTGACCCACCGGCAGCCTCAAGCGTTTTTTCCAGGATCTCCTTGCCAATCCTCAGACGAGGAAGTCTGGTGGAAACTACTGGTTGGGGGTTCGTTGGGATAGCCGCTCGGGCCCTCATCTGGGTATAAGCCACCTTGTCAAACGGCTTGATATCTGGAGGTGAGAACACAATTAAAGCAATAGTCAGAAAATGGGCAGAACATGGTCAAAGACAGATAAGGAGAAGGGATTAAACGTTACCCGCAGGATTTGGCCCCAGTAGGTGGTCGAATAGCTTCTGAGGGTTCACCAACTCCTCAAAGGGGATTTTCTCTTTCCGCATGGCCGCAATCAGTCCGTCGATGTCTGGGTTGGGGTTCTCCACCCGCCGGAAGTCACTCGGCTCGGGGTCTCCCCACTGTAGACACCTCCCAAGCGGGGCATCGCCATACAGATTAATCACGCTTGTTTGGTTCCACTTCATAAACCAAGATCGTGGACATTCCCATGGCTAGGAACATCGCCACACGATAACGGTTATCATCAAAATAGAGTCGCCACCTAGTTTATTAAAACTAGGAAAAATGGACAGAGATTCCGGGTACGGGAGCCAAGAGTACAATAAGGGGAAGGTGTTAGGCACCCCTCTTTGCCCAGTCGTGAGACTGGCCCATAATCGTTCGACATACAATGTATATTTGCTTTATTTAATTCTAACACATAATCTGGTTTTTAGCCTTTAACAGTTGATAAGGTGAGCCAGTACGATAAATGAAAGCATGCATCAGAATAAACAGAAAACAAATATGTCCCAGCAAATAGATCCCTCGGCCGGTGAATTGATGTCACGGCCGAGGAATCCCACTAGATTTATATATCGGCCGAAGGATTGATTCCCCAGCCGATGTTCTTCCTCACACCAGAATATGAACAGTTAATAGAAAGAACTAATTAAAAGCGAGAGACGGAAATCAAATCAAACCGTAGGCCGTTGGGCCTCACCACCTTGATCCCTCAGTAATTGATTGCTTGGATTGCGATTGATTGTAGATAATCGTGGTTGATTGTGGTAGTCAACTTCACAAAACCCTAGAACAAAGTGAGTTCTTTGGGGGTTTTTACTCTCGGATGCGGCTACTCACGGGAGGTTAGGGCTTTTGTAGAGGATTGATAGGAGATGATTTCTGTAGAGTTTAGGGACGGATCATGGAGTGGAGAGATGTGTATTTCGTGGTTTGATTGAGTGTGTAGGTATCTCAATTTCTGTGTGTTAATTCGGAACCCAAAGGCCCCTTTATATAGGCATAGGGATGACTCACTCCGGCCAATCAAATCACGAGATGGCAATTGCAATTGCAATGCATCTCAAACTCTACGTCGTGATCTCCGAACGTAGCCCGAACGCATCGGAAAGGTAGTGTAGTTGGATCAAACCAAACGTCTGACAGAACGTTCGAGAAAAAGGTCGATCTGGCGGCCGAGCAATGGATGTCGCGGCCGTGGAATGGATGTCTCGGCCGAAGGATAGATCTTGCGGCCGAGGAATTGATCTCTCAGGGAGATTTTGCTGGCAACAGGTTGCTCGGGCGAGGGTTTGATGTTATGGCCGTTAGATCGATATTACGGCCGTCAGATGGATTCTCCTAGGCTTCTGTATTTCTGTCTGAAAGGCTGTATGGCTTTGAATTGGGTCCTTTAAGTGGTCAAAGTTCTCACCGAAAGTCCTAAGGTCCTCAAAGAAGCAATCAGCAATCACTGTATCCGTTTCATCATCGGGATTGTCCCAAGGTGGGACTTGAAATAATGGTTAGGCCAAATTGGGGTGTCTACAGATGCCCCTCTTTGACTGAACTCAGACGGATCGCGAGACATGTTTGAGTAAGAGTCAAAGCTGTAAAAAGCAACTCAATTTGGTCCAACCACTATTCCAAGGGGTTTTCGAAAAAGGTTTTGTTATGGTCGGGCCGGGAGGCTGCCTACGTATTCCACAAGGGAAATTCAGACCAATCGTAGTTCGGGACAACCAAAAACAAAAGCGCAGAGCTTTAGAGGAGGAATTTGCCATCGGGCCATACCAAGCCTTCGAGCGATATACCTGAGCTATGCCAGGATTTTGGCGGAGAGTAGTTGAAGGAGCGCGGGGCTACCTGGGGAGTTTTTGCAAAGAGCTTCCTTAGTATTTTGGGGTAGATCAGTACACGGCAGGTGCGTTTGCTTTTCTTGATCATCCTTACTTTGACTGAGAGGGGCTCGGTAGAGTAGCCTATCCTTGCGAATGAGCTGGAAGGAATTGATGTAGTGGGGTGGAATCCAAACCATATGCTGGGGTGAGTTGGACGCCGGTTTGTTTTTGAGATGGGGGGCGCAGGGCCAGTATCTAGAGCACGGAGCTTTTTGGAGATGAGGGAACCGAGGCACGGAGCCGGTTGTAGTCATGAGGCGAAAGCCTGGAGAGTGATGGAATCGAGGCGTGGAGCCTGTTGCAATCTTGAGGTGAAGGCCTGAGGTGAGCTTAGAGCTTGAGGGAACCGAAGCGCGGAGCTGGTGTTGAATACAAGGCGAGAGCCTGAGGTGTCTGAGCTTTTGAGCTTGATAGGACCGAAGCGCGGAGCTGGTATTGATCACAAGGCGAGATCCTGAGGTGATTAGATTGAGGCATGGAGCCTGTTGCAGTTATGAGGCGAGGACCTGAGGTGAGCTTAGAGCTTTGATAGGGCCGAAGCGCGGAGCTGGTGTTGATCATAAGGCGAGAGCCTGAGGTGTAGGAACTGAGGCGTGGAGCCTGAGGTGATTTAGATTGAGGCATGGAGCCTGTTGCAGTTATGAGGCAAGGGCCTGAGGAGTTGGAACTTAGAGCTTGAAGTGATGGAACCGAGGCGTAGAGCCGGTTGTAGTTGTAAGGCGAGAGCCTGTGGAGTCGGAGCTTGGAGCTTGAAGTGATAGAACCGAGGCATAGAGCCGGTTGTAACCTGTTTCAAATGCAAACACAGGGTATATTTGATAGCAAAATGCATTCAACTAGTGAATCCTATGAGTGTAGCATCAGGTTTCATTCAAGAGAATGTTCAGGCAAAATAAATCTAGTGACTCACAAACATCATCATAATGCATCAAGAGATACAACGCCATGAGGCGTACAAGACGAGAGACGTAATTTTGATATATGTGCACTCTATTTGGAATTTAGAATGTAACACTCATTATGCTTCGAATCGTTGGACATGTGATTTGCTTACGTCAAGTGACATGCAACAAAGATATCAACCACTGCAAGCCACATTATTCAAGACAATGGTGTGAGAGATATGTGCACATTATTTTGTTAATAGAATGCTTAGAGTAAAATAGTTCATACCACATTAAAGGATGCCAAGGGGCAAAATATGTCAAGAGACATAGTATACCACAATACCACATCATTTAGGGGCCAAGAGACGCAACATGTCGAGAGACATAACATATCAAGAGATGCAAGGCCATGAGGCATTTAGGTCAAGAGACTCAGGCGTCAAGGGACATAACACCGAGAGATGTATAAGTCAAGAGACCTAATACATCGAGAGATGTAATGCCAAGAGGAATAGTGGTCGAGAGACCTAATACATCGAGAGATGCAATGCCAAGAGGCATAGTGGTCGAGAGACCTAATATATCAAGAGATAGCGCCTATTTTTTCCTCTAGCCAAGAGGCGTCATACCAACAGATAATCAAACATATTCATAATGCAAGCAACATGTAGTAGTGAAGACAAAAATCAAGTATTAGATCAAGAGACCAATGCAAGACCAAATAACCACAACAGCCACAAAGACAAGAAAGCGAATCAAATGCGCGGGCCAAAGAGGCCTAGGAAAATGTCTAGATAAGACTAAACAGTGAGGTGCTCATGTAGACAAATCAACTGTACGGGCCAAGAGGCCAATGCAACCGCCTAAACTACACATCAAGCAACCATGTGATTGTGGTGACATGCAAGCAAGTGTTTTGGGACATCTCAACTTTCACGTACTCAAGCTAGTGCTTCTCCTACACCATAAAATGGCAACAAACTCTGTACTAGCCAAATGGCTACGACAAAGAAGGCGATGAGATCCAAGAGGCTTGAAAGATTACAACACTCTAGTAATGCTGCTAACACACTATATGGCCCAGGGACCTTCTAGCTACACTATTCATGAAATGGGAAACCCATGTTATCTCCGTGAAAATTTGCAAATAAGTAATTGTGCTTGTATTGCTGTGTCAAAAATGCTTAGGATAAAATCAATTTTGAAAGTCTCTCCTTGAGGATTTCAAAATCACATCATTTTACCTACATGATTCACATTCAAACCACTCAGTCGTCATGAGACGCAAAACTGTTCCACGAACCCATGACCCTAGCGAGTTTACTGCTTCAGGGTGAATTGACTACTTTGAGTTGGATTGATAAGTGACCACCGCGTGCCTCATGAGAGATTGTGCACTTCTAAAAGGGGGATGTAGTTGTGCCCCTTTGCTTCACACCACTTTTCCTTCCACATTGGTTATGCCCCTAGTATCTAGGATTTTGTTGCTAAGTCGCGTTCTTCAATCCGAGAGGACTTTATTATGGACCATATTGTAGGTTAGGGTGTTGGCTTAAGAAAGGAAGGGATATAACAGCTCAAACCTACTTTCTACTCATGCTTGGGTTCCAAAAGCTAGCAGCCATCTAATCGCTCTATTTTGTATGAGAGGAAGATGTTTCTTCAAAATGCCCCCTGTTTTTGGATTGGAAGGGATGATGTTTTTCTTATTTCAAAACCCCCTTGTGTGACGGGATGCTTACTTTAAGTTTTGTAGTCATCTCTCATTGCATTTTTATCTACCCCAGTGTGGGGGATGGCTGTCTAGCAGGTTTTATTTGAAAGAATATATCCAGAGGCTCAATGTGGCTAGCAAGGGATAAGTGTTTGGATAGAGAAATGATGGCCTTTCTTCATTTTGAATCATGCGACAGAGCAACTAGAATCCTAAGAGAGGCTTTGATGTTTTACCAAGTGGTTCCTCAGAATCAAGGACGAGTCTTGAGACTCAAAGTGGGTGCACGGAGACATGGCTAAGTTTTCATTTTGTTTTTATGCTCTAACTTTTGCCTAGACCGCCCTTGAGGGTTTTCCAATCTAGCGAGCTCATTTTTTCCTTTCCTTTTATTTTCTATCTTCAACAGCTTGCTCCTCTTATAAGTGGCTCCATGAAAGTGCACAAGTATTTTCAACTCCCCCTCAACTCAACAGAAATGACATGGGTCACAGTTCGTTTTGAAAACTCTTTTGGTGATTTTGATAACTCAAGTGATCATAAAGTGTTTCAAGCGATATCATGAGATTACTTTGAAATCCTTGAGGATTGTTTTCAACACTTAATGTTATCATAAGTATTCTGTGGCAGCAAATTAGCACAAGAGAAAACATTTTCAAAAATGTGGCCGACCCTAAGGTGCCTACGTATCTCTAAAGAGAATCAGGCCATTCGTAGTTCAGGTTTAAGGAGATTCAGATTCACATTTCATGTTGAGTGCAAAGAGTTGATCCAAAATTAAGATGAACAAAATGACTTTAATTTCAAGAGAAAATAAACTCAAGACTCAAACTCCTAAGGGAGAACAAATTCGAGATTCAAACCCTAAAAAGAAGCAAATAAGGGTCAAAAGAAAGACCCAAAGATTGACTCAAAACATATGACAGAATTTAGCCGCCGCTTCTCAATCATCCAGCTTGGTTGGATCAACTATCCCTTGATCGATGAGATCTTGGACTGCATTCTTGAGAGCCCCACATTGTTCAATGGAATGACCAGTCACTTGGTGATACTTGCAATACTCCCCATCCTTCTGTGCAAGACTACTAGGAAATTTTGGTTGCAATGATTTCAGATCGCCTGTTGCTTCTAAGATGTGGAATACATCTTCTAACTTCATTCCAAGAGGAACAAATTCCCTCTTACATTTGTGATGGGATCTCACCATATTAATACCACTATCAATGTTGGTATTTGTGCTTGTCTCTACCTTGTGGCTGACTTCTCCATTGTCGAGTAATCCTTGATTAAGGCCGTCTTCAACTTGCAATCCAGTAGCATAGAGGCATTTAAAAGTAGAAATTGCTTGGGAATACATGTGCCTCAGGAACTGCGGCTGTAAATTTCGTACCACCATTCTGATTTGGTCTTCTTCTAAGGGAAGAGTTTTCATCTGTGCGGCTTTCTTTCTCCACCTAGTAAGAAAATTGGCAAAGCTCTCATTTGGCTTTTGTTTGAGCATCTCCAAATCTCGGGTGGTTACCTCAATCTGGACATTGTAGGCATATTGATTGATGAAAGTATTGGCAATTTCTTGCCACCCGTTGTACTTTGTGAAGTCCAGAGTGAGAAACCAGTCGAGAGCACTGCCTGTGAGAGTCCTTTGAAAAAGTTGGGCAATGAGTTCATCATTCAGGCCCATAGGTTTCAGGGTATTGATGATATGGCGGACATGGCTGGTGGGATTGCCGGTGCCATTGAACTTTTCAATATCAGGCATCTTGAACTTCTCTGGCAGTTTGGCATTTGGAAAAAGGCAGAGTCCATCAAAATCAAGGATTTGATCTCCTTTTAATCGAGCCAAGACAGCTTTGATGTCCTTGACTTGTTGGGCAAGCTCATGGTTTTCCATTATGATCACGACGCTATCAACCTCTGGAGGAAAGGGCTTCTGAGAGATTGGCGGCCACAACTGTCACAGCTAAGTCCAAAAGCAAATCTAAAAGAAGCAAAAGCTCAATTACGTGTATGTTGAGACATCCCAAATCAAGTGATTGTGCAGTGCACCAATGCCTATTGCCCCCTAGAATGTAAGCTGCCCCTAATATGATGATCCATTTACCATGCATGTAACCAAGTGGTTGAACAACGTATTAGTACTATGAAGTGATGTGATCAGGTAGTAATGCAATACAGCAAGCAATCATGCGACAATTATACAATCAAGTGATCATATATACAATGTACCATGCAAGGTAAAAGATTGATGAAATCCCCACATTTTCTTTTTTCTTTTAAAGATCCTAGGAAAAAACAAAGAAAGAAAGAAATTTATGAAAACCTAAAGAATAAGAAAATATATATATATATATATATATATATATATATATTTTGTTCTTTTGACAAGATCCTAGCAAAGATTGAAAGAGAAAGAAATAAAAAGAAAGATTCGTTTCTTTTTGTTTTTTTGAAAGAATCCTAGCAATAAATAAATAAAACCTAGAGATAAAAGAAGACCTTTTTTTTTTCTTTTTTCTTTTTTCGAAACTCCTAACGGTATAAGACTATGACAACCTTTCACAAGTCAAAACTTATCTCAAAGAAAGACAGAGTTATGCAAGGACTATTCTTTATCTCAAGATAGACTTCATCACAAACTCTTGATAAGATGAGCATGAATTCATCTTCTACAACAATTAAAACTCTAAAGAGTACTAATCATTGAATCAAACAAGAGTTTCAGATATAATGCAACACATAGTCCTAACCTGCTTGGAATTTCCTGTCCTAGTTTGGAAAGAGTTCTATGGCTTTCTACAATATGCAAGGTTTCGGGTAGTCTCAAAGGGTGCCCCGTTAGGAGTTTGCTGGAACCTCTAACATAGCCCGTGTCATGCCGGGATATCAGGTGAACTCAACGTGGGTTGCCCGCTCGATGCACATGAAAAAGAATTAAATAAAGCAAATATTAATTCCATGTTGAACTTTCTGGTTATGGCTCTCAAATCCCCAGCAGAGTCGCCAAAAACTGTAGACACCTCCCAAGCGGGGCATCGCCATACAGATTAATCACGCTTGTTTGGTTCCACTTCATAAACCAAGATCGTGGACATTTCCATGGCTAGGAACATCGCCACACGATAACGGTTATCATCAAAATAGAGTCGCCACCTAGTTTATTAAAATTAGGAAAAATGGACAGAGATTCCGGGTACGGGAGCCAAGAGTACAATAAGGGGAAGGTGTTAGGCACCCCTCTTTGCCCAGTCGTGAGACTGGCCCATAATCGTTCGACATACAATGTATATTTGCTTTATTTAATTCTAACACATAATCTGGTTTTTAGCCTTTAACAGTTGATAAGGTGAGCCAGTACGATAAATGAAAGCATGCATCAGAATAAACAGAAAACAAATATGTCCCAGCAAATAGATCCCTCGGCCGGTGAATTGATGTCACGGCCGAGGAATCCCACTGGATTTATATATCGGCCGAAGGATTGATTCCCCAGCCGATGTTCTTCCTCACACCAGAATATGAACAGTTAATAGAAAGAACTAATTAAAAGCGAGAGACGGAAATCAAATCAAACCGTAGGCCGTTGGGCCTCACCACCTTGATCCCTCAGTAATTGATTGCTTGGATTGCGATTGATTGTAGATAATCGTGGTTGATTGTGGTAGTCAACTTCACAAAACCCTAGAACAAAGTGAGTTCTTTGGGGGTTTTTACTCTCGGATGCGGCTACTCACGGGAGGTTAGGGCTTTTGTAGAGGATTGATAGGAGATGATTTCTGTAGAGTTTAGGGACGGATCATGGAGTGGAGAGATGTGTATTTCGTGGTTTGATTGAGTGTGTAGGTATCTCAATTTCTGTGTGTTAATTCGGAACCCAAAGGCCCCTTTATATAGGCATAGGGATGACTCACTCCGGCCAATCAAATCACGAGATGGCAATTGCAATTGCAATGCATCTCAAACTCTACGTCGTGATCTCCGAACGTAGCCCGAACGCATCGGAAAGGTAGTGTAGTTGGATCAAACCAAACGTCTGACAGAACGTTCCAGAGTCTGGAAAAAGGTCGATCTGGCGGCCGAGCAATGGATGTCGCGGCCGTGGAATGGATGTCTCGGCCGAAGGATAGATCTTGCGGCCGAGGAATTGATCTCTCAGGGAGATTTTGCTGGCAACAGGTTGCTCGGGCGAGGGTTTGATGTTATGGCCGTTAGATCGATATTACGGCCGTCAGATGGATTCTCCTAGGCTTCTGTATTTCTGTCTGAAAGGCTGTATGGCTTTGAATTGGGTCCTTTAAGTGGTCAAAGTTCTCACCGAAAGTCCTAAGGTCCTCAAAGAAGCAATCAGCAATCACTGTATCCGTTTCATCATCGGGATTGTCCCAAGGTGGGACTTGAAATAATCGTTAGGCCAAATTGGGGTGTCTACACCCACACTGTCTGGATCCCTGGGGTGTTGGGACCAACCACTTCATCACTTTGATACTCCCATCCCTCTCCAGAAATAAAGAAGAACTTCTCTTTCCATTTTTTGACAGACGACGGGTACCCAAACACAATCTGGCGACCGTCGAGTGCTTGGAAGTACCAGAAGCCCGCATCTCCCACCTTCGGGGTATAGCAGTAAAAGAAATCGTCGATCGTCATAGGGCGGCCCTCTGCACCCAGCGCCTCAAACATCATGAACGCCCCAAAGAAGATGTTCCAAGCATTTGGCATAAGCTGCCCAGGAGCAAGCTTCATGCGGCCCAGCAGCTCTCGGACGATCCGTGGAAAAGGGACTCGCAGCCCAGCGAAAAAGGCGTGCTCATAGACACACACCTAGCCCTCCGCAAAGGAGCAAGCCCTCTCTTCCGGACGGGCCGCTCGGAGGGTCACAGAATCCAGGATCTGGTAGGCCACTCTGATCGTCCCCAAGTCCTCCTCGTAAATCACGCTCACGAGCGTTTTAGCCCTAAAGGACGGGACCTTGACGACGGTCTCCACATCGATGACATTGGCAGGGGCAGTCTCCTCCATCTCAGGTACAAGGGAATCAGAAGCAAGACGGGAAAGATCCCTCACAAAGTGCAAGAATGGCTCTTGGCCGGTGTACGAAGGGAGAAGGGGATTTAGGGCTTGTCGCTCAAAACGGAATCGCAACAACTGGTTCCACACGCGAAGAGCACCAAATAATTCCTTTAATCTGTAATGAGGAACAACGGGCTCGATCGCTTGAAGGGGAAAATCAACCCCGGGTATCGGGTCACCCGGATTGGCGTCTGTTTCTGGATCCAGCGTTGCAAATCGACTTGGGGGGCAGAAAACGAGGAGTGTTGGGGAATAGCTGCATGATCATACTTATACCCTTCCTCGGGTGCGCGAATCAAGGAAAATCCTTGGACTTCTTGACCGTCCGATCATGAGCAAGCAGGATCTGTCGCCAGATCCCCAACCACAGCCGTCCTCGTATCTCGGGAATTTCGAAATTTGGAAAACCCAACTTCACGTGGGGTGTATATTTTGGCGGTTACTCATCATTATCCTCGGGTAAAGGGAGGCTTCTTTCCCTCGCATTAACTACCTCGAGCACCGCGTTCACAAGCAGAGCAATTATCCCCAGCGTCGAGGCTCGCTCTGCTCGACTTGGGAATGGGGGGCAACTGATGAGGATATTTTTAGGCACTTACTGACGAGCGCTATTCTCTTGACACGTGTCAAGGGGTGAGCTGCTCGGTCGGACAACTGTTGCTCGGTCGTACTCAAGTCGCTCGGTTAGACTTCTCCAACCTCGCTGGGACAACAGGATAAGCATTAACTGGGTATATGCGGTTACACCCACCGGTATCCTCGGACGTGGAGGGGGTAACCCCACGTCCCCCTGATTCCTGGGCTACGGGGCCATGACCCCCACGTCCACCACTCACATCGTGTCCGACGGGAGTCCCCCCACTCCGAGGGACTCCAACCGTCGTCATAGTCCACGATCTACCACCTTCGGCCCCGGCCAGGGGCACGAACCGCCTCTTCTATAAATGGGTAATCCGTCCATGGGTTAAAGGTACGTACTCAACTCTATACACAGAGCACATAGAATTCTACCCTTACATACTCTTACTAACTTAGCCATCGGAGGGTCCCCGACTAGCGACACCCCCAGTCCACGGACGCTGTTTTGCAGGAACTCCTCGAAGACGGAGCTCGGATTGACCGTCCAGTTTCAGACATCAACAGAACTCATGCATACCGTTGCTCGGTACATAGAGCTTGAGGAGTACATCGGTGGATCCGATGTAGCACCGGTTGCCGAGCAGGGTAAAACGGCGGCCAAGGAAGTGAAGAAGCAGGTGAACGTAGTGTCCAAGAAAGAAGGCGCAGGGTTCGGCGGAAACAAAGGAAGCGGAAAGACATGGGACCGCCCGCCGAGCGATGGGCGGGACCACCTTGCCATCACGACCTACTTCAAGGAGCCAATCTTCCGTATGCTCCAAGAATGTGGACGGCTTCCTGGTTTCCAATGGCCAACAGGGGCGGCGGAAAAGTTGGGAACTGCCGATGGCCGGGAACCGAACCAGAAGATGTACTGCTCATTCCACAACGAACAAGGGCACTATACGACAGCATGCCAGCCATACAAAGTCTACCTCGAAGAGCTAGTTCAGCAGGGAAGGATGGATCGGTGGATCGACCGAACCAAGTCACCGAATGCAGGGATCCAACCGAGAGCCCAAGTCCTCGACGGCGTGGTGCATTGCATTCACGGGCCAATGAACAAGGCCCAGGTCAACGAGCTCCACGAAAAACTGTACCGGCCTTCCCCGCCTGGGGTGATGGTGGTTCAAAATTCTCCGAAGCGGAAAATGGACGCTCGTAGCACGTGGGATATCACGTTCACCGAGCAAGATTTGGAGGGGTTATCCTTACTCCACAATGATGCTTTGGTCCTTTATTTACCCTTCCAGCGGAAACTTGTCCGGAGGGTATTGGTCGATCAGGGTAGCTCGGCGGAGATCCTATTCTATTCAGCGTTCAAAGCTCTAGGTCTCTCAAATGAGCAATTGACCCCGGTGGAAGCCCATTTAATCGGCTTTACTGGGATTCCGGTCTACCCGCTCGGCAAGATCGTACTCCCGGTATATGCTGGTTCGGTGAAGTTAGACATGGAATTCATAGTGGTCAGTTCGCCGAGCCCGTACAACGCAATCCTGGGAAGAAACTGGCTGCACGGAATGAGGGCTGTGGCATCCACGCTTCATCAATGTGTTAGATTCATTGGAGAATCTGGGAGACAGGAGACCATCAAGGGGGATCAGGTGGCCTCCAAAAAGTGTTTCGTCAACTCTGTCCACGGAAAGAGCCGAGCAAAGGAGGTACAGAGTATAGAGGTACCTGAGTTGCTAGATGAAACCACCCCCGAAGAGGAAACGAGAGAGGCGCTGCAAGGGCCTGAAGAAGTTGGAAGACCGACAAGCGACAGGGCCGTGGAAGACTTGGTTCGGATTGCGGTCAATGAAGATGGGACCCGTTCTTTTCTCATTGGCTCGGCTCTTGATGAGGTCGAGAAAACACAGATGGTCGAGTTCCTCAAAAAGAACATGGAAGTCTTTGCTTGGACTCCATATGAAATGCCGGGTGTTAGTCCCGACGTGATAAAACATTCGTTGAACGTTGATCCGGCTAGGAGGCCCGTTGTGCAGAAGCCGCGACGATCCTCGGCCCTACATGCCGATGCAATTAATGAAGAGGTAGAACGCCTCCTCGATGCCGGAGCTATTCGGGAGGTCCAGTATCCAACGTGGTTAGCAAATCCAGTGGTGGTCCGGAAGAAGAACGGCAAATGGCGCGTCTGTGTCGACTTCACCGATCTGAACGACGCATGCCCAAATGACTGTTTTCCTTGCCCATGGATCAATCAGTTGGTGGATGCTACCGCTGGGTACGCTCGGCTGAGTTTTATGGACGCATACAGGGGATACCATCAAGTTGCTATGGATGAAGAGGATTAGGAGAAGACGGCGTTCATCACTCCCAGTGGCACTTACTGTTACCTGGTGATGCCGTTCGGCTTAAAGAACGCCGGGGCTATGTTCCAGCGTATGGTAGTTTTGTTGTTCAAAGGGATCCTCGGCAGAATAATGGAGGCATACATTGACGATATGGTCGCCAAAAGTAAGGACGCAGCCGACCATCTTCTCCATCTCGGCGAAATTTTTGGTGTTCTAAAGAGGTTCGGCTTGAAGCTGAATGCTGAAAAATGTGCATTCGGCGTTGGCTCTGGCAAATTCCTTGGACATTTAGTTACTCGCCAAGGAATCGAGGTCGACCCAAGTCAGATCAAGGCCATACAGGAAATCAGGGCTCCGGCCACGGTGAGGGAGGTTCAGCGCCTCGCCGGCATGGCTGCCGCCCTTAATCGCTTCATCAGCAAGTCTTCGGATATCTGCCGACCTTTCTTTCAATCGATAAAGGGCAACAGCCGAAGAAGCTTCGTATGGACGCCGGACTGCGATGACGCGCTCACCGAACTAAAGAGATGTCTATCCCAAGCTCCTTTGCTGGTTGTGCCCAAGGAAGGGGACAAGCTCCACCTTTACCTTGCAGTTTCTGAGCATGCCGTTAGTGCTGTCTTGGTTCGGCAGGAGATCTCAAAGAATGTGACGGGCACGGACCAGAAGCCAGTCTACTACATTAGCAAGGCGCTTCTGCCCGCCGAGACCCATTACCTCCTAATAGAAAAGCTGGCTCTGGCATTGGTAATGGCGAAAAGGAAGCTCCTGCCGTACTTCCAGAGCTTCACCATTGTGGTCGTTACCGAGTACCCTTTAAGAGCGGTGTTACGCAAGGCAGATCTCTCTAATAGATTGTGCAAGTGGTCCCTGGAGTTGGCAAACTTTGATATCCGTTACCAGGCCAGAACGGCAATCAAAGGTCAAGTGTTGGCTGATTTTGTCGCCGAGTTCTCCCCTGGGGTGGAAGACGGCAGAGGCTGTGACGAGGACCTGGCAAAAGACTCCACCGGGCCGGCCCCTGGACCTCGGTCGAGCCATCCAGCTCACGAAGAATATATCACGAAGCGGCCCATCCCTTCACGCCGAGCGAGCTTGTTCACCGGGCACGCCTGGAGGCTCCACGTCGACGGAGCATCTAACAACCGAGGGGCTGGTGCCGGGATTGTTCTAGTGTCACCGAGCGGGACTTTGCACGAGCATTCATTGAGCATTGGGTTCCCAACAACGAATAATGAGGCGGAGTATGAGGCCCTCATTGCCGGGCTCAAATTAGCTCGGCATATGGGTGCTGAAGAAGTTCAGGTTTACAGCGATTCCCAGCTCGTTGTTAATCAGCTCAATGATGATTACGAGGCCAAGGATGCACGCATGAACAAGTACGTGAGCCAAGTTGTTGCCCTGGCTGGTTCGTTCAAAAATGTGTTTTTTGACCATGTTGGGCGTGACCTCAATTCTCATGCCGATGCTCTTGCCGGACTGGGAGCCGTATGTGCCGATCAGGGAGGTGAAAGAACGATAGTCCTCGGTGAAGTCCCATCATCGAGCTTCGAGCCGGAGCCACAAGAAGTGATGGACATCCATCAGGCACCCAGCTGGATGGACCCCATCGTCTCCTATTTGAAACATGCCGTGCTTCCGACCGACCGCAAGGAAGCCCATAAGATCCGTTGTCAATCTGCTTCCTATTTCATCGATCCCTCCGGCATACTGTACCGCCGATCATACACTGGCCCCGACCTCCGAGTGGTGCACGAGCAGGAGGTGCCCGGCATCCTCAAGAAATTGCATGGTGGAAGTGCTGGTTCTCACACCGGCGGCCGGTCCTTAGCTGACCGTGCCTTTTCCCAGGGCTATTTGTGGAAATGAATGGTACATACGGCTACAGAATTTGCCAAGCAGTGCAAATCTTGTCAGAAGCATTCTCCCCTTCTCAACCAGCCGACCCTACCTTTGCAACCAGTTTCTAGTCCTTGGCCCTTTGCTCAATGGGGGGTGGACATCATTGGCAAGTTGCCGAAGGCTACTGGCGGTTTTACCCACATCATTACTGCTACGGACTATTATACCAAGTGGGTGGAAGCCAAAGCACTCATAACGATCTCGGCCGCCGATGTGGAGAGTTTCCTTTGGAAGCATATTTTTACCAGGTTCGGCGTACCGTACACCATTGTGTCAGACAATGGTACCCAGTTCGTCGCCGACGCAATTAAGGCCTTATACAAGAGGCGCGGTATACAGATGAAAACAGCTTCCGTCTCTTATCCTCAAGGGAACGGACAAGCCGAAGCTGCCAACAAGGCTATCTCGGCCGGCCTGAAACGCCGACTCAACAACAAACGCGGCAAGTGGGCGGAAGAGTTGCCTGATGTTTTATGGGGCTACCGAACCACTCCACGGCGCGGCACTGGTCGTACTCTTTACTCCATGGCGTTCGGCGTCGAGGCCGTGCTCCCTGTGGCTGTTACTCGACCCATGTCTCGAACTGCAACATTTGACGTTCCAACGAACGATGCAATGCTAGCCACCGAAGCAGATCGAGCAGATGAGCTTCGAGACAATGCCCACATAAAGTACGCAGCTTATCAGCAGCAGTTGGCTCGGAGTTATAACAAAAATGTGCGGAACCGTCCTTTCAATGTGGATGATCTTGTCCTTCGGCAGATAGTCCAGAAGAAGCATTTAAAGAAGTTCATGCCGAAGTGGGAAGGTCCTTTCCGGGTGGTTAAAAAGGTTGGCTACGGTTCGTATGAACTCGCCGAGATGGATGGAACGGCGATACCAAACCACTGGAACGCACAGCTGCTTCAAAAATTTTACGCTTAATTTTCTTTTGGCTTTTCGCCTCGGCTATGTGTTAAGCCTTCAGCTTTTATTACGAAGTTCGTTTCTATAAAGACTAGTTTGTTTCTGTTTTAATTTGTGTTCTGTTAAACTCAGTGGTATTATTATGCTCAGAACACCGAGGCACGCTTTTTCAGATTCTGTTCGGCAAAGACTTTGCATGCCATATCCTGAAGGGGGCATTCCCAGCTTCTGCCGATCCTTTTGATCCGGCGGAACCAACCTCGGTGGTGTGTTTCCACCGGATCAGGGGCTGGGTACGGCGGGCTGGGACGGATAATTCTTAAAGAGACTATTGTTAAACCATGTGCATGAAGTGCAATATGTGGTCTTAACATGCATGAAGTGCAAATAGTATGAAACATAACAGAAAACTTAACTTCAAACTTTCATTATAACAAACTTGGTCCATTACAACGAAAGGGGCTCGGCTGAACAAGATACTTTTTGCCGACCCTAGACTCTACGACATACAAAGGAAATTCTAAGCTACGGTGGGGGCGTCAGTTGGCTTCGGCAGCTCCACAGTAGTGGGGTTAGACTGCTCGGTGGGGGTGACGGGCTTGGCCGTGGTGGAATCTGGGTTCTCAGCAGGGTTCGGCGGCGTGTCGGCGGTTGAGTTGGGTTGCTCTGATGGCTGCGGGTGCCCCGGCAGATCCACAGGCGGCACTACTGGAGGTTCCCTTCGGTGATCAACCTCGGGGATCTCGGCGTAGTCAAGGCCAACCTGGTATCCTCGGAGAAAGGAGGGGGCGTGAGTGTCGTTGATTCCTTTCAGCACCCCATCCTTGAATGCCTTTGTAACGAGGCTCTCCACCTGCTCCCGGTAGTAATCGCCGGCCTCGTTGTAACCAGCATCGCCGGCCTCCTCCAGCTTGACCGGTAGCTCATCCACCATCTGCTGCACCTCCTCCTTCAGTTGGTTCCGCTCGGCTTCAACTTCCTTGAGCTTCAGCAGCAGGCGGTCCCTCTCTTCCAAGCCAGTCTTGGCTTCGGTAACTTTGGCCTCCTGCGCCTCGATCTGGTCGTTGGCTTCCTTCACCTCCTTCCTCATTGCCTGAATGTCCCCCCTTTGGGTCTTCTTGGTTTCAAGGAGGACCTCCATGTCATTGAAGGCCTTGCTGGCACATTGTCCGGCCTGCCAGAGAAGGGAATTAACACTTGGAAGGAGAGATGAACTTTACAAACGAAAAAATGAGGGAAATCCATACCTTGGCAAGGAAGAGGCAGAGTTCGGCCATGTTCTTGGCCTTCGCCGACTCCAGGCTCTCCATGTCCTTGGGGAGGGCCAGGCCCTTTAGAAGGGTCATGGCCAGATGAGGGTTCTCCTCCAGGCTGTCGCCGATCGTGATCATATGCCCATTAGGGCACTGGAAGTCCGGCACAAACAGCTCCGAAGGTCCACCTTCGGCGGGGCCAGAGGTGAGGATATCCGCGTCCCCTTTTTCGGGTTTAACCTTCTTCCCAGCACCCTGAACTGCTCCCGCGGCGAGCGGGCGTTTCTCTCTTCGGCGGATGTTGCGGGTGTTCTCAGTAGGAACGGCGGTGGGCGGTCCCTGGGGCTCCGGCTTGTCAATGGGGGCTTGCACCGTCTCTTCCTTCCTCTGAGGCAGCCCGGAGGATGAGATGTCTTGGGCCAAGTATTGCAACTGCAGTGCTTGCCCGGCAAAAGAAGCTAGATCGACTGTCTTCCTTACCATTTTCTCTTTGTTCTTTCGGCCAACGTACCCGTGGTAGAAAGGGATGTAACCGAGGAGGGTCGGCGCGTCTCGATCTGGGCACCGGAGCAGGGCAATCAGGTTCGTCCACTTGCCTGAGATGAGGAGTCCCTTGTTCGGTGCGGAGCAATCTGCAAGTAGAAGAAGAGGATCAGTATAAAGGATAGAAGTTAATATGGAAGACAATGCACAAAGGGAGATAAATACCAGGCTTGTCCCCGAGGCCGGGGAACCCTCGCACTCGAGGAATTTTGTAGGGCCTCTCGATCTCTGTACCTCTCCTGGTTAGAAAGGGATAGTCAAGTTGGGGGTTAATGGGACCCCACTCGAAGTTGCCCGATACTTTGACCAGGACCATCCACCACTTTTCAGTGTCGTAGAGGCGGTCCACCAGGTGATCAAAGTATTGGCGGGTGGTGAGGTAGTACTTGTCGTACTTGGGGGTCCTTGATACCACGTACATTAGCATCAGGTCCCCAAGGGTGGACGGCAGGTTGTTGATCTCCGCCAACCTTATCGCCGAGCACAGGATGCGCCAGCTGTTGATCGCAACCTGGATCGGCGCAAGGTTGTAATCTGCCAGGAAGTAGCGGAGGAAGGGGTTCATAGGGAACCTTACCCCTCCCTCAATGATGGCGTACAAAGGCAGGACGATGAAGTCTTCGCCGAAGGGAATCCTTTCGGTGGTGACCCTTTCGACTAAGACGTCATCCGGGATCGAGTATTTGGTCCGGAAGGCTTGTGTGAAGCCACCCGGCCCATCGCCGTAGAAGTGACTGTACGGCATGGGTCCAAGACCCGTTGGTAGCGGAGGGATGAGGTCGATGTTCTCGGCGGGGGTGGTTCGGCACCTCCTGCTGTATCAGAGGTGCTCGGCGGCGGACCAGCTGATGTCGATGTGCTGGCCTGGGCCCCGGTGGCTGCTCGTTCCCTGTTAGCCTCTTCCGGGACGGAGCCGTGCGTGCCTTCCTCGGCGGATTCGCCGAGGGAGTCATTCCGCCCGTAGAGAATGTCCCTGGAGGACCTGTCGTCAACTTGAAGAGGAATGTGGATGCCGGGGATGATTGGACCTCCGGCCCGCCGGGCAAAGTTGCTGGAGCTTTCGTTGAAGCTCCTATACCCTCTGCCGAGCTCCTGGATGGTCTCTTGGAGGTCTGGGTAAGCGTCGGGATTGATGCTCGGCGAATATGAGTTGGGATCCACCATGCTGAAGACCTAAACAGAATAAGAAATGGAAGGGGTGATGAGAATTCCTACTTCAGCATGGCTAGCTCATGTGCATCTAATTCCCCGCCAAGGGGGGTCCTCTGGGATCCTCCTCGGCGGAAGTCGTGAATTCTTATCAAGCGATGAAATTGGCACGGTGGAGGACCGCCGTTGTTGGCGGTCCAGACGGCAGGTCACGGCCGCAGGCGGCCATGGGAGATCGACACTATTCAAGTGAATAGTGTTTTTTGTGCAAACGTGGGGCTATGTGTGGGGTGTTGCACTTTGAAATACTCAGAAAGAATCAGAAGGGGCAGCGGAGTTACCTGAGAATGCTGGGACTGGATGGCGGCGAGTGGCGGAGCAACGGAGGCGATCGAAATAGCAGCAGCAGTTGAAGTTGCAGAGCGAGGGGCGAGAGAAGAAAGTGTTTTTCTGTCCCGCCTCCCCGCTTATATAGTGGATGGATTGGCTGGGTGGAACCCTAAGCGTCGAACGCGAGAACCGAAGCGTCGCCGCTCCGCCCACTCTCGTCATGCCACGTGGAAAGCCTGCACCGTTTCGTACCGGCGTCGTTTCCCCTTCCACCACGTGGCACCCCACGCGCGTTTGGGTTTCCTGATGGACCGTTCGATCTCTGGCTCCCAACGGTCCCATCAGCCCCCGTTTGCTGCGGATACATCTTCACTAACCCTCACTGGACCGGCGGCGTATGCTCGGTACGTTTGCCTCAGGACGCCCTCTGAAGTAAGTTTTTCTTATGTGGTCAACCCCTCCCACCTTTTTGCAAGGGAGGAAGAGGTTGAGGGGCTATTGTGGAGGGCGTGGTCCGGCAGAGGGACCAAGGCAGTGGCCACGTTGCACCAGTTAGCCGGACCAGTGAATCTACTACCCATGGGTCGGCGGGCTGGGTCGGTAGCCGATCCGAGTCCAGCCGGGCCTGGTTAAGTTAACCATGGTGTTGATCCATGGGAGGGAACGGTTTGGTTTGGCGTACGTATTAATCAGTGTGATCCAGTTCGGCGGTTCCCCGCCGAACGGGTTGGAGGTTGCCCCTGTTGAAGCAAACAGTGCCGTACCAGCAGTCCGGCAGAACCTGTGATCGCCGAGCCTCCTGTCCCCTAACTTGAAGAAGAAGTTAGGAAGAGGTGGGCAGGAGGAGGCAACCTCGCGTCTTATCCCATCCCTTATATTTAGGAGCGGAATATAGGGGATTGGATAGGTTCAGGATTGGAATGTCTATCTGGGTCCGAGGTAGGCGGGCTCATCATACAACGTGTGGTAGTCTTATGGGAGTTGGACTCTGCACTCCCTTTGGCTATAAAAGGAGGTATTTCCCTCTAGAATAAGGTAACACTTTTTCAAACCCTAACTATACCTCGATATCTCCTCTCCTGTTTACTGACTAGAGCGTCGGAGTGCCTGCCCCGGACACCACGCTCCGGGTTCGGGCACTAACGCGGTTGCTTTGTGTGCAGGTCTAACCCATCCTCGTCCAAACCTCAACCATCCCAGCCACAAGGTCCAACCGGAGAAAGCTTGCCACCACAAAGCTCAGCAAACAAGGATGGAGTATTTGGAGTCTCAATTGGTGACCAGGGGAGGGCCTGCTGCACGTGAGGCTGCTTGGGGTCACCACCCAATGTCACGACCGCAACAAAACTCGCACGAGTTTACCTCCTCGTCGAGTCACCAAAAGGTGAGTGATATGCCCAACATGTACTTTCTGTTTTTTTTTTCTTCTTTTGTGGGTGAGTTACCAATCAATACCCTTGTCAAGCTGTATCCCGTTTAAGCAGATTAATAACCTTAGAGTAAAATTGCGTGTGTGTATCACATAAGCAGAGGTTATTTAAGCAGGAGCCGTGGTTCTTTCTTTCTTTCTTTTTTTCCAGCTAGCCGGGGTTATGATGAAAGGATCTGGAAATGATTATGTTCATATAGCATTATCCAAATGCCTGTTAAGAGCTAGCAGACTATTAGATATCCAAATGTCTTTATGCATGAATGAACATAAAAGCTGCCTGAACTGACAATTCTTGTTTGTGTGTAGGTTGCCCAATCAAAGACAAAGAGCAAGAGCAAGAGCAAAAGGAGGCCTCATATCTAAACTGCCTCTTGTTTTTTTGGTTTTGTTTGTGTCTTGTTTCTTTCGTGTCCTGTTTGGAGGGCTAAGAGATCTGGATTTTGCTGCTGCAATCTGTGCTTATGTATTATTATTCTATGAGGTAGAATATTGCTGATATGTTTTGATAGATTGATGGCTGAAAGATTATGAGGATGGATGGATTGGTTGCAATTACATGGATGATTTCGGGTAGCAGTTGATATTTATGGCCTCTGGATGTTAATTGTGGAATTTTAAAAAAAAGCACATCATTTCAGTTGAAGTTTGGTTTTTAAACTTTTTTTTGGTTCAAACATTTACCTAAAGGTTTTTAAATGGGAATTTGCTGGGCTAAATAAGGGATTTTGGGCCCAGATTTTGTGGGCTTTTTTAAAACTTGATTCCGGCGTTTTTGGCAAAAACGTTGGCGTAATACGTCATAATGATGTTACCGTAACGGACGGACGCCAAATGTTAACGGCTGAACCTTTTAGACGGCGTTTTTAAAAACGCCGGCAGAATTCCTACCTCGGTGTTTTTTAAGCGCCGGAAATATAAGCCGACGGCCACGTCCCCGACGTTTGGTATAAAACGCCGGTGAATATTTGGCGGCGTTTAACGGGACTCTAACGGCGTTATTCAAGCGCCGACACACGTATTATTCCTTGTAGTGTGAGGGAAGGATCTTGCATGCTTGAAAGTGTGATGGGACAAAACAATGAGAGGAAGAGAGAGAGAGGGGTGGCCGGCCAAGAGAGGGAGGGAGCCCAATGTTTTGCTATAAATAGGACCCCTCACTTGCCATTCAACTCACGCCTCCAACCTTTCAACTTCTCTCTCTAGAAATTCTTATGTTCTTGCTTTGTTCTTCATTGTTTTTGAGTTCTTCAAGAAACTCATCCAAGACCGCCACTCGACCACCCTCTCGATTCAAAAGTTTAGTAGTTAAGTCAAGATTTAGTTTTGAGAGAAACCTTTCTCTTTCGAAGCTACCGTAAGCTTTCTGTAGGAAGTTACTCCGTTCGATCGTCGACGTACTTCCATAGTCGCCCTACTGCCAAGAAGAACGGTATAATATTCTTACTACTACCCTAAGTATAAAAGTAAAATTGTATATTGCTTGAAATGCATGAAGTAGATTTTTCCTATCCATTAACTTTAAATATAAGGGAATTGTATAATCATGTAGAATGTCCTTATTCTTTAACTCTTAGTATAAGTAGATTTTTCTCGTACTCACTATCTCTAAGTAAATAGAAACTTGTATATTGCTTGTATGTTTGAGATGCACGACATCAAGTGTAGTTCACCATGCTGGTGTTTTAGAAGGCTGGTTTGGAGTCCACTGGTGGGCGATTTGGCCGATAAAGATTAAAAGAAAAGAAAAGAGGTGAATGAGAATGCAAAATAATATTAGACCAGCTCTATCCCACTTTTGCTATCTCTTTTCCACAAAGTGAATGTAGTTATGTAGCAGTAGCACTTTACATGTTTGATGAAATGTTTGAATCGTTTTCTTTGCATGGTCAGAAAAATACAAGATTCTTCCCACAAGAAACTTTTGCCATCTCTTTTCTACAAAGTGAATGTAGTTATGTAGCAGTAGCACTTTGCATGTTTGTTGAAATGTTTGAATGGTTTTCTTTGCATGGTTAGAAAAATATAAGATTCTTCCAACAAGAAGGTCGTGCATACAATACAAAAAATTGATGATAAAGATTCATTTGAAAGCACAATAATCAAACTAGCGATTTCAACTACTTACGTTTTCGGCTATATTGAGTGTTTGCCATTCTCTTATTTTTGATTTGGTTGTGTATGCATTTGAATTTGTGAATTCTGAATTTAACTTTTTGCATGGTTGTGGTTGTTTTTACATGAGAGAGCTGCTCTTTTGTGTTTAACTTGGCGTCAAGTATCATCGTATGAATTTCAGTTACACATTTGAATTGATTTGTTGAGATGTCAAATTTCCCGATAGAAAGTCCAATTGACAATACTAATAAAAGATTCACCTATTGTCCCATGGATGCTTTCCAGTGGGACTCTCTAACTTGGCAACATACATCGAATTACTAGGTTAAGGGAATACCCATTTGGAGTTTGCTTCAAAATGAAGCTTTGAAGATTTACCACTTTCCAAAATCGTCCTACAATATCACTCATACTTTCTGTTATCAAACTGAGAAAATTGCGCGGGCAATTCTCCTCTCAGTTTTCAAATGCCCTGGGAATTTGACAATAGAGACAGCCAGACAATCAACTCTCATTTTGGACAGTTTGACTCTTGATTTCCCACTCACCTAACCCGTCTTAATACTATAGTCATGCTGGCATTTTCTTTACATTGCACAACAACTATGTTTTTTTGGAACTTTTTCCATATGTTCGGTTGGATGCCTTGACAACGCATCAGTTTGGAGTCTGCTGTTTCAGACTTCCCAATTTACACACATGTAGGGATGGAATTAGTTGTCGATAAGAAGATTAGTTATATAAATTGTCTTTGAATATTAATCTTGTGGTTCTCATCTATTGTTTTTGCCCTTTGTAAATTGTATTCGTTGTCATTTGTCTGCTTATCTTGATTTCTTATTTGCATCTGCAGAGGCTTCGCAACTTCTCAATTGGTAAATTTCTAAAGACTTGCACTGCTCATTCTCCAGAGAAACCTTTTGATTCAGACAATTTGCTTCTAAACTTTGGGATTGTTAACCTCTTGTAAATTTCTGTAAATAACTTTTGCACACAGTTCTACCATCCAATTATTTCAGTAAAAACAAACTCATGGGCACGAAATCCTTATGCGAGCACAACGACATACTTTGTCTTTAAACATGCATCCAATTGTTATAGGTGCTTCGCAAATAGCTCCAAAATCAGAGAGCTACCACAGCCAACAGTTGCTAGCACACAAATGTTCACTCAACAAGCAACAAACCGAGATCAGATTGTCAAAATAGTGAACTTACCAACATCAGATCACAAGGTTAGATAATAAACAAATACTTCAGCACAATATAAGTTAATTAGTAATTACATTATTTTTCTGCAACATAATGATCCAATTATTTATTCCTCCACTTCTTATCTTTGATTCAGGTTGAGTATGTAAATGTACAAGGTATCATTGAAGTCACTGACTTCAACCAAAAATTCATATGCTTCGCCTGTTTGATCTGCAATAAGAGCACAAATGCGTATGGAAATGGTGACTTCTGGTGCGACTATTGCACTCAAAAAGTTGCTACACTTCGATTAATTATAGCAAAAAAACTAACGCCATTCTTCAAAATGCAGGGCCAAATATAATATCCAAATAACTGATGAAATAGGATCAGTTATTGCAACTGTATTCACAGAAAAAGCAGAAGCTCTGTATGATGTTATTGCAACAGAACTCGCCCAACATGCAGCAAGCATAAGCTACCAAAAATTTAATCCATCTTTCCCTCAATATTTACAGCACATACACTAACTACCACTAATCTAAACAAATACATGGGGAAATCTACCAATAGCATTGATTGAAAAGCTATCCCGCCCAAAAAAGGGTTGCGTCAGTTTGAAGGCCTACATTTATGACTTTGGAGGAATCAACCGGTGTATTTTCGCTGGGAAGTCAATCTCTGACCCAATTGATGCTCACTAACCGCTGCAGCTTGAGGCAGCCCAACGTACCCCAACCACCAAAACCACACATAGGGGCTGCAACATGTGTACTCGAACAGTGAGGAAGTTTATGACTGGTTCTAAATAGTGAATACTGATCAATTGCTACTGCTTTTGAGTTCTTGTCTAAGAGCTAATTTAAAAACTTTTTGGGAAAACAATGAAGCTCTTATTTTCAGCTGATGATGTATCAGTAGTAAGCTGATTTGTACGTATTTAAGGAGTTGTATTATCCATTTGAAGATGATAGTGGGCAATAGGAAACTTTTACTACTAATGGGCAATCTTTGAACATAATACTGGGCAATATAGTGGGCAAGCTTTTGAGTTCTCATCGAGATGATGAATTTTTGTTTGCTACTCTCTCTGTCCCTATTTAGTTGTCCATTATGGTTTTGCGTGCATTTTCAACGGCTTATTTCTCTCGAAGTATATAGTGCTAAAAATATGTAATATGGATCTTGTTTGATAGATTTCAATTTTTTCTATAACAAATGATTTTAAAAACATAAAAACATAATATATGTCGAGAGATATAAGCCATTGAAAATGACGCAAAATCGTAGTGGACAATTAAATAGAAATGGAGGGAGTAATTGTTTGTGCTGCATTTATTCACAACTATTGAACAGAGTATCAAAACTACATTCAGTAAAAAAAAAAAAAAACCGGCATGAAATCTTGATGCAAGCACACGGCACGAAATCCTCGTGCAAGCACGACGGCCAAAACCTAGTATATATATATATATCAAAGACCGGAGTAAATGAGCCATGAATCTCAATTTCCTGGTGGACCCTTCTTTGCCCAAATTTTCCAATCAAGCCCCTGGGTGAGAGAACCTGCAGTGCAATGGTCAGGGGCATTCCCGTCTTTCCTCCTGTTTTGTGGTGGGTCAGGGTACTGTTTTGCTATTTTCCAAATTACTAATATAGGTTTTCTGACTTTTCAACAATTCTGGCTGTGTCCCCCAAAAAGATACGTTATTTTGTCTTCATGCATTTGGTATTCCAGGATTTGTTCAGGGCTATTTTCATCTTTTTATCCCCCTCCTCTGACAGATAACGCGTATTCTCTCTCTCTCTCTCTCTCTCTCTCTCTCTCTCTCTCTCTCTCTCTCTTTCTCTTCCTTTCACACTTAGCAGCCGGTAGACCGCCGCGACGGAGTGGTCTGATCCTTGTACTTGCGGCGGAGTGGTCTCGACGTCCTCGTCGTCGCCGTTTCTCGAGAAGCGGTTTGGTGAGTCGGCGCCCATTTTGCGGGGCCGCGGTCTAGGGTTCATTTGTAGGGCGCAGTGGAGGAGTGCAATGAGCACGGCGACAGGGAGGAAGGCGGGGGTGGCGGAGGAGAAGGAGCGGAAGGGGAGGGCGGCTGCAGACGAGAAGGAGAAAACGGAGGAGGGGGCAGTGATGGATCCAGGAATTTTCTGCAGATGGGTCACCCTGTCTTATATGTTTCAAAGTCGTAGGCGAACTCACATCAATTTTTATTATTTAATTCAAAAATGAGTATATATATCCATCAAATATTTTTTGTAGTGGTAGTTAATTTTGAGCTTGTAAAAAAATTATAAAAAAATGTAAAATGTTAAAGCAAAAATGTATTTTTGTTGTGTGAGTTAAAATGTTAAAGCAAAAACATATTTTTGTTAAAGCAAAAGTAAAAAATTTTAAAATTTTAAAGCAAAAACGCATTTTTGTCAAAGAAAAACGTTAAAATGTTAAAGTAGAATCTAAATATTTTTGTTCCAATGGTTAACAATTACCAAAAACAGAAGGGGAAATATTGACGTCGACAACAAGAATCGAACCCACGTAACTTGTGTGGAGGTATAGCATCCCACCACTGGAACCATCAAGAGAATACAATAGTTGTTGGGGTATTTTATATATATTACTTCCCTAAACTTTGGGTCCCTTCCTTGGGACCCAATTTTCAGGTGACTCGCGTGAGCCTACACTGGATCCGCCCCTGGCGAGGGGGTGGGACCGCGGACATGAAAAAATTGATAAGTGTTTAACCTCCATGAGGTTGCATGTCCTCCATGAGGTCGCATGTTCCAACCTCACAGAGGCCAAACATTCCAAATATTGAGGCTACTGGAGGGTTTGCCCAGTTGTTTACTTCAAGGCCTCAGAGTTAATCGAGGTGCGGGCGAGTTGGCCAGAATATCTGGTTATCAGAAAAAACGAATACATGTTCTTGTTGTACTGCTCTCTTATTTTCTTTTGGCTACTCAGTTATTTCATTTAATTTCATACGTGATGGACCTGGGAATGATTATGTTTTTGCTAAATTGGTGCATTCCCATTGGTTGGAATTTGGAAACAAACTTTTATTTTGATTTGTTATTTATGAGTTGTTGTGAAGTGCAGAGAATAGCAGAGCTACCTTCTTTTTTCAAATTAATACTCCTATGTCAATTTTGAACCCTTATGTCAGTTGTAGCCTTGAACTGCTCATTAGTAAATAGAACTTGGAAGATTGCTTTGCCCCAAGATGCCACATCATGCCGTGAAGTTGAACTGCTCATTATTTGGATGTCATGCTAGAAATTTGGAGATTCATTCTTGTTTTCTAGGTAATTCACAATTCTGAAATATGGGAGGAACTATAATGGTGAAAGGATGAAGTGGCTTATTTTTTAGTAACATGGATGCCTTTGCCCAAATCATTGCTTGGAATCAGCTTTACATGTGTCTGTTGCTTGTTACAAGGACCAGACCACTCCGCAAAAAAGAACTGTCTCCTTTCAGCCATTGTTTACACTTTACAGGAACTATCGAAAGATTCGAAAGGTTAAACTTGACCCTTGGGTACACTGTAAGATCATTAGTTGTAATGGGGTAGTTTTGTTGTTAAACTGGGTTTGAATAGTATTCCAATATTTTTCTCTCCGTACTGTACCTCTTCGGCCATGGTAGTAGGTTTTACGCTGGGAGATTCATATGGAGAGAGAGCCCTACATAACAGAAGCTCGAGGTGGGGGTTGTTAAAACCCTAGATAACAGAAGCTCGAGGATGGGAAGCGACTGTGAAGACTTTTAGCGTTTTTTGGGCCGCGATTTAAGGTACGATTTACACCTGATTTTCAATTCTAGGGTTTGTATGATTTGTGCAATTTACCTAGGGTTTGGGTATTCTGCAAAATTTTGTATGATTTGTGCGATTTGTAGGGCTTATGGACTAGAATAGGCTTACAAAAATTTGTTTTTGTAATGTTACTTCTTCAAGTTTGATGGTTTTAAACAATATCGCATTAAGTAGCCCTGATTGCGACTGGAATCTCTTACTCAAGGCCATTTAGTATTTGCCCAACACTTCCTACTTTCTTTCTTTAATTCTTGGTTGCTTCCAGTTTAGCATCATCTGCAACCATTGACTTACCATTCAATAGGAATATTATACTGCTAACGTTTCGTTGCTGATAAGATCCGCCATTGAATATTGCATTTGGCTTATTCCAAAGATAGGACACGGTATTTGATCCAGTCGCTCTAACCTGCGGTCATATCCACTGCTATACGTGTACTTGCAAGGCTGCATCGGTGACCATTGTGGATGGATAAAAGGCTGCCGATCGCAAGGAGAAATGCCCTCTCTGCTGAAATGTAAGTTAACTGTGCTGAAATTATTGAGCTTATTATTCCTTTTGCTTGGAAATTATTGAGCATATTCTTAGAAGCTCCTCCAATCAATCTGTGCACTAAAATTTTGGGAATTGATTTTTGTGCTCCCTGTTTACCATCTGCACCAATTTGCCCCCCCCCCCCCCCCTTTCTTTGTTATTAATCGTGTGCATTTAATACACCCCATTTGATGTGTGAAATTGTGAACTTATAGTCATAGAAGGGTAAATGGTAAATTCAAATGAATAGAAACAAATATGGTTAAGTAATTGCAAAGTTGTTGAATGACAGGGCATAGGTGATTCGGTACACTTAAAAGGGCGATGATGAAACAATAACAATGTTAATGAAGATAGTGTCTTGGCGAGGTAACTTTTGTTCCAGCCATGAATACCCTTGTGCTTTTCCTAATACTTTTCTGAGCCCACTTTGGAAACTGTAATTGAAACCTAAAGTGCTTTGGCTATGCATTTTTTGGCAATGATGACAAAATTTTTAAAACAGCAACAAAGGGTGTTGTTCTGTGTCCAAATTGGATATCCACGGACTGAGAGAAAGACGTGAGAAACTAATTGCCGAGACTGTGCCATTTTGGCTGATTTTTTCAATTGGGCCCTTTGGATTTGGAGCCTTGTGCTTTATGCTGATATGGGTTTGGGTTTAGTATTCTTGTAGGGTATTATCAGCACTAATTTAGTCCGATTTGGCTAACTTAGTGTGTACACTAAACAGTAACTTTTGAATTTGCCTTGTGCCCCGGACTTACTCAAATCACCACTTGAAAATGAATATCATAACAAATGCAGATTTCCGGTTGGAAATCTCTGCAGGGCAATTCAACTGTGGGCTTTATGGTTGGAAACTTCAGGTAGTTGTTTTTATCTTTTAGGATTCACTTCCTTTCAATGAATTTTCCTTTCCACTTATCAAAGAGAACTAGAGAAGTAACATTCATTTAGGGGAAGGAGTCGCTGCAAGCGAAGTGGGTTTAGAAAGAACCTAAAAAACCTGAAACTAGCCGCCCTTTTGGGCTACCAGATATGATGGGGGGCAAACCAGAGGGAGGGGCTGGGCAGCATTCCTGGTTAGAAGGGGAGAGCAAATTAAGATGGTCCCATGGGACCCATTGTCTCAATCACACATAAACATGACACGCTTTCTCAATTGCTTTTCCTTTTTTAGTATTGGGTGTCTGGTCCAACTTATGCGCACATAGACTAATATTGAAAAACCAATCTCACCGTTCATTATCAAGTGCTCCATTTAAAGTCGGAGAAAAAGCTCTGTATAGACTGATCCGAAAAAAGTTGATAGCACTAAGAGGGTTTCGAAACTGAAAGGTTAGGAGTTGATTTGCTTTGTAAGTGCCTACAAGCTAGGAATGGGGCAAATTTAGATCACTATCAGTTAAAAAGTAGGGTGGTTATGGTTTTGCAATCTTGGTTCCTTTTTCTTATATCATTTTTCCTGGGGAAAACAAATCATAATACTATATGCCTAGATAGTGGATTATGAGAATATACTCCTATATTAAAGGACACTTCAAGATACAAGTGCTAATCATAATACTAGATGATGTATACAAGTGCCTGCAAGTGCTATAAAGCATTTCAAACATGTTAGGGAGTTTGTTCTTGTTTAAATGCCTAACATGAATTACCGGGCATCTCCATTACACACAGCTAACACACGTCTGATATGCTGACATCCATACTCTTATGCAAGTACAGAGCATCCGACATGAGTATTTGTACATTTAGAAGATTCCATTTCATAAAGACCATACCTACTTCATGCACAGGTGGGAAACTTTTTCCTGTTCTTGGATCTTGTTTTATACACTATGGGATATTTCGCGAGGTTAAAAAAGAAACAAGTGTGTATTTACTATTTAGAATCTTTGGGTAATCTAACTAAATGAAATACTCTATCCTCTTAGGCGGTGTAACACAAGACACTCAGAAGCGCGTCCGCACAGGTACACAGAGAGATGAAATGAATGAACTTACTAAAACAAGCACAGCTTGAGTCCAATGACAGAGAACGCATCCAGCGACTTAAGTTAAGGTGGGCAGAAACTACTCTGCCTATGAAGTGTATGTACAAAAGACATACATAGCAGCATATTATTGTGAAGCTAAATCTTTCACTCTCTCTTTGTTCATCCCCTGGTCCATCTGCTAAATGACTAAATCTCTATTTTTCTTTTCTTGATCCAAACTTTTCTTGCACTAGAGTAATTTTTTCAGGAAAAAACAACTCCAAGAAAGTAGCTGCTGCACTTGGGGTTAGCTACCGTTTGCCTCTCTCATTCTCATTCGCAATTGTGTTCGTACATATATTGGAGGAGAAATAGATCAAAAAAGCATACAGTTCTTAACATCACTGGTTAGTAACTTACAATTACCATTCTATAGATGCTTCGATTTGTTTTTTGTTTGGTTAACTTTGTGTTTTGGGTTTTGTTTTCTGCTTTAGAATAAAACCTATGAAAATGCTGAAAGCCTTGTCGTCGGAGTAAAGTTTTCATCTTTGGAAGGAAATGGAGTAGTTCTTAAAAATTCAGAAACATTTTCCCTTTTCAAGTTGTCTATTTCAGGAAAATCTTCCCATTATGAATTTTCGAAAACGTTTGTTTAACCTTTTGTGGAGTTTTTCGAAAACAGAACTGAAAAAAAGGAACTGGTCTCTTGTTTCTTTTTCTTTTTCCTTTCATATGTATATTGTGTATATCAATGGTTTACAAGATCCTTAACAGGGGCCAGCACCTATATACATATACACATTGCATTCTCAGAAGTTAGAGCTTCAAGTTTCTACACACTATTTTAGCTCTAAAAACATACTTGATGCCATGGGTTTTGGAAATGTCTACAGGCGAAAGTTGGCGGATGAGACAATAGTGGCCATATAACGCTTGAAGGATGTAATAGGAACATCTGGGGAATCACAATTTTGGACTGATTTGGAGATGATTAGCTTGTTATCCATAGGACTATGTTGCGCTTAATGGGATACTGTGTCATCCAGAAAGAGAGGCTTCTGGCGTATCCCTTGATGTGTAAGAGCAGTGTGATCACAAGGCTTAGAGATTAGTACCTCTCTTACTTCCTTAGAAATACTATCACTCTTTCGCTTTTATGGAGTAAACCGAAAAGGTGACGTAAATGATAAGAAGATAGTGAAGTGACAAAATTAATTTTTGATTTCTCTATCATTTTCGTCACCTATGCAAATTCTTCATCCAAACATCAAACAATGATCTATTTTTTTTCAACAATCACAAATTCAAGGCCTGAGCTTGTGTCCTCTTATATTCTCATTTCAGTACTTGTTGAGTTATGAAGTGAGGTACTTTATTCGGTTTTAGCTTGATATAGACCACTATGAGCTACGGCTAGGTTAGAGTTGGGATCATGCTTAACTACTTTAGAAGGTTTTGTGGTTGTGGGTAATCATTTATTTTTATTCCTACCTGAACTTTTCCCAGGATGCCAATTTGGAGTTAAACTTGGAACTAATTCTGAAATTCTGGTACTTCTAATTCATTTCAAATGGAAAATTGAGCATCAGAACCATGCCTTGTGGATGACTTTTAATGGATGACAATCATCTTCATCCTCAATTTCTTGGACAACTGTGGTTTTGAAGCTCTGTTCCGTTATCTTTCTTGTCCCATATAATACGTGTAAATGCGAGAGTTGTGCCTATTTAAGCTTTTTTGTGCTATATTTTTACTTAGGGTGTTTAAACCTTTTCCTTTGATCTTCATGCACCAATTTGAGCACAAGTGTAATACAAGTTTCTTAACTTGAACCTCCCATCTATCGTTGTCTGGTTCAATTTTGCCATATGGATTGTTAGTATTTGGGGTGCTTCAAACTTGAGATTAATGCTGTGAAAAATAAATTTCTTAATTCTTTCCATTGTGATGTTCATTATGATGTTCTGGCCATCTTAATGCGTTGGTTATCTTAAAACATGTTTGTAACTCAGTACAAAAACATGTGCTTAAATATGGTGCAGCTAAACTTTGAATATGAAACTTTTCAAGAACATATAAATCTTTGTGTTTTGCATTTTGTAAAATATATCTTAGTTCAAATCCTGCTAATTGTGAAACCATGGGCATGACCAATCCTGCGTAACACGTAGGTCATGTTGGTAATGCTTTGTCACCCCTCAAACTTCTCATAACCATAAATATATATGCATTTCAGCTAACACATATTTCTTACGATTACGATACCAAAGCACATAATTAGAATATATTATAATGGACAACAATACCAAACGTGAAATCACCAGCCATGTCATTAGAATGCTACCTAATGTCAGTATAAAGGTGCGTGGGAAAAAAAACCCCATGTGTTTGCCCTCTCTGGCTTGATTTTTACAATTGTGTGCTTTGCTCCATACTACTGCATTACTCATTCTGTTACTTTCGCAAGCATAACAAAACATAAAAAACACACTTATAAGACTAATCAGTGCATTTGATGGAGGGAAAAGAGTCATCTTGCACCTAACAACAGCACTTTAGCCCGAAACCATAGATAACCAAACTAGCCATTACTAAAATACAAAACGATCATATGCCAAACAAACCAACCTCAACATAGAAAACTTCGTAATTAATCCTTCTTTTACAACAATCTACCAAAAGAAACCCAAATAATCCAAAATTAAACAATAATGCTAAATAAAATTCATTATTAGACTAGCGAGCATGACCGAGCGTGCAACGCACGTTGCTAACAACCTAGTGTGTGTGTATATATAATATTCCATGCAGCCAACCTCAGTTTGAGCAGTAACTTATGAGTAGAGGTGGCAATCCCAATCCATATTTTGTAACCCGCCCACTTATAATCCAATCCAACCCGTTCATATTATATAATGGGTTGATATGGGTTATATGGGTTTAGGTGGGTTAAAAATGGGTTCAATATGGGTTAGACTTAAAAAACCCAAATTGACTTGTTTTCTTTTGTCACCGTGTCTCGCTGTTCTTCTTTCCTTTCTATATCACTGGTACCCAAATTGACTTGGGGTAAAATGTTTTCAATCACTGTGTCTCGTTTGTCCTTCATAAATTTTTTGAAAAAGACAAAAAATAATTCAAAAAGCTGTCTTTTGACTTCTCTTTTTTTTTTTTTGTCTTTTTCAAAAAAAATTATGAGTTTTGATCAATTTTTTGTTTTACTTTTTCAATTTCTCTCTTCAATACGAATCAATAAGTCACAAAACTTTGATGCAAAACTAACAAATACGAAAAAATTTAAATGAAGACAAAAAAGAAGAAGAAGAGGTTTTCTTGGCTATTTTCTCTCAATTCATACGAGATCAATGTATAATTTTTACATCGTATTTTCCATCGTCGGAAGAGCATAAAAACATAGACCAAAGTTAAAAAAAAGTTCAAATGAAATGAGAAAAAGGACCAAAAAAGACTGGAAAAAAAAAAACCTAAAAAGTTTGCCAAACTTACCCTAACAAAGATTTGTGCATCTTTATCAGATTTTTCAAATTTTAAAATCAAATGTGTACTTTGTTACGTACTTCATACTCTAGAGAATTTTTTTAATCATGATATTGTATGGCAATTTGAAATTGTTGGTGTTTGAGAGAGAAACAAGGGAAGCTAATAAGAAAGGGAGGAGAGAGAGAGAAGAGGAATTCCAGGTGGAGGGCTGGACGATGGGGAAAGACCGTGGGGGACGACACGTAGAAAAATTAGGTTAATTAGGGAAGCTAATTTTGCAGAAAGACTACGGCCACCGAACGGAAAATGCGGTGGCCGGCCACCGCACGCCGTTTCGGGCCCACTCCGGGATCCGTACGGATGATTCAGCTTGATCCGATTTGTGTAGGTGCTCGGATCAAGCTTCTAATATTTGGAAAATCGGAAAAAATGGAAAGATTGGTTTTCCGATTTTTCAAAGATGAAAAGCTTGATCCGAGCACCTACACATATCGGATCGAGCTGATTTTTCATGTACCCACTCGGTTTTTTTTAAAAAAATTATTGAACGACTCGGATCATCCGTACGGAGCCCAGAGTGGGCCCGAAACGGCGTGCGGTGGCCGGCCACCGCATTTTCCGTTCGGTGGCCGTAGACTTTCTGCTAATTTTGGTTTGTGCCAAGTAAAATGGGTCAGGTTGGGTTGGATATGGCGCAATCTCAGTCATCTATTCGCGCAATCAATGGCTGAGATTCTTTTTCAATTATAACTGGTCATAATTAATTGTTATCGGTCATAATTGATTTCAATCCGGACCGTCCAAAAACACTTTGAACATGTGCGATTGGTCTCCGTAAAACCTTCTTTACGGAATGGTCCGCAAATACGATTTTCGTATTTGTTAATTTTGCTTCAAATTTTTGTAACTTATTGATTCGTTTTGTCGAGAGAAATCGGAAAAATAATTTTTTTTGATCAAAACTCATAATTTTTTTAAAAAAACAAAAGAAGTAAAAAAAGATATCACGGATAAGGAGCCATGTCCGGGGGGGGGGAGGAAAACGGGTCGGGTCGGGCGGGTTTGGGTTTGGGTTGGCCCATATTTGACCAAACCCGTTTACTATTTGACCCATATTTGACCCGCGACCCATTTCAACCCGCCCAAATCCGCCCATTTGCCACATCTACTTATGAGCTTCATGGGGAATGATATTGTTATTAAAAAAAAAAGGGGAATGATATTTATGTGGGAGCAGTGATCATGTTATTCGTGGTCATTCCCCTTTTTTTTTAGTTCAAACTATTACTGCTTTCTATTGGCTTTCTTCACCGTAAATAAGTAAAATTCACATTAACTATTAGTACTCATTTCCGCACCGTAAATAAGTAAAATTTGCATCCAACTTACGGAAAATTGTGAATGAAAATTTAATCCGGCATACAAAAACCCATTTCCTCAAAATCTTGCAACTACGTACATGTTTACCCCTAGTTAGGCATACAAAAACCCATTTCCAGAAAATCTTGCAACTACTTGCATGTTTACCCCTAGTTACATTTCTACCAAATCATGCCAAATCAATTTTTTGGGGGTCATATAAAATAAGGACACTCAACATCGAAAATCAAAGATTTTCCCCGAATAATCTTTCCATACCCATCTGTGCCCCATAACACTCCCCAGGAGTTCATTATTATCCAGTATTTCTTGTTCTCTGGTATACTGTATCCAATTCCCACAATCAGGATGGCGTGGTTGAAACCAACATTCGGCTCATCTGGCTCATCTGAATCTGTGGTTGTCGGTGCTTGGTAAAGAGCTTCCCATATACCCTGCCAAAACAATTAAAACAAAAAATAACTTAATTATAAAACACAAAATAAGCAACTTAATTTTTGGGTCTGTCTTTTAAAAAAAAAAAAATAGCAATAAAAACCCAAGCAATTCTAGTCCTTACATCTTCAAGAAGTCTAAAATCTTGTGTGACTCTAATGCCCCCAGGAACTCCCCCGGTTGTCCTTAGTGCCCTCTCGAGCCCTTCTTCATCATCCGGAGCAATGCAGTAAGTTCCACTAATAAACAAAGAATTTTGTCTCTATTGAAAGGCAAATGAAAAAAAAAAGTGAATTATTAATACATCCAAATCTCAAGAAACACAGTAGGACATGAACAGGGAAACAAAATACTACTATTCAGTTGACCAACGGACCTTTTATCCTTCTTCACCTTAATTCGATTTCTAGATCTTCTAGGTTTTGATTTCTTGATTCTTGAACTCCATCCAACAATCATCCTTTTACCTTCTTTGATTTTTCACTTATCATAGATTTCACAGAGGTAGAATCGAAGGAGAGAAAAAGAAACCCTCCACTAATCGACTGGTTCTTTTAGAGGGAAAAAAAAAAACCCCCTTGTTATCGCTTCGAATAAAACGTGACTTTGGGTACTCCAGTTTTTTTCCTTTTGTCCAAATCAAAGTTCTACTAAAATTTACATCAGACCACTGCCTCGCGTTTTTGGGCCTTCGCTTTAGTTAGATGTGAATTAGGTTGGGCCTTTAATTTTGAAATATCAAAGAATATTACTTTCACTGTACAATGGGTGTCCTAGCTAGCACGTGGTATTTGTGGTGTGTAATTGATTATCTAATTTTGCGAGATTTTTTTGGTTAATGTGACAAATTCAGCTTGGGCAAGTAGATAAGGTATTCAACATATAATATAAAAACAATAAGGAAAGTGATTTTTACACTCTCACTTTTACAACAGATCAAAGCAGCGAGTATACATTCATATATGGTATCTCAACTCCTCTTATGTCATTATATAAGAGGCAAAATTTTAACATTAATATTCATTTTATATAAAAATCAAAGAAATTATATGCATTTATATGAATTTTATGCTGGAAAGTAATCAAAGTATATATTACAGTAATATTTATCTTTTTGCTATGATTACTGTGCGTAGCATGGGTTTGCTGCTAGTAATCCTATTCACTAGCTATGGAGACGAGGAAACGTAATACATTATATTACCTAATAATTCAAATTTAAGATTCTTTTTTAAAGATCTTATCCCGTAAATGATTGATTAGCTTCCTAGATTGAATCAATCAAACCTCCTCAAATGTGAATTACCATTAAGATGAGGTTACATGAATTTCTGAAGTTTTGTGTTTTTTTTTTGGGTAAGTACAATTTCTAAAGTTATCAGTCCTCCTAATTCTTTTTACGTTCTCTCCTATCTTTTGTCTACTATTTTGAAATATCATTTTTCTTATGTATTTATATTTACCTCCTCACTACCAAAATGTGATTTCTCCTTCTAATTGTATCATTTCTCTTTACGTATCATTTTTTCTTGGAAATTGATTTTAGCACTCCAAAAATTGATGGAGGGGCTCCAAAACGACGTCGTTTTGTGTATCAATACAATGCAATTTTGGAGCCCCTCTATCAATTTTTGGAGTGCCTAAATCACAATCCTTTTTTCTTATGTATTTCTATCATTTTTTGCATCTCTCGGTGTCAATTTCTTACAAGAGCAAGGAAAACTTACGACTTTAGTAAATTCTAAATTTAGTTGTTCAATTTTGGATTACATCGTGTAGATCGATCAACATAAATAATTTATTGACACTCATGAAAACTAGATGTTACGGTACTTTTTGAATAGGGTTCAATTCATGTCATATGTTTGTGGTGAAGACAATTTAAAGGTTAATACATCTCCATAATATTACAATTCACAAGTTTACACAACTATTCCATGGTAGTAATATTTTGTGTTTTTATTTATTTATATAGAGTAAGAAAACATACCTCTTCGTCGGTTTTGACAGTACCGGGGTTTTTCACCCCGTCATAAGGGATCTTGTAGCTGTCCTTCAGACAAATCCCGTTAACCTTAGCATATTCGAAGACGTCCGAGAGCGTATTTTCGTAGCTCACCATCATATCAGGATAACATCTGTCCAACAACTCTTGTACAGCCAGCTCCAACAGATCATCAACTTGACCTCCGTTATGACGAAGATTTGCGATGGCTATAGCCGCAGCCGCAACAATAGCCCAGCAAATTCCTATTTAAAAAAAAAAAAAAGGCATAGATAATTTCAAAAAATTACTAAATTTACTTTGAAAGATCTCCTCGTTTCGTTGTCAGTTTTGAGATTAAAAAAAAATTAATATGCTTGCTTATTTTCTTGCCCTTAGTCAATTTTTTTAAACATTTTAACCAAAAAATTTACTTTTTGAATAGAGGTATGTTCATACATCTAAATAGTAAAAAACCAATTGAAATTTCATAAAAAAAATCACTAAAGATGAAAAAACACGAATACGAATCAATCTCGAAAATTGGAGATAAATTTTTCAGAAGAGATCCAAAACAAGAGAAGGAATTTACCGTTTTTTCCCTGGTCAACCACTGAGCTCAACCCACCCAAAACTTCACGCAAGTCATATGTGGTTACATAAGTAACCTACAATCATCAGAAAGAAAAGAATGTCAGTATCCCACGTCGACAACTTCTAATAATCAAATACAGTGGATAATCAAACACATGCAAATTTAAACAATACCCGATGCCTTGTTGGCCAAATTTAGTACTCCTCTAATTTATCTTAATGCAGAGGGATCTAAAATATCAAAAACTATTATTAAACTTTGAAAAAAAAGTCCATTGCGAAAAAAGGCAATGTAGACAGAGTTGTTGATTTATTTGTCTCTTCAAAATTCCCAAGTTGGATCTATACTTCTTTACTTCCCTAAATTTCTCTCCTCAAGAAGAATATATTCCAAAATGTTGGCCCAATGCAATTCCAAAAGTAGTGAAAATAGTTGGAATATATATTGGATGAAGAGTAAAACTAAACCCACTATTAATTGTAGAAAATAGTGAAAGAAGTTAATAAGAGGAAAAACTTGTTAATATGGGATACTTGTTTTTATGCAACATTGTGGTTCATTTGGTTGGTGAGGAACGATTATGTCTTCAACAATGCAACAAAACAGGCTTGGGAGATTGGGGAGCTAATCAAAACAAGGGTAGGCGATGTGGATGAAGGCTACATTCGATTGACATCAAAGTCTACACAGTGGAAGATTTTAAGGTTTTCTTAGATCAATGATATTCAAAAATTGAGATTGTAATCTAGTATTGAGGTGTTATATCCAACTATTGGTTGGATGTTTTCTTTTTTATCCTAGTACACTATGGTGTTTTTTCCTTCGATGTACCCTTTTCGAGTTTTAATAAAAAGTCTCGTTTGCCGATTAAAAAAAAGGGAAAAACTTATTCCACACTAAGACCATAATACCCTTTTACTTTCCGATTCTTTCACTTTAATTTGTTCTCCTTTTTCCATTTTCCTAGTTCTTTGAACTCCCCCGAGCTCTTAATCAAATTCAACTTGGTAATCTGCTGTAAACCAATAAGAGAAGAAAGAAAGGAGGGCTAGATCGAGCATGTAAACAAGGCTTGGAAAAAGGCACTAATCAATAGCTCTCAACTTGTTTCTCCCAACGCTTTTTAAAGCTAACAAACAATCGTTTTTCAGTTGAAAAATATTTTTAAGCATGCACTGAGCTTATAATAGAATAATCTGAATTGGTCATCTTATAGGGCTTATTGAGGAGCTTATTCATCAAAAACTTAGTAGTATTTTCTTCGAACATCTATAGGCATCTACACAACAAATTATCTTAAAAATACAATATTGTTTCATACATATGATATTCGGATGAAAATGATACCAACAACAATTTGGATCATTTGTACAACATGTATATACTACAGTAATAACACCATCACAATGATTAATATAATCTTTCCTTTCGCCGATAAAAAAATGGTTGCAATTGCAAGATATGAACCATGAAGGGTACAAGGGTTCTCCATTGTTTGGGTCCTTGAGGATTGGTTGGGGAACAGGGGGGGGCGACAGAGAAAAATGGAGGGGGCATTTGTGTCCATGCATAAAATATTTATACTCTTCTCCAAGCAGAGAAATTATTACTACCATAACTTGTCCTTATATTACACATGCACATCATATATATTAGGAGAGATAAACTATTACGTACCTCCCCCTCGTCCAGTTTACCCTTCCCCTTATCGTCAATATTCAGTCTACTGAAATCGATGTCCATATCCTCCAATCCGGAACCTAGATATCCTCCTGGAAAAATAACACAGTGTGAGAAACTCCTTAATTGCAATCCTTTCAAACAACTCCATGCAGATAAAAAAAAAAGGCAAATAAAAAAGCCCTTTCTTGAGGTGGAATTGCGGGCCCCGCCGGGCCGTATTCCACTAATTAAGTTACTCCATCCGTTCCATTTTGTTGTATCTGTTTCATTTTTAGCACCTCACAAAAAATTGTCTATATCTCTCACGATCTATAATATTTTTTATGATTTCAAAAATTTTGTTTAAAAAAATTAATTGAGATTTATCAAATAAGATACACATTAATTTCTAAAACTTTTGTTTGATAATTGAGTACTACTATGTGGGAATCTTTGGATATGTATAAATCTGAAAAGCCCCTTCTGGGCCCTGTGTTCAATTATTAAATGCGACAATGTTCATATAGGACCGTGATTGTGATTGTTTCATGCATGATGCATCCAACGTAAGTCTCATACTTCAAAAGGTACCATTTACCAAAATTGTCCCTCTAAATGTCAACTTGTGTTATTGATACAAAAAAAAAAAAAAAAAAAAATCGTGTGTGTGTGTAGGAGGCTATGCAACCGAGAAAACCTTTTAAATCAATTGAAAGAGAAAAAAAACAGGAATTGATTTCACACTCCTTTCTTTTATATCCATACTCCCTTTTTTTTTTTTAGTGTGAAAAGTAGATATATATATATATTTTAGTTAAAAGACAAAAAATGGAGTGTGGATATAAAAAAGGAGAATGTGAAAATCAATTCCCAACAAAAATATTAGAGGTCATTCATAGTGATATTTGTGACACCAGTGATGTTTTGACTCGAGGTGGTAAAAGCTAAGTAGAAAACTAGAAAAGATCGAAGATTAGTTTAATTTGAGATTGGATCAAGGACTCATAATGAAAGGAATAAATTTTGAGAGACCCTCTTATGCACCTCAATCTAATGGCGTTGCCAAAAGGAACAATCACACAGTTGTGGACATTACTTAGTTCAGGATCAGCTAAAAATTTTTTGAGGGAGGCTTTATTTTCTGCTTTTCATATTCTTAATATATAGAGTTCCATTTAAAAGCCAGATGAAACACCACATGAAAAATGGAAGAACAAAAGACCTAATTTGAAATATTTTAAAGTGTGTGATGCCTAGGTAAGGTTAATACTCCTAAAACAATGAAAAGAAAACTTGGTACAAAAACGATCGAGTCCAATTTTGTTGCCCAAAACTATTTCTCCACCACACATTAATGTGGTTCCCGTTTCCATCACAAAGTGTGTGGTGCCCGTGCAAATGTGTGGTAGAGAAGAACTTTGAATACCGTCACATGGTGCTCCATAGGCATAAAATAGTTACTTGTGACTATTCTTGCATTGTACTTTGAATATTCTCTGCCTATGGAATAAAAAATATTTTTACAAAAACTTGTTTTCAGAGTGCTAAATAACATTATTTTACAAAAAACTGTATTCTATATCTTGCATTATTTTTACAAAAACTTCTTTAACTGTATTCTATATCTTGGTTATTCTACAAATAGTGTTACAGACTAATATAGTATATATATTTTTGATCCGCGCAGATTAATATATTGGAAATGGAAAATAGTGCGAATGGAAACCTGCAGATTTTCAAGTACCCTCTTAAGTACTCCTTCAAGAATGCCATCCTCTGCCACAAAGTCCTACAAAAACAACCAAGAAAAACATATATAAAGGAGTAATTGATCCATAACGGAGTTTTACTTTATCCAAATCAGTTTTAAAAAAAAAAATTAGAAAAAAAGAAAAACAGGGCTTCTCATCAGTTTACCTTCTCATCAGCAGTAGGAGATAGAGAATGTGGAGTCGAGGTTGATCCGCGGAGACACGGGCCTCGCGTCGCGTTTGGGTCCACCACCGCAGCGGACTCGTCGGAGATGGGTATGAGTCCCTCGGCGGCGGGTTCGCTTTCTGGCGGATTCCGATGGGCTCCTTGGTCCTCTGTGGCTCTGGGCGAAGATGTAGAATCTGATGTCGAGGTACCAAAAACACCAAGATCTGAGTCGGAGCCTTGGAGATACGGGTCCAACACCACGTTTGGGTCGCTGGTTTCTGCAGTGGAGTCGCCGGAGATGGGCTCGAGTTCGCTGGGGTCCTCCATTGTTGTGGCTGGGGGAGGGTTCTTAAAGGGAGAGGGGGGGAGTGAGGAAGGAGGGAGAGGGGACTGAGGTGGAGGAGGGAGAGGGGACTGAAGTGGAGGAGTGAGTGGGGGCGCGTTTGGGGCTGTGATTTCTGCAGTGGAGTCGTCGGAGATGGGTTCGAGTTCGTTGGGGTCCTCCATTGTTGTGGTCGGGGGAGGGTTCTTAGAGGGAGAGGGGGGGAGTGAGGGAGGAGGGGGAGGGGATTGAGTTGGAGGAGTGAGTGGTGGTTTCTGTTTTTGGAGGTTTTTGTCACCGCCTACGTTCGCCATTGTTGTGGATCTCTAAGGTTTTTAGAGAGAGAGAGAGAGAGAGGGGTGGAGCGTGTTGGGGTTGGTTTTTTGTTTTAGGGAGGGGGCAAGGACGAATACAGTTGTAGGCCAGATATTCTTGGCGTCCAAGAAAGAGACAGATATTCTTGTCCAATCCGTTGCCGCATTTTGTACATGAGAGAGAGAGTGAGTGAGAGAAAGAGTGAGAGAGGGTGGGGATTTGCTTTTCTAGGTTTTGAGAGAGAGAGAGAGAAAGGTGTATGTACGTACAATTTTGGGCAACCACACAGTACTGGACTTTGTTTGTATTGGACGTATGAGCACCCCCTACTACTACTACTGCTGCTAGGTCACTGCTGCATGCAGATGAGATGGAAATGGAAACATTGGACTTTATTTTACCAGTTTTGAAAAGGTGGAATAGAAAACGATGGAAATGGAAGTAAATTGCTTTCCCCCCTCCCGACCCCACACCCTCATTCCTGCTCTCATACTAGTAGTAGTTTTGTGGCAATATCGTAAACTTTTTCTTTTTTTTTTGATAATCTAAAGGGTCACCACAGTACCACTAAGGTGATTAGTTGGCCAAAGACCTCCATGCAAATCCACACAAAGACCCAGCAGTGACATGGGTGGGATTCGAACCGAGGTCCGTGCACATGGAGGAGGGGACTTATCCCACTCACTGTGGCCAACTAGGCTACCACCCGTGTGGTGCAAATGGCTGTAAACGAGCCGAATCGAGCCGAATATTAGAATGTTCAGATTCGTTCATTAGGTTTTTTAGCGAACTCGAGCTCGAACCGAACTTAATGAAAAATACGACGAGCCGAACTCGAACCGAGCTTGTCTAGGTTTGGATCAAACTCGAGCTTGTTCACGAGCCTTAACGACCCAATAATATCATATATTTATGCTCTCATACAAGTCTAAAGCTGCAAGTAAAAATTTTAGTATGTACATAAATACGTTTATATACATATAAATTGATAAAAAAACGTATACATAAGTAAGTTTTTAGTAATTGTAAACGTTTAGACTTGTACAAGTTTTAAAATTTTCATTATGTGTAGTGGGCCGAAATATCCGAGGGTTTAAAGGGGTCAACAAGTTAACCTTGTGGGCCCACGGTCCAGTTGTCTCAATTCGTCTGTATGAGAAAAGTCAAACGTGACACGTCATCCCAGTTACTCACCGAACGTTAGTCGGTCTTGCGGATGTCCGCCGAGCGTAAGCTGGTTCTCCGAACGAAATCACAACGCCCTTGTTCGGCATAAGTCTTGTTTACTTGGATGGGCATTCTTCCTGTTCGAAGGAATGGTTTGGCGAGCAGGTCTTGTGCACGACAGATCCTCTGCACGGATGGTTTCCTCAGCTGATTAAGGCGGCAGTAGAACGTTTTGGAAGCTTCTGCTGATAGTGGCGAAGATAAGCACGTTCACCTTTCTGATAACCGATGGGACATCTCTGACACTGGCCCACGTGGGTCCACATGGGTTTGCAGATCTTGAAGTCAGATATCCATCGAGTGCCTCTGACATATGACGTCATCCGAGCGTAGCGACGCGCGTGCAATACACTTCCACCTTGTTCAGCACTCCAGATCTTTTGCCTATAAATAGCAAGCTACCCCTTTTTGGGAAAGGGTCAGATATTCTCTTCCCCTAACATATTTTTTCCTACCAAACTTCTTCTTCTTCTCTCTCCCTCCGGTTCTAACTAGATCGTCGGAGCTTCTACCTGGAGGAACACCACCCTCCGGTTTGCAGGTACACGGCGTCGCCGGTCAAGGTCAACACGGTTCAAGCAACGAGAAAGGGTTCAGGAGGTTCAAGAATAAATCACGCCCCCACATTATGTAACTATATAAAATCCCCATGATATACATATACTCCATGTTCGCGAGCCTAATCGAGCCGAATACTACTATGTTCATGTTCGGTTCATTTATGAAACGAGCTTAAAATTGAGGTTCAGGTTTGGTTCGTTGAGTAGACGAATCGAATTCGAACGAGCCTTTACCGAGTCGAGCCTCGAACAATTCACGAACGGCTCAGTTCATTTACAGCCCTAGGTGCAATATCGTAAACTTGATTCGCAAGTCTGCGCGCTCCTTTGTTGCTCGAAGCGCGCGCAGAAGCGGTTACATTTTTGTCGTTTTTGAGGCAACAGCGGTGGGCCCCACGTTGGTGCGGTGAGGCACTGTGCCAGTAGTACGTACCACCTTCAGCGCGTTTTCAGGACCTAATTGATTGTACGGTTACTCCATCAAATTCTAATACCCAGCGGATGAATAATAAAAGCAAAAGAAAAATCTAATCCCCGCCGCCCAAACCAAAACAAAGAAGGTGGAGAAAAGGATCCAGCGGTGTTAATTGGGCGGGGCACCTGAGGTCGAGCGTGGCTTAGGAAGAAAAGGATTTTGCAGTGGGGCCCATGTCAGAGTGCGTGTTTTAAATGAAACGGAAATCCCCAATGGGGCCCACGTTGGTGCGGTGAGGCGCTGTGCCACAGCAGTACCTTCAGCGCCGGTTCGGGTCTACGAGCTTGCATGGTAGCTGGGGGCGTCAAACGGGCCGGGTCAACACCGGCAAGGCACGAGCACGACGCAGCACGACACGGTTCTAGCCAGCTACGACACGGGAACGGAAGTAGGACGGGCATGACACAACACATGCAACACGGTTTTTTACTTTCAGCAAATGCGTTCACGGTTCTAGCCAGGCACGGGCACGGGCACGGAAGTAGGATGGGCATGGCAAGACACAAAACAGTTGTTGTTGAGCACAACACGGTCATAAGATTTTTTTAGGGTGCACGACACGGTCACAAAACAGTTGTAGTTGGGCCCTTTGGTTTTATTTTTTAGAAATTTTGGACGGCTCGGATCGGCCGTCCGGTGGCCAGAGACGGCCCGGCACGGCTGCCGGTACGATTTCCATGACAAAAGGCGTTGGTACCTATACAAATTCTTCCAAAATAAGTAGCAGCCTTCTTATTTTCCGGAACATCCCTTCTTATTCAACAAAAAATAAGTTCTTATTTCAGTTCTGGAACACAGCGTAACTAGGATCAACACCATTTTTGGTGTCACCGACTTTTTCCCTTATTAACCTATGCCTATGATTACCAGTCCCCCAAAAAAAACAAAAAACAAAACATATACCTATGATTGATTTTTACACTCTTTTTTATCACAATTCACACTTCTTTTGTCTTTATCCATTTGAATTTACTATCTTACTCTTTATGTAATACACTTTGGTGGTGTTCCAGTAAAAGTTTTTTTTTTTCAAATTTTATAATGAAAATGAAAAATAATTTTTTAATTTTTTTTGCACCGTATAAAAAATCTCAATGAGATCTATCAAACAAGATCCATATTGGTAGGAAAATTATTTGCGTAAACACATGATTTTTGAGCTTGAAATTGCTTTCTTTTTCAAAATACCATCTTATTCTTTATGTAATACACTTTTTCACACATTCAAGAGCAATATTGTAAATTTATGTGAATAAAAATAAAAATAAGAGTAAAAATCATTTTCTTTATGAAAGATGGAGTACTGCTAAAATCAATTATTCTCTTTCTTTTTTTTTGAACAAACAATAAATGATCATTACTTATTGAATGAAAGAATATGGCCTGAAAAGGTATATGAGAGATTATCTCGGAAAGGGAACAGAGCAACAAAGCAAAAAAAGTGCAGAGTAGAAACCCTCCTGGCTCCTGCTGCTACTCCTCCCCCATGTGTGTGTGAGAGAGAGAGAGAGAGAGAGAGAGAGAGAGAGAGATGGAATATGGGTAATGATATTGCATTGTAGCTTGATTATGATAAAGTTTGACCGGCCACCCCATACGTGATAGTATGTCATTTTCTTCTTGTACTTCTCATGTTAAACTTTACATTTTCTCAATCGGCTTTTAAGAACCTTTCAAAGGGAAACTAAGATTTTATTAACTTTGCCAACCGTATTAGATAATTTTACGAGGAATTATCACTATTGTTTGGCTTTGTTTGGCCTCCGATAGATTTGGTTATACAACACACTTAGGGGTGGGATGTCGAATATCATGAAAGACGATTGATTTTAGAAGATGTAAGGGTTCGATTATTCAGGACCTTGACCGTGGCTCTGGCTTGAACCCTTCCTTCGTAGCTCCGTGCTTCCACCGCTGGACCTGCAACAAGTCACTAGGGCTTGTACTGCCCAGTGACCTTCCGATGATCAAGTTAGATCTTAGGAGAAGTATTTAGGTCTAGGGTTAGGATAATGTGGCGTACCTCTTTCAGGTGTGTATCCCTTTGTATTTATAGACCTAGGTATACTTGGCCTCCAAGCTAGCGCGTGGAGAATACGCTCAGGTAACCGCATCGGGTAACGTCATATATGACGAAAGGAACGAAAACGGTTACGGAGCACATGGCCAGGCCTGATCCCAATGATTACGCCTACCGCATGAGGAGCATGCCCCTCGTGGGACCCAGCTGGCGTAACTGTCTCTCCTGAACGTCTTCGGAAATACCGGAGCAGGATCAAGGCCGGGGGTAGCTCCGAAGTACTCAGGAGCCGACCCCGAATACTCGACCGAATCGAACACCGAAGGGGACTTGCCATCCGTCCGTGACCCGAACCTTCCTTAACCGTCGGTTCGCAATTCATGGCCAGGTTACCGAGCTCGTGACCGAGGCCACTACAGAAGAGATAGTAGAAAAGCGGTTTAACCGTTTGGTTGCTGTAGCCCATGCAAGATCAACAAAATTTATCAAGTGGTGAAAAAATAGGGAAAAACAATTTACCTCTCGAACATGGAAGGGGTTGGGATTGGATTGGTAGAGTAGGGGTATTATTAATACCTTGTTTGGTAACCAAAAATGGTTCGGACTAGTAGTCCGATGGGATTAATAATCCGGGTAATATGGGGTATTGCTAATACCCCGTGGGACTTGGTATTAAGGGGTATTAATAGTCCAATCCCAACTCCTTCACATTACCAATCCGGCAATCCCTTTTCATTACCAATCACAATCCTAATCCCATCTCCTTACGAATCCCATCCATCTATCACTGTTATCAAACGGGACAGTACGTAGAGGTTGAAAGCTAGCTAGAAAAAAAAGCCATTCTATTTTGACAAGAGAATACCATGGACCAAGAACATACCATAAGAGTTCCAGCCCTAGAAGAACAAAAAAAAAAACTCATCATTATACGGTGAAAGTGGCGTGCAAACAGACAAAAAATCTAATCCCGAAACTTCTGAAATTTCTTTCCATTTAATATGGGTTTTTCGCATCCTATTTGTTCTCGAACCAAGCCGAGTGCTTCGATTACAAATTGAGACACTTGACCCAAAGAAGGGCTGGAATCGGAACACTGACCTTATGAAAGAGCGAGAGATCGGAGTCGGGGAGAAAAGGAGTGGCTTCAGTGGTGGCGCCCGTGGTGTGAAAAACCGGAGTACGGCCACTGCATGGATTTCGCGGTGACCGCACCGCACGTCCATTGGGGCCACTTCGGGCCCCAAAAAAATACAGAAAAATATTCATAAATTTTAAAATAATATTTCATAGGACCCTGAACGAATATCGGTAGATATGTTTTATGAATTTGTAAGGACGAAACTGCAAAACTAAACAGTTTCGTCCCTACGAATTCCGAAAAACATACCTACCGATATCCGTTGGAGCTAATTTTTTTTTTAAAAATATTATTCTAAATTTATGAATATTTTTCTGTATTTTTTTGAAACCCAGAGTGGACCCCAATAGACGCGCGATGGACGGTCACCGTATTTTCATGCGGTTTGCCTAGACTTTCTGAAAAAGCTATACGCTTCTGTTGATGTTAATATCTCAAGTTGGATTTTCCTTGTCAGTAGTTGTTGATGTTTCAAATGGAAATTTTAAGGTTCGAATCAAGGGGTGAAACTATAGTAAAATTTCATTACTCACTTCCCCTTGAGACTACCCTTGGGCTTCATTTCTGTAATTACCCGGTATATGTGGAATGGAGGGATTGCATGTATCCGAGGGATTAGTCGAGGCAAAAGTCTCAGACACCCTCAATAAAAAATAAATAAATATTTGAGTAGTTACACAGTCTTCGTGTGTGTGTATATATATATATGTACTAGCTAGCATCATCTTGTGCTATGCATAGCAGTTAAACGAAAAGGAATTTCAATTTCTTATTTTCTACTGCAATCTAAGTAATTAATAGGAAGAGATAGGTAAATAGATTTTATTGATCCATGGTTAATAGGATTTTTGCAAATTCATTTTTCCAAGTTATCTTATTGTTTGAACCAATTAGTAGATTTTAAAATAGTTGAAATATAAATCTAAATAGACTTTCTTGGATTTCATCACTTGCATGTTGCTTGCAAGGAACTTCTCACAAAAATATCCCGTGTAATATTATATAGTATAGATTTTCATCACTACTAATTCATGGACATATATCAGAGTAAATAAGCAAAGATAATAAAAAAAAAATTACTGAGCAACCTGTAAATAAAATTTTCGGCATTCAGTCGAGCACGTCCAAAAGTGTCAGATTAAAAATCAATTTTAATAGATAAAAATTAATTATTATCGATCAAAATTGAAAAGCAGATGTCAATTAATTGCCGAAATGAACGATCGGGATTGTGCAAAACTGTGAATAAGGTATTCAACGGCTTTTCTCTCATAAGCAAAAAATGTAGGAGTAACATTGATAGAGACCCACTACAGAGATATCCCACACACGAAAGCTTGATTCGAATTCGTTCTTTTCCCTTTGCCCTTCCTCAATTTGTGTAAAAAAAAATGTCAACGACGCCAGTGAACCACGTGACCACGTGAGAGAGAGAGAGAAAGAGACAAACAAAAACCTAACCGCGCAGGGTTGCATGCCAGTAGGCGTCCTCTTGTTTCCTCTTTCGGTCATCCAAATTCTGCTAAAATATCTCTGCTCTTTATATTTACTCCACTACAGTCCCCCCTCTCTCTCTCTCTCCAAAATCATTAATATTAATATATTAAATACTACATAGGACAAAAGAGAAAAAGCTCTGGATATCTTTTGTTTTTTTGCTATGCTCCCTTACGGCTGTAAATGAACTGAGCCGTTCGCGAACTGTTCGAGACTCGATTCGGTAAGAGTTCGTTTGAGTTCGATTCGTTTGCTAAATGAACTGAACCTGAACCTCAATTCTAGAATCGTTCAGTAAATGAGCCGAACCTGAGCCTAATGGTATTCGGCTCGGTTAGGCTCGCGAACCTATACTTAAATTTAATTAATAATTCAATAGGGGTCTATTTGTAAATATAAAAAAATTTAAGATTGTATATATAATTCAATACTTATTTTTCTCCCAAATTCTATACAATCAATAAGATAGTTTGGGTTCGATCGCTTGAGTTTAATGAGCCGAGCCGAACCAAACCCAAGTCTTGACGAGCTCAATTCGAGCTTAGATTCAGCTCGGCTCTATTCGTTTGAGTTTAACAAGCCAAACTCGAGCCAAGATGTTCAGGTTCGAATTGAACCCGAGCCGAACTCGAGCCGAACTAATACCTTAATGAACCCAACCGAGCCGAACCCGAGCCTTGAAAAATTTTAACGAGCCGAACTCAAGCCGAGTTGTTTAGGCTCGAATCGAACTCGAGCCAAACTAGTACCGAACTTAACAGAGTTCGACTCGATTCGATTCGTTTACCGCCCTACCTACAAGTTTCCGCAATAATCTCTCATGCACCTTTTCATGCCATATTCTTTCACACAAACCGAATTCATTCCGTTATAAGTAATGCTCATTTATTGCTTGTTAAAAAAAAGAAAGAAATCATTTGTTGTCTCTTACGGTGGAAGACAATTTTACCCTTATAGTAGCATTTCCATGATTCCAGAATAAATGACATGCAATCATAGGTTTAGGTTAGGTTAATTAGGAAAAGAGCCGGTGACACCAAAAATGGTGTTGATCCTGTTTACACTTTAAGGATTCGGCGCGCGCCTCCATGCAACTTTTTTCCCACATAAATGTTGAAATATTAGTGATTTAGACGATGAAGGGTTCGGATCGTAAAACAAAATATCTTTGTAATTTTCACTTAAAGACAATAAGAGAATTGAATCAAATCTTTACATTTAAAAAAACCAGAATTGTACTGATTGGACTTCTAAATAGTTTTTTTTTATTTTAAATTTCTTATTTCTAAACAAAAAAGAGTCAAAAAAATATTTCAATTCGAAATTGTGAACTACCTTGTTTGTTGCAACCCTTCCCCTTCCCTTGGACTAAGAAGGGAAGGACAAAAGCAAATCGGTATGCTAATTCCCCATCCTCCAATCAATCCTTGTTGTGGGTTATTTTCTCAACAAAAACGAATAACTAATTCACTTATATATAAAAGTGAAATATTAATAGAATATGAAAAACCAAAGGACGGGTCCAGGGCAACTTAAAAAAAGCATCCCCATTGCCTTAGGTGGTTGAATTTATTGGCGACGATGACGATATTGGAGGAATCATCTATTGAGACAAACACAACCTCCATATTCCGGCCTCCATCTCCATCTCCGCCGTTTTAATTAGGTTCTCACAGATATGCGATGCCTCCCTGGCCAACCCAAACGTATCCACCGTATTCGCTCCCATGGCCATTAATTGCAAGAACTGATGTTCCATTCATCAGTAGAACAGGAAATTGACGTAGCCGATTATTCGCTTTGGCTAGACTACAACTTCAGAATCTAATCAGGGATAATGATTTTAGCCTTTTACCGTACCCCTTGTGTTATTGATAGAATATGCAGTGTGGACGGGGTACCCTTCAGGGGACGTTATGCACACCAAATGTTCGCTTCAAGTCCTCAACATGTTTTTGTATGACTGGGGAGAAGTGGTGCCTAAGTCCCACCCAATAGCCACCAAAATTTATACTCCATTCCTTCATTATCCTCAAAGGTTCGCTCGCTGTTGGTTGATTATGTGTTTCATTTAAGCTATTAATAATTGCTCTCCAAAATGAGTGGAATGAAGCTCTTAAGTGAGGAACAGACAAATTCCATAGTAAACTTTCTTTGGAATTTGAACAAATTAAGTTGTAGAGAATAGTTGGTGTATCTATATCTATGTGTGTATCTAATTGCTTATATATCTTTGTCTTTTCCTTCTATTATCATCAAGCCCAACAACAAAACAATTCGGAATCGAGAAGATGTCCCAAACAAATTAACTTATGAACTAATCTTTTTGGCTCATAGATGTAGGTATTTGTCAACATTTTGTGGGCATGGTAGTTGGAATCTGCATCTGTCGACTGTCCCATATTCGTAAGTGCATTCAATCTTATGTTCTTACTATGATTGTTTGTCTAATTTTTAACTATCTACGTTATCCTTTTGATAATCATGTCTTTTCTTTGGTGGGTAATACTTTTATTTACAAAGCCATTAACGGTAAATGAGTTAGTCTGATAAATACCAAATTTCCTCAGAGATACCTGGCACATAAGCATTACATGAGTACATAAACTATAGGCAGCACGTGGAATAACCTAATGATCTCCTTCATTATTTAGGCTCACAAGAGAACCTTCTATCTGACCAAGTGATCTATATTCAAATGGTAGTTTTTCATATGTATTGGTGTAACTGAGACTTTGATATGGGCGGAAAAATTAAGTTCTATGGGCCTTAGTTTTGAGATTACAAAGTAGCCACGATAGAGTGCATTTCTTCTTTTATCTTTTAATAAGAACAAGTTCGTTCCACGACTTAAACAAGATTCATTAATAAGAACTTTCCCGACAAGCTGAAAGTTTTGCCTAATCATGTTTTTCTGGTTTTTATATGCCTTATAAGGAACATGCACAAGTTAATAATCGGATCCAAGTCAAAGTCCAACTAATAAGCTAATTATCCGAATTTGACGAGGATATGACAAGGATAAAGGGTATATGTTTTTGGTTTGGTCCACGTGCATCGCACGTGTTACTGTACTAGTCTTGTTAAGGGACCAAAAGCCTGAACCTTATTTAGATGAGTCATGTTAATGCAGCCTTATTTGGATGAGTCATGTTAATGCCTACAAAAGAAATTGGTAAAGCAGAAGCGGCAACAGCTAATCTAATCAGAGTACAACTTTGTTTCTTTTTTTTCCCAACTTTTTTCTTGGGCTTAGGAATGCCCAACATATTCTTTACCGACTTTTGCTTCCATTTTCCTTTCCCTGTATCCTTAGTCTCCTCAATTGGGTTGAGATCCACAACTAACTGGATGCCCTCAACTTCTTTGTCATTCAAAAAACCTACTTCCGAAAGATTACAAAAGCCTACATCAGGTTCTGCTCGCTCTGTAATTGTGCCAATTTCCACAGGTCCATCTTGTAAGCAAGGAAAATTATCCCTTGCGATAATAGCTCCAACATCAGCCAAGGATCGTGATGTATCCTTAGTATCAATTTCGGCCTCAATAGGTTCAGAGAAGGCCACAAACTGATTATCCCCATCAAGATTAGCCTCATTGAGTCTAGAGTCAGCCCCACCACTTACTAAATCACATTGGATTTCACTCCCTTGTCCTACGATCAGCTCCGCAACCACGAATAAACCATGCATACTTGTTGCCGGACTACCCATGCAAAATAAACCACGAATTGAATCGAGCATACCTTATCATTATGGCTTGTGCTAACCCGATTTTTCAACAATAAAAATTCGCGTTTCACTATCTTGAAATTCCGTCACCACGGTTACTCGTACAATAATTTTTATTGCTAACACAATTGTTGGGTAATTTTTCGTCACCATGGTTGTTCCAGAGAGCGCATCCGTTTGGGGATTGAATACATAATGCCAGCCAGATACTATATATTTTTTCAAGTAAGCTTACCATAAACTGAAGATAATTTTTCCCTAGCATCTGCAAACCAGACATCATTCAAAAACTTACTCAAGTCAGACGCAAATCCCAAATGTGTTAGGATGGGCACACTTTTCACTGTAGAACCATACAAAGAAAGTGAAACCAACCCCTTCAAAAATTCTCAAACTTGGGACCGAGCTCTCTCAATTCTTTCTTTTTGTTTTTGTATGGATTTCATTTTCTTTATCTCCAGATGAAAGAAAATTTTCTTCGCAGATAAATAAAATAAAACACTTGGGACTGAGCTAGTCCAAGCTAGTGTCTCATCCTTCACGAGCATCACAGGCCTACAACAAATGCAAAGCATCATACAAGTGTTCCATACAAAGATTAGCATAGAACATTATAAAGATAAACAATACGTAAATTCAAAAAACATTGCACGTGTGTATGCATATTCAAGGATTTCTCCTTTCACTCCAAGCGCAAAGATTTGGGAATTAGTTACAAATGTTTCTAAGTCCTAGCCTTGTGGAGATTCACAAGTTTTTTTAGGTATTCAACAAAATATGATCAACTAGAACATTGCACGTGTGTATGCATGCGCGCGCGTGCGCGCGCACACACACATGTATGTATATACGACCCATAATTAGAACTGTGTGAGGCCTGTCCAGGCGGACAGTTACTCTTCCTTTCCTTCCCCATAGCTATGTGGCAGCTAACTGGAATGCTACAAGGGTGCACTCTCCTATTGTACACTGGTATCATATAATCTGATCTAAATGTATTCCCAGGCGTTGCTTTGTACTTTGGATGGCTATTCAACGAAGGCTTAGAACGAAAGATTATCCAATTATTAATTGGGCCATTCATACTTCTCCTATCTGCCTTCTATGCAAGAAAGAGGATGATAGCCTCCCTGCCTTTTCTTCGACAGCCCCCAAGTCTAGATGCACATGAAAACATGTTTTTGCTCACTTTGCAGTATATCAAAACCTCACCACTCTTGGGGTAACGAAGTGAATTGGCTTGTGAAGAATCCTTTTATAATAATGTTTGAAAGCTTAGCTTGGGCAGCCATGGTGTACTATATCAAGTAGCTAGGCGGAATCGCAGAGTATAACAGTCAATGAATCAAACTACGATATCATCCATTTATCTTCGTAGTACTGAAAACATTCACTGTGAGTGGACCAACTAAAGTTGTGCATCGATGTGATGAATCAAACATACTAACCATGCTATGCCTCTTTCCAGAACCATCCTCCTTTAAGATAGCAACCTTGTTGAAATGAAAGACAAAAAGTGAAAAGGAAAAAATTCAGAATTAGATACGTTCAGAGAGCTTCACAGAAATCAGAAAGTTAGAAAGATCAAAACAAATAAATGAAACAGAATCCAACATTGTGGCGAAAACCAACAGTCGCTTGCATATTGGAAATTCCTAGCTAAGCACTTCCTTGATTGTTAGATAAGCGAAATTATATAAGGGGGGAAAAAGTGGAGAAGGATTAATCTTACCTTGTTCATCCAGGCCAGGTTTGAGCCTCATAGCTCCCACATTCCACACGCCTTCGCGCAATCCCATTAACACCTCTGTTTGATAGGTCTTAACCATGCCTCCATCAGCAAGATCCTTGGCCTCAAAGGTTATGTAGAAGGTCATAAAGCAGGAAATCCGACCCGTTACAAACAAAACCTTGACAAACTCAAGACCAAGTTGTTCAAAAAACATTGCACGTGTGTATGCATATTCAAGGATTTCTCCTTTCACTCCAAGCGCAAAGATTTGGGAATTAGTTACGAATGTTTCTGAGTCCTTGTGGAGATTCACAAGTTTTTAGGTATTCAACAAAATATGATCAACTAGAACATTGCATGTGTGTATGCATGCGCGCGCGCACACAAACATGTATGTATATACAACCATTATATACAACCCATAATTAGAACTGTGTGAGGCCTGACCAGGAGGACAGCTACTCTTCCTTTCCTTCCCCATAGCTATGTGGCAGCTAACTGGAATGCTCCAAGGGTTCACCCTCCTATTGTACACTAGTATCATATAATCTGATCTAAATTTATTCCCAGGCGTTGCTTTGTACTTTGGATGGCTATTCAACGAAGGCTTAGAACGAAAGATTATCCGATTATTAATTGGGCCATTCATACTTCTCCTATCTGCCTGTGGGCACACGCCCCGAAAAACTGCCAGCGTTTTAAGCATGAAAATTCCGGGTGCGCCCTATCTCGCGGAAAGCGCGGCGAAGTGCTTCGCGGATCAGAGAGTCGCCACTCGGGTTTTGGTGGAGAGTACCCAAGAAACCGTGCTTTTGAAAACATTTTGAATGTATTTGCTCGAGTTTGAAAAAAAAGGCTTGTAGACTGGTCCGTCGTCATAACCATATCTGGGTTCGGGAGCCAGGTTACGAGAGGGGAAGGGTTTTATGGCACCCCCTCTCGCCCAATCCGGAGATCGGTCTCTACTCAGGCATTTTATAAAACATTTGCATTTCTCTCTTTATTTGATCATTTTCTTAGCCAGTTAGGGCGGGGGAACAGTTAATGGGGATTAAAACTGTAACACGTTTGCAGTTATGTACAAGTATGTGACAAGATGTTTATGGATGTTTGATGTTTGATCTGAACAAATATAATAGATTGAGAACAAGCTACTGTGAACGTTTTGGACAGACTAGAGCACACTAACTGTGTGGTGGTGCACACAGAAGCAAGCCTGCATGCACTGGCCAAGCCACTGCATGCAGCCCTGACCTGCTACCACAACTGGCGTGCGCCGGTAAGCTCAAGTTCACAGCTTCTGTTATCAACCCTCTGGGCTCTGGAAGGGACCAGTGCACACCCAGGACAAACCACGCAGTTTGATATAGATTACTAAGCTATTACAGAGAGATAAAGGGCTAAGAAGTCACCAAATGAACAGAAACCCCCATAAACAGTGAGGGGAGGATGATCAAAGGCCTGGATGGAAGATCCATGCAAGGGCCAAGCCACTGGAAGCTGGGCTACTACCGTACGCCAGTAGTGTATGGCCGTACGCCAGTTGTGCCTTTGTTCCAGTGCTTTGGCTTTGCACCATCTGGGCTCTGGAACATGACCAGAAGGCTCTCAGAGGCCAAACTAGAGCAAGATACAGATGGAAGAGAAAGCAGTTCTAAAAGACAGTAAGCAAAAGGTTGATTTTAGCATGCATCAGGGTGACCAGAACATAAATAAAGCAATAAAACAATGATCCATGGTCCCCACACCAGTTTTGCACATACTACCATGACTGGCGTACGGCTTAACCTACTGGCGTGCGCCACTGATCACTGCATACGGTTTTAAAACCTTGACCCTGCTAGCCCCCCTCAGGGGTCAGAACAGAAGACAAGAGCAAAAGGTATTATACCTTTGCTTGTGAGTTTTGTGGATGGTTTGAGCTTGAGCTTGAGGTTTGAGGGTTTGAGAGGTGAGTATGGAGTGTTATGGACTGGGTATCACTCTCCTAGCCTTGACTTTCAATAGATGAAAGAGAAAACAAGGGAAAAGAGAGGGAAAAGAGGAAGACCAAAGCTTGGGCTTCCTTAATGATGCTAACCCTTTGCAAATAAATGCAAAGGGGGGTATTTATGGAGGAGAGAGACTGGTCAGTTTAGGCCTTAACCCTTGTTTGGTTAGTTAAGGCCAAGGAGGAGCCTCCCATGCATTAAATGCATGGGACTTGGCTTGAAAGGTGGTGTGGTGGTAGAGGGAACAGGAAGACGGTCCTCAGCCACCAGAGGACAACTGGCAGACGCCAGATGGCGCCAAAACTCCCGTGTGCTCTGCTGGCATAAAGTTGATTTGACTGGCTATGACTGGCGTACGCACCTTGTAAGTGGCGTGCGCCAGTAACTAGGGATGACTGACACGTGGCGGTGGTTCCAGCGCACGCTAGTCATCCACCAGCGTACTTCAGTAGGGTTTTGCTAAGGCCATTTGGTTCTGGCTTGAAGGTTTCGACAAGGAGCTCAGAAAGGTTCGGATGAGGTTCGGGACGCCCAAAGCTCAAACCCTTTAACAAACTCGGTATGTTCTCGACCTTAATCATCATTGGGGAATCAAAGACCGTAAGTAAACTAATCTGGACAGTCCAGAATAGGGTGTCTACAGTAGCCCCCCTTTGACGGCACTTAGAGCACCATTGACTTGGCGTAAGTAACGTCAAAGGTTTCTAGACACCCATCAAGGCTATCCAGAGCAGGACATACGAGTTCAATGATGGACGAATAATTTAAAGAACCTGATTGATTGGATTGGCGGAGCGGATAGATCGCTGTTGCCGAGGATAGGTTGATGTTGACTTTGACTTCTTGACAACCCGGCCTAGGTGAGACTCGGCTGGGGAAGAGAAGCCGTGGATCGGCTCCGTTGAAAAAGATATAGACATACGGACGGACCGTCGTTGATTGAATTTGGACGCATAGATCGTCGTTGATTCGAGATGGACAGAACGGGCTGTCACTTGCTGGGGATAACAACGAAACAAACCGCTGCCCGATCGACTTGAGGGGATGAGATAGATCTCTGTAGATGAAGAACTCTCCTGGGGAATAATCCATTGTGGATGGGGTGACTCCGCCGGGGAAAGATGCTGGCATACGGACAGACCGTCGTTGATTGAAGTTGGACGAACGGATCGTCGTTGATTTGGAATGGACAGAACAGGCTGTCGGGGGGTGCGGATCCTCCTGGGGGAATAATCCATTGAGAGCAACTCAAGGTTACTGATCTGAAGTTGGACGGATAGATCGTCGTTGATTTGAAATTGGACAGATAGATCGTCGTTGATTCGAAATTGGACGGATAGATCGTCGTTGATTCGAAATTGGACGGATGGACCGTCGTTGATTTGAAATTGGACGGGCTCTGCTTGGGGAGTGACCATCCTATGTGATGACATGGTTTTGCTGACCACGGGCTTCAATTTTGATTACGGAAATACAAATTGGGCCTCAGGCCCATAAACTTTTGGCGTGCGCCAGTATATTTGCGCCGTACGCCACATAGGCCGAAGTATCCGAGCCCAGATCCGGCCCAGACCCGGCCCAGTGCTGTTCTTCGTCGTATAAACTTTCAGGGGCACGAACGAAAACCGCCATACCAGTTTTCAAAACTTCCGAGGCCTCCCAAAAATCCTTCGAAAACTCCTTCTCCCTTCTCTTCTCGAAATCCACTCACCCATACACTCATGGCAGGCATTGGCAGTGGCAGCGGCAGCGGCGACAAGGGCGGCGATGGTGGCATTGGCGAGGACCGATCCAAGACTGGTGAAATCGAGGTTGAGAGTACTCGGATCGACGATCAAATCATTGGCGAGGCTTCTACGGGCGTTGGTGCAGAGGTTACAGGGGTCGACGGGGGTGGCGATGGCCATGCACAGGAGACGGGTGACGACGGCGAGCGGCGTGCGCCAGTGAGTGAGGGGCGTACGCCGGCGACCGTGGGACCAGTGGGTCCACAGGTTCGACGGTTAGACTTCCAGAGTGGGGTGGAGGCTTTGATCGTGACTGGTGGTGTTTTGGGTTTAGTCGGGGCCGGCGGTAGCGGCGGTGGTGTTGGTGGTGGGGACCGGCCGGGGTCGCCACTGAGGGATTCGGATAGAGGGAAGAGTCCGGCTGTAGAGGAGGTGGGGGATGTGCTGAGGGCGGACCACGTTGAGCGGGTCGAGTTTGAGGCGCCCGCGGGCTCGTCTAGCCACGAGCCGATCCTGAGCCGAGACCTGGCGGAGTTTGTAGGCGAGTCTGTGCTCGCGCGGCTCATGAGAGAGAGTCCTGTAGTTGTTAGGGCAGTTTTGGCGGCCCGCGAGGAGAGGCTGAGGGAGATAGCCCGGTCCGACGAGGCGGAGCGACTAAGGCGAGAGGCCGAGGCGGCGGAGAGAGACCAGAGAGAGCTTGAGCGAGAGGCCGAGGAGGCTGAGAGAAAGGCCGAGGAGGGTCCCGGGCTGTACGAGGTGGCGGTTGACTTAGCGGAGGCCAGACGGCAGGCCGCCCGTGCCCCGTTTGTGGCCGAGACGTACGTTCCTCCAGAGCCGCACGTGTTTGTGGCGTCGGGCACCGAGAGCTACGTCCCTTGCCAGAGGGACTATGACGAGGAGCTGGTGCTGAGAGACCCTGAGTAGCACTTGTCCAGGGGCTGGACTCAGGTATATCTTTGATCTTTGCTTTAGCCTCTATCGTACTTGTGATGCATGATACTCGAATCTTCGCTTTTGATCGACTATGTAGAGTTAGTAATACCTCGGTAGTTCGTGCCTTTGAATTGCTTTAATGCTGTTGCTGATGCCTTTGATTGTTTCACACAGGTGGAGTGGGACCCGTGGAGGTGTACAGGGCCTGAGCCCGAGTACCTGGCGAGGAGCAGGGTGGTGACAGCGAGCCGGGTGCTGCTGGAGTCGGCTTTCGGGTGGCAGTGGTACTTGGGTGACCGGGTGACACGACAGTCGCTCGACTTGCCCGAGTTCGTTGTTCCGGGGCCACTTCCGCTTCGTGCCTCGCACACCGGGAGGTACACGCTGAGAGAGTTGAGGAGGTTCACTGTCTCTGTTGCTGCGTCCACTTTTCTGAGGCCGGGGCGAGACTACGCCGTCTACCAGAGGCGATACTTGGCTGGGGCGCTTGGAGTGATGGAGCACAGGGCAGTGCGGGCAGAGGTGTTGGTTGCCGGTGAGGAGAGGTCGGGACGGCGGAGCAGGTCAAGCCGTTCCAGGGAGAGGAGTGAGTTCGCAGAGTCGACCGGGCTCACTCAGCTTTCTTGGACGCTGACGGTGCGTGACCCTCAGGGGAAGGCCGCAGAGGTTCGCTTCGAGCCTGCCAGGACTGAGCCGGCAGAGGTCACGGGACCAGTATGATGTACTTTCAGCTTTATTCACTTCCTGTATCATTTTTGCACTGTACTTTGAACTGCCTTTGATTTCTGATACTTGTAATTCAGGTGCCGCTAGAGTGGGCGAGGGAGTCCATGCGCTTGATGCTTGCCATGGAGAAAAAGTTCCACCAGATAGCCAGTGGTACTCCTTTGCAGCTGCACTACCCGCCGGCAGCTCCAGCGCCTACTACGCAGCCTCAGGTATGGACCCAGAATTCGGATTTCGATACTTAGGAACCGTGCATGTCTGTTACAATGCATGTTTAGAAGTACCTACTCTTGATTCCTGTTTCAGCAATTAACATATATACGCTATGCACAATATGGATATGACTTGAATTGAATTGACAATGCAGGGACACGCTAGGACGGCTTCTAGGCGGTAGCCAGCGAAGCCAGCCTCTCAGAAGGGCAAGAGGAAGGCTCCTGCCGTGGTCCAGCGACCGGCGAGCACTACGCGGCGCGAGGCCAGAGGGGTGATGATAGCCCCTGACAGAGGGTCACCACCGCCTCAGAGAGAGCTGCGGAAGAGGGCTGCTCAGAAGAAGCCAGCGGAGGGGCCTGCGAAGAAGAAGAGGAGAGAGGAGGAGGACGAGGACGAGGGTGAGGACGAGGAGTCCGTGTCCCTCAGCAGCGGTTCTGACTCTGCCAGCGACCCCAGGTTCCGAGCTTCTCAGAGAGACTTGGCCGCAGGGAGCGAGGACGACAGCGGCGACACCAACGAGCTCTTCGGAGAGTGAGGGCTATCATGGAGCCTCAGCTACTTTACTGTCTTTTGCCTTTCGACCGTTGACACTGGATTTTGATTTGATCCTTGAGATAGGGCCTGCGTGCCTTCACGGGCGAATGTTGCCCAGTACATGCTTTTGCTTGTTTTGCTCGGGCCGTTGTGGCGTTCCATACATTTTCCACTTTTGTTTCTTAGAAATACATGCTTTGGATAGTATAATAATTGAATTTTCCGTTCATTCGACTTCTATATTGATGGTATTGATGATAGAAGTAAACGAAACAACCACTAACATCTGACATGCACTGACAAACGCTCTGAATCGATCGACAAACGCTAGGATACATGTGGAACTGATCTAGCTCGAATAAAAATGGGAGGAAAGTCCCAGGATACGTCGCGTATCCTTTAAGACACGCGGAGGATACGGACGTTTTGGCATTGGCCAGCCGGCACGCCCAATCCTCCTCTGGAAGGGAAACTGACACTCTTGTGAGACCGTAGATATGTACAAAGACTTGTACAAATGGAGAGACTCGGGAAAAACGAATCGAAATGAGAAATAAGTCGCAAAACGCTCGAAAATGCCACAAAATGGACGTAAGACGCCAAAGACAACTCGATATAGTCCCGGACTGAAACCGACACCTCCGTACAGTCACATAGGGTCCACGTAACGTGTACGGCATGAGAAAACTTGGCACGAAACCCTTGGTACGTACTTTGAGTCTCCGTATCCTAAGTTTGAGGAGGATACGGGCCGTTGGAGGTCCGAATTCTTCGTTAAGCGCGACGTTTTCGAGCCGATGCTTCCTTACAGTCCCTAACACCATTTAAGACTTGTGTGTATCGACAAATCTACCAAACAAGCCCCGGAATCAAAATTGGAGGCTTGATGACAGTTGCTGCTGTTGCTGGTATCTGGTGCAGGAATTACTGGCGTGCGCCAGTAGTTATGCTTCGTACGCCAGTAATGTTAGGTTACCTGCGCACGCTGGTAAAGTAGTGGCGTACGCCACAAAAGTACGACACAGTGCCATTCGCCTGACTAACTGTCCTTCCCCTGGCTGCCTTTTGTCTCCATCATCCCACGTTCAGAACAGGGGTTCTGGCTCTTCAGGGGGGCAGTGTCCTTATTGTAAGGGAGGCTTGGAGGATAGCCCTTGGCAATTGCATCATCGGATGAAAAAAAAATGATGATGCATGCTCAGTCTATAAAGACGCATGCCATACATTGCAGAACCACAGCACTTCATTGCCTTTCCCATATTCAGCATTTCCTCTGTAATTCCTCCAATGGCAAATCCCATTCCCACCTTGATCCGGCCCTGGTTGGTGGAAATGATCGGCGTTGACTGGTTAAATTTTCAATACCACGGCTTGGCTTCGTTCCGGTATCTTCGGCATGTGCCGCTCCGCCCGGCACTTTTGAAAGCCGCGCTCCGGTTCTGGGATCCGGACGTCCACGTCTTCCGCTTTGGCGATGACGAAATTTGTCCAACGGTCGAGGAGTTCCAGGCCTATCTCCGGACGTACTCCTCTGCGACGCTCGTCGTTCCTCCCTACCAAGTCAGCATGTGCAGACTGCTGGCTACGGCACTTGCTATCCCCGGAGGTTTGGCCCGTTCTATGTTAGAGGGTGGCCAAGTCCACATCCTGCAATTAATCGAACGGTACAGTTCGGAGGGTGATTTGGAGGACACTGCTTGGCAGGCACGGCGCCGTTTTGCTCTGGTAATTTGCCTCCTTGCCGGCTACCTGCTTATTCCTGCCGACGGGCGGGTCAGCCCTCTGTTGGTGAGTGTCGCTCTGCAGATGGGAGGTGTGGACCGGCAAAATGTGATCCCACTGGTCCTGGCTGAGACACTTATCGGTCTGGACTCGGTGTATTCCGGGGTATTGGCCGTCTTCAGTGGTAGCCCGTTACTTCTTCAGGTAAACTCACTCAACTCACCTTTTTCCGGTTTCCGCATTTTGTTATTTTACCTCGACTCTCGGTTTAGGCTTTTGGTGGCTCCTTACTTGTCTTTTCGCTCGGTTTTGTCTGGTTTCTTACTTGTCTTTTCACTCGCGCAGCTGTGGCTATCTGACAAGCTGAACTTGCTGCACCCTCCGGAGGACGGCTGGGACCTTTTTCCAAGAAGGATTCACCAACGGGGAAAGAGGTACCCCGAGATGGATGAGGAGGAATGGTTTGCTTTCATGCGGGACCTACAGCCTGATGAGATCGTTTGGAGGTGTCCATGGCTGGGACTGGAGGAAATGGTGGTTTTCTCAGATGGTTTCGACAGGGTTGTGATTGCAGGGTTGACACGGTTCACCTTTTACATCCCGGGCCGCGTCCTTCGTCAACTGGGTATCCCTCAGGGGAATGTTCGTATCACTGCCGGGGACTTCCGAGTCCCCAATTTCAATGCTCAGACGCTCCATGGGTATAACAGGCGTTGGGTGGACAGGGCCCTGCAGGCCGAATCTCCGGATTTTACTCCAAGACTGAGGAACGTTTATCGACAATGGTTAAGAGCAGATGTTGCAGCAAGAGAAAACGTCGACTGACTCCGGGCCACTTTGCTGTAGTTTAGAATAAACCGTGAGCCGTTAGGCTTCTTAAGCATTTTGTTCTGTTTTTCATGCTTCACTGTTTTAAGGCTTTTATGCTCAGCACTTGTATTAGAAGTTATAATTGTATAATAAAGTTGAAAGACGGAGGGTTCCCCCTTCAGATTCCTTAATGAAACTTTGGCTCGCTCATCGACTTCACTTGAACTTTGATACGGAACTGGGATGTCAAGCCCTGGATCAATTTGATAGAATATGACCGGGTCTCAAGGTGAGACTGCCTACGTATCCCTTTTCAAGGAATCAGGTCAGAACGTAGTTCAGGCCAAGGTTCGCTCGTGTATTTTACCTCTCCTTTTACGCTCTAACTTTTGCCTAGTGCCGCCTTCACAGGTTTTCGGCCTAGCGAACTTTCGACTTTTGCCTATTTATTTTTGCCTAGACCGCCTTCACAGGTTTTCGGTCCAGCAGGCTGCTCTAACTTTTGCTTGGAACCGCCCACTCTTGTGGTTTTCGGCCCAACGAGCATCTCTCAGGGGTAGAAACGTTTGAGTTGATCCAGGTTGACTAGAGTGCTGAATTCGTTGCCGTCGAGATCGATAAGTTGAGCAGCACCCCTATATAGGATGGTCTTGATAATGAACGGTTCGGATCGTTTTGGTCGAAACTTGCCGCGAGCATCAAACACCGGGGCCCGTATTTCTTTCGTGACCATATCTCCTTCGACTAAGCCCCTGGACTTCACCTTCTTGTCGAATGCCCGTGCGATTCGACGTTGATAGCCTTGAACATGATACAGAGCTCGGAGTCTCCTTTCATCAAATAGCATTAGTTCGACAAACCTTCTGCTGAGCCACTCAGATTCTTCCAAGCCACTCTCGACCATGATCCTTAAAGAGGGAACCTCAAGCTCGATAGGAAGTACTGCTTCCATTCCATAGACCAGGGAGAAAGGAGTTGCACCGGTTGAAGTTCGAATCGACGTCCTGTACCCCCACAGTGCCAGTGGCAGTTGTTCGTGCCAATCCCTTGCGGACTCGACAGTCTTCTTGATGATCACTTCAATGTTCTTGTTCGCTGCCTCGACTGCTCCATTTGTTTGTGGACGATAGGTTGTTGACCGGTGGATATCGATGCCGAATTCCTCGAAGAGGTCCAGAACCCTTCCCTTGAAATGACTCCCGTTGTCTGACACGAATGCCTGGGGGACGCCGTACCGATAGATGATATTCTTTCGAATGAACTGGGCTACCTGGACAGTTGTCAAGACTTTGTATGATTCAGCTTCGACCCACTTGGTGAAGTAATCTATCGCCACCAGTATGAACTTGTGACCGTTTGAAGCTGGAGGCGTGATCATCCCAATAACATCAATTCCCCACACAGAGAACGGCCACGGCGAGGTCATGCCATATAACTTAGAGGGTGGAACATGCTGCAGGTTGGCATGGATTTGACATTTGAAACAGCGCCGTACGTAGTCGATGCACTGAGACTCCATTGTTGACCAGTAGTAACCTTGCCTGAGGATCTTCCTAGCAAGCATAACACCGCTCATGTGGGGACCGTAGACCCCTTCGTGAATCTCTTATATTATCCTTGTTGCTTCGGCCCCGCTGACACATAGCTTGTGCATTCCGCAGTGAGACCTTCGATACAACTTCCCTCCACAAATGATGTACTGAGCAGCCAGCCTTTGCAGAGCGACCCGATCCTTCCTTGAAGCTCCAGCGGGGAACTCTCCTCGTTCGACAAAGTTCCAGATATCATGGTACCAGGGTAGGCCATCATCGACATCATCAATGGCGTTGACATATTCGTAAGCGGGCAAGTCCCTCTGCTCAATCACAACCGGTCGCATCCGGACCCCTACTGGAAGTTCGATCATTGAAGCCAAAGTCGCCAAGGCATCGGCGAACTGATTCTTCAAGCGTGGAATGTGGGTGAAAGTCACCTTATTGAAGCGAGGAATCAGTTCTTCCAAATCTTGGTGATAAGGCTTCAGCTTTTCCTCACGGACCTTCCAATCTCCATTGGCCTGGGAGATCACCAGGTTTGAATCTCCGATTATCTCGAGCTTCTCTACTTCGAGCGCGATCGCAGCTTCCATCCCGACGATGCAGGCCTCGTACTCAGCTTGATTGTTGGTGACGTCGAAGTTCAATTTGAAAGCGAGGGGGACATGAGCCCCAGCGGGCGTAATGAGCAGTATCCCAACTCCAAAACCCCTTTGATTAGCAGCCCCATCAAAATAGAGCGTCCATACTTCTTCGACAATGGTTAACACATCCTCGTCCGGGAAATTGAAATCCACGTCCTCAGGTCCATCGATCGGGTGGTCGGCCAGGAATTCTGCCACGGCACGGCCCTTCACTGATTTCCTCGTGACATATTGGAGATCGAACTCAGCCAGCAGAAGCAACCAACGCGCTAGCTTATGGGTGAGCACTGGCTTCTCGAACAGATACTTGATAGGATCCATCCGAGAAATCAGCTTCACCGAATAGGCTAGCATGTAGTGTCTAAGCTTTTTGGTAGCCCAAACTAGTGCCCAACACGTCTTTTCCAGGGGGGTGTAACGTTCCTCACTCCCCACCATCTTTTTGCTCAGATAGTAGATGGCTTTCTCGACTCCTTTATCTCCTTCTTGCGCCAACAAGCATCCCATGGACGTGGGAGTAACGGATAAGTACAGAATCAGCGGTCGACCAAGTGTAGGTGGCATTAAGACAGGCGGATTCCTCAGATACGCCTTGATAGATTCGAAAGCAGCTTGGCACTTCTTCGTCCATTCGAAACGAACGTCCTTCTTAAGCAGACGGAACAGCGGTTCGCAAGTTAGTGTTAGCTTGGCTATGAATCGACTGATGAATTGAACTTTTCCCAGGAAGCTTCGCACTCCCTTTTCCGATTGCGGCGGTTCCATCTCGAGAATTGCTGTTATCTTAGAGGGATCAACCTCAATTCCTCTTGCGGTGATCAGGAACCCCAACATTTTGCCTGCTGTGACCCCAAATGTACACTTCTGTGGATTAAGACGCACGTTGTATTTGCGGAGCCTTTCAAGAAACTGCCTGAGCGCTGGGATGAAATCCTCCTTTTCCTTTGCCTTGACAATCATGTCGTCGACGTAGACCTCAACCGTTTTGTGGATCAGATCGTGTAACAAAGTGGTCTGGGCCCGCTGGAAGGTGCAACCGGCATTCTTTAATCCAAACGGCATCATCACGTAGCAGTAAGTACCCCACTCGGTGACAAAGGTCGTCTTCTCTTGATCCTCGGGTGCCACGAAGATCTGGTTGTATCCTGAGAATCCGTCGACAAAAGAGAGCAAGGCATGCCCCGCCGTGTTGTCCACAAGCACATCGATGTAAGGCAAGGGAAAACTATCTTTGGGGATTGCTTTGTTCAAGTCCCTAAAGTCGACGCAGACTCGGATTCTTCCATCTTTCTTAGGAACCGGCACGATGTTAGCCACCCATTTTGGATACTCAGCAACCCTCAGGAATCCGGCGTCAATCTGCTTGGTGACCTCCTCTTTGATCTTCTCCACCCAATCTGGTCTCATCCGGCGGAGCTTCTGTTTGACTGGAACGGCCCCTGGAGCCAACGAAATTCGGTGCTGCACGATTTCAGGATCGATACCGGGCATGTCTTTGTGAGACCATGCGAAAACCTCAAAGTATTCTTTGAGCAGATCAATCAGCGCAGTATGATCCTCGGGGGACAGAGTTGAACCAATTTGCATCATTCGGGGGTTATCCTCGTCTTTCAAATTTATGGAAATTACTTCTTCTTTTAGAGGCTGAGCACGCCTTTCGTCTTCCCTTTCGATGAGGGAACGCAACTCAGCGGGGATGTTCCCATCGAAGTCTGTTCCTTCATCGTCGGGGTCGACACAATTTATATAGAAATCAGCAAAGTAGTCAGAAGCAGGATCATTCATTTCATAAAACCCCAGCGGGTTGCCAAGTACAGTAGACTCGAACTCGAAGTAGAAGCTATGACGTGGAGGGCCAAGAGGCACAAACTCCGACTCTGAGCTAGACCTAGACTGGACAGACTCTGTGTCAGACTCAGGTACATTGTCAATGCATGTCAAGCGTGGAGTGAAAAAGCAATTATTTAAACTACCCTTAGCTTCCACGATGAGGGAGGTTGGATCTTCGATGACGTCCTGAGAGTCGGGCCCAAGCATCAGCACTTCGGCCTCTTCTTCTTCGCCAACCAAACCTACTTGAGAGAACATCATCTCCAAGCTCTCTTGATCCACTGCCATCACTTAGTCGGTTTCTTCCTTAGCCCGGGTCAGCTGCTTCTTGAACTCTTCCTCTGCCAGCTTGTCCTTGGCTATTTCCTCCTCATCATCGGACCAGGTGTCCGCAGCGAAGATCTCGAAACCCGGTAGCCAGGTGCCAGTCTCCGGATCCCAGAATGGTTCAGGTTGACCTTCGTAAACGATGCTCCCTCCTTCGCGGATGAAGTAGCTATCGGGGTTACCATAGAGGGTACGAGGTTTTCCCGTGCCTTTCCCCTTTTTAGCCTTTTTGGCCGGAGGTGCGTACCCAAAGCCAAATCGGCTCTCGGTAGAGGGAAAGACAGGGAACTCAGCGACCCCCTGCTGGTTTATTCCGAGTCCAAAGCCAGGCATGTGGCCCATCTTCCTCATGATGTCAATAGCGGCTGAGCTAACGAGGAAGTCATCGTCGATGGCGACGGTAAGGACTGACCCTGCGGTGTCGAACGAGAACCCTCCAAAGTCTGAGTCCTCCTCCCCATGTGTAATCCCTAGAACGAGTTCATCCTCTTTAAGCGGGCGGATCCCAGCGTCCCCGCAAATGGTGAGAGTCCCAGTTGGGAGCCCCAGCATGACTTTCTGGTGCAACGTCGAGGGTACTGCCATGATGTCCGACCTGTGCAGCCACGGCCTGCCTAGTAATAGATTGAAGGTGGCGGGAATGTCGACCACGTGGAACTCTACCTCCATCTCAAAGCCCTCAGCATCGAGCTTGAGCATAACGGTTCCTTCGACAACACGGCGAGTGCTATCGTAAGCTTTGACAGCCAGGTTAGACGGTGCGAGATCCTTCTTCGCGAACCCCAAACGGTAAGCAACCCTCAGCGGGCAGACATTAATGGCGGAGCCATTATCTATAAGCACGGTTGGCACCCAGAGTCCATTGCACTTGACAGTAATGTGCAACGGGCGGTTGTGGTCAGTTCCTTCAACAGGCAAGTCCCGCTCGGTGAACGTAACAGAGTGCTTGGCAAACAATGGCAGGATAAGAGCGACCAATGCTTCGGGGGTGATGTCGGTTGGTACCTTGAGTCGGGCGAGAGCCCCAGACAGTCCGTCGCGATGCTCCTTTGATGATGCGATTAAACCCCAAACTGATACAGCCAGCGGGCTGCACAACGGATTCCAGCAAGGATGTTCGGAGCGCCTCTTTGAGTAGTCGGATTAGCGGGCTGCACAACGGGAGGATTGGATGAGCTCCCAGCCTGTAAGTTAGAGGGCTGAAAGACTCGGCCGCTCCTTGTAACATTGGCGACATCCCACCAAGAGGTTGCATCGTTGAAATCCTAGAAATCCGCAGGTATGTCATCCATCTTGCGCTTTCCTTTATCGGTTGCTGCCACAGTTGCAGACGGATCTTCCCCCGTAGCCAACTCGTGTTCCAGACCTTTCACTACCACTTCTTCCCAAAAGGACGGATCCTGTGCTGTAGCTTCTTCGAACGGTGCTCCCGGGTTGGTGACGAATGGCGTATCCCAGAAACCAGCATCTATCAGAGCGGAGTTGACTGTCCACACCTCATTTTCCATATTGATGTCCACTACCTTGTCTTCATCCCAAAAGTCAGCGGGCAGCGGGTTCGTGTTAAGGTCGACAATCTCGTCCAGTTCCCAAAGGTCATCGGGCACTGCGTCTAAAACCATAATGTGGCAGTCCTCGCTGGAGAGAGGCAAAACGGGGCGCGGGAAGTTCTCATCAATTATGTAGAAGTCGGGGTCGTATTCGACATCGGCTACCGAGGCCACCAGTGAGTCGATCGTTGATGCGCGGAAGCATTCCCCAAGTACACGGGGTTCTTCCTGTCGGAGGTCCTCCTCTGTGTAGAAAGCTTCATAGTCAGGCACGACTTCTTCTAGAACATAGTCGGCCGGGAACTGCCACGCTGGCTCGGGATCCCAGAAATACGGTTCCTCTTCGACGATAGGTTCAGGTGGGTCGAAAAGCAGAGGTAGAGCAACCCCATCCAGAGGATCCATCATGTCTTCCTCTTGTGCTGTCAGCCATGCATTGTTCGCAACATGGTCAAATAGTAAGGCTTCGGGCACGGCTGGAAATCCCTCGCGGGCAAGCTCATCCCATTCATTGATCCTAGGGACGACAAAGTTGTAGTGGTCGGCAATTGCCCAGCCCACTGCCTGCATGTCAAGTTTCGTTTCTGGTGGGTGTGCAACTGTACTAGCGGGTCTTGCGCGCTGTATGGGTGTCCCATCGAGAGCCGTTTCAGCGATGGTAAAGAAAAGGTTCGTTACAGTGGACCCTGGGAGGAGTTGTGCAGTAAAGGTGGTGTCGCTCTGAAGGTCACGGAACACATCGTTGAGGATGGTCACGTTGTCACGCAGACGTTCCAGGGAAATCCTTGACTTAGACGATTCTCCCTTCTCCAGGTTTATGTTCAATACCTCAAGCTCGAGGGGCACGGGGACGGTTGGTTTCGGCTGATCCGCAGGGGTTATATGGTCGGTAGGGTTAAATATGGTGGGGTTAGGGGAAGTTATGGTGGAGCTGAGGGATATCTGGCCAACTTGGTTATGGTGCTTCGGGAGGGAGTTGGAGATGACGTTGGGTTTAGACGGTGGGTTAGGAAGGGTTCCATTGTCCACCAAATCCTGTATCGCATGACGGAGGCGATAACAAGAGTCGGTGTAATGGCCGGGCATTTGATGGTACGCGCAGAAGGCATTGGGGTTGTGGCTAGGAGGTGGATTTTGAGGGAGTGGAGTTGGAGTGAGAGGCCTGAGATGACCAGACTTGGCCAATTTCTCGAGGACAGCAGAGAGAGGTGCTTCGAAGTTGGCGATGACACGAGGTTGGTTGCGGTTTCGGGGTTTCTGCGGTGCTTGTACTTGGTTGACATCAGCTGTATGGTTAGAGCTGTGGGTTGTGGCGGTGTTACTAGCAGTAGCGGCACTAGCATAGTTGCTACCACCGAAGAGAGCAGTGCTGCTTCCGGTGTACACACGGGGCTTGGATTTTGATGTTGAGGAGGTAGGAGCAGCCTCGGTTCTTGGGATAACCCCGTTCTGGAGAGCTTCCTCTATGGCGAGACCGGAGTCGAAGAAGGTTTCCCAATTTGCCCCTTGGACCAGCACAAGGTTCTTAGCAAAGTCCGGTTGCAGGTTGCGGGAGATAATGCGAATCTGATCCTTTTCGCTGGGACGATCCGTCATTTTGGCTGCCTTCGCCCTCCATCGCTGGATGAAGTCTGCAAAGGGCTCCTTCGCGCCCATCTTGGTTGATTCCAACTCTCGCGTGGTCATCTTAAGTTGGACGTTGTAACTATATTGGGAGTTGAAAGCAGCCCCAATATCGACCCAATTTTTCCTTTTGGAAAGGTCCAGCGACAGAAACCATTGGAATGCGGGACCAGTGAGAGTTTGAGGAAAGAGTTGTGCCATGGTTTCCTCTTCAATTCCGTGTAGTTTCATTGCACTGTGATATGCCAACAAGTGGGTCTTAGGATCCCCAGAACCGTCAAACTTTACAAAGTCAGGCATTTTAAACCTTTCGGGCAGCCTAGCATTTGGAAAAGGGCAAAGACGATCCATGTCTAAACCACCGGCGCCTATCTTCTCGGCCTTGGAAACTGTTTCCTCGAGTTTAGCCATCTTGGCGATCAGAGCGGCCATTTCTGGATTCGGAGCAGGATTTTCTCCTTGGAGGTTCTCTTCAATCACAAGTTCGCGCTCTCCACCACCTCCTCCAGCTGCAGCTGCCGGAGGGAGGCGTTCTTCAATTAAGGCACGGAGATTGGCCGTAGAGGCATCAGCCTGATCGGCCCTTTGTTGCATGATGACCAAGTTGCGTTGAATGTCGGCGAGAGTCTGGGCAAGATTCGGAATTTCAGCCATGTCGAGAGGTTCGGTTTTGACTTGGACGAGCTTTTGAGTTGTGGGGAACGGAGTGAAAGGTGTCGGTGGCGAGGCCTCTCCCAACAGAAAACAACCCGGAGCTTCCGTCGTGGCAGACCCAGAAACAGACCCACCCAAATTCTCTTACAGACAAACCTGGCGGACGTTCCCAAGTAGGTTTGGCTCTTGATTCTGAATCTGTACGGTGCGATGGCTAGACAGTAAAGTAGAAGGGCTCAGTGACAGCCTGCAGCAATTTTATTTGAAAGGAGAGAAAGAAAATGCTCAACGTCGTCGGTGTCCTCCTAGACTCTAGGACTAGCAGACAAAACCGTTTTATGACTGCCGGACGCTGCCCAGGTCCTCGGATTTCTTTTCGACGGTGTACCTTGAAGGGATCAACTAACACTAAGAGATGTCGAAATAGCCTAAGTATTTGACTATCCCGTTCTCGAAGTTTCAATGTTGGAATGGAACAACTCGGTGTTGATGACATGATACTGTAACCAAGAGGGCGTAAGCAGCACTGTGCCGGAGCCTCGAATGGTGTAAGTGTTTAGCACTTTTAACCTGGGTGGCGTGAGCATCATGTCATGTCTCCCGTTGTTCCTAGTTTTCTGTTTGAAACCTCGATTGGGTTTTAGACAAGGACTTAGAAAGTCTCGATTTCCCAAAGTCTCGTTGACCCAAGGAATTTGGAAAGTTGATAACGTGCACCATCTCGATGCACGACTCGTCATCGGTCCAGGCAGCGCCCTAGCAGGCATAAAACGGGTTTGAAAGAGAAAAAAACCCTAAAAGCCGCCCTAGCATGCTCCTACGCAGAACGGTATGGATGCATGTACAGGCATGCGATATGGAAAGCAGTAACACATAGACAGTTTATGGGTTTAGATGCAAGTAATCCTACCCTGTGGGTTCCTGTCTTAGTTTTGAAAGGTTCTAGTGCTTTGTACGCGTGACGAGGCTGGTTTTGGCTAAAGGGGGTTCCTCAGGCTAGAGATGTTTTATACCTCCCATCGCCCTGCGTGCAGCAAAGCAATGGTCAAACAGTATTACGTCTCATCATCGTCTAAGGTTGTTGGGCATTCGAGGACCCCGGGCTCCAGTAAACTGTGCCGGTTACCCAAAACGCCTCAACGGAGCTGATAGAACACCGATGCAAATGAACGCGTGCCGAAAGAATGATCGAGAGAGAGAGAGAAATGCGAATGCTTTTTGAAAACGCCTTTTGAAGCTTGGCTCACTTCATTAATCGACACTTGGAGAAAACTACATAAGTGAACAATAGTAAAAGCCCCAGTTCGGAGTGGTCGGATGTAGAATCCTGTTACGTTACCATTCCGTTCTTCAGCAACGCGGAGCGTACTGTTTTGACAGACTTTTGAAAACTGTTCATTTATGTATTAATTTCCAAATTTTGATTAATGTAATCTTCCCCAGCAAAGTCGCCACTGTGGGCACACGCCCCGAAAAACTGCCAGCGTTTTAAGCATGAAAATTCTGGGTGCGCCCTATCTCGCGGAAAGCGCGGCGAAGTGCTTCGCGGATCAGAGAGTCGCCACTCGAGTTTTGGTGGAGAGTACCCAAGAAACCGTGCTTTTGAAAACATTTTGAATGTATTTGCTCGAGTTTGAAAAAAAAGGCTTGTAGACTGGTCCGTCGTCACCTTTGAAATCCGAGGTTCGGGAGCCAGGTTACAAGAAGGGAAGGGTTTTATGGCACCCCCTCTCGCCCAATCCGGAGATCGGTCTCTACTCAGGCATTTTATAAAACATTTGCATTTCTCTCTTTATTTGATCATTTTCTTAGCCAGTTAGGGCGGGGGAACAGTTAATGGGGATTAAAACTGTAACACGTTTGCAGTTATGTACAAGTATGTGACAAGATGTTTATGGATGTTTGATGTTTGATCTGAACAAATATAATAGATTGAGAACAAGCTACTGTGAACGTTTTGGACAGACTAGAGCACACTAACTGTGTGGTGGTGCACACAGAAGCAAGCCACTGCATGCAGCCCTGACCTGCGTGCGCCACACCACAACTGGCATGCGCCGGTAAGCTCAAGTTCACAGCTTCTGTTATCAACCCTCTGGGCTCTGGAAGGGACCAGTGCACACCCAGGACAAACCACGCAGTTTGATATAGATTACTAAGCTATTACAGAGAGATAAAGGGCTAAGAAGCCACCAAATGAACAGAAACCCCCATAAACAGTGAGGGGAGGATGATCAAAGGCCTGGATGGAAGATCCATGCAAGGGCCAAGCCACTGGAAGCTGGGCTACTACCGTACGCCAGTAGTGTATGGCCGTACGCCAGTTGTGCCTTTGTTCCAGTGCTTTGGCTTTGCACCATCTGGGCTCTGGAACATGACCAGAAGGCTCTCAGAGGCCAAACTAGAGCAAGATACAGATGGAAGAGAAAGCAGTTCTAAAAGACAGTAAGCAAAAGGTTGATTTTAGCATGCATCAGGGTGACCAGAACATAAATAAAGCAATAAAACAATGATCCATGGTCCCCACACCAGTTTTGCACATACTACCATGACTGGCGTACGGCTTAACTTACTGGCGTGCGCCACTGATCACTGCATACGGTTTTGAAACCTTGACCCTGCTAGCCCCCCTCAGGGGTCAGAACAGAAGACAGGAGCAAAAGGTATTATACATTTGCTTGTGAGTTTTGTGGATGGTTTGAGCTTGAGCTTGAGCTTGAGGTTTGAGGGTTTGAGAGGTGAGTATGGAGTGTTATGGACTGGGTATCACTCTCCTAGCCTTGACTTTCAATAGATGAAAGAGAAAACAAGGGAAAAGAAAGGGAAAAGAGGAAGACCAAAGCTTGGGCTTCCTTAATGATGCTAACCCTTTGCAAATAAATGCAAAGGGGGGTATTTATGGAGGAGAGAGACTGATCAGTTTAGGCCTTAAGCCTTGTTTGGTTAGTTAAGGCCAAGGAGGAGCCTCTCATGCATTAAATGCATGGGACTTGGCTTGAAAGGTGGTGTGGTGGTAGAGGGAACAGGAGGACGGTCCTCAGCCACCAGAGGACAACTGGCAGACGCCAGATGGCGCCAAAACTCCCGCGTGCTCTGCTGGCATAAAGTTGATTTGACTGGCTATGACTGGCGTACGCACCTTGTAAGTGGCGTGCGCCAGTAACTGGGGATGACTGACACGTGGCGGTGGTTCCAGCGCACGCTAGTCATCCACCAGCGTACTTCAGTAGGGTTTTGCTGAGGCCATTTGGTTCTGGCTTGAAGGTTTCGACAAGGAGCTCAGAAAGGTTCGGATGAGGTTCGGGACGCCCAAAGCTCAAACCCTTTAACAAACTCGGTATGTTCTCGACCTTAATCATCATTGGGGAATCAAAGACCGTAAGTAAACTAATCTGGACAGTCCAGAATAGGGTGTCTACACTGCCCTCTATGCAAGAAAGAGGATGATAGCCTCCATACCTTTTCTTCGACAGCCCCCAAGTCTAGATGCACATGAAAGCATGTTTTTGCTCACTTTGCAGTATATCAAAACCTCACCACTCTTGGGGTAACGAAGTGAATTGGCTTGTGGAGAATCCTTTTATAATAATGTTTGAAAGCTTAGCTTGGGTAGCCATGGTGTACTACTGTACTATATCAAGTAGGTGGAATTGCAGAGTATAACAGCCAATGAAGCAAACTACGATATCATCTATTTATCTTCCTAGTACTGAAAACATCACCGCGAGTGGACCAACTAAAAGTTTTGCATTGATGTGATGAATCAAACATACTAACCGTGCTAAGGTTACGCATCGTTCCAGAACCATCCTCCTTTAAGATAGCAACCTTGTTGAAATGAAAGACAAAAAGGAAAAAGGAAAAAACTCAGAATTAGATATGTGTAGAGAGCTTCACAGAAATCAGTAAGTTTTAGAAAGGTCAAAACAAATAATTGCAACAGTATCCAACAGTGTGGCGAAAACCAACAAGTCGCCTGCATATTGGAAATTCCTAGCTAAGCACTTCCTTGATTGTTAGATAAGCAAAATTATATGGGGGGGGGGGGGAAGGGTTAATCTTACCTTGTTCATCCAGGCCAGGTTTGAGCCTCATAGCTCTCACATTCCACGCGCCTTTGCGCAATCCCATTAACACCTCTGTTTGATAGGTCTTAACCATGCCTCCATCAGCAAGATCCTTGGCCTCAAAGGTTATGTAGAAGGTCATAAAGCAAGAAATCCGACCCGTTACAAACAAAACCTTGACAAACTCAAGACCAAGTTGTTCCTGCACGTTGCCAATAGATGTCATGTCATCATGAGGTCGAAAACAATTATTCACCGGAAACAAGAAAATACTGATTGAACATGGAGGGGAGGGGCACCTAGAGAGAGTCATGGAAAGAAGCCTAATTATAATCATCATCGTCGTCATGGTCATCAATGTATAGTGAAGAAAGTATTACGGGGGAAGATTAGGAGACAGACACAGACCTTAAAGGTAGAGCTGTATTTGTCGATAGCGAGTTGAGCACACATGTCGTAGTCCTGATACCTACGCTCTTTGCTCATGTCCATTGGGAGAACTCCACCACATACGCCCCTTCCACGTGAGATCGTAACCTCATACCCCTAATATCAATACTACGAGTATTAATCAAACAGCAATCTGTTAAAACTGTGGCTCATATGTTAAGTATGAAGAGATACTAAGGAGTTCTAGAGAGAAGGCCCGGTACGGTTCGTACAAGGGTATTTTTGAGATACAGACCAAATATCAGGTTAGGGTTAAAATAGAGTCAGTATAAATACTCTATGTTGTAAACCCTATTTCGTACTGTGATAATAAAAGAACAACAGCCGCTCTCACTCCTGTGAACGTACCCAATTTCAGAGAACCACGTATCTTGCTGTGTCGATTTCTTCACTGTTTTATACTCGTAAATTGTGTGTGTGTGTGACGATCCTAACACAATCAAACAAACACAAGATTCAAACAACACAAACACACACGCAGAAGCAAAAACGATATAATATGAATCGAATAAGATTCAAGTCATTCATGAATCAAAGAAGTCTAATAACTTACCTCGGTCTTACGACTTTGTTCTAGGTAGGCCATGTATTTCTCCCTGTCCCGATGATCATACTGACGTTTGGCGTTGGATATCCCAACGTCGCTCTTCCTGATCAGAGCTTCCATTTTTCCCGCGCAGCCGCCTCACAATCGATCAATCCAAAACTTGTTCTGGCTGCCAATAGCCCGCTATTTATGAGTATACATATATTGTAAATTGCGTTTACACCCTTGTAATCTGAAATATACTTATGAAGATCCCTTACACTTTGGAACAGCACCCGAACAAATTAAAACCGGAACCGGACCAAATTGGAGGTGTGGTTTGGTTTAGTGTGGTTTCTAAAGGTAATCGGGTTTGTTGGGTTTGAGTTTTGGCCAAACCGAAAAAAATTGGTTCTTGTCCGGTTTGTCACCTTTCAAACCGGTATAAATCGGACCGGATATACATACAAAATATATATCTATGGGGAGGGATCTAAAGACAATAGATTTGCCAATACTTTTGACACTAAATCCCAACCTTTGATTTGGATGGCTCAGTTTAGAAGTTACAAAGACACACACACACACACACACACTCTCTCTCTCTCTCTCTCTACCGTTCTCTCTCTCCGATCTCTACGCTATTCTCAGTCAAGCTCTCTTCCCCCCTTCTCCCTCACCGTGTTCTCTCTCTCTCTTCCACTCGTGAAAATACATATGCCATGGTAACAAATTTGGGGCTTTTCGGGTCTGTGGAGTTGGGTTGCTGAATATGTAGCATATAATTTTGTTCAACAATCCAATGATTCGTTATCATCATCTACGTACTTGCACGTATATGTAGAGCTGTATTTGTCGATAGCGAGTTGAGCACACATGTCGTAGTCCTGATACCTACGCTCTTTGCTCATGTCCATTGGGAGAACTCCACCACATACGCCCCTTCCACGTGAGATCGTAACCTCATACCCCTAATATCAATACTACGAGTATTAATCAAACAGCAATCTGTTAAAACTGTGGCTCATATGTTAAGTATGAAGAGATACTAAGGAGTTCTAGAGAGAAGGCCCGGTACGGTTCGTACAAGGGTATTTTTGAGATACAGACCAAATATCAGGTTAGGGTTAAAATAGAGTCAGTATAAATACTCTATGTTGTAAACCCTATTTCGTACTGTGATATAAAAGAACAACAGCCGCTCTCACTCCTGTGGACGTACCCAATTTTGGAGAACCACGTATATTGCTGTGTCGATTTCTTCACTGTTTTATACTCGTAAATTGTGTGTGTGTGTGTGTGATGATCCTAACACAATCAAACAAACACAAGATTCAAACAACACAAACACACACGCAGAAGCAAAAACGATATAATATGAATCGAATAAGATTCAAGTCATTCATGAATCAAAGAAGTCTAATAACTTACCTCGGTCTTACGACTTTGTTCTAAGTAGGCCATGTATTTCTCCCTGTCCCGATGATCATACTGACGTTTGGCGTTGGATATCCCAACGTCGCTCTTCCTGATCAGAGCTTCCATTTTTCCCGCGCAACCGCCTCACAATCGATCAATCCAAAACTTGTTCTGGCTGCCAATAGCCCGCTATTTATGAGTATACATATATTGTAAATTGCGTTTACACCCTTGTAATCTGAAATATACTTATGAAGATCCCTTACACTTTGGAACAGCACCCGAACAAATTAAAACCGGAACCGGACCAAATTGGTGGTGTGGTTTGGTTTAGTGTGGTTTCTAGAGGTAATCGGGTTTGTTGGGTTTGAGTTTTGGCCAAACCGGAAAAAATTGGTTCTTGTCCGGTTTGTCACCTTTCAAACCGGTATAAACCGGACCGGATATACATACAAAATATATATCTATGGGGAGGGATCTAAAGACAATAGATTTGCCAATACTTTTGACACTAAATCCCAACCTTTGATTTGGATGGCTCAGTTTAGAAGTTAGAAAGACACACACACACACACTCTCTCTCTCTCTCTCTCTCTACCGTTCTCTCTCTCCGATCTCTACGCTATTCTCAGTCAAGCTCTCTTCCCCCCTTCTCCCTCACCGTGTTCTCTCTCTCTCTTCCACTCGTGAAAACACATATGCCATGGTAACAAATTTGGGGCTTTTCGGGTCTGTGGAGTTGGGTTGCTGAATATGTAGCATATAATTTTGTTCAACAATCCAATGATTCGTTATCATCATCTACGTACTTGCACGTATATGTAGAGCTGTATTTGTCGATAGCGAGTTGAGCACACATGTCGTAGTCCTGATACCTACGCTCTTTGCTCATGTCCATTGGGAGAACTCCACCACATACGCCCCTTCCACGTGAGATCGTAACCTCATACCCCTAATATCAATACTACGAGTATTAATCAAACAGCAATCTGTTAAAACTGTGGCTCATATGTTAAGTATGAAGAGATACTAAGGAGTTCTAGAGAGAAGGCCCGGCACGGTTCGTACAAGGGTATTTTTGGGATACAGACCAAATATTAGGTTAGAGTTAGAATAGAGTCAGTATAAATACTCTATGTTGTAAACCCTATTTCGTACTGTGATAATAAAAGAACAATAGCCGCTCTCACTCCTGTGGACGTACCCAATTTTGGAGAACCACGTATATTGCTGTGTCGATTTCTTCACTGTTTTATACTCGTAAATTGTGTGTGTGTGTGTGTGACGATCCTAACACAATCAAAAAACACAAGATTCAAACAACACAAACACACACGCAGAAGCAAAAACGATATAATATGAATCGAATAAGATTCAAGTCATTCATGAATCAAAGAAGTCTAATAACTTACCTCGGTCTTACGACTTTGTTCTAAGTAGGCCATGTATTTCTCCCTGTCCCGATGATCATACTGACGTTTGGCGTTGGATATCCCAACGTCGCTCTTCCTGATCAGAGCTTCCATTTTTCCCGCGCAACCGCCTCACAATCGATCAATCCAAAACTTGTTCTGGCTGCCAATAGCCCGCTATTTATGAGTATACATATATTGTAAATTGCGTTTACACCCTTGTAATCTGAAATATACTTATGAAGATCCCTTACACTTTGGAACAGCACCCGAACAAATTAAAATCGGAACCGGACCAAATTGGTGGTGTGGTTTGGTTTAGTGTGGTTTCTAGAGGTAATCGGGTTTGTTGGGTTTGAGTTTTGGCCAAACCGAAAAAAATTGGTTCTTGTCCGGTTTGTCACCTTTCAAACCGGTATAAACCGGACCGGATATACATACAAAATATATATCTATGGGGAGGGATCTAAAGACAATAGATTTGCCAATACTTTTGACACTAAATCCCAACCTTTGATTTGGATGGCTCAGTTTAGAAGTTACAAAGACACACACACACACACACACTCTCTCTCTCTCTCTCTCTACCGTTCTCTCTCTCCGATCTCTACGCTATTCTCAGTCAAGCTCTCTTCCCCCCTTCTCCCTCACCGTGTTCTCTCTCTCTCTTCCACTCGTGAAAACACATATGCCATGGTAACAAATTTGGGGCTTTTCGGGTCTGTGGAGTTGGGTTGCTGAATATGTAGCATATAATTTTGTTCAACAATCCAATGATTCGTTATCATCATCTACGTACTTGCACGTATATGTAGAGCTGTATTTGTCGATAGCGAGTTGAGCACACATGTCGTAGTCCTGATACCTACGCTCTTTGCTCATGTCCATTGGGAGAACTCCACCACATACGCCCCTTCCACGTGAGATCGTAACCTCATACCCCTAATATCAATACTACGAGTATTAATCAAACAGCAATCTGTTAAAACTGTGGCTCATATGTTAAGTATGAAGAGATACTAAGGAGTTCTAGAGAGAAGGCCCGGTACGGTTCGTACAAGGGTATTTTTGAGATACAGACCAAATATCAGGTTAGGGTTAAAATAGAGTCAGTATAAATACTCTATGTTGTAAACCCTATTTCGTACTGTGATATAAAAGAACAACAGCCGCTCTCACTCCTGTGGACGTACCCAATTTTGGAGAACCACGTATATTGCTGTGTCGATTTCTTCACTGTTTTATACTCGTAAATTGTGTGTGTGTGTGTGTGACGATCCTAACACAATCAAACAAACACAAGATTCAAACAACACAAACACACACGCAGAAGCAAAAACGATATAATATGAATCGAATAAGATTCAAGTCATTCATGAATCAAAGAAGTCTAATAACTTACCTCGGTCTTACGACTTTGTTCTAAGTAGGCCATGTATTTCTCCCTGTCCCGATGATCATACTGACGTTTGGCGTTGGATATCCCAACGTTGCTCTTCCTGATCAGAGCTTCCATTTTTCCCGCGCAACCGCCTCACAATCGATCAATCCAAAACTTGTTCTGGCTGCCAATAGCCCGCTATTTATGAGTATACATATATTGTAAATTGCGTTTACACCCTTGTAATCTGAAATATACTTATGAAGATCCCTTACACTTTGGAACAGCACCCGAACAAATTAAAACCGGAACCGGACCAAATTGGTGGTGTGGTTTGGTTTAGTGTGGTTTCTAGAGGTAATCGGGTTTGTTAGGTTTGTGTTTTGGCCAAACCGAAAAAAATTGGTTCTTGTCCGGTTTGTCACCTTTCAAACCGGTATAAACCGGACCGGATATACATACAAAATATATATCTATGGGGAGGGATCTAAAGACAATAGATTTGCCAATACTTTTGACACTAAATCCCAACCTTTGATTTGGATGGCTCAGTTTAGAAGTTACAAAGACACACACACACACACTCTCTCTCTCTCTCTCTCTACCGTTCTCTCTCTCCGATCTCTACGCTATTCTCAGTCAAGCTCTCTTCCCCCCTTCTCCCTCACCGTGTTCTCTCTCTCTCTTCCACTCGTGAAAACACATATGCCATGGTAACAAATTTGGGGCTTTTCGGGTTTGTGGAGTTGGGTTGCTGAATATGTAGCATATAATTTTGTTCAACAATCCAATGATTCGTTATCATCATCTACGTACTTGCACGTATATGTTCGCATTCTTAATTGGCTGTTATTTTCTCCTTATGCTGCTAAATTGTTTTGCAATTATGGGAGCCACCTTGGGATTTGATTGATGTTTTGCAAGATTAAGCCCTCTAATGCTTATTTTATTTAAAAAACTAGTGGGAGGTCCATTATAGTATGTTTGTAACCCACGAAGTCCACTTCTAAATTTCAAAACCCCTCTGGTCCACTAATATAGTTATATAACCTAATAACTCCAATTTACTTAAAAATAGATATTTTTCAAGACCAAAAAACCCTCCTATATAACATATAGAGAGAAACCCTAAATCACAAAACTGATCTGAGCCTCCCCTCTCCCCCTCTCTTTCCTCCCCTCCCCTAGTGAACCGTCCGTCGCAAACACCGCCGTTCTTCTCCCGATGGCGACACAGAAGAGCCCTCGAAACGCCGCAAGCACTGGCACCATCGTCACCACCACAGGAGCCGAAAGCACAAAATCCAGATTCCCATTCCACCAATTCATCACTCGCAATAACAAAAGGATTTCCATTTTCATGCCCTTTGAGGCTTTAAGTCGATTGTTGCAAAGCCATTTTTGAATTCTTTTTTGGTTTATTATCAATTTTAGAGTGGATCGGCGCCGGTGTACCTCAACGTATCTCACCTCCATTAATGGCTATGCTTACTGGCTTGGCCTCGGTGCCTACCACTCTAGTGTCCAAGGTCAGAACTCCATCTTTACTTCTTCAATTTTTTATTTTTTTGAATTTTTGCTTTTTGATCGTGTGAAAACAGTATCAAATCAGATCTATTGACGAAGATCCGGTCTTTTAATTTATTTGTTTTACTGGAGAGAAATCTGGAGTAGTAAAAATAAAATATTATAAGAAAGTTGATCCTGTCTTTTATTTGTCCCGTGTCCGGTTATCATCAGATTTGGAGGTTTTTGAATAAATACATAAGGTTATATGTGTGTTTTTCCTAGGGTTAGAAATCTGAAGTTTTTTGAATAAATATATAAGGTTATATTTGTGCTTTGGTCCACGCAACGGTCTCTCCGACTTACTTCTGATATATTTAGAGTTTTTTGAATAAATATATAAAGTTATATGTGTGTTTTTTCTAGGGCTAGACATATAAGGTTATATGTGTGTTTTTTGTGTCACCCAAAAAAAATATTTTTGTGCGTTTTTGTTGTTATTTAATGTCATTTTCTTAAAACATTCTCAGTTAGAGAGAGATATAATAATATATAATGTTATATATAACATTCTAGATTAGAAATATTCTATGTTATTTAATAAAGAGAACATATAACGTTATATATACCTTTTGTAACGTGTAACGTTATATGTGAGCTTTTGTCATATATAATGGTATATGCTCTATTGTCGATCATTTATTGAATTAGTCCACGTAGCGACCTCTCCAACTTATACATGAAAATATGTGATTTGAAGCTCGGTTAGCGATGTGGTTTGGTAATAGATGATCTTCTCTACTGAGACATACATGTTATATGTGACAATTTGCCCTTGGTACTTAATTTTGTCTTGTAAAACTCCAAAACAAAGGAACTAATAATGTTCTATGTTCTCTTATTGAATTGGTCCGCGCAGCGGCCTCTCAAAAACACATGGATATATCCATATATGATTATATATGGTTATATGAAAATATTTGTGACCATATATACATATATATGGTTATAATGTTATATATATATGCTTGTATTGAAATAAAAAAAATATTTCAATTTGCATAGAAAACATATAACGTTGTATATGAGATTTTGTCCTGTAAAACTCAAAAAAAAAAAGAGGAACTAATAACGTTATATGTTCTCTTATTAAATAGGTCCGCGCAGCGGCCTCTCAAAAGCACATATGGATATATCCATATATTATCAGAAGCAAGTCAAAGAGGTTGCTGCGCGGACCAATTCAATAAGTGATGGACAACGGAGCATATAACGTTATATGTGAACTTTTGTTATGTGTAATATGTATTTTTCCTAGGGTTAGACATATAATATTATATCTCGTTTTTGAGATATATTAATGTTGTTTATGTTGTTTTGAATATGTATATATAATAAAAAATGAAGCAAAATTGTGTAAAATGGAATGTAAATTTCCATGATAGAGTAAAAAACAACTAAACAAATTAAGGACTAATTTTTCCGAACAATGAAAAGATATATCCCGAACTCTAACGAAGAAATGAATGAGAAGTCCTAATTTATCTAGATCTAATTTAACTGTTCCAATGCAAAGTATTTTGTATGTAGTAGTTTCTCAAGTTTAAAATCTTCAATTTGAAGTTGCAATAGCAAAAAGCCCAATAAAAAACCCTTGGAGAGAGAGAGAGAGAGAGAGAGAGAGAGTACGTGGATAATGTGTAAGCAAACCCCTTGGAAAGTCAAAGATGGGTATCTGTGTAATAGAATTAATTTGGCAAACTTGTTTTACAGTGCTTGAAAGCATAACCAAAGAAAGAAAAAAACTTGCAGAGCTGTTGAGGCACGTGACCCCACATGCCTCTGAATGGGGCCGCCCCTGGCAGTGGGTACAGATGAGATGCATAGAACATGCAAATATTTGAAGTGGCATGCGAGCTGGTGTGCCGATTGGACTGAACTTGGTCCACTCCTCCGTCCTCACACTCTCCTGAACCAGCTAAACTAGTACTCCTACTACCTTCTCCCGTAGCAGTTCAAAATTTCCCCAAAATCCTGACTTGAAAATCCCTAGCAGCACCTGATGGAGGAGTTTAGTGAGTGAAGGCCAAAAAAAAAAAAAAAAAACCTCAAGAAATCACCCCAAAAGCAATTTTGCCCCAAAAGCAATTTTGTATATATAGGCGAGAAGATGAAAAATGTGCGTAAATGTAGGCTTATTTTGTTCCTCACAAAAAATAATGAGACTCAAGAAATCACCCCAAAAGCAATTTTGCCCCCAGACAAATCCAGCTCCATTCTCTCTATCCACGCCCCAAAAAGTGAAACAACACAATTTCGCCCCAAAACATACACACTTTTTGTTCAACTTTTGTTCTGTTTTTTGACTAAACAAACAAAAGGCGAAGGTTTAATATCCAATTGCTTGTTATAAGAAGTGTCATAACGCATCTTGTAGAACAGCACAAGGCAACAGAATCCTATGGAGAGTTGTTCAATATTTCGGTTGTTCATTAAATTTCAGTAGAATCATTTTTCTCTTGCTCACTGCAATTCAACTAAACCTCTTTTTTGTTTTTTTTTTGATCAACCAGAAAATGAGATAATATATCTGTATATATATATATATTCAACTAAACCTTATTTATACCTACTGCAACATGCCAACTTTTTCCCACGAAAAATAGGACCAAACTACACATGAATTTTCCACTAACATTAAGTTATGGACTGCTTGTAGTCCATAAATATCAAGTTGTTCCAACTAAACTATATGTAGTAGAAAATGTGTTGGATATTTTCATTACTTAAACTTTTTACAAAAGATTTAGTGTAGTATGAACAACTTCATAAAAAACAATAAGTTGTCGTGCAACTTTTAAACGGAAACGGGGCCTGGATAATTACCAAATCAAAGCCCTTTTCTCGGAAAGTTAAAGTTTCATTGAAACACTGCAAACCGCTGGGAAAACAACAAAACAAACCACAAGGCTATCCCTTACAGTCAAAATATACTACACAAAACAAAGTCAAGAGACTGGAATCTGCAGCACTTATCCTGAGCCCTGTAGCCAGAGCTAGCAACTATGATCTAAAAGAAAATTTACAAGAAATGTTCCAAGAAGCGGTGTAGGACCTCATATCAGTAATAACAACTTTCTGCAGCACAGCTTCCTCCCCTTCCCCTTTCTCCTGAAAACCCTGAAAGAGGAATTATCATAAGCAGAGTACATCACCTACCAGTGCTATCAAGATTAGTATAATGTAGGGCCATTGATTCTGTTACTAGGCAGCTCATTCTTGATGTTCTCGAGGCTTTCCAGGTCCTTATCTAACTCAGGTAACGGATCAATACCAGTATGATTCCTCCAATGTATTCTAAGGGACTGAGACAAAAGGATCCTCTCTAAGCCCATCTTTTCCTTCTATTTATGTACATTTTCAATACTTTTTCAGCAATGGATAGACACAAGGAATTCTCCTTTAGCAAAGATCTGGGAATTAGTCACATTTGTTGCTAAGGGCGGTTCTTGGGGAGTTTCAGAAGTTATTGGGCATTCAACCAAATATACAGAGACCGATGCAGAGAACCATCCACACTCAAGTAAGGTTGCATGGAGAACAGTTTCTTTGCCTACAAAAAGGTATTCTTGGTTTAAGAAAGATCAAAGAATGGAACGATGCATCTTTTCGCAGGCACACTTCCTCAGTGGTGTTCTTACTCTAGGACATAGTTGTCAAAGGCGCGCCTAGGCCCAAGGCGAGGCGAGGCGCAACCCAACGCCTTGCTGACCACCAGGCGAGGCAACTTGAATTAGGCAAGCAAAAAGCGCAAAAAAGCGACAAGGCGAGAAAAGCGACCAGGCATAAAAAAGCGTGCTTTTTTCAAATTGGTCAAAAAAGTGCATTTTTTTTAAGAAAAGCGCACATAACATAATTATTTTCAGAAATATTTATTTTTTTCATAGGTGCGCCTCTTTTCAAAAAGGTGCGTGCCTTGTCTTATGCCTCTCGCCTCAGGCCCAGCAGAACTTTGCGCCTTTCGCCCTTGACAACTATGCTCTAGGCGTCAGTCTCTGTGTTCAGCGTTGTTATAAATAACTAACCAAAGAATGGAACCATGCATCTTGTCGTAGGCACACTTGCTCAGTGGTGTTCTTTGGAGTTCTTACTCTAGGCGTCAGTCTCCCCTTGCATTCAGAGGTGTTATAAATAACTAATCAATGAATCGTTTCTGAAACTTAAAGGAACTTAAAAGTGCCTTCTAATTGCTCATGGATAATTGGGACCATTCATACTTCTCCAGCCCTCTATGCCAGAAAGAGGATGATAGCCTCCCGGACCTTTATTTCAACAGCCCCCAAGTCTAGATGCACATGAAAACAAGTTTTTGCTCACTTTGCAGCATATCAAAACCTCACCACTCTTGGGGTAATGAAGTGGAAAAGCAGAATCCTTTTATAATATTGTTTGAAAGCTTAGCTTGGGCAGCCACGGTGTACTATATCAAGTAGGCGGAATCGCAGAGTATAACAGCCAATGAAGCAAACTACGACGTCATCCGTTTATCTTCCTAGTACTGAAAACATCACCACAAGTGGACCAACTAAAGTTGTGCGTCCATGTGATGAATCAAACATACTAACCGTGCTAACGTTTCGAGTCTTTCCAGAACCATCCTCCTTTAAGATAGCAACCTTGTTGAAATGAAAGACAAAAAGGAAAAAAGTCAGAATTAGATATGTGTAGAGAGCTTCACAGAAATCGGTAAGATTTTAGAAAGGTCAAAACAAATAATTGCAACAGTATCCAACATTGTGGCGAAAACCAACAAGTCGCCCGCATATTGGAAATTCCTAGCTAAGCACTTCCTTGATAGTTAGATGAGCGAAATTATAAAAAGGGGGGGGGGGGTGGGGGGGGAGTGGAGAAGGATTAATCTTACCTTGTTCATCCAGGCCAGGTTTGAGCCTCATAGCTCTCACATTCCATACGCCTTCGCGCAATCCCATTAACACCTCTGTTTGATAGGTCTTAACCATGCCTCCATCAGCAAGATCCTTGGCCTCAAAGGTTATGTAGAAGGTCATAAAACAGGAAATCCGACCCGTTACAAACAAAACCTTGACAAACTCAAGACCAAGTTGTTCCTGCACGTTGCCAATAGATGTCATGTCATCATCATGAGGTCGAAAACAATTATTCACTGGAAACAAGAAAATATTGATTGAACATGGAGGGGAGGGGCACCTAGATAGAGTCATGGAAAGAAGCCTAATTATAATCATCATCATTGTCATGATCATCAACGTATAGTAAAGCAAGTATTACGGGGGAAGATTAGGAGACAGACACAGACCTTAAAGGTAGAGTTGTATTTGTTGATAGCAAGTTGAGCACACATGTCGTAGTCCTGATACCTACGCTCTTTGGTCATGTCCATTGGGAGAACTCCACCATATACGCCCCCTCTAGGTGAGATCGTAACCTCATACCCCTAATATCAATACTACGAGATTTAATCAAACAGCAAACAAACAAACAAACACAAGATTCAAACACACACACACACAGAAGCAAAAACGAAGCAAAAAGAATCGAACAGCTAACAGCAAACAAACGACAAAAAGAATTGAAACCTCTACGAGTATTAATCAAACAGCAAACAAACAAACAAACACAAGATTCAAACACACACACACAGAAGCAAAAACGATATAAAAAAGAATCGAATACGATTCAACTCATTCATGAATCAAAGAAGTCTAATAACTTACCTCGGTCTTACGACTTTGTTCTAAGTAGGCCAGGTATCTCTCCCTGTCCCGATTATCAAACTGACGTTTGGTGTTGGATATCCCAACGTCGCTCTTCCTGATCAGAGCTTCCATTTTTCCCGAGCAACCGCCTCACAATCGATCGCAGAAAACCCTAGATCCAAAACGTGTTCTGGTTGCCAACAGCCCCTCTATTTATAGGTACATATATTGTAAATTGCGTTTACACCCTTGTAATCTGAAATATACTTATGAAGATCCCTTAAAAGTTAAAACTTTGGAACAGCACCCGAACAAATTAAAACCGGAACCGGACCAAATTGGTGGTGTGGTTTCCAGAGGTAATCCGGTTTGTTGGGTTTGAGTTTTGGCCAAACCCAAAAAAATTGGTTCTGTCCAGTTTGTCACCTTTCAAACCGGTATAAACCGGACCGGATATACATACAAAACACGGAGTATATATCTATGGGGAGGGATCTAGAGACAATAGATTTGCCAATACTTTTGACACTAAATCCCGATCGTTGATTTGGATGGCTCAGATTAGAAGTTACAAAGCCACACATTCTCTCTCTCTCTCTCTCTCTCTCTCTCTCTCTATACCGTTCTCTCTCTCTCTGATCTCTACCCCATTCTCAGTCAAGCTCTCTTCCCCCCTTCTCCCTCACCATGTTCTCGAAAACACATATGCCATGGTAACAAATTTGGGGCTTTTCGGGTCTGTGGAGTTGGGTTGCTGAATATGTAACATATAATTTCGTTCAAAAATCCAATGATTCATTATCATCATCTACGTACTTGCACGTATATGTGTGCATTCTTTACTGGCTGTTATTTTCTCCTTATGCTGCTAAATTGTTTTGCAATTATGGGAGCCACCTTGGGATTTGATTGATGTTTTGCAAGATTAAGCCTTTAATGCTTATTTTATTGATGTGGCTTTGTTTCGTTTCTGGGAAAAGTTAGAGGAAATTGATAAGGGTGCCTGGTCTGGAAGGAAGAATCGTATTTTTTTTTATTTTTGCTTTCAGTTTTTTTAATCGGCCACTGTATCCTTCAATTTGAAATAAGAGAGAGTTATAGTTGTCGGAAATCGAGCACTCAGGCAGATTTCTTTCGTCATTGGAGGCCAGAGGGAGTTCCCCTTGTGAAGGAGCGTGACTGATAATGGTGTAAACATTGTAGAGAGAGAGAGAGGCTTTGTAACTTCTAATCTGAGCCATCCAAATCAACGGTCAAGATTTAGTGTCAAAAGTATTGACAAATCTATTGTCCCTAGATGTTATAATAAAACAATTCAGTATTTGAATCCTATGTATATAAATCTAACGGCTCAAATTTATCGTTCATAAATCTTACAGCTGAGAAGAGTCCGAGGGCTAGAAAATTTTATTTTCAATCTTCTTCAACCTTTCTTATTCTAACTCTCTTTTGTTATGGAAAGATAGAAATCAATAAAATTTCATTGCAAAAAAAAGAGCCGGATTTTGTAATAAGAAAGGGAAGTAATTTTTGAAAACTTAGCACTGTCTCTCTCCGAAATCTTCTCTAACTTTTCCTATCTCAACTCTCTTTTGTTATGGGAAGATAGATAGTGATAAAATTTCATGTATAAAATTAGGGACAATGCTACTCACACAACAATCCAAACACAACAATTTACACAACCTCTCACATAAATGTAGGGCCCACAAATAGTAGTGTGTGTGGAGCCCACATGTATGTGAGAGGTTGTGTAAGTTGTTGTGTTTGGATTGTTATGTAAGTATCATTTTGGTAAAATTAGTGCAAGGCAGATCGTAAACTGAACAAAAGGGTAAGAAATATTTTTGTTTATCGGTTGATTAATTTAAATTTTTTTGGGGTGTGTGTTTTTTTTGTAAATTAAACAAAAGGGTAAGAAAAAAAAATCTGTTTGATCCTAATTTAAGAAAAAATCTTCCCATATAAATCAGTTTCGTTGACGAGGGTAGTAAATGCGTTGGGTTGTGCCTTCAGGCACCGGCAAACTCTAGTTATACAATGATTTTGCAAAATGTCTTTCTCACAACTGTCCTTCGTGGCAGTTTGGACGGCAGAGATTGAAGACCCAAAAATGGTCCATATGTGATGACCATTGGATCCTACACCCATTGACTCAAAAAATATAATTGAATATCATGATTTCATAATCTTACCATTTGAATTTTAAATTTCGAAACATTACCAACTATACACCTTTTTTAATCGGCTATCAAGTATAGAAACACACACATCCCCCCCTCCCCCCCTCTTTTTTTAACTCTGAATACAGAACATGACATATGGCAAGTACAGATTTCCACCTAAATACAGAGAAACAGAGACACAATACAAGAAAAGACTAAGAGATAAAACTAGTGTCTAGCGCCTATGCAAGAGCCAAATGCTCACTTCTTCACACCGTCAACATGGCCGACTAACGTGGAGCCAATACCCAGACACCACCGTCTCGGGATAGCGGAGCTCCGAATCAAAGATAACATTAAACCTGTGGAAATCAGTCACCCGATTTGGGAAAACCAGATCGGAACAAAACCACACAGGAAGACCCACCGGGACAAAAATTGGACCCAAAAATCGGACAGAAATCGGCTTCACCATCCGGACATAAACCGGACAAGAGTCCGGACAAAACAAAAACGAAACACAAAATCAAAACCCTAACTTGTCGAAACACTCAAAACAACCACCGTAGCACCGCCGCCACAACCACCGCACCAACCACAGGAATCACGACAGCCCCTACTGCCGCCATGCCCAGTCCCAACACACCATATCCATTCACAACATCGCCACCAACAACCCAGCAAAATCGCACCATCCACCACCCGAAATGGCCAAAACGCCGCCAGGCAAGAGACCGACTACCTCTAATAAGGTAGAACAACGGTCCACAACGGGATTCAAAAAGCCGGCGGAACGGGATACACCCAGTAGAGTATCCAGCGGGATCTTACCGGAGGGGGTGGAAACAAGGAATGAGGAGGGAAGGGGAAGAGGGAGGGGGGAACCATAGAGGAGAGGAGGGCCGACAAGAGAAGAGGAGAAGAGAGAGAGGCCCCCGAGGGAGGAGGCGGCGCCTCCCTCCCAAGCAAACAACGGCGGCTAGGGTTTCTCTGGTAAAAGTTTAGAGTGAGAAAGAAGAGAGAAGGGAGAGCCCCACCGCCAAATCCTATTTAAGATTAGACCCCTCTTTCAAACACTACTAGGTTTTCAACAATGTGCTTTGCACGCTCGGCCATGCTCGGTGGTCTAATAATGATAGTGATTCTCTTGGAAGTTAATATAGCATACACTAAAGAGATTGAACACACAATCAACATATTACGAAACCCATAGCTCAAGTGAATTTGTAATGCCAAGAACTCAACTGCATATATACCTATTTAAAGTTAAATAAAAAACATTAAATTGTAATTAACAAAACATAAGAACTCCACAGCTTAATTAACATCCAACATCAAATGTACATATATCATAACTTTCAAGTTACTGATTACATGTTTTACAAACACCCTCGCAACCCCAAAATGCTAAAGTGTGACAAGAGGCAATGCCACAACAGACAGAGGAAGATTGGTGAGTATGTGCACGACTTCCATCATCGTAGGCCTCTTGACGACGCACATGATGGCAATCTTGAACAGGTTTATGATGCTTGTTAGTGGGTACCCATTGAGCAAGCTCCGATATTGTCTTCTTAACCCACCTCACTATGTCCACTCTGTCTCCAAACTTGCCCACAAGTTTTGGGCCGGCAATTAGCTCCAGGAGGACAACACCAAAATTGAACTCTATATATGAATCGCAGCTGAACAGAAAGATTATTAAAGAGCAAAAAGATGATCAAAAACCAAACAATAGAACCAAACCATTCAGCTTTGTTACCACTACAAATACATTTCCTAGGATAGCCAATTCAAATGCAAACACTTTATTAGATCTGCTATGTTACCAAACCATTCAGCTTTGATTTTTAATGAAAATGAATTAGGATAGCCAATTCAAATGCAAACACTTCATTAGATCTGCTATGTTACCACTACAAATACATTTCCTAGGATTATGTATAGCAAATAATTAAGTTGAATAATCAAACAGATCCCATAGCATAGTAACTAATTGAATAACAAAACAATTCACAAATCTAAAATGTCCAAAAAAAAATGAGAGAGAAGCATTTACTCCTCTTCTCTATCTCGCATGCATCTACATTGTTTTTGTGAGCTTCTTCTTCCAGCAGTAGAATTCCACCTCGATTGAGGCACGAGATATTCCTTGTTTTCACAACAATAGGGCGAGGGAAAGGACATATGAAAGAGCGTATATAGACAGATAAAAAAGGTCCATTTTGATCATTTTCTCTTTCTTTATTTCGATTTTGCTTGTTCGGTATGTTGTAAAATAATGGATAGAATGAGAGTCAAAGGAAGCGTTTGACTCATATGAATAATATGACAACGAAAGCACAGAACAAGGAGCAAGCCCAGACTCGAAACCCAATATTTTTATAAAAAGTTTTATGTAATTTGTTCAAAACTCTGGTAGAAAGAGGACATAACAATGAATAACATAATCAAAAAGTCGGAGTACATCCAAAAGAGCGGCAATTATTGCAACAAAACTTTCTAATCAGATAAAGGAGGAAGACAACTTGAGGCTTCATACATTATGTTTTCTTCCGCATCATATACGATTTCAATATGATGCAAAAGTGTTTCCAACGACACATTAGTTTAAAAGGTAAACACATCCTCGGTCAAATGTATGAAACAAACATTGAGAATTTCCGGTTATTTAACCCAAAGTAGCAAGCTAGAGAACGCATTCTCGGGAAATTGCATCCAAACATATCATCGCATGAACCATAAACAACTAACCGAAAGAGTACAACAGCCAATAAATCGAACAAGGATTATCATCCATTCAAATTCCTAGTACTGAAAACATCAATATGAGTGGACCAACTAAAGTTGGGTGTCAATATGATGATTCAAACATACTAACCTTGCTAATGGAAGTCCTCAGTAACAAGGAGAGAACTCCTCTTCATTCCAGAAACATTGTGCATGAAATTTGCCTGAACCTTGTTGAAATGTAAGACAAAAGGGAAAACGATAAAACTCAAAATAAGTGATGTGTCACAAAAATCACTAAGTCAGCAAGGTCCGACCAAATAAAAGAAACTCAATATTGTGGCGAAAAAAGGAAAGATCCAACAATCACCTGCATATTTCAAATTCCTAAGTAAGCGCTACTGGCTTGATTGCTAGATAAGCAAAATTAAGGGGAGGAGAAGGGATTAATCTACCTTGTTCACCATCCTTGCCAGGTGGTTCAAGCGTAAGAGACATCACCCACCAAGTAGACCTAGGCCCACAGGTTAACACATTTGTTTGATAGGTCCTAACGTTGGCTCCAACAGCAGTAAGATGCTTGGCCTCAAAGGTTACGATGAACACCATCCTGGCGGCAATCTGAGAACTCACCTTCAAGGTCTTGATGAACTTCAGTTCACCAAGACGTGTGCCCTGCACGCCGATAAATGTTTGAATCTAACAAGAAAATATTGATTGAACACCGTGGGGAGGGGGGCCTAGACTAGAGAGGGTCGTCATCATCATAAGACATAGCAGACCGGACCTTAAAGTAAGAGTTGTATTTTTGGACAGCAAGTTTTGCACACATGTCGTAGTCAACCCACCACTTCTCTTTTCTCATGTCCATTTCACAAACTCCACCATACTTAGAATAAGCCTGATCAACTTCATCAGGAAAAGGTGGTCCGACCGGTTCCTCAAACACCTAAATATTATAGTAGGAGTATCAAATCAAAAGACGATCTCGATCTCAAAAGGAATAATCAAACACGCACATACACACACACAGGGAGAGAGAGACGATCTGGATCTGAAAACGAATAATGATGAAATACAACTAGGAATTGAACAAATTCATCATAGGAGACATGTATATTACCCCCGTGCGGTACATATTCTTCTCATGTTGAGCACATCGATCCCAGCAGGCTTCTAGTTTTGCAAGATCGTCATCGATCGTCTCCCTCTCCCTCTTGCTAGCAGCCGCGATTTGGCGGTGCGCCTCTTCAAGGTCGGGGTTCATCGCGTAACTTACCCTGCCCTTTCGCTCCTCCTCAACTTTATCCCAGTGAGCCCAGTAGGCTTTTTGTTTCTCACGATGCTCCCTCTCCCACCTCTCCCTCTCCACAGCGGCCATCTTTCGGGACATCGCCTCTTCATAGTAGGGGTTTGTCATTCCGCCTAGACACCACGAATACAATCACAGAAAGAAAGAAATAAAACCCTAGCAGCTACGAAACACACTTGAATTGAAGGGAAGGGAAAGGGTTGACAAAACCCTAGATAGACGCCCTTGTTTGGGTCGCCAATACCCGCTGTATTTATAGTTTGTGGTGTAAATTACGTTCACACCCTTGTACTTTGAAATAGTTGAACAACATCCCTTTAAACTTCGGAAGAGCACACTTGTGGACCCCCCTAAACTCTTTTAATGCTTTGTTTGGAACATGTGAAAATGAAGGGAAAGGAAGAGAATATTTAAATATTTTCCACTTCCTTTGTTTGGTTCGAGAGGAAGGAGGAGAGAAAATGGCAAAGTAGTGTCAGAAGAATAGTAAAATTTTCCCCCTCATTTTCTTCCATTATCCTTCCTAACTATTTTCCATTCTCTTCCCTCGCTTTCCACACAGTTCGAAGCAAACAGAGCATCTTTTTGGGAAATGGGTATTGCTTTGTTTTCAAACTTAGGTAATGAGTTAGTTTCAACATGAAGGGATTGTTTAGTCTGATAGCTCTTTTCATCTAAATTAATGGGCTTAGAGTTGAATTTGATAAAAAGGAATCCATTACGCTTTTGTGGTATGGACCAATTAGTGTTGTTTTATTTAGATTCAGGAGAAGATGAGCTGGGAAAAAAAAAGGAGAAGGTGAGACCATTGCCAGATTAAACTGAGAAGGTCTAGAAGGATGTGAACCCTAATAGGAGAGATTTTAGTGGATAGTTAGGCGGAGGTTTCTGAAGAGTACAAACTTTACTTTGATACTCTCTCACTCCATCTCTTACCATGATAGATTTTTGTCAACAAATGCACTCAATAGGCAGAGGCTCCAGTTGCTAGGTGTTTCTTCAATGCTTGTGGCATAGTAAGCTTTCAAACCCTCTTAAAATTGCCTGTGGTTAGAGTTTTTAAAATACTAATTTGGGCAATTTGTTATTTAATTTCTCTATTCAACTGTGATGAGCAAAAAGTATGAGGAGATCACCCATCCAGATGTGGGAGACTTCTGTTATATAATGTAGGCTGACTTACTCAAACATCTGAATTACGAAATGGGTAGTCCCACTATTAGAAGACATTTTTAAGGTATTAGAGCTGACCAAGTTCCCTTTTTCATCAGATATATGTTTTGCACCTGTTTAGTTAGAAAATTGTGCTTCAATTGACTGATCAATGGTGCCATTTTACTCGATATCTGCAGAAACTTAGCCATAGTAGCTTAAGAAGATTATAAAAAAGTAAGTTCACAACTCTATTGCTCTCGCGATCAATCCGTCAACACACCCCTAATCGGGATAGCCACGATTATTCGATTCTATGAAGGCCCACTTGGAATTTGTTGTGTCAGGAGTACTGGTGCCTATTGTTGTGTTAGGCCTCGTTAGTCCACGCCCATTTCATTGGCTGGATTGATTTTGCCAACATGTGAGACTAATTGATTTGCCACATTGATTTTATTGAATTTATGTTTTCTTTTGACAGCTAAAAGTGTGTTAAGGATATTTGTTTCCATTGTTTATTGTCAGGGCCTCAAGGGTACGTTTCTCAGTGGCACAAAGCCAGAAAGGTTAATGCCACTGAAAAATCCGCAAAGCATGCACATGTGTCAGTCTCAACCATCTATGTTTTTATTAAAAAGTGTTTACTGTGTGATATACTGGTGTAAGCTTGGTGTTTACTGTGTGATATACTGGTGTAAGGAGTATAATTGGTGTGTACTGTTCTGTACTGGATGTTGGGTGTGATACAATATTCAACTTTAAAGTGGCCACGCTCTTCGCAACGCCTACAAATGGGAGACAAATACAAATTCCCTACCAATTATCGTCCACAAATTGAAAGAAGTATAGAAACTCAACTATCTTTTGTAGGAGATAGAAAAATAATAAAGGTGAATCATCATTATAATAAATGTTCATACCTTACGGAATTCTTCTGAGACAGGACCATCATTTTCAGACTCGGACAATTCCTGAACAACTTTCTCCAGTCCTTTGCTGACGGCTTGCATTTCCTCAGCTAAATATTTCAATTGTATCTGAAAGGAATTAGACAACGATCAACTCAGGACAGTTCTAGCGTGCTTGAGTGGCCTAATTTGTTTGGTTTAATATGTAAATAGCTTGTATTTTTTCATGTCTTGGCACATTTTGTCCGCTTTATTTTAAACTTTTCTATCCAAAAACTAGGTAAAATTAGGAAAAGCCTCTGTTTTTTTGCTCTTGGTCACATTATTTCTGCCTGATATCTCCAGGTGCTTGCTGATAAACTACCTGAACTTATTGATTACTCAAAGGATCTTGCCAGCTTGGAACCTGCATCAAAGGTATCTTTGGTAGCTAATACTAAATAATCATCTTAAGAAAATGTTGGAGAACGTAACTGGCTTGACCACCTAGGTGTGACTAGGACTAGTCTCAGTTTGCTCCTAAAAAGACCACCTTCATTCTAGAAAACGTTTAAATCCTAAAAACTCAACAATAATCCATGTCTCACACATTCGTGACATGCTGAATGCATCTTAAAATGCGTACTATGGGCTTCAGTTATTCCTTGTGCTGACAAACATTCTCCATTTCACAAATGTGCCAAAAGCGAGTGCAATCCACATGTACACAGTAAAACAAAAAACCTGTACGTTCTAGGCTGAAAGAATTCACATTCCTACAAAATCAAGAAGTCCCTCAGGAGAGGCCCTGTAACGCAACTAATTAGCTTGATCTCATGGAGGGCAAAGGGTGTGCAGCCAACTTATAATGGATTTAATATATGCCAATCAACTTTGCTCAGGTCATTAACTGTTGGGAGTGCAGCCATTGGTCTTAGTTTTTGAGAGTCATGAAGATAAAGCACTTCGGATACTTACGAAACCGATCACTATTGCCTGGGACATAAACCGAGAGCATTGCAATCGTTGCTCTTTGTTTCTGTATTTCCATGAAATATCCAGACTCTTCTACTTTACACCTCTTCATTTCATTGGTCACATAGCGTGTTACAAGTTTCCTGATGACCCATAAAGTGCTTTTGGTTATGCAGACACCTCATTAGTTTTCAATTTTCTACAAGAATTTACCACTACCTCAGACACTTAAGGTTATGTTCACACTCATAGGATACTTGTGTATTATGCAAGGAAGAAATGCAATTTCTTTGCATGTGCCTTTACATTCCTGGAGCAGCAATTTCTCCATGCGTAAGAAACGAAACGAAACGAGGCCGAGATGCAGGCAGGATGAACAAGTACAAAAATTACATGCAGACAATTTTGGCTAAATGCTAGAAAATAGTTCACATGGTGAAGTTCTAAGAACTGGGCTGTACCTTGCAAAGATAATGCATCAGAGTCATCTTGTTGTTCCGGGCACGTGTTTCAGTAAGTTTCAGGAGGCTATCCAACCTGAACCCAATAGCAGAACCTAAAAGAAGCATCAGGAAAAACTCAGCTCCAAGAAAACAAATTAGAAAGACAGTGGAACATAATTTGTCCTTTGCACGAGAATGTAGGCAAGGAATGCTGACAAGAGGAGGAAGAAGTCTGGAAGCAAGAGTTAGGAAAACTTATCCTAATTTAAAATGGGCCATAAATGATAAGACCTCTTTATATATTCAGCTAAACCCAAGTCCATTTTATCTTTATACAAATTTCTACAGCTAGAGATGTTGCTCTATCAAATACGCCTACATAGAAACAAATCATCACTGATAAATTGGGTGCCTTAAAAATAAATTGGGTGGTTCAATTTAAGCAGTCATGAAACAAAAGATAAAAACCACAACAAAGTATATTATTTTAACAGCATCAGCTACCCGTTTGAATTTTCCATCTCTAAATGACCATATCTCCACGTGCAAGACAAGGTTGCACGTGGGGAAGGGTGGTGGAGAGTTTAATGTGAGTATTTGGCCCAGTTTCAAAATAAGCAGAGATCTAAAATCTACAGCACACATGTAGCTTCAATAAGTGTTTGCTTAGGTTTGCCCCTGATTCTTCATACCATTCCAACTTCACTCACATGACATGTAATGCTTTGCCACCTTGTGGAAGGGAAGCTAAAAGCAACAGTAGTTTGTGAACCTTCTCCTACTATCACATCGATAAATAATTCTCTCACTTTTCAACCTTCAGAAATTTTTGATACCTAATTAACTGGTGGCACCAAGAAATACCGAAGCCTCGCGAGTACAAATCAAATTTAAGCACATAACAAACAACTTTCAGTAAACCAGACTAATTTAACTCCAACTCACCCCTAGCAGTTCCCTGATTCAAAGCATTTCCTAATGAAAGAATTGTTTGCATAACTCTTTTGAATTTGACAGAATTCCTGATCTGGTAAGAACACCACGTAAATGAAATGTCAATCTTCACTTGAATATAGTGGCTATTGCCAAAAAAGATTGATTTGCTGAAATGGGTAGCTTGCCTGCTCTGCTGCGGAATTGACCACATTCAGATTATTTCCAAGGTCGGAAACCTGAAAGGTAAGTAAATGCCAGTTAAGTAATTATAAAAATAGCAAAAATCCAAAGTTGGTAGCAAGAAGAAGAATTAATGCTAATGACTAACCTGGGAGCCGAATTGCATCTTAAATGAGAAAACTCTGAGCTTAGATTCTGTACGGGGCACTTGCATTAACTCCAAGAAAAACTGTTCGGATTCACTGAAGAATCATGAAACAAGCCTAACCCATGCCAGGTTTGGTAATATATAATGACTGACCAAAACAAAAGTAAATGATTAAAGACTTCAACTCCACTAACCTGTTCACATTTTCCTAACTTTTCCTTTTCTCCATTATAGCCGTGAAAAGGAATAGTTCCTTGGTTATAATTAAGAAGGAATTGGAACGTCTTGTTCTAGATCTACTTGTGATTCTAGATCAAGGTGTCTGAACTAAGCGGGGTATTACAAGAGGTGAAATGTCCTCTCTGCATACCTTAAGCAGTTCCATCTCCTCTTTTGTTGGACAAAACTTTATGAGGTTATCAACCTGATCAGCATCCAATGCCGCATCCTCCAAGGCAAGTACTGAACTCTGGGTGGAACGATTAAAACGAATAAGAATATTAATGAGCAAACAGTTGGCAGTAATTTAAGATAATAAAGAACACACAAAATAAAAGGCCAAGAATGAGGCCCCAAAGATGACCTTTCTCAGTTTCTTGGTTTAATCAAATGATATTTTGTTGCTAATATACATAACACAGTTATCCTCGTTCTAGTGACTTAAAGCGTTTAGACGAGTAGCTCGTCAACAATTAAATATAGTATCAGTCTATCAGAGTGGTAATAGATCTTGTTCTAACCACAATGCCTAACTTATAATTAAAAATACTTGCATGTGTTTGGCATGGAGGAGAGTACGATCACAACTGAGGGGGCAAGTTGATAATTTACACAATAATGTCTATCTCTAACAGCGTAAGCTTTTGGATGGCCTGGGGATCCACAATTAACGAATGCATCAAGTACAGATTCCCCATAGCAAGATAAATGCACTGAAGTGTACCAGTGAAGAAGATTGTGAGGATGAAGAACTACAAATGAATAAAGGGTTAGAAAAAAGTAACAAAAACAAAAACTAAAGAGAAGATATGGCCCAGCCCCAAGATATAGGGATCATTTGAACTGAACAGGCTCCATGCAGCCAGCTCAATCTTGGGGCAAGAATTCAATAAAGTTCACCAAATTAGTTACGCAGGGAAAGTACAGCTTAATAAGTTGCAAGCGCAAGACATTTAGCTTACCATCAACTGGTGCAATGGTACTTTGACCTTCGAAAGCATAATTTCACAATTATACGCTCGCCTGTGTTCAATCTGCAAGAAGCAAGAATAAACTCAGTATAGTTTCAAGTAAGAGAGCAGCACGGCGAGCCATTCAAACAGAAGATCGGCTAATTGAATGCAGACAGTAAAATGATGACTGGAACGAGCAAGTTACAGATGGGGATAAAAAGTAGGCCTTACGACTGGTGTATAAGGACCTTCTAGTTTCCCCAATCTACTTTGAATCTCCACCAATAGCGAGAAAATGCCAGTCCAACCACATCGTAACATTAAAAAATGATACAGCAGAGTAGTACTCTGCAGCAGCTAACCTATAGTGTCACACTTCACCCTTTTTTGGATCGATACCACATATTCTACCATTCTCCTAAAACTCAATTTTCCCATAACCAAGGGGAGAATTTCACCTTTTTACATTTATTCCTCCCATAACCAAGGGGAGAATTTCTTTTTGCTGTTTGAATGAAGCATGCAAAAGGCTCTACTTATCGTCCATTTTCTCATACAAAATGCCGCCAATTGCCACACTTTTTATGCCCACAGGCCCCCTGTTTAGTTTCTCCTAGAAAAAAAAAAACACTTGGCTTTTCACAAAGTTTCCATGCCTATTTCTCCTAAAATCCCGACTTCGATGCCTGTGAAATAGCAATAGAGCTTTTCGGTCCCATCTTCCTTTCTGTTTTCCCATAACCCCGCCCCTTAAGTGTCCCCCTGTTCGACATGAAGAAAATTTTCTTTTTCCAGAAACATGAGAATTGAGCATTCAGGGGTTCTAAACAGCAGCAGGTAATGTTCAACTTCCCAAATAGATAAAAAGAAGAAAACGCCAATCATTCAAAGGAAGCAAATATCACATCTACTGATCCCTTCGAAGTCTTAAACAAAAGCTTAGAAGGGGAGAAAAGCTGATGGCAATTTGCGAAACTGTGGTATACTTGATTACCAAGAAAGAAAGAAAAAATCCTTTATAAGATTTTTGTAAGTGGCCTGAAGGTATTCAGTGTGTAAGCTTTTGGGTAGTTTCTTCCCACAACGTATCCTACCAACAAGCATGCCAACTGATAAGAGTATAAGACGTGCTGAATCAACTCCTTCTGGCAACACTCTGCCGCTCCTCGTGCACAGTACTTGTAAGTGGGCTCCAATGCCTCGGGTTTACTGTGCTGAGGTGGGCCCAACGTAGCCCCATCCAGAGCGTGTTCCCCCATTACCAAATAAAAAGATGACTGACATAAAAGACTCAACATGAGATGGAAGCTAAATTACCAGTTGCACTTTCTCTGGTTTCTGCACAAGTGAAGAACGAGAACCTGATCTGTGGCCTGATCCCTCTTGATCTGGATTTGGAACTGCTGCTGAGAAAAGACTCTCTAGTTCTGACATGTCAATCTCTGGTGCCCTAAATGTCCAATGAAATCATAATAATGAACAGAAACTTTTGGTATTGGAAAGACATACAGCAAAAACCTACTTGGAAGCTTCACCAGATTTTTGTGCTTCGGCCCATAGGCTTCCTTGAACAGCTCTTGTCAACTTCAACCAATGCAATGGTTTCAGTTTCTTCATTTGATTACTTCTCGAACTTATGGTACGTGACAAACCTCGTCCCTTTGCACTCGATGAAGAACTGAAAGGGGGAGCAGGAGTCGGAGGTGCAGGAGATAGAGATCTAGATAAACCCTTCTCTGCATTACTTCCTTTAATGGAAGTGATAGGAGGGGGTGGTGCAGAAGGGACGCTTGAAGAATTCTGTGGTGACCTTTCAAGAGTCTTGGATGAAAAACTGGGTGTGGGAGGAGGTGGTGGTGAGGGAACTGAAGGAGAAGTTGTAGGTCCTGCAGCTTGCCTAGAAGGAAGAGGAGGACATGGGGGTGGGGGGTGGGGGTGGGGGAGGTCCACCTCGAATAGTTGAATTGTCCTTCACAGGTGGGGTTGGAGGGGGAGGTGGTGTTGGGGGCGAAGGAGATCCGATTTTCACACCTTGGTTACCTCTCAAAGGCATAGCTGAAGGAGGTGGTGGCGGATTCGGGGGAGGACGTTTGGGTGGACAAGGTCCAGTTGTAGCAGCAGTATCCTTCAAAAGTTGGGTTCGAGGAGGTGGTGGAGTTGTGGGAGGAGGTGGCGGTAATGTCCGCCCGGTGTCAAGTGACGAAATCTTCAAAGGCAGAGTTGAAGAAGGGGGTGCAGTTGGAGGTGGTGGAGGAGGAGGAGGAGGAGGTGGTTTAGCTTGAATAGCTGAATTCTCCTTCAAAGGTACTGCTGGAAGTGGTGGAGTTGATGAAGCAATATCAAGAGCTTCACAATGGGAAGATTGAGGACATGACAAATTATCGGAAGTAACCAAGCAAGAACGACTTCCTTCTAGGGAGGTCTCAGACTGTTTGCTAAGTGAATGGTGAGTAAGGTGGGAGCTAGAAAGATGAAGAGGTGCGAGAGGTGAAGATGGAGAAGCAATGCGTTCCCCATTGGAATCGGATATGGAAGGTCGTAATGGAGGTGCGGGTGGCGGTGTTTGGGGTGAAATTGCCAGAAAATCAGGCTCATCATTTTGTTCACCCCTGTCTGGAGACAGTTTAGATGAGGGTGCCGGCTGATCCTCTGAGGCCAACTTTGGGGAGCCCTCAGTGTAACTTCCCAATCGAGTGAAACTTTGTTTCTCCTGCTGCTTTTCAGGACTTGCAGCGTGCGATAAGGTAATAACTTCTGCATTCTGATGAGGACGAGAATAAGTGTCTGGCTTTTCTTGGGCAATATTCGATGCAGTTATTTGGTGAAGGACATTAAGTGCAGCATCTGTCTTTGGACCTAACCAATCAACATTGCTAAAGATCTCTTGAACTTTAGCAAATGCCTCCACTGGAAGGCCGTCCTTATCCTCAAAACAAGACAAATTTACAGGAACTACAGAAGCAGAAGCATCCATGTCTGAGAAAAGAACCTTCATCCAAATGAAAATTGCAAAACCAACGCGCAAAAAGTATGACTTGTTACTTGTTAGGGAGGAAACAATACCAAAAGGTTCCATTCAATCAAACACAATGTAGAAATACCTCTGCTCTGAAATCTTTTGGAAATTGATCCTTAGCATCCCATACTATGTCAATTTCATCCTGATTGACGTTTAAAATGTTTGACCTAATGAAGGCTGTGTTGAACATTACTCGGAACATCATCTCTTCACGCTCCATGTCATCATTCAAGCTGATGCACTCAAGCACAACATCACCTTGAATTTGACAATTAATATCAATCTAAACTAGTTCACATTCTGCCTGCAACAACACAGTATTGAGCTCCAGACATTAGCATATGATTGAGATTGCCAAATTGCAATGGATGAATTCTGTCTTGTCCAACAGGATATTTGAATATAAGGGAGAAAAAAGAAGAGCGAAACAGGGAATTAGCTTTTCCAAAGGAAAGCACCGGGGTGGTAGCTCAATTGACTGAGGCAGCCGGGTTAGAACCCGCCCCCTCCCACCAGTCCTGAGTTTGAGTCAACTTAGGACCAGAAGGTTGGTTGTGGGGGCCTCATGTCCACTTGCATTTCGGTGGGGTTCTGGTGACAGGTGCCAAGATGTGGTGATGGACAAATATTCCACCCCCCCCCCGACTCCGGACATTTCAGGGCAGGTGGGTTTCCATATGTTCACGCCCAAGGAGGGTCAACTGCACTGGTCTCCCCAGCCCACCTTATTACTGAGCAAAAAAAAAAAAAAAGTTTTTCCAAAGGTGGAGTGACAAACAAGTAACACCGCCACCAAACTAAGCCGTGTGTCCCAATCAATTGGAGTTGGATACATGTGAATCCTTTTTTGCCAATCCGCTCAGTATAGGGCTATGTGTTTCGGTTAAATTTCATAACTTCGTATCATTTTTTACCACATCCCATGTCACTAATGACTTTTCTCGCCCTAACATTTCCATTTACAGAAATCTTTTGGCTTTTGTTTTCTGTTTCACCTATTGGTCTTCATTGTATGCAACTGTACAGAGGCGATGCTATAGCCAAATAAGTGGGGTCGACTGACCCCATGGCAAGAAATTAAAATTCCACTACTATTATGCTATACAATTGGCAATTCTATTGGCCAATATACGAATCCATTAAAAATTGTTAATGACCCCATCCTAGTGTGCAAATTACAAAGTACTTGGTAACTTTTTTGTTACCACCAAACCCAGTTTCTTTTTCTGATAACTCAGGGTATCCTTGCCTGCTTACGTTCACCTCGACAAATTTTCAACGCCAGGAAATAATATTCCTGGAGTAGACACTACAACTGAACCACATTGGTTTATTATGACCAACTTATCTGAAATTGGTGCTATCATATCAATTCATGTATGTTTTCGTTTGTAATCTCCCTCCTAGTCTTAACACTCATTCACCTTAACATCTACATTTTGGCTACACTTATATAATTTTATTAATGCATTCTCTCTTAGTTGCCCAACAATCAGTCCCACATAGCATCACTTAGATTATAGTTGTTCTGTAAATGTTCCCTTTTCATTGAAGAGGTATCCGTGATCAAATAATACTACATGCAAGTGCAGACCACTTATAATTGGAAAAAGAAATATAGTTGGAGGTATCTGTGATCAAATATACAGTTTCTTTTTTCCTGAAGAGGAAAGCAACCTCAGACCATACTCCATGCTTTAGCATAAACAATAGCAGACTCAACCATCACTTCTCTATTTTGCTTTTTTCTTTTTGCTGACTTAAATAACCGACAAATCTGGCCCAACTTATACTTATTTGCAGTCATCTGGTTTCATATCCACCCCTGGATCAAAGTCCATCCCGCTAATTGCAGAAGTCTGGACTAAGAGATCTCCAAAATGACAGTCTATCAGCAAAAGGATCACATTTCCACAAGTCGTGGGGAGGAAAAAATAAATAAATGTGAAGTTTATTTTTCAAAATAACTGGATGATGGTCCCAAACATGCAACTTTATGAATCAAATTCCACTAAAAACAGCCGCCTTTCGAGAGCTGGAGGAACAAACCATCTGTAATTGTACCTCTAGTCTCTTATCCTTTCGAAGCATAATGGTAAAAACATTTTTGTTAAGGGCCTAAACTACCGTTTCAAACTCAACTAGAAAACTTAAACATATTCAATGCACTAACTAAAAAAGGATTGCCCACCCAATAGCTGACACAAGTTACTAAAGTGGTGGAGATCATCTGGCAATTGACCTTAACAATTCCTTGAGGTTTGTCTAAAGTTGAACTATAAAAGGTTTGGAACAAGATAGCTACACAAATGCAAGCTTTCAAATCCAATCGCTCATGAATCCTCCCATTATTTTAAAACCAAAGTTCATGAATAAGCAACACATATATAAACAAGACAGCTTTTTACCAGCCGAAATACAAAAGCCTGCAGCAGCAGCACTATCAACAGTGAAAAGTCTAAACATTCCAACGTAGAAACAAAGTTATATTGTGTAACATTGCTATTCTTCCGAGAAGAACTATGAAGATCTCATGAACTAAGTGCAAAAATATCAATAAGAAAAAATAAATGTTGTAAACAAAGTATGTGAGGCTGAACAAGAACTCTCCACCCACCCCCATTTTTGCAGAAATTATAAACATTCCTGAATGAAAGGAACACCAAATTAGAGATAAAGTGCAGATCACTGTTACCTGCTTGTAGTGCCGGACAGTTTTGCTCCTTTTTGGAGATGAAAACAACACTTTGGGAGTTCGGTCAGGAACATGTAAAGGGTCCTGTCCATAAACGCGAAAGATTGGACGGCAACCTCCCTCCCCATCAAAGTTAGGAATCAGTCTGATAATGACGCAGTCCAAGGTAAGAGCCCTATCCAAAGGAGGCCATTCCGAGGCCACATTTCTCCTCGATACATACTGCAGGTACCTTAGTTGAGAAGGGAGTGGATTCAGAGGTGACAGCAAATGCAAAAGCTCGCGAGGAGCCTGCTTATAAATCATGTCCAAGGTCTTCTGCTCCCCTGTGTAGAGCTTCCTATAAATCAAGAGAGCAGCTAACATGAAAGCCAAAACTGGCCAACCACCTCGTTCACAGTGCATCAAAAGTACATTTTGCTGCCCAAGAGAAAGCCAACTTTCACTTGACCTTAGAAAATGATGGATCATCTCCATTGAGAGCAATGGGCAACCCTCATAGTGTCAAGGGTAGTCCATTATGGTCATATCATACTCGGACAAAGCATTAGCAACCTGGTTCTCTGTCTCTCCCTCGCGGAAATTGAACACCAGCATTGAAGCATCAGGATAGTTTTCTCGAAGTTGACCAATAATACGTCCTATATAGACTTTGTAATCTATTTCTTCCCAAGCATCAGTCGTGACACAACAATCAAACACTACAAGCACATACAAAATACAACTGTCAGAGGTAAAATTAGCACTTCTTGTGCAAGTTGACAAAAGGAAAAATGCAAGACTGGAATCATCAAAATACGTCCTCGGCAGAAAAACAGAAAACAAAACAAAACAACATTCTTTGACCATTGTTAGATATGTGAGAGAACCCTTTCGAAAAATACCAAGTTGTCCGAGGCATGTATTTCGAAGGCATATCACACAACACCTCATGACAGGAACCATGAGGAGGGGAACCAATGAGCTAGCCCCTATTGAAGTCCCACATCGGTTAATTATCTCCTCCAAAACTAGTATATGAGACTAGGCAACCTCTCCACTCGATGCCAATTGGTTTTGAGTTGGATGCTTTAACATGGTATGGTTTCGCAGAATTTGTTCCACCTTGTTTGTGCCATAAGTGCACCGTTGTTTGTTGTGATCCAAGTGCTATGATCGTTTGTTTACCTCTCCACGTGCGAGTCGGGGGCCACACGTGTGTGGGAGTGTTGGAATTTGTCCCATATTAGTTTTATCTCCTCCAAAGCTAGTATATGAGTCTGGGCAGCCTTTCCACTCATTGCCAATTGGTTTTGAGTTGGATACTTTAACATGGTATCAGAGCTAGAGTTGCGGAGAATTAGTTCCCCCTTGTTCGTGCCATAAGTGCACCATTGTTTGTTATGATCCGAGTGTTATGGATCGTTTGTTTACCTATCCACGTGCGAGTCGGGGGTCGTGACCGCGTCATTCCGTGTCAAAAATATATTTATAAAACCTTGGAGTTAACTACTACTCCGTAGAATAGTGGTCAAGACCGAGTGTCGATCCACAAGGACAATATGGCTAAATTACTATAATTTCGATTGATTTATAAATTAATTCAAAGAGAAAAGATTGAGTTGTTTGATTTGAGAAAACTGAATAAAGTAAGAAAGTATCTAATTAATTGATTTGGAAATTGATTGGAAAAGCGTCTAGGGTTTCGAATCCACCCTGACCGCATAACAACGATATGCATAGGCTAGATTTAACATTCAAATCATTAAAGATTATCGTCAGAGCTTGCAATCTCTTCCGATAATTGCCAAGAAGATAATTGAGTTGTTAAAAGGCATAAACTATCCCATAGCACGAACCGTCTCACTAGCCCGGTCTAACCGCCTAACGGCACGATCCGTCTTACGAGCATAATCTATCTCAGAACTCCAACCACAATCAAAGAATAGCATTGTTTAACTCCGTATTTGAAAACCGTGGATATAAATACGAAACAGATTGAAAGAATTAAAATCGTTCCATAAAACTGAAACGAGTTCTAGTTAAACAATCGATCCGAATATTAAAATCTAAACCTAAACATATAAGAAGTTACTTGGCACGGTGTTTTATCTCCTCCCTAGGGAATGGAGTTAGCTGGCCATAGGAGCCAGAGTGCTGTTTTGACGCCGTCCTCTGTTCCGTGCCTCCACGGCCGAGAGCCCTCTCGTTCCACAACTCACTGCCAAGGTAGGCAAGTCAGATTCATTATATAGGGTTTTGTATTTTAATGTATTAACTACATAAAGGCCTTTTCACTTTGTGTAATTGTAAGCTAACAATACAACTTTGAAACATTATGCACTATGACTCCAAGCTTCTTTTAACTTCTCTTTATTCAACCCAATTTGCACATGCAACTCCCCTCCAAGATCTCCCAACTTCGCGGCAACACTCCGTAAGACCATCCAAATTGCACATTTTTGCACTCATCGGTCTCCACTCAATGCCAATTGGTTTTGAGCTAGATGCTTTAACAGCCCCTATGGTCCAAATCTCTATAGAGGTGAGCCATTGGTCTTATTGCAATGGGTTCACTGGATTGGGCTTCACCATTGATTACATAAATCAGGATTCAAGTAATTAGATCTCAAAGTCACTTGCAATTGAGGTAACTTTAGATGATCGAGGTACCAAGGTGAGCTACCAAGAAAGGTGAAAATCCCTAAAATAATGCTAAATATAGAGTGAGGAGGGTTTCTCTAACTGTTTCCTCCATCACTTCTCTTAAGCATCAACTTTAAGCCCAAACATAGTGGAAGCAAGCCTTTCGTGCATGTATTTAAGAAATCTGCTCTAAAATCATAATATCTTAAGGCTCTCTGCCTTAAATCAAGAGAGACTAGTTAGCGGAATTCACGAGAGACTAGTTAGCGTACTAGTCCAAACGAGATAATCAACTCGTCGCAACGAGCAATTCTTGCGCACAAGAAAGAAAGAGAGAATCTCTGCAATATTATTGAATAAAAGCTGCATAAACATTAGGTTACAACCCTTTTATAGGAAAAAGGCGTAACCCTAGCAAAACCCTAACTCAAAAACGAAAATTCCCAAAATTTGGGGAAAATAATAAAATTGGAAAAAGGGAAGAAAAGCATGACTTTCCCAAAAAGAATCAACTTTTACGGAATTATACGCTAAAAGTTATTAACGAAACAAATACTTCCTAAAACGGCAAAAACGTCCATTTGGGTTAGCAAGTATGGAATTATTCTGCTGAGTTTTCGTAGCTCATGGTGTTACCTTTGGTGACCCTGACATATTATACCGGGGGCGACGTTGGTATAATGTGTCAGACCTTGTAGATGAGCAGAGTGAACTCTACACCTTGGAAGCTTTTGGAGTCGAGGAGCTGGTTAGGATGGAGGAGCAGACAGAGCTGTAGTTAGGAACCCTAGTTTTCCCTCCATTTGTTTAATGAATGTACTCTTGAGAGAATTATGCTGTAATAATAAGCCAGACTCTAGTTAAATTTTCAATAAAAAATGTATGTTTAACGTTCCCAAAATTTGGGGCGTTACACATTCCATAAGAAAAAATTCTTTTGTCGTTGAAGTGCTAAAATCCTGCCTTTTTTCGTTGGGTTATTCAAACCTTCACATTTTGTATTACCTAAATTTGACAAAATCTTGAAATTCCTATTTGATTCACAAATTGATCATAAAAGTCCATTCGGCCAAAGAAGACGAGGAGGCAGATGAGGAGACACTTGAGAGGAAGATACATCACACTTCAAAATGCTCTTAATAGACTTTCAAGATGTGTTTGGCTGATGTATTTTCAATTTATTATCTTAATTTGGTTGTTTTCATTTTTGTCGTATGCTACTTAAAAATAGCGAGGTTGAGGGGGCAAGTAAAGTTCTTGTGAGTAGCAACGGTAGAAATGCTATTTTCCGAAGCTCTCTCATCCATTTCTTCTGCTATTGTGGAAATTTTGTTCAAGTACTATTATGCACTATGTAGTCGCCATGAAAATATTAACCCCAATACAACTTAGGATCAATGTACATTTGATACCGTGCATAGCGCGAATTGTTGCGTAGTTGAAATTTTGTGAATGAGGCCTTGACATACCGTGCATAGCACGGGTTTTGCATTTTCATTATCGATTATGTGCTATAATTGGTTTCTCGGCCATATATGTAGTTGCATACCAATATACCATACACGCAGTGCTTTCTACCGAAAGTGCAGAAAAAGCCACTTGGTTGGCATCGATCAGTCTCTGTGGGAAGAATAGTCAATTGTGGGACTATCGTGACAGTTGGGCATCGACAAAAACTATGCGCTGCTCGGACACCTGACCGTCTAATCAATTTATCGTTAGACTTGAATCCTTCCTTTGACTTGGATGTGTTATCTATCTCCACGTGTGTAATTGGTCTTTATAACAGTTGTATTAGTTGAACATGGTAACTTGTAATCATTATATTCATCAATGTATTTCTCACGTGTTTCCAAAAAAAAAAGTGTTTTTATTTTTCCTTTTCCAACGGTCATGGATTTTTGGGGGAGCTTACGCGCACTTCGATTATAAATCTCATCATTAAAAACATGTGCTAACAATTCAATGGGAGAATTATTTTCCATTTCGGAGACGGAAAGAGGAAAATATTCTGGTGATATGAAGAAATTGCCATAGAATTTCATAGGGTTAAAAAGATAGTTTTTTTTTGGAGAGAGGCAGAAGGGTAATTCCACACACCCAAACACCTAGGCAATTGCTGACTAGGTGAAGGGTGGAGGACCCTTATACACACACACACAAATTCCCAACCTCCCGATGTGGGAGGCCAGCCCAAAGACGCAGGCCCGAAAGCCTCGCATGCCCGAAGGCAGCACTACGTCAACGGGCCCAGGGGCCTGCAACCAGCGGGCTGTCAGCCTTGGTTTTTTGGAGAGGGGCAGAAGGGTAATTCCACACACCCAAACACCTAGGCAATTGCTGACTAGGTGAAGGGTGGAGGACCCTTATACACACACACAAATTCCCAACCTCCCGATGTGGGAGGCCGTTAAAAAGATAGTTGAGTTTTTGTATTTCTTTCAATTTGCATGTGGACGATAATTGGTAGGGAAATTGTATCAGTTTCTAATAAAAACTAAGATGGTTGAGAATCTGACACATATGCGTGCTTTACAGTTTTTTAAGTGGCATTTCAAATTATTATTTGAGCAAAGCTACGCCCACCGCATGGGGTGGGCACCGCACGGCCACTGCACGCCGCCGGGTCCACTCCGGCCACCGGACAGTCGATCCGAGCCGTCCAAAAATTCTATAAAAAAAATCCGAGTGGGCCTACGCGAGAATCAATGGCATCCAACGTGTGTAGATGCTCGATCCAAACTTCCAAAAAAAGATGATCCAAGCCTTTCACAAAGCTACGCCGGATCGAGCACCTACACACGTCAGATGCCGTTGATTTCCGCGTTGGCCCACTCGGTTTTTTTTAAAAATTTTTTGGACGGTTTGGATCGGCCGTCCGGTAGCCGGAGTGGGCCCAGCGGCGTGCGGTGGCCGTGCGGTGCCCACCCCATGCGGTGGGCGTAGCTTTTCTGTTATTATTTTTTGCAACAGATGGCATTTATCTATATCTATCGAGAACTGCTACACACACAGTAATATGTGCATAGATTGTGCACATATTTTATTGTGGAGCCCACTACGGATTCCACACAAATTATTCGAGCCGTTCATTAAATGTAAACATTTTTTCAAGGGTCTCCGTAAAAAATAAGCTAAATCCGATACCTATAGGTTCTCGATCCAACCATATAATTTTTCATTCAGATTTTCCGATAATGAAAAGTGAGCCCCATAACGCGATCTGTCCACAATCTGTGCACAGATTTGCTGTGCCAGTAGACTTTCTGGATAATAAAAGCAGAAACTCTACACACATACAATCTGTGCACAGATTTTGAGTGGGGCCCACCACGGGTCCCACACAAATCATCCGAGCCGTTCATTAAATGTAAAACATTTTTTCAAGGGTCCCCGTAAAAAGTAAGCTCAATTCGATACCTATAGGTTCTCGATCCAATCATATAACTTTTCATTATCCGAAAATCTGAATGAAAAGTTATATGGTTGGATCGAGAACCTATAGGTATCGGATTAAGCTTATTTTTTACGGGAACCCTTGAAAAAATGTTTTACATTTAATGAATGGCTCGGATAATTTTGTGGGACCCGTGGTGGGCCCACAACAAAATCTGTGCACAATCTATGCACAGATTACTGTGTGTGTAGCAGGTCTCTAATAAAAGAGAGTTGAAAGGCACAGATTGCTATATCTGTAGCAGGTCTCTGAGCATCTCCAATCCATACTCTATATCTCTATTTGAGAGTATCAAACCACTCCAACCCATCCTCTCAACCCTCCTCCATTTGAGAGTATTGAATTTTGATACTCTATATTTAGAGGGTGAGAGAAAATATAGAGGACCATCTCTAAAACACTATTTACCTTTTAAAAATATATTTTTATCCTTGTTTGCTTTTCTTACTTAATTTTTATTCTCATGAGAGTATAAAAAAATGTTTTTTTTTTCATAAAGTGATTTTAGAGACAAAAATAGAGGGTTTGTGGTTGGTGTAAATATGAATAGTAATTTCCTCTATAATCACTTTATGAGTAAAAAACATTATTTTGATACTCTCAAATGGAGTATTGGATTGGAGATGCTCTAATAAAAGAGTTGAAAGGATTTGGACAATTTTCAATTTGGGACCAATTTGCCCCTTGATTTTGCCCTATTGCCCTCCAGTCCTCAAGCCACATCTCCCACTCCACTGCTTCCTTCCTTCACAGAGAGAGAGAGAAACCTAAAATCAAAAGCGTTGTTCTCTGGTTCCAAACGAAGAAAGAGAGAGAGAGAGAGAGAGAGAGGGGAGGACGACCCCACCAACGAACACCACCATTGCGTCCGCCACCGCCACCGCCGACCAGACCACCATAACTACCACAGCGACCGCCGGCAACCGCCACCCCCGTTAGCGCCTTCCCTCCGCCGACAAGGTCTCTCTCTGTCTCTCTCCATTGTTCCGATTTTTCTCAGATTAGGGTTGTGGCTAAACTGAAATCGATTGTTTAGAACTTGTTCATTCGATTGTTTGGATCGAATTAGGGTTAGGGTTAACTGGAATTGGGGATTTTGAGCCAATTTGGTAGCTACGGTGAAGGGTATAGATAGTCTATTATATGTGATTTCTGGTACTCAGTTGATTGAACGGTTCTACGTAGTTCAGCGAATGTTTCCCCCTAATCATGTTTTCGATGGTGATGTGCTTTCTGGAACGACATCAAGTGTAGTTCACCATGCTGGTGTTTTAGAAGGCTGGTTTGGAGTCCACTGGTGGGCGATTTGGCCGATAAAGATTAAAAAAAAAGAAAAGAGGTGAATGAGAATGCAAAATAATATTAGACCAGCTCTATCCCACTTTTGCTATCTCTTTTCCACAAAGTGAATGTAGTTATGTAGCAGTAGCACTTTACATGTTTGATGAAATGTTTGAATCGTTTTCTTTGCATGGTCAGAAAAATACAAGATTCTTCCCACAAGAAACTTTTGCTATCTCTTTTCTACAAAGTGAATGTAGTTATGTAGCAGTAGCACTGTGCATGTTTGTTGAAATGTTTGAATGGTTTTCTTTGCATGGTTAGAAAAATATAAGATTCTTCCAACAAGAAGGTCGTGCATACAATACAAAAAATTGATGATAAAGATTCATTTGAAAGCACAATAATCAAACTAGCTATTTCAACTACTTACGTTTTCGGCTATATTGAGTGTTTGCCATTCTCTTATTTTTGATTTGGTTGTGTATGCATTTGAATTTGTGAATTCTGAATTTAACTTTTTGCATGGTTGTGGTTGTTTTTACATGAGAGAGCTGCTCTTTTGTGTTTAACTTGGCGTCAAGTATCATCGTATGAATTTCAGTTACACGTTTGAATCGATTTGTTGAGATGTCAAATTTCCCGATAGAAAGTCCAATTGACAATACTAATAAAAGATTCACCTATTGTCCCATGGATGCTTTCCAGTGGGACTCTCTAACTTGGCGACATACATCGAACTACTAGGTTAAGGGAATACCCATTTGGAGTTTGCTTCAAAATGAAGCTTTGAAGATTTACCACTTTCCAAAATCGTCCTACAATATCACTCATACTTTCTGTTATCAAACTGAGAAAATTGCGCGGGCAATTCTCCTCTCAGTTTTCAAATGCCCTGGGAATTTGACAATAGAGACAGCCAGACAATCAACTCTCATTTTGGACAGTTTGACTCTTGATTTCCCACTCACCTAACCCGTCTTAATACTATAGTCATGCTGGCATTTTCTTTACATTGCACAACAACTATGTTTTTTTGGAACTTTTTCCATATGTTCGGTTGGATGCCTTGACAACGCATCAGTTTGGAGTCTGCTGTTTCAGACTTCCCAATTTACACACATGTAGGGATGGAATTAGTTGTCGATAAGAAGATTAGTTATATAAATTGTCTTTGAATATTTATCTTGTGGTTCTCATCTATTGTTTTTGCCCTTTGTAAATTGTATTCGTTGTCATTTGTCTGCTTATCTTGATTTCTTATTTGCATCTGCAGAGGCTTCGCAACTTCTCAATTGGTAAATTTCTAAAGACTTGCACTGCTCATTCTCCAGAGAAACCTTTTGATTCAGACAATTTGCTTCTAAACTTTGGGATTGTTAACCTCTTGTAAATTTCTGTAAATAACTTTTGCACACAGTTCTACCATCCAATTATTTCAGTAAAAACAAACTCATGGGCACAAAATCCTTATGCGAGCACAACGACATACTTTGTCTTTAAACATGCATCCAATTTTTATAGGTGCTTCGCAAATAGCTCCAAAATCAGAGAACTACCACAGCCAACAGTTGCTAGCACACAAATGTTCACTCAACAAGCAACAAACCGAGATCAGATTGTCAAAATAGTGAACTTACCAACATCAGATCACAAGGTTAGATAACTAACCATAGCAATTAAGTTACTTCCTCATAAACAAATACTTCAGCACAGTATAAGTTAATTAGTAATTAGTAATTAAATTATTTTTCTGCAACATAATGATCCAATTATTTATTCCTCCACTTCTTATCTTTGATTCAGGTTGAGTATGTAAATGTACAAGGTATCATTGAAGTCACTGACTTCAACCAAAAATTCATATGCTTCGCCTGTTTGATCTGCAATAAGAGCACAAATGCGTATGGAAATGGTGACTTTTGGTGCGACTATTGCACTCAAAAAGTTGCTACACTTTGATTAATTATAGCAAAAAAACTAACACCATTCTTCAAAATGCAGGGCCAAATTTAATATCCAAATAACTGATGAAATAGGCTCAGTTATTGCAACTGTATTCACAGAAAAAGCATAAGCTCTGTATGATGTTATTGCAACAGAACTCGCCCAACATGCAGCAAGCATAAGCTACCAAAAATTTAATCCATCTTTCCCTCAATATTTACAGCACATACACTAACTACCACTAATCTAAACAAATACATGGGGAAATCTACCAATAGCATTGATTGAAAAGCTATCCCGCCCAAAAAAGGGTTGCGTCAGTTTGAAGGCCTACATTTATGACTTTGGAGGAATCAACCGGTGTATTTTCGCTGGGAAGTCAATCTCTGACCCAATTGATGCTCACTAACCGCTGCAGCTTGAGGCAGACCAACCCCAACCACCAAAACCACACATAGGGGCTGCAACATGGGTACTCGAACAGTGAGGAAGTTTATGACTGGTTCTAAATAGTGAATACTGATCAATTGCTGCTGCTTTTGAGTTCTAGTCTAAGAGCTAATTTTAAAACTTTTTGGGAAAACAATGAAGCTCTTATTTTCAGCTGATGATGTATCAGTAGTAAGCAGATTTGTACGTATTTAAGGAGTTGTATTATCCATTTGAAGATGATAGTGGGCAATAGGAAACTTTTACTACTAATGGGCAATCTTTGAACATAATACTGGGCAATATAGTGGGCAAGCTTTTGAGTTCTCATCGAGATGATGAATTTTTGTTTGCTACTCCCTCCGTCCCTATTTAATTGTCCATTATGGTTTTGCGTGCATTTTCAACGGCTTATTTCTCTCGAAGTATATAGTGCTAAAAATATGCAATATGGATCTTGTTTGATAGATTTCAATTTTTTCTATAACACAATGATTTTAAAAACATAAAAACATAATATATGTTGAGAGATATAAGCCATTGAAAATGTACGCAAAATCGTAGTTGACAATTAAATAGAAATGGAGGGAGTAATTGTTTGTGCTGCATTTATTCACAACTATTGAACAGAGTATCAAAACTACATTCAGTAAAAAAAACAACACACCGGCACGAAATCTTGATGCAAGCACACTGCACGAAATCCTCGTGCAAGCACGACGGCCAAAACCTAGTATATATATCAAAGACCGGAGTAAATGAGCCATGAATCTCAATTTCCTGGTGGACCCTTCTTTGCCCAAATTTTCCAATCAAGCCCCTGGGTGAGAGAACCTGCAGTGCAATGGTCAGGGGGGATTCCCGTCTTTCCTCCTGTTTTTTGGTGGGTCAGGGTACTGTTTTGCTATTTTCCAAATTACTAATATAGGTTTTCTGACTTTTCAACAATTCCGGTTGTGTTCCCAAAAAGATACGTTATTTTGTCTTCATGCATTCGGTATTCTAGGATTTGTTCAGGGCTATTTTCGTCTTTTTATCCCCCTCCTGTGACAGATAACGCGTATTCTCCCTCTCTCTCTTCACAGTCTCTCTTTCTCTTCCTCTCACACTTACCAGCCGGTAGACCGCCGCGGCGGAGCGGTCTGGTCCTTGTACTTGCGGCGGAGTGGTCTCGACGTCCTCGTCGTCACTGTTTCTCAAGAAGCGGTTTGGTGAGTCGGCGCCCATTTTGCGGGGCCGCGGTCTAGGGTTCATTTGTGGGGTGCAGTGGAGGAGTGCAATGAGCACGACGACAGGGAGGAAGGCGGGGGTGGCGGAGGAGAAGGAGCGGAAGGGGAGGGCGGCTGCGGACAAGAAGGAGAAAACGGAGGAGGGGGCAGTGACGGATCCAGGAATTTTCTGCAGATGGGTCACCCTGTCTTATATGTTTCAAAGTCGTAGGCGAACTCACATCAATTTTTATTATTTAATTAAAAAATGAGTATATACATCCATCAAATATTTTTTGTAGTGGTAGTTAATTTTGAGCTTGTAAAAAAATTATAAAAAAATGTAAAATGTTAAAGCAAAAATGTATTTTTGTTGTGTGAGTTAAAATGTTAAAGTAAATATATTTTTGCTAAAGCAAAAACATATTTTTGTTAAAGCAAAAGTAAAAAATTTTAAAAATTTAAAGCAAAAACGCATTTTTGTTAAAGAAAAACGTTAAAATGTTAAAGTAGAATCTAAATATTTTTGTTCCAATGGTTAACAATTACCAAAAACAGAAGGGGAAATGTTTACGTCGACAACAAGAAACGAACCCACGTTACTTGTGTGGAGGCATAGCATCCCACCACTGGAACCATCAAGAGAATACAATAGTTGGTGGGGCATTTTATATATATTACTTCCCTGAACTTTGGTTCCCTTCCTTGGGGCCCAATTTTCAGGTGGGTCACGTGACTCGCGTGAGCCTACACTGGATCCGCCCCTGGGAGGGGGGTGGGACGGCGGTTTCGAGCTATTGGGGCATTTCTAGGCCGAAGATCACCAAGAAGGATGGGACCGTGTGGCCCTGGAACTGTTTCCTGGTAATATATTTGTTAGTCTGATTTAATTTCTTTGGAAAAAAAAGAAAGAGTTTCTTTCGTTGTGATTTCGGATGTTAGTTTGGAGTATTTCGTTATTTATTACTATTGCGTAGGACTTGATCGGGTTTCGTGTTTCTTTTCTGATGACTTGTGTAGACGTGCATCTATGTACGAGTTATACGTACATCGACACATGCTTCAATGCTTGCATATCAGCATATGCGTATCTTGTGTCCGTGTAATCGTGTATTGTGTTTTACATCTTCCAGCCGAGCCTAAGACTCGAGCTCGGCTCGATCGTAAACGAGTCAAGTCCTTATCGAGCTAAGCCTAGCTAATTAACTTAACGAGCCTCTTTAAACGAGCCGAGTCTAAACAAACGAGCTGAACTTCTGTGAACCAAGGCAAGTTTTTGAGTGTGGAGCCCAAAACTCGAGCTTGGCTTGATTACTAAACAAGCCGAGCCAAGGCTTAATGAGCTGAGCAAGGAGCTGCTCACGGTTCGTTTGCAACCCTACTTCCACCATTGCTGCAGTATTGGTTGCCTAAGATCTTTGCTATTTGTTTTGTTTTCTGTGTGGATGTTTTATTGGATTCTTGTGCATTGTGCGGGCAGATTAAGTGGTTATTCCTTCACAATGAATATCTGTTCTTAACCCCAAGAGGTTTGGCCAAGTGGACATGAAAAAATTGATAAGTGTTTATCCTCCATGAGGTTGCATGTCCTCCATGAGGTCGCATGTTCCAACCTCACAGAGGCCAAACATTCCAAACATTGAGGCTACTGGAGGGTTTGCCCAGTTGTTCACTTCAAGGCCTCAGAGTTAATCGAGGTGCGGGCGAGTTGGCCAGAATATCTGGTTATCAGAAAAAACGAATACATGTTCTTGCTGTACTGCTCTCTTATTTTCTTTTGGCTACTCAGTTATTTCATTTAATTTCATACGTGATGGACCTGGGAATGATTATGTTTTTGCTAAATTGGTGCATTCCCATTGGTTGGAATTTGGAAACAAACTTTTATTTTGATTTGTTATTTATGAGTTGTTGTGAAGTGCAGAGAATAGCAGAGCTACCTTCTTTTTTCAAATTAATATGTCAATTTTGAACCCTTATGTCAGTTGTAGCCTTGAACTGCTCATTAGTAAATAGAACTTGGAAGATTGCTTTGCCCCAAGATGCCACATCATGCCGTGAAGTTGAACTGCTCATTATTTGGATGTCATGCTAGAAATTTGGAGATTCATTCTTGTTTTCTAGGTAATTCACAATTCTGAAATATGGGGGGAACTATAATGGTGAAAGGATGAAGTAGCTTATTTTTTAGTAACACGGATGCCTTTGCCCAAATCATTGCCTGGAATAATCAGCTTTACATGTGTCTATTGCTTGTTACAAGGACCAGACCACTCCGCAAAAAAGAACTGTCTCCTTCCAGCCATTGTTTACACTTTACAGGAACTATCGAAAGATTCGAAAGGTTAAACTTGACCCTTGGGTACACTGTAAGATCATTAGTTGTAATGGGGTAGTTTTGTTGTTAAACTGGGTTTGAATAGTATTCCAATATATTTCTCTCCGTACTGTACCTCTTCGGCCATGGTAGTAGGTTTTATGCTGGGAGATTCATATGGAGAGAGAGCCCTACATAACAGAAGCTCGAGGTGGGGGTTGTTAAAACCCTAGATAACAGAAGCTCGAGGATGGGAAGCGACTGTGAAGACTTTTAGCGTTTTTTGGGCCGCGATTTAAGGTACAATTTACACCTGATTTTCAATTCTAGGGTTTGTATGATTTGTGCAATTTTCCTAGGGTTTGGGTATTCTGCAAAATTTTGTATGATTTGTGCGATTTGTAGGGCTTATGGACTAGAATAGGCTTACAAAAATTTGTTTTTGTAATGTTACTTCTTCAAGTTTGATGGTTTTAAACAATATCGCATTAAGTAGCCCTGATTGCGACTGGAATCTCTTACTCAAGGCCATTTAGTATTTGCCCAACACTTCCTACTTTCTTTCTTTAATTCTTGGTTGCTTCCAGTTTAGCATCATCTGCAACCATTGACTTACCATTCAATAGGAATATTATACTGCTAACGTTTCGTTGCTGATAAGATCCGCCATTGAATATTGCATTTGGCTTATTCCTAAGATAGGACACGGTATTTGATCCAGTCGCTCTAACCTGCGGTCATATCCACTGCTATACGTGTGCTTGCAAGGCTGCATCGGTGACCATTGTGGATGGATAAAAGGCTGCCGATCGCAAGGAGAAATGCCCTCTCTGCTGAAATGTAAGTTAACTGTGCTGAAATTATTGAGCTTATTATTCCTTTTGCTTGGAAATTATTGAGCATATTCTTAGAAGCTCCTCCAATCAATCTGTGCACTAAAATTTTGGGAATTGATTTTTGTGCTCCCTGTTTACCATCTGCCCCCCCCCCTTTCTTTGTTATTAATCGTGTGCATTTAATACACCCCATTTGATGTGTGAAATTGTGAACTTATAGTCATAGAAGGGTAAATGGTAAATTCAAATGAATAGAAACAAATATGGTTAAGTAATTGCAAAGTTGTTGAATGACAGGGCATAGGTGATTCGGTACACTTAAAAGGGCGATGATGAAACAATAACAATGTTAATGAAGATAGTGTCTTGGCGAGGTAACTTTTGTTCCAGCCATGAATACCCTTGTGCTTTTCCTAATACTTTTCTGAGCCCACTTTGGAAACTGTAATTGAAACCTAAAGTGCTTTGGCTATGCATTTTTTGGCAATGATGACAAAATTTTTAAAACAGCAACAAAGGGTGTTGTTCTGTGTCCAAATTGGATATCCACGGACTGAGAGAAAGACGTGAGAAACTAATTGCCGAGACTGTGCCATTTTGGCTGATTTTTTCAATTGGGCCCTTTGGATTTGGAGCCTTGTGCTTTATGCTGATACGGGTTTGGGTTTAGTATTCTTGTAGGGTATTATCAGCACTAATTTAGTCCGCTTTGGCTAACTTAGTGTGTACACTAAACAATAACTTTTGAATTTGCCTTGTGCCCTGGACTTACTCGAATCACCACTTGAAAATGAATATCATAACAAATGCAGATTTCCGGTTGGAAATCCCTGCAGGGCAATTCAACTGTGGGCTTTATGGTTGGAAACTTCAGGTAGTTGTTTTTATCTTTTAGGATTCACTTCCTTTCAATGAATTTTCCTTTCCACTTATCAAAGAGAAGTAACATTCATTTAGGGGAAGGAGTCGCTGCAAGCGAAGTGGGTTTAGAAAGAACCTAAAAAACCTGAAACTAGCCGCCCTTTTGGGCTACCAGATATGATGGGGGGCAAACCAGAGGGAGGGGCTGGGCAGCATTCCTGGTTAGAAGGGGAGAGCAAATTAAGATGGTCCCATGGGACCCATTGTCTCAATCACACATAAACATGACACGCTTTCTCAATTGCTTTTCCTTTTTTAGTATTGGGTGTCTGGTCCAACTTATGCGCACATACACTAATATTGAAAAACCAATCTCACCGTTCATTATCAAGTGCTCCATTTAAAGTCGGAGAAAAAGCTCTGTATAGACTGATCCGAAAAAAGTTGATAGCACTAAGAGGGTTTCGAAACTGAAAGGTTAGGAGTTGATTTGCTTCGTAAGTGCCTGCAAGCTAGGAATGGGGCAAATTTAGATCACTATCAGTTAAAAAGTAGGGTGGTTATGGTTAATCTTGGTTCCTTTTTCTTATATCATTTTTCCTGGGGAAAACAAATCATAATACTATATGCCTAGATAGTGGATTATGAGAATATACTCCTATATTAAAGGACACTTCAAGATACAAGTGCTAATCATAATACTAGATGATGTATACAAGTGCCTGCAAGTGCTATAAAGCATTTCAAACATGTTAGGGAGTTTGTTCTTGTTTAAATGCCTAACATGAATTACCGGGCATCTCCATTACACACAGCTAACACACGTCTGATATGCTGACATCCATACTCTTATGCAAGTATAGAGCATCCGACATGAGTATTTGTACATTTAGAAGATTCCATTTCATAAAGACCATACCTACTTCATGCACAGGTGGGAAACTTTTTCCTGTTCTTGGATCTTGTTTTATACACTATGGGATATTTCGCGAGGTTAAAAAAGAAACAAGTGTGTATTTACTATTTAGAATCTTTGGGTAATCTAACTAAATGAAATACTCTATCCTCTTAGGCGGTGTAACACAAGACACTCAGAAGCGCGTCCGCACAGGTACACAGAGAGATGAAATGAATGAACTTACTAAAACAAGACAGCTTGAGTCCATTGACAGAGAACGCATCCAGCGACTTAAGTTAAGGTGGGCAGAAACTACTCTGCCTATGAAGTGTATGTACAAAAGACATACATAGCAGCATATTATTGTGAAGCTAAATCTTTCACTCTCTCTTTGTTCATCCCCTGGTCCATTTGCTAAATGACTAAATCTCTATTTTTCTTTTCTTGATCCAAACTTTTCTTGCACTAGAGTAATTTTTTCAGGAAAAAACAACTCCAAGAAAGTAGCTGCTGCACTTGGGGTTAGCTACCGTTTGCCTCTCTCATTCTCATACGCAATTGTGTTCGTACATATATTGGAGGAGAAATAGATCAAAAAAGCATACAGTTCTTAACATCACTGGTTAGTAACTTACAATTACCATTCTATAGATGCTTCGATTTGATTTTTGTTTGGTTAACTTTGTGTTTTGGGTTTTGTTTTCTGCTTTAGAATAAAACCTATGAAAATGCTGAAAGCCTTGTCGTCGGAGTAAAGTTTTCATCTATGGAAGGAAATGGAGTAGTTCTTAAAAATTCAGAAACATTTTCCCTTTTCAAGTTGTCTATTTCAGGAAAATCTTCCCATTATGAATTTTCGAAAACGTTTGTTTGACCTTTTGTGGAGTTTTTCAAAAACAGAACTGAAAAAAAAGAACTGGTCTCTTGTTTCTTTTTCTTTTTCCTTTCATATGTATATTGTGTATATCAATGGTTTACAAGATCTTTAACAGGGGCCAGCACCTATATACATATACACATTGCATTCTCAGAAGTTAGAGCTTCAAGTTTCTACACACTATTTTAGCTCTAAAAACATACTTGATGCCATGGGTTTTGGAAATGTCTACAGGCGAAAGTTGGCGGATGAGACAATAGTGGCCATATAACGCTTGAAGGATGTAATAGGAACATCTGGGGAATCACAATTTTGGACTGATTTGGAGATGATTAGCTTGTTATCCATAGGACTATGTTGCGCTTAATGGGATACTGTATCATCCAGAAAGAGAGGCTTCTGGCGTATCCCTTGATGTGTAAGAGCAGTGGATCACAAGGCTTAGAGATTAGTACCTCTCTTACTTCCTTAGAAATACTATCACTCTTTCGCTTTTATGGAGTAAACCGAAAAGGTGACTTAAATGATAAGAAGATAGTGAAGTGACAAAATTAATTTTTGATTTCTCTATCATTTTCGTCACCTATGCAAATTCTTCATCCAAACATCAAACAATGATCTATTTTTTTTTCAACAATCACAAATTCAAGGCCTGAGCTTGTGTCCTCTTATATTCTCATTTCAGTACTTGTTGAATTATGAAGTGAGGTACTTTATTTGGTTTTAGCTTGATATAGACCACTATGAGCTACGGCTAGGTTAGAGTTGGGATCATGCTTAACTACTTTAGAAGGTTTTGTGGTTGTGGGTAATCATTTATTTTTATTCCTACCTGAACTTTTCCCAGGATGCCAATTTGGAGTTAAACTTGGAACTAATTCTGAAATTCTGGTACTTCTAATTCATTTCAAATGGAAAATTGAGCATCAGAACCATGCCTTGTGGATGACTTTTAATGGATGACAATCATCTTCATCCTCAATTTCTTGGACAACTGTGGTTTTGAAGCTCTGTTCCGTTATCTTTCTTGTCCCATATAATACGTGTAAATGCGAGAGTTGTGCCTATTTAAGCTTTTTTGTGCTATATTTTTACTTAGGGTGTTTAAACCTTTTCCTTTGAACTTCATGCACCAATTTGAGCACAAGTGTAATACAAGTTTCTTAACTTGAACCTCCCATCTATCGTTGTCTGGTTCAATTTTGCCATATGGATTGTTAGTATTTGGGGTGCTTCAAACTTGAGATTAATGCTGTGAAAAATAAATTTCTTAATTCTTTCCATTGTGATGTTCATTATGATGTTCTGGCCATCTTAATGCGTTGGTTATCTTAAAACATGTTTGTAACTCAGTACATAAACATGTGCTTAAATATGGAGCAGCTAGCTGATCAAAAAAATAAAATAAAAAAAATATATATATATATACACTCCCCTTCTAATGAGGATCTAAAATAAGGACCTAAAATGAGGACTATCCTATTTCTTCCATTTCCCGATTGAATTTTGATGATCCGAGCCGCTCAATGTGTTTAGAACGTGATTTTAAGGGTACCCGCGAGAAATCGGCAAAAAAAATGACCGGGAAGGGCTTGATTTGAGCAGTTTTTATTTGAACCGTTCGATAAAAAATTAATAAAAACTGCTCGGATGAAGCTCTTCCCAGTCTTTTTTTTTTGCTAATTTCACGCGGGTACCCTTAAAATCACGTTCTGAACATATTGATCGGAAAAGGAAGGTCCTCATTTTATTAAAATGAGGTGGTCCTTATTAGAAGGGGACTCTATATATATATATATATGGTGCAGCTAAACTTTGAATATGAAACTTTTCAAGAACATATAAATCTTTGTGTTTTGCATTTTGTAAAATATATCGTAGTTCAAATCCTGCTAATTGTGAAACCATGGGCATGACCAATCGTGCGTAACACGTAGGTCATGTTGGTAATGCTTTGTCCCCCCTCAAACTTCTCATAACCATAAATATATATGCATTTCAGCTAACACATATTTCTTACGATTACGATACCAAAGCACATAATTAGAATATATTATAACGGACAACAATACCAAACATGAAATCACCAGCCATGTCATTAGAATGCTACCTAATGTCAGTATAAAGGTGCGTGGGAAAAAAACCCCCATGTGTTTGCCCTTTCTGGCTTGATTTTTACAATTGTGTGCTTTGCTCCATACTACTGCATTACTCATTCTGTTACTTTCGCAAGCATAACAAAACATAAAAAACACACTTATAAGACTAATCAGTGCATTTGATGGAGGGAAAAAAGAGTCATCTTGCACCTAACAACAGCACTTTAGCCCGAAACCATAGATAACCAAACTAGCCATTACTAAAATACAAAACGATCATATGCCAAACAAACCAACCTCAACATAGAAAACTTCGTAATTAATCCTTCTTTTACAACAATCTACCAAAAGAAACCCAAATAATCCAAAATTAAACAATAATGCTAAATAAAATTCATTATTAGACTAGCGAGCATGACTGACCGTGCAACGCACGTTGCTAACAACCTAGTGTGTGTGTATATATAATATGCCATGCAGCCAACCTCAGTTTGAGCAGTAACTTATGAGTAGAGATGGCAATCCCAACCCATATTTTGTAACCCGCCCACTTATAACCCAATCCAACCCGTCCATATTATATAATGGGTTGATATGGGTTATATGGGTTTAGGTGGGTTAAAAATGGGTTCAATATGGGTTAGACTTAAAAAACCCAAATTGACTTGTTTTCTTTTGTCACCGTGTCTCGCTGTTCTTCTTTCCTTTCTATATCACTGGTACCCAAATTGACTTGGGGTAAAATGTTTTCAATCACTGTGTCTCGTTTGTCCTTCATAAATTTTTTGAAAAAGACAAAAAATAATTCAAAAAGCTGTCTTTTGACTTCTTCTTTTTTTTTTTTTTTTGTCTTTTTCAAAAAAAATTATGAGTTTCGATCAATTTTTTGTTTTACTTTTTCAGTTTCTCTATTCAATACGAATCAATAAGTCACAAAACTTTGATGCAAAACTAACAAATACGAAAAAATTTAAATGAAGACAAAAAAAGAAGAGGTTTTCTTGGCTATTTTCTCTCAATTCATACGAGATCAATGTATAATTTTTACATCGTATTTTCCATCGTCGGAAGAGCATAAAAACATAGACCAAAGTTAAAAAAAAGTTCTAATGAAATGAGAAAAAGGACCAAAAAAGACTGAAAAAAAAACCTAAAAAGTTTGCCAAACTTACCCTAACAAAGATTTGTGCATCTTTATCAGATTTTTCAAATTTTAAAATCGAATGTGTACTTTGTTACGTACTTCATACTCTAGAGAATTTTTTTAATCATGATATTGTATGGCAATTTGAAATTGTTGGTGTTTGAGAGAGAAACAAGGGAAGCTAATAAGAAAGGGAGGAGAGAGAGAGAGAAGAGGAATTCCAGGTGGAGGGCTTGACGATGAGGAAAGACCATGGGGGACGACACGTAGAAAAATTAGGTTAATTAGGGAAGCTAATTTTGGTTTGTGCCAAGTAAAATGGGTCAGGTTGGGTTGGATATGGCGCAATCTCAGTCATCTATTCGCGCAATCAATGACTGAGATTCTTTTTCAATTATAACTGGTCATAATTAATTGTTATCGGTCATAATTGATTTTCAATCCGGACCGTCCAAAAACACTTTGAACATGTGCGATTGGTCTCCGTAAAACCTTCTTTACGGAATGGTCCGCAAATACGATTTTCGTATTTGTTAATTTTGCTTCAAAATTTTGTAACTTATTGATTCGTTTTGTCGAGAGAAATCGGAAAAATAAATTTTTTTGATCAAAACTCATAATTTTTTTTAAAAAACAAAAGAAGTAAAAAAAGATATCACGGGGAAAAAAAAAGAAGAAGAGGAAAACGGGTTGGGTTGGGCGGGTTTGGGTTTGGCTTGACCCATATTTGACCCAACCCGTTTACTATTTGACCCATATTTGACCCGCGACCCATTTCAACCCGCCCAAACCCGCCCATTTGCCACATCTACTTATGAGCTTCATGGGGAATGATATTGTTATTAAAAAAAAATGGGGAATGATATTTATGTGGGAGCAGTGATCATGTTATTCGTGGTCATTCCCCTTTTTTTTTAGTTCAAACTATTACTGCTTTCTATTGGCTTTCTTCACCGTAAATAAGTAAAATTCACATTAACTATTATAGTACTCATTTCCGCACCGTAAATAAGTAAAATTTGCATCCAACTTACGGAAACTTGTGAATGAAAATTTAATCGGGCATACAAAAACCCATTTCCTCAAAATCTCGTACATGTTTACCCCTAGTTAGGCATACAAAAACCCATTTCCAGAAAATCTTGCAACTACTTGCATGTTTACCCCTAGTTACATTTCTACCAAATCATGCCAAATCAATTTTTTGGGGGTCATAGAAAATAAGGACACTCAACATCGAAAATCAAAGATTTCCCCCGAATAATCTTTCCATACCCATATGTGCCCCATAACACTCCCCAGGAGTTCATTATTATCCAGTATTTCTTGTTCTCTGGTATACTGTATCCAATCCCCACAATCAGGATGGCGTGGTTGAAACCAACATTCGGCTCATCTGGCTCATCTGGCTCATCTGAATCTGTGGTTGTCGGTGCTTGGTAAAGAGCTTCCCATATACCCTGCCAAAACAATTAAAACAAAAAATAACTTAATTATAAAACACAAAATAAGCAACTTAATTTTTGGGTCTGTCTTTAAAAAAAAAAAAAATAGCAATAAAAACCCAAGCAATTATAGTCCTTACATCTTCAAGAAGTCTAAAATCTTGTGTGACTCTAATGCCCCCAGGAACTCCCCCGGTTGTCCTTAGCGCCCTCTCGAGCCCTTCTTCATCATCCGGAGCAATGCAGTAAGTTCCACTAATAAACAAAGAATTTTGTCTCTATTGAAAGGCAAATGAAAAAAAAAAGTGAATTATTAATACATCCAAATCTCAAGAAACACAGTAGGACATGAACAGGGAAACAAAATACTACTATTCAGTTGACCAACGGACCTTTTATCCTTCTTCACCTTAATTCGATTTCTAGATCTTCTAGGTTTTGATTTCTTGATTCTTGAACTCCATCCAACAATCATCCTTTTACCTTCTTTGATTTTTCACTTATCATAGATTTCACAGAGGTAGAATCGAAGGAGAGAAAAAGAAACCCTCCACTAATCGACTGGTTCTTTTAGAGGGAAAAAAAAAAACCCCCCTTGTTATCGCTTCAAATAAAACGTGACTTTGGGTACTCCAGTTTTTTTCCTTTTGTCCAAATCAAAGTTCTACTAAAATTTACATCAGACCACTGCCTCGCGTTTTTGGGCCTTCGCTTTAGTTAGATGTGAATTAGGTTGGGCCTTTAATTTTGAAATATCAAAGAATATTGCTTTCACTGTACAATGGGTGTCCTAGCTAGCACGTGGTATTTGTGGTGTGTAATTGATTATCTAATTTTGCGAGATTTTTTTGGTTATTGTGACAAATTCAGCTTGGGCACGTAGATAAGGTATACATATAATATAAAAACAATAAGGAAAGTGATTTTCACATTCTCACTTTTACAGTAAGGAAAGTGATTTTTACACTCACTTTTACAACAGATCAAAGCAGCGAGTATACATTCATATATGGTATCTCAACTCCTCTTATGTCATTATATAAGAGGCAAAATTTTAACATTTATATGCATTTTATATAAAAATCAAAGAAATTATATGCATTTATATGAATTTTATGCTGGAAAGTAATCAAAGTATATATTACAGTAATATTTATCTTTTTGCTATGATTACTGTGCGTAGCATGGATTTGCTGCTAGTAATCCTATTCACTAGCTATGGAGACGAGGAAACGTAATACATTATATTACCTAATAATTCAAATTTAAGATTTTTTTTTAAAGATCTTATCCCGTAAATGATTGATTAGCTTCCTAGATTGAATCAATCAAACCTCCCCAAATGTGAATTACCATTAAGATGAGGTTACATGAATTTCTGAAGTTTTGTGTTTTTTTTTTGGGTAAGTACAATTTCTAAAGTTATCAGTCCTCCAAATTCTTTTTACGTTCTCTCCTATCTTTTGTCTACTATTTTGAAATATCATTTTTCTTATGTATTTATATTTACCTCCTCACTACCAAAATGTGATTTCTCCTTCTAATTGTATCATTTCTCTTTACGTATCATTTTTTCTTGGAAATTGATTTTAGCACTCCAAAAATTGATGGAGGGGCTCCAAAACGACGTCGTTTTGTGTATCAATACAATGCAATTTTGGAGCCCCTCTATCAATTTTTGGAGTGCCTAAATCACAATCCTTTTTTCTTATGTATTTCTATCATTTTTTGCATCTCTCGGTGTCAATTTCTTACAAGAGCAAGGAAAACTTACGACTTTACTAAATTCTAAATTTAGTTGTTCAATTTTGGATTACATCGTGTAGATCTATCAACATAAATAATTTATTGACACTCATGAAAACTAGATGTTACGGTACTTTTTGAATAGGGTTCAATTCATGTCATATGTTTGTGGTGAAGACAATTTAAAGGTTAATACATCTCCATAATATTACAATTCACAAGTTTACACAACTATTCCATGGTAGTAATTTTTTGTTTTTTGTTCTTTTTTTTTTTTAATATAGAGTAAGAAAACATACCTCTTCGTCGGTTTTGACAGTACCGGGGTTTTTCACCCCGTCATAAGGGATCTTGTAGCTGTCCTTCAGACAAATCCCGTTAACCTTAGCATATTCGAAGACGTCCGAGAGCGTATTTTCGTAGCTCACCATCATATCAGGATAACATCTGTCCAACAACTCTTGTACAGCCAGCTCCAACAGATCATCAACTTGACCTCCGTTATGACGAAGATATGCGATGGCTATAGCCGCAGCCGCAGCAATAGCCCAGCAAATTCCTATTTAAAAAAAAAAAAGGCATAGATAATTTCAAAAAATTACTAAATTTACTCTGAAAGATCTCCTCGTTTCGTTGTCAGTTTTGAGATTAAAAAAAAATTAATATGCTTGCTTATTTTCTTGCCCTTAGTCAATTTTTTGAACATTTTAACCAAAAAATTTACTTTTTGAATAGAGGTATGTTCATACATCTAAATCTAAATAGTAAAAAACCAATTGAAATTTCATAAAAAAAATCACTAAAGATGAAAAAACACAAATGACGAAAATTGGAGATAAATTTTTCAGAAGAGATCCAAAACAAGAGAAGGAATTTACCCTCTTCTCCTTGGTCAAACACTGAGCTCAACCCACCCAAAACTTCACGCAAGTCATATGTAGTTACATAAGTAACCTACAATCATCAGAAAGAAAAGAATGTCAGTATCCCACGTCGACAACTTCTAATAATCAAATACAGTGGATAATCAAACACATGCAATTTAAACAATACCCGACGCCTTGTTGGCCAAATTTAGTACTCCTCTAATTTATCTTAATGCAGAGGGATCTAAAATATCAAAAACTATTATTAAACTTTGAAAAAAAAAGTCCATTGCAAAAAAAGGCAATGTAGACAGAGTTGTTGATTTATTTGTCTCTTTAAAATTCCCAAGTTGGATCTATACTTCTTTTACTTCCCTAAATTTCTCTCCTCAAGAAGAATATATTCCAAAATGTTGGCCCAATGCAATTCCAAAAGTAGTGAAAATAGTTGGAATATATATTGGATGAAGAGTAAAACTAAACCCACTATTAATTGTAGAAAATAGTGAAAGAAGTTAATAAGAGGAAAAACTTGTTAATATGGGATACTTGTTTTTATGCAACATTGTGGTTCATTTGGTTGGTGAGGAACGATTATGTCTTCAACAATGCAACAAAACAAGCTTGGGAGATTGGGGAGCTAATCAAAACAAGGGTAGGCGATGTGGATGAAGGCTACATTCGATTGACATCAAAGTCTACACAGTGGAAGATTTTAAGGTTTTCTTAGATCGATGATATTCAAAAATTGAGATTGTAATCTAGTATTGAGGTGTTATATCCAACTATTGGTTGGATGTTTTCTTTTTTATCCTAGTACTTGTCACTATGGTGTTTTTTCCTTCGATGTACCCTTTTCGAGTTTTAATAAAAAGTCTCGTTTGCCGATTAAAAAAAAGGGAAAAACTTATTCCACACTAAGACCATAATACCCTTTTACTTTCCGATTCTTTCACTTTAATTTGTTCTCCTTTTTCCATTTTCCTAGTTCTTTGAACTCCCCCGAGCTCTTAATCAAATTCAACTTGGTAATCTGCTGTAAACCAATAAGAGAAGAAAGAAAGGAGGGCTAGATCGAGCATGTAAACAAGGCTTGGAAAAAGGCACTAATCAATAGCTCTCAACTTGTTTCTCCCAACGCTTTTTAAAGCTAACAAACAATCGTTTTTCAGTTGAAAAATATTTTTAAGCATGCACTGAGCTTATAATAGAATAATCTGAATTGGTCATCTTATAGGGCTTATTGAGGAGCTTATTCATCAAAAACTTAGTAGTATTTTCTTCGAACATCTATAGGCATCTACACAACAAATTATCTTAAAAATACAATATTGTTTCATACATATGATATTCGGATGAAAATGATACCAACAACAATTTGGATCATTTGTACAACATGTATATACTACAGTAATAACACCATCACAATGATTAATATAATCTTTCCTTTCGCCGATAAAAAAATGGTTGCAATTGCAAGATATGAACCATGAAGGGTACAAGGGTTCTCCATTGTTTGGGTCCTTGAGGATTGGTTGGGGAACAGGGGGGCGACAGAGAAAAATGGAGGGGGCATTTGTGTCCATGCATAAAATATTTATACTCTTCTCCAAGCAGAGAAATTATTACTACCATAACTTGTCCTTATATTACACATGCACATCATATATATTAGGAGAGATAAACTATTACGTACCTCCCCCTCGTCCAGTTTACCCTTCCCCTTATCGTCAATATTCAGTCTACTGAAATCGATGTCCATATCCTCCAATCCGGAACCTAGATATCCTCCCTGGAAAAATAACACAGTGTGAGAAACTCCTTAATTGCAATCCTTTCAAACAACTCCATGCAGATAAAAAAAAGGCAATTAAAAAAGCCCTTTCTTGAGGTGGAATTGCGGGCCCCGCCGGGCCATATTCCATCGATTAAGTTACTCCCTCCGTCCCATTTTGTTGTATCTGTTTCATTTTTAGCACCTCCATGGCTGGCTAGAACCGTGTCGTGCTCCGTTTGTTTCAATGTAAAATATTTTCCGGTAAAATATTTTCCTCATTTTTCTTTGTTTGGTTGCTTAATTATAAATTGGGTAAAATATTTTTATTGTAAAACATTTTCACTCAAATCACCAAAAACAACTTACCGGATGAATCTCGGTAAATTATTTTACAAACCCCTCCAGCCTTCCTGATCTCAAGTTTCCACTGTCTCGCTCAACTTCCAACAGATTACAAGAGGCTCTCTCTCTCTCCACTTGAGTCCATTCCTATCCGATCCTCCATTTCTTACCCATTATGCATATGTGTCTAATTTCCTTTTCTCTAATCAGAGCCAGAGCACGGTTTCTCAAGCACCAATTCATCATTAACCCCTTAAGTCTCCCTGCTTGTTGCCCGAATCCCAAATGGAGGACAAATATTTTTGATCGATATAGCCAAACACCCAAAAAAGTCGTGTGTGTGTGCAGGAGGCTATGCAACCGAGAAAACATTTTAAATCAGTTGAAAGAGAAAAAAAAAGAAAAAGAAAAGGGTTCACAGAACATCTGTGAAAAACCGACGTACCTGATCAAGAGCAGTCGTCGGTGAAGGCGAAGTAGCCACACTTGGCGCCGGTGATGCCGTCGGCGGCGCCGGAGGGCTCAACCCCACTGGAGAAAGCGCCGGTGACTTCGGCTCCTTGCTTGGAGCAGCCGCCGGAACCGCAGCAGGCGGAGAAGCCAGTGGTGATGGTGGTGTAACAGCAGGCGGAGGGGTCGCCGGAGGAGAAGTAGCTAGCGGTGGAGGGGTCGCCGGAGGAGAAGTAGCTAGCGGTGGAGGGGTCGCCGGAGGAGGAGTAGCTAGCGGTGGAGGGGTCGCCGGAGGAGGAGTAGCTAGTGGTGGAGAGGTCGCCGGAGGAGGAGTAGCAGGCGGAGGGGTCGCCGGAGGAGGAGTAGCAGGCGGAGGGGTCGCCGGAGGAGGAGTAGCTAGCGGTGGAGTGGAGACCGGCGGAGGAGTAGCAGGTGGCGGGGCTGAGACGGGTGGAGGAGTAGCCGGTGGTGGGGCTGAGACTGGTGGAGGAGTCGCCGGTGGTGGGGCTGAAACGGGCGGAGATGAGACGACGGTAGGTGGGGCAGCCGCGGGCGCGGTTTTGGGAGCTGGTGGTGTTGGTGGTGCTGGGGTGGAAGTGGGGGGAGACATTTGTGTTTCGTGAGGGTTCTGGACTTTGTTTGTATTGTACAGTATGAGCAGCCCCTACTACTCCTACTACTGCTAGGTCACCGGTGCAGATGAGATATATGGAAATGGAAACACTGGACTTTATTTTACCAGTTCTGAAAAGGTGGAATAGAAAACGATGGAAATGGAAGTAAATTGGTTTTCCTCCCTCCCTCCCGACCCCACACCCCCATTCCAGCTCTCATACTAGTAGTAGTAGGTTTGTGGCAATATCGTAAACTTGATTCGCAAGTCTGCGCGCTCCTTTGTTGCTCGAAGCGCGCGCAGAAGCGGTTACGTTTTTGTCGTTTTTGAGGCAACAGCGGTGGGCCCCACGTTGGTGCGGTGAGGCACTGTGCCAGTTGTACGTACCACCTTCAGCGCGTTTTCAGGAGCTAATTAATCGTACGGTTACTCCCTCGATCAAATTCTAATACCCAGCGGATGAATAATAAAAGCAAAAGAAAAATCTAATCCCCGCCGCCCAAACCAAAACAAAGAAGGTGGAGAAAAGGATCCAGCGGTGTTAATTGGGCGGGGCACCTGAGGTCGTGCGTGGCTTAGGAAGAAAAGGATTTTGCAGTGGGGCCCATGTCAGAGTGTGTGTTTTAAATGAAACGGAAATCCCCAATGGGGCCCACGTTTGAAGGTGGCACGGCATGACACAAACACGGTTTAATCCTGACATGACACGGTCTTAGTGGGCACACGACACGACACGGGCACGAGTCACGACGCAGCATGACACGGTTCTAGCCAGCCACGACACGGGAACGGAAGTAGGACGGGCATGACACAACACATGCAACACGGTTTTTTACTTTCAGCAAAAGCGTTCACGGTTCTAGCCAGGCACAACACGGGAATGGGCACGAAAGTAGGACGGGCATGGCACGACACAAAACAGTTTTAGTTGAGCACGACACGGTCATAAGATTTTTTTAGGGTGCACGACACGGTCACAAAACAGTTGTAGTTGGCCCCCTTGGTTTTATTTTTTAGAAATTTTGGAAGGCTCGGATTGGCCGTCCGGTGGCCGGAGACTGCCCGACGCGGCTGCCGGTACGATTTCCATGACAAAAGGTGTTGGTACCTATACAAATTCTTCCAAAATAAGTAGCAGCCTTCTTATTTTCCGGAACAACCCTTCTTATTCAACAAAAAAATAAATTCTTATTTCAGTTTTGGAACACAGCGTAACTAGGATCAACACCATTTTTGGTGTCACCGACTTTTTACCTTATTAACCTATGCCTATGATTACCAGTCCCCCAAAAAAAAAAAACATATGCCTATGATTGATTTTTACACTCTTTTTTATCACAATTCACACTTCTTTTGTCTTTATCCGTTTGAATTTACCATCTTATTCTTTATGTAATACACTTTTTCACACATTCAAGAGCAATATTGTAAATTTATGTGAATAAAAATAAAAATAAGAGTAAAAATCATTTTCTTTATGAAAGATGGAGTACTGCTAAAATCAATTATTCTCTTTCTTTTTTTTTGAACAAACAATAAATGATCATTACTTATTGAATGAAAGAATATGGCCTGAAAAGGTACATGAGAGATTATCTCGGAAAGGGAACAGAGCAACAAAACAAAAAACGTGCAGAGTAGAAACCCTCCTGGCTCCTGCTGCTACTCCTCCCCCAGAGAGAGAGAGAGAGAGAGAGAGAGAGAGAGAGAGGGAGGGAATATGGGAAATGTTATTGCATTGTAGCTTGATTATGATAAGTTTGACCACCCCATACGTGATAGTATGTCATTTTCTTCTTGTACTTCTTATGTTAAACTTTACTTTTTCTCAATCGGCTTTTAAGAACCTTTCAAAGGGAAACTAAGATTTTATTAACTTTGCCAACCGCGCGTATTAGATAATTTTACGAGGAATTATCACTATATTGTTTGGCTTTGTTTGGCCTCCCATGGATTTAGTTACACAACACATTTGCGGGTGCGATGTCGAATGTCATGAAAGACGATTGATTTTAGAAGAGATGGTGAAAAAGCGGTTTAACCGTTTGGTTGCTGTAGCCCATGCAAGATCAACAAAATTTATCAAGTGGTGAAAAAATAGGGAAAAAACAATTTACCTCTCGAACATGGAAGAAAACCGTGCAAATATAGGCCAAAAAGTCGGTATCTGTGAAATAAATGACAAGCAGAAAAGGGAAAACACATTATAGCACCAAAACCTACATGCCCCACCGAGCCACAAGGGTCCAAGGTAGCATGACAAGCAGAATCTAACAATGAGAAGCTAATACTCTCGGCCCCATTTGATAACCCTCCAAGAGGTTGGGATTGGATTGGTAGATCAGTAGGGGTATTATTAATACCTTGTTTGGTAATCAAAAATGGTTCGGGCTAGTAGTCCGATGAGATTAATAATCCGGGTAATAGGGGGTATTGCTAATATCCCGTGGGACTTGGTATTAAGGGGTATTAATAGTCCAATCCCAACTCCTTCACATTACCAATCCCTTCTCATTACCAATTCCTTCTATCAATCCAATCCCATCATCTTATCCCATCTCAAACAAACATGATATTAATAATCCCACCATTTAATTTCATCTCAAACAAACATACTCATTATCAATCCCTTCTCATTACCAATCCCTTTTCATTACCAATCCCAATCCTAATCTCATCTCCTTACGAATCCCATCCGTCTATCACTGTTATCAAACGGGACAGTACGTAGAGGTTGAAAGCTAGAAAAAAAAGCCATTCTATTTTGACAAGAGAATACCATGGACCAAGAACATACCATAAGAGTTCCAACCCTAGAAGAACAAAAAAAAAACTCATCATTATACGGTGAAAGTGGCGTGCAAACAGACAAAAAAATCTAATCCCGAAACTTCTGAAATTTCTTTCCATTTAATATGGGTTTTTCGCATCCTATTTGTTCTCGAACCAAGCCGAGTGCGGTGGTGTTCCACTTTAAGAAAAAATATTTTTTTTTCAAACGGAGGTAATTTCAAGTCCAAAAATTATGTGTTTACGCAAATAATTTTCCTACCAATATGGATCTTGTTTGATAGATCTTACTAAGATCTTTTAAACGGTGCAAAAAAAATTGAAAAAATATTTTTCATTTTCATTTTCATTATATTTGAGTTTGAAATTACCTCCGTTTGAAAAAAAAAAGCATTGTTTCTAAAAGTGGAACACCACCTGCTTCGATTACAAATTGAGACACTTGACCCAAAGAAGGGCTGGAATTAGAACACTGACCTTATGAAAGAGCGAGAGATCGGAGTCGGGGAGAAAAGGAGTGGCTTCAGTGGTGGCGCCCGCGGTGTGAAAAACAGGACTACGGCCACCGCATGGATTTCGCGGTGACCGTCCACCGCACGTCCATTGGGGCCACTTCGGGCCCCAAAAAAATACAGAAAAATATTCATAAATTTTAAAATAATATTTCATAGGATACTGTAAAAAATCAACTCCAACGGATATCGGTAGATATGTTTTATGAATTTGTAAGGACGAAACTGCAAAACTAAACAGTTTCCTCTCTACGAATTCCGAAAAACATACCTACCGATATCCGTTGGAGCTGATTTTTTTTTTAAATATTATTTTAAATTTATGAATATTTTTCTGTATTTATTTGAAACCCAGAGTGGACCCCAATAGACGCGCGATGGACAGTCACCGTATTTTCATGTGGTTTACCTAGACTTTCTGAAAAAGCTATACGCTTCTGTTGATCTTAATATCTCAAGTTGGATTTTCCTTGTCAGTAGTTGTTGATGTTTCAAATGGAAGTTTTAAGGTTCGAATCAAGGGGTGAAACTATAGTAAAATTCCATTACTCACTTCCCCTTGAGACTACCCTTGGGCTTCATTTCTGTAATTACCCGGTATATGTGGAATGGAGGGATTGCATGTATCCGAGGGATTAGTCGAGGCAAAAGTCTCAGACACCCTCAATAAAAAATAAATACTCCGTACTATTTGAGTAGTTACACAGTCTTCGTGTGTATATATATATATATAGCTATGCATGGCAGTTAAACGAAAAGAAATTTCAATTCCTTATTTTCTACTGCAATCTAAGTAATTAATAGGAAGAGATAGGTAAATAGATTTTATTGATCCATGGTTAATAGGATTTTTACAAATTCATTTTTCCAAGTTATCTTATTGTTTGAACCAATTAGTAGATTTTAAAATAGTTGAAATATAAATCTAAATAGACTTTCTTGGATTTCATCACTTGTTGCTTGCAAGGAACTTCTCACAAAAATATCCCGTGTAATATTATATGGTATAGATTTTGGTCGCTACTAATTCATGGACATATATCAGAGTAAATAAGCAAAGATTAAAATTTTCGGCATTCAGTCGAGCACGTTCAAAAGTGTCATATTAAAAATCAATTTTAACCGATAAAAATTAATTATTATCGATCAAAATTGGAAAGCAGATGTCAATTAATTACCGAAATAAACGGTCGGAATTGTGCAAAACCGTGAATAAGGTATTCTAACGACTTTTCTCTCATAAGCAAAAAATGCAGGAGTAACATTGATAGAGACCCACTACAGAGATATCCCACACACGAAAGCTTGATTCGAATTCGTTCTTTTACCCTTTGCCTTCCTAATTTTTTGTGTAAAAAAAATGTCAACGACGCCAGTGAACCACGTGAGAGAGAGAGAGAGAGAGACAAACAAAACCTAACCGCGCAGGGTTGCATGCCAGTAGGCGTCCTCTTGTTTCCTCTTTCGGTCATCCAAATTCTGCTAAAATATCGTACTATCCTCTGCTCTTTTATATTCCGTATTACTCCACTTCAGTCCCCCCCCCCCCCCTCTCTCTCTCTCTCTCTCTCTCTCTCTCTCTCTCCAAAATCATTAAAAATACAAAAATTCAAACGGTATAGACGATTTGCAGAGAATTACACAGAGAAAAACGTGTTTGGCCTCATTTCGGATCCCAAAAAAATCTAAAAAAATATCCATAAATTTTTGAATATTATTTTATTGGGCTCTGTAAAAAATCAGTTCCTGCGGATATTGATAAGTTTTGGATTCATAGGAGCGTCTGGATTTTTTTGGGACCCGAAATGGGGCCAAACGCTTTTTTCTCTGCGTGGTTCTTTACAAATCGTCTCTGCGGATAGCAGGGGCTCTTAAAAATACTACATAGGACAATTTATTCCGAATTCATTCCGTTATAAGTAATGCTCATTTATTGCTTGTTAAAAAAAAGAAGAAATCATTTGTTGTCTCTTACGGTGGAAGACAATTTTACCCTTATAGTAGCATTTCCATGATTCCAGAATAAATGACATGCAATCATAGGTTTAGGTTAGGTTAATTAGGAAAAGAGCCGGTGACACCAAAAATGGTGTTGATCCTGTTTACACTTTAAGGATTCGGCGCCTCCATGCAACTTTTTTCCCACATAAATGTTGAAATATTAGTGATTTAGACGATGAATGGTTCGGATCGTAAAACAAAATGTCTTTGTAATTTTCACTTAAAGACAATAAGAGAATTGAATCAAGTCTTTACATTTAAAAAAACCAGAATTGTACTGATTGGACTTCTAAATAGTTTTTTTTTTTTTTTTAATTTTCTTATTTCTAAACAAAAAAGAGTCAAAAAAATATTTCAATTCAAAAATGTGAACTAGTACCTTGTTTGTTGCAACCCTTCCCCTTTCCCTTGGACTAAGAAGGGAAGGAGAAAAGCAAATCGGTATGCTAATTCCCCATCCTCCAATCAATCCTTGTTGTGGGTTATTTTCTCAACAAAAACGAATAACTAATTCACTTATATATAAAAGTGAAATATTAATAGAATATGAAAAACCAAAGGACGGGTCCAGGGCAACTTAAAAAAAGCATCCCCATTGCCTTAGGTGGTTGAATTTATTGGCGACGATGACGATATTGGAGGAATCATCTATTGAGACAAACACAACCTCCATATTCCGGCCTCCATCTCCATCTCCGCCGTTTTAATTAGGTTCTCACAGATATGCGATGCCTCCCTGGCCAACCCAAACGTATCCACCGTATTCGCTCCCATGGCCATTAATTGCAAGAACTGATGTTCCATTCATCAGTAGAACAGGAAATTGACGTAGCCGATTATTCGCTTTGGCTAGACTACAACTTCAGAATCTAATCAGGGATAATGATTTTAGCCTTTTACCGTACCCCTTGTGTTATTGATAGAATATGCAGTGTGGACGGGGTACCCTTCAGGGGACGTTATGCACACCAAATGTTCGCTTCAAGTCCTCAACATGTTTTTGTATGACTGGGGAGAAGTGGTGCCTAAGTCCCACCCAATAGCCACCAAAATTTATACTCCATTCCTTCATTATCCTCAAAGGTTCGCTCGCTGTTGGTTGATTATGTGTTTCATTTAGGCTAATAATAATTGCTCTCCAAAATGAGTGGAATGAAGCTCTTAAGTGAGGAACAGACAAATTCCATAGTAAACTTTCTTTGGAATTTGAACAAATTAAGTTGTAGAGAATAGTTGGTGTATCTATATCTATGTGTGTATGTAATTGCTTATATATCTTTGTCTTTTCCTTCTATTATCATCAAGCCCAACAACAAAACAATTCGGAATCGAGAAGATGTCCCAAACAAATTGAACTAATCTTTTTGGCTCATAGATGTAGGTATTTGTCAACATTTTGTGGGCATGGTAGTTGGAATCTGCATCTGTCGACTGTCCCATATTCGTAAGTGCATTCAATCTTATGTTCTTACTATGATTGTTTGTCTAATTTTTAACTATCTACGTTGTCCTTTTGATAATCATGTCTTTTCTTTGGTGGGTAATACTTTTATTTACAAAGCCATTAACGGTAAATGAGTTAGTCTGATAAATACCAAATTTCCTCAGAGATACCTGGCACATAAGCATTACATGAGTACATAAACTATAGGCAGCACGTGGAATAACCTAATGATCTCCTTCATTATTTAGGCTCACAAGAGAACCTTCTATCTGACCAAGTGATCTATATTCAAATGGTAGTTTTTCATATGTATTGGTGTAACTGAGACTTTGATATGGGCGGAAAAATTAAGTTCTATGGGCCTTAGTTTTGAGATTACAAAGTAGCCACGATAGAGTGCATTTCTTCTTTTATCTTTTAATAAGAACAAGTTCGTTCCACGACTTAAACAAGATTCATTAATAAGAACTTTCCCGACAAGCTGAAAGTTTTGCCTAATCATGTTTTTCTGGTTTTTATATGCCTTATAAGGAACATGCACAAGTTAATAATCGGATCCAAGTCAAAGTCCAACTAATAAGCTAATTATCCGAATTTGACGAGGATATGACAAGGATAAAGGGTATATGTTTTTGGTTTGGTCCACGTGCATCGCACGTGTTACTGTACTAGTCTTGTTAAGGGACCAAAAGCCTGAACCTTATTTAGATGAGTCATGTTAATGCAGCCTTATTTGGATGAGTCATGTTAATGCCTACAAAAGAAATTGGTAAAGCAGAAGCGGCAACAGCTAATCTAATCAGAGTACAACTTTGTTTCTTTTTTTTCCCAACTTTTTTCTTGGGCTTAGGAATGCCCAACATATTCTTTACCGACTTTTGCTTCCATTTTCCTTTCCCTGTATCCTTAGTCTCCTCAATTGGGTTGAGATCCACAACTAATTGGATGCCCTCAACTTCTTTGTCATTCAAAAAACCTACTTCCGAAAGATTACAAAAGCCTACATCAGGTTCTGCTCGCTCTGTAATTGTGCCAATTTCCACAGGTCCATCTTGTAAGCAAGGAAAATTATCCCTTGCGATAATAGCTCCAACATCAGCCAAGGATCGTGATGTATCCTTAGTATCAATTTCGGCCTCAATAGGTTCAGAGAAGGCCACAAACTGATTATCCCCATCAAGATTAGCCTCATTGAGTCTAGAGTCAGCCCCACCACTTACTAAATCACATTGGATTTCACTCCCTTGTCCTACGATCAGCTCCGCAACCACGAATAAACCATGCATACTTGTTGCCGGACTACCCATGCAAAATAAACCACGAATTGAATCGAGCATACCTTATCATTATGGCTTGTGCTAACCCGATTTTTCAACAATAAAAATTCGCGTTTCACTATCTTGAAATTCCGTCACCACGGTTACTCGTACAATAATTTTTATTGCTAACACAATTGTTGGGTAATTTTTCGTCACCATGGTTGTTCCAGAGAGCGCATCCGTTTGGGGATTGAATACATAATGCCAGCCAGATACTATATATTTTTTCAAGTAAGCTTACCATAAACTGAAGATAATTTTTCCCTAGCATCTGCAAACCAGACATCATTCAAAAACTTACTCAAGTCAGACGCAAATCCCAAATGTGTTAGGATGGGCACACTTTTCACTGTAGAACCATACAAAGAAAGTGAAACCAACCCCTTCAAAAATTCTCAAACTTGGGACCGAGCTCTCTCAATTCTTTCTTTTTGTTTTTGTATGGATTTCATTTTCTTTATCTCCAGATGAAAGAAAATTTTCTTCGCAGATAAATAAAATAAAACACTTGGGACTGAGCTAGTCCAAGCTAGTGTCTCATCCTTCACGAGCATCACAGGCCTACAACAAATGCAAAGCATCATACAAGTGTTCCATACAAAGATTAGCATAGAACATTATAAAGATAAACAATACGTAAATTCAAAAAACATTGCACGTGTGTATGCATATTCAAGGATTTCTCCTTTCACTCCAAGCGCAAAGATTTGGGAATTAGTTACAAATGTTTCTAAGTCCTAGCCTTGTGGAGATTCACAAGTTTTTTTAGGTATTCAACAAAATATGATCAACTAGAACATTGCACGTGTGTATGCATGCGTGCGCGTGCGCGCGCACACACACATGTATGTATATACGACCCATAATTAGAACTGTGTGAGGCCTGTCCAGGCGGACAGTTACTCTTCCTTTCCTTCCCCATAGCTATGTGGCAGCTAACTGGAATGCTACAAGGGTGCACTCTCCTATTGTACACTGGTATCATATAATCTGATCTAAATGTATTCCCAGGCGTTGCTTTGTACTTTGGATGGCTATTCAACGAAGGCTTAGAACGAAAGATTATCCAATTATTAATTGGGCCATTCATACTTCTCCTATCTGCCTTCTATGCAAGAAAGAGGATGATAGCCTCCCTGCCTTTTCTTCGACAGCCCCCAAGTCTAGATGCACATGAAAACATGTTTTTGCTCACTTTGCAGTATATCAAAACCTCACCACTCTTGGGGTAACGAAGTGAATTGGCTTGTGAAGAATCCTTTTATAATAATGTTTGAAAGCTTAGCTTGGGCAGCCATGGTGTACTATATCAAGTAGCTAGGCGGAATCGCAGAGTATAACAGTCAATGAATCAAACTACGATATCATCCATTTATCTTCGTAGTACTGAAAACATTCACTGTGAGTGGACCAACTAAAGTTGTGCATCGATGTGATGAATCAAACATACTAACCATGCTATGCCTCTTTCCAGAACCATCCTCCTTTAAGATAGCAACCTTGTTGAAATGCAAGACAAAAAGTGAAAAGGAAAAAATTCAGAATTAGATACGTTCAGAGAGCTTCACAGAAATCAGAAAGTTAGAAAGATCAAAACAAATAAATGAAACAGAATCCAACATTGTGGCGAAAACCAACAGTCGCTTGCATATTGGAAATTCCTAGCTAAGCACTTCCTTGATTGTTAGATAAGCGAAATTATATAAGGGGGGAAAAAGTGGAGAAGGATTAATCTTACCTTGTTCATCCAGGCCAGGTTTGAGCCTCATAGCTCCCACATTCCACACGCCTTCGCGCAATCCCATTAACACCTCTGTTTGATAGGTCTTAACCATGCCTCCATCAGCAAGATCCTTGGCCTCAAAGGTTATGTAGAAGGTCATAAAGCAGGAAATCCGACCCGTTACAAACAAAACCTTGACAAACTCAAGACCAAGTTGTTCCTGCACGTTGCCAATAGATGTCATGTCATCATGAGGTCGAAAACAATTATTCACCTGAAACAAGAAAATACTGATTGAACATGGAGGGGAGGGGCACCTAGAGAGAGTCATGGAAGAAGCCTAATTATAATCATCATCGTCGTCATGATCATCAATGTATAGTAAAGAAAGTATTACGGGGGAAGATTAGGAGACAGACACAGACCTTAAAGGTAGAGCTGTATTTGTCGATAGCAAGTTGAGCACACATGTCGTAGTCCTGATACCTACGCTCTTTGCTCATGTCCATTGGGAGAACTCCACCATATACGCCCCCTCTAGGCGAGATCGTAACCTCATACCCCTAATATCAATACTACGAGTATTAATCAAACAGCAATCTGTTAGAACTGTGGCTCATATGTTAAGTATGATGAGATACTAAGGAGTTCTAGAGAGAAGGCCCGGCACGGTTCGTACAAGGGTATTTTTGGGATACAGACCAAATATTAAGTTAGGGTTAGAATAGAGTCAGTATAAATACTCTATGTTGTAAACCCTATTTCGTACTGTGATAATAAAAGAACAGCAGCCGTTCTCGCTCCCGTGGACGTATCCGATTTTGGAGAACCACATATATTGCTGTGTCGATTTCTTTACTGTTTTATACTCGTAAATCATGTGTGTGTGACTATCCTAACACAATCAAACAAACACACACACACACACACACAAGCAAAAACGATATAAAAAAGAATCGAATACGATTCAAATCATTCATGAATCAAAGAAGTCTAATAACTTACCTCGGTCTTACGACTTTGTTCTAAGTAGGCCAGGTATCTCTCCCTGTCCCGATTATCAAACTGACGTTTGGTGTTGGATATCCCAACGTCGCTCTTCCTGATCAGAGCTTCCATTTTTCCCGAGCAACCGCCTCACAATCGATCAATCCAAAACTTGTTCTGGTTGCCAATAGCCCCTCTATTTATAGGTACGTATATTGTAAATTGCGTTTACACCCTTGTAATCTGAAATATACTTATGAAGATCCCTTAAACTTTGGAATTGGAACAGCACCCGAACAAATTAAAACCGGAACCGGACCAAATTGGAGGTGTGGTTTCTAGAGGTAATCCGGTTTGTTGGGTTCGAGTTTTGGCCAAATCGAAAAAAATTGGTTCTGTCCGGTTTGTCACCTTTCAAACCGGTATAAACCGGACCGGATATACATACAAAATATGCATCTATATAAACCTAACGACTCAAACTTATCGCTCATAAATCCTACAGCTGAGAAGAGTCCTAGGATTGGAAAATTCTATTTTCAATCTTCTCCAACGTATCTTTCCTAATCCAACTCTCTTTTGTTATGGAAAGATAGAAAGCAATAAAATTTCATTGCCAAAAAAAAGAGCCGGATTTTGACATAAGAAAGGGAAGTAATTTTTGAAAACTTAGCACTGTCTCTCTCCGCTCCGAAGTAAGGCGAAATATTTTCTAACTTTTTCTATCTCAACTCTCTTTTGTTATGGGAAGATAGATAGTGATAAAATTTCATGTATAAAATTAGTGCAAGGCAGATCGTAAACTAAACAAAAGGGTAAGAAATATTTTTGTTTATCGGTCGATCAATTTAATTATTTTTGGGGTGTGTGTTTTTTTTGTAAACTAAACAAAAGGGTAAGAAAAAAAATCTGTTTGATCCTAATTTTTGGGGGTGTGTGTGTTTTTTTTTTTTGTAAACTAAACAAATATCCGTGCCAGTCCCCATGGTGGGTGTTGCGTAGCACATAGTAATGTAGTCCATGTCTATGATTGGATGCTAGAAGAGCACCCTCCTGTTAATCTTGACTTCCAGAAAGTTAATGATGTTGGTTGGATCGATGAAGAGAGACTTTCGTGGTCGGCGCTTCAGGAGCATCACAAGGTTTGTTTGCCACAAAGAGATCTCAATATGATCATAAGACGGGAAAATGCATTAAAAAGTCCTGGGATGCCAGATATTTAGCAAGATCAGCCTGCATACCTCGAACAAATTCAGTTGGTGAAGACAACTATGAAGATGAAGTGGAAGGCCCTCCTCAACCTAGAGACCCGGCAAAGCGATGAATCTAGAACTGAAATGCATCATCTATGGGAAATTGTGTGGCTCCGGACATATCGAAATTCAAGGCAAATTGTGACGTGGCTTTCAAAGAGGGGGATACAAACAACAAGGTGGTAGTGGTGATTCGAGATCATACAGGGGCTACCGTGGATGGTAGAGCTAAAACTTCCAATATCTCTTCTGCCCTCCAAGGGGAATTGGTAGCTATCAGGGAAGCTTGTGTCCTGGTCTCCAATTCAAGCTGGCAAGGGGTCACGGTGGAATCAGATTGCAAGGAAGCTATCCATCTTAGCACCTCTGGCTGCAGTGGTTCTGGACATAAGGGAATTGGGCAGAAATAGTGGAATCATCTTCAGCTGGGCTCGTCGCATAGCCAACAAAGCAGCCCATACAGTTGTTGCGTTAGCCAAGTCAGGGAATTTACCTTGTAATTGGGTGTCTAGTCCCCCGTTATCGCTTCTTTCTGTTTTAGTAGGTGAATCTCCCTTGTAAGCCTGCGGGCCTTGTTAAATGATCAAAAAAAAAATATAGAACTGAAATGCATAGCTCAGAAACAATGAAATCTATAAATCCTAAAGCATTTTAGGGGACTGGTGGCTAGTATTCAGCACATGCATAAACGCCGGTCACAATTGAGTCTTATCGAAATGAGCCATGTGGGTTGGGGCGAGCTGCGAGCAACACTAGGCACACTCGTACAAAGGAGATGTCAAGTCTATATATAGCTCATTCAGAATCTCTGATTAAGTGTTTTTCTTATTAGCGATAACTCAAACAGATGACGAACTCACAGAGAATCGACCTGTCAAACGCCTCATGTGTTGCGGCAGTTCAGTTTGTATGCATGTAGTCGACGAAGAGCCACTTCAAAAACACTGATCGTAATTTTTACCTTCCATGTATCGGTTGTTTTTACCCGGATCCTCTCTGCCCTTGCCTTTTTGTTCTGGTTATGGGCATATTCAAGGATTTCTCCTTTCACTCTAACCGCTATTTGGGAATTAGTTACGAATGTTTCTAAGAGCAGTCCTTGTGGAGATTCACAAGTTCTCAGTTATTCAACAAAATATGAACTAGAACATTGCACGTGTGCACACACGCACACACACAAACATGTATGTATATACAAGTTTTTGCTCACTTTGCAGCAATATCAAAGCCTCACCACTCTTGGGGTAACGAAGTGAATTGGCATGAGGAAAATCCTTTTACAATATTGCCTGAAAGCTTAGCTTGGGCAGCCATGGTGTACTATATCAAGTAGGCGGAATCGCAGAGTATAACAGTCGATGAATCAAACTACGATATCATCCATTTATCTTCCTAGTACTGAAAACATCATCGTGAGTGGACCAACTAAAGTTGTGCTTCGATGTGATGAATCAAACATACTAACCGTGCTACACCTCTTTCCAGAACCATCCTCCTTTAAGATAGCAACCTTGTTGAAATGAAAGACAAAAGGAAAAACTCAGAATTAGATATGTGTAGAGAGCTTCTCAGAAATCAGTAAGTTAGAAAGGTCAAAACAAATAAATGAAACAGTATCCAATATTGTGGCGAAAAAAGCAAAGAACCAACAGTCGCCTGCATACTTTAAATTCCTAACTAAGCACTTCCTTGATTGTTAGATAAGCGAAATTATACAAGGGGGGGAAAAGTGGAGAAGGATTAGTCTTACCTTGTTCATCCAGGCCAGGTTTGAGCCTCATAGCTCTCACATTCCACACGCCTCTAAGCAATCCCATTAGCACCTCTGTTTGATAGGTCTTAACCATGCCTCCATCAGCAAGATCCTTGGCCACAAAGGTTATGTAGAAGGATTAGTCTTACCTTGTTCATCCAGGCCAGGTTTGAGCCTCATAGCTCTCACATTCCACACGCCTCTGAGCAATCCCATTAGCACCTCTGTCGCCAATAGATGTCATGTCATCATGAGGTCGAAAACATTAGTGACTCTATATTATCATCATCATCGTCATGATCATCAATGTATAGTGAAGAAAGTATGACGGGGGAAGATTAGAAGACAGACACAGAGGTACTGGTATTTGTCGATAGCAAGTTGAGCACACATGTCGTAATCCTGATACCGAAACTCTTTGCTTATGTCCATTTGGAGAACTCCACCATAAACACCCCTTCTAGGTGAGATCGTAACCTCGTACCCCTAATATCAATACTACGACTATTAATCAAACAAACACAAGATTCAAACAACACGCACACAGAGAAAACCAAAAACGATATAAAAAAGAAAGAGAAAAACTTATTCACGGAGGAGGCTTGAATAACTTGTTCCGCCGTGAATAAGTTTCTCTCAAAAAAGAATCAAACAGGATTCATTCATGACTCAATTAAAGAAGTCTAAGTTACCTCGGTCTTACGACTTTGTTCTAAGTAGGCCAGGTATGTCTCCCTGTCATCATGATCATCCTCACGTTTGGTGTTGGACGCAAGGATGGAGCCAGGGAGGGGTTTGGTGTTGGACGCAGGGATGGAGCCAGGGAAGGGCCAGTAGGGGCGGTCACCCCTGCTAGAAGAAGAAAAAAAAAACTATTATTATATGTAAAAATAATAATTCCTATGAAAGTATATAGGCTCACCCCTGTGTAGAATTTTGATAAAAAAATTATAATAGTGACCTTTAAAATACGAGGATACCAATATTAATTACTAAATATTAAGTGTTAAAATATAACAAAACATAAAACTAGAGGGTTACTATTGTGAATATTCAAGTAATAAACTTCCACCTTAGATGGATTTAGTGTTTTACAGTTTTATTTCTTTTTGCCCTAAAATATCAATGGCACACCAAATCTACCTCTCTCTCTTGGCACAAACATCTCCAATTGTTAAGACTTCAAAGGCAATTTCAAGAAAATAGCAAAAAAAGGAGAAGAGATTTTGGAAACCCTAAGGTCATGTTTGGTAGCCATTCTATTTTCTGTTTTCTGTTTTCATTTTCAGAATTTTCAAAAGTTAACTTTGAAAGTTTGTTTGGTGCACTACTTCCACTTTCAAATTCTGGAAATCACTTTCACTATTTTCATAATTTGAGGAAGTAACAAAACTCAACTTTCACTATTTTCAGAAACAAAAAACAGGCTACTCCGCTACAATTCCTTGGAGGTCTTTTTTTCATTTCCTCTTCCTCTCTCTCTCTCAAACCCAGGCCATTGAAGATACTCTCTCTCTCTCTCTCTTATAGTCAATAAAAGATACTTATCGAAGGAGAAAAACCTTATAGTCAATAAAAGACCGACTTTGGAATTAGAAAATTTCACATGTATTTCATCTATATATATACTCTCTTAACTTAGAGATGAGAGGAGGCCGGAAGGGATACGTTGGGCTTATGAAGCCATCATTTTATGAAAGTTGATACTATAACTTCGGTCTAGGAAAGAAGAACCCAATCACCTGGATTCAATGCCGGCTCAAAGATATTTGGGCCTGAAGCAAAAGTTGTAATAGGGGGGCCATTTATCTCCTCATCTTTGAACAAAATTTTACAAAATGTTGAGGAAAACTAAGGGGTGGAGATTCGAACCCAGTTTTTAAAGCATTCAAATAGCCTAAACTGCCACATGACCAAAAAGATGTTACTCAAAGCAAGGCAATTGAAACTTCTTATTATTTGAAACTAAAAAACTGTATTTTTTGGAGCCCTCTTCGAGCTAAAAAATCGAGGGCCAAAAGCAACGACTTCTTCGGCTTCCTCTCTAAGCCGGCTATGCCTGGTCTATCCACCCGGCCCTTTCTTTCAGAATATCAAGTATGGAATTTGTTTCTAACATGATTGCAAAGGCTTGGATGATTCTTTCTCTCTCTCCTGTATAGTTTGAGAACTAGTGGAGAAATTGCAAGAAAGACCATTTTAGAAAAAGTAAAAACTAGTTTCAGAAATTGATTTTAAAAAAAAAAACAGGTTAACACAAACATGTTTTCTGTTTTCACTTTTTTTTTAGGAAAAGTAAAAACTGATTTCAGCAAATAGAAAACAGGAAACAGAAAAGTGGCAGTGTTACCAAACATAGCCTAAGTAATTTTGGTGAAATCTAAGTTGTAGGTATGTTTTTTCCCAATTGTTATTCTAGACTTCTAATTCTTTGTTTTTTGACTGGTAAAATCAAGTAACATGAAAGCCCATGTACCGAATTCGTCTAGTTGTGATGAATGAAAAAAAACAAGACACATACATCAAGATCGATCCCATTAGTTAAACACCATTAGCCCATGCCCGGCTAATTCCATTCTCTAGGGGAAGATGAAGCATCGTGCCAAGTAACTTGGTATATGTATAGATTTTAATATTCGGATCGATTGTGCCTTTTTCAAAATTCCCATCTGGGTCTGCCCCAACTTGTTACTTTTTAGCTAGCCATTGAACCATGGCAAACCAGAAAGACAGAGTAAAGTTTAATGTTGGAGGCAAGGCCTTCGAAACCACAGCCACCACCTTTGCCGTTGCCGGCCGGAATTCCATCTTCGGAGCACTGTTCGACGAGAACTGGAACCTTCAACCGGATAGTTCCAATTCCAATGAGTATTTCATCAATCGGGACCCAGATTGCTTTGGTGTGCTCCTAAATCTCCTCAGAACAGGGAAACTCTATATTCCGTCCAACATCCCAGAGAAACTCATCTACGACGAAGCCCTGTTCTATGGCCTTCTCGACCATGTCCGGTCCGCCAAGTGGGGCCCATTCGACGGCAACAGGCTCCGCCTTTCACAGTCAATAAGAAATTACGCGGTGGATGTTGGCACGGTGATCCGGGCTGGACCCCACGGTGGGTGTTGCGTAGCACATGGTAATGTAGTCCATGTCTATGATTGGATGCTGTAAGAGCACCCTCCAGTTAATCTTGACTACCAGAAAGTTAACGACATTGGTTGGATTGATGAAGAGACTTTCGTGGTCGGCGCTTCTGAAAGGAGAGGTGGTGGCGGTGGGTTGGGTTTGTTCAGTGCATCAACCGGGGAACTCAGGCACAGATTTCAGGTTACATGTTGGGATCAGGTGAAGGGTTACGTCGCTGGTGCTCTATGTTCAAGCTCAGACAAGATTTTTTCGAGTTGCAAAAAAGGAAATAAATTCAATTATAAGAATGGGATTTATGTTTGGGACCAAGTTACTGGAAAACAGATTGACTTTTACCATGAATCATTTGGGCAGTCACTTAGTAACGTAGAAAGGCTACAATGGTTACAAGGCACCAACTGCTTGATGGTTGCTTCTTTCCTTCCTTTGAACCAGGAGAACTATTCTTTAATTGCTTTGTGGGATGTCAGAGTTAAAAACAGGGTCTGGCAATGGTTTGAGTGGGGGCATTGTCCTTCTCAGGATGGTTCACAGAAACATCAGGTAAGAGACGTCATAGCAATGGAGGAGGCTAACTCGATATGTGCGGTGAATGAGTACGAGGATTTGGGGTTCTTGGATTTGAGGAATCCTGAGAAAGTAAGGTGGGGGAAAGGGTTAAGGAAATTCAGTATGAGAAATGAACAATCTCAAGTGAAACTGGCACTGCACGACGGCCAGCTCTTTTTATCGATGGATGACAGAATCTCAGTGTTTTGTGGTCCTGACTGGTAACTAACATCTAGGCTTCGCCGGCCCAATGGAGCTGCCATTTGTGATATTTCATTGGGCGGGGATAGGCTTTTTGCTCTGCCAAGGGAGGGGAATGTGTTTGATGTATGGGAGACCCCGCGGCCGCCTCTCCTCTAGTTCTGCTAACTTATGCTAGTCTTGTTTTCCAAAGTCTGGGTTTTTCCCATACTGATCTACTGTTTTTTTTCATTTTTGTTTCTCTTTAGTTATGGTAGAAGATGAAATTGCATATGATGCTTTCAGGGGACTTAGAAAGTCTGGAGTTTTGTGTGCAGTTTGCTGTTTTTGCATTTGTTTGCGAAAGTGCTTATGACTAGAGGACATCAATTTCCGGCGGTTAGCATTCATCTTCTGTCATTTTTGTGTTTTGTAACTTCTTTGATGCAGACCATCAGTTCATTTTGAAGATGAACATTCCATCTACTTTGATTGAACCCTAGGAGGAATGACATATATATCATATTGTTGCAGTATGGACTTCAGCATTTTTCTTGGTTTAATCTCTCGCGAATTTTTCTTATGGTGACTTCACATTGAAACAAACAAGCTTTTTTTTTATAACTCAGGTGTCCGGACTAACTTACGCATACCTCGACTAATCTGGGGACCAATCCCACCACCCTCTTGCGGGGTCTCAATTAATTGAAATGAACAAACTCGAAACCAACAACTTAGCTTTTGCTTTCTTTGGCTGATAAGAGTTTATTGAAAGTTACAACATCAAATGATATACTACTAATGTTTTCCTAGAGGATCATTAGTACAGTATATCATTTGATGTATCTTCTAACTTTTACTCGTATTGTGCATGCATTTAATATCCATTTTGGGACTTCTAGCCAATGAGCACGTTTCATGATAAATAAATATTCAGGCTTCCAAGCTATTATTTGCCTCACCAAAAAAAAAAAAGGAAAATGATATTAACACTCCAAAAATTGATGTAGGCACTCCAAAATTAGTGTAACTCCAAAACCACTTTTTTTTATTTTTTAAAGTCCCAATATCATTTCCAAAATATAAAAAAAGCGGGTAAGTTTGTGGTGTCTCTTCAGTTTTCGTTTCTTTGTTCAGTACTTACTTAGTTCAGTGCCTTAAATTTGTTGGCAACTGTTCTGTGCATGGTTCCTCGGTAATTGCTAAGGCTTTTGGTGGAAACCTGTCTAGGGAAGAAGTAAAAAAGAATTCAAAGAGACGTGAGTAAGCCTATAAATTCAATGTTGTGCCTTTTCAAAATTCCCATCTGGGTCTGCCCCATCTTGTTTGCTAACCATTGAATTGAACCATGGCAAACCAGAAAGACAGAGTAAAATTCAATGTTGGAGGCAAGACCTTCGAAACCACAGCCACCACCTTTGCCGTTGCCGGCCGGACTTCCTTCTTCGGAACACTGTTCGACGAGAACTGGAACCTTCAACCCGACCAATCAAATGAGTATTTCATCAATCGGGACCCAGATTGCTTTGGTGTGCTCCTAAATCTCCTCAGAACAGGGGAGCTCTGTACTCCCCACCACATCCCTGAAAAACTCCTGTACAGAGAAGCCATGTTCTATGGCCTCTTGGACCACGTTCGGTCTGCCAAGTGGGGCCCATTCGACGGCAACAGGCTCCACCTGTCGCAGTCAATAAAAAATTATGCTGCGGATGTTGGCACGGTGATCCGTGCCAGCCCCCATGGTGGGTGTTGCGTAGCACATGGTAATGTAGTCCATGTCTATGATTGGATGCTAGAAGAGCACCCTCCAGTTAATCTTGACTACCAGAAAGTTAATGATGTTGGTTGGGTCGATGAAGAGACTTTTGCGGTCAGCGCTTCTGAGCGGCAAGGTGGTGGAGGTGGGATTGGTTTGTTCAGTGCATCAACAGGGGAACTCAGGCACAGATTTCAAGTCACAAGTGGGGATCAACTGAAGGGATACACAGCTGGTGCCTTGTGTTCAAGCTCAGACCAGATTTTTTCTAGTTATAGAAGTGGAAGTAAGGAGTATGGGATTTGTGTTTGGGACAAAGTGACTGGAAAACAGATCGACTTTTACCATGAAAAGATTGGGCAGTCACTTGATGACGTAGAAAGGCTACAATGGCTACATGGAACCAACTGTTTGATGGTTGCTTCTTTGTTTTCTACGAAGAACTCTTCTTCAATTAGCTTGTGGGATGTCAGAGGTAAAAACACGGTCTGGGAATGGTCTGAGTGGTGGTATGCTCCTTTCAAGGATGGTTTATTGGAACAAGAGGTTAGAGACGTGATAGCAATGGAGGGGGCTAACTCGATATGTGTGGTGAATGAGTATGAGGACTTGGGGTTCTTGGATTTGAGGAAACCTGGGGAAGTAAGGTGGGTGAAAGGGACTGGGAAATTCAAAATGTGGAATGGACAATCTGACGTGAAACTGGTGTTGCAGGACGGCCAGCTCTTTTTATTGATGGATGACAGAATCTCAGTGTTTTGTGGTCCTGACTGGGAACTAACGTCTAGGCTTCGGCTGCCCGATGGAGTTCCATTTTGCGATATTTCACTTGGTGGGGATAGGCTTTTTGCTCTGCCCAGGGCGAGGAATGTGTTTGATAAATGGGAGACCCCACGACCACCTATCGTCTAGCTTCTGGCAGAAGATCACCTGTCCCACTCCCCTGTCCGACTCGCCTGTCCCATTCTCTCGGCCGTTGATCTCGCAAATCAACGGCTGAGATGAGCCGAGCACTTTGTGCTCCAAAACGACGTCGTTTTGGAGCACAAAGTGCTCGGCTCATCTCAGCCGTTGATTTGCGAGATCAACGGCCGAGAGAGACTCGGACAGGCGCCTGTCCGAATGAGAGTCGGACAGGGGATCTGGTCTCCTAGCTTCTTACTTGTCCTAGTCTTGTTTGGGTTTTCTCCATATAACTCTACTGTTTTTCATTTTTGTTTCTCTCTAGTTATGGTAGAAGATGAAATTGCATATGATGCTTTCAGGGGAGTTAGAAAGTCTGGAGTTTTGTGTGCAGTTTGCTGCATTGCATTTGTTTTTTGGGTCCTCATTGACAACCATGTTCTGATGACACTTGCCTAATGAATGTGCTTAGCGAGGTACTGGTTTTTGTGGTAATGTGTTTGTAATCATCAGCGACTAGACTTTGATAGTATGCCAACTCTCTCTCTCTCTCTCTCTCTCTCTTAATGTGTTGTGTTTCTTGGGCTTTGTATATTCTTGTTGCAAGTATCTTTGGAGGTTCTAATGTCGTTGGTCTGTGATTGGTCCGACTCCTTTCGGTATTCTGGTAATTCCTGTTATCAGTGTGATGATGATTCGATGAAAACGTGGGTTAGAGACGTGATAGCCATGGAGGAGGTTAATTCTATATGTGCTGTAAATCAGTATGAGGAATTCGGGTTCTTGGATTTGAGGAGTCCTAGGGAAGTAAGGACGTCTGGGTGTCTTTCATATTGAAACCTACTGTTTTCCATTCTTGTTTCCTTTTAGTTATGGTAGAAGATGAAATTGCAGATGATGCTTTCAGGGGACTTGGAAAGTCTGAACTTTTGTGTGCAGGTTGCTATATTGCACTTCTGTGGGGGAGTCATCTGGATTGCATTTCCTTTACTAGCAACAAGTACTGTTTGGTTTGAAGTCTTAATTTGCACTTCAGGTCGCAGTCGCACTTGGCTAATGTGCTCAGCCAAGTAATGGTTTTTGTGGCAAATGTTTTGCGATCATCAGCGACTACACTTGAATTGAGACTTCAATAATAAGTAATGGGCGCGTTTAATCGTGGGATTATTTTTAGGATTGATATTTTGTCCGTTGAATGAGGAGGGAGATAATACAGATCGAGAAGAGGATTTTAGCTAATAGTCTAAGAGCATGTACACCAGCAGAGCTAAAATAGCTTTTTTAGCTCACCAATAGAGGTAAAATAGCCTCACAACAGATTAGGTAATCAAAGAGCTAAAATGGATCTGTGAACAGTGCTTCGGCACTTTTACATTGCAACTGTTCATCAGGTAAAATAAAAAAAGTGTACTGTTCACAAGTTTTTTTACCTTTTTACTGATAAACTTGCTCTAATACGGTAATACCACCCCTCTCCCTAGTATTACTTAATACTCCACCTCGGGTACCAAATGGATAGATAGTCCCACCTTGTCCTATCCGGCGATTAATCAAGATGCACACAAACACAGGACTCACAACTAATACAAAGGTGTGGGCCCCTTGTGTTTCTCATAATCCTAATCTCACCTTTCTAGTACAACCATCAAACATGCCCAATGGGTTGACCTGAATTTGCATGTTCGATTCGTACAACTAATGTAGTAGAAACTCTTGAAACCACTGGAAGTTTGTTAGATTGTTAATTTGAAAACGTCAGAATTAGTCGAGGTGAGTGTATGCTGATTTGGACACACATATTATTATTTTTTTAAATGTATGAGTTAATTTTTTACTTTTATTCGTTGATGAATCAAATTCTCATGGTGGACGATGGGGTTTTTCTTGGGAGCAGGGACCCTGTAGTGAGCAACTCTGTAGCGCCCCCCATAGTGCGCAATTCGAGTTATTCATCTCGACAATTAATGATTCAAATTTGTTTGTTAATATTTTACTGGTAAAAGATGACTTTGACTTGTAAAAATTAACAACAAATATGAACCATCAATTGGGAAAACGGACGGTTTGGTTTTCTTTCTCATTTAATCCGTGGTGCATGATTTTCACACATGGAAGTGTGCCTAGTAAGAAACAATTAATCTAGCACCATATGACACTATTGATCACTATGTGCATACTTTGAGGACACATAACTTATTCACATGCTTCCTTTAGTACATGCAAATACCAACAGTCCATAAGCCATTTAATAAACGGTCCCGCTAATAGGTGTCCCTGGGGCATTAGTTTGGGGCACTAGTTTAGGGTTCTTTAAATGCTTTAGGTGCAATAAATATACTTAATCCATGAGTTGGGTTTATGGGTACTCACAAAATATTACTTTTCACCACTATTTTTTAAACTACTCATAAATGTTTGTAATACCATTTTTTAATGACAATACTGAGAACTAGAACAATTTTTTGTATAATATATATGGAAATCAAATACCCATAAATGTTTATAATACCATTTTTTTAATGACAATACTAAGAACTAGAACAATTTTTTGTATGATATATATGGAAATCAAATAACTGGATAGTTAAAGTTGTAAGGAATAAAAACTCTTCATCATTTGATTTAACATTGGAAAGAACTTTTTTTTTTTTCATTTAGTTTAACTCTGACTCAAACATTCCTTCCATTCTCCTACATACTGCAATACCATGATCTAGCAAAATTATTTTAAAAAAAAATAAAAATAAAAAACTCTTCATCAAGTATGTAGGGGAAAAATCTTTCCAAGAAACTCAAAGAAAAATTCATACATTAATTTGCTTGGTAGCGAAGGTTAAATTCTTGTTCAAGTCTCACAAGGGAAAAAAAAAAAAAAAGTGGCGGGATTCCCACTTTTCCAGTTTTTGTCCTTTTCGCTTTTTTCATTTTATAGATATAGATAGAGGAATATAAAGAGAATATAAAGAGTTGTGGTCATTTTGTCAATCAATAAAATTTTGAACTTCTTTTGATGAACGATTTGTATTTTCAATGTAGTTATTAATAGGTCTTGGGATGAGTATAACAAATGTAATTAATGTAGTTAAACTAGTGCCCTATAGTGTGCCCCAGGGGCACCCTTTAGAATTTGCCTTTAATAAAAGTCACTGAACAATTCAAACCAAATAAGGTGTTGGGGCCCGTTCCAGTTTCTAATAAAAAGAATTTTTAGAAAAGGAAGTAATTTTAAGCTCAAAAATTATGTATTTACGCAAATAATTTTTCTACCAATATGGATCTTGTTTGATACAGTAGATCTCATTGAGATATTATAAACGGTGCATAAAAAAATTAAAAAATTATTTTTCATTTTCATTATATTTGAGCTTGAAATTACTTTATTTTTGAAAAAGAAGATCTAAAAATAAAACGGAACAGCACCTTACAATGGCTAGTCAAATTGATTGGTTGTGATGCAATTTGGCAATTGGCATTAGTCTTATCAGCTTGACTATAGCTCTTCAATAAAAGTAACCTCTTCTTTTTAAAATAAAAAATAAAAAATTCGAGAGCTAATGTTATAATTTAATCTTCAACAATCGCTTAAGAAGCCCTTTAAAAACACACTCTAAAACGCCACTGGTTCTAAAGGGATTCGTCATTTTCCATATATTAAAGAGTAATTATTCAGCTTTCCCAAAGTACCCATGTGGCGTTGCGTAGTATTCCTAATCATTTACGTAGTCTCAAATTACGTGGTAGAGACGTTATCTTTCATTGTGTTGGGCTATTGTTTGACGAACAGTGACCAACATTGTGTAGTGACGATCTTTTATTTGTGAAGAGTACCACAAGATAATGCCACATGGTACTCCGAAAACACCAAATAATTGGCCTTTACCCATGTTCAGCTGTTGAAAAGTAACCCGTGTCCTCAGTATCTGTAAGACTAATGTTCCCCCCCAAAAAAAAAAATTTACTAAGGCTTTGTTTGGAATTTAGAGAATGTGAGGGAAAGAAAATGAGAGAAAAATTTTACTGTTCACAAAACTTGAATTCTTTATTTTTTTCTCCTCTTTCTCTCCAATCCTAACAATTTGAGAGAAAAAAATTAACTTTCCTTTCTTATCTCTCATTTTACCTAAGTTCCAAACAAAGCCTAGCAGTAAAGCTAAAAATGTGAACACATGTACATATTACTACCCGCTCCCACCTCTTGGACTTTCCTAATCCTTTGCAGAAAGTTAAAGCCACCGCACTAAAATGCAGTTGCCGGCCACCGCACGCTATGTGGGGCCATTTCAGGTCTCGTACAGATGATTCGAGCTGTTCAATAATTTTAAAAAAAATTGAGTGGGCATCATAGAACATTAGCTCGATCTGATATGTGTAGGTGCTTGAATCAAGCTTCTCATATTTCTGTACACCATAAAACCAATCTTTTCATTTTTTCCGATTTTCCAAATACGAAAAACTTGATCCGAGCACCTACACATATTAGATCGAGCTGATGTTGTGCAATACCCACTTTGTTTTTTTTTTTAAATTATTGAACGGCTCGAATTATCTGTGCAAGATCCGGGGTGGGCCTCTCATGGCATGCGGTAGCTGTAGCGCTGCTCAATCCTTTGAGGGCATAGAGGGTGTATAAGCACATAATTTTTGAATTTAAAATTATCTTAAAAAAAAAAAAAACTTTTTGGGAAACCAGAACACCCCATAGTGGCAAACAGGCAAAAGCACAAACAGCTTTTCTTTTTCTCTCTCTCTCTCATCAGTCTTCACCCCGAAGAAATCACCACATCCTAACCTCAACCTCCCTTCAATCATCTATGGATTCTATACCTCTCCCACAAGGTCATGTTCCACTCTGGGAAATTCACGGCAACTCAAATCGACTCCCTCTCCTTCCTCAATAACATCAACAGTAGGAGGTTCTGCACCCCATTAGCTTTCATTTGATCTCTAAGATTATTGATTCGATTATTGTCATATTTGTATCGGGAGAACATTTTGCCGAAAGCCATGGAACACATTGGTCCATGTGCAAGTCCCCCTAGGTCCCAGAGTTATGATTAACTGCCCCCCCGGGGACTCTAGAGTATTTTTATGCGGCCCAAGTAGCCATACAGAGTTTTGCCCTGGGTGGTGCTTGGCATGTTACAGAAATGAGCCGAGTGCGAGGCTACAAATGAATAGTCATTCAGATTGACTCAATTTGATTTCTAATTGTCATTTGTTGAGCATATTCATATTGCTAGCCATGTTTATTGTCGTCGTATTGCCATACTACCCGGCCTTTTATATTTTTCAAGTGGAGAGCAAGTAAGTGGGGACTCGAGTAGGAACGATGGAATGATTAGAGGCGTATTTTTATTCAGTGAATTATTGAGAGAAATTACGATTGTATTAGACTTTGGTGATTTTTGGCCCGCTGTATATTTATTTCAAGCTTCATGTGTAATATTTGAGAATAGTAGAGATGATGATTATTTTTTAGGCATAATAGAAATTCGCGTCGGCACAGTTTATGAGTAGTAGAAGAGATGAAAGATAATGTGGTGTCATGAGCTGCTCAGATGCGTTCCACTTTTGTTCCGTGGTAGTTTTGTTTGTTCGTATGTTTTTATATCCAGAATAAATGTTTCTAATTTGTTAATTGATTATTATGAAAATGAGCTTTTAGTCTTCACCTCTACTAAGCTCAAAAACTACATTGGAAGTCCATCAACATGTAGTAATAGTGAAGCTGAATATTCACACAAGAAAATGTTCATCAAATCCTAACACTGAAAGCTGGATCTGTTTATGTTATGGCCCTCCTTGCTTTATTCTTCTCGCACTGGAGCATACCACAAGCCTCTCCTAAGCCCTAAGATGACTGCCTGGAAGTTTATGAGTGCCTCTGTTGAAGGCTAATATAGTTAAAGTTCAGTAATGGAAAGGGTAAAAGCTATGGTGTAGGTTGTAAAGGCATGCTTGTTCATTGATTGTCAATTCACTGTTTGTTCGCCAAAGTTCGTATTAGATGAAATTTTGGTGGCTACCTTTAACTTCTCTTGTGTTTTGTGTTTTGTTGATGCAGGCCATCAGTCTATCTACTTTGCTTGAACCCTGGGAGGTATTACATCTCCAGTGTTGGCGCATGGAGTTAACATTTTGCTAAGGTTTGATCTCTCGCAATATTCTTCTGTAGAAAGTTCACATTGAAATGTAGAAACTTGAGACCAACAAATGAGCTTTTGCTTTCTTTAGCTGATTCTTGATGATATTTTTTTCCTTATTGTCAAATAATCTAAGAGTATATTTTACTGATAATTTTGCATGGGAATTGTCTAATAATATCCTTTTGAGACTTGTAGCTAATGAGCACCTTTCATGATAAATATTCAACCTTTAAGCAAATATTTGCCTCAGTTTGTGGTGACTTTTCAGTTTTCGCTTCTTTATGTAGTAACTTACTTTCAATGCCTTAAATTTACTTGGAACTGTTATTCTTCCTCTTCATTCTTGTGATCCATATACCAATTGAGGCCTGGTTGTGATTCCTCCGTAATTTCTTAGGCTTTTGGTGGAAAACTGTCTAGGGAAGAAGAAAGCAGACCAAGTGTTTGGAAAAAGAATTCAAAGAGATGTGAGTAAGTCTATGAATTCCATGTTATGCCTTTTCAGAAGTCCCATCTGGGTCTGCCCCAGCTTGTTAGCTAGCCATTGAACTATGGCAAACCAGAAAGACAGAGTAAAATTCAATGTTGGAGGCAAGACCTTCGAAACCACAGCCACCACCTTTGCCATTGCCAGCCGGAATTCCTTCTTCGGAGCACTGTTCGACGAAAACTGGAACCTTCAACCGGATAGTTCCAATGAGTATTTCATCAATCGGGACCCAGATTGCTTTGGTGTGCTCCTAAATCTCCTCAGAACAGGGAAACTCTATATTCCCTCCAACATCCCTGAGAAACTCATCTACGATGAAGCCCTGTTCTATGGCCTTCTCGACCATGTTCGGTCCGCCAAGTGGGGACCATTCGACGGCAACAGGCTCCGCCTGTCACAGTCAATAAAAAATTATGCGGCGGCTGTTGGCACGGTGATCCGTGCCAGTCCCCATGGTGGGTGTTGCGTAGCACATGGTAATGTAGTCCATGTCTATGATTGGATGCTAGAAGAGCACCCTCCAGTTAATCTTGACTTCCAGAAAGTTAGTGACGTTGGTTGGATCGATGAAGAGACTTTCGTGGTCAGTGGTGGTTACAGTGGGATGGGTTTGTTCAGTGCATCAACCGGGGAACTGAGGCACAGATTTGAAAACCAGGGATGGACAGTTGGTGCTTTGTGTTTAAACTCAGACAAGATTTTTTCTAGTTGTGAAACTAGAAGACTTGGAGTTAATGGTATTGAGAATGGGATTGGTGTTTGGGACCAAGTTACTGGAAAACCGATTGACTTTCATAAACACTCTGGGTGGCCACTTCGTGATGCAACCTGTGCAAACAGGTTGCAATGGTTACATGGCACCAACTGCTTGATGGCTTCTTTGCTCTCTAAGAACGAGAAGAACCATTCTTTAATTGATTTGTGGGATGTTAGAGTTAAAAAGAAGGTCTGGAATTGGTCCTACTCCTTTTTTGGGAATTTTGATAATCCGTTGTTTTCAACGTGGGCGTGGGTTAGAGACGTGATAGCCATGGAGGAGGTTAATTCTATATGTGTGGTGAATGAGTATGAGCAATTGGGGTTCTTGGATTTAAGGAATCCTACGGAAGTCCTGTTCCCGTGGAAGTGGAAAGGGTTAAGGGAATTCAAAATGAGAAATAACCAATCTGAAGTGAAACTGGCATTGCATGACGGCCAGCTCTTTTTGTTGATGGATGACAGAATTTCAGTGTTTTGTGGTCCTGACTGGGAACTAACGTCTAGGCTTCGGCGGCCCGATGGAGCTGCCATTTGTGATATTTCATTGGGTGGGGATAGGCTTTTTGCTCTGCCCTGGGAGGGGAATGTGTTTGATATATGGGAGACTCCGCAACCGCCTATCCTCTAGTTCTGCTAACTTATGCTAGTCTTTTTTCCCAAGTCTGGGTTTTTTCATTTTTGTTTCTCTCTTTAGTTATGGTAGAAGATGAAATTGCAGATGATGCTTTCAGGGGACTTAAAGTCTTGGGAGTTTTGTTTGCTGCATTGCATTTGTTTTTTGGGTCCTCATTGAGTCATTGGTTGACAACCATGTTCTGGTGACACTTGGCTAATGTGATGTTTGTAATCATCAGCGACTACCTTCATAGTATGCCAACTCTCTCTCTCTCTCTCTGTATTAATGTGTTGTGTTTTTGGGCTTTGTATATTCTTATTGCAAGTATCGTTTGAGGTTCTAATGTCGTTGGTCAAGTGAAAGTTTAATAGTAATAAGTTAAGGGTTACTCCAAAGAGATTAAATTATTTGAGATTAAATTCTTTACACTGCCGGTGTGAACATTTATTTGTTCCAAATCAATTACATTAATTGTGCCACATTGTCATGTTCTATTAATTGGAACTACTGTTTTGACGATGTGGGGCAATGTAATTGATTTGGAGGAAATAAATGTTTACACCGCTAATGTAGTATAATTTATTCTCAAATTATTTACATCACTGGTGTAAATATTTGTTTCCTCCAAATCAATAACATTACGCCACGTCGTCAAAACAATGGTCCAATTAATAGAACATGGCAACGTGGCGCAATGTAATTGATTTGGAGGAAACAAATTATTACACCGCCGGTGTATATAATTTACTCCAAATTTGCATGTTCGATTCCTACCACTAATAAAAAAGGGAAATGATAATGCCAAAATTATTTTTGTTAGTGTCAAAACTCCAGTGTATAAAAGGCTTGTACCATGTCTAGTGTACAAGTCTTCTATGCACTAGAGTTTTGACATTAATAAAGGAGTTTTGGCAAAAACTCTTTCAACCAAATACTGGGAACCAAAAATCCACCATCCCCCACTAGCGGGAGCCCCACTTGACACCGGAGCAAATGGCAAATGCTCTGTATGGACTGACCCCAAAGAGTTGATAGCATTTGAAATGTTTCGAATATGAAACTTTAAGAGGGGCAAACCCCTAAGTCGCAAGGCTCAGGCCAACCCCTTGGGTTTATGCTTTTTCACCTTAATTACCTACACAGTGTTTGCGAAAGTGCTTATGACAAGATGACATCAATTTCTGGCGGTTAGCATTCATCTTCTGTCATTTTTGTGTTTTGTAACTTTGTTGATGCATACCATTATTTTATTTTGAAGATGAACATTCCATCTACTTTGATTGAACCCAAGGAGGAATAACATCTCATGCGTTGCAGTATGGAGTTTAACATTTTTCTTGGTTTAGTCTCTCGCAATTTTTCTGATAGTGATTTCACATGGAAATGAAATGAACAAACTTTTCCTTGATAAATCAGGTGTTCGGACGAGTTTACGCGCACCTCGACTACTTCTAGGGACCAATCCCATCGCCCACTTGTGCGGTCCCAATTAATTGACATGAACAAACTTGAAACCAACAACCAGCTTTTGCTTTCTTTAGCTGATTCTTGTTCGTCAGAAGATACAACATCAAATTATATTGTTTTCCTAATTGTCAAATATATTGGAGTATAATTTTTACTGGTATTGTGCATGCAGCATGCGTACTATCGTACGGTAATCAGAAAGTCTAGGCTTATTATGAAAATGAGCTTTTAGTCTTCACCTCTACTAAGCTCAGAAACTACATTGGAAGTCCATCAACATGTAGTACTAGTGAAGCTGACTATTCACACAAGAAAATGTTCATCAAATCCTAACACTGAAAGCTGGATCTGTTTATGTTATGGCCCTCCTTGCTTTATTCTTCTCGTACTGGAGCATACCACAAGCCTCTCCTAGGTCCTAAGATGACTGCCTGGAAGTTTATGAGTGCCTCTGTTGAAGGCTAATAGAGTTAAAGCTCATTAATGGAAAGGGTAAAAGCTATGGCGTAGGTTGTAAAGGCATGCTTGTTAATTGATTGTCAATGCACTGTTTGTTCGCCCAAGTGTGTATGAGATGAAATTTTGGTGGCTACCTTTAACTTCTCTTGTTTTTTGTGTTTTGTTGTTGCAGGCCATCAGTCTATCTACTTTGCTTGAACCCTGGGAGGTATTACATCTCCAGTGTTGGCGCATGGAGTTAACATTTCGCTAAGGTTTGATCTCTCGCAATATTCTTCTGATAGTAAGTTCGCATCGAAATGTAGAAACTTGAGACCAACAAATGAGCTTTTGCTTTCTTTAGCTGATTCTTGATGATATGTTTTTTCCTTATTGTCAAATAATCTAGAGTATATTTTACTGATGATTTTGCATGGGGATTGTCTAATAATATCCTTTTGAGACTTGTAGCTAATGAGCACCTTTCATGATAAATATTCAACCTTTAAGCAAATATTTGCCTCAGTTTGTGAGTAAGTCTATATAAATTCAATGTTATGCCTTTTCAGAAGTCCCATCTGGGTCTGCCCCAACTTGTTAGCTAGCCATTGAACTATGGCAAACCAGAAAGACACAGTAAAATTCAATGTTGGAGGCAAGACCTTCGAAACCACAGCCACCACCTTTGCCGTTGCCGGCCGGAATTCCTTCTTCGGAGCACTGTTCGACGAGAACTGGAACCTTCAACCCGACCAATCCAACGAGTATTTCATCAATCGGGACCCGGATTGCTTTGGTGTGCTCCTAAATCTCCTCAGAACAGGGGAGCTCTGTACTCCCCACCACATCCCTGAAGAACTCCTGTACAGAGAAGCCATGTTCTATGGCCTCTTGGACCACGTTCGATCCGCCAAGTGGGGCCCATTCGACGGCAACAGGCTCCGCCCGTCGCAGTCAATAAAAAATTATGCGGCGGCTGTTGGCACGGTGATCCGTGCCATTCCCCATGGTGGGTGTTGCGTAGCACATGGTAATGTAGTCCATGTCTATGATTGGATGCTAGAAGAGCACCCTCCAATTAATCTTGACTTCCAGAAAGTTAACGATGTTGGTTGGATTGATGAAGAGACTTTCGTGGTCGGCGCTTCTGAGCAGCAAGGTGGTGGCGGTGGGATGGGTTTGTTCAGTGCATCAACTGGGGAACTCAGGCACAGATTTCAGGTTACATGTTGGGATCAATTGAAGGGTTACACCGCTGGTGCTCTATGTTCAAGCTCAGACAGGATTTTTTCGAGTTGTAAAAGTGGAAAGGATATTAAGAACGGGATTTGTGTTTGGGACCAAGTTACTGGAAAACTGATTGACTGTTACGAGGAAGCCCCTGGGTCCCTACTTGATTGGTCACTTGGTAATGCAGACAGGTTGCAATGGTTACATGGCACCAACTGCTTGATGGTTGCTTCTTTGAGTAAGAAGGAGAAGGACTATTCTTTAATTTCTTTGTGGGATGTTAGAGTTAAAAAGAAGGTCTGGAATTGGTCCGACTCCTTTCAGTATTCTAATGGTTCCTGGATTAAGTATTCTGATAGTTCAATGAAAACCGTTAGAGACGTGATAGCCATGGAGGAGGTTAATTCTATATGTGCGGTGAATCAGAACGAGGAATTTGGGTTCTTGGATTTGAGGAGTTCTAGGGAAGTAAGGTCTGTCATGGGGTTGAAGGGATTCTGTACCAGCGATATATCAGAAGTGAAACTGGCATTGCATGACAACCAACTCTTTTTATTGACAACCGGAACTTATAATAGCAGAACTTATAATAGCAGAATTTCAGTGTTTTGTGGTCCTGACTGGGAACTAACGTCTATGCTTCGGCTGCCCGATGGACAACGCTCCATTTGTGATATTTCATTGGGTGGGGATAGGCTTTTCATTTTGCACAAGGGGCGCAATGAGTTTGATATATGGGAGACTCCGCGACCGCCTATCATCTAGTTCTGCTCACTGCGACCGCCTATCGTCTAGGTCTGCTCACTTATGCTAGTCTTGTTTTCCAAGTCTGGGTTTTTTCCATATTGATCTACTGTTTTTCATTTTTGTTTCTCTAGTTATGGTAGAAGATGAAATTGCATATGATGCTTTCAGGGTACTTAGAAAGTCTGGAATTTTGTGTGCAGTTTGCTGTATTTCACTTTTCCTCTCTCTCTCTCTCTCTCTCTCTCTCTCTCTCTCTCTCTCTCTCTCTCTCTCTCTCTCTCTCTCTCGTGTGTGTATTAATGTGTTGTGTTTGTTGGGCTTTGTATATTCTTGTTGCAAGTATCCTTGGAGTTTCTAATGTCGTTGGTCCAAGGGTTTGGTCAAGTGAAAGTTCAATATAATAAGTAAAGGGATGGGTTACCCCAATTTGCTTGTTCGATTCCTACCACTTATAAAAAACTCTTTCAGCCACTGAAAGTTTGTTAATTCCGTTTGCTTTTGTTAATTTTGCGTCAAATTTTTTTAGATTATTGATTCGTCTTGACAAGAGGAATCAGAAATTAAATATTATCACCGAAACCCAATTTAAGTCCAAGAAATTGGGTTTCAGTCATAATTTTTTATTTTTCTAATTTCTTTTATCGAAACGAATCAATAATCCACAAAAATTTGTCGCAAAACTAACAAATGCGCAAAAATTTGATAAAAGACCAAAAAAAAAAATACAAAAATCCAAGTGGCTTTTTTGAGAAATTTGGCCCAAAAAAATCTCAAAATGCTTATTCGAGGCTCGTGTAAGTTGATTTTGACACACTATTATTGAAAAAAATCTTGTGAATTAATTTTCTACTTCTATTCATTGATGAATGAAATTCTCATGGTGTGGACTAGAGGTGGCAATCCTAACCCATATTTGTTTGACCCGTCCAATCCGCTCATTTATAACCCAACCCAACCCGCTTATATTACATAATGGGTTGAACCCATATCAACCCATATTTACATGGGTTTAGATGAGTTAAAAATGGGTTCAATATGGGTTGAAACTAAGACCCATAGCAAAATTGATAGGCTTTCACGTAGTACGGCCCACGAACAGAAAGGCAGGGCATTTCCCGTACTCTCTCCCTCTCGTTCTTTTATTACTCCCAGGAAAAGGAATTTTCAAATTTTCTTAGAAAATGGGGTCCACACTTTTACAAGCCAAACCTTTTTTTTTTTAGTCAAACGAAATAGATCCAGCAAAACTTTTACTACAAATCACACAGGCAATCACATTTAGGGGTGATTTGGATTGAAAAGTCGCGCAGTAACTTTTTTTTTGGTCATTATTCAAAAAAAATTTGCATTTGTTAATTTTGCATCAAACTTTTGTGACTTATTGATTTACATCGGTGAGAGAAATCGGAAAAGTAAGAAATTTTGATCGAAATTCTAAATTTTTTTAAAAAGACAAAGATAAGTAAAAAAAGTTGTCTTATTGACTTATTTTTGTCTTTATTCAAAAAATTATAAGTTTCAATCAAAAAATTTTACTTTTTCAATTCCTCTCGTCGAGACAAATCAATAAATTACAAAAGTTTGACGCAAAACAAAAAAATTTGAATACGAACAAAAAAATAAGCCAAAAATGTCTCTTTCAAAGAAATTAAGGATTTCGATAAAAAAAAATTATACTTTTTGGTTTCTCTCGTCGAAATGAACCAATAAGTCACAAAAGTTTAACGCAAAATTAACAAATGCAAAAACAATTTGAATAAAGACCAAAAAAAAAAAGCCACTCCCTACTTTTTAATCAAAACTCACTTGTATAATGCTATAATTACTGCTAAGTAAAGTAGATTCAGTATTTCAACCTATATCGGGGGAAGACAATAGAGAAGGAAGGGGGAAACGGGGGCGGGGGGAAGAGAAAAGGAAGGGGAGAAAAGAAAAGAAGGAAAAAAAAAAAAAGGAAAACGGTCGGGTCGGGTCGGGTTTGGGTTTGACTTGACCCATATCCGACCCGACCCGTATCAACCCGTTTACTATTTGACCCATATTTGACCCGCGACCCGTTTCAACCCGCCTAGACCCGCCCATTTGCCACCTCTAGTGTGGACGGTGGGGTTTCTCTCTCATTTAACTCATGTGGTGCGTGGTTTTCCCACTATTGATCACTACATGTGTAAAGTTTGAAGATAACATGACTTTTTCACATGCTTCCTTCCTCAAGTCATTGAGAACAATTCAAACAAAAAACGTGTTACAATGGCTAGTCAAATTGGTTAGTTGCATTGATTGGTTGTGATGCACTTTGGCATTGGTCCCATCCGCTTGATTATAGATCTTCAATAAAAGCAACTTCTTTTTTTCAAAAAAAAAATAAAGAGCTAATGTTATAATTTAATCTTCAATAATCTCTTAAGTTTGAAAAGTAAGAGAAAAATGTTTTGTTTTTTGTTTTGATCGAAGAAAATCCTATTCTACACTATCATAGAGAAAAGTGGGGTGGGGGCGGGGTTTGAACTCCCACCAAATGAAGTGTTCAATTATCTGCTTTACCAATTAAGTTAGGAGGCAACTTGAATAGAAAAATCGGATTAAAAAAAAAAGGGTAAATTACAGTTAACCCCCTCTAACTATGCCTCGGTGACACTTAACCCCTCTAACTATTATTTTTGGCACTTAACCCCCTCTAACTAACTAAAATTCAAACGGTCATAACTTCAAACGGTCATAACTTCTTCGTCCGAAATCGAAAACATGCAAATTATATATCGATTTTGAGATCTTGAAGTCAGCTTTCTAATGACACCAAAATTACATCACGATTCAAAGCACACAGAAAGTTATGATCAAAACGGTCTTTCTGTCTACCAGCCCTTACTCTTTTGATCATAACTTTTTGTGTGCTTTGAATCGTGATGTGATTTTGGTGTCATTAGAAAGCTGACTTCAAGACCTCAAAATCGATATATAATTTGCATGTTTTCGATTTCGGACGAAGAAGTTATGACCGTTTGAAGTTATGACCGTTTGAATTTCAGTTAGTTAGAGGGGGTTAAGTGCCAAAAATAATAGTTAGAGGGGGTTAAGTGTCACCGAGGCATAGTTAGAGGGGGTTCACTGTAATTTACCCTAAAAAAAAACTTGAATAGAAAAATAAACAGTTTTTTCTTCGTCGTCTGTGAGGTTAACATTTTAACTTGTTTCACTATAATTTAGATGGCATTTTTTCGCTTTAAGTCATACAAACTGCTACGAAATAAAATCAAGTTTATGCGTATTTCCCATTTTACGTAGTACCCTTGACAAAATCGTCTAAAAGCGATCTAGTACTACTTAAAGCATTTATTTGTGGGTCCCATACACTGAATTTGTAGTGCGATAACTTTATGGAGGAACCAAATAGTACCCGGTCATGTCATTCTTTTTATTTATTTTTTGATAACTCAAGTATATGAAAAAGCTTACGCCCACCTCAATCCAGCGCGACCAATTCTACTGTCCACTTGCGGATTCTAATTAAAGCTAGAACAAAGTTTTGTATGGACCGGCCCATAATAATGTCATTCTTAAAGCCAGAACAGATCTAGTTTACATTAATCATCCAAAACAAAATTTACTAATCATTTAATGTTGTAGTAAAAGAAAAATCTCATGGGATATCCATGATAAATCAGCTTTCTGCAACAAATCTCTGCAACTCGCTTTCCCTTTCTCACACGCGCGTTTTGCCTATCACTGCAAATACAAAATGTCGTGATGGAATTCATTGTGCCATCCCAACAAATTCTATCCACACTTGGCGGCTACAAGTCAGACAGAGAGAGAGAGAGAGCAGCCCCACGGGTGTGTCTCGAGTTTAATGTAAAAGGGCCCCTGGTCTTTGGCATTGTCTTTCCCACCACATCTCAAGTAACCAAGAGAAGGGGTAGGGTGCCCCTCCTCGGAACCATCTATCCTCAAGAGTGGTGGGTTCTTGTGGGTTGGAGTTCTTGCAATATCTTGCCCAACAATGGCTTGCACACTCGCTGATTCAAGCTTCCTTTCATTGGTACCCTCTCTCTCTCTCTCTCTCTCCGCCCTTTGGATTGAGTACTTTGGTGAGAAATGGAGAAGTACAAAAATGATATTTCTGGATGGCTAAAACTAAAAGGCTCCCCTTTCTAATCGCACAATTTCTCATAATGCTAGTTTGCATTAACTGCTTGTGATTTTGATTGCAGGGCCACCAACAAAGACTAAATCAACGCCATGGATTTGCCCCACTTAAATCACCAGGTTTGATACTCTGCAGTTCTCTCCTTCGGACGACCCTAAGTACCATTTGGATTTTGGGTTTTGCCTTTTTCTTTTATCTATTTGGTTTTGTTGGGGATTTTGAGCTTACTTTATATCATTCATATAGCTTGATACAAGTTGGAGTTATTAAAAGTTCTGATTTTTTTTTATCTGAATCACGATTCTGGAAACAAATTGCACTTTAGTTTTAGCAAAAACTCTCCATTAAATGTGTTAGATTTCTCAGAGGGGTCCAACCTAATGCTAATTAGCAATAAGTGGATTAGGCTCTAGCTTATATTAATCAAGTTTGGGTGGCTTACGTAAGCGATGTGGGATAATTGATAAGGTCTAACACTCCCCCTCATGTGCAACGGCTGCAGCCTGGTAGCACGTGGTGGTATAGATTGACCAGGTGAGGGAGTTGACCCCGGGCGGAGACTCGACCATGTGAGTTGAGGTCTAATACCATGTCAGATTTCTTGGAGATTCCACCTAATCCAATTGGCAATAGGTGGTGAAGCCTCTAAATTATATTAACCAAGCTTGGGTGGCTTATGTAAGTGATGCAGTCGCCGCGGAGTGTTCAACTGTTGAGGTTGTAAGACCCTTGGATCTTGTTTGAATACCTCCACTCCTATACTACCCATATGTGGGTGGTTTGGGATGAAGTCTAACAGGATGTATTGGTGAGGTTTTTTTGTAGATAGTTTTCTTTTGAATCTTTTATCTATATTCGATGTATAATGTGGATCCAGATCCCAACCTCAACCTCCCTTCAATCATCTATACCTCTCCCACAAGGTCATGTTCCACTCTGGGAAATTCACGGCAACTCAAATCGACTCCCTCTCCTTCCTCAATAACATCAACAGTAAGAGGTTCTGCACCCTATTAGCTTTCATTTGACTATAACAAGGACCACATTCAGAGAATTGGGCACTTTAGTTTTACTTATAAGCACTAGTCACAATGGAATATGGGAGAGTCAGACCCCTTCTTCTGCTCTAAGTTCAGGCCATTCGGCCGCGGGGTTTTTCTTGTGTGATTGAAGGTTTTTTTTTTGTACAGTTTTTAGACTTCGAGGTCTCGGATCGGTGAGCTTTAGTCCAATCATCGCATAATTTCAGGTTGTTCCTCGTGAGTCGTGACGGGGAGACATGGATATTCTACTGACACAATCTCCATTTTAAGGTATCGGGTAGTGTGCAGTACATTCCTAGCTAAGTCTCTTTGCAAAGAACATTCTTCGATTCTCTCATATTTGTCCTCATTTGATCTCTAAGCTTATTGATTCGATTATTGTCATATTTTGTATCGGGAGAACATTTTGCCGAAAGCCATGGAACACATTGGTCCATGTGCAAGCCCCCTGGGTCCCAGAGTTATGATTAACTGCCCCACGGGGAATCTAGAGTATTTTTATTCGGCCCAAGTAGCCATACAAAGTTTTGTCCTGGGTGGTGCTTGGCATGTTACCGGAATGAGCCGAGTGCGAGGCTACAAATGAATAGTCGTTCAGATTGACTCAAATTGATTTCTAATTGTCGTTTGTTGAGCATATTCTTATTGCTAGCCATGTTTATTGTCGTCGTATCGCCAAATACTACCCGGCCTTTTATATTTTTCATGTGCAGAGCAAGTAAGTGGGGACCCAAGTAGGAATAGTGGAATGATTAGAGGCGTATTTTTGTTCTGTGAATTATTGAGAGAAATTACGATTGTATTAGACTTTGGTGATTCTAGGCCCATTGTATATTTATTTCTAGCTTCATGTGTAATATTTGAGAATAGTAGAGATGATGATTATTTTTTAGGCATAATAGAAATTCGCATCGGCACAGTTTATGAGTAGTAGAAGAGATGAAAGATAATGTGGTGTCATGAGCTGCTCAGATGCGTTCCACTTTTGTTCCGTGGTAGTTCTGTTTGTTCGCATGTTTTTATATCCAGAATAAATGTTTCTAATTTGTTAATTGATTATTATGAAAATGAGCTTTTAGTCTTCACCTCTACTAAAGCTCAAAAACTACATTGGAAGTCCATCAACATGTAGTACTAGTGAAGCTGAATATTCACACAAGAAAATGTTCATCAAATCCTAACACTGAAAGTTGGATCTGTTTACGTTATGGCCCTCCTTGCTTTATTCTTCTCTCACCGGAGCATAGTACAAGCCTCTCCTAGGTCCTAAGACGACTGCCTGGAAGTTTATGAGTGCCTCTGTTGAAGGCTAATATAGTTAAAGTTCATTAATGGAAAGGGTAAAAGCTATGGCGTAGGTTGTAAAGGCATGCTTGTTAATTGATTGTCAATGCACTGTTTGTTCGCCAAAGTGCGTATTAGATGAAATTTTGGTGGCTACCTTTAACTTCTCTTGTGTTTTGTGTTTTGTTGATGCAGGCCATCAGTCTATCTACTTTGCTTGAACCCTGGGAGGTATCACATCTCCAGTGTTGCCGCAGGAGTTAACGTTTCGCTAAGGTTTGATCTCTCGCAATATTCTTCTGATAGTAAGTTCGCATCGATATGTAGAAACTTGAGACCAACAAATGAGCTTTTGCTTTCTTTAGCTGATTCTTGATGATATGTTTTTTCCTTATTGTCAAATAATCTAGAGTATATTTTACTGATGATTTTGCATGGGGATTGTCTAATAATATCCTTTTGAGACTTGTAGCTAATGAGCACCTTTCATGATAAATATTCAACCTTTAAGCAAATATTTGCCTCAGTTTGTGAGCAAGTCTATAAATTCAATGTTATGCCTTTTCAGAAGTCCCATCTGGGTCTGCCCCAACTTGTTAGCTAGCCATTGAACTATGGCAAACCAGAAAGACAGAGTAAAATTCAATGTTGGAGGCAAGACCTTCGAAACCACAGCCACCACCTTTGCCGTTGCCGGCCGGAATTCCTTCTTCGGAGCACTGTTTGACGAGAACTGGAACCTTCAACCCGACCAATCCAATGAGTATTTCATCAATCGGGACCCAGATTGCTTTGGTGTGCTCCTAAATCTCCTCAGAACAGGTGAGCTCTGTACTCCCCACCACATCCCTGAAAAACTCCTGTACAGAGAAGCCATGTTCTATGGCCTCTTGGACCACGTTCAATCTGCCAAGTGGGGCCCATTCGACGGCAACAGGCTCTGCCTGTCGCAGTCAATAAAAAATTATGCGGCGGCTGATGGCACGGTGATCCGTGCCAGTCCCCATGGTGGGTGTTGCGTAGCACATAGTAATGTAGTCCATGTCTATGATTGGATGCTAGAAGAACACCCTCCAGTTAATCTTGACTTCCAGAAAGTTAATGATGTTGGTTGGATCGATGAAGAGACTTTCGTGGTCGGTGCTTCTGAGCGGCAAGGTGGTGGCGGTGGGATGGGTTTGTTCAGTGCATCAACTGGGGAACTCAGGCACAGATTTGAGGTTACATGTTGGGATCAATTGAAGGGTTACACCGCTGGTGCTCTATGTTCAAGCTCAGACAAGATTTTTTCGAGTTGTAAAAGTGGAAAGGATATTAAGAACGGGATTTGTGTTTGGGACCAAGTTACTGGAAAACTGATTGACTGTTACGAGGAAGCCCCTGGGTCCCTACTTGATTTGTCACTTGGTAATGCAGACAGGTTGCAATGGTTACATGGCACCAACTGCTTGATGGTTGCTTCTTTGACTAAGAACGAGAAGGACTATTCTTTAATTTCTTTGTGGGATGTTAGAGTTAAAAAGATGGTCTGGAATTGGTCCGACTCCTTTCAGTATTCTTATGGTTCCTGGATTCAGTATTCTGATAGTTCAATGAAAACCGTTAGAGACGTGATAGCCATGGAGGAGGTTAATTCTATATGTGCGGTGAATCAGTACGAGGAATTTGGGTTCTTGGATTTGAGGAGTTCTAGGGAAGTAAGGTCTGTCACAGGTTTGAGGACATTCAATATGAGCAATAAATCAAAAGTGAAACTGGCATTGCATGACAACCAACTCTTTTTATTGACGAATGGCAGAATATCAGTGTTTTGTGGTCCTAACTGGGAACCAACGTCAAGGCTTCCGCGGCCCGATAGAGCTCCCATATGTGATATTTCACTGGGTGGGGATAGGCTTTTCGCTCTGCACGAGGCGGGCAATAGGTTTGATATATGGGAGACTCCGCGACCTCCTATCATCTAGTTCTGCTCACTGCGACCGCCTATCGTCTAGTTCTGCTCACTTATGCTAGTCTTGTTTTCCAAGTCTGGGTTTTTTCCATGTTGATCTACTGTTTTTCATTTTTGTTTCTCTAGTTATGGTAGAAGATGGAATTGCATATGATGCTTTCAGGGTACTTAGAAAGTCTGGAATTTTGTGTGCAGTTTGCTGTATTTCACTTTTCCTCTCTCTCTCGTGTGTGTATTAATGTGTTGTGTTTGTTGGGCTTTGAATATTCTTTGTAGTATCGTTGGAGTTTCTAATGTCGTTGGTCCAAGGGTTTGGTCAAGTGAAAGTTCAATAATAAGTAAAGGGTTATCCCAATTTGCATGTTCGATTCCTACCACTAATAAAAAAAACTCTTTTAGCCACTGAAAGTTTGTTAATTCCGTTCGCGTTTGTTAGTTTTGTGTCAAATTTTTTTAGATTATTGATTCTTCTTGATAAGAGGAATCAGAAAGTATAAAACTATCACCGAAACCCAATTTAAGTCCAAGAAATTGGGTTTCAGTCATAATTTTTTATTTTTTTAATTTCTCTTGTCAAAACGAATCAATAATTCATACAAATTTGATGCAAAACTAACAAACGCGCAAAAATTTGATAAAAGACAACAAAAAAAAATCCAAAAATCCAAGTGGCTTTTTTGAGAAATTTGGTCCGAAAAAAATCTCAAAATGCTTAATCGAGGATCGTGTAAGTTAATTCTGACACACTATTATTGAAAAAAATCTTGTGAATTAATTTTCTACTTCTATTCTTTGATGAATGAAATTCTCATGGTGGACGGTGGGGTTTCTTTGTCACGCCCCGCCCCGCAACGGCACCCAAAGTGGGCCTGAGCCGGCACGACTACGTGGCATTCCACACAGAAGACCAAACCAAACCTGTCAGAAATAAACACCCAGCGGAAGACTTATCACCTCAGAAGAAAATGAGTCAACGTATTGACCAATCAACTACGACCTCAGTTACAAAACTTAATAAGTTCTATACTTCAACATGTCCACCAACGACTTAATTACAACTTATATAAAACAATTCCTTCGATAACTACCTACAACAAGCTCGACCATCACCATCTCCCAAAGCTAACACTCGAAAACACCTCAAACGTTGACCGGTAGTGGACCCACTCTAAGCCACCTGCTATCTGGCAATCCAAAAAGGAAAACCAGAGTGTGTGAGACATAGAAGTGCTCGATAAGATATCACAATACCCGAAGGAATATCAACATAAATATGAAACTCCAAAACAATTGAAACACTCGGATGTAAACAACAGATATATCCAACATGTCCATCAAACAAAGCAGTATTATTCAATGCTCAACAAAATGAATATAATCACAACACATGCAGTGACACGTCTGTCACTTCGCATGTACCCAAGAAGAGGTGTCCCACATACCATGCTCCCAACTACCGACAATTAGCCGGCATGGCATACGACATGGTATGCCTCACACGCTAACCTTCGGCGGTTCAAACAACACCCATCAACATGCATATCCATCAAACACGCATATCACAACCAAAACTTGTGTCCCACACACCATGCTCCCAACTATCGTCCATTGAACGACATGGCTTACGACATGGTGTGCCTCACACGCACACATCCACAACATATCAAAGCTAAACTACGATTAGCTATATGTACACTCACCACCATAGCAATACCTTATTGAACATAATCATGTCAAACACACTCACCTTCGATTCGACTGGAGTATGCCAAACTTACGGTTTCGACACCTCCCATTTGACCAGCTCGCTACCTAGTCATAGGCTAACTCATATTAGCACACTTCTCCATTGGAATGATTAAACAAATGTATGATAACACCCCATAACATTTTACTAAGTTAACACATGCCCAAAGGTTAACAAGATCACCAAACGTCCCATAATCCATCTTACAACCATTTGATATCAAGTTATAAAGCTAACAAGGTATTAAACGATGTTCAATGAACTTAAACATGTCATCTCAAACACCACTAAGTGTCCCCGAGCAAGCATAGCGCTTAAACATAAAATAACCCCCAAATCGGTAAGAATCCAACAACTATTCCACCGTATCCTGACCACAACTTCTTTTAGAATTAGAATTAGGTCAAGAAACCACCACCATTAAAAAGTATGTTTTCAGTACATCAATTTCGATATATAACTTGCCCAAAACGGAGTCCGGATGAAAAAGATATGATCGTCCGAAATTTTACAACAATTGCTGAAAAGTTACCCGATAGGTACAGGTACCACAAAAACTCGGTACAGGTACCCACACAAAAACGACACAAATGTTTCAGTTCTGATCCGCCAGTACAGGTACCACCAAAAAGTGGTACAGGTACCAACTGGGTTTTTCAGCGAAAATACAGTTTGTCCTCCTTCCGATTTCCAACCTTTTCCTCCACTCAAACCACATCTAAAACCCCTCAAAACTACACCAAATCATGCGTTAACTCATGTATAACAAAGAGCTACTCAATAACATCAAATCCCATAAATCAAAGAAGCTTGAAATACAATAACTCAAAAGATTCAAGTGGTATTCTTCTCCTACCCAAATCAACTTGCAACATCTAATTAAAACATGAACCCAACAATTAAAGCATGAAATTAAGTTTACCCAAACATGAAATTTAACAATTAAAACATGGAATTACCTAGATGATCAACAACCTAGACAACCAAGAACCTCCAAGCTCTCCTCTCTTCTTTTCCTTCTTCTTCTTTCCATTTCTCCTCTCTCTCTCTCTCTCTCTCTCTCTCTCTACGTTAGAAACAAGATGAGAATAGGGGAAGAAATATCTCCCAAAATATCCCCAGGATATTTGATATTTGATACAAGGCTTAAGGAAAAATAATCCAACGCAAGTGAAACCACATGCTCACTTATGCTCCACCCTTAAATCACACACAAGGTCCTCAAACTTCTACTACATGCAATTCGACCTCATAAACATATAATTCAATTAAAATATGAGTTTAAAATACTAGATATCCGGGACGGGTATTACATTCTTCCTCATTTAACTTCCTTATTTAACTTATGTGGTGCGTGGTTTTCCCACTATTGATCACTACATGTGTAAAGTTTGAAGATAACATGACTTTTTCACATGCTTCCTTCCTTAAGTCATTGAGAACAATTCAAACAAAAAAGGTGTTACAATGGCTAGTCAAATTGGAGAAATTTTTCAGTGGCACGGGCCACGTAGTGTTGAGCACGCATCTCGGTCGTCCAAACGTGTTTTGGACGGTTCAAATCTATTTGGGCTTGAAGGGGTGTTTTGATAATTTTACACTAAAAAATTATCCAAACAGATTTGAACCGTCCAAAACATGTTTGGACAGCCGAGATGGTGCTCGGCACCACATGGCCTGTGCCCACCACGAACTGAAAAACTTCTCGTCAAATTGGTTAGTTGCATTGATTGGTTGTGATGCACGTTGGCATTGGTCCCATCAGCTTGATTATAGATCTTCAATAAAAGCAACTTCATTTTTTTCAAAAAAAATAATTAAAGAGCTAATGTTATAATTTAATCTTCAATAATCTCTTAAGTTTGAAAAGTAAAAAAAAATTGTTTGGTTGATAGTTTAGTTTAGTTTAGTTTTGGTAATGGGTGGAGAGAGAAATAGGGTAATTATTGGAAATAGGGGTAATTATTGGAAATAGGGGTAATGATTGGAGAGAGATAGAGAGAAATAAAATTAATAATTGGAGATATAGGGTAATGATTGGAGAAAGATATAGGGTAATGATTGGAAACAAAACTAAAACTAAAACTAAACTAACAACCAAACGCAGTGAACCTTTGTTTTTTGTTTTGATCGAAGAAAATCCTATTCTACACTATCATAGAGGAAAGCTCCCACCAAATGAAGTGTTCAATTATCTGCTTTATCAATTAAGCTAGGAGGCAACTTGAATAGAAAAATCGGATTAAAAAAAAAAAACTTGAATAGAAAAATAAACAGTTTTTCTTTGTTGTCTGTGAGGTTAATATCTTTAACTTGTTTCGCTATAATAATTTAGATGGCATTTTTTCGCTTTACATACAAACTGCTACTGTACAAAATAAAATCAAATTTACGCGTATCGTCTAAAAGCGATCTAGTAGACTAGTACGGCTAAAAGCAACCAATAACTTTACAAAAAGTCTACCACCACAAAACAAATACACACACTCACATGTGGCTCCCACACACTGGTGTGTAGTGCGTGTGTTTGTGTAATTGTTTGTAGTTGTAAAAGAACCGATAACTTTATGGAGGAACCAAATAGTACTCAGTAACGTCAATCTTTTCGGGGCTTCCATTTTTGATAACTCAAGTATCCGGGAAGTTTACACTCACCTCAATCCAGTGCGACTTCCACTGTCCACTTGCGGGTTCTAATTAAAGCTATAACAAAGTTTTGTATGGACCGGCCATAATAATGTCATTCTTAAAGCCAGAACAGATCTAGTTTACATAATCATCCAAAACAAAATTTACTAATCATTTAATGTTGTAGTAAAAGAAAAATCTCATGGGATAACCATGATAAATCAGCTTTCTGCAACAAATCTCTGCAACTCGCTTTCCCTTTCTCACACACACGTTTTGTCTATCATTGTGTCATCCCAACAAATTCTATCCACACTTGGCGGCTACAAGTCAGAGAGAGAGAGAGAGAGAGCAGCCCCACGGGTGTGTCTCGAGTTTAATGTAAAAGGGCCCCTGGTCTTTGGCATTGTCTTTCCCACCACATCTCCAGTAACCAAGAGAAGGGGTAGGGTGCCCCTCCTCTGAACCATCTATCCTCGAGAGTGGTGGGTTCTTGTGGGTTGGAGTTCTTGCAATATCTTGCCCAACAATGGCTTGCACACTCGCTGATTCAAGCTTCCTTTCATTGGTACCCTCTCTCTCTCTCTCTCTCTCCGCCCTTTGGATTGAGTACTTTGGTGAGAAATGGAGAAGTACAAAAATGATATTTCTGGATGGCTAAAACTAAAAGGCTCCCCTTTCTAATCGCACAATTTCTCATAATGCTAGTTTGCATTAACTGCTTGTGATTTTAATTGCAGGGCCATCAACAAAGACTAAATCAACGCCATGGATTTGCCCCACTTAAATCACCAGGTTTGATACTCTGCAGTTCTCTCCTTCAGACGACCCCAAGTACCATTTGGATTTTGGGTTTTGCCCTTTTCTTTTATCTTTTTGGTTTTGTTGGGGATTTTGAGCTTACTTTATATCATTCATATAGATTGATACAAGTTGGAGTTATTAAAAGTTCTGATTTTTTTTTATCTGAATCGCGATTCTGGAAACAAATTGCACTTTAGTTTTAGCAAAAACTCTCCATTAAATGTGTTAGATTTCTCAGAGGGGTCCAACCTAATGCTAATTAGCAATAAGTGGATTAGGCTCTAGCTTATATTAATCAAGTTTGGGTGGCTTACGTAAGCGATGTGGGATAATTGATAAGGTCTAACACTCCCCCTCATGTGCAACGGCCGCAGCCTGGTAGCACGTGGTGGTATAGATTGACCAGGTGAGGGAGTTGACCCCGGGCGGAGACTCGACCATGTGAGTTGAGGTCTAATACCATGTCAGATTTCTTGGAGATTCCACCTAATCCAATTGGCAATAGGTGGTGAAGCCTCTAAATTATATTAACCAAGCTTGGGTGGCTTATGTAAGTGATGCAGTCGCCGCGGAGTGTTCAACTGTTGAGGTTGTAAGACCCTTGGATCTTGTTTGAATACCTCCACTCCTATACTACCCATATGTGGGTGGTTTGGGATGAAGTCTAACAGGATGTATTGGTGAGGTTTTTTTGTAGATAGTTTTCTTTTGAATCTTTTATCTATATTCGATGTATAATGTGGATCCAGATCCCAACCTCAACCTCCCTTCAATCATCTATACCTCTCCCACAAGGTCATGTTCCACTCTGGGAAATTCACGGCAACTCAAATCGACTCCCTCTCCTTCCTCAATAACATCAACAGTAAGAGGTTCTGCACCCTATTAGCTTTCATTTGACTATAACAAGGACCACATTCAGAGAATTGGGGACTTTAGTTTTACTTATAAGCACTAGTCACAATGGAATATGGGAGAGTCAGACCCCTTCTTCTGCTCTAAGTTCGGGCCATTCGGCCGCGGGGTTTTTCTTGTGTGATTGAAGGTTTTTTTTTTGTACAGTTTTTAGACTTTGAGGTCCCGGATCGGTGAGCTTTAGTCCAATCATCGCATAATTTCAGGTTGTTCCTCGTGAGTCGTGACGGGGAGACATGGATATTCTACTGACACAATCTCCATTTTAAGGTATCGGGTAGTGTGCAGTACATTCCTAGCTAAGTCTCTTTGCAAAGAACATTCTTCGATTCTCTCATATTTGTCCTCATTTGATCTCTAAGCTTATTGATTCGATTATTGTCATATTTTGTATCGGGAGAACATTTTGCCGAAAGCCATGGAACACATTGGTCCATGTGCAAGCCCCCTGGGTCCCAGAGTTATGATTAACTGCCCCACGGGGAATCTAGAGTATTTTTATTCGGCCCAAGTAGCCATACAAAGTTTTGTCCTGGGTGGTGCTTGGCATGTTACCGGAATGAGCCGAGTGCGAGGCTACAAATGAATAGTCGTTCAGATTGACTCAAATTGATTTCTAATTGTCGTTTGTTGAGCATATTCTTATTGCTAGCCATGTTTATTGTCGTCGTATCGCCAAATACTACCCGGCCTTTTATATTTTTCATGTGCAGAGCAAGTAAGTGGGGACCCAAGTAGGAATAGTGGAATGATTAGAGGCGTATTTTTGTTCTGTGAATTATTGAGAGAAATTACGATTGTATTAGACTTTGGTGATTCTAGGCCCATTGTATATTTATTTCTAGCTTCATGTGTAATATTTGAGAATAGTAGAGATGATGATTATTCTTTAGGCATAATAGAAATTCGCATCGGCACAGTTTATGAGTAGTAGAAGAGATGAAAGATAATGTGGTGTCATGAGCTGCTCAGATGCGTTCCACTTTTGTTCCGTGGTAGTTCTGTTTGTTCGCATGTTTTTATATCCAGAATAAATGTTTCTAATTTGTTAATTGATTATTATGAAAATGAGCTTTTAGTCTTCACCTCTACTAAAGCTCAAAAACTACATTGGAAGTCCATCAACATGTAGTACTAGTGAAGCTGAATATTCACACAAGAAAATGTTCATCAAATCCTAACACTGAAAGCTGGATCTGTTTACGTTATGGCCCTCCTTGCTTTATTCTTCTCTCACCGGAGCATAGTACAAGCCTCTCCTAGGTCCTAAGACGACTGCCTGGAAGTTTATGAGTGCCTCTGTTGAAGGCTAATATAGTTAAAGTTCATTAATGGAAAGGGTAAAAGCTATGGCGTAGGTTGTAAAGGCATGCTTGTTAATTGATTGTCAATGCACTGTTTGTTCGCCAAAGTGCGTATTAGATGAAATTTTGGTGGCTACCTTTAACTTCTCTTGTGTTTTGTGTTTTGTTGATGCAGGCCATCAGTCTATCTACTTTGCTTGAACCCTGGGAGGTATCACATCTCCAGTGTTGCCGCAGGAGTTAACGTTTCGCTAAGGTTTGATCTCTCGCAATATTCTTCTGATAGTAAGTTCGCATCGATATGTAGAAACTTGAGACCAACAAATGAGCTTTTGCTTTCTTTAGCTGATTCTTGATGATATGTTTTTTCCTTATTGTCAAATAATCTAGAGTATATTTTACTGATGATTTTGCATGGGGATTGTCTAATAATATCCTTTTGAGACTTGTAGCTAATGAGCACCTTTCATGATAAATATTCAACCTTTAAGCAAATATTTGCCTCAGTTTGTGAGCAAGTCTATAAATTCAATGTTATGCCTTTTCAGAAGTCCCATCTGGGTCTGCCCCAACTTGTTAGCTAGCCATTGAACTATGGCAAACCAGAAAGACAGAGTAAAATTCAATGTTGGAGGCAAGACCTTCGAAACCACAGCCACCACCTTTGCCGTTGCCGGCCGGAATTCCTTCTTCGGAGCACTGTTTGACGAGAACTGGAACCTTCAACCCGACCAATCCAACGAGTATTTCATCAATCGGGACCCAGATTGCTTTGGTGTGCTCCTAAATCTCCTCAGAACAGGTGAGCTCTGTACTCCCCACCACATCCCTGAAAAACTCCTGTACAGAGAAGCCATGTTCTATGGCCTCTTGGACCACGTTCGATCTGCCAAGTGGGGCCCATTCGACGGCAACAGGCTCTGCCTGTCGCAGTCAATAAAAAATTATGCGGCGGCTGATGGCACGGTGATCCGTGCCAGTCCCCATGGTGGGTGTTGCGTAGCACATAGTAATGTAGTCCATGTCTATGATTGGATGCTAGAAGAACACCCTCCAGTTAATCTTGACTTCCAGAAAGTTAATGATGTTGGTTGGATCGATGAAGAGACTTTCGTGGTCGGTGCTTCTGAGCGGCAAGGTGGTGGCGGTGGGATGGGTTTGTTCAGTGCATCAACTGGGGAACTCAGGCACAGATTTCAGGTTACATGTTGGGATCAATTGAAGGGTTACACCGCTGGTGCTCTATGTTCAAGCTCAGACAAGATTTTTTCGAGTTGTAAAAGTGGAAAGGATATTAAGAACGGGATTTGTGTTTGGGACCAAGTTACTGGAAAACTGATTGACTGTTACGAGGAAGCCCCTGGGTCCCTACTTGATCGGTCACTTGGTAATGCAGACAGGTTGCAATGGTTACATAGCACCAACTGCTTGATGGTTGCTTCTTTGAGTAAGAAGGAGAAGGACTATTCTTTAATTTCTTTGTGGGATGTTAGAGTTAAAAAGATGGTCTGGAATTGGCCCGACTCCTTTCAGTATTCTAATGGTTCCTGGATTCAGTATTCTGATAGTTCAATGAAAACCGTTAGAGACGTGATAGCCATGGAGGAGGTTAATTCTATATGTGCGGTGAATCAGTACGAGGAATTTGGGTTCTTGGATTTGAGGAGTTCTAGGGAAGTAAGGTCTGTCATGGGGTTGAGGACATTCAATATGTGCAATAAATCAAAAGTGAAACTGGCATTGCATGACAACCAACTCTTTTTATTGACGCATGGCAGAATATCAGTGTTTTGTGGTCCTGACTGGGAACCAACGTCAAGGCTTCCGCGGCCCGATACAGCTCCCATATGTGATATTTCACTGGGTGGGGATAGGCTTTTCGCTCTGCACGAGGCGAGCAATAGGTTTGATATATGGGAGACTCCGCGACCTCCTATCATCTAGTTCTGCTCACTGCGACCGCCTATCGTCTAGTTCTGCTCACTTATGCTAGTCTTGTTTTCCAAGTCTGGGTTTTTTCCATGTTGATCTACTGTTTTTCATTTTTGTTTCTCTAGTTATGGTAGAAGATGGAATTGCATATGATGCTTTCAGGGTACTTAGAAAGTCTGGAATTTTGTGTGCAGTTTGCTGTATTTCACTCTCTCTCTCTCTCTCTCTCTCTCTCTCTCTCTCTCTCTCTCTCTCTCTCGTGTGTGTGTGTATTAATGTGTTGTGTTTGTTGGGCTTTGTATATTCTTGTTGCAAGTATCGTTGGTCCAAGGGTTTGGTCAAGTGAAAGTTCAATAATCCATATAACAAGGGAGGGGGGTGTTTTCAAAATACCCCCTCACAAACTAACTTTTTGGGCCTTCCAAGGGCTGTGATTGAGTTGGGATATTAGACCAAGGGCCAAGATCAAACCCATTTTTTTCACTTCCCCCTCAAAACTGTCCAGTCAAGAGCCCACATAAACTCCCGAAGAAAAAAAATAAAAAACCATTTCAAACCGTGTATTCAAACCATGTGTATCTCTCTCTCTCTCTCTCGGCCCTGTTTCTCTTCTCCGCAATCCACCCAAAACCAACAATCTCTCTCTCGCATTCTCTCTCTCTCTCCACACCGACCCACCAATTTCACTGGTATCTCGCCACACCCACCAATCTCCTTCCGTCTCCCTCTAGGTTCGTCGGTTTTATACGGAGCAGAGGAAGCTGTGCGCCTATCTCGCCATGAATCAAAGGGGAAACCCCGGGTTTGAAATGGTAATCCGATCTTCTTGCATGTGAACTCCCTTCTCTTTTTTTTTGTTTTGGTTTTAGGGCTTTTTGTGTGTTGATTTTAATTAGAAATTCTGCCTTTCATGAAATCAGTGCAATGAAGCAGCAACGATCAGAGCAGAGAGGGGCTTTATCATAAGCCGATGCCCAGTGCCGAGAAATGGTAATCTCTGTTCTAATTTTTTACTAATTTTATACGGAGCAGAGGAAGCTGTGCGCCTATCTCGCCATGAATCAAATGGGAAACCCCGGGTTTGAAATGGTAATCCGATCTTCTTGCATGTGAACTCCCTTCTTTTTGGTTTTAGGGCTTTTTGTGTGTTGATATTAATTAGAAATTCTGCCTTTCATGAAATCAATGCAATGAAGCAGCAACGATCAGAGCAGAGAGGGGCTTTATCATAAGCCGATGCCCAGTGCCGAGAAATGGTAATCTCTTTTCTAATTTTTTACTAATTTTATGATTGATCAATCCAATTTGTCTTCTTGGAACGTGGGTCAATCTTGTGTATTTCAGATATTTCAAACTTGGGCTATTTGCCAAGTTGTAGGGTTTTAGGTCTGTTGGGCATTGCCTGTACAAAAGAATGAGAATGAGAATTCACTGGGTTTCTTTGTCCACCAAACTCACCCTCTGTTTTAGTTTCCGTAGAATTCTAATTGTAGAATCAGAGGTTTGAATTTCATAGTGGGATAATAGGAAACACATATATCCTTACATTGGGAAGTTTCGTTGGTAGGGAGAAGTTTCGTTGATGAGAAATTGTGGAATGCTTAGTTATAACTTTGACTGTAGATACCTCTTAATCAGCTACTAAGTTTCCTTTTGTTGTAAAATAAAAAGTACCCCAAAGTAAGATTTGGCTTCATTAGTTCATATTTTCATTTAATGCAGTCTAAATGGGGGATTTTCAAGTTTAGATTTTTTATTCCCTTTCTCCTAATTAATTTTCCCTTTTACAGTAAAATAAAAAGTACCCCAAAGTATGATTTGGTTTCATTAGGGATAACCCGTGCCTAAATGCACGGAACAATGCATTCTAAATGCAGTCTAAATGGGTTGTATTGGGTTATGATATTTTTGTACTGCCTGTGCTCAGTTCGACCATCGCTGACTAATCTCCTGTCGAAGTTTGAGGATTTCTTTTCGCTTCACTCTTTCGGTAATGATTTTACTTATGAGGAACTTATTTTTTTTAACTACTACTATATTTCTCATAGGAGTAACATAGTACGAACTTTTAGGTGGCAAGCCAACGTTGCATCCTGGATACTTCGACATTTAAGGTGCAGCCTGGTGCAGTCTAATAGACGTACCAGCCAAAGGGTACGTCTAACCCAAGTTTTTTTTTCCAGCCGTTATCTCATTGAATGATAAGTATGTATGAATTTTGCTTCTACATGGTCCTTCCATCCCTTTATGCGCATGAGTAATTTTAAGTTGAATAACACCTAAATTCATTATAGATTTCTTTATTTTTTTGAATGGACACACGATGCGATGCGGGTGCAAATTTGCACAAATGCTTCCTATTTATTTGCGTGTGGCCTAGGCCGGGGCACATGTGCAAATTTGCACAAATGCTTTCCACTTATTCGCTTGTGGCCTGGCCAACGTTTTAGTTGTCATTAGGCACTCAAGGGAAAAAAAGGCTAAACTGCACTAACAATATTAATACGTATTAATTTTCCAAATTGTAGTAATTTTTCTCACTTGGAAGATACCAAGAGGGAGACATGTGATTGGTGCCCTAACAAATCACATGAAAAACATATCAAAGTTATAAAAAAATTACATGGAAACTGGAATTAAAATTTTCAAATGTGAGAAACGGGATAGATAAATTGCCTTGGTTAGAATGAGGGGGAGTAAAGCATCCATTTTTTCTCTTATGAAGTGGGTTTCTGGCAGCCATGAAGTTTTCCGAATGGGGAATTTTTGTACTATTCCAAAGTGCTGAGTTGATGTGCATTGTGGGGATAGTTTTGGAATTAGATGTCTCAGACTCAAATGGTGTCTAAGTATATATGTTTGTTGGATACTAAGTTACTAACACCCTATTATTTTTCTAAATACTTAGGTTGTTGTGCATTCTCCTAAATGGAGGCATTAGATCAAGACTTTTGAGAGGCATATTGAGGCGTATTTTGGATAGTCGTATTGAGAAGCATTTGAGGACTTTTTTAGAGGCATGTTGAAGACTTTTGAACTGGTAAAGTAAACACATTTTGTAAACAAGACACTGTATTGGAATGACACTATTGTAAAACCTTCTTCCCATATTTGTTGCATAGACAATGTCATGACACTTTTGCAATGTGAAGACACTCTTTACAACAGAAGACACTTTTGCATTTGACTAACACTTGCTTACTAACACTTCCCTTATATATTCCTAGCTGGATAATGCATGTGTAGACACTGTTTTAATGGCTCAAATTAGCACTTCTAATGATGTTTTACGTGTATTTAACCCCATTTCCCACCGTGTCCCTCCCGTGTTTTATTTAATGACACACCACGTGGTGTCCCCAATGTGTCTCACACAGATACAGATACTTCTTTGTGTGTTGGTGCTTTCTTTGTTTAGTTTCCCTTCTTATGGTTACTTCTCCTTCTTAATAGAAATCCAACACTGTGGTCATTTAATCTACATTCTATTTTCTGCATTTGTTAGTGTTTTTATTTGAATTGGAAGTATTGACTTTAATGATGCTTATTAGTTTTCTATTTAATTTTACATTTGTGCAGAAATACAATTCAAGTACGTGAATTGCGAGGCTTCCGATCTGTAAGTATGAAACTACCTTATTACGCATTTGGCTGGTGTGCTTAGATGTACTTATGCTGTTAAATGCAGAGCATTGGCTGGTGTGCTTAGATTTGCTCTTTTGTTGTTACATGCAAACCATTGACCGGTGTGTTTAGATCTTGAGCCTGATTTAGTTAATGCAGAGCACTGGCTGGTGTGCATCTTTAAATGTTGGATGGATGGTGTTTTCAAAATACCCCCTCACAAACTAATTTTTTGAGGCTTTTAACGGCTATGATTGAGTCTGGGTTTTAATCCAACGGATGGGATGACTTCTCAGCAATACCTAAGTGCCGCTCAAATATGTCACTTCGTTGTTTCTGTTGTAGAGAATAGATCTCAACCCTTTAGGCGCTGAATGGATCTCAGCCGTTTATTCCGAATAGATCTCAACATGAAACGAAGGCTTCCGTTTGAGTCTCTGTCTATGTTTACTATCCCTAAATTCTCCCACGCAACTTTTCTCCGCGGCCAATGAGCTGGTACTTTGCATATGGTGGTGTGGCATTGATAAGAAATCCCATTTATATTTGAAGTCTCTTTTCGTGTTCAGGTTTGATTTCAATGTATGGAAACATGGCGAACACTAGAATCAACTGATTTTTTGCCTTTAAAAAAAAATGGTTTTGCTTTTTCAAAATAAGATTCGGTATTTATGTGAATATTTAATGAGAAATCTTTTATGGTGGTATTGTTCTGTTTTCTATCTCTCTTTCTTTTTCTTTCCTTGATTAGAGGGCCTGTTAAATAAATGAGGTGTTGTATGTAATAGAAAATCACAATCTCCTTTACATTGTGTGCTTTAATGGATATGGATATGTTCCTAGATCCTAAGCTAAAACATAGGATGAGAATCAGATGTATTTCTTAGAAACTGAAGTGCTATACATGAACAATTCTCTTATTAGTTTTTGTTGAAACTACAGTGTTGAAATGGTTGTGTGGTGGCATGGATTTGACGCCAAGAACCCTTCAATCTGTTTTTTATGGTCAGGTCTGCTTTTTGATTGGCCTGGCGGGATAATGTAGAAGCATAAAAAGAGAAGGTATGATATTGATGGTTAACCTACATTTTATTAGTATCAATTTTCCTTACTTTTCAAATGTTTTTGTGATGATGTACAATTAAACATCAGAATCCTAGGTCAAGTGTTGTGTCTTTTTGTTGGTTGTGCTATGGTTGTGATGATATACACTTTTTTTGACTTTTTTGATGGCTCAATTAGCATTTTTATGGGTTCTATTTTGGGTTTCCAATGTTTGTAAACAGGTTGCCAAAATATCTACCACCTCTTGGAACTCCTTATCATCAAAGCTATTCCAATTCTTGGTAAATGTGGTTCTCCTCAACGAAGAATTGATTAAATGTATTCTCGAGAGCAGATAGTTTTGGATTGATTATGCAAACTCTCTATCATTTGCTATTAGTATTTCAATGAAGTTGATTAAATGTATTCTTGAGAGCAGATAGTTTTGGATTGAAGCTCATATGAATTTTTTTAGAGAAGTTGAGTTTGTTTGTTGGGTATGGTGCAAAATGCGTTTCATTTGTATATAAAGGCGCAGGCGATTGCACTGTGAACGGCTTTTCAGAATAGTCGAGGGCTAAGCTAGATATACATAAGTCAGATACACTGAATGAACCTTATTTGGTTAAGACTTCTCGGAAAAACTTGCTTCGTTAGCGGGAGTGGTCAATAGTAGATAACGATAATTCATTTTAGTTGTTTCCAAAATGCGTTGTGCCGTGCCTTCAGGCACGGGCAATTTCTAGTAATTAATAAGTAAGGGGTTACCCCAATTTGCATGTTCGATTCCTACCACTAATAAAAAAAACTCTTTTAGCCACTGAAAGTTTGTTAATTCCGTTCGCGTTTGTTAGTTTTGTGTCAAATTTTTTTAGATTATTGATTCTTCTTGATAAGAGGAATCAGAAAGTATAAAACTATCACCGAAACCCAATTTAAGTCCAAGAAATTGGGTTTCAGTCATAATTTTTTATTTTTTTAATTTCTCTTGTCAAAACGAATCAATAATTCATACAAATTTGATGCAAAACTAACAAACGCGCAAAAATTTGATAAAAGACAACAACAAAAAATCCGAAAATCCAAGTGGCTTTTTTGAGAAATTTGGTCCGAAAAAAATCTCAAAATGCTTAATCGAGGATCGTGTAAGTTGATTCTGACACACTATTATTGAAAAAAATCTTGTGAATTAATTTTCTACTTCTATTCTTTGATGAATGAAATTCTCATGGTGGACGGTGGGGTTTCTTCCTCATTTAACTCATGTGGTGCGTGGTTTTCCCACTATTGATCACTACATGTGTAAAGTTTGAAGATAACAAGACTTTTTCACATGCTTCCTTCCTTAAGTCATTGAGAACAATTCAAACAAAAAAGGTGTTACAATGGCTGGTCAAATTGGAGAAATTTTTCAGTGCCGAGTGGGCACGGGCCACGTGGTGCTAAACACGCATCTTGGCCGTCCAAACGTGTTTTGGACGGCCCAGATCTGTTTGGACTTGAAGGGGTATTTTGGTAATTTTACACTAAAAAATTACCCAAATTGATCTGGACCGTCCAAAACACGTTTGGACAGTCGAGATAGTGCTCGGCACCACATGGCCCGTGCCCACCACGAACTGAAAAACTTCTCGTCAAATTGTTTAGTTGCATTGATTGGTTGTGATGCACTTTGGCATTGGTCCCATCAGCTTGATTATAGATCTTCAATAAAAGCAACTTCTTTTTTTCAAAAAAAATTTAAGAGCTAATGTTATAATTTAATCTTCAATAATCTCTTAAGTTTGAAAAGTAAGAGAAAAATGTTTTGTAATCTTCAATAATCTCTTAAGTTTGAAAAGTAAGAGAAAAATGTTTTGTTTTTTGTTTTGATTGAAGAAAATCCTATTCTACACTATCATAGAGGAAAGTGGGGTAGGGGCGGGGTTTGAACTCCCACCAAATGAAGTGTTCAATTATCTGCTTTATCAATTAAGCTAGGAGGCAACTTGAATAGAAAAATCGGATTAAAAAAAAAAACTTGAATAGAAAAATAAACAGTTTTTTCTTTGTTGTCTGTGAGGTTAATATCTTTAACTTGTTTCGCTATAATAATTTAGATGGCATTTTTTCGCTATGCTTTGTTTGGTTTGGGATTTGAAAAGTTTTTTGAAAAATAGTAGGGGTAATAAGTGAAGAGAGATAGAGAGAGAAATGTTAGAAGTAGGAAGAATCTAGGGGGAATCTAGGAGGAATTTTTTGAAAAATACTTTTTGAAAAGGGAAGAGAACAAGGCAAAATAAAATCAAATTTACGCGTATCGTCTAAAAGCGATCTAGTAGACTAGTACGGCTAAAAGCAACCAATAACTTTACAAAAAGTCTACCACCACAAAACAAATACACACACTCACATGTGGGTCCCACACACTGGTGTGTAGTGCGTGTGCTTGTGTAATTGTTTTTAGTTGTAAAAGAATCGATAATTTTATGGAGGAACCAAATAGTACTCAGTAACGTCAATCTTTTCGGGGCTTCCATTTTTTATAACTCAAGTATCCGGGAAGTTTACACTCACCTCAATCCAGTGCGACTTCCACTGTCCACTTGCGGATTCTAATTAAAGCTAGAACAAAGTTTTGTATGGACCGGCCCATAATAATGTCATTCTTAAAGCCAGAACAGATCTAGTTTACATAATCATCCAAAACAAAATTTACTAATCATTTAATGTTGTAGTAAAAGAAAAATCTCATGGGATAACCATGATAAATCAGCTTTCTGCAACAAATCTCTGCAACTCGCTTTCCCTTTCTCACACACACGTTTTGTCTATCATTGTGCCATCCCAACAAATTCTATCCACACTTGGCGGCTACAAGTCAGAGAGAGAGAGAGAGCAGCCCCACGGGTGTGTCTCGAGTTTAATGTAAAAGGGCCCCTGGTCTTTGGCATTGTCTTTCCCACCACATCTCCAGTAACCAAGAGAAGGGGTAGGGTGCCCCTCCTCTGAACCATCTATCCTCGAGAGTGGTGGGTTCTTGTGGGTTGGAGTTCTTGCAATATCTTGCCCAACAATGGCTTGCACACTCGCTGATTCAAGCTTCCTTTCATTGGTACCCTCTCTCTCCGCCCTTTGGATTGAGTACTTTGGTGAGAAATGGAGAAGTACAAAAATGATATTTCTGGATGGCTAAAACTAAAAGGCTCCCCTTTCTAATCGCACAATTTCTCATAATGCTAGTTTGCATTAACTGCTTGTGATTTTAATTGCAGGGCCACCAACAAAGACTAAATCAACGCCATGGATTTGCCCCACTTAAATCGCCAGGTTTGATACTCTGCAGTTCTCTCCTTCAGACGACCCCAAGTACCATTTGGATTTTGGGTTTTGCCCTTTTCTTTTATCTTTTTGGTTTTGTTGGGGATTTTGAGCTTACTTTATATCATTCATATAGATTGATACAAGTTGGAGTTATTAAAAGTTCTGATTTTTTTTTATCTGAATCGCGATTCTGGAAACAAATTGCACTTTAGTTTTAGCAAAAACTCTCCATTAAATGTGTTAGATTTCTCAGAGGGGTCCAACCTAATGCTAATTAGCAATAAGTGGATTAGGCTCTAGCTTATATTAATCAAGTTTGGGTGGCTTACGTAAGCGATGTGGGATAATTGATAAGGTCTAACACTCCCCCTCATGTGCAACGGCTGCAGCCTGGTAGCACGTGGTGGTATAGATTGACCAGGTGAGGGAGTTGACCCCGGGCGGAGACTCGACCATGTGAGTTGAGGTCTAATACCATGTCAGATTTCTTGGAGATTCCACCTAATCCAATTGGCAATAGGTGGTGAAGCCTCTAAATTATATTAACCAAGCTTGGGTGGCTTATGTAAGTGATGCAGTCGCCGTGGAGTGTTCAACTGTTGAGGTTGTAAGACCCTTGGATCTTGTTTGAATACCTCCACTCCTATACTACCCATATGTGGGTGGTTTGGGATGAAGTCTAACAGGATGTATTGGTGAGGTTTTTTTGTAGATAGTTTTCTTTTGAATCTTTTATCTATATTCGATGTATAATGTGGATCCAGATTACAAACGTGGAACATGCGATCAACTGCCTGTTTTTTCTTATTAGTGGACATGTTAAAAGGATTTGTCGATTTGATATCTGCTGTGACTTGGGTTTTCTCATTTTGAATTGGTATTTGAGATTTGGGGCATAAGTTAATTTCTTCCATCATAAACATTACCTGTTTACAAAATGCTTGAGCATGAACTTTGGCTTCTAACCCTTTCACAGGTGAAGTGATGGTTGCTACTTAGTTCTGGGTTTGTTCCATTCTTTAGTTTAGTTGTTATCGATTCGGTTTCTGCTTTCACATGAGTTTTCCAATTGACATGTTTATTTACATTAAGTCTATACAAAAGATACTAACAAAGTTGGAGTAGGGCGGATTCTATGCTACTTTCAAACATATTAATATTTCGATCCTAAAGTTTTGAAATATGTATCAGTACTTTTAGCACTCATCTAGTTAGGCAACTTATTTCTGATATGATTATTGACAGGTATATGTTATTTCAAGTGGGAAAATCTACCCACAAAAAGGGGCAAACACCAAAGACCTTTGTTTCCGATAAAGAGGACTACAATTGTACGAGCTGTGGCAGTTCCAGTTGCTCCATCTCCAGCAGAAATCTTACCATCTCCGGCAGAGAGTGCAGAATATAGAATTCAGTTATCCAAGACATATGGTTTTAGGCAAATTGGAGAACCACTTCCAGATAATGTTACTTTGAAGGATATCATTGGTACCCTTCCGAAGAAGGTGATTCCACTTGAACTAGTTAATCATTATGATGCTCTGTACTCTTTACATTAGGTTTCAATATGAAGTCAATATATAGCTTGTATGGCTTTCCCACAAAAATGATATGGCTAAAACAAAATTGTGAGTCTTTGCCCTTCAACTAAACCAATCTCGCTCAAAATTCATTACAAAGTAAGAGAGCAATGTTGTTCACCCTTGCCTTAGGAGAGGGTAACTTTACCCACATATGATGAGGTATGTTCGGAGTTTTGATCCGGTAATTAGAACCGCTTATTTTGTATTGATTGATTTATTAGGAGACCATGCAAAAATTCAACTCAATCGAATATCGGCAAGTATTTCATCGAAAATTCTAATTCTTGGGTTTAGAACAGGATAAAGCAAAAGGGGTTTTTTTTTATCGAGGAGCTATTGATTACCGGTTGAGCTAAATTTTTGTGGTCTCCAAACAAATCAATACATACTAAATGAGCAGAATTACCGAATCGGCAGCCACAACATTCCTCACCAAATATGGGTAAAGTTACCCTCTCCCAAGGTGAGGGTGAACAAAATTTTTGCTCGATCTATTACTCATGGAAAGGACATTATATACTTTGTTGTGAGTACTGCAAACAGTTCCATGAGCATGAACAAACAATGCAGAATTCACAATGTTTAAGCAGTTACATGGAGCCCAATTGATTATCGTGCAAGCCAAAGCTTGAAACTAGCTGTTTCCTGAACAAAACTTACCCGTTGGGCTGTTTCTTGCTTCCCTAATTCAGTTTCGATTTTTCTGCCATTTTCAAAGTGAGGCTTTGCATTAGTTTGCAGCATGCCTTAAATTAATCACAACAGCGACTAATGCCTCACATTTATGCCTTTCTAGAATTGGAAGATAAGTAGTCTTTGTACCTTTCAAATAATCTAATGCCTTTATTTTTTCTCTTTAATCGAAATCTTAAGGTGTTTGAGATTGATGATATGAAAGCATGGAAGTCGGTCTTAATATCTGTCACTTCCTATGTCTTGGGTCTCTTCATGATCTCCAAATCCCCGTGGTTTCTACTTCCTCTGGCTTGGGCATGGACTGGGACTGCAATCACAGGGGTTAGTGCTGTCAACTAATAAATCTTCAAGGACTGCTTTTTCTAACTTATTTTCCCCCTTGTACATCCAGCCAACTCTTTTTATTTGGTTCCTTTTTCTTCTCCCTCCATCGTTAAGTTCTTTGTTATAGGCCATGATTGTGCACACAAGTCATTCTCAAAAAACAAATTAGTTGAAGACATTGTTGGGACTCTGGCCTTTTTGCCGTTGATATACCCCTATGAGCCATGGCGTTTTAAGCACGATCAGCATCACGCAAAAACAAATATGTAAGTAACATATACTTGTCATCCCTTGTGTCTATGATGAAAATCCCTCTTGAGTTTATTTTTTAAACAATTTGGTTATGTTATCATTCATCAACCATGTACTACGAGGTGGACACTTTTTTCTAGTCATGACAAGTTTGTTTCTTTTATGCCCACATTCAGGATAGGTAATTAAAGGGACTAGTCCAAGAAGAAATCAAATCTCGATATATGCAGAACACAAACTTGATAAAGATATATTCTCGTATATGACTGCAATAATTTGGTATTTTACTTTTCAAGTAGACATCTAAAACAAATGCGCTGCTGAGCCGCGGCCTGAGGAGAAGGGAGGAGGAGGAGCTAGAAAAATGAAACATTAAGATAGTTACTCGAGCCTGATGAGACCCATAATTCTCACACTACTGAACAAGTGATAAACTAAATGGCTCACTTATGTTCAGTATCAAACATGTGCTTCTATTCTCCACTCTCACATTTCTGTTTTAAAAAAATCCACAATGGGTGCTTGTGGATCATCAGTACAACTATTTTGTATCCTATTTCATCTTTACCTTTACCTTTATGTTATACAACTTCACACAGCTGTCCCTTGTTATTCCAGGTTGTCCGAAGATACAGCTTGGCACCCTGTTCGGAGAGAGGAGTTTGATTCATCTCCAGTTTTACGAAAGGCAATTATATATGGCTATGGCCCATTTCGACCTTGGATGTCTATAGGTCACTGGTAAAGTTGATGAACTAAGCATTGTGATATGACAACAATTGCAACTTTTCTTTGCTTTCCCATGTGTTTTTTATGGATTTTTGAGCAATCCAACTTCATATGTTTCTTTCTCTTGTATGTAATTAAGTTATTAACAGTATTAAGGATGTTATTAGGTTGATGTGGCACTTTGATACAAAAAAGTTCAGGCCCAATGAACTAAAGAGGGTGAAGATAAGCTTGGCTTGTGTTTGTGCATTCATGGCAGTGGGATGGCCATTGATTGTCTACCAGACGGGGATCATGGGATGGATCAAATTTTGGTTAATGCCATGGTTGGGTTATCACTTTTGGGTATGTATCGCTTCCTTGTCTTTTTCAAATGCTTCATCAGTTCCCTGTCTATCTCAACTGCTTCTGTGCACACGAATGATAATTATAAATTAATGGACTGTTTGGTACTTCAAGTTATTAAGGAAATAGCTATGACTGTCTTGAATATTTCAGGATACATGGGTACTGTTTCTGTTTCTGGTCAAGTTGTCAAAAAGGTTATGATAAGTAGGACAAAACAGAATATATGGCATGTCGCTTTGATAGTTGTTGCCGAAATAATGAAGAAGTGAAGACAAAAAGCCATGGTATACGAAAGAGTGAGTTCTTTCTTGGCAAACGAAAGCCGTGAGTTCTGTCTTGGCATACGAAAGTGAGCAATTTAGTTATTTAGAGTTGATTATTAACGATGAGGATGTTGGATGATGTGACCATGAAAGTAGAGTGGGTTGTCAGAAATGGAAGGGTGCTTCTGGTATTTATGTGACTTAAAACATACCTATCAAATTGTTTTTATAAAACATCTATAAGACCTCCGAAATGTTGCGCAAATAAAAAACAACAAAGCAATGAAATAAATATAGCTCAATTCAGGGTGTAAGATGGATGGTGGCAATATCAAGAGGAGAGAATTAGCAATGAAAATATTGGTGAACTGGTACGAGTCAGCTTCAATCGAAATTGTTGAGAGAACAGACTATGATTTTGGTCATCCAAACGTAGACGGGTTGCTGCAACTCTAACAAAGAGTGATGAGACAAATGATGATGGAAATTGCAAGGGTAGGGGAGGGCCTACCACGTGATGTTATTAGGATGATTTTAAATTCATGAATTTAACTGAACATGTAGCCCTACGTATGTCAGGGAGGGGAAATGGATTGGTGTAGCCAACCCCTATCCATGGGGATGCTAAACTTTGTTTGGTCCGGTTTGGTTAACAAATGAATCTCGTGAAATCCTATATGAAAAGTGATATGCCCTAATTCGTGCAGGTCATTGTGAATTTCAAATTGTTTTCTTTTTTCCTATGATTTGTAGATGAGCACTTTCACGATGGTCCATCATACAGCTCCCCATATACCTTTCAAACATTCAGATGAATGGAATGCAGCACGGGCTCAGCTCAATGGGACAGTTCACTGTGATTATCCTCGTTGGTAATTATTCCTTTTGCTGTAATTTGTTGTTTCTCTCTTCTCTTTCAGATGCATAACTACAAGGTTCAGGTAACACGAAGTAATAAAAGATCTCTATTTTAGTTCTTCCTTGAAGGGCAACGGGTACATTGTCCTCCCTCAGGGATGCGGTAGTTTGGCATTATTATTATTTTTTTTGCTCCAATTGATGGGTATATTTGTTCTTGTGTTCTATATTGTCTTGCATGAGGGCCGGACTAGAGAAATTGATTGCACTTTCACAAATCGAATGCAATTATCCTGTTATTACTAATTAGGGTGTTGTGTTTGAGATGATTAGAAATGTCTCAATTTTGTTCGAGAAATTTATACTTTTCAACATTACTTCCTTTGTAAGCGGGAGCCTGTGCACTGGATACGATTTTTGATACTTTCTTTCTTCTGGACAGGATTGAGACCCTTTGTCATGATATCAACGTTCACATCCCTCATCACATCTCTCCTAGGATACCAAGCTATAATCTGCGGGCAGCTCATCAGTCTCTCCGCGACAATTGGGGAAAGGTATGTATCATTTTTTGTAGGTTTTTGCAATTTAATGTCGTGTTCAACTTGCTCCTTTGTATTTTTGCTATTTAAAGCACAAACCCCAACCTTCGAATGATTGCTAAACATTTGTCTCCCCCATCTATCCTTGCACTGCACACAAACAAAGGTGAATCTATTATGGAAGTTGGCAAAGTGATAACAATATGGAAGACTTATATAGGAAAATTTAATTTGTTCATGGTGCCAAATCTCTCATTCGGCTACTGACAAACACGTTCTTTCGTTTCATCTTCTTCTTTTTTTATGCCGCCGCCAACAGTATCTGAACGAGGCTACTTGGAACTGGCGTCTAATGAAGACCATATTGACGGTATGCCATGTTTACAACAAGGAGCAAAATTACATCCCTTTCGATGAAATCGCCCCCAAAGAGTCCTATCCGATAACCTTCCTCAAAAAGGTGATGCCTGATAGTGCTTGATACATCGCTGCGCCACATGGGTCCGATGATTCTTTCTTATCTGCTACTTTTCTCCTTTTTTTGGTCAAAATAGTGGGAATGCTTTCCCAAACTTTATCATGTTTCACAACTTTCTGCGCCACATCTGAGTTAAAGACAAAGCATTGTAGCCTGTAGGAAGGAGATCTGCATTTTTGCCTTCTAGTGATTATGGAAAGCACTACTGTATTTTTTAAGATCAAATTTTGCCGCGTGATGCGGATTTTTTTTTAATTGTATTAACTCTACCTTTTGGCGAAATTTGTGCAATAAAAATTGGACTATAATACTGTTTGTTTCTGCAGAGGTTGATCTAGTGTCAAACTATAATCTTGTAATCTTTTATTGGGTGAACGCACTTAACCGTGTGACACTGATTTAATTATCCCAGATTATCTTTATAAAAATATGCATGCAAGCATTGTTCTAAAAGTCGGCTGCCTAGGCGCTTGGCAGTGGTCCAATGCCTAGATTAGACAGCCAACTAGTCGGCGCCTATGTCCCCGCCTAGGTGCTAGGCGGTCGACTAGGTGCTAGGCACTGCTTTTCTGCGCGACTAGCGCCTAACAATTTTTAGAACATCGCATGCAAGTGCAATGTTTTTATGTCAAGCCAATGATATCCTTGGAATAATTTACAAATCACAAAAATGATGGAAATGTTCAAATTTACACTTGAATAAAACTTGTTTTTCTAGTTCCTAGTGAACTGCCGTCCGTCGATAGAGTCAAAGCAAGTTTTTTATATTGTGTGGGGCTAAATAAATTGGGATTTGTTTCTTGTCTAGAAGTAAGAACATAATCTAATCTACTGCACTTGGCTAAGCCCTGCAAAATTGCACATAGATAGAGGGAGTCTTGTATTTTTAGTGCCAAAATTGAACAAAAGTAGGGTGACCCTTTAAACAAAGGATTACCTATCCCAGGTTTCCTTAGTGGCAAAGGCTCAAGGCAGGATTTTGGTTTAGTGGTCAGGTTTAGTGGTCATGGCCTGAAACTTAGGGGTTTGCTTCCTCTTAAGATCTCAAGTTCAAAACTTCTAAGGTGTTGTCAACTCTTTAGGGCCAGTACATATAGAGTATGACCCCCGCAAGTGGGTGGTGTAATTTGTCTTTCAGGATTAGTCGAGGTGCTCATGCCGAGACACCTGAGCTAAAAAAAAAGACAAGAGTTCTGATTCTTTGATGTTGGTGTAGTTATCACCAGATTTGGTGCCCTCAAAAAAAGCTCATGATATTCAAGGTTAAAAAGTGCGGTCTAAGATCTATGGCAAAAACTGACACATCAAACTGGAAATGAAAGTAAAGCAAAACCCTAGCCACTTTTCCAAGGTGAGCTACTTCAAACTCTGCCCACCAGCCCAGCAGTTGTAACTGCCCACACGCACTAAAACAAAAGCAAAAGAAAATAAAGTCCAAAACAGAATAGGGGAGGCTTGTAGTGCACAAAAACAAGAGCAAAAGACCAAGGGTGGTTAAGTGGTAAAAACTTGGACTTGGTTGGACAAGGTCCAGGTTCGAGTTCCTGTAGTCCCTTATTAGGGCTAAACATACTCTTAAGATCACTAAATGACTTTAGCTTCGGTCCTGATGTAGTAGAATCTCACATATAGTGGTGTGGCGTGACGGGACAAATACTCTATGGCTGCAGCTAGACACATAACTTGTATGTGAATGCATCAACAAGAGGGAAACAGATAGTTCAACATCCGGTTGTTAAGCAATCAATTTCATTCCTTTGTCATATATGTAAGAAAGTGTTATCCACAAAAGTGACAAAACCCTACAGACACTGGTTTCTAACTAGCATCATATGAACTCCATCTTCTACAATCTAAATAAACAAACTGAAAACCCCTTTAGATCAAAATACAAAAACAAGACAACCATTGAGCGCGGTTAGACTATAGGCGGCGGAGGAGTCTCCCAAATATCGAAAACATTCTCCTCGCTATGAAGAGCAAAAAGTCGATCCCCGCCGATCGAGAAATCACAAATCGAACCACCAAAACTCCGGCGAAGCCTCGATGTCAGCACCCAATCGGGACCCGAAAACACCGATATGCTATCATTCATCGACGAAAACAGCTGGCCCTCATGCAAAGCCAGTTTGGGGTAACAAGGTTCCTCAGGCATTTTCCCCTTCATTAACCTACTCCTTGAGCACCACCTCACACTCCCAGCACTGCTCCTCAAATCCATAAACCCCAAATCCTCATACTCATTCACCACACACATTGAAGCACTCTCCTCCATCGCGATTGCATCCCGGACCCGCCTCTCATCGGTAGCCGGAGCACCGACGTCCGACCATGACCAAACCATATTTTTATCCCTAAAATCCAACAGGCTAATGTAACAGTTGTCCTTCCTAGGGAACAAAGTAGCAACCAACAAACAGTTGGTGTTGTGCAGCCACTGCAGCCTGTCTGCATCCCCAAGTGACCACCCAATTGGCTCATAATAGAAATCTATTTGTTTTCCAGTGATTTGGTCCCAAACACCAATCCCATACTCATTGCTCCTCCCTTTACAGCTAGAAAACATCTTGTAATCTGAACTGAAACTCAATGCACCAGCTGTGTAGCTCTTCACTTGATCCTCATGGGTGACCTGAGTGACAGTTGCAAGAATTTATGTTAGATCTCTCAATTTCATAAAAGAAATTGTACACATCTACGACCTTTAGTACCTTGATGTAAACGTTTTGCCAACACTTTGAAATAAACAAAGCTTTATTAATTATGATCATTCATTACTCATTTGATTCAATTGTCTATTTGCTCAGAGTAAGTACACTGGTGTGCCAAGATTTGGCATCAAAACTGGAAAAAGGAGCCCCACTGACAGCTATTTTCGTTGCCAAAATTTTGGCACCACAGCAGCAAAAATGGCAAAGCCAAACCATCAGAACCACCAATTGATCCCTACATTTCTTTCCAGGGAGATGAAAGCAGAACAACAGTAAAAACTCGCGACTGAAAAGTGAAAACAAATTTTGGCTTTTACACAGCAGAAAAATATAAACTTATTTTGACAACACACTCTTTTTTTTTTTTTTAAATCATGCTTACTGTGTCTGTTTTTAGTATATTTCCTTATCCTTATTAGTAAAAAAACCAAATGAGCCATCAAAACACAAAACCAAGCAATCATTTAACTGACCTCAAACCTATGCCTGAGCTCCCCTGTAGTTGCACTAAACAGAGCCGCACCACCTCCACCGCGGCCCAGCCGCTCGCAGGCGGTGACCGCCACCGTCTCCGAATCGATCCACCCAACATCATTCACCCTCTGATAATCAAGATTTATCAGAGGGTGCTCTTGAAGCATCCAATCATAGACATGTACAACACTCCCATGTGCCACGCAGCATCCGCCGTGAGGCCCGGCACGGATCGCGGTCCCGTCCCCGGGCGCCTGTCCGGGAACTGACCGCGAAAACCGGAGCCTGTTTCCGTCGAACGGCCCCCACTTGGCGGACCTGACGTGGTCCAGGAGCCCATAAAACAGGGCTTCTCTGTACAGGAGTTTTTCTGGGACGTGCGAAGGAATACAGAGCTCCCCTGTTCTTAAGAGGTCTAATAGAACAGCAAAGCAATTAGGGTTCCGATCGATGAAATACTCGTCGGAGTTTTGGGTTTGGAGGTTCCAGTTTTCGTCGAACAATGCGCCGAAGAAGGAATTCCGGCCGCCGTTGGCGAGGGTTGTGGCTGTGGTTTCAAAGATTTTGCCTCCCACATTGAATTTCACTCTGTCTTTTTGAATACCCATTGTTGATTTTCTGAAGAATTGGGGAGACCCAGATGGGAATTTGGATTTGGGCGGCCAAGAAAAGGTGGGAAAGTGAATTCAAAGAACGGAAAAGGGTGGAATTTGTGGAGAAATGGAGGATTGGGAGAGAGATGATCGATCCAAATTTGTACTTACATGAAATTCAATGCCCAATAAATTGGGCAATCCCAGATGGGAGTTTGAAGTGGGGGCCAATAGAAAGGGGATACATAATTCCAACCTAGAATTTGTGGAGAAAATGCAGGTTTTGGGGGGAGGGAAATGATTGGTTTCCGGGAAAAGGGGTGTGAAAATTTGTTGTGTAATCAAAAGAAACCGAATTTATTGAACGAGTGGAAATTCGAAGTTGGCTGAAGTCTCAAATTGAGGAAAGGTCAACAACAAAAAGGATCAGAAAATTTGGGGGAGAGAGAGAGGGAGGGAGAGAGAGAGAGAGAGAGAGAGAGAGAGAGAGAGAGAGAGAGAGATTGCTAAATTAAAACAACACGCATAAGACCTGATATTTAGAAACAGGTGAAGAAATTGAATTGCTCTTGAAGCCGGAAAAAGTGAGAACAGATCGGAGGAAGATTTTTATTGAGAGAGAAATCAGAGCGAAATGGTATCTGGGTAATGAAGATTTGAGGGTTTGGGAGGTGGGTTTTTATTCTTGTGGGATTTGGTGAAGAACTGTTGGGAGAATTTGGAGGGGTTGAATTTCAAAACTAGCGGAGTTGTTTTCTGATCTCACCTTCTCTCTCTTGGCTTTGCGTTTTCAATGAACTCTCTCTCTCTCTCTCTCTCTCTCTGGGGTCTTCCAATGGTCCACACATAATACGGATGTAAAGCTTTTTTGTTCGAAGACGTGTTCGGGTTAGCTTACGCGTACCTTAAATAAATTTCTTCTTTATTTCGATCAAAGACAGGTCATCCACGTCGGGACTACAGAATCCACAAAAACTTGCTTTATTGCGGCTTAGAATCGAATCATGTTAATTGAGGAGCAAACCAACCAACTCAATTAATCCTTGGAGAGTCCACTTTAGCAGTTTTTAGCAGTTTACTACTGTAAATCAATGCTCTGTGGGGGGTCCACTTTAGCAATTAATCCTCCATGTGATTTGGGCCCTTGGATGGTTTTGGAATTTATATCAAACTTATCTCTTGATGCCATCTGAAGGTGGAGGTTTTTAGGTACTTAGGATAGGACATAGGAACCCCTTTGTGGGGCACCAATATGTCCCCTAACTTGGAGAAATTTTTGGGTGTCGTGGGTACCACGTCACTCGGCCGATGTGGTGTCCGAATAACACATCCGGACCGTCCAAAAGTGTATTGGATGACTCAAATTAAAACACTCTCTCTCCTTCCACCCCAACACTCCCTCTCCTCTTCCGGAAGGGTATCATGTCGCCCAGCCGATGTGGTGCCTGGACAACACATCCGGACCGTCAAAAGGTGTATTGGACGGCCCAAATTGAAACACTCTCTCTCCTCTTCCCCTCTCCTTTTCTCTCTCCAAATTCGAGCCGTCCAAAACCGAAATGGACGGTCCGGATGCGCCGAGCGGGCATCACGTGGTACCCGCTTAGCACTGAAAAGTGAAAATCTTCTCCTTTACTTAATCTAAATTCTAGAGAAACCATACTTGGTGAGATAATTTGCTCATGTCTCCCTCTGTGGAGATCAAGGTTCGAGTCCCAAGAGGGGCGGAGTTCGGGGTTTCAGGGCCTTTGAACTCCCTCGTTGACTAACTTTCCACTAATCCCCGCAAACTATAAAATATGGAAAAAAAAAAAAGAAGAAGAAGTAAATTCTAGGGTAAGGCAGTTCATCAAGTCAGCTCCTTGGGTCTTTCGATGGATTTTAATTTCCTTTGAAAATGAGCCCAACAATGGAAGCAAATGTCATGTAGAGTAGGGAGTAGTAATTTTTACTATTTCAGTATCGATCCCCTAAAATAATTTTTCCAAATAGTTTTTTTTTTTTTCCGGGCGAAAGTTAAAGTTAATAGTGTTAATTGTAGTAGAGGCCGTTCCGGTTTCTAGAAAAAGTAACTTTTGGAAAAAGAAGGTAATTTCAAGCTCAAAAATCATGTGTTTACGTAAATAATTTTCCTACCACTATGGATCTTGTTTGATAGATTTCAACGAGATCTTTTATACGGTGCAAAAAAAATTAAAAAATTATTTATCATTTTCATTATATTTGAGTTTGAAAATTGAAGAAAAAGAACTTTTAGAAAAAGAAGGGAAAGTGGAACGGGGCCTAATTAATAAGGTTTGAACTCCAGTCCCAAATATTAATCCAGTGGTTGGTGGATCTCCCCACTCAATTGATCAATGTTTGATTCTTGAAGTCAGGCCACAAGCAAAAAATTTCATGCGGATCCGCTGAGTCCCGACATGAATGTCATTCCTTAGACCAAACCGAGAAGGGATTAGTCGAGATATGCGTAAGCTGGCCAGAACACCCCTGACTTCAAAAAAAAAAAAATTTCAATCCCAATCAAAATGAATGGGATTACATGGTGTCTACTACTACAGAACCACTCCACTTGCAATTGTTTGGTATAGTTGCTCAAACTATTTCATTAAGTATTAAAGTTTTTAAAAAGATTCCTTCTCATAAGAATTACCTACATTGAGAAGAAAATTACTATTACACTAACCAAGAAAGTTAGTGGGGAGAGCCAAAACCCTTTACTTATTTGAGACTACTTCAAGATAGGGATTTTTTTTCTTTTTCTGGTAGCCCTTCAAATCATGCTACTAATTAGGGTTATAATCAGCATCATTTCATAATAATTAGGAGTATTTGATAGCATTGTATTATATATTTTATGTACACGTATATCCCTAATTATGTCATATTCAATGGGTTATGTCTAATATAAATATCTTACTTGAATAAAAATATTGATTTGACCCTTTTTGGCTATTGATCGATGTGAAAACTCTCACCATTTTGTAAACTCAACATCGGTCACTATTTCTTTTCCGAATAAATTATAGTTTTTATTAACAAATTAGAAAGCAACAACGATAAGGTAAACTGTATGTCTAGATTCAAACGCTTGATGTTATGAATTTTTATGTAAATGTTACTATGCGTTTCTACGCAAATATTATGAATTTAAGGTGAATTCCACGAAATTCATATCGAAAAGTAAAACGCTCAAATACAAATGTTTGTTGTTGCACTCTGACTAGACATGAAAGTCAAATGTCTATGTAAAAAAACAAATCAAATATTGCTGAATTCTATAAAAAAAAAAATAAGTCTCTTCGGGGTTTAAGAATTTTTGAAAAATTTGAGAGCAGAATAGTTATTTTGGAAAGATAAGAAGGAATTATTTTCAAAAGATAGATTATGTTTCTTTAGCTTTTCTATTATTTTCCTTTTCTTCATAATCACTCTACAAGTCCATGAGCCAAACAAAACGTAGCCCCTTTTCTTTTTTTTTCAACCTGGACTTATTTGAAATGTTAACAATTAGAACGGCACTGAATTGGTCATTTCCAGCACGGCTTCATTTCTTTTCGGCTCCGTTTGTTTCGATGTAAAATGTTTTACAATGTAAAATGGAGTATTTTCCTTGTAAAACATTTTTTCAGAAAACAAACTTCAATATTTTATTTTCCGGTGTTTGGTTGGCACTTGAAATATTTTCAGAAATCAACAAAATAGTGTAGAGAGAGAGGGGAGGGCTTAAACGGTAGAGAGATCTGAGAATATTGGAATTGAATGTGGGTCATGACTGACGATCGAGGAAATTGAGCTATGAGAATTGCAGTAGAAGGACATTGGGTTCGTTTCGGAAAATAACTTACGGAAAATTTAAGGGTAAATCATTTTCATCCAATTGATGAAAACTGTTTTATATATAAAATGTTTTCCTAATTTTTTATACAACCAAACACCAAAAAAAATATTTTACGCCCAAACAAACAGAGCCTTCATCTCTTAATTCTTGAAAATGAAAACGAAAATGGAAAATTAAATTGCGAAAAGGAAACAAATTAAAGGTCAGGCCATTTTCATATTTTTTGCAATATATCAATGTATACAATATAATTAATTTTATGATATTATCACGATGTGGAAATAGTTTTGGACCTTATTTTTTCTTGTAAAAATTCATGCGATTGCCTAACAGTGCGTCTGAGTTCATTCAATTTATACTATGCTCAAGTGATGTGATAAACTTTTTGCAGTTATTTCTCAAAGATGGATTGGGCCTTGAGCACGCAGTGGCGGATAAATAAAACATATAAACTCCCGAAATTTTTTTTACATATATATATATATAAAATTATAGACTTTATAGTTAATATTTTGACCCACAAAAGAATTTGTCCTGAGTCCAGAAAGAAAAACAATTTGTCATAGGTCATTCGGGGCAACTACTTGAAGAAACTAATATGTAACTTTTTAACCAAACGGTGGGGAAAAATGCTCAAATATGCAAGGTCGGTCCTGACTTTTCAAAAGCCTAAACAATGGGGTCATTTTTTGTTGGACTATTGTAAAGGGTACCAAAATATATAGGAGGGGCGCTTGAAATTTCGTAATTTTCAAGGGCCTGGCTGAGGACCGGCTCTGCAAATAGGTAGCGGTACAAAACAAAAAACGCAAAAACCTACTCACCAAAAAACATAAAGAAAAAAAGAAAAGAACTTCAAATTCCAATATACTAATGTTGCTGAGAATTTGGATGCAAAATTCTGGTGATCACTTTAGTGGGTGGCTCTGGACTATGATTCATGGGCGCCACACACATGTTTCTTCCTTTCAGCTTAAACAATGAATCTTACTTCAAACTTATGGTATCATCATTTTTAAGTTTGCCTTGCTTTCAAAGTGACTCCTTCCAATTATTGTGTCTCTTGCCTAAATCTGCCTAATAAATTGACAGTTAAGAAACCCCGGGGTTGGCCTAATGATCAAGCCCTCGGACTCAAGAGTTTGCTCTCTCTTAAGATTTCATGTTTGAAACCTTTCAAGTGCTATTAACTCTTTCGAAGTCAGTCCATACAGAGCTTTGCTCTGACTTTAATTGGGACCCCCGCAAATGATCCGTGAGATTGATCCCTTAAGATTGGTAGAGTTATCAAAAAAATAAAATTGATAGTTAGATATCTACAAAGTCTGAAACCTTGCTCTGTGTTTGGATAACGTATTTGTGAGGGGAAAAGCAAAAGACAACAAAGAAAAGATGAGATTATAGTGACGTGAATAAATTAAATTACTTTTATGATAACTTTATAGGAGTCTTTTCTTTCAATAAATTTCTCTACGAATTCATGATAAATGATGAACTTGAATTCCTAGGTCCGTTTGATTCGAAAGAAAATTACGCTGGAAAATGAAAATGAAAGAATGTGAAGTAAAAGAAATTAAAGAAAGATTTCTTTTCCCATTTGATTAGAATTAAAAATTTATAAGAACCTCGCAAGAGAATATCTTTTGTTACTAACTTACCCTTAACATTGAATAAGGATCATGATATATAGGAAAGAAAAAATTATGAATATAATAGGAACTTTCATACGAGATGACACCTTTCACAAGAAAATAGAAAATATTCTTATGTTTTTAGCAAGAAAATATACGTTCTAGCATTTTATACTATTTACATGCTAATCAAACATGAGAAAAATGTTATTTTTTTCTCCTGTTTTTTTTTTTTTTTTATCGTTTTCACTCTAATCGAACGGACTCTAAATTGATTAGTTCCGAATTCAAAAGAACCTGTTATAATCAAAGCGATGTAGCGCGCGTCCACCTTACGGTACTAAAATGTCTCGAACTCAATCGAATCGATGGCGAAAAAATGGCAAACGTAAAAATGGCTTAGACTAGTGGTGTAGTATCAGTCTGAATTTAATCAAGTGATTAGACTTGAGTAAATGGCTTACCCACCAAACCAACTGAGACAAGAAGTCAAGTTTTCTGTACTTCTTTTTGTTTTCAATATGCAATTAGCTTGATGTTCTTATCAAAATGCACCCAACCATCACCAACCATTCACCCCATTCAAGCCAAGGATCAAATAGTGCTATTTGATTTATTTAATTTTAATATTGTCCGCACTGAATTTCTCTTACAGAGTCAAAATAAATCAAAATTGTACTGAAATTTATGAGTAAGTATGTTGATGATGTAGCTCAACAATACAAAATAAACTAAAGCCCAGTAAATTTTAAACCAAAATAAACATGTCTACAAAATTTCTCTTTATGTTTTTGCCAGTACCACCGAACAAAAATCTTGGAGTCGCCGCTAGTCATGATTTCCGGCCCTCTCTGTCTTCTCCAAAAACCCAAAATACAAGTCAAATTTCTAGAGAGAATGTGAGTGGGTCAGTCCAAATTGGGTCAACCCAACTTATCAATTGGGCTCTAGGCTGCTGGTAAGTGTCCAAAAAATCAAATTCCCACTTGGTTGTTAAAGGGATATGTATGAGAATTGAGAGCCAGCCAATCACAGATAAACATTGAGGTTTCTTACTCAATTCCAAGAAATAATGTTGTGGGGCTTGAAAGCAATAAAGTTGCCAACGAGCTTGTAGCCCAATGACAATTCTTTATCTCTTCCACATGAAAGATGATGGTTCGATTCTTGCTAGAAGCGCGAGTGTTTGGTGTGGTGGCTAACGACCTTTTGGTTTGTCCGATCCGTATGCTGCTGCGGTATCCCTTCTCCATTCCTTTAAGAGTAGGCTAGACATCTATCTGAGTGGAAAAAAAGAACGCGGAAAAGTTTGATTAGAAGAAAACTCTAGAAATTTGACTTCAAGACACCATCAGATGAGTATGGGGGTCGGCTTCTTTCAGCTCTTTTCAAGACCAAGTTTAGTGGGGGGGAAAAGAAGAGTGCAACCATGTTTGATTGTCACACTTTATATTTGTATCGAAATCATCAATTGGGTTGGCTTATTTTGCCGCCCTTGTACACTTTAAAAAAAAAGGTCAGGAGATCAATGTTTAACAAAAGCAAAGATTGATTATTTCTTCTCTTGACTGAGGTTTTCCGTTTACTTATTTGGACCCTTAACGGAGCTGTTAGTTGAGCTTATTTTGATTGTGAGCATATATATAGGTTTATGTAATTCAAGTAATTGTTGTGATTATCCTACGCTTGGTATCTCAATAGGCAATTTCATTTCAAAAATCCGAAGGCATTTTAGAGATTTCATCACAAGGTACATGAAAGAACGAAAACTACCAAAGACTAGACACGAGCACATGTACTTTGAAGGCTCAATGACACGTTGCGAAAGTAAACCAACAACGAAGTCAGGTATGAAGCCACTCAAAGATGTAGTGGTAGAGAATCCCATAAGTAAACCCAACTCAAACCATGAAAAAGGCACAGATGAAATCTAAACTTCGTAAACCAAAAAAAAAGAAGAAAACATTGCACAAAGGGAGGGGAAGGAAAAAACAACAGAAACAAAAAAATAAATAAATAAAAAAACACCCCCTAAATTTGGTCTTCACCCAAAACCAGAGGTCGCAAGATCTGTCGTCGAGCCATCAGAGACTGACTCCAAAGTCGCCGATGTTAAACATCGTGGCTATATTCTGCAACTAATGTGGTATATAAACATGTCTATAATAACTAACCTAGTCACGACATTTATCTGTGTGGGGCAAAGGTCGAGTAAGCCAAGTCTAACAACTTGTCGGGGCAGAGTTCAAGTGGGTCAAGTCTATGTTGACCCTTTGACGCATAGGCTTGCTATGTGATACAAGAAAATAAAACTATACCTTAGCTTCACTAACACGTGCGGTTTGGTGAGATGATAAGCGATCGGTTTTAGTTGACCTGGTTGGGTTTGGATTCGCTACGTGTGATAAGGAAATACGTAAGAAAATAAAGTTGTGCATTCCCTAATACTTGCGGGTTGTACTGAGATGATAAGCACTTGATACTGCTTAACCCGCAAAACCTTGCCTTCGGACTAAGGTCGGAAACCCCAAGCGTAGGGCTTGATCGTCGGTAGCAATAAACCGGTAAGACCGGGATCGTACCACAGGGATTCAGAGATAGCTTAATTGGATTGTAGGATTTTTGTAAGGTTTTCGGCGTTTAAGACGGCCAACTGTCGGTTTTGCTTTAGAGAATGGAAAACGATAGTGAAATGACTAGAAAAACGGTTTGTGCTTGGTAAAAACAGGCGGCATGGTTTAGGGGCTCAAACCGCCCGATGACTTAGCTAATTCAGCCGTTTCTTTCTAACAACTCCAAGCCAAGGCATAGACAAACTTAGCTTGGAGCACTCAACGCTAAAAGTCGAGCATAACCATGGCATTAGCTCAGAAATGACTTAATCTCATTTGGAAATCACTTAAATCAAACGCCGGTAGCGTTAAAAGCTCCTAGCCTCGTATGCAAGACGAAGGTATTAGCCCCGGCCAACACACGATCAAAGAAGGTATTAGCCCCTTTGGTTTGGTCGAAAATTAGAGATTAAGCCTTTCCCTTACTAAAATCATGATCAAGTTATAGAAAAACTACTAAAACAACTAAACCATGGGAGAGAGATCACCCCGTGACCAAGCCTAGAAGACTACTCACCCATAGCAAATTGACTAGAAATAAAGCTAGGAAATGAAAACATGATAAACCGATAGAAACGAAAATAAACTTGATATATAGAAGGATCTAAACCGTAGCTATAACATTAATAAACAAGAAAACATCAAATTAGGAATTAAACTTACAAGTATTGAAGCTTGAATTAAGAACAACAATGGAAAAAAAAAAAAAGACTAGAAAGGAAACTAACCTAGAGCATAAAAGTAGATTATGACTAAGGGGGAGAGAGAGGGGTATTTATACAACTCAGCCATTCCTCTCCACAAAATATCCCTGAACTTGCCAAAAGTGGCAAGTATTCCATAAATGGAAAGTCCAAAAAGTAGCAAAAAATCTGCAGAAAAGAAGCCGTATCGATACGGCTAAAAAGCCCGTATCGATACCAGTTCTCTACGGGGAATTCCCAAAAGCTCTGTATCCAACTGGTATCGATACAGCTAAAATGGTTGTATCGATACCACAGTGTTATCCCTGCATCCTGGCCTCAGCTTCAGCAGGCAGCTCCCAGCAACTTCCAGCTCCTCAGCACTTATTTTCATTCTCTAAATTTAAGTAAAGATTACATTTTAAACCTTTCTTTTACCTTTTCTTTACTTTAATTTTATTTAATGAAAATAAGAAAGTACCCCCCATTTGGAAACAATGGTATTACCAGAATTTCAAGATTCCAATTAAATCAAAATGTCAACCCCTCACTTTTAGTGTAAAATGGAAAACTGCACATTTTTCTTAAGACGAAATGGCTCAAAACATGACCTTGCTCTTTAAATAAAACCTTTCAACTTTGTAGTTACCCTTAGAAAAATTCAAGGATCAATTACCGCCATTTTTAATCTCGAAAATCGATACTTTTTCAGAAAGTCATTTTTCCATACTTAGACAGATTTTAAGGGGCCGACAGAGTCTTCGGGTACTTGGAAGCACTTGGGCCATTCATGGCGTCAAACTACGCCTTATTTGCACGTTTAACCTGAAACACTAAAAAACACACCTTACGTGCAATACCACTATAAAAGCTAAATAAACATAAGTAAAAGCAAGATAGAACGGGACTAGTCACACCAATTATCTACAATATTGGGTGCTCATCAGATACCAACGATCTAACAAACAAATATGTCGCAAGATGACGAAGCAATAGACTCCAAGTGTATGTGTGGGCTATGGGAAGTTGGGCAGTAGCTCAAATGTGTGATGTGGCTGTTATAGCATTGTGGGAAAAAGAGAGAGAGAAATATTTATGTTTGTAAGTTTTTTTTTTTTACATTAAATGTGATATAGTGTATATCCATATAATATTAGAGATGCTGAAACTAAATTCTGAAAAAAAAAAAAAAATCTCTATAATTCGTGGATAAAATCGGAACCGACCAGTGACTTATGGATTTGATTAGAACCGTAGGACTTTAGTCCGGACACAAATTGCGTTTTCTAAGAACCGTGACTCACGCTTCGGTTCTCGAATTTCTAAGAATCCGATCCGAACCATGAGCAGCACTGCTTAATCGGCCGTGGTCTTTCCAACTAGTAGTTCCTTAAAAGATTGGGCCCAAAAGTTAGATAGGCTTGCAAGCCGGCACCGGGTTGGGCTCATTCATAAAAGGAAGCACTCATTTAAACCAGAGGCCCGCCAAACCAAGTGGTGGCTACTGGCTACTCAGCTGAATCTCTTGATAGGGTTACGTAAAGGAACATTTTGAAGACAACTATAGTAAATTCAAATCATCAAATGGTAGAGTAAGTTAATTCATAGGCTGTCCATAGTCCCGGATCGCAAATGTTCGGGGCTCGAGCCCTGGCCTCTCACAAGGAAGGATTAGGAAATACCATTGGGCTACAAGCCCTTTGGCAGTTGGCACCATTTTTTGTTAATCTCAACGAGCAGTTTTTCTTTATTTGAAGACGGTGGGCTATACAAAAGCGCGGTATACAAAAGGTGGTAAAAATGGAAACTTATGCAAAAGTCCATCTGACTCTGATGTCTTTTTGGCCAGATCATCGGTTACGAAGTTAGGGAAAGTTAGCTTCCCTGATAATATGCTTCAATTTGACATCCCATTTATGGGCTAAAATGACCTTTCAATGACAGATACAGGAAAACTATAAAATTGTAGAGAAGCCTTTTCATTTTCAAAAAAAAAGAGAAAAAGACAGCACATAGGAGCAACAAAAGGTGTGAAATTTTAAATTTTCTAGAGAACTTCAATAAATTTTCTAGAAAACTTAAATTACTATAATATTGGCGATAATACCGAATCATCGTGAAAAAAACGCATGGCAATAGGCTTTGACAAACTATTGCATTTCGCTGTCATTAGTGTTAGCTTATCAATTTACGATTAAGGGTGATCTTCCAAAAGTAACTTAAGATCAAAACGGTCTTTCTGTCTACTAGCCCTTACTCTTTTGATCATAACTTTTTGTGTGCTTTGAATCGTGATGTGATTTTGGTGTCATTAGAAAGCTGACTTCAAGATCTCGAAATCGATATACAATTTACATGTTTTCGATTTCAGACGAAGAAGTTATGACCGTTTGAAGTTATGACCGTTTGAATTTCAGTTAGTTAGAGGGGGTTAAGTGCCAAAAATAATAGTTAGAGGGGGTTAAGTGTCACCGAGGCATAGTTAGAGGGGGTTAACTGTAATTTACCCAAAATTTATTTGTCTTCTTTGAAGAAAAATAGCTTGTTAGTGACCAAGAAATGCTCATCCCGTAGATTTTGGTAATTTAGAAATCTAGGCCTAACTTAAATTTTACCATGGTTATATTATTGGTCCATCGAAATTAGTCGAGGAGAGTGAAAACTGGCTCGAATACCTGAGTTATCAAAAGGAAAAAAAAAAAAAGAAGGAGAAAAAGAACTTTTAGCATGGTTAACTTATCCACGAGCTCTGAAAATATTGAAGGATTTCATTCACTGACCTCTGACGCGAGCCCTGGACAAGGCTGAGAAGTGAGAAAGGCAGAACTGGAACTGGAACTGGATTGGTTTCAAAAAGAGAGTGCCATTAGTAGAAAGGAAGTGACAAATTTCCCCACCATCTCTTTTTCAAGAGGTGGCATTCTGTTCTGATCACAAAAAAACACACACGTGGTACCCGCTCGGCACTTAAAAATTTTCACCCTTCCCGAGTCCACCTTTAAATTTCCACCACAGCTTTTTAGACAGGCGCGGAAAGAAATATACAAAAGCCCAAAAAATCGAACAATAATTGTACCACCGCACCTAAATACACACCCACACTCACAATAAGGGTGGATCCCATACACACTCAGTATGTAGTGTGTGCGGGCTCTACCTTTATTATGAGTGTGGGTTAGTAGTTGGGTGTGGTGGTAGAACGAAATCTAATAGTAAATTATCGGTTACTGTTGTTTGACAATTTATTGGGTCTCGGGTGGCTCCGATATAGGAGTATGTGGTGGTTCAAGCGAATTCTTTTGAGTTCAAAAATTGAAAAATTGACTTTAGTTTGTGAAAAAATATTGTATAATAATATACCTCAACAAAATGAAATAAATGAGGCCCAAGAGATTCTCAAACAGATATTAATATGTTTAGCTTGTATGGAGATTTGCCTTTGTTCACTTGCTATTTTTTAAAGCTATTTTTTACTCTCTGCATGATTTTCAATAAATTTCTCTATATATCTCTTTTCCTTCATTACATCAAAAATACTATTTCTCAAAACGTAAAACCCAAAAAAAAAACATTTTCCAATGCACTTTTTCAAGGCCCAAGAAATGGAGTATTTTTTAGTAAGCTTTTGTTACCGCTGCACTAAAATCGTAGACCTGCCCCTGCACTCGGTTGTGAATAAACGAGGAAAAATATATAAAAAAACACATTTTTCAATACACTTTTAAAAAAATTTCAAGTTACTTTAAGGGAATTGATTTTGTCACACCTTTTTTGATAATGCCACACCCTGTCAGTGTATTTTTGCACCAAAAAATATACTTGCAGGATGTGACATTATCAAAAAAGGGTGTGGCAAAATCACTACCCTTCTTTAACACACATATATGTATATATATATTTTTGTCATTTACCTGCCTTATTGTCGAAAGCCTTATAATAATACTTTTTCAAACCTTCAATTGAAATGACATAAAAACCCCATGTCGGCTGAAGTGTCACCTATCTACTGGCTGTAATTTAACCAGTAATCCTACCCTATCCCACAAAGGCCCCCAGAAATGGGAGTAATAATCCTCCACAACTCACCCCCACCGTTACTACACTATTTCGTAGGGTTTATGCTGTTCTCTTCCGCCTCCTCTCCCTCTCCCTCTCCCCCTCTCCCTCTCTCTCCACCGATAGCCGCAAACCACACCTCCCGTTCTAGAGAGAGAGAGGCTCGACGCTTGACAGCGCTTAAAAGCACCGCGTTGTATGTATGTTTGTATCTCTATCTATACCCATATCTGTATAATTAGAAAGAGAGGGATTTGGATGCCCATTCATGGCTGAAACTCTGTTCGATTCGTATAAATCCATTACGAACCCGAGCGACACTTCGTCGGACCCATCGGATCCGAGCAAGAAGACGGATGGAGCTCCGTTCAGCAGGAAAATCGACTTCCACTTGGCGAGGAAGCCGTACAGTGGGTTCAGCAACGGCGTTGGTGGGTTTAAGCTGGAGACTCTGAACCCTACGAGGTCGGATCCTCACAGGCCCGGTGGATCGATCCAAGGGACCGGGTTTTCGGGTCTGGGTGGGAAGAATAAGCCGGATGGGTCGTCGTCGGAGTTTTTGGATTTCGGGTTGGATCCTGAGCTCAGATTCGGGATTACTTTCAGGAGAATCGTGAGTTGTTTTATCTTACGTGGAATTATTGTTCTGTGTTTGGGTTTGGGCGTTTCTGCTTTGGATTGTTCTGTCTATGGGTTTTTGGGTCTTTTGCAGCTAGTTATGTTATGTTGAGTTGAATATGTGCATGTATAGGTCTACGTATTTGATCAAGTTAATGAGTGATGAGCACAAGGTGTTCTCCCAAATTAGGAGGGTATTCATTACATGCTCTTTTCTAAATGCAAGTAAATGGGTTGGAACACTTGTCCTTGAATAGAGAAAAGGATATATGACCAATATGGCGACCCTGTATCCAATTTGGACATTTACATCCTCCAAAATCCAAATGTTTATGATATTTAGAAAAGAAGAAGCTCACATAAGCATTGTGTTTGTAAAAGAAGCTCACATTAGCTTAAAAAAAAAATTGATAATTGTATGTGGATTGAATGTAAAAATGATTTATCTTCTGTAATCCTATTTGACGACATGTCTCCATACCCATGTATAACTTTTTGATTTGGATTTTGAAATGGTGGTTCTCTAATTATTAGGTTTGTCTACGCATCCAGTTATTGACAATTATCTTGGTTGTTAAGTTGTTGGGTTGCTTATATTAGGAGGATGGATGAATTTCGCAGGGTGCAGGACTGAAAAATCTTGGAAATACTTGCTTTCTCAATTCAGTATTACAATGTCTCACGTACACAGAGCCTTTGGCAGCATATTTACAAAGTGGGAAGCATCAAAATTCTTGTGAGTTTCTCTGGCGCCTCACTCGTCAAATCTTGCATGCAAATTACACCTCGAACTGAACTCACAATTCTACAATTCTTAATGTCTGTGTTCCTTCTTGTACATTTACCTGGAAAACGAACCTTGGGTGAGATAATCTGGGGACAAACTCTACATGACCTTGGCTCAACCTTAGGCGAGACTTTCAATCAAATAAGACCTAAGAAGATCTGGGGACAAACTCTACATGTACTTTGTCCTGTATCCTTATATTCGTGCATTTTATTTCCTTACATGCAGATTTTCTCTAAACACGTTCTTGCATGATGCATTTTTTAGTTTATGTGCAAGAATGTCTCATAATATTGGGTAATATTGTAGCTAAACATAATCCTAAGTTAACCATCTTATAGAAACCAGACGTGGGTAGGCAACCCCTCCTGTAGGTCTACCATCTTAAAGTTTTCTAATTTTTGTATGATGTATATTCCTCCGATTTCTTTTTTGTTGGATAGCACATATCTGTATTGGAGCAGTGTCATGTATTCTTCTTCCATAATAATTTCCTTGTTTCATTTGATTCATGAAGGCCGTACTGCTGGATTTTGTGCTTTGTGTGCTATCCAGAAGCACGTTAGCCGTGCCTTGCAATTACCACCTGGGAGAAGTTTAGCACCGAATGATCTTGTCTCAAACTTGAGGTGTATCCTTAACGATTATGGTTGATCACTTTCTTGAAGTTATGCTAAAGATGCAAGTGTTTTTTTTGAATTTTTATCTGTACTGTTGTATTCTTCACTCTCAACTATTTGCTTTGCCCTTTTGTTGTGGTTCTTGAGTTTTAAAGTTTGAATTTTATGGAAGCAATATCTTTTTTCTTCTGTTATGTATAAATTTTCTTTCTGCATGTTAAGTATAGAAGTTGTGCATAGAGTGCTAATAGAAGTTTTACTCTCAAACTGATGTTTTGTTAAGCTTACAAATACTTTGCAAGTTTGGACACTAATGGGCAGCGGGAATGCATTTCCTGCATAGCTTCTATCAGGCTCAAATTATTCTTTACAACTACCTCCTCCCACCAATAGAATTAAAATGATCACCACATGGTATATTTTCATTTCCCTAGTGTTTTCAGAATTTGAAATCCTTGACCACAAATTAGGCATATCTCGGAGCTTCCGAAATGCCAGACAAGAGGATGCTCATGAGTACATGGTTAATTTGTTGGAGTCAATGCACAAATGTTGCTTACCTGCAGGAGTATCAAGTGAATCACCAAGTGCTTATGAGAAAAGTTTGGTCCATAAAATCTTCGGTGGTCGCCTCCGTAGCCAGGTACTTTTTTCTTGCTTGCTTGTGGAAGACATTTTAGCCTTTGGAATGGCAATCAATTCAGCTGGTTTAGGATATTAGAGAAATCTATTTGGATTTGGGACTCCTGTTTTTACCTTCAGTAATTGTATGATTATTTTTCAGGTGAAATGCATGCAATGCTCCTTCTGCTCTGACAAATTTGATCCCTTCTTAGATTTAAGTCTTGAAATCATCAAGGCAGAATCGTTGCACAAGGCACTCACACACTTCACTGCCAAAGAATATTTAGACGGAGGAGAGAGGCAGTACCAGTGTCAAAAGTGCAAGCACAAAGTAAAGGCTCTCAAGCAGCTCACTATTCACCAGGCCCCTCATGTTCTTACCATCCATCTAAAGCGCTTTAGTGCACATCAAGCTGGCCAAAAGGTTGACAAGAGAGTTCAATTTGGTCCGACATTGGACTTGAAACCATTTGTCACCGGTCCCTATGTAAGTAGACTTTTTACTGAAACCAGTTATACTGTTATAATATTCTTGTGTTATATCAGTTTTGATGTTCTTATGTCTGATATCGCTATTAAATGATGGTTTAGTTGATGGTTATGTCCATAAATTTGATTTTGTCACATCATTGGATTTTTTGCTGTTTGAGTTTTTGACATTAATGAAGTTTCTAATTGTTCGAAGTATATTTGTTGCCATTGAGTAAGGCTTGAGATATGTTACACATAAGTTGCAATTGACTTTTGAAAAGAGCTTTGGAAATGTGGAAATAAGAATCAAATGAGAAGTACGATGGGAATAGATTGGAAACTTACATTGGTTTATGCCTTTACCTCTTCCTTGGACAAAAGTTGATAAGTGGATAAATTGGTGCTGGAACTTCATTTGTTAAGTATCCAGTATCCAAATCTGTTACATGTTTTGGAGACTTTTGCATGTGATGGTAACTGGTGCTTTCTATTTGGCAGGAGGGAGATTTGAAGTATACTCTTTATGGTGTTCTTGTTCATGCTGGTTGGAGCACCCATTCTGGCCATTATCACTGCTACATTCGCACATCAAGTGGCATGTGGTACTCCCTTGATGACCATCAGGTATCACAGTTTTCTCTGGTTGTTTTGAGTTTTGTCGGAGGTAGAGAGGTATATATGTATGCTTGATTTTTGTGGATTTGTTAATTTGCTAATAGTACGAGTTTAAGGAAAACCAAGTTATGAAATTTTCTTTTTCTTAATTTGGATTTGCATTTTCATCCACGTTTTGTGTTAGAAAGCATAGCTTTTGAAGTTTTGAATGAGAGAAGTTTGCTAAAATATTTACAGGAAAGTGTTGTAAATGGGGGGTTTCCATATTTCAGAATTTGGACCCTTAAATTATCCTTCATTTGTAGGGATTACACCTGGTGTACTTTTAATCCTTTATTTTTCTTTCTTTTATTGCGTATTGGTGACTCTATTTAAAATTATCTTTATTTGGTGTCTACGTTGGGTTTAAAGAATGAATCAATGGGTGATAAGTGGAGGCCAACCTTATTGTTAGGCCATTGTCTTAATTCTTCCCGTATAGTGACCTTAGCCCCCGAGCGAGGTGTCCTCTAGTGATGAAGGGACTAGGCCTTTTGTGGGAATCATTTTGAGAATATGATCGTGTGAAACCTAAAAGCAAGTGGTGACTCGGCATCACACAATCCTAGTTTGCATTTATGTGACCACATAGATAGCAGCTTCATCCATTGAATTTTGTTTGAAGTATCGGTGTTGTTGGCTATCGGGATAAAATAAAGAATTCATTGGCTCGTGAGCTAGCGGATTTTGGTCACATGATGTCAGCTAGTGCTTGGTGTGGCTGTGCTTTTGATTGCGATCAGTGGCTTTATAAGACTCTCAGGGAATGGTCGACTGCGATCTCTCATGAGTCATATCCTCTTGACCCAAACCGATTTTTCGAATATACGGCCATGTAGAAAGGTATTGCATCTTGATTTACCGTCGAAGTCCTACATCGTGCAATCCCACAATCCTAGTTTGCATTCATATGACCCGCTCAGCTTCAGCCATTTGAATTTCTTGTGGGTTATCAGTTTTGTGGGCTATCAGAATTATTAAGAAATTCAGTGGTCCATTATATAAGGGATTTTGGGTCACATGATGTAAGGTAGTGTTTGGGTGTGCTTTTTGATCACAATGCCAGGCTTTATAAGGCTTAAGGGAGTCAGCCGAGTGCAAACCTCCCATGATCATATTCGGTTGCTGCGACCATGTACTAAATGCTGCCTAGCTTTCGTCGCTCATAAAACTACTCTGTGCTTTTATAAACGCAGGCAGTTGTCTCATATTATTTGTCTGAAGTAGATGCCACGCTTCAAAATATTGCTTTGTTTGATTTAACGCTTCCGACCCTACTGTTCTTGCTGTAAAATGAAAACGTCGCAATGTTACCATTACAAGACGAAGGGACTAGGCCTTGTCATGGAGTCATATGTAGAATAAGGTTTTTCGATACCTAAAGGCCAAAACCAAGTGGCAACTTTTTTTTGGTAAGTAAATTTATTTTGGTAAGTCAAGTGGCAGCCAGCTTTTTGATGTACAATCCTAGTATGCATTCATGTGACAACATGGGACATCGGTTTTTAGCCATTTGATTTCCTTGTGGGCTATGACTATCTGGATTAAGAGGGAATTCATTGGATAGTGAGTGAAAGGATTCTGGTCACATGATGCTAGTGATTGAATGCTCTTTCAATTGTGGCGTTACAAGGCTCAAGGGATTTGGCAAGTGAAAACCTCCCAAGAGTCATTTCCTCCGGACCCGGCTTATCAAAATATGTCCCATTTCAATGGTACCGTTCATTGATTAGTTCAATGTGCTTCCACACTTTGTTGTTGACCCTAAATGTTACAGTCTGCTATGGGTTGCCGCAACCATGTACTATTATGGTGACTAGCATGCTTTGGTTGTAAAATTACTGTGCTATGACAGAGAAAGGTGTATACTTTTTCCGCTGCTTCAATGAACTGATTTATGATCCCTCTAGCCCATAAAGAATGGTGATTCCTTTTTTATGATGATTATTACCTTGGTAAAAGACTACCATGTTTATCATAATTCACATTCTGATTAGCGATGTATATCTCACATTTCGGAGAATGCTTGGTGCTTGTGGCTGTAGTTTATACTTCATAGTGTCCCAACAGCCCATGCTAAATTGTTTTGAATGTGTATGAGCAATGATTTGCAATGACTATAATGTATTGAAATCAGGTTCGCCAAGTTAGTGAAAAGGTGGTTTTGGAGCAGAAGGCCTACATGTTATTCTACGTTCGAGACAGAACAAATTCTGCTCTAAAGAAGCATGTTGGTTTTGTTCAGAAAGAAAGCATGATCACAAGTGCCATTGGAAACAAAATGCATTCCACTTTAAATCAAGGTTCAAAGGAAACAGTTCAAAATGGCCCAATTGATAAAAGAGTAATTGACTCTGCTGCTGCCGTATCCAGGAACAATGCTGTCATCAGTGATGTACTGACGGAAAGCCTCACAAAGGAAGCTTCTATTCAGAAAACTAAGGATCCTACACTAGAAATTTCATCCAAGGTGCCAATATCCAACAATGCAGTAAATAGGCTTCCTTTTCTGCATCTGAATGGAGGAGAACATTTAACAAAATCAGCTTGTATTGAGGGCTCTGATAAGACTGTCAATAATGCTTTGGGTGCAACAACTGACGGTAAAACTAGCGATTGCAACAAGGAGAGATGTACCAAGGAAGACAACACTGATTTGGTTGTGGTAGCGCCCAATGCCCAAGTTTTGGTTACCAATAAAGATCAAAGCATTGTCAATGCAAAGGCCCGTATGGGCAATGACACAAGTACCAAGAAAGATATGAGTGACTCAATTACCATAGCTTCCGAACTCAATGGCCACCAAAGTTCTGCTGGAGATTCATGTATCACGGAAACAACACCTCAAAAGGTAACGAGTGTGATTTACTATCCCTTTCATTGATCTTTAGCTAGTGGTTTTACCACCCCTTTTTTTGTCGGAACTGCTTTTTTTCCCTCTATCATTTAATTTACAACGTTGCCCTTTTATTTGTTCACTTTGTCCACCCATGCAAGGGCAATGTTGTTTGTAAATTACAAAAAGGGATTGCAGATGGTAGAAGGGGAGAGCAGAAATCAATTACCCTCCCATTTATTGACCATGTAAAATCATTGGATGAGCCAAGCTGTGTAAACATTCAGGTATGTATACTGTTTCCATGCATTATACTTCAGAAATTAATTCGTTGGTCAAGTCTTTTAAGTTCTCATGTTTTAAGAATTTTTTGATTTATATTAGGCCAAGGGTTTGTTGACGGAAAGTACTCTTGGAGATGGTGGTCAGAGAAAGGGAGTTATTGAATCAGTAGGATCATCAGGCATACGAACCATGCATATCTCTTCACACAATGGGGCTGTTGACCATAAGCGCCAACAAAAATTGAAGAAGAAGCTTCCAAAGTGTCCGATTAATAGCGTGCACCTTGGCTCAAGCATCCTTTTTGGGGTATATTTAAGCCTGCGGAAGAAGAAGCACAAAAAGATCAAACGGCGCGTTGTAAAGATTGGCAATGTAACTAAAGAGCACTTAATGGACTCAGAATGTAGTCCATCAATGTCTGAAATAACCAGGACACTGTCATTTAATGGTAAACTTCACTCTCGAGGAAAGGGGTTGAAATCATGTTCAACTAAGAAAGACGATGTGGCTGTTGCAAAGAATGTTAAAAGTTCAGATGACAATTTAGCGAGGGGGATCATTGATGAAGAATTTAGAGAGAGAATTGTTCAAAATGGTGCTGTGCTTTCAACAGATAAACCGCCACTGAGGAACTTTCGCTCCCCTCTGACAGGAAATGAATCGGGTGCTCGATGTGCTAATGGTACAAAAGAAAGTAGTGGAGATTCAGTCCAAAATGGCTTAATGAGCATGCTTACCAGAGGTTTGGAAGAGAAAACTGGTGAGTGAATTTATGTTACATCATAAGCTAAAGATATATTTCTCACCATTTCATAGTTTCGCTGTACAAGATAATATTTGAAACAATGGTGGTGGTTGTTTATACTGCAGTTGCACGTTGGGATGGGATAGAACTGCCTCCTTCTCGCATTACAGAATCAAGTTCTGTGCAGTCTATTAGAGTTGGTTACATCGGAGATGAATGGTGAGTCAATATGTTCTTCAATATTCATTCACATTTCCATGTCTTATGAATTTCCCTAGAAATGTAAAATCAACGTGATTGCTGATGATTGCCAAATGTTTATGGGCCACCCATTGGTTATATGGCTGCTAACAGGATTAGTCAGATTAAGTCAAATTTATGCCATGCGACATACAGCCCCAAGCACTACCATTGGTGTTTGGGTTGAATTTTTCTTACCACCCAAAACTGTGTAGTTAATTGAAATCCAATCAATTGTGTACGTGGAAAGTTTTTAATTTCCCGATTAAATGAGTTGAAGATTGTGGAATTTGCAGTAAATGCAGTCAGAGCACTGGTAAGAGGTTTGATATTCATGTGAAGAACTAACAGTGTAATAGGTTCTTTAGCACATGGACATGCTGCTAGGGAAGAATTTTTGCCGAAAGCCATTAGTGATAATGATCCTTAGAAAAGGCTTTGCCGATGTTTTCCTTTCTCTTAATTCTCATATTGCAGGCGTTGGAAAAATTATTTTCACTTGTAACTGACATAATTTTGCTGACTGTATATGAACTGTAAAATTTATGTTCCCTTGATCTTATGAGTGATGTATCCTTGCCCAATTCAACAGGGATGAAGAATATGACAGGGGAAAGAGGAAGAAGGTTAGGATCTCGGAGAATGTTTTTGGTGGACCAAATCCATTCCAAGCAATTGCAAGCAAGAAGGCCAAGTTGAAGAAGGTGAAGATGGACCAGTCCAGCTCAGGAAACCGACCTTATAGGATATGAAATATGTTGATCATGAGCTGAGCAGAGAGTGTAATGCGGAATGCATGCGGAATAATTTTGCTTTTGAGAGTTTTTCTTTTTATTTTTTTTCCGGGTTTTGCTCATTGTGAAAGGGTAACTTGGGAATGTGTACGGACAATTTGTATGTGGGAATATCTGAGTAGTTGGGAAATGTAGAAGCTGTGAGAGCTTTCTTTTATTTATGGAATGTAACAAGCTTTGAGCTGGTATGTTGCAAGCTAAATTTTGTATCCGGATTGGTAAACCAAAGTCAATGGACACTTTTTAAGTTTGTTAAGCATTGAGAGTTGTTGTATGCAAAGGTGAATTAGATCTGCATTTCCATTAATTCTTACAAAGTCTCTTTGCCCAGATTTGTGCACCCATCCAATGCAAGTGAATTCTACTAGATAATCGTAAGGAACCCATGTGCATCGGATGGTTCTGAACACATGTTTGAATCAATGCACACGGTCTGTGTATGTAGCATTTTTCTAAGTTCTTTCAATTCAAATTTAACCTTTTTTCCTTTTCCTTTTTATTATTTGATTTATGTTTTTAATTTGCCAAAGGTGCCTTTTGTAAAGTACACCTTCCACACACATGGTCCAATTGACAGCACTCTTTATGCTTTGCTCTATCAAAGCATGGAAGTTATTATTCTTTGTTGTCATTCGTAGCTTTTGGAAAAGTTCTTGCATATGGGGGGAAATAAGCTCCAAAAGTGCTTTTTGGTCTGTCAGTTGATCACTCCCATCCTGTGATTATACTTGGAGGGAGTATTCTTCAGCAAGAATCTGTTGAAAATGTCCAGAGGAAGTACTACTATGATTAAATGGGTAGAAAATGTATGAAGTGGTGGGGCTGATGATAACCAAAAGAAATACTCCGTTGAGGTTTCAAATCAAATGAGAATGGCATTAAAAAGGAGCCAAAAACAGAGAATAGTACTCCAATGATGATAGCAAAGTTATTGCTTATGATTCACCGTAAAGGAGTCGAGCCAAGCTTTGTTGAGCTCGAGTTCGTTTGTTAAACGAGCCAAAAATTTGAGTTTGAGTTTAGCTCGAACCTTAACGAGCCGAGTTTAGTCATTTACTAAACGAGTCTCTTTAATCGAGCCGAGCCGAGCATTAATGAGCCGAACTCACGAGCTGCTCAATTCGTTTACAGCCCTACATATACTTATGTATAGATCTTAGACTTGTGAATTACGGAAATAAAGGAATAATAGAGAAAAACATAATGAATTGAAAGAAGTTGAAGCACAATGTATGCTAGCCTAAAGGTAGAAATAATAGAATTCCAATTTTAATTTGGATACTTGCATAAGTTACGGACGACAATTTTGAAAAATAATCCTATAATTATAGAACCAAAGAGAAACGTAATAAGCTACTCGAGTTCAAACTAGAATTCACTTGCTAAAACTCGTTTGAGATCGATTTGTTATTCAAGTAACCAAAGGTTGAACACTTGAAGCTTGTTAGGCTTCCAAAACAATCTGGAGCATGTCGCTATGTTCAACAAATCAAGCTACGTGAGATGGACTCATGAAAGTATCCAATGCACTTGTAAAATCGGCACGTGATTGCGATCAATTCAATTTATAGCTTGTGTAAAATCGGCACGCCTATATAAATTAGGTATGAACATATTTTTAAAACTCGTTAATTTACCAATCAAGCTCGAAGAATACATTGCTTAATTCGGTCGGCTTGTTTTTTTTAGCTTTACCCTTGTAACTTGTGTATGACAAGTTTGAAATTAATGGTGGGTATTCAACCACTATTTCTTTGAACATAGAGAACAAATAATCAAAATAGATAGAAAGATCTTGCTGCGTTCTCTTAGATTTAACTTAAATTTGAAAGATTTGTTCTTATTTGAATTTTTTTCGCATCTGTTAGTTTTACGCCAAACTTTTATGGGTTATTGATTTGTCTCGACAAGAGGAATCAAAAAAGTAAAATTTTGGCACTTTTATCCAAGTATTTTGAGAAATAACCACTTTTTAGCTCAAAAATGTGGTTATTTATCAAAATACTTGGGTAAAAGTAAAAACAATTTTACTTTTCCGATTATTCTCGTCAAGACGAATCAATAACCTATAAAAGTTTGGCACAAAACTAACAAATGCGAAAAAAATTCAAATAAAGACAAAAATTTCAGATTTAAGTTAAGTCCAAGAGAACGCAGAACATTGACCAGAGGAGCTAGAAATAAATGAAAAGGCGCTAAAAAAACATCTTTTTATAAAAAATCTCAAAATTACAATCATCCCGTAATCTTTTGTCGAGACGAGTTTAAAAAGTCAAACATTTGATTTAAACTTAAGAAAAATACTTAAAACGAAAATATGTCACTTAAAAGCTTATGTTAATCCAAACTAAGAAAATACTAGTTGAGAAGTTCGTCGAACGAAATCGCTGATAGAAGGCATCGTAAAAGTATGCAGTCAACCATTTGATAGCCCTGTTCAAAATAGGCTTCCGTCTTAATAGCTGACAAACCTCTGCGCCATCAAAGGTTTGTCAGCTATTAACTTTATAGTCTCGGGACTAGTCAAGTTGTAGTGTTGCACACATCTTGACCTATACACACGCCACACGGTATTTAAAATAAAAAAAACATGCAATTCAGCAAACAATATCTCTATCATGGCACGTGCATCTTCTAAAAACTCAATAATATAAAACATGTACTCCCTTTGTTTCATTTTATTTGTCATTTTTTGATGTTCGTGTCAGTTTTCAATTGCTTATATCTTATAATATAAATCTCCAAAAAAATTTGTAATATGAATCTTTTTTGATAGTTCTCAATTAGTTTTTATAGTAAAAAGTTTTCAAAATTATGAAAAACATTAGAGATTAAGAGATATAAGCGTTTAAAGAACGACACAAACAACGAAAATGGACAAACAAAAATGGGACGGAGGGAGTATAATGCTTATGGTGCAAACAATTTACCATCCCAAAAGTTTTTTTGGCCGAAATACAGGTACAGTATGTTTTTATTACTAACAATTGTGACAACAAAATGAGAGACTTTTTTACGGTGAAGCCGTGAATATACTTTACGGCGCTCAATCGCGTGAGTTCAAAAGTATTTTAGACGGTCTGGATTTTACAAAAAATGATTCGCTGGAAGAGTTTGTAATTTTTTTTAAAATCCAGACCATTGATTGCTCAAAAAGACAATTGAGATATTGCGGAGCCATGAATAACTTATTCACGACTTACTCTCCAACAAAAACACAATCGTCATCTGGAATTCTGGAAATTTTGGAGTAGTAATTAAAGGGCTTCAGACAAGCATAGGGGCACAGGGCTCCAAACCTATTCAAACATGGAATCTAATCTCGTTTGTGTCAAAAAGTTCAAACATTTTAATCGACCATATCATTGGCCTCGGGATGGGTACGTACGGTAATATTTTTCTTTTTCTTTTTTTTAATAGCCGAACAACTATCCAATTTGCACGCACCTCAACTGATTCTGGAGCCTTGAAGTTAACGATCGGACAAATCCTTAGTGGCCCGAACATGCGACGTCATGAATGATAAATATACTTACTTGCTTTCTCATATCCACTTGTCCAAACGCCTTGGGTTATGCCGTTATGGGGATGATCATGTTAAGTATATATATATATGACAATTGATATTGGACAAATTGCTAACTATATAATAAAAAAACATCTTTTTGAGTTTTGAACTTCTAATTTCAAAACTTAAGAAATTAGTAGTGAAACCAATTAACCTAATTCATTAATTTTTGCAAGTTTTCTTCATTTCCATTGTCACGACCCGCTCCATCTTTGTACAATATTGTCCGCTTTGGACGCCCAAAGCCCATAAACTTCCCAGTAGGTCGCTCACGGCTTTAAAAGGCCTTGTACAAGTAGGAGGGATCTTTTCTTATAAACTATAACTTGCCCCCTTCCTGTCCGGACGGAGCCTGCTATCTGCAGTACCGCCGGCGACCGGAAAGCAAGGTGTCACAATCTACCCTCCTTAGGGATGCAACGTCCTCGTTGCACAGGGGCCCAGCAACCTTCCCCTGGTGGCCATGGTGTGGCACTTAGTTCTGTACAGCACAATGTGCTCGTACCAGATTCTACCGCTTTGGACGCCCAAAGCCCATAAACTTCCCAGTAGGTCACCCATCCTAGGATTACCCCAGGATGAGCACGCTTAACTGCGAAGTTCCTATGCGCTTTGGTCCGCCCTCACGGCTTTAAAAGGCCTTGTACAAGTAGGAGGGATCTTTTCTTATAAACTATAACTTGCCCCCTTCCTGTCCGGACGGAGCCTGCTATCTGCAGTACCGCCGGCGACCGGAAAGCAAGGTGTCACAGGAAGGGGGCAAGTTATAGTTTATAAGAAAAGATCCCTCCTACTTGTACAAAGATGGAGCGGGTCGTGACATCCATCCTTCTCAAAAACAAGAATATCTTGTCAATGGTAGGTTTGAATCATTAATAATGTTGGGTAGCTACCAGAGAAGCTTCGTTGTTATTTTTTAAACAATAAGAACCACCGTTTAATAAAATTCTACTAGAAGTTACAATTACAAATTAATTTCAGCTTCATCAAAAAACCTTTCAAAGTTAAAAATTCTGTTATTAGATATGTTGGTTACATTAAATAACAAACCTAATTATAGTAGACGTTAGAAGAAAAAAAAATGTACACATGATCTTCGTAACGACCCTAATTAACTAACAACTCAATTGTTTTTAATATTATTGAGTGAACTGGCTAATTATGCTAAATACTAGTGCATGACATCATGTTGTGTATCAAAAGAATGTTTGGCAACTTTTCAAGTTGTGGTGATTTAAGTCACGTAATGGGCGGGCAGGTGCGGGTGCAGGAGCGCGTGATGAAAATATTTTTTTTCAAAAAAAACTTCTCAGATAGTTAAAGTTCGTGAGTGCAAGGATTGAGAGTAAGAGAGCAAAGCGACAATTAAGAGCAGGAGCGAATGTCGTTTTGAATGATGTCGTACCGTTTTTCTACCATCTCTTCTAAAATCAATTGGTGTTACGAAAGGTTTCAATTAAGTCTTTTATGGCATTTGATATCGCACCCGCAAGTCTGTTTTTAGAGTGATCGCAGAAAGTGATATCGTGTAATCAAATCTATGGGGCACTTTGGACCGAACAAATGATTATGTGACCAAAGTGGTGATGCCACAACACTCATGCCTTCAACTTAAACATAGTGCATTCTCCTTGTCATTGACTCATTGCTCATGATCTTAAATCATGACTAGGAAAAGAAACAAGTACATATGCTTGGACCACAGAACGAAGGGACTTGTCTTAAACTTTCCCATCTAAACAAAGTTTTTGCTAATTAATTACATTGATAATTAATGATGCATGCCTCTCTTTCCAAGGATCATTAATAATACTATGAATTGCACACAAAAAAAAGCACACAATAATACACTTGTCAAGTCCCACATATCCTTACCTTAACCAAAGGGACTGTAGCCCAGCGGTTATCTCTTTGTCCTCCCATAAGAAATATCAGGGTTTGAACGTCAGCAAAGACATTTGGGATTTAGGTAAGAAGTACTCGATATACAATAAAAACGGTGGGTTCACGCAAGAGACTCTTCTCGTGTGTTTCACTAACTAATATAAGTACTTATTTTTTAAATTAAAGGTGACGTATTGTGAGAGAATGTCCTGCCTCGTAAAGCAGAAAATAAGTACTTAAAAAATAAGAACCTTAGCAAAACAGAGCCGATAGCTTGGAATCGTAGCTTAAAAAAATAAGTACTTAAATAGTATAGCTCATCACTCTAGCTTGAAAATAGTAGCGTGGAATTGTCGTGGATATTCAAGGGTTAATGAGCAACTATTTAATTTTCAAGCTAGAGTGATGACCTTCCCTCACATCTTCAAGATGTTCTACGCTTTCTCTCGCAATTCTTGCATTGTGTTCAAGCTCTCAATTCTCGCTCCCGCGAATTTTAATAGTTCGGGATGCGTTTCAAAGATACTTTCACGCTCACGCATACTCACACGAATTATGTGACTTAGGTAACGACCCAACACTCATTTGTGTTGAACCCATCCTTGCAGGTATTGTTGTTGTTTTTCGAAGGTAGAAGTTTGATATCATTAATTGGACATTGTTTAAAGATTTTAATTAACCCATCTTTGGTTAATTTCTTATCGTCAAAACCACCCCACGGCCCTACCCAACTGTCAATGCAAATCATGAGAAACAAATAAAAAATAGACTTCTCCTAATTCCTCACTTCTCTTACCTGTCGGCCTTGACGTGCTCATCTCTCTCTCTCTCTCTCTCTCTCTCTCTCTCTCTCTCTCTCTCTCTCTCTCTCTCTCTCTCTCTCTCTCTCTCTCCTGGCAATATTTATTTTATTTCTTGGCAATTCATTTAGGCAGTTAAAGGGATCATGTGAGAAAATATATACGCCAGCCTCATATATCATTGAGTGTTCCTTTTTGTAATAGCTATAGTTGTACATTATACATTCATGCATAAACTATATCGAACAAAACAATATGGTACAAGGATTTCGGTGCACAAGCTCGGTAACAGATATGTTCGGAATCTTTTGATGCACGTGAATCCCACGCTACAAGTCTCGGGTCTGATTTTGGGATGACGCATTCATGGTCCCGTGTTGCGTAGATTGACGCAATTGTTCCATTTGGGATTTTTCTATTGAATTGAGGGGAAGATGTATAATTTATTTCACTTCACTCACATTAATAAGCCAATTTGGCTTTAAAAGTCAAATAGTGACTTATTTTTTTGTTTTTATTCAAAAAAATCGCATTTGTTTGTTTTGCGTCAAACTTTTGTGACATATTGATTCGTCTCAACGAGAGGAATCGGAAAAGTAAAAAATAAATTTTTTTGATCGAAACTCATAATTTTTTTAAAAAAGACAAAAATAAGTAAAATAAGTTGAGTTTCGATCAAAATTTTTTACTTTTCCGATTTCTCTTGTCAAGATGAATCAATAAATTAAAAAAATTTGACGCAAAACAAACAAAATCGAATAAAATTTGAATAACAACGAAAAAATAAGTTACTACTTAGCTCTTCAATCCAAACCCACCCTACCCAACCCCCACCCCACTTTAAACAAAACAAAAATGTAGGGTGAAAAGCAAGGAAACTTTACGTGGGTAAAAAAGTCAACAAAGGGCAACTACCCACCTAAGCTTCTTCTTCCTTTTTCTTGGTCCTCCAAGACAAAATTGTTTAAGTACTGTGGAACTATTTTCCTTTCAAGTGAGTAAGACAGTACCTCAATCCCAAATTAGATGTTAATTTTTGATATCTGTGTCAATTTAATTTTTTTATATTTTTCAATATTAATCTAAAAAATTATGCAATATGGATCTTATTTGATAGTTCTCGATTAGTTCTATTATACAAAGTTTTAAACTCATGAAAAACATTATAGATTGAAAGATATAAGCGATGAAAAATTACACGAGTTTCAAAAATTGTCATTTTTTTGGGACGGAGGGAGTATCTTTTTTTTTTTTTCCTCTTATTTTTATGACGACAAAATGTAGGCCTCCAATTGGCCTATAATTTTGTTGACTTTTTGGTGCGATTTTTTTGGTTATTTTCTTCTAATTCTTACAAAATTTTATTACACTACATCGTTCGCCTTGATGGGAGGATAAAAACTCACTCTTTTTTTTTTTTATAGTATTTTTGGTTGTCCTAGATGAATTTTTTCAACTTTGATCTATATCTTTATACTTTTTCGATTTTTTAAAATCTAGATGAATGATGTGGTATAAAAATTTGACCCAAATATGGACAAAAGTTTGGCAAAAAAGGGCCAAAACTGAAAAAAAAAAAAAAAAAACTAAACTAAAGAGCCAAAACTGAAAAAAAAAACCCAATATCAACCCCTCTTCCTCCCTCACTACTTTAATAAAAATTAACATTTGCTACGGTGGCTTGTTTTCTATGCTGAGCCACTGTTCACTCGCGTCCGAATTTTTTAATCACTCCTCTCTCTGTAGGCCTGGTTGAAATCGCCAATCGAAGACGATGGCGACGAAGACTTGGTTGGGGAAGTAGGCCGTTGAAGATGAAGACCACGACGCAGACGACAATGGCGATCGGTTCGAGTCGGAATTGAAAGCTACGGTTTCACCGTGGTGGAAGATCTAGTTTGGAGATTTTGTTGTTTGGGGGTTGGGGGTGAGAGTAAAGTAGCATATGTTTTTTTTTTTTTAAGTATATGAATATTTAATTAAGTAGAGAGTAAGAGTAAAGAGTCTGATTCTGTGTGTAATTGTGAAAAAGTGATATGTTAAAGTAGAGAAGTAGATTTTGAGGATTAATTTAATCCAAAATCAACTGAGACCGGTGCGGATGCTCTAAGAGATACAGGAGTATGAACATTCAATACACACACGAAGAAAAAAGAAAAAGGGAAACAAAACGAAACGAAACGAAAAGCACTTTTTAGCACAATTTTGGGCCACCTTTGCGCCAGTCAGAAGGAAAATGCTACTCCCTCCGTTCTAAATTGAGAGTCCCTTATTTTATTTTGGGATGTTCCAAAATGATTGTCCCTTTCCAAAAATAGAAGTGAAAATTTGATAATTTTCCAAAAGTAACCCTCTTATTTGAATACAAATGGTGCAAAATAAGTAGAATATAAGGATAATGGTGGAAAGTAGGTATAATGATTGCTTGTCCCTTAAAAAAGTTGAAATTCCAAAGAGGGACTCTCATTTAGGAACGGAGGGAATACTATTTTAGTAATCTTATTCTAATCTAATAGTAATACTCTATATAAAGGGACACCACTAGCTTGGTGTCTCCCATTTTTTAAATCCCGTCACAAAGTGGTTTTCATAGGTACCCTCCTAAAAAAAGTGTTTATGACTATTTTTAACTCGCCGTAAAATAACTGTTAGAGGCAAAATAGTAATCAATTTAAAATCATCTTTCATAACCACCACTCCCTATCTCACCCATCCTAAAAAACATGCACGTACAAAGTGTGTGCCAATCTTCTAGTTTCAAAATGGGCATTGATAATGCCACTCCCCAAGTTAATAACTGCACTTCTTTTAAAAGTGGCATTATAAATTTGGAGAGTGACATTACAAATTCCGTTAAAAATATGCCAACAAGTTGAGATTACAATTGATTGCAGGAAACAGGTTAGTACCATATTTCCTATTTCTAGGGTAGGGGTCCACTATCGAGAGAAAAGTCTAGTTTTAGAAGCATGGAAAGACAAAAGTGAAACATCTCCAAGCATAGAAAGAAAAAGAAATTTGTTTTTCTTTATGGACAGTACAGTCTTTTACTGGTAGATGGGAAGTACCTAGTTTTACGAAAAATCACACACACAAACATTAAGAACTTTTACAAAGCAAAACAACTATGGCGTACAGACTTACAAAAGCAACAACTATAGTGTTATGTAAAGTTTAAGCTTCTGCTAATTTTGGTTGATAAGTAGATGTTCGGGGCAGCTTTCACATATCTCTACTCATTTTGGAGCTCTTAAATTAATGAACGGACAAATCCTCCAATGACACTGAAGTTTGGAATATTTGGCCTCTATCATAGCAAATATTTGCAAGAATTTGCTCCTAAAAAGGCTTTTCCTGAAAATTTGGCCTAGCATTGGACATGAACAAACAGGGGTAAGGAAATTTACCAATTTGCCAATGAGATCTGAAACCAAGATCTTGCCAAGTTTAAGTACCAGGTTAATCAAAGATTATTTACAAGCTTCAATTAGTAAAATGATAGTAACTATATATTTGACAATTAAGACATGTGGAATTTAGGGATTTGCTCTATTTCAGGTTTGAAACTATATATATCTCTTATGAGGTCAATTCATAGCTTAATCATGGCTCCCGCTAGTAGATTACATTGGTCCTCATTAATTATTCGAGGTGTGCATAAATTAATCGTCTAAAATTATACAGTATATAAAAGAAAAAAAAACGAAAGAAAGTATGGGTTGTACAAGCATAACGTGCAAAAGTCAATACATGGAGTTGAAAAGTTAACCCAGCTTTTCTAAATGCTATGCATTTTGCAAAACAGAATAAAGTGCCAGCTTTCTTTTGACCTTTTGAAATGTTTTTTTTCCTGCACCAAGATTTTATTAGATTATACATAAAAATAGAAAGAAAAAGATGATCAATCAATACACTCAATTAGAAACCATTGAATACCCACCAACACTTTTCTGTTAAATTCACCAACCCAACATTTACATTTCCTTCAGCCCTTTAATTCATGATGATGCCCAACTTCTGACCACTCCACCCCCACTGTCAATTTTCTCTTCCCAACATTACCTCTCTCTCTCTCTCTCACACACACACACACACACACACACACACACACTAGCACTCCCTTGTTCTCATTTGAAAAGGCTTCAGTTGGTTTGTTTTCTTTGTTGGCTTTCAGAAGCCCAGGCAACTTGAGGTCACATTCCTTATCTTGAAACCCCTAAAACTTCATTTGTTTTCTTTAGCAACCCATTTGTTCCTGAGCAGTAGTTTTCCAAACTACGGGCTAGTTTTTTTTTTTGTTTCGATTATTGGGGTTTTCTGTGGAAAAAAAAGACCACACCAAAACTGGTGGAAAATGGTTTGTTATATCTCAAAGATTGAGTCTTTAACCCAGTAATCAATTTGTTGCAACTCCAAAGCCACTGCTCACTTGGTGGAGTCTGTTTTTCTGGATTCAATGGAGTTGGGGTGGAGAAAGAAATGGGGCTTTTGAAATGGTTAGAGGGTTTTGATACGTTACCTCCCTCTTGCATCTGTTTCTGAGGTTTTAGCCCCTATCCTGAAATGGGTATTGTGTTTTTAAGCTCTATCCTTGTTCTACCACTCTTCTTTAGGGTTTTAGTATTTTGTCAAGAACCCAACACTGATGAGTACTTTGTCTCTGATTTCTTCCAGAAGATGGGTATAGCTTCTTCTGATGGTAACAACTTTTCTGGTCCTGTTTGTTCATGGGAAGGAGTATCCTGTGACCAAGAAAATGTTGTTGGGTTAGTGGCTTCTGGTTTGGGTTTATCTGGTTTAATTCCTGACACCACCATTGGCAAGCTAGAATATCTTGAATACCTAGATCTGAGCAACAACAACATCACTGGCTTGCCTTCTGATTTCTGGAGTTTGGGTTCTTTGAAATCTCTGAATCTCTCATCTAACCAGCTTTCTCAGACCCTCCCAAGCAATATAGGCAATTTTGGCTTACTTGAAACCCTTGACCTTTCTTCAAACAATTTTTCTGGGGGAATACCTGATGCCTTTGGCTCCCTTCTCAGCCTTCAAGTTCTTAAGCTCAATCTTAATGGGTTTGAATCAAATATTCCATCTGGGATTACTAACTGCCGATCTTTGGTTTCAATTGATGTGTCATCAAATGAGCTAATTGGCACTCTTCCTACTGGGTTTTTTGCTGCATTTCCTAAGCTTAAGTCCTTGAATATAGCTGGAAATGGGATTCAAGGCCGCGATTTGGATTTTGAGGGGATTGGTTCCATTTCCGTAACATATCTAAATATTTCACGGAATTCGTTTCAGGGTCCGGTTATCAGTGTTTTTCAGGAGCCATTGGAGGTGATTGACTTGAGCCAGAACCAGTTTCAGGGCCACATTTCTCAGGTGAATTTCAGTTCTAGCTTCAATTGGTCTAATTTGGTTTACTTAGACTTGTCTCAGAATCAACTTAGTGGGGCGCTTTTTAGTAATCTGAGTGAAGCCCAGAATCTGAAACACCTTAATCTTGCTTACAATAGATTCTCTGCACAACCATTTCCAGAAATTAGTATGCTCTTTGGTTTAGAGTATCTCAACTTGTCTGGAACCAAACTCATTGGTCCCATCCCATCTGAAATTTCAGAATTGACTAGCTTGGAAACACTAGATCTTTCCCAAAACCAACTAGTCAGCCAAATTCCTCTAATAAGTACCAAAAACCTTCAAATTCTTGATGTTTCCTATAACAATCTAAGTGGAAGCATCCCAATATCCCTCTTGGGCAGGCTCCCATTGATGGAGATGTTCAATTTCTCCTACAATAATTTGACCCTTTGTGCTTCGGGATTTTCACCCGAAACCATCCAAGAAGCCTTCATCGGGTCAGTAAATAGCTGCCCAATTGCTGCAAACCCAGATCTCTTCAGGAGGAAACCACACCAAGATAATGGTTTCAAGCTTGCTCTTGCTTTAACCGTCTCCTTGGTTTGTTTACTTGTGGGATTACTGTTTTTAGCCTTTGGGTGCCGTAGAAAAACCAGAATGTGGGCAGTGAAACAAACTTCTTACAAAGAGGAACAAATCCTTTCCGGTCCCTTTTCGTTCCAAACTGATTCCACCACATGGGTAGCCGATGTTAAGCTCGCAACTTCTGTCCCAGTGGTCATTTTCGAGAAACCATTGTTGAATTGCACATTTGCAGACCTCTTGTCTGCGACTTCACATTTTGACCGTGGCACATTGTTGGCGGAAGGGCGTTTCGGTCCAGTTTACAGAGGGTTCCTACCCAGTGGGATCCATGTAGCTGTGAAAGTTTTGGTTCATGGCTCAACCATGACTGACCCAGAAGCTGCAAGAGAGCTTGAGTACCTTGGTCGAATCAAGCACCCTAATCTTGTTCCACTCACTGGATATTGCTTAGCCGGTGACCAAAGGATCGCCCTTTACGATTACATGGAAAATGGAAACTTGCAAAACTTGCTCCATGATTTGCCATTAGGTGTTCAGACAACCGAAGACTGGACCTCAGATACATGGGAAGAGGAAGATAACAATGGGATTCAAAATGTGGGGTCCGAAGGTTTGTTGACGACTTGGCGATTTAGGCACAAGATTGCGCTTGGCACTGCTCGTGCCCTTGCATTTCTTCACCACGGGTGCTCACCTCCTATAATTCATAGGGATGTAAAAGCTAGTAGTGTTTATCTTGATTGCAATCTGGAGCCTAGACTGTCTGATTTTGGATTGGCTAAGATTTTTGGGAATGGACTAGAAGATGAAATCACTCGTGGGTCCCCCGGTTATGTCCCACCGGAGTTTTTGCAACCGGAAAATGGATCCCCAAAGATCCCCACGCCTAAATCGGATGTTTATGGATTTGGGGTCATTCTGTTTGAGCTCATTACTGGGAAAAAGCCGGTCGAAGATGACTACCCGGATGAGAAAGAAGCAAATTTGGTTTCTTGGGTGAGAGGACTGGTGAGGAAAAACCAAGGGTCTAGAGCTATCGATCCGAAAATTCGTGGAACTGGATCAGATAAACAGATGGAGGAAGCCTTGAAGATTGGATATTTATGCACAGCTGATCTTCCTTCGAAGCGACCGAGCATGCAACAGGTAGTTGGAATTCTCAAGGATATTGAATCAATTAGTAATCAATGAGGAACAAAACATCTGGTTTCTCTGCAATTTTTTTGTTTATGTTTTTCATGTCCTATGTTTTGGGTCCTTCTTTGCTGCCATGGATGGACATGTACAGTAATCTTGAGATTCTGTTTTGGAATTTGGCTTGTTTCTTTTCCTTACCATTGTTGGTGGCAGAAGAGCTTGATTATATACTTGGGTTGATCTTGATCCTTCAAAGATTGCATTCTTACAAAATTATCAAATCTTCTCGGGTTTTAGAATGTACGTTCTGAACATGATACACCTTCTTTTTTTTCCCTGAAACGTCGACTTTGGATTCAAATTGCTCCCCAAAGCTTTTCTTGTTTACTTAAAAACATCAGGCAGTGGATCTTTGAGAGTAGAAAATGTAAAACCAGTGGTTACCATGCTCTTGAGAAAATTTGTTTTACTTTCCTAATTTCAACAAATGTACTTTGTTTTCTTGGATCCTTAGCACTTGTACGAAGTAGATTCTCATCTTCTAATTCATTTGAACCTACACATGAAACCTTTGCCTTTTAGTCCATAACCGATCCCACCAACCGCAACGGCAAGTTGCACGGTTGCACCATGAACCAGAACCCCCTTGCATTGCTGTTTCACACAAGCTTTAGCTTGCGGGAAGGGTGGCCCAAAAGATTTTGCTTTTAGTGAGTCTTACTAGAACTTGTGTTAATTTGCAAGACACTTGCCTCGGCTGTGCAAGGCTTTGCATAGCATTTGAGGTAACACTTTAGGGTACCCTAAAGAATGGGGTTTTAATTACTAGAACTTGTGTTAATTTGTAAGACACTTAACTCGGCTCTGCAAGGCTTTGCATACCATTTGAGGTTAACACTTGTTGGGATTAAACGCGGAAGCACCTAAGAACCGAGATTCGAAACACAACCACAATCACAACCAATGGAAGTACGATGAAAAATAAAATAGAGAGAGACACACAAGAATTACGTGGTTCGGCAATAACACGCCTACTCCACGGAGAGGATCCCGTTCTTTCACTATGAGAGAATTAGTACAAGAGAACACCCGAGTTTGAAAACCCAAACCCAACCCCTTATACACCCACTCTCACACCAAGTACAAGACTTGACTTTTACACTTGCACACACTATTTTTTTCACCTCTCTCACTCTACCGAAAAAGAACTTCCCACATGTCATTATATATACATCTACTAACCCATGCATTAAAACCATAATACATGTTCCCATGTGAAGATGGAAGGACACACAGCAAAATAGGAGCTAGCTAGCACAGCAGCTAGCACTTTGGGAAAAACAGAAACTGTGAACCATGTGCAAGACATTGGGAATTTTAACCATCCCAACAACACTTTAGGGTACCCTAAAGAGTGGGGTTTTAATTTGATGGTCAATGGGATGTTGGTGATGTCTAGGACCACTTGTTTTCTATTACTGTATATGTTTGCCCATATTTAGACCCTATCATTCAGAAAGCTCCCATAGGCTGTTAATGGTGTTGGAACTCTCTGAAAGAGGCAGATGCATGCTTTTAAGTGGTGGAGAGCAAATGATGGGGCAGCATTGTTTGCTTGTTTATGCATTCTTTTAATGCTTTGTTTGTACTGCCACTGGTATGTTTTGATGGACCTGGTTGGTAAATGTGGGCACCATTATTGTTATGACTCTCAGCCATTTTCCTGTACTGATACACCATGGACCACCAAACTGGACCACTATTCCATTCCTGAGCCATGCATGTGATCGTTTTGAGAGAAGAAATGGGTAAACGAGTCAAATCGAGCAGAGTAAATACGCAACTACGTATTACTTTTCCGGTAAAGGTGATGCGAAGGAACGGAGTCTTGCCTTGCTGTAACTTGTTCTAGCATGACTTGAAAACTTTTTGAGTTGGAAAATCTGGTAAAAACTTGTTTCTCTCTCGACTTGTAGCTTGAAGAATGGCCGAAAGCGGGTTATCTGCCTGTGTCTTTCAGTGGTTGTTGGGTCGTAACAGGTTCTTATTGGGATTGTTTAGGCAATCTCGTTTCAAAAAACTGGTCAAGCTTGGCTCATCTCTCTGTAAAAGGCGACTTGGTTTGTGTACAGTTCAATATTACGCATAAGCTAAACGAAACAAAGCCTAAGCTCAAAAAATTGACGAGCTTCGGAATTTACTGACGTTCGACTTGTTCGCAATACGAGTTGATCTTAAGCAAGTTATTTTGAGCAAAACTCATGCATAGTGTCGCGCCCGAGATTTCACCCTCACGTATGGCTAAGCCTTTTTGGGGGTCAAGCGAGAGGAAGGAAGAAGTGATCCGGTTTCTATGGAGGAGAGGCTCTAGAAGCCAGATCGGTTTTACAGCCTTAATAAAGTCCACCTTAAAACTCTTGCCTAGTGTCGCGCCCGATATTTTACCCTCACGTATGGCTAGGCCTTTTTGGGGGTCAAGCGAGAGGAAGAAAGAAGTGATCCGGTTTCTATGAAGGAGAGGCTCTAGAAGCCAGATCGGTTTTACAGCCTTAATTAAGGGCTTGTTCGGACAAATAAGCAGGCTTTCCTGCCATTTTTGAGCCAAAAGCTGGCTTATTGCTAGAGCCCCCTTTCTGACACACACAGGGCCTCCCCGGACCCCACCCCGGTGAAATTACCAAAATGCCCTGTCCTTATTTGTCTTCCTCTGGCTTCAGAAGAGGTAAGGCAGGGGAAGGGTGAGTGTGTCAGAAGGGGAAAGCAGGGGAAGAAGCCAATAAAGTCAACCCTGTCACTGATTAGCCTTTGCCGGGAAAGCCAGGTTGGCTCATTTCAGGCGGGAAAGCCTGGCTCATTTCTTTGTCCGAACAAGCCCTAAGTCCACCTTCAATCCTCTATGTCAAAATTGAACCATTTTCAAGAGTCCTGCTACACACACATACAATCTATGCACAGATTGTGCAAATGAAAAGTTATATGGTTGGATCGAGCACCTATAGGTATTGGATTAAGCTTATTTTTTACGGAGACCCTTGAAAAAATGTTTTACATTTAATGAACGTCTCGGATGATTTGTGTGGGACCCGTGATGGGGCATAACGAAATCTGTGCACAATCTGTGCACAGATTGCATGTGTGTAGACTTTCAGTTTTCAAAAAGATTTTTGCTGACCTTTTTATTTTGTTGTCTCTGCACGATTGCATCTAAAAATACTAATCTCATTCCAGCCTTCTAGCTAGGTAGCTGTTATTGAAGTCAAAGCTTTGATACTTGACATAGTGACAGATATGATAGTTTTGCCATGTATGTCACAGGAGAGGAAGAGAGGTTCTTGCCAGACTAGATTGTAGGATATGAATGATTATCTCATTAGAATATGATGCCAAGCCCACTTAAACAACTACTATAAGTTTTTTCTTCTTCTTCTGACGACAAAATATCCGGGCCGTTTTGCGCGCAACTTTTACTAATTCTGGAGCTTTGAAGCTAATAGCCGGCAAACCTCTAGCGGCCCCAAGGTTTGAAATTTTCTAACCTTCGTGAAAATCGAACTTACGACCTCTTAGAGGAAGCTCTTTAGTTGCATTATCATGTCCGCTTTGCGTTAATTAGCATAGTTAACAACTATCAAGAGCATGTGGATAAAAAAAATTTGAAAAGTTGTGGTGAGTGGCTCCTGTCACAATAGATACCAAGAAAATGCATCATTGCCTCACTTAGTCAATACTATATAGTCAAGGCATTCATGATGTAGCTGTCAATGGCAAGTTCATGGCAACATTTAAATAAGGTTAATGTTGGATTTGATGGTGGAGCATATTGGACTTTTTAACCCAATCTTGTCTCTGGTCCACGTAATAGAATGAACTGTGCTTTTAGAACCTTGTAAGCAAAGTTCACCACGGTTTCAGGTCTTGTTCCTCTTAATTTTTTTCTAAAAGTTGTCGTTTTATTCTTATTCAATTTTTTTTTTCGTTTGTTAGTTTTGAGCCAAATTTTTTAGGATTATTGATTCGTCTTGGTAAGACGAATCGGAAAAGTAAATTTCTTTTTACTTTTCTCCAAATATTTTGGAAAACAACCACTTTTTAGCGGGTAAAAGTAAATTTTTTTTTACTTTTTCGATTTTTCTCGTTGAGACGAATCAAAAGTCACAAAAATTTGGCGCAAAACTAACAAATGTGAAAAAATTCTAATAAAGACAACAAAAAAAAATCTTAAAAGTCATTAGGGAACACCACCTCATTTTGGTCTAAAAGATAGAGTCTCCATGAGTCTCATTTTAATGATTTGAATCGTTTTGAATATCAAAAATGAATCTAGACCGTTCATTTTTTTTATGAACATTTTCATGTAACCAAAGTCTTGTACTTCCGGTGGTAATTTTTAAGTGTAAATTACCAAAATATCCCCTGAAGCCCAAATAGAATCTGAGCCGTCCATAACACGTTTGGACGCCGAGATGGTGCTCGGCACCACCTGTCCGGTGCCCGCTCGGCGCTGAAGAATTTCTCCTTGTTATATATACCCCTACTACTAATTGTGTACCTCAGTGACGATTGATATGGGGAGGCCCACGGAGCCCTTTTCCGGGTCCAAATAAATACAGCCCAAGGAGCCAATTTCTGAGACTAGAGACCCGATTTTCTTCCAGGGAAACATCAATGGCTTCCAGGAACTGTATTTAAACACTAGGAATGGCAATTTGAACCGAACCGATGGGTACTCGAACCAATGACCGAAATTATCCCCGAACTAGGCTTGTCAACGGACCGGATCCGATAAGACTTGGATCCTATCCGAATCCGATAAGACTCAAATCCGATAGTAGTAATCCGGATCCGATCCGAAAATCCGAATCCGAATCCGATCCGAAAACTTTTTTACTTCAAAAATTTTAGCAAAAAATAATAATATGTTTTAAAAAAAAATTACATTTAAAAAAAAAATTATTTTCCAAAAAAAAATAAAAGAAAAAATTGAAAATAAAAATACACTTCTTAAACATTTTTTTTTCAAAATAAAAAATTTACAGTTTTTTTAAATTTTTTTTTATAAAAAGTTAAAAAAAATAAAGTTCGGATTTGGATTGATAACGGATTTAATCCGATCCTATCCGATCCGAATCCGTTATCGGATTCGGATTATCGGATCGACATTATCGGATTCGGATCGGATCCGGATCCATTGACAGGCCTAGCCAACCATACCCATACCCACGGGAATATTTCAGTTATGGTTCGGGGGAATATTTCAGTTATGGTTCGGGCCCCGAACCATAATTGAAATATTCCCGTGGGTATGGGTATGGTTGGCATGGAGGATACCCGAACGGGTTTCGGTTCGGGTCTGGTTCAGCAGATACCCGAACCGAACTTTTAAATTACAAAATTACCCCTGCATATATGTGTACACTACAAAATTACCCCTGGCTATATATATACACGTATAATTGGTTAGGGTTTCCGGACTTCCTGTCTGCTTTTACACTCCTCAGTCCTCTCTTCTCAGTTCTCACTCTCGGTGAGGGAGAGGCGATTCATTCAGCCGAAGTCCGAAGAGCTTTGAGGCGGCGATTTAGATCTGATCAGGTCTCTCTCTCTCTCTCTATTTCGGATTGAGGAGGCGATTTTGATCAGATCTGTTTCTCTCTATTTCGGATTGAGACTTCAAACTATGTGACCTTGTTTGTTACTTTGTTGTATACTTCGGCCTGTAAACACACTCACCAAAACAATGATCGGTAAGACGCCACCGGCGCTGAGGAAGATGACGTCGACTCCGTCGGCCACGGCGGCGTCGAAGGCGGCGAGCAAATCTAATTTTCTATTTGCTGACGGTTATGATCCTACTGTGGGAAAAGCTGCATCAGTGGAGAGAGAGAGAGAGATGTTGTGGCCTGGTGGGGGGTTTCGTTCGCCGGAAATGGTAATCGTTGTCGGAGCACGAGGTCGTCGGATCCGTTGATGTCGTGGAACAAACGCTGGCGGTGCTGAATTCGGGGTGGCAGCACTGTACGGCAGCCTATAGCCGTCCAAGAGTGTTTCAATTGTTCCGAATTTAAGGAAAAAAAAAAAAAAACTAATCCAAGGCTTGGATGAGTTTTTTTTTTTTTTTCTTAAATTTGGACCATTTGAAAAGTCAATTTTAAATTCGGACCATTTGATTGCTATGATGGAGAAGATGATCGGCTAATATAGTGAAAGAAGCCCTAGAGGTGCTGAATTGGGAGGCGCGACGGATGAAGAAGGGTAATGTTGTCTTCTTACATGGAAGTTAAGCTTTATTTATATTTTCTTATCCTTCCAACTCTCGTAGCAGGCGTGTGTACACCACTTTAGTAGTTGAGGCAAGCTCAAGCTCAAGTTTTGGGTTCGTTTACTAATCGAACTGAGCTCAGCACTCAAAAGCTTGACTGTTTGTGTAAACTCGGCCCGTTTTAAGATGCTCATTAAGTAAATTAGCCAGGCTCGGCTCGTTAAGGGCTTGGCTCGTTTACACCCGTAGGAAAACGTAACAGTAGTAGCATTTTAGTCTGAAACCACAAAGAGGTGAATTGGTCATTTTTAAAGGTTAGGGATGTGATGTGTAATGTAAAGGCTTAAACCGGTAATCTGCATTTAAGCCTTACTTTAAGTGATGCTAGTCCGAGAGGTTCTCCTTCGTAATTGTAGCCAAGGGAGTGCCTCTTACTACTATTAAATTTCCCTCCAAAATCATCAAAACGGGTATGAATAAGACGAAAATGCCTGCTAATGAACATGGTGCTCCAAAACTGTCCGGTTCAGGTTCAACTTTGCAGAAACAAGATTTGACCTTGCGGCCGTGAGATCCAAAATGTCAAACCTTGTGGACGCAATGTCGATCCTTGCAACTTTTATGAGTGTGTAGCTGCATGGTTTGGGATTGCGGGGCAGGTCCTGGGCTTCCCAAATTGATTCTTTTGGGCTTCTTGGATCTTACCAGGGACTAGTCCAGCTCTAGTTTTGAGTTTAAAACGTTTTATAACCTTTTGGCATATGGCTGAAAGATAATTATTTTCATCAAGTTGACCCACACTAGTTATATGTTGGGCATTTCATGCTTCTTTAAAAAAATTTCTTTTACAAGTCATCTTTTAAAAATTGCTTGGAGGGTGTTGCAAAAATCATGATTCCTTATTGTGAGGTGTCTTATGGATGGGTGAAGTAAAGGTTTAAGAATAGATAATCCGGATACTTGAAATTAATGACCAATTTGAGACGTCGTTTTCAATATCATCATCGGGGATATATCCGAGGCCGGAGCTTAGGAATTTGTGTAATCAAATATGGGGTGTCTATTGTCTACAGCTACTGGGTCATATTACGGTCTTTGGTAGGTGCACAATATTCTTTTTTGCTCAAAATGTTCTGAGTTTCTATTCTTGAATACTAAACTTAGAGTTGGATTTGGAGAAATTATGCAAAACTTTTTAAGTTTTGTCTGCCATTATGTAGCCTAACCTTGAGGATTATTTGTAAGAATCATGAGCGGGAATCCTGGATCTCTCTAGCTAAGCAAGTTAACATTCTTGGATACATGCTGATAAAATAAAATAAAAAAAGCGAATTCTGGGATGCAGTTCACAATCCCAAACATGATCTCCAGCGCTAAAAACCTTGGCTTATTATACATAGAAACTTTTCACTACTCTTTGATTTTATCCTTACAGTGAAACCTTTTTGTTCTATTTGGTTCCCTGGCACTGGAATACTAATTTCATTGAATTGATATTCTATGATGTTAAAGTCAGCACGTTGATTCAGTTTTTGAGGAATTCCAAATTCATTGTATGCATCATATGAACAGAAAATTTCTCTAGTATTGAGTCATTGTGTGTAGATTTACTGTGAAGTTGAAGCTGATCCCGTAGACTCCTGAAAGACGGTCCTGGCGGGGATTATGAGGATGGTGATTATGTGAAACAACCCAGGCCTGGCTGGCGGTCCACATTGGAAGTATGTGTGGGCCCTGTGGGGGTTTATAAGCAGGATCAGTGAACCCAGATGACATCGTTTGGCTTTCCCTTTTTCGAAAGGTTCCCGTGGTGGTTACTTATGGTGTCCAAATTGTAAGGAAGACGAAAACACTGGACTTGCTGTTTTTCGCTTATGTTTACATGAGTTCCCAAGGAAATGGAAACATTTCAACTACCTTGATGGAAAAGGGTGGTTGGATTTATCAAAATAAATGGGTTTACTTTTGGGTGTTTTCAAAACCTCCCATATCCCTTCGAAAGCTTCTATTTAGAGAGTTTGGTATGTAATTTCTCACATTTCTCGAATTTTATACTCCAAGTCAACTTTACCTGCGTTGCTTTATTGCTTCATTTCAGTTAGGTAGTAGCTCTCTCAAGTGTCAACGCAGCACAATTGGCAATTTGTAATTTCCCACATTTCTGAAATTTTATACTACAAGTCAACTTTACCCGCGTTGTTTTATTGCTTCATTTTTGTTAGGTAGTAGCTCTCTCAAGTGTTAATGCGGCACACTCACATTTCTCGAATTTTATACTCCATGTCAACTTTACCCGCTTTGCTTTTTTTGCTTCATTTCAGTTATGTAGTAGCTCTCTCAAGTTGTAACGCAGCACACCTGCATCCTCTCTCACTCTCTCTCTCTCTCCACACAAACACGCAGACAGGGTTTCAGGTTTTCTCTCCATGAGCAAGTGATGGCTCAACCTGTTGTATTTGAAATTTTTAATGCCAGGCTTTTTACTCAGATTACTTGACTTTTTTGTTCGAGAACCCCAAAAGAAGGTTTATGGTTTGTCTCAAGAACCAAAAAGAGCTTTCAGCATATCGGAATCATTTCACGATGTGTGAAATTTGGAATATTGATTGTTTGGCAGCTAAACTTGAGGGAGTTACGTTACCTGCCAAGACCAATAATATTCCAAGTTTCACATATCACAAAATTTTGATCGGTTGAATTAGAAGGGAGCTTAATCACTGTCTGACCCCTTTCAGTCGAATAGAATTACTTGCTGATATTGGGATCTTGGAATTTTGAATGGGTTTCGCAGGTAAATTAGAGGGATTTAAAGCATTTGCGTGAGGAAGACATGGCTCACAATAGAAGGGGGTCAGATCAGCAGCCGCAGAGGCGGATTTTGCGGACTCGGACTGCCCATTATTTAGGAGAGACTATGATGGACAGTGAGGTGGTACCCTCATCACTTGTTGAGATTGCACCAATTCTCCGTGTTGCTAATGAAGTTGAGCCCAACAACCCCAGGGTGGCTTACCTTTGTAAGTCCTAATCGCCCTCGTTCATATGTTATTTTCTGAGTTGTATCTACTTATGAAATTTTTGTCTGAATTCACGTATATAACAATTCTGTTCCCGAATCTATTAGATTTGTGTATTTAAAGAGCCTGTACATGAGGCTCCACAAAACACTGGCACATAACAAGAGATTGGGCTCCCTTCCTTGGTTGAGAGAACCAGCTCCCAGTTGAGGTTAGGGATTCCCTCCCCTGGTCTTGATATTCTTCGATGACCTGAGCTCAGGGAAGCCTAACAAAACATTCTCCAATGCAAACCATTCAACTAGGAGCACTTCGTTTATGTCGAGATCGTCACGGACAAAGGGAGGAAGATGAGTGGTTAGGTGGTAGAACTTTCTTTATGCCTTTGAACGACGTTGCTTCAACTCAAGACTCAAGACTCAGAATCAACTTCACTCGCACTTTCGTTTGTGTTAAAGAATACAATCTTATGTTGCTTGGGAATGGAATGAGTGATCGCTTAATATAATGTTGGGACCTCTCCACCTATGAACTCTTAAGATTTTAGGTAGGATACAAAGTGTCTACATGGTATTAGTGCGGGGGCCATTTCATCCCACATTTTACAAAATTCCATCCACACCCCACAATGATAGATCCAGTAAAAGAGATGTACGATGATAGACCCAAAAAGAGGCTACACTTGACAGACCTCAAACGCACGCGGCTGCACTTGAGTGTAAGATAACTCGATATACATTGTTGGGCCCATTTCCTAACAACTTAAGCTTTTGGTACTACTGGGTTTTTTTTTGGTACTTCGGAATAAGGTACTACTGGTAACTTAACATGGTATCAGAGCTCAGGTTGCAAGAGGTCTTGGGTTCAAGTCTCTTTGTTTGCATTTTGTTCCCTGTTTGCATTCTACTTCTTCCCTTTGTATTCTTTTTCGCTCTATCTATGAAAATATGAATCTCCACGTGCAAGACGGGGTTGCACGTGAGGGAGGGTGTTAGATAACTTGATATACATTGTTGGGCCCATTTCCTAACAGTGAATGGGGGATGTTAGTTAAAGAATACAATATTACGTTGCTTGGAAATGGAATGGGTGAATATAAAGAGCTTAAGCTTTTGGGTTGAATATAAAGTTTTTTTAGTTTGTGCTCTCGGACAGGAAATATAATAAAGTTTCTACAGTTTTTTTTCTTTGAATTGCGTGCCCAAGCTGGTTATATCAATAATGACTTAATTTAATATACACTGACCTACCCTAGGGTTCCTCATAATTACAGGAACCTCCCCTCAGTTTCTTAAAATTACATTGACCTCCCTTCTGCTTTCCGTTTGTGTTTCAGTCGTCCCCTTCGGTTAGTTAACTGTAAGTGAGTTCAACGGAAATTACTAAGGTCAACAAACTTGTATATCTACTTCCTGTTATGCCCTTTCCTTTTCGTTTGTCTACACCTCTTCCCCTCCACAGTCCACCCTAGTAAGGCCTTCTTCCTTCCCACCTCCTCAGTAATCCAGAATAAGCTCTGCCACATGCGTTTCACATTAGTTATATCTTTTTATATCCGGAAAATTATTATCGTTTAGCACAATACTTTCCCCCACCACACCAGTATTCAACTCAGTAAAAAAAAAACTTAGCAAGATAAATTGGAGATATTTTTCTCCATACCATATAAAAACGGGAGTTGTAATTTTCATTGTCATTTGCAGAGCTCAAAAAAATCGATACAATAAATTTTGTCAAGAGTGATGTTATTCTCTTATTGCTGTTTGGGAAAAAAATGCAAAGGTCATTTGAACATGAATCCACTATGAACGTGATGCATATTGATGTCGTTGCTGGGATCAGGTCGGTTCTATGCCTTCGAGAAAGCTCACAGACTAGATCCAACATCACTTGGACGTCGAGTTCGGCAATTCAAAACTGCCCTTCTGCAACGCCTAGAGAGGGTATGTTGTGCTTTTTCTTGATACAGCTAAATGTGCATATGACATCAATAGAGGTGTAAACATAGACGATCTTATTATGCATGAACATTTAGATGGCTGAAAAAAGAGAATATCATTGTTGAGGGTTAGTGCAGCATGGCTATATCAAGAAACTATATTGCAGAACCATAATGGAGTAGATAAGGACGTTTTCTGATGTCTATGTAAATGAATTTTTGAACAGTGAAGAAATTTCATTAGTTATAAAAGATCAAAAGCTTGAAACGGTACAATAGGGTGACATCGTTCAGCTTTCCCTTTCAGATGAGTTCCCGTGGTGGTTACTTATGGTGTCCAAATTATAAGGAAGACGAAAACTAAGGAGAAACCACCAGCCACATTTCAGGCTAGTTCAAAAAGGCGAAACTAAACATTCCTGAAGCCTCAACCACTTAAACTAGACAATAAACATGTAAGATATTTTCCAAAGGCACCTGTAATGCTCTTAAACAAACTGATACCCATTTAAGATATTTCCCTAGACCTAGGCTATTCTTGCCTATTAGTTTTTAATGTGGATTACCTTTTACAGCCTTTTTTGAAAGTAAAATCTAAGATTACACCCTTTGCTCGAAGACAAGATTTTGCATGTCGTAACTGATAACAAGAGAATTTCTGCACATGGAAACATTTTTTTTTTTTCGTAGTCAGGCTCAACTTTTCTTTTTGTACTCTTTTTAACAAAAAGAGACAAATATAAAAAGCTCTTTCCCATATTCCTTAGAGGTGTGCTTAATAAATTTCTTTTGCCTATCAACATAAAAAAAAAAAACTCAGACTTGCTGTTTTTCACTTATGTCCATGAGTTCCCTAGGAAAAGGAAACATTTCGACTTGCTGTTTTTCTTTTGTTCTCTTCAATCTCTATTCAGAATTTTACACTATAAGTTGATGACCCTTGTTGTTCTCAGGAAAGTGTAACAACATTAGAAGGACGAACAAAAAGTGATGCTCGTGAAATGCAAAGTTTTTATCAGCATTACTACAGGGAATATATCCAGGCTCTACAGAGTGCAGCTGATAAAGACAATCGGTAAAATATCAGGGGGCCATCTAACTATCTGCATGGAGATTTCACCATTTTGCATTATGCTTTTGTAAAGTAAGCTTAATTATTTCTGGGGTTTTGTGTTGTTTAGGTGAGGAGCCAATGAGTGTAGATGAGAGGGGGCCAAGAGTTGCCTAAATTAGGTTTAGTTGTGGGGATGAGATTGGAGTAGAACGAGTATAAATTCCTGTGTATGCTTGTGTTGAAGTAGTGGGAAAAGAGAGAGGGGGGAGAGAGAGAGAGCGTGAGCAAGAGAAGAGAGATATGGGGAACCAAAGGGGGTTTCCCCTCAACCGTATGTGTGAGTGAGGGGTGTTTGTATTTTGCATTTTGCAAATTGAATACAATCAATTAGTGTGGTGTGTCAAATAAGAATCGACTCTCTTAATCCCATTGTATTTTAATAGAGACATAATTTGCCCCCTAATCCAGTGCTCGGCTTACGAAGGCTTATCAAACTGCTGCTGTTCTCTTTGAGGTTTTGAAGACAGTTCTCCTGACTGAATCTGTTGAAGTGGCTGAGGAGGTGAAACTGAGAGTTTTTATTGGTGACTTTTGAGTAATGTCAAATCTTTAAAATTTTGCAATTCAACTGTTGAAAACAAACCTTCTTCTTTTAGAACTTGATTTGCCTCTGGTAGTCCTCTTGCATATTCTGTCCTGGTATATATATGTACGCGCGCACACACACATATATACACCTTTTTCTTGTCAAATTGATGGACATAAGAGCCTGTTTGGTAACCTTCTTATTTTGTTGAATTTACTATTTGCCTAGATTTTGGAAACTCACAATAAGGTTGTTAAAGAGACAAAGATATTAGTACATTACAACATACTTCCTCTGGATCCCGACAGCTCGGATCAACCAATTAAGAAATATCCTGAGGTTAGATTCTGAATAACTGGTGTGATATCATGTTCTTTATCAGTTTCATTTTCTATTACTTAGTTTTTTCCAATCTGCAGATTCAAGCTTCTATTTCTGCTCTTCGTAACACTAGGGGTCTTCCATGGCCCAAGGACCACAAGATGAAAGTAGACGAAGACATTCTTGACTGGCTTCAGGCTACGTTCGGATTTCAGGTGGCGAACTTGTTGCTTTCGATGATTTCTTTGCCTATGTGTCATGAAGGGATGATGTTTAATTAATATTTTTGTGCAGAAGCATAATGTGGCAAATCAAAGGGAGCACTTGATATTGTTGCTGGCAAATGTTCAGATTCGGCAATCTCGAAAGCCTGATCAGCAACCTAGGGTATTACACTCTGAAATGCCATTGGCTCAAAATATCGTACTTCAAAAAAGATGCTTAGTTGACTTACATGTCATGATTGGGGTGTAGTTGGATGACCGCGCTCTTGAAGAAGTTATGAAGAAGCTTTTTGAAAACTACAAAAAGTGGTGCAAATATTTGGGTCGCAAAAGTAGTCTTTGGTGAGTGTATGTTTTTATTTTTCCTATCATTTTAGGTCTGCTGGGAGGATTTTATTCTTCTTATGAGTTGTAGTGGTTATTCTCCATATTGGATATATTCTCATACTTTCTTCATGAAAAATTAAACCTTATATTATCTTAGGCTAGGCTTCGTTCGTTTCGACGTAAAATATTTTTATCAAAACTAATTTACTAATGAGTGGTAGTGGTTATTGTCCGTAGAAATTTCTTTCAAGGGTTGATGCCAAATACTAAAAGATAACTTCAACAAAATCATTTTACACGTAAAAAGTTTCACTTTCCTCGGCAATTATTTTATGACGAAACAAACATAGCCTTAGGCTCAGTTCCTATAAAGTATTTACATTATAAAAAAATTTCCTCGTAAAATTGTTGTGCTGAAAATAAAACTTTTCTCCCGTCTTCCGGTGTTTGGTTGGCACTAGGAAAAATATTGTCCAAACCAAAAGCTCAAACCTTTGTTAGCCTCCAATAATTACAAACCACCGATACCTCAATCTCATGGAAATTCTGCCAAGTGCCAACACACTCAATCTGCTTGCTATACATATGTACATGCATGTAATATATGTATACATACTTGTGCGTTTTTGGCATTGTACATATAACCGCAGGTTGGGATGAGGCCAAGCCAACCTTAGATCCAAACCCTCTTAATCAGCTCCATTCCCTGCAGTACATTTTGCAGATGTCAATATCCTGCTCTCACTCTTCTTGGGCTTTGACGGGAAAATGACTTACACAGGGATTCATTTGTGGAGGCACAAGTATTTTACCTTCCTGCATGGAACTATATCTTTTAGTGTTTGGCCTAGGTAGATGTGGAGAGGCACTATTCACAAATGTATTTTACCTTCCTGTTTGTTGAGGCCGGTGCAAGCAGTTTTTTTATTTTATATTGCCTGGCTAAAATAGCTAACATTCCATTTAGCTCATTTGGTGCACTTTCTCTAAGATCGGGTTATTCTGCAATTGCAGGTTGCCAACTATTCACCAGCAACTGCAGCAACGTAAACTCTTGTACATGGGACTATATCTTCTCATATGGGGGGAGGCGGCTAACTTGAGATTTATGCCAGAATGCCTATGCTATATTTATCATCATGTAAGTATTAAGATGTGCTCTTTCCTTTGCGCATGACAAACTTGTGTTATAAATTGCCTATTTGTTTTCTAAATTTTCTTGTAGGATTTTTTTTTCCTGACATTTATCGATAACTAACTAGTGTCTTTGCCTAGTGCGTTGCATGTGGTACATATTTTTTCCTTGGCTTTGATATTGTTCTTGTGTTCAGAGTTGGGTGACTCGGGGAGATAGGAGTCATCAAGTATAAGAAGTTGTAATAGCTTTAATATGATATTCTTGTGTACGTGTTTTTGCCACAACTGTCATTATGAAAATTAAGTTCATTGTAGAGTGTAGACTATTATTCCCCTACGGCTAGAGAGGTCTAAGATTTTGGCATGGATGGACTGGCTTTCATATTTTGTGCTTTCATATTTTGTTTACTATAAAAGTATCCAACTCAAAATTAATTTGCGTGGAGAGGCCATCCAAACTTATGTACTCGTTTTGGAGTTGATAATGAACAAATGTGGGACATGCACTGACACTTTCCGGACATGCAATCCCAATCTGTCGAGATGTAAATAAAGGATCCATTACATAGGGATCCCACTGGAAGAGGTGCACTTAAAGCCCAAACAAAGGGTTATCAATCAAGAAAGTTTTGTCCAAAATCCTCCGAAAACCTATTGCTGGTACTATGGCAAATCATCAAACTCAAAACCATTAAACAATGAGTGAAGAGGCTGCCTAGACTCATATACCAGTTTCGGAGGTGATAGTCAACCAATGTGGGACAATCAACATTTACTAGTCCAAGTGTTAATGTTTCCCTCTTGGTTTTTGTACAGATGGCATTTGAACTGTACAGTATGCTAGCTGGGAGTGTAAGTCCCATAACAGGTGAACGGATTAAGCCTACTTATGGTGGTGAAGAGGAGGCTTACCTAAGCAAAGTGGTAACTCCAATCTATAACGTAATAGCCAAGGTGTTTCCTCTGCTTGTTTCCTGTAGTTTTTGAAAGTTATTGATGTGATGCTTTGATTATTTCGTTTTCTTTGGTTCATATATATCTTAGCATTTTTTCCGCTTCGTGCTTCACAGGAAGGTAGAAGGTCCAAAGGAGGAAAGTTGAAACATTCTCAATGGAGGAATTATGACGATTTAAATGAATACTTTTGGTATCATGCTTATTGTGTGTGAACATTATTTTTTTTTGAATTTGCATATAAACATTTTTTTGAATATGCATCTTTTTTTTTTTTTTTTCAAGTGTAAACGAATCTAAGAATAACTGTAGGTCAGTTGATTGTTTTCGGCTGGGGTGGCCGATGCGCGCTGATGCTGATTTCTTTTGCCTGCCTGTTGACCAGTATGAGGTATATAACATATGGGTCCTCGTAAATAACTACCCTACTGTTCATTTTTCCTTTGTTACAGATGTTTGACTGTCACTTCCTTTATAATCAATTATGTGAAAGCTATAGGCTGCTTCATGAATTTTTTACCAAATTAACGTATTGGGACATATTTGAGCGTTCTACCTCATGGGTTATTGACTCAAGTTTACTGTCACTATCTCTAGCTATCACGCTGATTTTCATATTCAGGAGATCATACCAGCTACAGGGGATCGATGGATTGGCAAAGTCAATTTTGTTGAGATCTGCACGTTTTGGCATATATTTAGGAGTTTCGATAGGATGTGGATCTTTTTAATATTGTGTTTACAGGTAATCATTCTTTCTGTTTTATTCTAAACAGTTGTTTCCCTTATGTCTTGGTATCCCCTTATCACATCATGTTGACATGGATTTTCCTCTTCAGGCGATGATCATCATTGCTTGGAATGGATTAGGCAAACTAAGTTCTATATTCAAAGGTGACGTGTTCAAGAAAGTATTGAGTGTCTTTATAACCGCTGCAGTATTAAAACTTGCACAAGGTAAATTTTGCTTAATTAGATTATTGTTTCTTTTCTGGTACCTTTGATTACCACACTCTCATCCTGATGCCGGCTGACAAGCGTGATTAGACCCACAAGAGAAAAGAAAGATTCGAAATACGAGAAAACCCTAATTCTTTCCTCAATCTTGAATCTCAACATCAAAAGTGCCTAATGAAGATAATATACCTTTTATTTATAGGCTAACAACACTATTTCTAAAATAGAAATAAACAATAGATTCCTAATAACGTATAAGATACCTAAAGTACAAAAATGAAAGACAAATTAAAAATAGAACAACTATCAACCCTTCAGTCCTCATCTCATTTAGGTGCGGGTGATCTTGTGCCTCATGTGATCCCCATCATTTCTCCTTGATTGAAAAAGAAGGCAACTCCGTTGAGTTGGCGATTGTAGTACTGCTTATGATATCTGGGGCAAGACGGTGTAACTCCTCATCGAGAACCAAGGAGCATCGGGGAGTGGGCAATTTTTCCATTTGATCATAATATACCTCTGGAAGCTGCTGTAGCACGCTCCTATAATCTCATCCTCGAGTACGTTCTCCACCTGGTCTATGTGGGGCAAAATGTGTGGAGCCACCAGGAGAAACGATGTAGGAGCTCTCCCTGTAGGACACATGCATGCACTAGAGGAGGCCCAAATGTGCCTCGATAAGGAAACAAGTCCATCACATTTAAAACAAGACTTTTTTTGAACGGCTTTAAAAAAAATTTGAACGGCACATTTAAAACAAGACTAATACTCATATAAGCCAGAAGGCAAAATCGAGAAAATATGCATTTAGGTTCAAGTCTACGAATAATGCAGTGGGGAATATCAGCAAACAAGTACGTAGTTTCATGACTTGGTGCAATTTTACTCCTATGAGCAAAGAGTAAACACACAGGCTCTCTCTCTCTCTCTCTCTCTCTCAATCCACTTCCCTTTCTCCACATTCCTCCCTCCCACGATGCCAAGGGATCAATTCCTCTTCATAGTCCCCCCTCCATATACTCTTTTTATGGCTCCTACTCCTGAGTCGACACCGAGAGTCGGAACTGTTCATCTCGTAAAACTTGCAGTTAGCTAAGTCCGGAAAAAACTAGATTCATCGGACATCTATAAATGTGTAAACAAATCACATTTTGGTTCAAACATTGGACAGTTAAAGTTTATAGCGACATAGCTTTCCATTATGTGAAACAAAATACGATTTGTTTATACATTTATAAATGTCCGATGAATCTGATTTTTTTCACAGACGTAGATAATAACAGATTCTACGAGATGAATAGTTCCAATCCTCTGCATTGGCTTGGGAGTGAAAGCCACAAGGGGAGTATGGAGAGGAATTGATCCCCAGAAACCCAAATCCTGCCCCTCCTCGCCGCATCCCTCACCATCACCTGCCTCCTCGTCCTCACCATCCTCTACTGCAAAAAAACTCTCACAAATGCACCACTCCAATAGCAGTAGATCAAATAAAACGCTCTCCTCCTCACCGCTTCACCTACTCTGCGGGTTTGTGTCAGTTTTCAAAGGAACACTAAAATCCAGCCAAAACATCTCCGTCCACAACAAACTGAGGGACTGGAAGAAGTGATTCACAATCGCGATGAACATCGCGGAAGGGATTCAGATACTTCATTGTCTTAATCCGCCAATCATTCACAGGGATATTAAACTGTCTACTATTCTGATTAATGCATTTTTCAATGCGAAGCTAGCTGATTTCGGGTTAGCTCAAGCGCTTACTTCTTTTATCTTTAATCCTTTACTCGAGGAAAAACTCAAGGTGTGTTTGGCATTTGTGGGAAGAAAGACAAAGGAAGGAACATAATTATGAAAGAAATTGAGAAAGTGGGTTACTTTCCTATGTTTGGGTTTGCAAACAAAATGAAAGAAAAAGAAAGAGAATGAGGACATAAAAATAACTTTGAAATGTGTTGGACTATGACGAGAAAGATGATAGAAAACAGTATCGATGACTAGCAAGCAAAGAAAGAAAGTGAGAGTACGGAAAAATAGAGGAAATTGTGAAGAAAAGAAATTTCTAAATGATTTGCTTGATTTTGTTTTATTTCTTCCCAGAATAGGAACCGAACATAACAAGGAAGAAAAAGTTGAAGAAAAAAAATTGTACTTTCTCTTTCTTTCCCTGTATTGCAAACAGACCCTGAGGTTTCATGGAGGCCTCTACATTCAGCAATAAGATACAACAACGATAGCATAGTATCCATGTAATCCCCAATCTATGGGGGTATGGATGGGGGATGACTAGAGACAGATTCAATCTTTGGCTATATATGCACAAATTGGCTGCATTCAGAAAGTTTTGCCCCTATAATAGCGGCTTCCCTATACCTCCAAAAATCGAGGAACTTAAAGGGACGTCCCGGATCAAAGCCGGAAGGCATCAGAGAGGGCAGGTCTAGGGACCCGATTCAGTTTTTGTGCTCATTACTTTCCTTTAATCAAAATCTAGAGCATCTTTAATAAACAAATAGATTCAGCAATAATGAAACAATAATTTTGTTGGTGAAAGTTAGTGAATTTCTTTTGCTTTTTGTGCTTGCAGCTCTCCTTGACATAACTATGAGCTGGAAAGCCAGGCACAGCATGTCATTGCATGTAAAGCTAAGATACATTTTGAAGGCTGTTTCTGCTGCAGCTTGGGCAATAGTTTTACCAGTAGCTTATGCATATAGTTGGAAAAATCCCTCTGGTTTTGCGCAGACCATTAGGAGTTGGTTTGGCAACCATTCAAGTTCACCTTCTTTCTTCATTGTGGCAATTCTAATGTACTTATCCCCGAATATGCTTTCTGCACTGTTGTTTTTGTTTCCATTCATTCGCCGGTACCTGGAAAGATCAGACTATAAGGTTGTGATGCTCATTATGTGGTGGTCTCAGGTATGCAGGGACTTCTCAACCTTGTCTAATACTCTCTCCATCTCTCTTCTTCTATATAATTATTTACTTATCAAAGAAAAAAATTTATTCAGGAGACATATTTATTGCACTTTGAAGACTTAGAGTTTCCAAGAGTACGCCACGAATTTTTTATATCCCTCCATGTCATTTGAGTTCTTAAGGGCTTGTTCGTTTTGGTATTTGGATTTTTGATTTTGAGTGGAGAGAGATAGAGAGAGAAATGAGAGTAATGATTGAGAGAATTTATTGGAGACCGTGTGCAGGGAGAGAATCCAAAATCCCAAGTACCAAAACGTACAAGGTCTAAGCGATTTCAAAAGTGAATGGCAAGACTGTATTGTGACAATTTTGCTTATTGACATTTGAAAGTGGACATTCTTTCTGGGACAGCCAAAAGTGGAAAAACGAACTAGCAAAGAGAGACGGAGGGAGTATCAAAAGTTATTGTTTTCACAGATATAGTGCCTGATGCTGCGTCCTTTTAATATGTCATTACTATGTTCCGTTTGTGTTACTGTTGCATTCTTTCTGATATCCTGTGATGTCTTGCAGCCGCGGCTCTATGTTGGAAGGGGAATGCATGAGAGCGCATTTTCTCTTTTCAAGTAAGAACAAAATTTGGACTGTGAATCTAGCTGGGTTGGCATGAATCAGATATCTGCTGTTGTAATTGAGTAGTTATAACTGTTTCAACTTTCAGGTACACTACTTTCTGGGTTCTCCTGATTGTGGCGAAGTTAGCGTTCAGTTACTATGTACAGGTGTTTCTCTCTTCAACTTCTACTGCTAGACCACTAGCGTTTATTTTAGCAAGAGTGGAATCTTTGGCTCATTAAAAAATGGGTGGGACGGAAACTGTTAATTTGGCCGACTTACGGCAGTAATCTAAGAAGATCTTTCGTGAAATGTTTGGGCCGTTTGGCAACCATAGATTGTAACCCTTCTGCAACAGTATGATAATCACGGAAACTGAATTATTTAACCAAGCACTTGTAATAAATTGTATCAGCGTAAGAAGGGCAATTTGAGTCTAAGGTAGTCACTCTGATCTTTTAATTTGCACCACTGGCAGTGTCTTACGAGTTTTTACGCGATTTAAATCCCCATATCCTAGCTGATGAAAGTTCTGTCTAATCATAGAGACTAGAGATTATGTATTGTTTCCCCAGTCCCCAAGACATCGGCCAATTGTCTCATTCGTTTTCTGTAATTACAGATAAGACCTCTTGTGGGTCCTACCAAGGATATTATGCGACTTCACATAACAACTTATCAATGGTACGAGTTCTTCCCTCATGGTAAGAAATGATTGACTGTTATTCCGCAAATGCGTAGTATAAATGTACAAGCTGGAGATGGTTTTTGATATTATCATGTGCTGTTTGCAGCCAATAAAAATATTGGTGTGGTGATTACACTCTGGGCACCTATTGTTCTTGTAAGTTCATTTCCATTTCGTGCTGGATCTGTTCCACTCTGTTCTCTAAGCTCATTTGGTTCCCAATGTCTAAAGACTAAAGCAATGAATACTGCAGGTCTATTTCATGGATGCACAGATTTGGTATGCTATTTTCTCTGCAATATTTGGAGGTTTATATGGTGTATTTCGCCGGCTTGGGGAGGTTAGTGGATCTTCCTATTCTCTAACTCTTGTTCGTATATGTTATTTGTTTCGCTGCACTGTTTTGTTTTTTTTACTCCAATTTTGTTTTATTTTTATTTTTGAACGTGGTTCAAAGGATTAGTGAATATGCACACAAACACAGAATAGTTTGGCTAATGATTTTGCCACTCCCCTTTTTGTTTTTATTAGGGTGAATTTACTAAAACACCCTTGCACTTTATGATGCTAGCTTTTTCTTGCAAGAGTGTTTTAGCAAATTCACCCTAATAAAAACAAAACGAGGAGTGGCATTAACAAATAGGGGATTGGCAAAATCAGCTGCCAATAGTTTTTGTCATAATCAATTTGTGAAAATTGAGTGTCGCGTTTCTTGAAAAGGTGCATTTTATTACTTAACATAAGGTTCTTCGACAACCTCATGGAAGAAAAAGTAATTTTATTATAATGCAATTTATTTCTGTATCTTAGGTTCTTTAAATTATTACTCACCTTTTCTGTTTTGCATTCAGATTCGGACACTAGGGATGCTGAGGTCCCGATTTCAATCATTGCCAGGTGCTTTCAATGCCCGGTTGATTCCACTGGAAAAGAATGAGCAACCTAACAAGGGACTGGAAGCAGCACTATCCGGCAAATTTCACGAGGTTCAGTTACATTTTATTTAGTATTTATTTTTGTTTGGTCCTTTATGAAGTTTCAGGAATTGTTAAATATTCAGTTCCCGTCGAACGAAGGAAAGGAGGCGGCAAGATTTGGTCAGTTGTGGAACGAGATAATAACTAGCTTCAGGGATGAGGATCTTATAAACGATAGGTATTATGGGGATTCCAAAACTGGAAAATCTTTTCCTTTTGGTTTTTATCTAGTTTATCACCTTCCTCTATATTATCCGTTCTGGTATTCTTACTTTGGTATTCTTACTTTTGTATGTTTTCTGGGTCCTATCCTGTGGTGCTTATGTTCGTATCCTTGCAGGGAAAAGAACCTATTGCTTGTCCCATATTGGGCTGATCGCAACCTGGATCACATTCAGTGGCCTCCATTTTTACTTGCTGGCAAGGTTTATGTACCTTGAGTTACTTTCTTCCCTTGAATGAGGTTTTTATCACCTTAGCTACTTTCATCTGTTATCTTTGTTTACATCCTCCCTTTTGTGCTTTGCAGCTTCCTGTAGCAGTGGATATGGCCAAAGATAGCCATGGGAGAGATCGTGAGCTCAAAAACAGATTGCAAGCAGACGAGCTCAAAAACAGATTGCAAGCAGACCATTATATGTTCTGTGCTGTCCGGGAGTGCTATGAGTCATGTAAAACCATTATCAACTTTTTAGTTTTAGGGGAACGCGAAAGAGTGTAAGTTAATTACTGACTGTGACACTCATTCAACCTAAACATACTGCTCTGTACTTCTCTCCTTCCTCTCTCTGTCTCCATATCAATATTAATATATAGACTATACAGAAATACCCATGTCCCTCCATTATATTGTTGTCCATTTTCGGGAGCCTTGCAGTAATTGGATCAAAACTAATCAGTTTGGTTTATTGGTGGAAATATTTTTGAAAAATTGTCCACGAATGTACATTATTCTTTGATTTGATTCAATGCACGAGCCCCGAAAATGGACAAACAATATAGAACGGGGGGATTTACCCAAAAAAAAGAGAGGAGGGAGTATATAATATTCGTATGTACACATATATAGTTGGTGTCCCAAAATATCAGAGTCAGTCCTCTATTCCATTTTAGAATGTCCCAAAACATCAGTTTTCTGTGAAAAGTCAAGTAAAAAAGTGTGTAGATTTCCTAAAACTTATCCTGATAAATCAATGTGTAATATATCAGAAAGCAAAGCTAACTTAAAAGTGGGAATCAATGAGTAATATTGGAAAACAAAGCTAACTTTCTAATGAAACATGCATTTAATGCATGTCCCCTGAAAAAGTTTGAACTCCCAAAAGGACCAATAACTAAGGGATGGAGAGATTGCCTATTCTACTTTGGCTTGTTGTTGACCTGTGTTAACTACTTGCAGTGTCGTAAATGATATTTTCTCAAAGATCGATCATCATATACAAGAAGACAATCTGCTACAAGAATTGAATATGAGTGCTCTGCCTCTCCTCTGTGAAAACTTTGTTGAGCTTATTGAATATCTGGTAAGCAAAGAAAACATGCATATTTCTGCATTTCAGTTGCTGAGGGATTCAATAGGAAGTGTGAACTTTATGTCCTTTGGTTTTTTCTGCAGCGAGAGAATAAACAGAAAGATAAGGATCAAGTTGCCATCGTACTGCTCAGCATGCTGGAGTATGTGACCACAGACATATTGGAGGACCCAAATCCTAGGTACACATCCAAACTAGTTCATTTCTGCCTTTATCCTTAAAGCCACCACCGGACGAAACAACAGCTTACAAAAGAGCGACCCGGGACATCGAGCGAAGAGCTCCAATGCGCGTATTCGGAGCATAGACTGACTTGATTCCTAATTTTCATTAATTTCTCTATTAGTTTGCTAGATTCAAGCCATGTTGGATCCTTTGGAATGCATGAGGGAATGAGACTGACACCTCTGGATCAACAATATCGGTTCTTTGAAAAACTGAACTTTCCTATTACAGAAGAGACAGAGGCTTGGAAAGAGAAAGTAAGTGTAACTTTAATTTGTCCGTGATTAGATTAGATCTAATTTAGGGTGCTTATTGTGCGGTTCTAGTATTTTTGCTAGAGTTCCAGTTTTATGTTCTACTCTTGGCAGTAATTATCGGCGTTATTATTTTCGAAGACAGTTCTTCCGAACATTTTTTCATAAGCTGATTCTGATAATAATTTTAAAAAAAATGATCATATGGCGGAATAGTTGTTGAGGCTTTGAGAACATATTTTTGGTGTGTTCGTGGGAAATGGGTTGTTTTCAAAACACAAAAATCTGAATATTGGATTTGGAAACAGTTCACCAAGAAATTTTGTTGTGGTTTCTGTGAAATGAAAACAGAAAACAAAATACAACACCAATACCAACAGGCCCATTAAGGTATAATAGGTTTTCTAACAGCATCAGTAATTTTTTGGCGGTCTTTCCATTCTCTCTCTCTCTCTCTCTCTCTCCCTCTCTTTATCAGAAGTAATACAAGCTTTGTCTTCAAGTGATTACCAGGTACTTCTTTTCTTTTTCTTAATTTCTTCAGATTAGAAGGCTTCATTTTTTGCTTACGGTGAAGGAGACTGCTATGGATGTGCCATCCAATTTAGAAGCTCGAAGGCGTATTTCTTTCTTCTCAAATTCATTGTTTATGGACATGCCCACGGCACCGAAAGTTCGCAATATGCTTTCCTTTTCGTAAGTTTTGATCATACAATACAATAATATAGTGGATGTGGCCTTCGATTTTCTTTTTTTGTTTTTTGTTTTCTATGAATGTGTCTTGTTTTCCAGTATGCTATTTTTTATTTCTAAATATTCTGAGCACTTGAGGGACACATTTATTGGTTTAGTCTTCCTATTTGTTTGGGAACCTTAATATAAATGTCAGGACTATTTGGTCCTACTTCTTTACTAATTCATATACTACAGAGAACTATTTGCAACTGTTTATATTTAGTTTTTGGACTTTCACTTCTATAATATTTTGTTTATAACATATCAACTTGCGTATATGTGACTCTTTATGTAGTGTCCTTACTCCGTACTACACAGAGGATGTCCTTTTTTCCATGAATCTCCTGGAAAAGCCGAACGAAGATGGTGTATCTATCCTATTCTACTTGCAAAAGATTTTTCCAGGTTAGACTTCTTATGAGTTGTCTTGTCACCCTTTGATCTTCTGTGAATGATATTGTTTAAGCATAGAACTCAAAATTAATTGGCTATGCGTGGAGAGGCTACCCAGGCTCATATATTAGTATTGGAGGTAGTAATTAACCGATGTGGGACACTCTCTCACTTATATGATAGGTGATTAGGGTAAAGTGCCCTAACTCTGGATATATGTGAATTGTTCAGATGAATGGAACAACTTTCTTGAACGGGTTGGATATAGCGAAGAGAAACTAAAGGGAAATCCAGAACTGGAAGAACAACTTCGGCTGTGGGCGTCTTATAGAGGCCAGACATTGACCAAAACTGGTATTGTTTAATTTCAATATCTTTTTGTGGGTTTATTTATTTTTGGATAGCTGTTGTTCCTTCAAATGATGAAAATTTTCTCTATGCTCTAACTCCATGCTTACCAAATAAGTACGAGGTATGATGTACTATCGGCAGGCTTTAGAACTTCAAGCTTTCCTTGATATGGCTAAGGATGAAGGTACTTAAAGCATGATTATATATTCTTCATAGTTTTGTATGGTAATTAAATTCTTATTCCTTTCTCGTATTATTTGCTTGTTTTCTTAAGAGTTGATGAGAGGTTATAAGGCTGCTGAATCCAATACTGAGGAACTAAGGAATGAAAGGTCGTTGGTGGCCCAATGTCAAGCAGTAGCTGATATGAAGTTCACGTATGTGGTGTCGTGCCAGCAATATGGCATTCAAAAACGAGATGGAGATGCTCATGCCCAAGACATTGTTAGGCTTATGACAACGTATGTTTTCAAGATTGAGATAATTGTTTATGCTATGGTTGGATGCGCGGAATTGTGTGTGGAGCCGGGGGACAAGTGATGGCGGTCACCACCTTTACAACAATAATACTAGACTTATTTTTCGACAATGTCAGATTATAGACTATGTTACATGGATCCTTCATTTTGGCTCAAGTATCCGTGTCGATGTGTCCAACACCAGTATCCTATTTTGGACACTCAGATCCTCTAATTGTTATGATATTTATAGAAAAGGAATATCAAATTAGCTAGAAAAGCGATATTTCGAGTATTTTACATGGACATGAAATAGCAAAAACATATTTTTCTTAACCCCTTTTTTTTTAAATACATTTTTTTGTTCAGGACGTGTTCCGGTACCCATATCCAATTTGGGGACACATATCCTAGTATCCTAAGATTTAAGTTTAGGAAGGTTCGACGCTTGGACTTGCACCCCGCACCCGGTACTCGCACCCGAGTCCATGTAACATAAATTATAGCAGTTCCCCTTCTCTGATCTAATAAATAGTAACCCTTTCCTCTGCTGTTTATGTAGAATGCGTAAAACTAAGTGGTTAAAGGCCCAAAGCCCCCAAACTCAAGTGGCCGACTCAAAACGTTAAATTTATGTCTGAATTGAGGGGGGGAATGTGTGTATAGACTATATCGTTCTATGTTCACAGAAGCAAAACAATCTCTATGCTTTTGAGTCATTTCCATCATCCCGCGGACGTTGCACTTGAAGTGCTCTATTTTTCGAACTCTTGATGCTAATGCATATAACTTGAGAAATACTTTGTTGGAGTTTTTGATGTCGATTGTACCATAGGTTTATTTATCGGCATGAATTAAAGCAGGTTGAACACAATGTAAAATGTCTCACTTTAGTAGATAGAACTTAAATTATTTTTCTTTTGTTGTCTACGTGGATACGAGAAATATGTTAATTAAATATTCATGTAGCATTCTATCTTTCTATCTGCTTTACTCGAATATATTTTCGTGTAGAATTCTATCTTTCTATTAGCTTTTTGGTCTCTGTTTGCCACCCTTTTAAGTAATATCCCAACTCCGTCCCTCCTTGAGAAGGAATGGTAATTTGATTAGTAGGAATCAACTACCTAGTAATCTATAACCTGAGCTAATCCCCATTTCAATGTTTGGATTAGATCAGGAATTTAACTCAAGAATCATTTTTTTTTCCTGGGCGATTTGTTAGAGTCAACGTTCTTAGGAAAGAGCTTCTATCACCATGTATCGAGAAGAACCCACCTAAGAAGCCCCGATAGAGATACAAGACACGGGCACGACATGACACAAATATGCGTACATGTGATTCTTCTTAAAACTAGGACAAGGACACGTTGGGGTACGTGAAATACATAAATAGATGACTGTATAGCTATACACATAAAGTTCATAGATTATGTGAAGATATTATATTTTCCCAAATTAAAGATAACAAATCCAATGACAAAAATGAGAATGGCATATTGAGTTTTCTCTTTAACATAGATTATAACTTCCATATTTCTTCTCAAATATACAGTTGGGAAGAGGATGAAGAAGAAGAGAGAAAATAGACATACGGATCCCAAAATCATATAACTCAGAAAAATAAAGAAAGGAGGAGAGAAAGAGAGAAGAAAGACATAAATGCCTGGATTAGAGTATCTGGTGTGCTGAAATCTCTTTCTCCCTTGTCTCTCTTAGTCGCGCTCTGTTTTTCTGTCTCTTAGGGTTTTCTCAGTGTGTACGTTAAGCTTTTCATCCTTTTTAAGTTATTTAAGTGTTTAATTCTGTTCACATTTCAAATATAACATTTTTTACCCTGTTTGAAGTTGTAAAAAATACATTACGACCAAAAAGGTGTCCCACGCATGTCCGGTAAGTGTTGGAGCATGTCCAAAACGTGTCCAATTCAAAAAAAACCAAATTAGATACTTGGACAAATAATTTCACTTGTCGGACACGTGTCCAAGCTAGTTCATACCCAACACGTCTCTGATACGGACGGAAGGCCCGAAAATGTTTTCATACTTCTTAGCAACCAACAAATATAAATTACCATGGTTTAGGGAGGGATCTGATTCTTGTTTGGTTTACTTAGTTTTGGAATGTGATAACGGGTAGATGTGTCATTGGGAATCACATTCCTATTCCAATCCGTTCCAAATGTAGGAATCATGTGAATACATCATCACATTCCAATTCCTCCCCAAGATTCTTGCTGTCGAAATACAGCCTCGAGGTTTATTTCTTACCATTTTCTTGTTTCTCGGGTCAGGTATCCATCTCTTCGCGTAGCTTATGTTGATGAGATTGAAGTAACCAGCGAAGATAAATCCAAAAGGACACTTGACAAGGTTTATTATTCAACTCTTGTGAAGGCTTTACCGAAGTCTGTTGACTCATCTGAAGTAGACCAGGTACATATTCCAGCTGAAATTGGACTTGGCCAATCTACTTATTATGGTTAGTTTGAAGTTGAACATTGGATAAATCACTTTAACTCTAAGTTTCCGTCCCATTCAATAACAAGCATTAGTGGCAAATGGCAATTGCTCAAATATCCTTATTCAGGTTATCTATCGGATAAAACTACCGGGACCTGCTATATTAGGTGAAGGGAAGCCTGAAAATCAAAACCATGCCATAATTTTCACACGTGGGGAAGGCTTGCAAACAATAGATATGAACCAGGTAACTATCTTATATACGTCTTCTTGTCTAGTTAATGATAAGCTTGATCTCAATTCCTGAAGTAAGATCGTTAAATTCTTATTCACAGGATAACTACTTGGAAGAAGCCTTTAAAATGAGGAACTTGCTGCAAGAATTTCGTAAAAAGCATGGTGTGAGAAATCCAACGATACTGGGACTTAGGGAGCATATATTCACTGGCAGGTACCAGACCTGCTGTTACCATCTGGTGATGGATTCTAGTTGGTATATTGTTCAGTGGTTAGTGACAGTTCCTTTTTATGGGTTAATTTGTGCAGTGTTTCTTCTCTTGCATGGTTCATGTCAAATCAAGAGACAAGCTTCGTAACAATTGGACAGAGACTGTTGGCTAATCCCTTGAAGTAAGACTTCAGTTTGATCTATCACTTATCTGTATGGGGGGTGAGAGAGAGAGAGAGAGAGTCATTGGGTTGGTAGGTGGTGATGGGAGCATGGGAAAGGTAGGTGGTGGCAATTGTAGTGGTGGTTTTCTTGATTCCTAGTAATATGAGATTAATTTGACAATCTGCGTAAAAAAAAAACTGTCGGGTTTAGAAGGTGATTGCGGGTTGTCCACAATGTTCTTATGAAGAAGGATTCAAAATATTTTCGCTAGGATTCAGTCACTGTTTAGTTTGCTTCTTATGTAGTTGTTATCTACTTTGTTCTTGTATGTTTAGTATACTGAATGTTCGTAATTCTCTTTCTACCCATTTAGGGTTCGTTTCCACTATGGTCATCCAGATGTGTTTGATAGGCTCTTTCACCTGACCAGGGGCGGTGTGAGCAAAGCTTCCAAAATGATCAACCTAAGTGAAGACATATTTGCAGGCATTGTCATTGCTTCGGGCCTTTGTTTTTAATTGTAAATACATGATTTCAGCTTCATTGTCCATCTTTCCAGCACCTCCATGATGTGCAGGTATCAACTCTACTCTACGAGGAGGCAATGTTACCCATCATGAATACATACAAGTTGGTAAAGGGAGGGATGTGGGCCTTAATCAAATCATGCTTTTTGAGGCAAAGATAGCCAATGGCAATGGTGAACAGACACTGAGTCGTGACATTTATAGACTTGGCCACCGTTTTGATTTCTTCCGAATGTTGTCATGTTATTTCACAACTGTGGGGTTCTATTTCAGCACCTTGGTATGATATGGGCTAAGTCTCAACCAATTGGGGTCGGCTATGTCAAATTTTATTTATTGTTGTTGTATGGACTGGAAACGTATCTTTCATTGTTGTCTGATCACTATGGTTCTTTCCTGGCAGATAACTGTGCTTACGGTCTTTGTATTTCTATATGGCCGCTTTTACCTTGTTCTCAGTGGTCTTGAAGAAGGACTGATTACTCAACCGGCTATTCGGGACAACAAACCTCTTCAAGTAGCTCTTGCTTCTCAGTGTTTTGTTCAAATTGGGTTTTTGATGGTGTTGCCTATGATGGTGGAAATAGGCCTTGAGAGGGGTTTCCGAAATGCCTTGAGTGATTTCTTACTGATGCAACTACAGTTAGCTCCTGTATTTTTCACGTTTTCTCTTGGAACAAAAGCCCATTATTTTGGAAGGACTTTGCTTCATGGCAGTGCACGATACAGAGCTACAGGTCGTAGATTTGTTGTGTTTCATGCGAAATTTGCTGACAACTATCGGTTGTACTCACGGAGTCATTTTGTGAAGGGGATTGAATTCATGATCCTACTTATTGTGTATGAAATATTTGGCCAATCTTATGGAGGTTCAGTTCCATACATACTGATTACAGTATCAATGTGGTTCATGGTGGGGACATGGCTGTTTGCTCCCTTCCTTTTTAATCCCTCTGGGTTTGAGTGGGAAAAAATCTCCGATGATTGGACAGATTGGAATAAGTGGATAAACAACCGCGGAGGGATTGGGGTGATTCCTGAAAATAGCTGGGAATCATGGTGGGAGACCGAACAGGAGCATCTTCGGTATTCTGGGTTGTGGGGTATCATTGTTGAGATTTTATTGTCCTCGCGCTTCTTCATCTATCAGTATGGACTTGTATATCACACGAGCCTTACCAGGAAAACCAAAAGTGTTCTGGTATTTTCCTTGACCATATCTACTCTAGTACGTGCATTTTTGGTTAAGAAATTTCAATCTTGTTCACTTAAGTGGCAGTTGAATTTACTTTATTTTTCTTTGGGCTACAGGTGTACGGTATATCATGGCTTGTGATCTTTGTAATACTGTTTGTGATGAAGGTGAGTGATCAAATTTCTGCATTTTCCAAGTTTTTATCTTTCGATTTTTTTTTTCCCCTCCTTCCCTTTATACCAAGTTGAGGCTATATACTAGGGTTTGCATTTTCTATTATAAGAAAACAAACTAGTATTACGAAGTGAAGAAACAAGCATCTTTGGTCTTTCTTACTGCTCTTGTAGTCTTGTGGGTCTAAAAGTAGTACGCACTCCATCCCAATTTGTTTCTCCATTTTGGGAACCCAACTTTTTAGGAAACACAATGATTGCACCTCGAAATGTTTAAGTTCCAATATTTGCCCTTGAACTTTTTTGAAAAGTTACTTTATTTTAGAAAAACAAAGGTTAAAAGGGAATTTCATTCATCCAAAAAGTCAAATGGACAAACAATTTGGGACATGCAAAAGTCTAAAAGGGGACAAACAAATTGGGACGGAGGGAGTAATTTGCTTCGAATACCTACAGAAAATAGAAGTGCCCGAAATCTGCTCAAGCTAAACATATGTGCATACGTTGTATGTCATGGTAGACACTAGACGAGTAGCGGGAAACAGCTGATGAGATTTATTTGAAGTTAGTATTCAGAACCTATTTTGTGGAGTTATAGACAATGTAAAGGAATGAGGAATCCAAAGTAAAGAATAAGATATTTGCCGCCAGGTGGACTCATAATCAAGAACGGACGTTCACAACAGGAACTTTTGGTTAGACATAATACAAGACTTCATGAATTGCTATATTGCTACTGATTTCACTCTTCGGCATGTTGTTGACACTCAATTTTGCCCCACCACTCGCAAATCAAATATCGGAAGATTCAAAACAACAAGCCATGCACCATGTGGTCTCTTGGATTCGCTGTTCGTGTGTTTGCGTAATTGAACGACCGAACTCATCATTACAATCTTTGCGGACAACAAGACAGACTTTTCACTGTATTCAGGTCCTAATCAGACACCATTAGAGCGTCGCACAACAGTGTGCAACAGTAGCCGACAAGGAACGATAACCCACCTTGTCGTATCACTACATGCGTTTTCCGCATCTCTAATTTCGTCAACCCTCCCCCCACCCATTTTTTGGACTATAGGTAGCAAGCCCTTGTTCTAGTTTTGATATCGAAAAAATTCCAGAGAGAGAACTCTGGGTAGAAAATCCAGAGAGCCTTTGGCAGCTCTGAGCATGTATTCATCGGCCCGAAAAACTTCCGAAAGTGTTCTGATTCTGTCAAATTCCCCCATAACCCTCCAAAGTTGTAGGCTACAACATTAATATAGCTCGAAAATATTGTGATTTACTAGAGCACTTTTTCAAGTTATAATTTCGTTTAGCTTGTGTTTCAATTCATCAAGGGCCTCATCTTCCTCACGTTTGTTACTGGCCTAATTCTTTTAATAGCATTCTTTTCACAAAAATAAGAAAGAAGCATTCTTTTCAAATTTTGCAGGTTGTGTCCATTGGAAGGCAGAGATTTAGTACAACCTACCAGCTTGTTTTTCGATTCATCAAGGGCCTCATCTTCCTCACGTTCGTTACTGGCCTAATTCTTTTAATAGCACTTCGCCATGTGACATTTAAGGACATTATAGTATGCATTCTTGCTTTCCTGCCAACTGGATGGGGTTTGCTTCTGGTGAGTTATGTCTTCTTTGTTCCTCTCACTTTTCAAGTAAGGTCGTGTTCCTCTCACTTTTGTTCTTTCATCTTTTTATAACTCACGTATCCGACCCAGCTTACACACACCTCAACTAATTCTGGGGAACCAATCCTTCAGCCCACTTTTATTCTTTCATGTCAATACACATGTATCATTAAATTAGTAACTGATTAATAGTCTGGGTGGGAACCCTGTTTGTTTAAGAACTTCATCACAAAATCAAAACCTTGATTTGAAACAACTAATGTTTTTGGAAATGTTACTCCATCCTCTAGTTTAGTTTTTCTTTGCCTCTAGGGGTGTTGTTTTATTTTTGCCTTTTTTGGGAAATTAACTTTTCTCAGCTCTTAAATAGCAAAATTTCTGTGTATGTATTTAGAAAAGGCTTTTTGCCCCACTTTATGAAAATTATGTCTCTGCCTCTAGGCTAATGTTTTATATGATGTTGGCCTTTGACCATTCACCATGTTTCTGGGGATCTCGTGTATTTGAAGATTGCGCAAGCTTTGAGGCCTCTAGTTTATTGGGCTGGATTATGGGGATCAACTCAAAAGCTTGCTCGTGGCTATGAAATAATGATGGGCTCGCTTCTATTCGCCCCAGTTGCATTTTTGGCTTGGTTTCCCCTTGTGTCGGAACTCCAAACACGGATGCTGTTTAACCAAGCATTTAGTAGAGGTCTACAGATCTCGCGTATTCTGGGTGGACAGAAGGACAGGTCCTCGAACAAGAAAGAATAAGCTTTGTGAATCTGTGATCCACGTACGTATTCTCAACACCAGTTCCTCTGTCGAAGGCACTACTTTCATTTCACATACTTCTGTTGGTATTGTTCAGCCATTCTAATATATATATAATCTGTACTGGTTTTGTTGTAGACATAGATTGGAATTGGAAATGTGTACATGTATAATTTTTAAGCCATTTTACACATGAAAGTGGTAGTTTTAGGCATAAAGGGGAAGTGTAGTGGGAAAAAGACCTGTTGTTTATGATGATTCAGTGTGGACTTGTCTTTAAGTTATCCTGTATATGACAGTGAGATATATTAAGGCTGTATATGAGGTTTTGTAAGATATATAGGAGGGGTCAAGTTGCTGGTTTGTTCAATAAACTCTGTTGTTTGCCGAGTTTGGCCTCTTTTGGAGTGCTGTATGCTTTGTCTTAGATTTTCCTCTTGCGAGGAATTTTATCCTTTGCAAGTCAGGTCTTCCACGCTTCTGGCATGCCTTAAATTCAGTTGTTGCTGCACCAATGATTTCTCTATCAATCTTGTGTTTGTATTCGCGATTTCAAGCACAGTCATGCAACGGTTTGTATTCGCGATTTCAAGCACAGTCATGCAACGGTTATAATTAGTTTGCGATTTGTGTGATTGAGATAAATTATGTTGGGAGAGATGAGTTGTGCAGACGATTAGTGCCTTTGCGAAGATTCGTGTCAAGCTAGTCTATATTGATTGACGAATTGTAATCTCCTTGGGTTTCACTCTTTCGGGATATATAGTCTCTGACATAAGCTATACGACGTTACTCATTAGACAGGTTGTGCCATTGACCAATCCTTGCCATTGAGATGGGTGGTGTCAGTGAGACGATCCGGTTGAGATAGCTTTTACGGTGTATGAATTCCGTGAATCTTCTTGGTGACTATCGTTAGGGATTGCAACCCTTCCGGTAGTCTCGTATCTCTAGATTCAAGTACAATCATGTTACGAGGAAGAGGTGAACTCGAAACCCTAGTCTTGTTCTCCAATAGTGGGATTCAAACTTGCAACCTCTTGGTGAGCAAACTCTTTAGTTGCTTTTTGATGCCAATAGCCCACTCAGCTGTTAAGAGTATGTGGAGAACAATTTCAAGTTGTGGTGAGAGGTCCCTATCACAATAGATACCAAGAAAACAGGGCCGAAAGCCTGAGGTGCGGCCGTTTTAGGCCTCCGAAAGTTAACCTAAAACTGGGCCTCATTTTCCATATGCTAGTTTTTATAATATATATGTAAGTTGTTCCATGCTTTAAAAATGGGAAGTGGTAGCACTGATGGTTTGGTAATCTTTCTAAAACCTAGGGTCCTGGTTTAACACCCAGGAGAATTTTGTTCTTTTTCCAAAACTCACTTTTTTCCACTCCCAGGAGATCCTTTGTCTTTTGGCAAACTAATTCTTTTTTCTTTTGGCAAACTAATTCTTTTTCACTCCCAAGAGACCCTTTGTCTTTTGGCAAACTATTTTTTTTTCCTTATTTTCTGTAATTAGATCTAGGTCGGTATTACACCATTCTTGCATCACTTGTATTCTAAATTAGTTATGCTTAAGTGGTTATAGATATTACTCAAAGTCTATATTCAATTTTTTTGCACGATAAGTGTTTTGATAAGTTTTTTTTCCTTTCATTTATTTCAATTTTATTTTCAACTTCTAATACTTCAAATTCACAAATAAAATACTTTTGACTATAAATAAACGAAAATAATTAATTTTCACTCAACAAACTTTGATAAAAAAAAAATGCTTAAAATAAATAATTCTCATTGCTAAAAATAGTATTCTTACGGTTAAAGTTAATAACATGATTAGTTAGAAAAAAAACGCGGTGTATGAGTGGTACTTTGTCAGGTTTGATTTTTTTTTCTCTAATGGTATAAAACATTTTAAAAGTTAATTTTAGTTAAATTAGAAAACTAAAATACCATATTTAATCTTTTTATCTTATACTACTAACCACCTATATTGGATTTTATTTTTTTTAGAAAACCTAAGGCCTTAATTTTAAAAGTCGCTTAAAGCCTCTAAAATCTCAAGACCGGCCCTGCAAGAAAATGCTCATCATTACCTCAGTTTAGACTTACAAAGTAGTCAAGGCTTTCATATTGTAGCTGTTAATGTCATGTTCATGGCAACATATAAATATGTTAATACTGGAGTGGTGGTAGAGCATAATATTGGACCTTTTTTAACCAGTCTTGTCTCTGGTTCACTTAGGTGGTGTTCCAGTAAAAGTATTTTTTGTAAAAGTTTCTTTTTTTCAAATTTTATAATGAAAATGAAAAATAATTTTTTAATTTTTTTTGCACCGTATAAAAGATCTCAACGAGATTTGTCAAACAAGATCCATATTGGTAGGAAAATTATTTGCGTAAACACATGATTTTTGGACTTGAAATTACCTCCGTTTGAAAAAAAAAAGCACTTTTACTAAAAGTGGAACACCACCTTAATAGATTGTACTACTGTTGTTATAGCCCGAATAGTTCACCACGGTCCCATTTCGGTCTAAACATAGAGCCGTGAAGTCTCCACGAGTCTTAGTTTGATGATCTGATGTTGAATCCTACAGGCTTTAAGAGCACGGTTCAATTCTTCAACTGCGCTAAACAAGCCTTTTTAAATCTTCTTCACATAATGAATAATGGAAACAATCTATGGCACCCTGCTGTACCATTGGAATTTGTTAGTTGATTTTGTTACCTCCCTGCATCAAATAATGCAACTGAAAACATAACCTAAATAAGTAAGTATGAAATTACAATCATAACAAATGAATAAACTTAACTTCAAGGGGTTGGCCTGGTGGTCAAGGCTTGAGACTTAAGAGTTTGCTCATTCTTAAGAGCATCTCCAATCCAATACTCTATTTGAGAGTATCAAAATACTCTATTTTATTCATAAAGTGATTTTAGAGGAAATCACTATTCCTATTTACTCCAACCACAAACCCTCTATTTTTCCCTTTAAAATTTTCCTCCAAAATTAACCTCTACCAATCACCCTCCAAAAATTCCCTCCAAAATTAACCTCTGCCACAGCAAAACAAGTTCCCCTCCTGTTTTTTACTCCAGTTTTGTAGACCCCATGGCTTCCACTACATTTCCCCCTCCAATTCATGTTTTTTACTCCAGTTTATGTTAAAAGGTTGACATAAACGTGCAAGGGTGAAAAGATATGGTTGACATAAACAAAAGCTCACAAGGATACAAATGCCATTTTAAAAGGTGAATAGTGTTATAGAAGGGATCCTCCATATTTTCTCCCATCCTCTAAATATGGAGGATCAAAATCCCATCCTCTCAAATAGAGGAGGCTTTAGGATCTGGGGTCACTCAACAACACAACGATACGAGCAAAAACTCCCTTAGTATTATTTACACAATATACAAGATGAAAAAACCTCTCCGGGAGAGCCACAACCGGCTCTCCACCGCTCTGGTGAGCCACACTGGCTCACCCACTCGACCTCACCCTCTCCCTCACATAGTTTCAGTCGCACACCTCTCTGCTCTCATATACATCAATATATAGGCAAAAAGAAAATCCTAATACTCGTAAGGAAATAAGGTAGGGAGTGACCTTGTGTTTCGCGCACACCACCCCACTTGGGTGGAATCCCAACAGAGAGGATGGGTTGGAAGAGTTCCATACTCTCAAATGGAGGAATAGAGCATGGGTTGGAGATGCTCTAAGGTCTCCGGTTCAAAACCTCTCAGGTGCTATCAACTTATTTGGAGTCAATTGCGCCTCCGCAATTGGGTGGCGAGATTGGGCCCTCGAGATTAATCGAGATGCGCATAAACTGGTCCGAACAGTTGAATTATTATAGAAAAAACAAATGAATAAACTTGGGCTATTACATGGTTGAGGTGTGGGAAGATCATCAAAAGTTAAATTCCCCAGATGCTGAGAGAATTTCAGGGCATGCAACTTGACCCAAAATCTTTATTACCAACTCTATCATACAAGTCGGTGGGAATATATTGATTGTGGGAAAAATTATTCAATGCCCATGGGGCACCGCCACGTGGTGCCCCAGGCCTCTCTTCAACCACACATTTTTATAGGGCCTGAGATTAAGTGTGAGGACCCCACAACAATGAATAGTGAGGAGAGATTCACGGACACCGCCACATGGTGCCTCCCAAGGGCATTGAATAATCTCTTGTGGATTTCACGGACAAGTGACAAGGAGGCCCGGAGAGCCCTTTTCCGAGTTCAAATCATATACCACTTTCTTTTTGGCATATACCACTTTCCTCCCAAAAAATTGTCTGATCCGTAAAACGAAAAAATGAAAAAAATTGTCTGATCCGTAAAACGAAAACTTAAAATAATGTATTTTTGTCACAAAAACATTCAGACTTTTTGCAGCTCGTTAATAGATATAATTTATCTTTACACCAGTACCACAACCCCTACATGAACCATCGTCCTCTCTACATCTCTTCACCAAATTCTACCACTACAACCACTCTGCTTCTTCACTACTAGCTAAGACAAAACTACCATTTGCCATTGTCATCACTTATAACACCACCATCCACCTACCAACCTCCTCATTTGCTAAAATAAACACCACCACAGGCTAACATGACCACCATCTCTTCACCGCGCCACCGCATTCAATCAACACCGTCCCTGACCGGCACCACAGGCGCTAACAAAATCAAAGAAGATAAGCAATATAATCATAATTCGTTGATCTTTGTATCATTTCAATTCCTAATTTTTTATTAAACAGTTGTTCAATTAAAAGACAATTCCGCATTTAATCAGGACTTCATTTTTCATATTTTAATTTCAATTTCCAGTTACATGAACACATTTTCAAATGAAAACCCTCTCAGTCCGTGAACAAAGTCGAGTCCATATAGTAGCTTGGCTGTAAGATTATTCCTTCGTTTTTTTTTTTTTAAAAGAGCATTTTTGGATAATGAAGTGCGTTTTATTTTTTTTACTTTAAAGTTGATTGGAAGAAGATGATTGCTACTGGTACCTTTTCTAAGGTGGGGCTGCCAGTACTTGCTAGTGGGGAATCTGAGTTTTTATGTCCCATGGCATGTGGCAATTGGCATCTAATTCCTTTTTGTGGAAAATGAAAACAAAGAAAAGAAAACGTGCGAGCTCGCTTGATTATAATAGGAGTCAGCTCCTCTCACATCCATGAAAATGGACTGGACCATTTAGTTGACCCGTTTGTGGGCTCTTTCCGGATCTATTTGACGATCCAAATCGTCCGTATTTTAAAATTTGTTGAGAACATTAGTCACTCTAAAATTAGGTTATTGTAGAATTATTGAACGGTTTGGATTATCCGTATGGGATCCGAAGTAGACCCCGTGTGCCAATATGTACACTGTCGGTGCACAGATGATCGGTTCCCATAGAAGGGCTCAATTTTAAAATTTGTTGAGAGCATTAATCACATCAAAAATCAAGTTAATCGGACATCGTTTGATATGATTTCAGAGCAAATTTGTTTTAAAAACATAACTAGATTACAACTTTAAATTGGAACCCACTTAACCCATTTATCTTAAGCAAGTACATTCTGAAATTACATCAATTGGTATCCAGTCAACGTGGATTTTAACGTGGTTGATGTTATTGATGAGCTCTAAAACGTGAATTGTTTGGATCATCAAAATGAACCCGAAAGAAGCCCACAAAATGGGCTAACTAAACGGTCCAGTCCAGTCCATTTTCATGGGCGAGAGAGGATTCTCTAACATTATAATACTCTGGAAGAGCATATTTCAATTGTGGAATGGAAAAGAATGGAATTGGAAAGAATGATAACACACTGTTCTACTTCTACTTCTGCCAAGGAGAAAGGGTGAAAGTTTAACTAGAATGGAAGGTTTGTGTTATGATCAACCGTTTACGGAGTACTATTTTACCAAAGCCTTCAGGTAGTGGTAAAGGCGCAACTCTATTTCTTTATACTAAAGCATCGTAGACCCCAAATATCACGGTTCAACCCGCGTAGATAAGATGCTGGCCCGCGATCAACAGTTGAAATGAAATGAAAAAGAATGGAACTGGAAGTGAAATGGAAAAGGTGTAAAAGAGGTAATTGGGTCCCTCAATGACTATTGCGGTACGGGTTATAGTACACCTTGGTAAATCTTGGGGTGTAGCATTATCGTTACGGTTTTAATCGTTGATTTTACTATAGAGTTTCCTTTAATTTTATTTGTACAAAAATTAAACTAATCGAATATTTGTAGTCAAATGATCAGTCCAATTGATTGTAGAAACAATAATGTGTTCAACAAATGGTGTAAAATGAGTGATTCGGTGCACTCCTGTACTTCGCGATGTAATCTTTGCCTTCGGATTTAATGAAATTGACTGATTAAAAAAAAAAAAAAGAATCATGACTATAGGGACTTCAATCCGTAAGGGAGTGACATGTTTTTTATTCTATACGAAAACCGAGGAAGTGCCAAGTGTTGCTGTGTATATCCGATAGATGGACCCATGATGACCATGATAAATCATCTGAGTGCTAGGTATCAAGAAAATATACCCCAAAATTAGAGAAATGATAATGTAAAAATTGTTTTTGTTGGTGCCAAAACTCCAATGCATAAAAGGATTGTACCATGTCAAGTGTACAAGTCTTTTTATGCATTAGAGTTTTGGCACCAACAAAAACTGTTTTCACATTATCACTACCCCAAAATTATCTCAAAAAGATAAATTAACGGTACAGATGCACTTCAAAGTGAATCCGTACCGTTGATTTACCTTGTCGGTGTACAATTTCTTTGTACTTAGAATTTCTCAATCATCAATTATTCTAGAACCACAAACACTTTACGCACACATTGACATCTTTTGATGAGTCCACACACGTTGAAAGTGTAGTGTGAGAGAATTTCAATGTGAATGTAAGTGTGTTTGTGTAAGTGCTTATGGTTATAAAATAATTTTTTTTTTGGTCAAGGGTTATAAAATAATTGATATATCATTGATCCAACAATTCGCATTGCTGCTATTTTCCAGTGAAAGAAGAAATATAGTATTAATAATGATAATACTAGGAGTAATATTAAAAAACACTAAAAACTTAACGCTTCCACCAACAAAAAAATTCAGTATTTTACAATCTCGTTTCCACTATAAAAAAAAAAGTTGTCAACAATTTTTTTTTACTACAGTAATTCTACTCACAAACCCATCAATAACTTATTCACTATCGGAAATAATTTGACAATTCTCAACAACTTATTCACTACTGAAAATACCTAAAAACTTCTTAGATACAAATAAAAATCTACAAATTTTTTATTACCGGAAAACACCCCCTAATACAATTGATAAAGGTTGCTGATTTTGTCACTCCTTTTTTTGTTAACGCCACTCCCTTGTAAGTGTATTTTTAGTGCAAAAATACACTTGTAGAAGAATGACGTTAACAAAAAAGGAAGTGACAAAATCAGCCGTCTTGATAAAAGATATAATGTACATGTTGAAACAAATAACATATCAAATCAAATGAATGAATGACATATATAGTTATAAATTGATCGGACGGTCAAATGAATTGCTGCTATTTTCAATGGTTGTGTTACTTGTGTAACTAGTACTAAAACTGGTATAAAGATGCTGCGATGGACTGGATCCTTTCCTATTTTATATAGACGGCAGAAAGAAAAAGCAAAAAGGCTTTCTTCAACATTCTTAGAGAGAGAAAGAAACTTTGAGATTGGAGTATCAGAGTATCAGAGAGAGAGAGAGAGAGAGAGATGTCAGACGAGGAGCATCACTTCGAGTCCAAGGCCGACGCTGGGGCCTCCAAAACCTTCCCACAGCAGGCTGGAACCATCCGCAAAAACGGCTACACAGTCATCAAGAACAGGCCTTGCAAGGTCTCTCTCTCTCTCTCTCTCTCTCTCTCTCTCATGTGTGTATATGTGTATCTCACTCTTTTTGTTTGAATTCGTGGTGGGTTATCATCATCTTTCATCTGGGTTTGTGTTAATTTTTCCAGATCTTTGGTGGTTTGTCTTGTATATGCTCCTTGTATATCTATCATTGTTGTGGGGATTGATTCAACATGTTATTGGGTGTTTATTGTTGTTTTTTTGTTTCAACAAGTTATTGAGTATATACAGATTACATGGAGACTAAATTATTGGTTCCGGTGACAATATTGATCCGTGAATAAGAACATTTTTTTTTTTTGTCATTTTGGGCAGATAAAGGGGACTTGATAAATTTACAAAAAGTCTACTCACACATACAATTAAGCACAGATTCGACACAGAATTTCTAGGGGGCCCGCCTCGGGTCTCGCAAAGATGATCCGAACTACTCAATTTTCCTAAAATATTTGTTTATGCATTCCTGTAAAAAATTATTTCAATTAGATACCGGTAAGAGCTTTTTAGGAAAAAAAAAAATTCATATAATCGTTTAGCTTATTTTAAATACACTAATGGATAGGAGCAACTATCTGAAATTTATTTTTCTAAGAGTAGTTTGTCACAATTTAAGAGGGTTCTGAATCTCAACCGTTACGCTTTGTTTCACCTGCTTAACAAAATTTTATGGCCTACTGTATTGATATTACCCTGTATATCGACCACTATTGTGTGATATTGGCTGATACATAGCTGTGTCACTGATACTTATCCAAATCCCAATACCGCCAGTGTTCTAAAAGGCGGCCTAGCCGATTAATCGGTGCCTAGGCGGTACCTCGCCGCCTTGCCTAGGGGTCTAGGCAGTGATCTAGGCGCCGGGCCGATTAATCGGCCACTAGGCGGGATTACTCAGCGATTAATTGGCTAAGCGGCTAGGCGGGCTAGTGGGATAAGCGTCTAGGCGGGATTCGGCGGACAATTAATCGGCTAGGAGATGTGATTTTTTCAAATTTTAAGGGCTTTTACTGTCATGGTAATACAGTATAAGGGGCTTTGGTGTAATTTTTGCCTATGATATAAACTAATTTCCAGTAAACCCAGTACCTAGTTCACCATTGAAAATTCAAAACCCCAAAGGCCAAAACCTAATCGTACTATGTGTCATCATGCAAAATTGATTGCTTTTTATAACAGTGCAGTGGTGTAATTTTGTCCTACACTTCCTTTTTCCTAATTTGTTCATGTGTATCTTAAATGGAGATGCTGCACTACTCACAAAATTAACCTTGATTCCGATGCTCTGAGTCACTGAGTGTGTCTGATTCTAAGCACTCCAAGGGTATGCTCAGCTTACTTTTGTTTCTTAGGTAATCTTAAATCTTGTTAATGATGAACTCAATCTATTTACTAAACTTCACGCCCTTGTGCACCTTGTACATTGGGCACCCCAAACTTGTTCCCAGAGTGCATCTTCCACTTTAAATACATTAGTTTCCTTGCCTGAGCATCTCAAACATTTTAAATGATGAGTACTTTTGGACTTAATTTGATGCATCTAGCAAGATCGATTTGGCTCAAGACATCTACATTATGCATTTGACAAGAAAAATTTAGGTTCATGCTGACTTCAATTTGATGCAATTACTGAGGTTTATTTATCCCGAGTTTCCTTAGATTTCTGCACTTTAGTGTGGGTAGGCTGACTCGAGTGACCTTTTTTCCCCTAATTAATCTAGCGAGAAGGGGAAAGTTAGATTTGATGTTTTTTGCATGTTTTGGTTTATGTTCATACCTCATCAAGAGATTCAGGGCCTCAGGTGTGACCTTTTTACTTCTAATCTTTGTCAAGAAGGTACATGAACTTACAAGTTCCTTCATCCAAATATAGCGTCTTCATAAATGCACTTTCTCTAATTTTTGACTATTTCAAAGCATAGCAGAGGAACACTGCTCGGGTTATAGGCCCTCAAAACTTAAGGAATGTGTTCACGACATGCATGATTTGTAAAGAAGCTCATTGTCTCAGAAAGATGAAATAAAACTAGATACAATCAGCAAAAGGCATGTCCTGTCTCGTAGGTAGAGATTATCAAATATATGCAACTAGGGACTGATGCAGGACATTTAGGAAGGATCAAACCTTGAATCTGTAGTTGACCATTCTCTTTATGGAGATAAGATTATCGGGCCACCTTAAGTTTTGAGGGCCTATGCCCCATGTAGGCTGGCCTCTACATATTTGATTTTCATATTATTTTTTGTTATATGGATTTACTCACATACCAATATGAAGAGTAGGATACGATGGATGTAAAGAAAACCGGTGGATCTGACTAGGTTATCAACTATATTGCTTGATCCGAGAATAATGGATGTATTGTATCATCTAGAATATTTTCTTTTGTCAATCGGTAGGATACTAAGATTTATTTGTTTCATGAAAATTACAGTAGCGGGACACTACATCAACCATGTGAGAGTCTGCAACGGCTAAATCAAACACTAGAGCCACCAATCGAAGAAATAGCCCTGTAAGATGGAGAAATGAACCAACGAAAAAAGGCTCCGTGTAGAAGAGAAATGATGATCAATTCTTAGGCAATATTTGACTCCCTGACCCTCATTTGAAACTATACAAGGGTAGCCAACTAGGAAGTTATCTATTGTGAAGTGAGATGTGCAGAAGAGAAGGTTGAAGACTATTAATCTAATATTGCAGTTGCTCCTTTTGGTACTGTGAAGTATAAACTGTGTTAGAAGCAACTTTGAAGCGCTGAGCTTACATGCTCACCAGGCTTACACATGGCATAACTTCTTTGGCAAGGATTTTCGTATTTGGTCACACCTTTGTATCATGAATCCATGCTGCAAGTCTACTAAGATGTACTGATATTACATGTTGCTAGCTCAAAAGAAATGGTCTTCGGCCCTTGTAGTATACTTTGTCTTAGTAGCTAGCAAGATACAGTTGTAGACTTCTCTCTCTTTGATCTACTGTATTCTACTGTTGTAAGTTGGTGAGCAAGTCTAGCTTTCTTGTAACAATCCTTTGCTTTTCTCTTTTTTTATTTTTTTTCCTGACAGGTTGTGGAGGTCTCCACCTCAAAGACAGGCAAACATGGACATGCAAAGTGCCACTTTGTGGCAATAGATATCTTCAATGGCAAGAAGCTTGAAGATATTGTTCCTTCGTCCCACAACTGTGATGTAATGTCATGCTTTGTTATTAGTTTTTCTTTTTTCTTATGTTTCAACATTTACATACGCATTGTTTCTTGCGTTACAAACCATGCAATTCTTTCCCCAGTTATGCATTTGTTTCGTTGATTTTTGTTCTCATTCTGGTCACTTATTTCGTGTTTTAATCTTTTCTCAGGTTCCCCATGTCAATCGTACCGACTACCAGCTGATTGATATCTCTGAAGATGGTTTTGTAAGTTTTCTGTTATTATTCGATAATGAGATATGGTTCATGGCAAAAGTAGTGTGTTCAACAGTGTCCCCTTTCAAATCAGTGTCATGCTAGAGAGAAAATGAATTTGTTTTCCCTGTGTTGATTTCCGTAAATGGGATTAGAATAGGTGAGGTTCAATATAGAGGACCCATATCATTGTCCATTCTTGTGTAACTGTTTCGCCCCTGACCAGATGTGGGAGTATCCTGGGCTGGACTAACTTGTTCAGTAATCATGTTGGTTCAATGCTTCTCTGCTCAAATAAAACTCTGGATTTGTGTTCACCAATAGACAATCACGTTTGAATTGGTAATTGGAGTCCTGTGATCTTAAATGACGCTTCTTTTTTTTTTGCTTTTTCAGGTGAGTCTTCTGACTGACAATGGAAACACCAAGGATGATCTGAGGCTTCCCACGGATGACGCTCTCCTCACCCAGGTACATCATGTAGAACCAACCTGTTTTTCGCCTTGAACTTCCGGAGTTCCTAATTTTCCCACTCTTTGCTATATTTATTTGTTCCATTCATAATTAGAATGAGCTTTTTGTTTCTACATGTCTTGTGTGTAGATCAAGGACGGGTTCGGTGAGGGGAAGGACCTTGTGGTGACTGTTATGTCTGCAATGGGAGAGGAGCAAATCTGCGCCCTCAAGGACATTGGTCCCAAGACTTAACAATGCGCCGTGCTTGTGGGCAAAAGCTACCCTTATGTTCTAACAGTAAATTTTATTGACTATATGGTGTGTAAGGGCGTGATACTTATAAATATTATCTAAAGCCGTGTAACTAAAACCTTTTTCCTGGCTTCTGTCGCGCGAAAAGGGCCCTTGTTCTTGTAGCAAGATGAAATTCATAAATACACGATCTCTGTAACATATTCCGTTCTGTCCTTGTGTTTTTTTGACAATTGTTTGAAGCCTCAGTTTTCATTTGTCATTCTTCCTCTTTCTTAAGAGGCTGGTGTCCGAAATGGGTTAGAAGTTGGCACCACAATTTTCCGTTACTGTACGATTTGAACCATGAATATTGGGGAAGCTTGTTGGGCTTTCTTTGAGGACGAGAAAAGCTCGGTAATGACTCCAGCAAAGCAGCAGACACAGCCGACGAGGATATCGCCTTCAAAACAAGATGAACAATGCATTTCTATGATGTAGGCTCCAACCAATGGCTATCCATCCAGAAGGATTTTGCACCATCCGAAGTACAGTAAAAACTCACCCCCAATATCAAAACCAATGGCTGTTGACATCGGGGGCTTGTCTTCACAGCTACCTGTGTCCATCACCGTGTCCGTGTCATGAGAGCCGACTTCCTCAATATCAAATACGCATGCATGCATAGTACATTCGTCATCCTTCTTCATATTAGGGAAGAAGGGAAGGAGGCAGAAAGTATTTGTTACCAGATGAGTAACAATACCAACTACGCGCAAGTCCCGCTGGGAAATAATCGTATCGGTCACATCCTCCAAACCCCTCACGGGTAATGGTACCGAATGCTCACGCTCTCTCTCAAGAAGATGATCGAATTCTTCTGGCATGATTACATAGCCCTTCTTGATGTCTAAATCGTACGCGTAAACTCCCAGACGGGAAATCAGATCCGCCCCGAATACGAACCTTGTGATGATTCAATCTTGAAGATACAAACAGGTCCTAAGCAACTTCTTCCACGACCTCCCCATCTTTATGGATCATTCCATAGATGTCCCCCTAAGGTCGTCAAGGAGGTTGCTCAACCTGGCTCATTGTGAGATCAATTAAATGAAAAGGTAAAGCAAACACGTCTCCCCCTAGTGCGTCGTGCACCATGGATGTCACTGCGTGACATTCATTAGCTCTCGGATCCTACACACACACAAACTTCTATACTACAGAACCATGACAATGAATGACAGAGATGAGACCAATGGCACAACCGTTAGAATCCCGCAAAGGGGAACCAAGGCAAAATTAATTGAAGTTTGGAGGAACTACTTCAAAGAACATACTTATTTATACATGAAGGGGCTAAGGTTAAATGGCATTTGTCTTGGTCTGCTACATAGAATTGCACACATAACAAGCACAAAATATTTAAGAGCACTAACCTTGTGATCATTTGCTCTCAATCATGAAAATGCAAACAGATCTTAAGCAGCTTCCTCCTCAATTTTTGTCAAAGAGGATGTTCAAATGAGTGCAGCGATAAATGGGAAACTGGGATTGCTCGACCAATAAACGAGGTGACTTGGCAAAAACTACGAGAGATAGATGGTGACCGGCTGTTGGAGGTATCTGATACTCTCGTCGATTCGAGGATGCATTATACCGTTCGAATGCGATTCTCTCCAAATGATCATTCGCCGTTCATGTGAAAAACATGCAGTGCAGAGGGGTATGATATCGGTCCACCTCGATCCAACTTCTTCTGCATTTCTGGTCAGATTCCGAAAATCCATTGCTTATATGGTGAAAGTGCAACATAATCAACAAATCATAAACTCAAAGAAAATAATATCTTCAAAGTCACAATTAGTAAGAGCTTTTGAGGCAGTTGGTACTTTCTCATCATACTTGGAGATATCCATTTACTGCTAAAATGGTGAGAGTCCCTTCAAAGTCCAACCCAAGCCTGAAGGTAAATTCTCAACTCATTGACAGCCCTACCTATGACCTCAACAGCAAAAAAATATTGAGAAGCAACGATTCATTCTATCAAGAAGCCGAATTCTTGATTACGTCAAACGTTTCAGCTAATACCTGCTCTAAAATGCAACATCACCTAGAAGAAGAAGAAGCAATCGAAGAACAGCTTAAATTGTATGGAGTTGGCGATAGCTCCCTCGAATTGTCTTCCATAACAATAATGAACGCACGCATCTCTAAGATATTCAGTTTCGCAATTCTATGTTCATACTGTTCATAATGCGCGCATAATTAAGAAACTACCGGTCTAGCTTTAAAATGAGGTTCAATGCAATTTCTAGGCCTAATGCAATTCCTAATCCAACTGAAGCAGAAGATGAGGTTGTAACATCAAAGTAAAAAAGAATACCCATCACTGATGCTCTAGGGGAGCCAACCAGACAACCCCAATTAAAACCATAATCCCAATTACCATTGTTGTTTTAAACAGCAGTAGCATCATTAACCATAACCAAAATCCCAATTTACATGGTATATTCTTATAATGATTTCTACAAAATAACTTTCACAGGTCATTGAAAAACGAACAATATAGGTAGAAATCTTCTGTGCAGTTCCCTAAGAGTTCTTTGAACCATGATCTCTTCAAAACAACGTGGTTTTCAAGAACCTCGCGTGTTGAAGAGGTGAGGTGTGTTGAAACTAATGTTAAAATTTTATCAAAGAGAAATCCCTCTACTTCTGCTGTCGACTGAAAAAATCGAATTAGCTCGAAGGCAATGACAATGGCGAACTCCTGAAAACCTAAAGATCTTCTCTCTCGCTCTGTCGTCAACAGGTCTGCTTCTCTCACTCTCTCTCTCTCAATTAAGTTTTTTTTTCCTTCTTTCATAAGTTCTGCTACTAGGATGAATTCGCCGGACTAAATAGCAAGGAATTAGCAATCCCACATCCATAATTACTAGTAGTAAGCAAATGGATAAGTGCTTCTGGTAATGACTTCTCATGACATGTGCAATGAGTAATCCAATACCATTACATAATCCATCCGATCATACAGGCTCAGTAAATTAAGTCTATAGCCTATTATGATTACCCAATTCAGAAAATACCCAAATCCAATTGAGCAAACTTAGATATTAGAAAAAATCGGACCTTTCATCATTCAAGTACCCTCATGGTGTCACAATGTAAGAAGAAGTGCCCAATTCAGAAAAATCCCTAAATTTCTTTTCTTTTCTCACTGATTCCGCCAATGAGTTTGGGCATAAACCTAAAGTACGCGTGAATCGGGTAGTAGACTCTCAAATTTTCAAATGGAATGAGTTTGGTGTTCATAGTTGATTGAAAATAAGTACCAGGAGCTCAATGTTAAACATTTTGGTGTATGAAAAATAGTTTATGGTGTTCATTTGTTTTTTTTGAAACGGCAAAATATTATTAGGGAAACTTTATAATGGGTATATCAAGTGAAGGAGAGGGAAGGAAAAATCAACCAAAAGTTATACAAACGATAAATCTGTCCACACAGACAATCTGTGCACAGATTGTACACAGATTTTGTTGTGGGGCTCACCACGGGTCCCATACAAACGATCTGAGCCGTTCATTAAATGTAGTAACATTTTTTTAAGGGTCCCCGTAAAAAATCAGCTCAATCCAATACCTATAGGTGCTTGATCTAATCATCTAACTTTTCATTACCCAGAAATCTGAATGAAAATTTAGATGATTGGATCGAGCACCTATATGTATTAGATTGAGCTGATTTTTTGCGGAGACCCTTGAAAAATATTTTACATCTAATGAACGGCTCGGGTCATACAGAACGGCTCGGGCCATTTGTATGCGATCCGTGGTGGGCCCCACAACAAAATCTGTGCACAAATGTATGTGTGGTTAGCAGGGTTCTTATACAAAACACCAATAAGGACAAAGCCCAAACACCTAGGAGGGCCGAAGGTCAAATTCCAATAATGGGCCAAGCCCGAACACCTAAGGGCCAAAAATGCTCAGATCTGAAAATTACCGCCCAAAAGAACAGCAGAAGGGCCAAAGCTATGCCCAGTTTATGGTGTTCATTTTACTCTGTTGCTTCTAATGTGAAAAGTCATTTTCAATCCATGCCCAGTTGGTCTAATGGAACTGCTGCCATTGTTGACTTAAAACCCCACTCGAGGATTTTGTGTGATGGGCCATTACATATGGACTGGACCTGTTTGTCCACCCCGAGTCCATTTCAATGATTGAAATTGTTCAATTTTTAGATCTCGTCGAGTTCATTAACCAAGATAAAAAAAAAAAACGAATGTCGTTTGATAGAATTCAGAACATTTTTTTTTTAGTTACACAAGAGGGCCTAGGCCCTAAGAAACAAAAACATTCGATACAGTAGCTCGATATACTCCGATACCTTCGCGGTCATTGGTCAGAACATCCAGCACTTCTACCGGGTTGTAGTAAATTTTTTTTTTCTCAATATATTTGATTTTGGTGGGATCGGAGAGGGCCCAAAAATGGACCAACATGACGGCCAGTCCATTTACATGGACCGGAGCTATATCCAATGCCGGCCCCGATGTTTGCGGTGCCTAAGCCCGACCCCAAACTTGGTTGCCCCACTTACTATTAAGTCATCGAAAACAAGGTTACATTGGGTTTACATTTTTTTTTTCGTTGCCCCATGGCGGAGGGTTGCCCAAGTCCAAGGTCTTGTGGGGCTTACCCCGGGACCGGCTCTGGCTGTATCCAATACCAAACAAGACTGTTATATGTGTGCCAGAATTTGGAATTATGCAAGGCCATTTTTCTAAGTTCCAAAACTATTCTCTCGTTTATACCCTTTATATTTTCCGAAGTTTAGGGCATTTAGCTCAGAATCACTTGTTTTACTTGTGTCACATGTTCTATACAGGGAACTGTTAGCCCAAAGTTTCTCCGAAAAGAATATGAGTACGTACATGGGTACACATACGTCTTTGTGACCCGTTTGAGTCTCACAAAGATGATTCGAGCCGCTCATTTTATTCAAAATATATTGTTTAGGGCCCCTATAAAATGTCAGCTCATTTGAATATCAGTAAGAGCGCTTACGAAACATCCAACTTTGCTTCAGAATTTAGTTTCCCAAGCTAATAAGGCCATTCACAAAGCCTTCGTATTAAGAGAGATTATTGAGTGCTCTTGAAGCAATGGTCCACACCATTCACAATGTATCACATGTGATTTTGTCTCTTCAATTACCAACACAAAAAGGTTGGAGTCCTGTAGTTTTCAGCAATTTCAATGCACTTGGAGTCCCACATGGCCTTGGTCTAAGACCATTTCATAATTTCTCTTGTATCGATGGCCAGTTTGTTTGATTGCACATGAGCATCGAATTGGACTATATATCAAAGGGACTAGACATTCGGTATCCAATTACCGGCCAAATTAAGCAGATGAATTGTGGAACTCATTCCGATGATGAAGTATATAATAGCATCTCTGATGCACAGAAAGCTCTTGACATATGACAGGGAAGGGGGTGTCGTTCCGGTGTATCCAGATTCGGTCCCCTACAAATAGTCATAGTGATATGCGACGGAGCAACATTTCCTGGCAGAGGCGACGTCGTACCATACATGCACTTCCATTTTGTGTACCAAAAGGAATGTCTCGAGATTCCCGTGTTTGGAGGTTCGTATATAATTGATCTACGAAAATAAAGGTACACCAGTTTTTGTTTACAGAGAGAGGACCAGACTGCAAGAAAAAAGACCCATATTCTTGTCTAAATTGAGCAACGAGCATTGAGCAGTAGACAGACACTTTGAATGGAATTCAATGGCGACACCCAACTAACCTTCAATTACATATGAACCAAACAGATTATGAGGAATCCTTACTCAACGAATAGTTACCGTAGATATACGAAGCGAATCCCCAGAAGGTAATGATCAGAGACAAGATTTTGAATCCACCCATAGGGTCCTTCAACAATATAACTGCAGCAATGCTTGTGATAGGCACCCTCACTGCATTAAGAACACCAGCTAAGACAGTTGAAGCCAAGAAAAGCACAGCAGTGACACCCAAAACTCCCAGCTGGAAAGTAATTGCACCCCAGATAAGAACCATGATATACGAGACTTTTCCGCCCTCGAAACTCCTAGCCTCGGAACTCATCCCTTGGAAAGCGTTGTCCACGATCATCCCAATCGTGGTGAACACAAAGGCGAAGAAAGAAACCATTACTTGTTGCTCTAGAACGACGTGGAACGATCTCCTTCCGAGCAGTTTCAGGAAGACAAGCTCCGAGAGAGCGAATATGAGCCCGTGGAGAGCGGACCCCATGATATCCCAAACGAAGCCAATGATGTATTGGCTGTCAGTGACATCCCCGTATCTATCGGAACTCGAATCCAATCCAATGATTGCCATGGCGGCGGTGATGATCACGATTGCATTTATTGTAGAAGCGTTGATTTTGTTCTTCACAATAACGTATCCAAACAGGGCCGAAAACACTAGGGATGATGATGCTAAAAGAGAAGCAGTTGATGCTGGGAGATATGCATATGCATATGCGTACATGAGGTTATCAGCCGCACTCAAGAAACCCAACACAATATAGGAAAGCGTGAGTTTTATGGTAAGGGGAGAGGGAGAAGTTTTGCAAAAGAAGTATGTGGGAATGAGGATTAAAGCTGTTAGTGGCCACCCTGCAACAGCAACCCATGAAATGATCCATTTGCTCTTCCCTCCGTTGGAATAATAGACACGTGAGAGGAGACTAGAAGCAGGGAATGCCACGAGCATTGCTCCGCTGCTTAGGAATAGAAGAACCCAATATGAGATTGGCTTGCTTTTATATGTTCCCCACGCCATTTTCTTGTAAGTGGAAATTTTGTCCATAAATGAAACGGGTGGTTTTGGTGCTCCCTCCTCCATGCCTTCCGGTGCTCCCTCCTCCATGCCTTCCCCTACCACGGATGGTCATAACAAATACCAAACAGAAGCGATAGTGTCAGGTCAGATGTTCCCATCATGAAAGGTGCATCCATGAAACACAAGAATGATGCATCTGTAGACTTTGAAGATATATAAGACATATAACATGTACAAACAAATGCTTGAAAATCAACTACTCCGTTTGTATACAGAACTTAAACGATATTGGAAACTGGTGCTTTTTTGGGTGCAGGAAATGATAATTGGGTAGCAAAACAAGTTCCTGTGTTGGTTTCAGAGAAGTTTGATACATCCCAAAATGAGTACGATTGTGTCTACTAGAGCTGTAAGACAATCCAATGGTAGGTCATCCGATAATTAACATTCAGTGGAATTCATTCAGAAAACTCATGGTAAAATTAGTAGCTGAACCAAAAGTTAATCATAGCAACTAAATTGGCCAAGAACATATTGGCAAGGCGATGCAGTACGATTAAAGAAAACTTAAAATTCATAGCAAATTAACACCACAAATTATCGTAACATTTGCACCCCAAGGCATAATATTTTCACCACAAATGGTGAATAACGTTATCTCAAAACATAACATTGTTACAATCACTTACTTTATGTTGTCCCTTCGTAAGATCCATCACAAATTGACATAACGTTCACCACAAAAGGAAATGTCTCAACATTTTTATGGTGCTCCAGCAGTTCGAATCTTACTCCCATGAGGTTTGGTGACGAGCAGAACAGAGGACTCGTGCCTATAAAACCTAAGGAATGAGCTTCTTGTCACCATGCCCCTCGATGGGAATGGGGATGGATCTCTGTGCTAGTTCTATCAGCACATTCCATTCCTCTTTTCAATACCCAAATTCTCTAAATCCAGTACTCAAACTTTCCAACTGCAAACCTTTTTCCACTCAAACAAGCCACCCAAAAACCCACAAGGATTTGTTCCGGTAACTGTAGCGAACAACGCATCATAGAACACAATTTCTACAAAATTTGCCAATTTCACTTACTAAGAAGCAATAAGAAACACCCACAAATCATAACAACTAACAAGCATATTACGTTCACATGTAAGAAATATGCATATAGTCCAGCACAGCAAAAGTGATCGAACCCACCAGAGCATCTCCATCCCTAACCCCTTTTCTTGAATCAAAACCAAAATTTGAGCAAACCCTAAAATTCACTCCAATTCTTGCCTCAAAACCAATTCCCAATTGAGTTCTACTCAAATTTTTATTCAAATCAAAGGAAAGGAGACTCAAATTCTTATTCAATCCCTCTCAAATTAACAGCTATGTCAATAAGGAAGCTTTTACTCAAATAGTAATACCGGCGGATCAGTGAAATTGAGCTCACCTGGTTCGATAAGTGGCTGTTGCATTTAAACCCAGAAACTGTGTGAGCCGGAAAACTGGGGAATACTGAAGAGCTCAGATACGCCTGGCCTGGTGGGTGTGGTAGCAAATTCTGTCGACCATAGTTGACTATTTTGGCTAAAAATCCTTCGGATTATTATTTTTTACTATCTTTATTTAATTTTTTTTTATATTTATTAATTTTACGTCAATTTATTTATTTATTTATTTGAATAATTTCCCTGCGTTGTGCAAACACTAAGCGGATTTATTCCACGTACAAAAAATTTGGCTAAACGGGTCAAAACCCCACCAATAAACTTGGTTGGAGGGTAAAAGGGACCACTTTCTTTCGTTTTCGTTTTCGTACTTTAATTGGATTTTATCATGCTGTTGGTAGCTGTATTTTTTTGAGAAAAATTAAAAACCATGTTTTTCTTGCAATTAATTAATAATGGAGAAGGCTTTTCGGCAATCCCAATACAATTTCCAAATTTTGGGGCTTTGCGCGGTTTATTTTAATGATCAAAATTGTTTAATTTGCAGAACATGTCGAGAACATTAACAGTGTCAAAAGGGTAAATTACATTTTATGTTGATTTAAAAACAAATACTTTGTCTAGAAAAGTAAACTATTCACTTAATTATCCTTCCATTAAGGATTAATCCTTTTTTTCCTGATTTCAAACCGATTTCTAAAGATTAGTGATGCTATATTGACTTTTATCGAAAATATGAAAAATGTAGACCATAGTATTTTTTTTAAGTCACAAAATGAACTATCAATACATGGCTAGAGAGGGCTAACTTTTAAAACAAGATAAGATGGGATATCGACATGGACAGTGAGGGCAAAATGTTTGAATTCAAATTTTTATGTTTGAATGAGCCAACCATTCCAGCCGCCCATTATTGCAATAGACAACTCGAAATTTAATCTGAACAATGGATGGCTCGAATTTGTAAAAACTCAAATTAAATTCGAGCCGTCCATGCCGAGATGGACGATCGGATCGACCGTAGTGCAGCTGCCCCTCCCAATCCCCATCTTATATGTAAAGTTTGAATTTGTCTTCTCTACGTTGAATAAGCTAAGCCCAAAAAATATACGAGTATTATAAAAATCAACTCTAGAGTTTTAGGTAGATGATGTGACGATTTTTAGAGCTTTTCTTTCTCATTCAAGTACGTTTTGTGTTCATACGTTATTACGTGGGCACAAAATCTCTGTACACGATTTCAAATAAATTTTTTCTATCCATCTATTTTTACTTATTTCTCTAAAAAATCTCCTTCAAAACCAAAACCGAACAGGGCCTCCGTAATAATAACAAAATAAGCCCCAATGCAGAACCATTCAAGAAATAGTCTCACAGAGGAAAAAATAAACAAACATGGTACTAGGCCAGCCTAGGTTATTAAAACTATGTTACCCCATGAGTTTGCTTTAAAAAATCCTTAAAATCCACAAACATGAATGGCCTTCATTTTAATAAGGGAAAAGAAAATGATTTTCGCACTACTCTTTTTATTTACTTGCACATTTACACTCATTTTCATGTTTTCATTCGTGTGAATTTATCAAACAATCCTCACTTATTTGCTCACTTTTTTACACGAGAAGGGCATTTTTGTCATTTTACGTGATTAAAAAAGAGTGCCAGTGGATAAAATCATTTTCCTGGAGGGAAAAAAAAAACCTTGTAGCACAACGACGAATTTGAGGATGCTGTTGAGCGGCTCCCTTTAGAGCGGTCGTACAACTCGGCATTGACGGCTCGGATCGAATCTGAGCGCATACAAATCTGAATCACCCAGTGCTCGATTAAGATCCGAGCCGTCATCTACCTGCTCTGCACCGCTCTACGGGGACACGAGGTCCCACAACAAGTCATTTTAGCAAAACGAACAAAACACAACAGCGGTCACTGTGTCAGAGTCAAACAGTCCAGAAAGGAACGTCCGCACCTACTCCTGACGCCGTTAAAAAGAAAACGTCAGCGATCCTCGTTTCCCGCGCCTAAAGTAACGGCCGCATGAACGGCGTGGAGAAAAAGGAACCAAACATACGAAGCACCTGAGTCAACACCAGTCAAAAAAGCCACATAAATGCAAATCAAACGAACGAATAAACAAAACAAAAAACACACTCCCACTTTGAACGACACGAAAAACATTCGGATTCGGTCACCAAAATCAATGCAAAAAAGGTTTCTTATTGGAGGCCTCGTTTGGCTACTAGCCTACTACCCACCCTAAAAATTGAATTTTTCCAAAAACTAGGTTTGAAGTAGTATATAAAATAAATTATTCGTAGTAGTTTCGTAATCATAATCAGACCCTGTTCGGTTTGAGTTTTGAGAAAAAAAATTTAAGAGTAATGAGTGGGAAGAAATAGATAGAAAAAAATTGTTGAAAATCATGTCCAAAAGTTTTGAGACCCCCAAACGAACAAGCCTTTAGATCTAGAAATAGTTTTTCATGAATTCGAACTAGAATTTGAATATTTTTCTGGAAAAATATAGTTTTTTCGGGAGAAATATGCTTACCAGCGTTGAAGGAATGAATGAAAGATTTAGCTTCTCACCAGTATGGGATCTTACCATCGGTTTTGAGGGCTCGCTACAAGGGCCCTTCGACAATTATCTTGTTGGTTTCTCATGCTTGATTTTTTTTTTTGTTGATTCGGTAGTGACAACGAATTTAACAAAAACAATGACGCGATTTTAACAACCTACTCCCTCCGTCCCAAAATATTTGTCCGGTCCACAAAACGGGGTGTTAAAAATAATGCAATTTTTTCAAGAAAAAATTCAAACTTTTTTCACAAATTAAAAATACTCATTGATATCTAGTAAGTTGTTAAAAAACTTTTGATTTTTTCTTGCAAAAATTGTATTATTTTTAACACTCCGTTTTGCGGACCGGACAAATATTTTGGGACGGAGGGAGTATTAATCTGAACAAAATGCTTGGAGGTCAAAAAAACAAATCATTGAAGGAGAGTCAATCGGCGACTGCCACGACTTGAAATTGGACTGGTCCATTCATTCCACGAATCCTTACCAAAAGTGCAATCCCATTTAGTTCACATTTTCTCATTTTTTATGAATATTAATGAACAAAATCAAGAAGAAAAAAAAATAAGAAGAAAAGGACTCTCATTTGCTTCATTCTCTATCTTGCTTAAACAACTCAAACTCACAAAATGAAATGAGACAATCCAAACGGGCGATTAGTCAAACAAGTAAAAGTTTTCATTATTATGAAAATCACATTTTGCCTCCTACCCAGTTCATACTAAAACACCCGACACATACAAGATTGCCATAAAATTTAAAATGATTCGAACGCTTTGTGTTTGGAACTTTGAGAAAAGTGAAGAAAAAAAAAGAGAAAAGAAAATGAGGAAAAAATTGTACACAATTTTAAATTTTTTTTTATTTTCTCTTATCTTTCACTCCAAACCAACTATAGGAGAGATTTTTTTTTAAAAAAAAAAATTTCTTCCTTTTTTTCTTACAAGTTCCAAACACACCACAAAAGATTTCATAACTAATGGTAATAAAATAAAATAATTACACGCCAAAAACCGCTCGAGAAAACCTTTACTCTCTCTCTCTCTCTCTCTCTCTCTCTTTCTCTCTCTCCACCTTCGAATCGGCCATGGAGAGTAAGCAGCAGCAGCGGAGCCTCGAATCTCTTGAAGAAGCAGAGAAGACGACGTCGTCGGCAGATGAAGAAGAAGAGGAGGAGGAAGAAGAATTGGACGAAGTTGATGACGATGACGACGGTGATGACGGTGGAGGCGAATTTCGCGTCGAGCAGAGGAAGCAACTCGGCGAGTCGCCGAAAAATGAAGCCCGAGTGAAATCTGAAACCCTAGCCGTGGCGTCGTTGTCGGAGAAGGATTTTAAGTCCAATTTCGCTGCTTCTGCTCACCTTCTCTCAGGTATGATCACTCGATCAGTTATTTATATGTACTCTCGTCTCTCTGTGTGTATGTGTGCGTATGCATGTGTGTAATTTGGAGTGTAATTGGGGGTTAAAAAGGGAAATGATGTGACAGAGGTGCCGGTGGATTATGCTCTGCTACGGCCGCTGGAGTCGCCTAATTTCAAGGTTAGGACTTTACTCTCTCTCACTCACTGTTCTGCTGTTTTTTTATTTTATTTTATATTTCTCCCATTTCTCTTTGATGCTCTGTTCTAGTTTCTTTTCTTGTTGACGGGTATAGGCGTGCGGATTGCCATGACTGTGATTTGTATCTCTACTAGACGCCCAGGCACACGCGATGGATTACGTGAAAAGAGGAAAAGTGAACAACTTTCAATTGAGATTAATCCGTAGTGAAATCTGAGGCGTAAAAGTAGAAGAAGGGGAGAAGAAAATTAGAGTGGTGGTTTTTTCTTCTCTTCTTGGCAGTTCTTTGTGTAAGGGGGAGTTTAGGAAATAAAAAATGTGAGCCAAGCTTCCTAACCGCCGTTCACACCATAAAGGGGTGTTCTTTTTATATTAGTAATAGATATATGTATGTGCTATTGATGAACTTGGTGTGTTTCTTGTATCCGTTTCAATTGGGCATTGGGTGGCTCAAAGTATTGAAAATTTCTTTGATTTTTGTTCAACGGAGCTGGTTTATTAATTTGATCAGGAATTATCTGCAATTAGTTAAGACTTTTAGAGGCATATGGCGGAGTCGTTCTTTTTTCTTTTTCCCCCCAAATGCTGGAAATATGGGTTCCTGTTTTAAAGTCATGCTCTATGTCTACAAGGACAGAGCCTTCCTTCATTTTTGGGGGTTGCAGAAGCTCGGGAAACAAATTTCCATCCATGTGAAATGTTTATAATTGTGCCGCTCGGATAGAGTTTTCTGGCAAGTATAATTCCACACTATATACTCTGGTGGTGGTGGTGTTGGCAGGGGGCTGCTATCATAAAGACCTGCCAGATCTATTTTGCTGGTTCAGGTGTTGATCAACCTGAAATTGTTGAGCATATTGAAGATGAGATTCACCTTGAATTCTGAAAACTGTCGGAATCCTCCATCAATCTGTATATGATGCCTACTAGTGATGGGAGAGTGTGGTGGAATATTGATTAAAGAGAGGGCTTTGTGTCGGAACAGAGAAGTAAATAGAGTACAAAACTGGAATAGGATGTTTTCTGATTCGTTTGAACGGTAGAAGTTCTGCAAGAGTGTAAGTTAAGTGATTGCTGTGCTTTTGGCTTTTGGCTTGTGTGGAAGTAACTGTAATAAGCAGCCAACGATATCTGAAGTCCGTCCCCTTTTGCAAAGTCCTTCTAGATACCTTAATTGCATCTGTTCCTCTACCACCTGGCCGTTAACTACTATATTCTACGTGTATTTGATACATATTCTCTCGATGGCACTTCCTCCGAGGGTGCGTAGTCCCATTGTTTTATACATCCAGTGTTACTCTTTGATTTCAGTTTGTCTTTTCAATACTGTCCAGTATTCTGGATAAATATTTGCCATACAGCATTTTACCTCCAGAAGAAGTTGTTTGAAAGGCCTTATGCCGTCTTTACCAATAGCATTCCCTTTTTTCTAGAAAGCATGTAAATAATTTCTTTAGGGTGCCAACTAAGTCATCTAGTTTAGGGAAAAGGGTGATTGGTGAATTGTCTTGATAAACACAACCATGTCTTATTGCTGCTACAGAATCAATGGCATATGTATCCATCTTTTTGAAATATACTTACTGCTATGTCTCAACAATCTATTTTTCATTGTCCTTGCAAAGGAAGGAAGTAGGATAGGGCAGAAATGTTTGGTTACGGTTTGTCGTGATGCCGAATCTTTGACATACAGAACATTGACAACTGAATCATAGGTACAGTGAGAGTTACGAAGAGGTTGGAGGTAAAGGAAGCAAGTCTTTAACTCTGGTTGATTAATTGGAGGTGTTAGCTTATGCAAGCTATGTCATTGGGCAGCCGCCTTCGCATTGCTTGAGCGACGGGCCCTGAACTAAGTGACTGCTCGACCTAGTGTTACTGGTCAATTGCAAAATATAAGGAATAAGTTGTTGCAACGGAATCCAGGGCTGAGTTGGGGGGAGTACCAACTAACCTTCTCTTTTACAACTTTTAATTTTATTTTTTTTTGGGGTTAAATACAACTTTTAATTTTACTTAAAGCATTCATCACAAATAGTGCATAGAGTATCCTAGTCCTGCGAGAAAATCGTTTTGAGCCTAGTGAGGCTTGAATCCATGTGTTTAATATGGATTAAACTATCAAATGGCCTTTAATTACAAGCCTGCAACGGCTCGAGTGACATCAATTACTGAACTGCGCCAAGGCCCTATTGACCAAGTGCTAAGCAGTTAGCTCTTAATTTTTTTTAAGTCCTTCCCTTTTCGATGTCTACCTGAGGACCTCTTTGAGTGTATTGGAATGGGGATGCTTCCTCCTAGCTCCAAGTCAAGTGAAAAAAGAAGAATGAACTTTTAATCCTTGATTGGTTTCCAAGGCACGTGATGTTATACATTCCCCTCTTGAAATAAATAATATGAACTTAATGAAGCTTAAACCTAGGGTGCGTGCATCGATTAAGCACAATTAAGCACAAATCTTACTTTTCCTTTAGATTGAACTTTCAGAGTAGTTAACAGATACCCCTTGAAGGAAAAAGAGTAGTACTCCTAGTTAACACCCACACAGACAACTATATGGCTGAACTTACCACATAAATTAGTGAAACTAAATTGTAGAATGTCTGAGCAATCACATGGGTGGGCAGTAGCTCAAGCCCATTGCTGGAGGTTTTTGAGCTAAATAGATTGTAAATTGACATTCAGATCTTCAAGTTGGGCACAACTTTTGCTCGAATTGGAGTTTCATTAAGAGAGATATGGTCTATAGAAATTGACCATGGCTGCGGGTAGAAGCCGCAACTCAAGGGCGGAGCTACCGTGGGTCAAGTGGGGTCACTTGACCCCACTGATTTCCACATGTATGCATTATATTTGTTAATTTTTTCCTACCCTGATGATTATAACATTTATCCGTTAAATTGTACTACATTTTGTGTATTTGACTTCACGATTTTAAGGACATTGTCCCAAGTATGAAGCAATCCCGCTAAAACTATAAATATGCCATATTTTTAACAGTAGAATTTCACTAACCAACTTGTGGATAATCCTTATACAGTGTTAAAGAAGTTAGAATTTTAATTCTCATATTTCAATTAGAATACACATTTGCGAACTTCTATGCATACACAGTTCATAATATCGACAATTTTTTGCACAATATTGCTTCCCAAAGGGCTGTAAATCACCAATAATTTTCTAGTACTAATACATTCGATTTTTTTATTAGCAAATAACAAGAAGATCAAGTATGTTTCTAAATATTGACCCCACTGTCAGATATTCTTGGCTCCGCCCCTGCCACAATTGCAAGCTTGGTCAACCAGCCTATGGCATAACTAGCATCGTAATCAACCAAGACTATAAGACATGGGTTTGGTTCACCAACTGGCACAAATTTGACAAGACATGCCGTTTACAGCCATTGCAATTTAAACCTATTATGGGATTAACACCTCAAAACAGCAAAACTAATGATTGGGATTTTAGACTAAATACAACTGATTGATAATTCACCTTCCCAAACTAGAAAATCATAAAATCTAAGAGAGAGGTAAAGCTTGTCTCTTTGAATATTCATATAACAAGTTTAGAGTTGAGCAAGCTTGAAGATCCAAAATTTTGTTATATACACGTATGAATTTGTGACTGTAGACTAGGAGTATTGTTGTAGCTTGGGGTTTATCCTAGAAGCCCATTATGCTTTATGTGTTGAGGAAGACCTTGACGGTAAGCTTACGAATTCCACTGTTCGAGTTGGTTGAGAGGTTGTGGCCCCGCCCTTGCAGGCGACCTTGTAATACCCTTTTTAGCTTTGTGAAATAAATTCCATTGGAGGGAATCTTCTGGATTGTTGTTGGCAATCTGAGTGGGTTCTTGGGTGCCATTTGACTGAAACCAAGATACTTGTGTGTTTGAAAAATTCACTAGAAAGGTTCCTTGTGTTTGCTGCTATTGGTGATTCAAGTGGACAAAATTGTTTAGAAGGTTCTAGGTGTGCCGCTTTGAGGTGAAAACATCGAACAAAATGTAGTGGAGGACTATTAGGAGGTGTTGTGGGATTCTCATTTCTCAGTACAAAATCTACAAGAAATGCTATTAGGACTTGGGAGATCCTAACTCGTAATAGCTTAGGTTGAAAGATATACCAAGAAATCAAAAATGGGGGGGGGGGGGGGAGGGTGGGGTGTTCAGATTTTGGGTCAACCTACTAAAATTCCATTTGAGATAGAGGAAGACTGGGTGTGCTAGTGTGCTAATTGTTCAATGTTTTGTCTGAGTCCAAGATTCGCAGATTTTTGAGTCTCAAATTGGGAATTGCTATATATCTTAGATGAATTATTGAGGTGTAACAATTGATTAGTGAGAGCAACCTAATCAATCAAACCACCTTGACTTGGGTTAAGACAGAGAATCTTAAGTGAATAATCCTTCATGTACTCAATCTCTCAGTTTTGATTCCAAAAGCATTCTTGAAACATATAGCATAAGTGAGCGAAGTTAACCATAGGAATATAGGATACAAATTAAATCGAATCCATGTAGGGGAAGATAGGAAAAGAGGGAGGATGTGATTGTAAACTTGGAATCCAACATTCCCCCACACACACACACACCAACCACCACTTTCTGATGACCGTGGCATGGTTACTTCCATTTTCAAAACTGATATCACGAACAACTAGGGACAGTTTTCACTATTGTGAAAGCTTAGCGCAACCGCAAAACTCTGCAGTTTGTTTTTCTATTTTAAAGTTACTCTGGTATGCTCTTTTGTCTCTCTCTTTATTTGTAAAATTGTGCGCCATCAGTATTGTAAGGAAAGTTGAAGAAAAAATTCATTGGCTTACTTCCAGTCTCTTGGTAGTAATGATTTTCACAACTTTTTCTTGTCCTCCTAATTCTAGGCGTTTTTTACTTGATTTTTCTTGGAAGCCTGTTGTTTTTTATGGTTGCTTCTCTCTCTCTCTCTCTTTCTCTCTCTCTCTCTCTCTCTCTCTCTCTCTCATGCATAGACACATCCATGGTAACATGTCTCTTTAATCTTTATGCATAGTGTTGTTACACTGTTGTAGGTTGAAATTCCTCTGATCATTTTCTTTTTGCAGGATCAAGTTGGGAAGTCCCACCAACAAGCTTTGGTAAGTGTAATAACCGAAGCTGCTCAATCGCAGTTACAGAATGAGGTGACTGAGTCACCTCAGTGTCCAACTTCTTCATCTGAATTGTCACCAACTTCTGTTACGCAGTCCATTTCATCAGGCCCAACTAATAAAAAACTGTCACTAGTAGCTAACACCAATAGTGCATGCATGCCGGAAGTGGTACGGCAGAATTCTTCCAACCGTAAAAGTATACTGTCCACTGATGGCTATAATTGGCGTAAGTATGGTCAGAAGCAGGTGAAAATTCCGCAAGGCTCCCGAAGTTACTACAGATGCACACATTCCGAGTGTCACGCTAAAAAGATTGAATTCTCTGATAACTCAAACCGTATGATTGAGATCATTTGTAAAGGCGAGCACAATCATGATCCGCCTAGGAGAATAAATTGCACTAGGGAAAGTAGGCTTGCATTACCTGCTGCACCTAACAGTCCTAGTAGTACAGGTCATCCAGTTAGGGTGCTTAACGATTCAGATCCAACGACTTCTTCAAGAGAAGTCATACAAGAAACACCTGTACTACCTGAGACAAAACGACAGAACTCTATTGGGTCCAACGGGACTGCTGATGTGGACATTAAGGAGGAGCATGTTGATGAACCAGAACCCAAACGAAGGCAAGTTGCTTTTTAGTCTGTTCTCTCGTATTCGCGCTTATTTTTGCTAATTTGATTTCTTTCTTTTTGTTTGGCAGTCGTGCTGTTGGTCGGTGCATATTTTGAATTTTCGTCCATTTTTGTTTTAAGTTTGTCCTTTAATTACCTGTCCATGTAACCAGAGTGAAGAAAGGCAACACTGCATATTCAGGTCCTCTATGTAAACCTGGCAAGAAACCGAAAATTGTTGTGCACGCAGCTGGTGATGTGGGAATCTCGGGTGATGGCTACAGGTGGCGCAAGTATGGACAAAAAATGGTGAAGGGAAATCCTCACCCCAGGTGCATGCCTATCTAACCTTTCTCTTCTGAATCTTATCTCAGTATCTTCTCAGGGTATAAATTTGTTTACCACTTTACCTTAATATAGTCCTCTGTCTAGAGGCATAATGCTGATTGCAGTAGTTCTGCAACACTTTTATTGATAAGTAACTATTAGCCCAATATGTTACTTGAACGCTTTAAGTTTGTACGGGAGTTGGACTCATGTTATATCTGGTGTACGAAGGACTAAGTTTACCCCCATTAACTGACAATGAGAGACAGATTTTACCAAGCCCTGAGTGGGAGTAGATGCCTTTTTTGTGCTTGTTAAGCATGTTGATTACTACCTTGATTTTTTTTTTGAACGGGATTACTACCTTGATTGGACATGAGGGATTGTTTAAGCCACGATTGCATGGTTTTCTTGATGAAACTTTAGAGAGATTGGCTAATTTAGTCTTTAGAAGCTCATGATTAGCACAAATCATCCAAGTGCACATGATTAGCACATTTTGCCATCGCCCAAATAAATAATCACAAAAACTTTCTTGAAGCTTGAGGACTGATCCTCTTATGGCCTAGAAAGAGAACTATTTTCTTGTTAGCTGGTCAAGGTGAGACAAAGTGCCTTTGATCCAGAAACTGCTTGTCAGCTTTTAAACTGCTGAAGTTTTATTTTTCACCTGTATGCTTTGAGAGGAGGGGATTTCTACTCAAGAAGTAACCATTGAACCGGTTTGAGGTTGTGGGTTCGAGCATTAGGGCAATCACTTTTATGCGAATATTGCCTATGATCATGCTTGTATGTAATTTAGCGCTCTAGTCCTCCGTTACTGGGTACTGAAGGTGTTTCGAGAGTTAGCGAGCCCATTATTTGACCAAAATGCATGTACTTGATACATTTGAAGTCATCACATGTGCATTATCACTGTCTTGTTTTGAAAACCTTCCGTAATTGTTTCCAGGAACTACTACAGATGCACCTCAGCCGGATGTCCAGTCCGGAAGCACATCGAGAGAGCAGTAGATAACACTACCGCCCTCATAATAACATACAAGGGAGTGCACGATCACGATATGCCTGTACCCAAGAAGCGGCACGGCCCACCTAGTGCTCCTCTTGTTGCTGCTGCTGCACCTGCTTCCATGAACACAAACTCACAATTCAAGGACACTGAACAAACCCAGAACCAAATATCACCAACCCAATGGTCAGTGGCCACAGGAGGAGGATTAACGAGTGAGGCAATGGATACAGGGGAGGAGAAGGCAATGGAATCGGCTCGAACTCTTTTAAGTATTGGATTCGAAATCAAACAATGCTGAGAAAGCCCATTTGATGGCCCAGGAGAGAGGAAATGCGCAAGTTCATGGGAGGAGATAATGAAGATTATTGTAGATTATCAATGGACTTTCCGCATTAGACTAACATGGGTTTCCAAATAAATTATTACATTTTTCGTGTTTGATTTTTGTTTTTTTTTGGCTATGTTCATTTTGTTTGTTTTGGTTCTGTTGGTCTTTAAGCAAACAGTTGTGTACATTTGGGCACATAAACTGGATTTGCGTTGCATGTTGTTAGTAGTGGATTAGTGTAAAATTGGTTGATACCCATTGCATGACCATCTTTGTATTGCTTGAAATAGATGCGGATAGAAACACGTAACCAATTCATCTCTCTCTCTCTCTCCCCCTGCGTGTGTACATGGCAAGAATATGTTTAACCATTCAAGTAATCCAACTACTTCTTGGTCAAATTGCAGGTGAATGACTTAACCCCGTTGAATTTAACAGGTAGGGATGACGGCAAGTCGCCAAACCCAATTCAAGGTTTACTACTACTGCCGAACCCAAATATCAAGCTGATGGCTTCTTTTTGCCTAGACTGTATCGACAGGTATCGGTTTGGTTTTGTTTTTCCCGACCCTGGTGGCTGAGGCTGTCGGTTTGGTTTGGTTTTTCCCGACCCTGATGGCTGAGGAAGGAAACGAGTGGCGCACGACAGGCATGACAGTTGCAATGTGTGGTGAGGGAGTGAGAGGGTGACTTGAGTTGGGGACTTTTGTGTTGCTTGAAATAGATGGAGATCCAAATATAAAATCAATTTCTCTCTCTCCAATAAATTCGGAAATTCAAGTTATCCAACCAATTAAATTTTTATTTTATTTTTTTTAATTTTTTTGTGTGGTCAAATTAGAGGTGAATGACTCAGTACCCCAGAACAGGGTTGCCCCACTTTAACTGGCGTGATCTTGCTCTCAACAGTGGAAACAAGCTGCAGAACTACAGAATTCTTTCGTCCACAAACGGGACACACGGAAATGGTGTCACCAAACTACCTATTGTCAATCATTAAAAGCCAGATCTGACCTGCCGATCTTTACTTCTCGAGCTAATCCATGACCCAGACCACCGCGTAGTATTTTACCTTATTAAGACGGATTTTAAAGAACCCGTGAAGGGTTTTTACTCGCGTTGCGCTAGGAGGCGGGTCTCGAGAAAGTAAAACCTTGTCTATCCAATATGACTGATTATAAGCTGCTGAAACCAAACATTACACTGAATGATCTACCCAACGTTAAAGAGGTACTGAGAGACAAACCCAGGAGACATGTTGTCCGGGAGGCAGAACAAACTCTAGGGGGAGGAGGGTCCCAACCGGTACGTCTGATTTTATCGAAGTCGTTCATTATTATGTTGGATTCTGCAAGTTGATCGTCCTTGACAAAGATCAAATCAATCGGAACACCAATCATTACATTAACGTAGACGAATCATGTCTCGAAAGTTAGAACGACTAATAAAATTCTGAAAATAAATACCAAAATAAACTTGCTCCAATTATATGACTCCCTCTGCTCATGAAGTAGCCCCACAAGGAGGGCACGCCCACAGGGGCACAGAAAGCCACCCTGTTGCTGAGGGGAGATGGCCGGTCCCCACTCAGAAACTGTTAGGGCACAAACCCTAACACAGATACAGCAGTTATTCATATGTTCCCTGGTTTCAGACAATTGCTCTTACAAAGAAAATCACTAGTACTATTAACTAAACCCTTTTCCACTGTACAAATAGTTGTACATTTCCCGGCAACGGTCACCGCCGCAGGTAGACTTAAGTTCATTCTTGCTAATCTACAACCTAGGAGTGGATAGAAACTCATGAAGAATATACACACAGTTACCATCATTCCCGTCAGCGTCAAGTGGAATCCAATAACAGTCAGTATGGGTAAACTTGGTCATTCCAAAGCGAGACTCAGTTCATCTATAGCCCTGCGTATTTCCGGTTCCATCGCTTCACCTGTTTTCTTCTCATCAACACCATCCAAAATGACCTCATTCACTTCCTTTCCCTCTGCTGCCGTTACGCATTCGTGGAATCTGAAGCAGTTAATTAGGTGATCGTTTGTTATACCTGCTACTTGCATGAATGAGTACACAACGGTGGGTCCCACACTCCGGAAACCCCTCCTCACTAAGTCTTTGCTAATTGCGTCTGCTTTTGGGGTCTTTACAGGGACTTGGCGAGGGTAACGGAATCTGCTAATTATAGGCTTGTAATTCACAAAGCTCCAGATGTATTTGTCGAATGACCCAAATTCGTCTATGACCTGGAATCAGTAAAACCTGCAAAAAGTTAGTTCCAGCATAATCATACTAAGAATATCAAGCGTGACCTTACGGTATTTGTTTAACATTAGCAACCATGTTCAGTGATTAGTGGGAAAAAAATAAATGCAAGCTGGCATTTTCAATAAGAGCAATAATTAGGTTGGAAAAACTATTTATTTATGGAATAATAGGTGACATAGAGCTTCACTAACCCATTAGTATTATGTAATCATACCCACTTGAATAATGGTCAGGACCACAATTATTGAGGACCACAATTCCACAACCTCCAACCTAATTTTACCTGATGAGATGATCATTAGACACCCCCATTCAACGAATGCATTTTTGTTCACCCTTCTTAAAAGAGGGTAAACATTATCCTCCCTCTTATCGGTTGAAATGGTGTAGGTCCCACCCCTGCAATACACTTTTTGGTAAGCATGACATTACTTTGTGGTGGAATCCACACCATTTCAACCAATAGGAAGGAGGGTAATGTTCACCCTCTTAAGTAGAGGGTGAACAAAACTCAACTTTCATTCGACATTCAAATGAAAGAAGCAGAAGATAATGAAAAGGACATCTTGGCCAACTATGATACGCAAGGGAAATTCAATTTTACACTCCAATTGCAGATGAAGCTGCGCAACTGAGTTGGAATATGGGGTGGAGACATGGAATATAGTCTGTTGCAATGATTCTGAAACAAATAAATCAAATTTCATAAAGCCATAATCCAATACTTTGGATCAGCCAATGCCAACGGGAAACGTTCCATTGTGAACTACTGAGAAATTAGTATAAGAAAACAGATGCAATCCAATTGCAAATAGAACTTAGAAATCTAGGGAGAATGAAAGAACTGTAACCCAAGGTCATAGAAAGAACCAGAGCCCAAAGTTCTAAGTCGATTCTTTATTTTTCCGACAAAAATTGACGTAGACATTAATAGAAGACCGCTTATTAGAGAGTAAATAAAGGACAGTTGACCCTTCGTAATGTCAAATCTATTGCATAAAGAAACAATCAAAGCCAAGATATGTATCTTGCTGTTAAACGGTTTAGGGGGAGGGAGAACTGGGGATCTACCTTCGACATTTGGCGTGCATTCTCAATAATGGCACGCAATTTGAGCTCCGAAACTAATGAGCTTGCAGTGCTTCCAGGTGCTGTTATCTTCTTCTCATCAAATTTTGCCACCATAATAGGATCAAAATCTGCAAAGACTTCTCTGCATAAAGGAGCTTCTCATATGAGGAGATGAAGCAGAGACACCACACTGAAGAAATAATCCGTCGAGTACATAAAGGCAAGATTAAGCTTTTCACTGGAATACCTGAATACGTGCCTTTTGCTAAGAATGGCAGGCCATGTAAGTTCAGCCAAAGCCCCTGAAAAGACAAGAAGCTCAAACAATTTCCTGCAGGTATTCAAGAGCATAAATTATAGCTTTATTTTAGGGAGTTAGACATTCGTAGTGGATGAGGTAAACGTAAACAATGTTTAGTTCACGTACTTGTCGTCATGCACAGGGAGTCCCCATTCCTCGTCGTGGAAAGTGGCATAATGAGGGTCTGGTTGAAAATATGGAAATTAGGATGTACTAATACAATGTGGTTAGGATGTAGCATTGGATTAAAAAACTGGTTAACATCATATTGTTCCACACCGGAGATGAATGTGAATGAAACTAGAGACCCTGCATCATACACACCACTAGCAACATTACCTTTAGTTCCAGTAATAATAAATCAAAACTTGGTTCACTCAATTGGTCATGTTTCAAAAACACGTATTATAAGTAAAAGATCGAAGAAAATCTGCTTGTAGGTAAAAAAAAGTCAACCTTCATCACTGCAAGGGCAACCACGTCTTCCGGCCAATGATGAACCTCATTAAAGCTTATAGGTGCACTTTAATGAGTGGCATAAAGATAAAGAAAAACTTATGTGCAACTACTGCAATAAATAAAGAAATCACTGTCGATCAAATTGACAACCTAGAAGGCCACTTTAATTCGGTTGTGTATGTTATACTATGTATTAGGAAGGTATCGTTAATCTTATGCTACTAATACTACGAAGACGATCAAATAATTCTAAACATTGAATAAACTTTGAAGACGGATAGAGGAAAAAACACAGGTTTAAGAACCAAATGCATCTAAAGCCTCGAGGTGGAATACTTTAAAAAGATGTCGATGGTGGTTGTCTGCAAAGGGTAAACAACACAAGCGAGATAAATTTTTAAGGACTAATAAAATATAATCAATACCAACAGAAACAAGCTGGTTTCCTCAATTTCTATAAAACAGAAAGTTCCAAGGGATATCGGACAACCACTGTCCATTACAAGTTCATAACCGACCCACAAGTTAAAGGCTGGAATACCATAACTTACCTTCAGAACATGGCCACGGAAAACAAAAAATTTGGAAATTTTTTGTTTCAAATTTCTTAATCAAGACGTCCAAAATTATCGCTTCCAATATGCGATAGACAAATAAGAAGTTACCATGGATTCGTTTGCAACTATCCCACATATCCCCCTAACAGAGCACATGCATTGACCAGCGGATACTAGAAAAAAGGATATACTAGCTACTACACTTTCACCCAAGGAGATTTCTCTACCATTAAAGGGCAAAAGCTGCTTTTTTCCAGGAGTGTAGAAAAGGAAACTATGAAATCAAGTTAATCAACCAAGACACAAATTTTGAAGTCTACTTTCCAGAAACAACAAAGATTCTGAGCGCACATTGACACAAAGTATCCATCAAGATGATAACTATTGACTATTGCTAGTAGAATTAAGAGAAAACAAGCACAAAAATCATATTCAGTATGCATAACTAAAGGGAATCAAACCAAAAACAACTTACCAGTATGGGGTGTCACCCAGGCACACCTTTTCTTTAGTTGTAAGCTATCTGCTAGAGGCTCTGAAATACCATCAAGAACACTAGTTTTCGACTTCAAAGCCAATTGCCTCCTCTGGACTGCTATACTGTTCGACCTATACATACGACCAGTTGATGCACGGCTATGAACCGAATCCGAAGACGCATCAGACGAACATGAAGCACTGCGTGATAAACTAGCATGAAGTAACTGCTCTTGCCTACTAACTGAACGCAAAGGAGGCGTTAACGGTGCAACAACAGTAGCTGATGATGTTAAGCCATTCTTCTCTTCAGCAAATACCATAACCCCCTCCTCCTCCTCCATCGATTTCTCCATCTTTCTCAGAGGCTTGGTTAAGGGTTTCCGCGAACTCACTGACCTCTGTGCCTTGTTTCCTTTGGGTCCAAGAACAGGCCTGAACTCCGAATCAACCCCATTCGTCGACCTAACTCTCGGAGTTCCTGACATCTAAGAAACACCCCAAAATCTTTCCCTTCTTCCACCAGACTTCAGGGTTATTCCATTCAAATGCTCAACTTTCCTAACTAAACCCTTTATACCCTAATATCATTCAAAAAAAAAAACCCATCTCCCTCTTAGAGCTTTTCAATGTAGATATGTTGAACTTGTTGACCCCTAAATTACCAGAATTAACTACTACCTCCCCAAAGCCTCGCACAAATCCTAAGGTAAGCCCTAAAAACCACCCAAACTCACCACTATTCCTCAACCTCAGAGATCTCCACAAAAGAATTCAGCTTTTTCCCATCAAAAAAATTACACCTTCCGCCATTCCTCAGGGACTCAATGAGACCCTCAAAATGACTTCCATTTCCAGATAATTTCTACTTCTAATACCTCTCAGAACCCCAGTCTTTCTTGCAAATGCTTGAATCATCCAAACGTAAACCCACCTTTTCTTACCAAAGCTAGGGCTTAAAACACATACGTACACACTTTATATGTGGGACATCAGGACGCCTGTAAATGAGGATTTTTCAAGGGAATTTAGAGCAAGTTCATTTGAATAAATAATGGGGTGGGTGAGACAGCCTCGAGACGTAGAGATTCGGCCGTGCAATGTATGGAGGAATTATATGTATGTATGTGTGTGTGTGAGTGTAATTCGAATAGGGGAATTTTGACTACTTATGCCTTTTCAGTGCTTTGTTTTACAATGGGGAAAAAAAGCTGACACTAGTGACTACTACTGTATAATGGAATTCTGTTTGATATTTTCCGAGGAAGTGGAGAGAGAGAGAGAGAGAGAGAGAGAGAGAGAGTGGATCAGGTAATCAGGTTTACAGGGCACGTACCTGAAAGAGAGAATTGATCGTTCAGGGAAGAGGAGGAGAGCGACTGAGCGAAAGAGGTTTAACAGAAGTAGAAGGGGCTTTTTAGGCTTTTTATGTTTGGTCCTTATTTAAAATTAAAAAAATAAAAAACGTATTTTTGAGTTTTGTGCCAAAATTTTGTGAATTATTGATTCGTCTCGACGGAATCGAAAGAGTGGAAAAAAATTTACTTTTACCCAAATATTTTAGGAAAATAATTTTGGCACTCTAAAGTTTGTTTTTTTTACATTAAAAGACAAGTTTTTGAGTGTCATCATAAACAAATGGAGTGTCAAAATCATTTTCCATATTTTTAATATCCAAGATAATTTCTTTGGGCTTTATCTTTTATATTTTCAAAAATATTCGGATAAAAGGTCATACTAATTTTTTTACCTTTCTGATTTGTCTCGACAAGACAGAACAATAATCCACGAAAAATGTGACACAAAACTAACAAAAGAAAAAAAAAAGGGTAGACAAAACTCAAAAAGACCAAAAAAAAAAAACCTAACAGCGAGGTTAGTGACCCGGAGTATCATGTGACGTTGTAACGAGTGTATTTGGTAAAAAAATTATTGTGATAAATATACTACAGGGTTTTTCGCTTTCGCTCGTCTAACAAAAGCGTGTTGTTTTAGGGCCCAATTTTAAACCCAATAAGACATTTTATACTTAAGCCCCAATGGCCCAGAAAAATGGAACACGGAATGCAGGAAAAAATAAAAAGGAGGGGTAAAAGGTCACGGGATCGCCAAAAATCTCTGGGGCCCTTCAAAATTATTGAGTGTGGTGAGTGTATAGATGCATCTTTTTCCCCCCTTAAACGCTACTACTCCGGTACTTCTCATTGCAAACAAATACTATATCCGAATCAAAATTATTCAGTGTGATCGACTTTTTATTTGATTTTCGTTTACAATTATTAAGGGCCTCACTTTCGAAGATCGTCTTAGGCCTCCAAAATCTCAGAGCCGGCCCTTTTTTTTATGGGTTTTGACGTTATGGTTTGAACTGCTATATATTCTCTCCCTTCTTTTTTTTTTCAAGGAATAGGAAAGCTATTCTTTTTGCCCTCTTTTAGAAACATTTTTAGTAGAATTTTTTTACTCAGGTAAGAACAATATCAACAATGGTCTTGTTATTGTCAGCTCACTAGGCTAACGATAAATACACTAGAAGACAAGGAAAACACGTATTCATGTGTACTTTATACACCATTTAATACACATTCACACACTTACTATTGCTAGCCTATTGGACTGATTTTAGAATTTTCCTATCAACAACTCCATTTTTTCCCTTTAAAGAAACTTTTTCAATATTTGTTTTCCTATTGCATGTATCATGTTGCTAATAAAGGGTCTTTTGAATTGCGATAAATCTATTTTAATCAAATGCCAATTAATACCATTAAGAATTTAGTAATTTGTAGCCATGCATATTACTTGTGCAAATGTTCAAGAGTTGCAGTGAAAATCATGTGTATATTTGAAAATCAATTTAGAACCCCTTTTTTTTTTCACGTCTCTTTTCAATGAAAATTGACTTAACTATTTTAAAAATCAGAAAATAACTTTAACTAATCATTTAGGTTTTGCCATCAATGTCACTACTAGCTCAACTTTGAAAATGCATGAAATTAACATTACTTAATTTCTTCATTAAGGTTTCTTGTTGAATTTGAATACTTAATTAACATTGCATTTTCAACCACCCTATGCCTCTAACCTACATGCTACATAGTTCACAAACTTCATAGATTTGCACCACTTTGTGTTTGTAGAATTTCAAGTAGTACAATATATATAGGTTTTAAATGTGAAGGGAACGCCAAGGCAGAGAGAGAGAGAGAGCCGGGGTGGGTTCCTCCCCGCCCCCTCCGCCGCCCTCCTACCCCGCCTCCCCCCTCTTTCGGCCCCCTCCCCCACCCTCTTCCTTCCTCCTCTCCACTCAATCCCCATCTCCGGCCTCTCTCCTTTCCTTCTCCTTCTCTTCTCGCCATGTTCAAGGTTGTGAGGTGGTTGAGACTCTCTCTTTTGGGAGTTGAGATTTCCCATTCTCTCCTCTATTTTTGGTCTCAAGAGTCAGATCTGGGGTTCCAGATCTGATTTTTCTTGGAACCAGTGTTCCAGCGACGAAGACGGCATCTGCAGCGGCTTCTGCCTCCAGTCTGCGGCGAGACGAGTTCGAGTTCGAGTTGGAGCGGCGGGTCATCCAGGAGGGCTTGCTCCGTGTTCATACATGGCCTCTCAACTTCGATCTCTCCAACCCCTCCTCACGAGTGTGTTTGATGGGTCCGGCTCTGGCGTCGTGGTTCCATGCGAGTTTTTCCTTTTTGTTTTCCGTTGTATTTTCCTGTTTTTCCTTTTTTCTTGTTTTTTGTATTTTGGGACCGGTAGTGTCCCCTTATTGTACTGTGTTTGTTTTGGTTGGGTTTGATAATATTATAATGCATTGAACTTGTTCGTCAAAATATATATATATATATATAGGTTTTTCCCTCTTTTTTTATTTATTTATAACACCGCGTAATAAAACGTATTGATTGCATAAGGCTATTTTTTTCAAACAGATCATGGATAAGTTGTGAGAACAAATTTTCTTCTGCTTTAGTACCGCGGACCCGGGGTGCCTGCCGAGCGGCACCCTGCCGAGCGGGGTGCCAAGCGGCCAATCCGGCCGTTCATCTCGGAATCAACGGTCCGGATCGAAACATCTTTTTCCTTTTCCTTTTCTTTTTTTTTAAATCCGTTCGGTACCTTTGCATCTGGGCCGTCCAAAACACTTTTGAACGGCCGAGATGTGCTCGGCACCCCTGCCAAGCACCCCTGCTTGGCAGGGTCTCCCATTCCTACTAGGACCGCACGCCATAGATCAAACCATGTGAGATAACACTTTACATATCGCTCAAAAAAGAAACGAAAGACTATGGGATCGGTCTGAGGCGCTTGTTACCAAGTGTTTAGGTTCGATTTTTAATCCAAGAGAGAGGGTTTCAATCCGAGCCGTCTAAAAGTGCATCGGACGGCTCGGATGCGCTGAGCGAGTACCACTTAGGATATACCCGCTCGGCACTGAAAAATCACTCCAGGTTATGACTCTTCTAAAAGAACTAGGAAAGAACATATAAAGAAAGCATACAGAAGTGTCTGTTTCTACAAAAGCCTATGATTCTTCTAGCTAGGGGTAGCATTTCAATATTGAAAATACTCCTATCTAACCATTCCCCTTTGGGTTTGAGATTTTTTTTTTTTGAAGTTCTATGAATTGGCATATTGAAGGAGATAATAGAAGACTATACAGTGACAAAGAATAGTGGAAATAAGAGACACTGTTAATTGAAAGTACTTCAATATGTTAAGATTATCAAGAGATGTAGCAAAGTTGTCAACATCATCAATTATTAGTAGGAAACAACATGGTGTTTAAGAAAATGAGAGTCCGACTACGCGGACAGCAAAGTGTGCACAGATTGCTCACATACAACTTGTGGGGCCCACTCAGAGATCCCACACAAGTGATTCGGATTCTGAATGTTGAATGAAAAGTTAAAAGATTGGATCAAAAACTTACGGTTATCCTATTGAGCTGTTTTTTTGAAAAGCTACTCGAGAAATTATTTTAAATTCAATGTACTACTGTATTTGTTTGGAACCTCAAAGTGACCTATCAAATATGTAATCCGACGAATTGTCGAATCTATCAATATCTTATGCAAATGTGTGTGAGTTTCCAAAGCCTCCAAACCTTCCGCCCTTAATTTCTAGATTTTTCATTTTTCTTATTTTTTAAATTGGGAATTGAGAGAGAGAGAGGGGGGGAGAAAGAGACGTGGAGGGAGAGATTTTAGGGAGATGGGACTTGGGATCGAAAAAAATTATTTTTTCATCAATCGATCAGCGTTGTATCCGTTCAATGCACAGGGTCAGAAAAAACACCAATTTTTTTTTTTAAGTCTCGTACATCGAACGGGTACAACGCTAGTACACAACAACATAATGTACTAAAGCTTCAGTACATCTCCAACTTGGAAATCTCCACAAATTGGCCAAGCAATTCCTTTTCTTGCTACAAAAACCAAAGTGAGCATTAACATCTCCAACTTCCCTGCTTAAATCTCAGTAAATGCCTCAAACCAACCAAAACCCAGAAATGCACAAAAGGGAAAAAACAAGATAGATGATGATCATTCCAAGCTGAGATATGACAATACAGGAACATGTATAGACACCAATGTAAATGCAACTGTATCAGAAAGTTGGGGTCCATCAAACATAGGATGTGAAACATCATATATCATTCAGACAAGCATATCTATGAACAGGAATGGCTGATCATGTGTTTTTACCTGACTACGGAAACAGAATATACTAGGGGTGAGCAAATAATCCGTTAAAACCGTAAATTCAGTTCAAACCAATTCAAATTGAATTATTTTGTTTGGTGTTTAAGTAGTGTGGTTTGGTTTGTGGATTTACATTAACGGTTGCGGTTCCAAACCAATCCGGACTGTATATATGCATTTATTTATTTTTTAATTTAATATAGATACACCAACAAACATAGGTTATGCCATGATGAATTGACTTCCTAATAAACATACATTCCTTTACTATTTACTGCGAATAGTAATTGCCCTAAAATTCTATTAGTTCACGAGTTTTGGTGATGGTTGATTTTGATGAGATTTGGTGATTTTTCAATAGAATTTTAAGTTTAAATATAAGTTTTGGTTTTACTTATCTATGTCATTTAGAGTACTTTAAATCGTGTATAAAATTTATATTTTAACTTTAAGTAAACCATGGTTCAAAATCGAAACCGATCCGTATCTTAAAGGTTTGGATTGGTTAGGTTTTATGAATTTTATGGATTTGTTTGGTTCTCAAAATTCATAATCCGTCGGTATTAGTTTGGTTCTTGGTTTACTACAAAACCGAACCAATCCGGACCATGCTCACCCTTAGAATATACGGTCGAAGTTTTGATCGAAGTTTTGATGACTTAGTACGAGTACTAATGTCCCTACGGTCAGTGTACCATATCTACAGGAACTCCTAGTGGTGTACATAGTTCTAAAATTGTTAAACACCCGTGTCGAAGACTCAGGTGGTGTTCCGCTTTTAGTAAAAGTGTTTTTTTTTTCAAACGGATGTAACTTCAAGCTCAAAAATTATGTGTTTACGCAAATAATTTTCCTACCAATATGGATCTTGTTTGACAAATCTCGTTGAGATATTTTATACGGTGCAAAAAAAATTAAAAAATTATTTTTCATTTTCATTATAAAATTTGAAAAAAAGGAACTTTTACAAAAAACATTTTTACTGGAACACCACCTCAGACACCCGAGTAAAGGTGTGGAATAGTATCCAAGGAGGATGGTTTTTCTTTTAGTAGAGCTGATAGAGGAGTACGGTATTGGACAAGGTTGGGAATGAAATCAGCAATCTAGCGGTGCTTAGTTGCGCATTCGCAACTATGACTAAGCAATTGAACTTTACAACATAACAATGGCCACTTACGGATGAAACACTCTAGGGCTCGATTGGATGTAGTTTTGGTTGGGTGTGTTCCACAGTACACCCGATTTAGGAGTGATGAGATTGGTTTAGCTAGCTTTGGCAACCCTATTTCCACATGTATTGGACTCTCCCCATTCTTCGCATATACACCCCAATCCGGTGGAAGAGGTGCTAAATTATTGCTACCCCTGGACTGAGCAATAGCTAATCCGGCATAATACAGATGCAATTTTGACCTTTCTACCCTCCCTAATCCCCCTCTTCATCTCCTCTTCACACATGCACACAGAACAGGAAAAAATGGAAGAGAGAGAAGACTCACTGCCATTGGTACTCTGCTACATGGGTCGTCGCCGTCCATGGGAGAAGCCGAGAAGGTGGGTGGGCCGGTGGGATCAATATGTCAATATATTATACACACATTCAACAAAGAAAAAAGCTATAAAAAAAAACTTATTTATTTTTTACATTTTATATTTTACAAACAGAAATGGATAATAAACAATTTAACAAAAGAAAATTTATATTTAAATATTTTAGTTAATTATTATATTAGTTAACTAATTTATTATTGATTATTTGTGAAAAAAATTAAGCTGAGAACTTGGATTTTATGATTATTATTTAATTTAATGAATAATCCAATTAAACACTGCACAAGGGCAAAAAAGTCATTAGACAGCTTTTTACATCATACACCCTTTTTTATACAACCAATTTATCATTCATCCAAACCAAGTATTATTTTATCCCCTTCTCTAATATATCATCCAAACCATCTACTTTTTATAACTATCACATCAATATGAGCCATCCCTTCTTATCTAATACCCCCGACTATCTTATCCCCTTCATAAATAATACACTCAAAACTCATACCACATCCAATCGAGCCCCAGTGTAATACACACTATGCAGATACCATTCACACTTCAAATATAATGAAGGTTTGAGAAAAACCAATTCTAGCCATGAGGATTAGATGAATGTGACACTTTACACAATCCGTCGCCAAGTCCATGTATTGCAATGCCTTCCTGACAGAGAAGTTAATCATACACCGGATAACGGCTACAAACATCTGATCCTCCATTGATCCCATCACAACGACAAAAGATTTTGCAATTGAAGCAAAAATATGGAACGAAAATCACTCGATACATCTTCCTTCTGACATCCACAAGCACACTTGAAAAAGGTTCAAGAATCCACAAGAATAAGTTGGCAAAACAAAATTTTCACACAGAAGAAAGATACAATCAAAGTTCAGAATTGTTATCCTTGTACTAATGGACAGGCGAAGACGAGACGTAATAACCAAAACACATCTATAACGTTGTCTTCCAGCTGCCCTGACTCAATTACGTCCATATGTCAACATGATTGTGGCAATCATAGCATTCGGAAATGACATCTGCAAGTTAATGAAATTGCCAGTTAAAAATAGGAATAGCGCATTCAAGTACAATTAAAAACCCTTCCCCAGAACCCAAAAATAAATTTTTTTTAAAAAAAAGAGCAGCAAAAGAAAAGGAGAACTAATAACACCTACTCCCGTCTCTACCTCTAAATTATGCAGACACGCAGGCCAAAAAGAATAGAAAAAGTTACGTTAATCAAGTAGCACGTTTGAGGAAACAAAAACCTAACTAAGAATCAGAAAATAGTTAAGAACATAGCAGCTAGTGTTATTCATTTTCCTGGAGCCAATCTTAATATTTTCTGTTGATTTCACTCATGGTAGTCTATTGGTAGATGTGAGCCACAAACATGCGCACGAGAGAGAGAGGGCGGGAGGTTAAAATAAAACATGAAAAAAAGAGCAAGAAACGCCTGTTGCAACCGACCATTGATCCCGAAAGACTAGTGGGAGGCGGCAAATCATTCCCTTATCACCTAACAAAAAGTCCCAGTCAATCAAGGTAAAAGCCACTGCAAAGTGGAGTGATGCTCCACACCAAAGTGCTCTCGAAAACATTCTAGAACCCATCGAAGTCCAATTCCTTCAGGTTCGTTCTAACATGTAATGACATTTTCAAGAACAACAATCACAAGAAGTACAAATCACTCCAGCTAGAACTGACATGAAAAAAGGTTTAGTCAATCATCTAAATCATAAAATGAGCATTGAGAAGATGAACACCAAACATACCCCAGTAAGCCACGACCCTGCCATACTCTAGGTGTGATTGTCAGGTTGACAACTGCAGCTTGCCTCAAAACCACTACAGATACTCCACGGCCTTGATTTGACTGAGCTTCAGAAGCAAGCTTTGACAACAAATTATCACCAGATTCCACATTCCCAAATTTCACAATCTGGTCTCCAAGTTGAAAGCCATCTTCTGCTGCTGGAGAATCCTCAGCTATCTCATCAACTAAAGCAAATGGTATGCTGACAGTTGCATCAACATCCATGGCACTTATCGTGTTTCCAGAAAGAACATTGTGGTAGGACGCAGATGTACCAACATGGACAATAGATGAATCTAGACTATTTGACCCTTCAACATTACCTTGGAATATTTTAGGGAAGAACAGTTAGGTAGTTGCAAAACTCAGAAAGGAACTTAATCAGAGTAAAACAACAGACAGATGCATATCCACTAAGAAAAATTTGTCCATCAAGTTATTTATTTCAAGGAAGAACCATCTGCCACTCATTGGAAGTGCAAGAAATCTTTCAGAAACCTGTGCCACTTGTTGAATCGCTGCTTAATGGTGTGCTACTTTTTTTCACAATCCAATATCATGTAAAGGTAAATGAAGCACAAACACTCTCACAAGCAAGAGTTAGACATAATAACAATGGAGTGCAAGTGGACTGAAGTAACTCCCTTAAGCAGTTAAAAGGGCAAATAATGCTTCCTCAATTTGCAAAAGTGTGAATTTATTTTCGCATCTAGAGAGGAAAAGACAGAAAATATAAGCCCTTAATCTCGTGTAATATTTTCTGATGAAAAGAGAATATTTTCGATGAAGAAGATGAGGGAACTAGTGACACAATTTTACGTAGGCATGAGTGTTTGACGGGAACATGGGCGGAGTACTTAAAAAGTAGCAGTCAATGTTGATTGTTTCCACTGCAAGGCAATATTGGAAGTATAGCACTAGGAGATAATTACCTCACATAAATTGGCTATCTACAGCTCCATCGATCAACGGTGAAGAACAGAATCAACGGTGCAGAACAGAAACTTCATACATGACTTACTGAAGTAAACATGAAATGCATCCAAATCTATAGACAGTTATAGATTGAAAAGAAAATGTTGGCACAAAATCCAAGTAAATATTATCCGTAATAACATCAGCATTCACAAAAAATCAAATAATTCAAGTTTGTCATGTCGAGTAGAAAACTATCAAAGTACAATTAATTGGACTGCTTACTGGTCCGAGTCCCGCTTGCAGTTAGATGGCCCAAATAACAAAAGCTCAAACTCGCTAGGGAAAAAGAAGAAATATCTTTTGAAGCAAGAAAGATCCACAAAATAAGTCATTGCAGAAAACTTGGAATATTTCCCCCTTGCAAACAGAGAATATCAAATGGATCCCTTCTTCCTACCTGAATGTACAAGGGGCGAAGACTTAGAAGCCAGCCTTGTTGAATGCAGAAGTTGTATATGTTGATCTATTCTCTCGGTGATAACCTTATGATCACTTCTCAATTCTGCAACAGACAAGTGAAAAATTAACGAAGCTAGTAAAATTATCAAGAGTGCTGAAGACTTTTACTAGTTACTGCCAAAGCAGTAGTTAACACTACCACTCAACATGGAAATAATGACAGACGGGTATTGAAAAGAAATTAGGCCATTATGCAATTCAATTAACGCATGCCCATCCACTTTTAACCACAAAACCAAATAGACTTCAAAAACAGGAAACCTTCCCAATAACATGAAATCCAGCTATCTTCGGGCAAGAACAATTTCATTAGTCATTACCAAGCTAAACCATGGCAAAAAAGTCACAGCAAAGGAAGGAGAGACCTTGAAAAATAAAAGTACAGCAAAAATTGGGACAAAAGTCCCATAGTTTCCGATGGTAATGAATATTTCCAAGCAAATCTACTGGTTTCCATTTATTCATTGACTAACATATTCCATAGAATGATATTATGTTGAACCCTCTTTCTGTCAAATTAAAAATTCAGGTGATACATAAATAGAACTTGGACGAGTCTACGACCCATGAACACCATTGAGATTTTGTTTATTTTCCAGATACAGCTAGAGTACGCATTACAATTGAACTTCACCAGGAATCTTAACACACTCCTTGAACATGAAGTGTTCAACACGAGGTTTACAATTCCTACTCTGAACAAATACCAAGAAGCCCTTTGAGCGATGCATCCCATATAAAGAGCACTACAAACCATAAAATGATAACAGAGAAAGTGCAAAAACGCACCAGCGAGATGGTGCCGGTCTGCTCGAACAACTGGAATGTCAATATCCGCCCTTGGAAACCCCTGTAGAAAACAAAATCTTCAACTTACTTCATCAACTGTAAGATGTAAGGCACTCCCATTTGTTGGTTGCTAATCAAATAATACTTTTAAGTCATGTTGTGAGCCCGCTATTCCACTGCAGTGGAGTGGACTGTGGAGGGGTTACATACCAATCCCTTGAAACAAGGGACGTAAAATAATCAGGAATGTGGTAATGTGGCATTGGTAAGAGCATCTCCAGCTACTTCTACTCAAATCTCCATTCAAACTCAAACCTATATCTAAACGAGTTTTCTGAAACCAAACAACTAAAATCTTTATTCTAATTTTTAAAGGCATTTGTGTCTATCAAATTTGCATCAAAGCAACTAACGGAACTTCTACTCTAATTTATGCTTAGGTGAGAGTTTGCCCTTTAAAATGTTTCATACCAATGAAGCTTCGAGTTTGAGTTAAAAGCCGGAGCTTGTCTAATCACCGCAGCAACAATCCAGTCATATTACTCATCTGTGTTACATACCCTATTATCCTCTCGCTATTAATCCATCCAATCACCGTTTCCTCACTTTCCCTGAATTCCCCACCACCCAAACAGCTCAATTCCAAAACCCTTAAACTCAATTCGCAATCCAATTAACAAACACAATTACTATTGCACTTTATGGGAGTCACACATAAACACAATGGAGAGGAAATTTCCGATATTATTCACCACGTAATAAAATCATACAAAACGATCTCTCTCAGTTCCACACCTTTCTACTCTTACACATACATGTATATATACAAGAAAGGTGAAACAAAAGTCCAAAGCCATTTAAGGCTCAGTCACGCGAGAATCAAACCGCCGCCTAAAATCTCAGCTGTTGGTGGCTGAGATCTTTGACTTTGGCGCCTGGGTCACCCTCAATTGGGACCCCTCTCATCAATGGGTAAAATCCAACAATTACACGCATAAAAACAATCGGAGGAGGGTGAAGAGAAGTCCAATTGGAATCAAGTCCTGTGCTCCAATTGGAAGTGAGTGTGTGTTTTTTCTCTGTTTGCCTTTCTAGGCTGCCTAGATGTTGGTTAGTTCGCGTGTCTGTAATGTAAGGTGTGGTTTGGGAGGGTATGCCTTCCCTTGTGTTTGCCTGCCGTAACCTTGTTTTGGTTGGAGTTCAATAAAATTTAATTTACCCAAAAACAAAAAAAACGCGCAACTACTCGCATTAACATGCAAAGAAAAACAAAAGATAAGAAAACTTGCCTCGGAATCGATGAGGTTGCCGGAGAGGCCGGGGCCGCCGGGCCGGCAGAGGCGGTCGATGATGACGTTCATCTCGGCCTCCAGGGCGGTCCGTTTGTCCATCAGAGACATGGTTTCCGCCTTCAAATTCGTCCCCACCATCCCTGCTGTTTCTAGGGTTTCGTTTAGACCACCACTGTTTTTTTTGTTCTATGCTAGAATTTAAAGAGAATCTCACAAAACCCCAATTTGTTTACTGGTAGTGTAAGTACGACGGTACTTGGCTTGGGGAAGAAGAAGTCTAGTTGCCTTCATACGATGTCGTTTTGAAGAACCTCGCGTCTTGAAAGCCAGAGGTCGTTTATAAACAGATGTGTGACGTAGTATATACAGGTTACGTACAGATGTGTGCCGTAGTATATACAGGTTACGTTCAGAAAATAAGTGGCTGCAAATAAAAAGGCCTTGCTATTTGCAGCCACAAATTTTCTAAACGTAGTCTGTGTACCATATTATAAACAGGTGTGTACCATAGCATATACAGGCTACGTTCAGAAAATAAGTGGCTGCAAATAGCAAGGCCCATTTCCTATATGTAGCTTGTTCTAAAATTGATCACTTTCAGACAAAAATGCCCTTAAAAAAATGAACAAAAATACCCCCAATGAAACGACGAAGTCGTTTTAGATCATCTTCCTCTCCACTCTTCTTTCCCAACCCACCTCTCACCTACCGGTCTCCTCCACCACTCGTCGGCAACCACGTCGATAGCCCGCCGCCGACCTCATTCTTGCCAGAAAACTCATCCCAGAGACCTACTCCGACCAGGTTTGAAATTTTTTGATTTTGTAGAAATAATATTGGAGTTTTGCAAGAAAAAAGAGGACGTGTCTTTTGTAATGATTTTGATGGGAGTTCAGTGGATACTATTTGTGTGATTTCTGATTGAGATTAAAGTTCGATCTAGATCAAAGTTGTGAAATCCGTTCCGTTCCGTACCGGCCGGTACGTACCATACCGATGCTTAAATGGAACACAAAGACTTAAGATCCGTTCCGGTTGAAATACCTGCCTGTTCCAGCCAATACCGGGTGTACCGGACGATACCGGTCTGATTCAAACATTTTCCAGTATTCCGGATGGCACAAAATTACATTCTTTTTTTTTTATGACATAAGTTGTGGGCTCAAAACTAATTAAAAAAACTTATGGGCTTATATATGATTTTCTTCGATTAAGATCACGATGGAATCCTGGTCTGTTTCATAACTTTGTTTTGAGTCTTTTCGAATATTTTTTTGCTGCCATTTGTTTCACAAAAATGGTTTTGCAACGTGGTAGATATATATTAAATATATATAAAATATTAATTGCGGTAAATCCGGAACGGTATCGAGATAAAGTTTAGTACTTGTACGTACCGTTCCAGTAGTGAAAATGGAACGCTGGCCGGTACGGAATTGACAACTTTGATCTAGATTGATGAGGTGGGTTTGTGTTATTTTAGGAAGAATCAATCAATTGAAACAACTAATTCAACCAAAACCCTCGATCAACTTCAGTTGGGCTCGAAAAAATCAAGAAAAACAAAAAACGAATTGAAGCATAAACCTATCTTTAGCATTTGGTAGTTTAACTTACTTTTTTTTGGATCTGCACCTCCCACCTACCAGTCTCCACCTACCACCTCACCCGTCCCCTCCTCCTACTCCCCACCACTGCTGCCGCCGGTTTTTGTATGGAACTCGCATTTCTTCGCCGACGAACCTAGTCCCATCGCGCATTTTGTGAATGCGTTCTACGGAGCATGACGCATTCGGAATTTGCATTTTTTGCATTTTTAACAGTCAGAATCTGCGTTTTTAACCAAAAAAAAAATACATGACGCATCTTCAAGATTATAAAGTGTTCAGATTTTAGAATCTGAAATTTGTAAACATTTTCAAGTTTTAAAATCTGAAATTGTCAAAAATTTTCAGAAATGTGTATCCGAATATGTCAGAGAATTTTTTTGAAATTTCGGATACACAGTGGTGGTGTGTACAACAGAAGAGAAGAGAAGAGAGAACCGAGAATGTGGTGGTGGTGGTTGTGGCCAACGGATGTGGTGGAGGAAGCGTCTATTGCTGCTAGTGTTGGTGGTGTCGGCTGGTGTGGTGGTAGTGAACAGACAGAGGAGAGAAACAGGGAGAGAGGGAGAAGGGCAAAACGGTGGTGGCAGTGGTGTTGGTAACGTTGCTAGTGAGTTCTTGATGAACTCCCACGGCGGTTATGGAGTTTGGTGGTGGTGGAAAGATACAGGGAGGGGGGGGTATTTTTGGAAGTTTAGGGATATTTGTTAGGATGCATTTAGGAAATTGTTATAAGATTTATGGGTTAGGTTTAGAACATGCTACGTATAGAAAATTTGTGGTTGCAAATAGCTCGGGCCATTTATTATTGAATTTCACTTTTTTTTTTGTCATTACTTAAAATACATATGAGATTTGAATTAAATTTGGGGAGTGATTTTCACACTCCCTTTTTTATTTTTTAATGTTGACAGCAGATGCGATTTTTTGTTGCTAAAAGACAAAAAAATGAGTGTGGATATAAAAAAAATGAAGTGTAAAAATCGTTTCCCTTAAATTTTTATAGATTAGCTCGAAGAGGGTAATCAAAAAATTATAAAAACATAAAATTGAGAAAAATAATAAAAAGAATTCAAAAGATTGTCGATTTTGGGGCGTATTCGGTAGTGAATAAGTTTTGAGAAAGATTTTGTTACAATCAAGTTGTTAGATGTTTCGGTAATGAATAAATTATTGAGAAATGTCAAGTTATTTTCGATAGTGAAAAAGTTACTGAGAGAAGTTGTTGTTAACAAGTTGTTAGTGTGAATAACAAGCTAAAATGCTAGTAATAAAACTTGTTAATTAGTATGAACTAGATGGTAAAATGTCCTTTGTTTTTTCACAAAAAACTTAGCTAAAATACCCCTAAGATTTTGAAAAAAATTCATATAAGATGACAATTTAAAAAAAGGTGAATATAACAAAAATTCAGAAAAAACGAACAAAAACATACAAACGGGAGAGCCAAAAAGTTGGGGAGAATGGAACATAGAACACTGGACTGCACTGACTAATCTCACGGTGCATATGGGTGATGGTTACTGATGTCAGTGCACTCATCATCTCTCTCTCCCTCCCTGTCAAGTGTCAATTCAAGGGAACCCAATCCTCTCTCTCTCTCTCTCTCACTAAACTTGGCACAAGCCACTAGGCAAATGGGAGAAGTTGCACTATAAATAGATAGAGACCCACATCCTAAAATGGCCGCAATTGTAGTATCTTTAATTGCCTCTTCACTTGCTTCGACGACTTCCTCATCTTCTTCTTCACTTGTTTTCAGAAAATTGCGATCCACCCCCCTTCTGGGTCTCTCTTTTGCAGTTACACCCTTGTGTTGTCGCAGACGTAAGCGCATGGCTCACTCTCTCGCTCGCGCCACTCTCGGCCTCACTCAACCTGTTCAAATCGACCCCCCCAAGGTATCCTCTCTCTCTCTCTCTCTCTCTCTCTCTCTGTACACATACGTTTGTATGTCTCTTTGGTTGTATTGCACTATGATTGTTTGGGCTAGAATCAGCCGGTTGTGGACTTCTTTTATATGGGTCTCATTCCATATGTGTATTTAAACGTTGTGTCTTAGTCAATGTTCTGAAAATGGCTGGGCGCTAGATGGGCGGAAAAGGGCCACCTAGCTAGGCGGCCGACTTTTGGAACACTGGTCTTAATACGTATATGCACTTTGTATTTTGTAACCTCCTATGTTTGTATGCCTCCTTCTCTTTGATTGTTATGTAGTATGATTGTTTTTGTTTTGGCTAAAATCAATCAATTGTGGACTCCTCATTCCGTGTTTGTATCTAAAAATTTGGTGTATTGACATATACACACACTTTGTATCATGTAATCTCCTATGTTTGTATTTGATTGTGTTGTGTGACTATTATTTTTGGCTGAAATTCATTTTTTGTGGATTTCTTTATCTGGTCTCATTACATATAATGTATGGAAACATTTTGCGTGTTGATGCACTAATTGTTGAGCTTCTCTAGTTCAGTTTATGTGCACACTCTTTTTTTCGCATAAGTTACGACCTCTGAAGTGTTATCATTTCCACTGATTATTGGTTAATTGAGATTTGTATTTGGGTCTTCATGTATGAACCCGTTGTTCTTTTTTGTTCTATAGCCCTTTCTCAAATCTTAGAACCCCCCAAATGCCCCCTCTCTTCCTCACTCAAACTCGTATCAAAACAAGTTTTAATCCAATCGAAGGGGACTTTATTTTACTTAAAATTCGCAAGTCTACCTTGTGGCTTTCTAAATTACCATTTTTCTGCCAAATATGTATGCTTAATTTGAGTTTTTTCATTGGAGTGCTTCATATCAAATGAATCTTTTAAGTTTGAGCAAGGTGGTGGAGATGGTCTCACATATATCCTGTCAAGTGTCAACTGACGTTGTTTCTAAACTAGATTACGTGAGTAATTGAAATTCTAATTATTTGTGCTCATGTTTGGGGAAATTCTGTTAGATCTCTTTTTCTGCGAAAGAGATCGATGTGGTGGAATGGAAAGGAGACATACTGGCAGTGGGTGTCACCGAGAAAGACATGGTCAAAGATGAAAACCTGAAATTCCAGAACCCAATCTTGAAGAAACTGGACTCCCATTTGAGTGGTTTGTTGGCTGAAGCTTCTTTGGAGGAGGATTTTAATGGGAAAGCTGGAGAGTCAACTGTTATAAGGCTTTCAGGAATTGGGCCAAAAAGGGTTGGGTTAATTGGGCTTGGACAATCCTCATCAACCACCGCTGCCTATCGGAGTCTTGGTGAGTCTGTTGCTGCGGCAGCAAAGGCTTCTCAGGCGAGTAATGTGGCCATTGTGATTGCTTCTCCTGAGGGGCTCTCAGCCGAATCAAAACTTCATACTGCTTCAGCGATAGTATCTGGTAATAGTTTGCTTCATTTTTTCTTGTTTTTCAACTCCTGGGAGCAACTCCAACCCTATTCTCCAATATCTATTAGCCAAGTGTACTTGGAGCAAATCATTTTTTCAAACATTTCAGCCATAATTCTCCGTTTCTATATATATATATTTTTAAAATCCCCTGAATTATCTTCACAACTCAACTTTCTCTCCAAATTGTTTATCACATATGTCCACATTGGCATGATTTTGATTGCATTGTCAACAACTGTTCAAAACCAATTTTATGGATCTGTTTATAATTAGTTGTGTACATTTATGCAAATGGAGACATCTATATTTTGGGTTGAGTCTCCAAATTTGGCAACTCAAATCAGGGTCTGCATTTCTCTGAAATGCAGAACTCAACTTTCTCTCCAAATTGTTTATCACATATGTCCACATTGGCATGATTTTGATTGCATTGTCAACAACTGTTCAAAACCAATTTTATGGATCTGTTTATAATTAGTTGTGTACATTTATGCAAATGGAGACATCTATATTTTGGGTTGAGTTTCCAAATTTGGCAACTCAAATCAGGGTCTGCATTTCTCTGAAATGCAGCTGGGTTGGAGATGCTCTGTATTGCAGTGGACACATGTTTGGGTTCTTATGGGATTGAATTTGGTGGAATGGCTTGAATGTTGTAGGAACTTTGCTGGGTACATTTGAAGATAATAGGTTCAAGTCAGAGTCAAAAAAATCATTGCTTACATCTGTTGATATTCTTGGTCTTGGAACTGGATCTGATCTGTTAAAGAAGCTTAAGTACACTGAAGACGTTTGCTCCGGGATTATCCTTGGGAAAGAGCTGGTAAATGCGCCTGCCAATGTCCTAACCCCTGGTCTGTATTCACTATTCAACCTTATAATTTTCCTTGTTCTTTTGTCTACTTTGTATAATGTGCATCTAATGCATACCTATTGTACCTTTGATATGTTATGTTAGTGTCTTAAAGTGCCTTAATTTTCCATTCTTCCTTTTTTCACATTTGTCGATGTTTTCTGTTCAGTAAGATAACCGTTGTTTATGATGACTCTTATATCCTCAGGGGTTTTAGCAGAAGAGGCTTCAAAGATTGCCTCCATGTATGGCGATGTTATTTCTGCAACAATTTTGGATGTAGAGCAATGCAAGGAACTGAAAATGGGTTCTTACCTTGGTGTTGCTGCCGCATCGGAAAATCCTCCTCATTTCATCCATTTATGTTACAAACCGCCCAGTGGACCTGTTAAAACAAAGTTGGCTTTAGTGGGAAAGGGGTTGACCTTTGACAGGTGATTATAAATATCTATTTTCTCTCCAAAAAGAAGAGATTCTAGTTCGAGTCATCACTTGACGAAAACAACATGGGTTTTTAGTGGTTTTGTGCCATTTAAGTTGGAGAATGTGAGCCATTTACGTCGATAGGGGGGATGTCTGTTCACTTGAGGTTCTTATTGCTCTGGTTGATAAAACATTTATCCTTCTTCTACAGGAACTCTTAGTTTCTACTTCAGCTGGCTCTCGTCTGCATTGGTTACAGAGCCTATGTTTTTCAGCTTAATTTCTAAACTTATTTTTTAGTTTTGAGTAGATTTTTTGTTTTCTGATTGATCTCGTCATATAAGTTCAGTGAGGAGGAAAAAAAAGACTAAAAAACACCCAAAGCTTAGACATCCCAAAGACGCTGATACTTATCTCTTATGTCTGTAGTGGCGGCTACAACATCAAGACAGGACCTGGCTGTTTAATTGAGCTCATGAAATTTGATATGGGAGGTTCAGCAGCAGTTTTGGGTGCTGCAAAAGCTCTTGGTCAAATTAAACCTGCTGGAGTAGAGGTGAATTATTTTTTATTGGGCCTTCATATTGTCGTTACATTGACCCAGTGTGACATGAAGAATTATCAGTTCAGCAGCATGTTTTTCCTGTTTTATTTTTCTTTTGGTTTCCCCCTCTAGATGTGTGTCCTTACCTTTCATTTTCTGACTTAAGTCTTTTGATTGCAGGTTCATTTCATAGTTGCAGCTTGTGAAAATATGATTAGTGGAACGGGTATGAGGCCTGGAGATATTGTCACAGCTTCAAATGGAAAGACAATTGAGGTAGTTCCTTGAGTTTGAAGGAAGAAATGTGAAATGATATATTGCATCGTACTAATGTTCACATATGCATGCTTCTCATACTTCTCTTTGTTTTTTGGTTTGGTAAGTATCGGACTTCTTATTTGGCACAAGGAATATAAGTTCACTTTTTATGTGATTTGTCACTGGTTACTGTTGTGAATACCGAATACTCACCACAGAGAAGGAAACTTCATGGGGTGTTTGAAATAGATTGACCTTTTCATAAGTGAATGAATAAATGGAAACTTGAAATAAGAGAGAAGGTAGAAGTGTTCCAACTACCATAAATGGGGGGTCGGGGATATGGCAATCCGATGGAGAAAGGTTATAGCCTACTGCAATCGTATCCAGTCTAATCTCTCCCAAATGGTGCAAACTTATCCTGCTACCAAACATGGCATGAGAGTCTTCACAAGACTATGATGCAACAATGGGAGACAATGATTCATTCTGTAATCATATTTCCAAGTAGACCCTTAACTAAGCTGTACACCATCCAATTTTATTGGATATTGGCTGTACTAGTGTACATAACATAATAAGTAGACTCGTATTGTCCTCATGTTCTCTTCATTCTCACAGAGTACTTGATGCATTGCGAACTACAGTTTAGTTACTGATATGTCAATATAATGTTCTATTTCTACGATGCAGGTCAACAACACTGATGCGGAAGGCAGACTTACACTAGCGGATGCTCTAGTATATGCCTGTAACCAAGGTGTAGAGAAGGTACCCTAATGTAGAACCCTTAGGCAATACTCCATATTACACATATCACTTATTAACCAAGTCGTTTTAAAACTTAATATTTGCATAGCCCACTGGTCCATTTTTTATGTAAAGTTTGTTCCATCTTTGGAAGTCTACTTTTGATTTCATAGCTTCGTTGACACTGTTAAATTGTTTTGCAGATAGTTGATCTAGCGACACTAACAGGGGCATGCATAGTTGCTCTTGGGCCCTCAATTGCTGGTATTGTTCTCTGAAATTCCCCTCTTTATTATCTTGGTGTTAAACTTGGGATGTGAAACTGATGTCTCTTCTAGTAATTAGCTGAGTTAGAGAATCGTGCTGTAATTTATTGTAAGTATGTCATGAACTACACCCAAAGACAAATTTTAGTAGGAGTTGAAGTGATAGTGGAGAACATATTATGGAAGTAATAGATTAGTGCGTTTGTTTAGAGAAGAATGGCCCCCTGGAATATGGGATTCCCTTGCACAATTTGCAGAATTACATCAAGTTTCACACCCAAAGGATTTCGAGACATTTTATGGAATAGTGTAGTTTGAACTTTGAACAAGGTTTGGAGTTTTTTCTATTTTCCTCTTTAGGATTGTTCTTGGTAATTGATATGGTAACCTACTCATGAGGCAGTTAATCATAAAAAGAAAAAGATAAAAAAGGAAAAGGAAAATTACACGCGAAGCAGGCACTCTCCTTGACATAGATTTGAAACCATTGTAGTATGTTCTTGATTGAAAGACTGTGTTTAATGACAGGTGTGTTTACGCCTAGTGATGACCTTGCAAAGGAGGTAATGGCAGCTTCAGAGGTAAGTGGGGAAAAACTTTGGAGGATGCCTTTGGAGGAAAGTTATTGGGAGTCGATGAAGTCAGGAGTAGCTGATATGGTCAACACTGGTGGTCGTCAAGGTGGTGCCATCACAGCAGCGCTTTTCTTGAAACAGGTACCTGTTGCTTCTACTATATACGAACATGTTTGGCATAGAATGCCATGTCATTGTTGACTTAAGGAATTAAAATACGGCCTTTGGATTAGTTATCCGAGTCTTTTGGAACACGACGTGGCCGTTTGGCTTGTGCCCGCCCAGCAGTTTTGGGGGTAAGCGGGGATGTGCATGTGCTCACCTTGTTCCCTTTTCTCGTGTCCATATCATGAGCCTTAATTGGTTTGTCACTCCATTGTAGTTTCAACCTTCAAAACTTGGGTGTTAAATTTCTTTTGGATGGAAAATTGCTTCTGGGGAACACCACTTTGGAGAGTGTTCACTCTATGCCAATCTGAGACTGTAACTGGATCACGGAAGTCTGTGCTTAGAGTTAACATGAAATCAAAATGTCATTTGAAGTATCTATGTCTTGCAACAATTGTAGGGGGGCATGTGCTAACCTTGTTCCCTTTCACTTGAAAAGATAGGCACATGGCCACGTGGTTTTCGATGAACACTAGAGTCTTTTGTCCATTATGATATCACATAAAATTTATAGGACTTCAATGCTCATTTGAGTATCTTATGTTCTATCATATGTTTACAGGTCTTCGATGCTTGTTACTTGTGGTTCTTTTGTCCATCATGATTGTATCACATTAGATTTAAAGGACTTCGATGCTCGTTTGAGTGTCTTATCTTTCTGCCAGGTTTTCTTGGTTCTAGGCTGACAAAATTTGACAGAGAACTTTTCCCCCCCCTTCTTTCTTCAGTTTGTTGATGAGAAGGTTCAATGGATGCATATCGACATGGCTGGCCCCGTCTGGAATGATAAAAAGAAAACTGCGACCGGATTTGGCATTTCAACTCTGGTGGAATGGGTTCTGAAAAACTCATCCTAGTTACATCCTCAGAATATCCTCTTCAGGGGAGAACACCACCACTTTGACCTATGGACACAGGTAAAGGAGCGATCTTAAGGGGTCGTCGTTTGTCGCGGTAATATCCCTGAGTTATCGAATAAAATCTTTTTCAGGGAAAGAATAAGGCAAGTTATGAGCCGAGGCATTTGGCTGTCCAGAGTTTTGCTTCGGTATAAGTTTGACTGTTTGATTTTCTCTTTTCTACTTACCAGAACTAAAATTGGAAATGGTTTCTCCCATTTGAAGGTTTTTCAGAAGGCCATTTCCATCCACGTTACCTGATCTTTTCTTTTCTTACTCTTCTTTTTCTCTTTCTTGCAGTGCTTTACGTGTTGGTGGGTATGACTGTTTCTGAGAACATGGCTGATAAGCACACTAAGTTACTCGAGTACGAGTTTGTGTGTGCTCGTTCGAACTCGGTTTGTTAGGTAAAACGAGTCGAGCTTAAATGTTTTTTTTGAAGCTCGTACGTTTTGAAACGAGCTATTACTCGACTCATTTGTAAAGGCTAATCATGGTTGGATCAAGTAAAGCTCGTTTGAGATCAGCTCGCTCGATAGACGAGTCGTGCTCTTGAATAATCTATTAGCCCATTCGACAAGGTTCTCTCTCTCTGAGCAAAGAATTCTCTGAGCAGTGGCTCGAATCAAATTCTCCACAAACGGGAATTAAAGCAACGGAACATTTTGGATATGAAAGTAGTGGTTGCAGCATCTATTGGTGAAAGCTTGACATCTTAAAAGTACTAGTTGGCATCAATCCCTGCCAGGTAGGTCTGTCAATAGATCGGATCCGATCCAAAAAATTCGATCCGAATCCGATAACGTCGATCCGATAAACCGGATTCGGATCGGATCGGATTAAATCCGTTATCAATCCGAATCCGAACTTTTTTTTATAACTTTTTATAAAAATTTTAAATTTTTTTTAAAAAAACAGTAAATTTTTTATTTTGAAAAAAAAATGTTTAAGAAGTTGTATTTTTATTTTAAATTTAAAATTTTTTTTTTGGCTAAAATTTTTGAAGTAAAAAAGTTTTCGGATCGGATCCGGATTACCACTATCGGATTCGAGTCTTATCGAATTCAGATCGAATCCAAGTCTTATCGGATCCGGATCGGATCCGGCCCGTTGACAGGCATACAAGTGCCAGGTAATTGTTCAGCGCACCTCGAGTACCATGCAACGTTTTCATGTGTTATTTTCAACTAATGACTTAGCAACAACGTTTGTGGATAAGATATCAATATTCACTTTTGTCAGATAGTTAGGAGACAAATATGATTCGAAGGGTATCGAACAAATTCCCTTTGACCATTATATGGTAGGTGGCCCTAGATAGGGCTATGGCTCTATTCCGGCCCCTTAGTTCCAGCTCTCTGTTGGGCGGGTCACGGTTAGACTTAGGAGGGTTGTCAATGCCCTCCTCATTCCTTCTTAATTTAACAAAAACACAAAGGAAAGTAAAATTGATCCAGTAGCTCCAGATCTAGACTCAGTGCCAGTCCTTATTCCTGTGTTTGTACCAGTTCTATATAAAATGCAGGGTCGGCCCTGGGCATAAGCCCACTAGGCGGCTGCCTAGGGCCTCTACTTTTGGGCTAAATAATTAGGCCCCCAAATAATGAAATATGTTAACTATTTTACGAATGGCCTAAAGTGGCGCGGTGGTAGGCGCATGCGCTTAAGGAATACGGGATTGCAAGTTCGATCCCTGGTCCATACAACTTTAATGCAATATTTTTTAACCTATACGAAAAAAAAGGTTTTGAAGTAAAACACTGGAGTCTCAAACTCATGGCCCGAGGGTTCCAAAGAGAGTACAACCATTTTGCCGCTGAACTAGAAGGCATTTGTTTCCTCTATCGAACAATTAATAAATATACTAAAGAATGAGAGGCCCCATTTTCAAACCCCGCCTAGAGACTTGGAAATCTCTGGGCCGGACCTGATAAAATGCACTGTGTTAAGATTCCCAAACGATTTTTGGTGTCTTGCTTCATATTTTATGCTTTGTTGCTTTTCTATAGCTTAATGATCACTCATTTCTCAACTTCCAATTGATGGGATGTGCAAACCAGATGACCAGGACCCTCCAACTCTCAAGGGCTTAATTTAAACACTGGACAGCCAAACAATTAGACAGAAAACTCGGTTTAAAAATGTTAGTTGTAGATTAGTTTTTTTGTTTTAATAACTTGATGTTTGAGTCTAACTTACGCTTACCTCAACGAATCCAAAAGTCTTGAAGTTAACAACCGTGTACATCTTCACCGCTCAAAGAATTTTGTTTTCCTGCTAGCACTGAGAGTAAACCTGCGAGCTTAAGTGGATAAATCTCTTTACTGCCATGTTCCCACTTTGACCAACCATTGGGCTTCAATGTCATTATATTAGATGTGGCTAATGTCTTGCGAGCCAATTGGTAGGCTAAAGTTGTTCCCTCTGTTCGCCATGGTCTAATCAACTAGGTGATTGCATTATAATGGATAAGTTTTATGAGAAAATTTGTCAATCCATTGTTTGGTTTGGTCAATTATAGTAACAATGATTGGAATTTGTTATCCTTTTTAAAATGAAAAATGATAAAAAAAAAATAGCCCAACGGGCTATCATTTAAAATTTTAAAAAAGTGTATTGATTGGAATTTGTCCCTAGGGCTGTAAATGTGCTGAGCAGCTCTCAAATTCTGCTCGGTAAGGGCTCGGTTCGAAGGATAAATGAGCGAGCTCGAGCTCGATTTTGCGGCTCGTTTGATAAACGAGCCGAGCTCGAACCTAGCAGGGCTTGGCTCGAACAGGTTCGCGAACAGGTTCGTCTCGGTTCGAAATTTATAGGTTTGGCTCGGCTCGTTTAGCCAATTTTTCAATATTAAGGTTGAAAAGTTGACGAATTCGAGCCGAGCCGGCTCGTTTATTCTAGACCGAATACTAACGAGCCGAGCTCGAGCTTTGTACATGCTTGGCGAGCCGAGCTCGAGCCGAGATTTTCCGGCTCGATTAGAACTCGAGCCGAGCTCGAGCCAGACAAATTCGAATCGAGCCGAGCTCGAACATGCCAATATTCGGTTCGGCTCGGCTCGTTTACACCCCTATTTGTCCCACATCCATCAAAAAAAAAGAAGAAAAAGATTGGAATTTGTAAAAAATCGATCACAAATACAAAGGTCATAAGGTCTCATGCAGGTCGACTCCGATATCATGAGCAACAATCACAAGAACTTGCTAAGCTAGTTTGATTCGTTGCTCCTACATTTACCCAAATCATCGATGCAAATTCTAAGTGGTGACCGATCGTTTTTCACACTATTCTTCTGTTAGTATCTTTGATTTGAGATGCACGAGAAGTCCAACATATAAAATGGCAACCATTTTTAGCTCTTCTATTTTGATTCGTGCTTAAGAGGTTTTCTGCTCCTCTAGTTTGATTCATGCAATTATAACAAGAGGGTGGAGTGTGAAAAATTTATTACTCCTACTAAAATTTATTGGTCTAGCGTACGTAGTCCATATTTGTGTATATGCGTACATAGATCAAAATAACCCTTTGGGAAAATGACAGCTCAGGACGTGTTTTGATAATTAATACCCGCCAAGGACATGCTAAGAACATTTGTTAATGCTAAAAATGTTCTTGGCGGGTATTAATTATCAAAACACGTCATTGACAGTCAATTTCCCTAACCCTTTCATACTAGACTAGAGATGCATCCAAAAAGGGTATTTATGGCTTTACGGGTCTTATAAGATGAATGATTCAGATTGCTATGATAAACGTACAGCGAGGCCATAGTGGCTGTTAGACTTGTCCCACATCTAAGCCATCTAAGCTTGGTTAATAAATTCTAGAAGCTACTCCACCTATTGTCAATTGGTTTTAGATTGGAACCCTCCAAGAAATCTAACATGGTATCAGAGCTAGGTCTTGGGTAGCCTCACCTCTCGTAGGAAAGTCTCTGTCATCTCTGTCGCCCGAGTCAGTCAGTTAGCTCCTAGTTTGTCACCTCCACGTGCATCCGGGCTGCACGTGAGGGGGAGTGTTAGACTTGTCCCACATCGCTCATCAAAGCCATCCAAACTTGGTTAATAAATTTTAGAGGCTACTCCACCTATTGCCAATTGGTTTTAAATTGAAACCCTCCAAGAAATCTAGTGTTAGCGGAAAATTCACGATTTCCACCGCTGGCGAAAAGAATTTAAACTCATTGAATAAACTAGTGGGGTGGTTTCAGATCCTGCTTGAGAGGAGACAATGTTGTTTCATGAAGCAAAGGGCCTTATTGGGATCGGCATTTGCTTAGAAATGCAAATAATTTAAAGGCAAGAAGTCAAACTAATATATTGAAGTTTTGAGAGTAAAAAAATCTCGGGTTTGTTTGTACCTCATTGTCTACTTTTATATACTCCTTATGTAGTAAATTCATATTAGCATATGCCACCGACATAGCCTAGTGAAAAAATAGTACATTTCTTGTTTGGTTTCATTTTTGAAAAGAATTTTTCAAAAAATTCCCCCTAGATTCTTCCTAGATTCCCCCTACTTTCTACATTTATCTCTCTATCTCTCTCCACTTATTACCCCTACTATTTTTCAAAAAAAATTTCAAAAAGCAATCCAAACACAGCTATGTAACCGATCTCAATTAATCGAGACTCAACCCGATATTATGGTATAAATGTAGGAAAATGATAATGCCAAAACTATTTTGGTCTGTACCAAAACTCTAATGCATAAACGCATTGGACTTTGCACAGGAGACAAAGATTTTATGTACCGAAACTCTAATGTATAAACGCCTTGGGCTTTGTACAGGAGACGAAGATTTTATGTACTACAGCTTTGGCACAAACAAAAGTAGTTTTGACGTTAGCAACACTTTAAATGTTATTGATAACTCAACCCACTCAAAACCGCTCATTTGCCATATTTAGCCAAACTCTTCATAGGGGGAGTCCTGTCTAATTTGAGGGCCCACAACAATGATCAGAACCGTTCATTTTTTAGAACTCGTCGAGAACAAAGACCATGTTCAAAATCAAGTTCATCGGATACGATATGATTTCGAAACGCACTAAAAGTTACATAATTGTGCCAAATGGGTTGCAATCCAATGTTGTCACACTTTTTTAAAAAAAGCTTAATGCGTTTCGAAATCATATCAAATTCTATCGGATCAACTTGATTTTTGAACGTGGTCTTTGTTCTCGACGAGCTCCAAATTATGAACGATTCCGATTATTATTGTGGGCTCAAAAAAACGCCCACGAATGGCTCAAACTGGATGTAACCAAACTGGGCTGCTCCCTTTTAATTGACAGGAGTTTTATGACATGGGCAGGGGCAAGATGGTAAAAAACAACATATAATTCATTTTCATTCCATATCTTCCAAACACTACTCCTACTGCAAAATGCATTGTGCACATATCATCCAAACACTCTACCAAATACAAAATACATTCTGATCATAATCCCAAAAGCCAAAAAGGCAAAAAATTGAAAACGAAAAGCCAAAAAGTTGACTCCCAAATACCCCTGTATAGGAGACCCAAAGTGGTTCCACACAATCCAGTGTGTACCCGTATGGTTTTTTTTCCCCCTGTCCTGACCTGAACCGACACATCTGAAAATTTTCAACTCGGATCAACGGCTAGGATCAACTCTCTCTCTCTCTCACTAGGCTCCAGCGAGTAGCGTAGGAATATTTGCCCCCCAAATTACTCCAGCCACTTTCTTCTTCTTCTCTATACTCCTACGAGTCGACGACCATTCAAACCAGAAACTGACACACAGAGCAAGAGAGAGAGAGAGAGAGAGAGAGAGAGAGAGAGAGCCCATACCTGGATCTAATCTTCTTCGCCCCGTACGTTGACTCTCTCTCTGTCTCTCTCTCCTCTCGTTCTTCTCAATCGCCATGATGGCGGTTCGACGGCCTCCTCTCGCATTTCTCCCATGGATCTCCGTTCATCTTCTCCTCTTCATCCACCACGCTCACTCCTTCTACCTCCCCGGCGTCGCCCCCGAAGATTTCCAAAAGGCAAGTCCTCTGCACTAGACATTTATATACTATATACAACATTTTTATGTATAGGTGTGCCGTGTGTGTTTGCATCTGATATGCATGTGTTAGATCTTGTTGATTCTGTAGTTTGACGTATCAGTTGCCTTGTGATTTTGTCTGTTTAAGGGCGTTTTGGTGTCGGATCTAACTCAATTAACGGCGAGGAAATCGATTCTGGCCTAATTTTGTGAAATGTGGTCTTTAGATGTTTGTTGTTTGGAGATCTATGTGATTTGCTGGTTGTTGTTAGCTATGGAACTGATGTGTTTGAGCCGGTGTAGCTAATTGTTCTTACCTACCAACTTATTAGTAGACACGCTGCTAGGAAATTAAGGAAATCACCTACGGCAAAGAGTCCCCTTAAATGGTAAAACGAGACCGATTTTAAACAATTCCGATAAAAAGCCAAGAAAGAGATACATATATCTGACCAAATAAGGTGAGTTTTAAACATCGACTAGTCTTGCAACTAACTTTCAGTCCATGAGCCTTCCACGATTAAGGTTAAATACGTCATATTTTCGCATTGTAGTAACCTCTTATGTCCTTTCAATCTGCCAAAACTTGCCATATTTTTAGTGCTCATATTCACACAAAGGACTCAAGTAGTTAGTATATAGTACAAACTTTACAGTATGAGCAAACCTTTGACCCCTCATAAAAACAATTAATGCACTTTCTGGGTGTTCTCGTAAGGTCTCATTCACTTCCATTAGGGTAACGGAAACCTCACACATCCTATATAAGAGGATGACGAAAGAGAATCAACCACCATATACACCAAATTATATTCGTCAAAAGATCAACGTGGTTTCAGATATCTTGGCCAAGGACTTGGCACTAAAACTAAACATTTAATACCATGTATAATATCTAGGTAGCAGTAGAACTAAATCACTAATGCACTAACAATTATCAAAAACTTGTCAGTAAATGAAGATTCGGGTTTTCATTCAACCACAATGTTACTACTCCCTCCGTCCCCATTCTTTTGTCCCTCGTCCTATCCCAACCGGATAAAAAACTAATTATAACTTTTAATTGGTAATACTATTTATATGCAATATGAATCTTGTTTCATAAATCTTAATGACCTCTCTTAAAAGATGTTTTCAAAATCACCTAAAAAATTATAGAGTGCAAGATATAATCAATTGAATAGTGGCACGGACTCGCAAAAGGGACCGAAGAATGGGGACGGAGGGAGTATATTTATCATACGCATCAAATACATACCCACAAAGACACAAACTTTGCCACACATTGACACCAACATTTACATTTTACTTTCTTCCTCTTGGCTTTATCTGAACCATGACATTTCTTCCCAGTTCCCACCCTATGGACAGGCCGACGATACCCTTTTTTGGCAGCATCGTATTGGTTTTCTATAGTGACTTTGTTGTCTAGAACACCTTATCATGGATACAGACTACAGTTATTGATGTCAAACATGGTTTATTGAAGTCTTTGATGAACTGCAGAACAAATGTAATCTTTTCTTTTTTGCTCATTTGGAGTGTAAGCTTTGTGGAAGCTGAAACTTCTTGTGTTGAACCTAGTTTGTTTTTTGGAACTTTTTAGTTGTTTTTGTTTCGAGGAGGGGAGGGTGGTCTAGGTCCTGGTTGTGTCTTAATCCTACTACAGGATCTTTAAAGTGTTGTAAATATAGGTGGTTGTGTCCATAGACTCGTATAATATGGATTATTTTTGACTACTTGTGGATCATGACTAGAATGGACGTATTATGATGTTCTGAACAATGTTATGTGGAACGTAGATCGTTTCCGTATGAAGAACGGTAATGTGGTATGATTGGGGTATAGGCTTTTTGAGCTTACATTCCTGGAGCGTTCTCATCTCAACTTCCAATGAAGTACAATATTGTTTGTCTAGTACACATTTCTAGAAGCATTATGACGGACTTTCCTATATTTTGTTTTGCTAAAGCTCCAATGTCTCTAGCCTTTATATGGGAAAAAATGGCATCACTTTGGATTGCCAAATTCACTGTTTCAGAACATAGGTTTACGACATTTTGAGACGTGCATTGCAAAACCTAGTTCACTAGGTACTAGTGTTTTCTGGGAACATTGGTTCTGAATGCTATTATTGTAACTTCTGCTATGGCTAAGTAACTTTTATGCATATTTGTTTCAGGGTGATTCCTTGATGGTGAAAGTGAACAAACTGACTTCTATAAAGACACAGCTTCCATACACCTACTATTCCCTTCCTTACTGCAAGCCGAAGGAAATAGTTGACAGTGCAGAAAATCTTGGTGAAGTTCTTCGTGGCGATCGTATTGAAAACTCACCTTATGTGGTCAGATACATTTCTCAGATGATTTTGTCTGTTCTTACGTTCCTTGAGTGTGTATCGCTGAATTTCTTGTTGAACTTGTTGCCTGCAGTTTAAAATGCGAGAACCTCAAATGTGCAATGTTGTCTGCCGCCAAATCCTTAATGAAAAAACTGCCAAGGAATTTAAGGAAAAGATAGATGATCAATACCGCGTGAACATGTGAGGCTTCTTTCGGGGGTATCTCTAGCATGACTAAAATTGCTTACTGCTTACAAGTTATTGAAATATTGATTCTTTCTGTTGCATCTTGCAGGATTTTGGATAACCTTCCTCTGGTTGTGCCCATACGAAGGTTGGATCAGGAATCTTCCATTGTGTATCAGCATGGCTTTCACGTTGGTCTCAAAGGACTGTATGCCGGAGTAAGTACCAGACGAATAAGAATTTTCCCTCCAATTGCTGCAGATTTTAGACTTTTTTTCATGTCTAAGCCAGCAGTTCTTATAGTTTCTTTCTTATCAATACTATTTACAGACCAAGGAGGAGAAATATTTTATCCATAACCACTTAACATTCACGGTGAAGTTTCACAAGGACCAACAAACTGACGTTGGTAGGATTGTAGGATTTGAAGTCAGGCCATTCAGGTACATCATGAATTCTTCATCTTAGTGTTCACTAGGTGCTTTTATCTCCTACAATGGATGCTTATACTATGGTTATGCTGTTGGTATATTTCGGCGGAATTAGTGTTAAGCATGAATATGAAGGAGAATGGAGTGAAACAACTCGTTTGACGACCTGTGATCCCCATGCAAAACGCTCAGTTACCACTTCGGATTCTCCTCAAGAGGTTGAAGATAAGAAGGAAATTATCTTCACATATGATGTCGAGTTTCAGGTAAGCTCCCTTATCTCATACTCCATTCTTTGCCATATTCTTGGTCCTATATGGGAATTCCAATTTCCAACCTTATAAGCTGACATCAATTTATGTATTTTGGAACTCATACCAGTGGCATTATTTTCTAATTTGACCCCAGTTTTCCCCACTTCCAAATACATCCGTAGGTATTTACAATTGGCAGTGTGTTGAAGATTACAAATTTTGTTGCTTTTATCTTTCAAAAAAAAAGAAAAAAGGACAGTACTTATGGGACATCCAGAAAAGGAAAGAGGAACCAAGAATATTGGACAGACTAAGTAATTAACTTCTCCGGTTAATGTTGTGTGTTGTTCCAATGATGTCTTCTGCATTTCAGGAGAGCGATGTGAAGTGGGCATACAGATGGGACACGTATCTTCTAACGGCCGATGACCAAATCCACTGGTTTTCGATTGTCAACTCACTGATGATTGTTCTTTTCCTCTCTGGCATGGTGGCCATGATCATGCTTCGGACACTATACCGCGATATCTCCAAATACAATCAGCTTGAAACACAAGAAGAAGCCCAAGAAGAAACTGGATGGAAGCTGGTGCACGGAGATGTCTTCAGACCACCCACGAACTCCGATCTCCTCTGCGTTTACGTAGGAACAGGTGTCCAATTTTTCGGAATGATCCTTGTCACCATGATATTTGCCGTCCTAGGGTTTCTCTCTCCTTCCAACAGAGGTGGTTTCATGACAGCGTTGCTTCTTCTATGGGTCTTCATGGGCCTTTTTGCGGGCTACTCTTCGGCCCGTCTCTACAAGATGTTCAAAGGCACGGAGTGGAAGAAAATCGCTCTCAGAACGGCTTTCATTTTCCCAGCAATAGCCTTCTCCATCTTTTTCTTCTTAAATGCTCTAATTTGGGGTCAGAAATCTTCGGGAGCAGTCCCATTTGGAACCATGTTCGCTTTGGTAGTTTTATGGTTTGGGATTTCTGTTCCCCTTGTTTTTGTCGGTGCTTATGTTGGATTTAGAAAGCCACCTCTTGAGGATCCGGTGAAAACCAACAAAATCCCAAGGCAAATTCCGGAACAAGCTTGGTACATGAACCCGATTTTCTCTATCCTCATTGGGGGGATCCTCCCGTTTGGAGCCGTATTCATCGAGCTCTTTTTTATCCTCACTTCCATCTGGTTGCAGCAATTCTATTACATCTTTGGCTTCCTCTTCATCGTCTTTGCGATTCTGATTGTGACTTGCGCGGAGATCACGATCGTGCTGTGCTATTTCCAGCTGTGCAGTGAGGACTACCTTTGGTGGTGGAGGTCCTACCTCACTTCCGGATCCTCAGCTCTTTACTTGTTCCTCTACGCCGCTTTCTACTTCTTCACTAAGCTTGAGATCACGAAGCCGGTTTCTGGGGTTTTGTACTTCGGTTACATGTTAATCGCTTCATATGCTTTCTTTGTGCTCACGGGTACTATTGGTTTCTACGCTTGTTTCTGGTTTACAAGGCTCATCTATTCATCGGTGAAAATCGATTAAGAGTGTAAATCTGTCACACGTGAAGCAAAGCAAATCGGTTGATTTATGTCTTCATGAGGTAAAGAAAAAGCAAGGCACTCGCCATTCGGAGGTACCTGTGAATTTGAATTTTTAGGTCTTATACGATGGAAATTGGTCTCTTTTTCCTTCTCTCCTTTGATGTCTCGATACAAGTTATTGCGGTGTCCTAGATTTAAGTCTTCATTTTTTTTTTTTTCTTTTTCTCCCCATTATTTTGTACTGAGACATTGTGAGATAATGCCTATTGCTCGTGCAAATTCCGTGTCCTAAATGACTGGCTATTGTAGAATATGATTTGGAGGGATTCTTGTATCATCAAACTGGTACAAAACTGAAGGTTATATTGATCATTGCTCTACATAGAATGTATCCTTGGATGATTCAGGTACTTCCTTTCCTTGGATGATTCAGGTACTTCCTTTCCTTGGATGATTCAGGTACTTCCTTTGAAGTTTCGGCAGTGCCACGTGATGCTTTAATGCTCTCGAATGTCGCATATTCTTGTGGAGTCCACAATCAAAGTATGTAGATTCCATAAAAAAACGTGGTGTTAGGGCAGTTGCGGTGTTCCAAAACTATTGAATAATCACTAAGTGCGGCTTTGCGTGGTGTTATGCTTTGTACTGCTAACTAAAATGATCAGTCTTTTTCAAAACTGACACTGTTGATGTACTTTGGAACATATGCAAGTCCAACCCATGTGTACAGAGACTTTTTTTTATTTTTTATCACTTGATAGATGTGTAGTCTACTCTTAAGGGCTTAAGGGGATATGGAAGGGATATTGCTAAGTAACATACGAGTGGGGTAAGTTTAAAGGACATCAACATTGCACTGAATTCTCACATTTCATGTGGAAGAGGTGAGGAAGTACTGCTGAATTACCAGGCCGTTGGCATGTGGACAGATGGATCGAAGCCTGATTTTTATTTGACCTGACGGTCCTGATTTTTTATTTATTTTACAATTTTAATTTTGTTTTTTGTTTTTTGGGTACTCTTCTGCGTAGCATAAATTAAAGAGTCTTAAGTTGGATCAGCACGATGATGCATACTCGATGTTTATTTTTGGCAAATATAAACTTCGAGTTTCAGTACATCCGATAAAAAAAGATTTAAAAAAAAAACCCATAATCTTAAATTGAAAAAGATAATGAAAAGACGTGATCTGATCTGAAATTCTGAACAACTAGTACTCCCTCCGTTCCAAATTAATAGTCCGGTTCGGTCTCCCATGCAACTTTTAAATTGTTAATATCTTTCAATCTATAATGAATTTTATGTGCAATATGGATCTCATATGATAGATCTCAATTAGTTCTATTATACAAAATTTTTAAAATCTTTAAAGACATTATAGATTGAAAGATATTAACAATTTAAAAATTGCATGGGAGACCGAACCGGACTATTAATTTGGAACGGAGGGAGTATTATTTTTGTTGAAACCTACATTTCGATGGCATCGGTGATGACACTACCTGTCATCTCGTCCCTTCTGCCGGCGATGCGCTCTTGACCTTAGTCGGATCGTGCCTCCGGCGTTGATACTTTGAAGACAGAATCCATTTTGAAGAGCAAAAACCGAATCCTATTACGAATATATGGAGGAGCTTGATCCGGGTAGGGGCTGGGAGGAGCGTGTAATAGTCACTAATAGCTAGTACTTTCTATGTCTGCGTGAAGCGGCTTTTAATGCAGAATGAAAATATTATATTATTTAAAAAAAGAATATAAAGTTTCTTATTTTTGTTTTAGTTATGAGATTAAATTTTTTTCATCGGCGGTGGAAAACTTCACTTTTTCACCATCACCTTTTTCGGTCATACCATGTATTTATTGTTTGATATGAACCGTTCATCTTGTAGACCCTACATAGTAGTGTATCCATGCAAAAAATAAATTTCATCGGACATCGATAAGAGTATCAAAAATTGAATTTTACTTTGTAAAATGAATAGTTTATCTTTATTATTATTGACAGAAATCAGATCGTCCATTTTATAAACCAAAATTCAAATTTTGATATATCTATCGAATTCCGATTAAGCTGATTTTTTGCATGACAATACTATATTGCGAGTCTTAAAATAAGAACGGTTCAGATCGTAACAATAGACACTCGGTGGGGTCCATAATAGACGGTGGTGGAAAAGTGGGGTTTTACACCGGTGGTGGATAGAATTTATTCTCTTTAGTTATTTGTTAGGAATCTTGCAATTATAGAAACAAGTGTTCTACCTTATTTAGTTTTCAATTAAGTTTATTTAGTTTCCTTTTTCATTATTTCCTAGTGTGTAGGGTTTCTCCTACTATAAAATGAGTTGTAAGCCTTAGGATTATTTAGTTTTTGATGATTAATGAAATAATAAAAAGTGTTTTCTTTTATGCCAACTTTTGGGTATTCTGTGTGAATCAACCAATTGTTGTTGCCTTTATTCCTAGGTATTCTCAGACTAAACAGGTTTAGAGAAAAATAACGATCTCCGAGTATTCGTTACGAATCAACGGATTTCGAACTCGATTTAGTAGTTTTGTGTTTCATTAGCTTCCGCTGCATCATTCTCTCTGCTGATAGGGCCTTTTAATGTCTGTTTTCTTGCCAAACCGGCAAGTCAATATATTACTCCTAGATTGTTTTTGGCAAATGGTTCTTTAGTAGAGCAACTAGAATTTAAAAAATCTTCATTGACTACCTTAACAAAAGTTTTTGGAGCCGTCACTATGCACCACCAAGTATATCGAGCTTGACTATCATTTCATTGGCGAGCGTGAAATCTCTGGCAGTTATCTATCGAGTTCTCTGGCAGTTCTCTATCGAGTTTATTTTGTTGCTTCTATAGTTCTGAATGCCGATTTATTTACACTAAAAAAAGAGTTCACAAGCAACCTTTTCAACTAAAAAATACACTCCTAAGAGCATCCGCAATGTAATAATCAAAATTGGATAACCAAAAGTTGCCACATCATCTTTTGATTATTCATTTAAGACATTGCTAAGGTTAGCAATGTAGAGGTCTACAATGTAATAATCAAAATTGGATAACCAAAACTTGCCACATCACCTTTTTAAACTCCAAAATTCAAAAAACTAAAATTTTTTGACAATAATTTGAATACTCTTTTTGAAAAAAAAAATTAGCAGTTTTTTTAAGAAAATAGTTTAGTGAAAAAAAAATTGAAAATAGTTTTTTTTCAAAAAGAAAACAGTTCTATAAAACAGTTTTTGTGTAAAAACACTTTTGAATTTTTTTTGTTGTTGTAAATACTGTTTTTTTTTTTATAAAGTTTCTGGAAAAAAAATAGTTTATAAAAATAATTTTTTGGAAACATTGTTGAGAGAGAGAAAATGTATTTATGTAATGATGAGTATACTTAATTGAGAAAATATGGGGACCATTAGATTTGATTATTGGCAAAAAGGTTGTTAGTTTTGATTATTCAAATGCCAAAATTTTATGAGTTGCTAAGAGGTTGTTAAGTTTGGTTATTACAATGTGAGCACTTTAACTTTAGCAACATTTTGATTTTGATTATTACATTGTGGATGCTCTAACTCCCCATCCAAAACCGTCATAGTCTGCTGGGAGTGTTAAACCTTCCCCCTTTTATTTCTTTTTAAAAAGCTGAAGCCTTCCCTTATTTGGTCAAATATCTCAGCAGAATCTTTGTGTATAGTAATTAGGATGTCATCTGTTCAAATATTCTGGGTAAATCCTATTTTATATTACTATTCTATCCGTTCCATATTGAGAGTTCACTACGAAAAGTCGTGTCATTTTTTAAATAAAAAAATCAACTACTTCCGTGTATAGTTTTTTAAATTTTTTCGCACCAAATTAAAGTACTAATCGAGATCTTTAATACGGTGCGAAAAAATTCAAAAAATTATACACAGAATTAGTTGATTTTTTGATTTGAAAAATGGTAAGAGAGAGAGAGAGAGTGAGACTCTCAATATAGAACGAAGGAAGTATTATTTAGAGCATCACCAGCCCTGACCTTTTTCTTCACCCAAATTTGGGTCAAAAGTTTAATTTGGATAAGGCATGCTAAACTTTTATTCACAGTGCTACATTTGTAATTAATGAGAGCGAAAAGAGTGTTTAAAAAAAAAATGGTATGAGTTTGGATCTCCCCAAATTTGGATGAGAAAATGAGTAAAACTCAAAATGGGTATAACATTGAAGATGAGTTTTTAGGCTTTTTACTCAAATTTTGAGTATGAGTAATAAAATGGGTAAGGAATGAAAATGCTCTTATACTTACGTTGTTACGTTTATGAGTATTTAGTTAGCTATCCGATTGTATAGTATTGCTACAAACCCACCTTTAAAAAACAACTCCGGACGCTACCGTGTTCGGAACCGTTAGATGTATGTAAATAACTATATGGAGCTTTGTTTAAATGTTGACTTTTTGTTTGTTTTTTATTCATCCTTAATCTTATATAAATACCTCCAAGTGAAAAGAATAAAGTATTCAAATATTTTTTTTTATTTCCGTGCTAAATAGGCACACTGCTCTGTTTGAAACTTGAAGGAAATGAGAAAAGAAAGGAAGGAAAATAAAAGGGAAATCTTACTGTGCACAATTCTAAATTTTTTCTACTTTCTCACCTTTTCCTTCCCAAACCAAACAATAAGAGAGATTTTTTTTCCAATTTTTCCTTTGTTTCTCTTTTTTTTTTTTTTTTTTTCCACAGCTTCCAAACAAAGCATAAATATTTTTTTCAATAAGTCTGTTGACACAGACTTGTTGTACATAGATTCTGCACAGATTTTTGTATGGGGTCCACTAAGGGTCTCAAACAAACAATCCGATTTGTTCATTAAATGTAAAATATTTTTTCAAGTTCTTCCGCAAACAATTAGCTCAATCCGATACTTATAGATACTTGATCCAATCGTTTAACATTTCATTATTCTGAAAATTGAATGAAAAGTTTGATAATTGGATCGAGCATCTATAGTTATCGGATTGAGCTGATTTTTCAATGGGACCCTTGGAAAAATGTTTTACATTTTAATGAACGGGTTGGATTGTTTGTATGAGACCCGTAGTGGATCCCACACAAATCTGTGCAAGATCTGTTACCTAATTATCTGTGTGTATAGCACAGTCAAGATCATTGAAATCCTGGAAGCTCAACACCAAAAACCCTCTGGGCTCTGGCAGCAGAACTGCAGAAGTCGACCACAGATTTACAGAATTAGAGAGAGAGAGAGAGAGAGAGAGAGAGAGAGAGAGAGAGAGAGATTGGGCACATATCCTCCCATGGAAGTCTCCTCTCGTCTAAAATATAACCACTTTCTCTTCCGCCCCTCCGCTCCTCTACGCCCATGTATATCTGATTCTCTCTCTCTCTCTCTAAAACTCTGTTTCTCTCTCTCTCTCTCTCTCTCTATCTTCATATAACCGTTGCCTTGTCTTTCTTCTTCTATCTTCAGGTACGAAGGAATCAAGGCTTTTGTTTCAATCTCCTCTTCGCCCGGTAATTACACTGTATTTTCTTGGTTCTCATACTATGCTCTCTCTCTCTCTCTCTCCCCACGTTCGTTTTGGCTTAGGGCTAATCAATGAGCCGAACGAGAGCTGAATTGTTCAGGCCTGGTTTAAAAACTTATCGAGCTTCAAAAATACACTCAAGCTTAGCTTGATTATGATATGAGCCGATATCAAACGAGCTTTTAATTGAATTGATCTCGTGAAGTTTCGGTATTTTGTATGGTATAAGCCGAACGAACCGAGTAGTAGCTTGCTTGAGCTTTTGGCTTGAAAGCTTTTGACTACTATCAAGAAAATAATCAAGCTTGTCGAACACGAGTTCGAACTCGAGTCTTTTTATCAGTCGTATTTAGGATCATATTTGGGGAATCAATTGATTGTTTAGTTGTCTTATTATTACTTTGGTGTGGGAATTTGTAGACATGTTTATGCATTTAAGTTTTGTTGATTACGTGCCAATCCCTCTCACATACATACACATGTTCATTAGCTGACACTCACTGCTTACAGCATTAGGAAGAGTCCTAGTATCCGAATTAGGGCTTATAATTTGTTACATTTGATCCCAAGTGGGTTTTGCTTGAAAACCGGCCAGTTTCAAAAGCTTTGCCTTTTAGTTACTTTTAGCTTTAATTTTTCCTGATCTTCTTATGCTCTGCAATGGTTTACGTAGTAGTATCTTTGCTTTTGTTTAAGTAAATTCCCTGAAGAGTCTCTTATTAAAATATCTTTCATTGATTAGGTGATAACCTTCACTGCTTACAGCAGTAGGAAGAATCCTAGTATCTGAGTTAGGGTTTCCGATGCCAAGTGGGTTTCACTTGAAACCGGTCAGTTTCAAAAGCTTTGCCAATTGCTCAATTTTAGCTTTAATTTTTCCTGATCTTCTTATGCTCTGCAATGGTCTGCGTAGTAACATCTTTGCTTTGTTTGAGTGAATTTCCCTAAGAGTCAATTGGCAAATGCATAAAGTTATCCACTAGTGAATTAGTAGATCAGGTTTTCCCTTACCTAACTTGTGTTCAAAGATGCTGCTGTATAGACATTGTTTCCTTCTCCAAGGTCAGACGGAAGTGTTGGTTGCTGCTGCTGTTGTGTTTCCTCTTTTTATCGATTCATTTGGCAGTTTGCTAGCCATCGGAAGGCAGTTTCGATAGGAAAGCCCGCTATGAGTTTCTTTTCAGTGTCCTGCTTTCTTTATTTTTAGTATCCTTCAGAATTACTTATACTACTTTAAGCCCTCCCATGTGGGCAATGTTGTCATCGCAGGAGTTTGGATTGTTTGCAATATTGTAAAGGAACGTACACAAGAGGTTAGCGAATAGCGAGGATTGCTGGGTGGTTGCTGCATATTGATTTTTTAGATTGATGGTCTAGGGAACCTTGTCTCCAATGTCGTCTAAAATTTGACTTATCGTATATCATACCAATTGAGAGGTGAAAAATCAGACCTATAGTCTATCAAAGAAAACTCTGGACGTACTACAAAGTGATCCGTTGTTCCTGTGTGATGGATATTATGTTGGATTGTTTTCATAGACGTCCACAAATATAACTGCTTCGGATTTCAGTTACTGACTATTCAGGTTTGACAAATAGCTTGGGTACGTGGATGATTTTGCATAGCATTGTTTTCATCAGGCATCCTGTTTGGTGCTTTAGTACATATCTGTCGTAGGTCTCTTGTGTAGTAGTAGGTTGAATCTAGGTTAGTTAGGAATCACTCGTTCATTTGAAGTTCCCAAATTCAGAAACCAGTAATATCCTCTTATATATGGTCTTTAGAGGATATGCTCTTTCTCCTTTTCTCCTCCCTTCCTTGTGGTGGCCTTTAGAGTCGATCCTTTGAATGCCTTAGATTCTAAGGTTTATTTATCTTTCTTCTCGTTTCCTAACTTTTTTAAACTGATCATCCTGTGCACAAACTTGTAGACACAACCAGTCCTCGAATAAGGTTTAATGAGGGGGTCTTATTGTGGTGCTGCTCTACATTTATTCTTCGTGAATGTGTACACATAGGAGAACGGATCCATGCAAGGACAAAGCTTTGACAATGCAACAAAGAGTAAACTTAAGATAGTGCCTTTTCTTTCTATCATGTATAGCTTCAGTTACTGGGAATCTTGTTTATGACTGCTATTAATGTGTTCTGCAGTCGTACAATGGACTATACGTGGGGTCCTCTCCATCTAGTCATGCAACTTCAGGAAAGGCATTACATTGTAAGTTTACATCACTGGCGAAATAAATTTGCATTGTCTTTGCCGCTATTCCAAACCTCTGACTTTCCTGCACCCTTACAAATATGATTCAACCGCCTGCAAGGTGGCTAAACATCTCGGGCCTTTGAAGCCTAATGAGTACTGGACTCAAGGCTCACAGTTTTGCCATTACATCCATCTGTGGGAGTAGTAAGGGTATTTTGTTAACTTTGTTATTGTAAAACCATAGCAACATATAAGGTTGCTAACCCTGGTTGCCTCTTGGTAACTTCTTCCTCATTAGTGGATCATGGGAGCCATGCATGTCTCAGGGGCAGAAGCAGTTGGCTTACATGTTGTTTTGTTTTGTTTTTATTTGGTGTTTTCAGAGCCCACATGAAATATGTTCCCATGTGTCTGTAAATCCTGCAGCTATTTGCTAACTGAAAGAGTACATGACATTCTGTTAGGGAATGGAGGTTCTCTCCCCAATATGCTACTTTTTTTCCATGTCATTATTTCTTCTTGTTGAGTTCCACTTCTTAATTATATGTGGGAATAAAATTGGATTTGTGCGTGACCTCTAATTTTGCTTGTTGTCTTCTGCAGGTGGTCCAAATAGGATTTTATTTAGGCCAAGGAACTACGCAATTGCAACTTGTTGCTCTTTTAACACAAACAAAGGGTGTTATAGTCTATATCTGGATAGTGAATCGCGTAACAGGAAGAAATTGTCGAGATACATAGCTGTAAGATCTGAGCTTGCTGGAACTGGGACTTCTGGTGCTTCTTATCCACTATCAGGTTCCTTACCGTAGACTGTCAGCCGTTTCTGGTTTTCAATTTCAATGTCGAATGCTATCCTTACCTTCTTTTCTCTGCTTTTATCCTTATTAAAGCACAGGACTTCATGTAGTTCCAAAAGTGAGAGGAATTTGCTTTTATGCTGTTACTGCTGTTGTCGCCATTTTCCTTTTTGTGCTGATGCTGGTGGCACATCCATTCGTGCTCTTGTTGGATCGATACCGTAGACAAGCTCATTACTTTATTGCAAGAATTTGGGCACTTGCAACTGTCACTCCATTGCTCAACGTTGACATTGAGGGTTTTGAAAATTTGCCGGCACAAGATACCCCTGCTGTATATGTGTCCAACCACCAGAGCTTTTTAGACATATATGCTCTTCTTGCTATTGGGAGAAGCTTCAAGTTTATCAGCAAGACTTCTATTTTTGTTTTTCCTGTTATTGGTTGGGCCATGTTCTTGATGGGTGTAATTCCTTTACGACGCATGGACCCCAGAAGCCAATTGGTACTTCCCTCCTTCTTTCTATATACTTATGTGATAAGTATGGCTAATGTTAAGTTAACAAAGCTTTCTTTTTGTCAATTTTTTCTGTGTGTGTGTGTGTTTGTTTCTCTCTCTCTCATTTATGTTTATTTTGGTGAATTTTATTCTGTATGCTTTCCTTACAAATGTAGGATTGCTTGAAGCGGTGTACGGATTTTCTTAAGAAGGGAGCATCTGTTTTTTTCTTCCCTGAGGGTACTCGGAGTAAAGATGGAAAGTTAGGGGCCTTCAAGGTAAGATCAATGTTTCGTTTCTCATCCAAAAATGCATGTGTGTGCTTCTTGAGTATTGTCCTCGAGTCAAATCCAATGGCAACAAAACAAAAACCTGTGTCATTGCTTAACCTGACAATTGACATCCATCCTAGCAACTGTTATTCAGTGGCTGGAAAGCACGGAAGAAAACAGAATTCAAGTTTCTATTATCCGTCTTCTCAACAGCATAATGCAGTAGGGGTAAATTGTTCGAAAGTCAAAACTGTTGTCTGTACTTGAGGAAATGTAGATGGCAATGATGCACATTATCACCGGCTGAGCTGTAGGTACATTTCTTTATTTTATAGATCAATGTTTAAAATAGCTAGAAAAGAAAGGATTTGAGTTTCTCTCATTTTTGGTTGAGAAAGCAAAATGGACCAACAAGAATCCACCGTGTCTCTTTGTTTGTGACCATTTGTCACCTCTTTTATCCATTCAACGATGATAGGATTCTCATGTCCATCATCCAAGGGACTGAGTTTTGCAAGCTTATGTTAGGAGAAATCACTTACCTAGTTACCAATAAAAATGGTAAAATTTTTCCATTTGAGTAAAGTTAAGATTCATCTCCTCTATGATTTTCTTGGCTAGGGAAGGCCTGTTCCTTTTGTTTTCCCCCTGCTCAGTCTCTCGTTTTCCTGTTTGATTCCATTCTACGTTTGTTGATTCACAGAAAGGTGCATTCAGTATTGCTGCAAAAACCAAAGTGCCTGTTGTTCCCATCACTATTATTGGGACTGGTAAAATCATGCCTTCCGGAAGGGAGGGTATGCTAAATCCGGGATCTGTTAGAGTTATTATCCACAAGCCCATAGAAGGAAGTGATCCAGAAGTACTTCGAAATCAAGCCAGAAGCATTATTGCAGATGGGCTTGTTCATCAAGGCTGATGCTGCTTAAATTTCCAAATACGTAACCCTTGTCGCGGACGGAGGTAATATGATGTATGAATTTTCTGACGCATTGTTCTACCATGCATAGAAATTAATGTAATTTTTTTTTGATTATCCGTGATGCACTTAACCTGTCAGTGTAGAATAATGCTATAAATACGAACAATTCTTGCAAACTTTTCTTGCCGACTGATCTGGCATGCATTTGATGAAATTTTCAAATCTGAAGCTGGACCAGCTTTAATTGAATTGATAGGTACCAGAGGAATGAGGAATAGAAGTTCGTCGATTGTAATAGTTTGTTTGGCATTACCGACTGTCATTCGAAATTTTGAACTGCATTTTGTTGCTTTGTTGCAGATGTGACAAATATGAAATCCTCCATAAAATTGCCACATGCTCTGCCTTAATTTTTTTTTCCTTTTCCAAGTTTCAGTTTGAGTGTACTCAAAACCATGCGAAAATGAAGCTTGGTTGGTAAATGAATAATCGAGTAGATAATGGTAAGAATTAGGCCTCTGTAGGCAACGGTTTGCAGTGGAACTTCATTTTCGTATTAGCTGGAACATATACTATGGTACCTTCTGTAGCTTGCCGCTTTGGTTGTCACGTGTTTGAAATTTACTTTCATTTCCTCCATAGATGTTTGAAGTTTCTCTTGCACTTGCCTGTAAATTGTGGTTGACGCGATGGATTCGGCCATCCTCTTGTGCAGATTGTATTGATATTCTAAAACTGTTCCCTTCGAAAAATCTTGTTCGTATTTTGGTGTGGCAACACGCAAGCTTCCATATTGGAGTCATGGCAATTTGACATTGTTTCATTAGAGCTTCCTCTTCTTCAGTTTTTGTTGTCAGAATCAGTGACTACCAATGTGTCCCTTGTACCGATGTGGCTCTTAGCCCATCTGGTTGAAATCCTTTGGTTCTAAGGAGGTCCGGGCCGGGTTCAAGTCTCGATAGAAAGACATCGAACCCCTTTGGTTGGTTACCCACTAATTGTCCAGCTTCTGAGAATTTGTTGCATGGTATTATCTCTACTAGAGAAGCATTAGTTGCAGCAAAAACAAAACAAAAGAAAAGAAAAGGAGAACCGCACGCTTTCAAACTAAATGGAAAGCAGAAAAAGGATTCCATACCACTGTTTTAGAGTGGTTCAAACAAAACAATCGACTAGAAGAATATAAAATGTTAAAGCATCTAACTCAAAACCAATTGAGCCGAGAGAGCTTATGTACTAATTTTGGAGTAACCAATGTGACAGAAGCTCTAACATTAAAAAACCCGAAAAACTTGAAATAATGGAAGAACCGTAAGGTCATAACTGCAATAAAAAAAAAAGTTTTTTCGCGATCCCAAGCATATGAATTCAAAGTGCGCAGAGTCTTAAAAGTTTATCATCTGTTCACTGTGATTACCGAAACATGGTGAGAAATCTTCCTAAGGGAGGGCCTTGACGACACCATTTGAGGTAAAATATCTCTGCTCACTTTTTCACACCCAGATAAAATTATTTCCCGCAGTCTTTCACAATTCTTCACCACCTCCATCACCCCTTTCTCTGTCACTTCTTTGCAGTATCCAATGTGCAAATATTCGAGATTTCGACATCTATTTCCAATCATTGCCATTCTTTCGTCATTAATTTGGGTTCCCCGAGCTGTCAAAGTCTTCAAATTTACTGCAGAATGGTCAGAACAACATCCAAAAATATCTGAAACCTCAAGACCATTGATATGCAGTTGTGTTATGGCGGGGCATCTCCTCAAAACTTCTCCAATGCCAAAATTGGTGAGGTGCAGACAACGGCTTACATTGAGGTACTGAAGATTTGGGCAAACTTGCCCAAAGTTCTTGAGCGTCATATCAGTCAACCAACTATTCTCGCAAATATCAAGGTGCCGCATGCGATAGTTTTCTTGTAAATAAGGGAAAAATTCAAAAAAACCCCTGAACTTTGAACTCAATGTCAAATAGGCACCTGAACTTAAATAAACTTCAATTGAACACCTGAACTTTCACTCCGTTATCAATTTACCCCCTGCCGTCTCGGATCGTTAACGGCACCAGTTTGCAATCCTATGAAGCAGAAACGTGATTATGAGAGCCTTAGAGACAAAATTTGATTATGTCTCTTTAGAATAATATGATCAGAATAATAAGATCTTCACACCCGTTCAAACGGATTAAAAATTGGAGCACTTAATTTTTTAATCATATTTTTTAATATATAAACGGTCCTAAAAAATTAAGTGCTCAAATTTTCACTCCGTTTTGAATCAGTACAAAGATATTTAAGTGCAAAGATATTTAAGTGCTCATAAAAAATTAAGTGCTCATAATCACATTTCTGCTCCATAGGGTCCTAAATAAAGAACACATACTTAATATGAGAGCCTTAGAGATAAAAATGAATTACGACCCTTTAGAATAGTATGATAAGAATAAAAAGATCTTTGCATCGATTCGAACGGAGTGAAAATTTGAGCACTTAATTTTTTGGGACCGTTTATATATTAAAAAATATGGTTAAAAAATTAAGTGCTCTAATTTTTAATCCGTTTGAACGGGTGTGAAGATTTTATTATTCTGATCATATTATTCTAAAGAGACATAATCAAATTTTGTCTCTAAGGCTCTCATAATCACGTTCGCTTCATAGGATTGCAGTGGTAATTGAGTTCAAAGTTCAGGGGTTTTTTTGAATTTTTCCCTGTAAATAATCTGGAGAAAATTTATCCATCTCTCTTCCTTTCGAGTATGCCATCTTAAGTGTTTCAAGTAAAGGGCAACTTTTTGTGAGGGTGTAAAAGGTGATACTAGTCAACCCAACAGACATAGTCAGATCTACATAAGTTAGATTAGAGAGATACTTAGCTAAATCGCTCATATCTGTGTCTGTGTGTGGCCACCTTCTTAAGGTTAGCTCTTTCAGTGTCAACTGACATGCCTGCAAAAGCATATTTAATGCACCATGGATCTCAGAATATTGGCCCTTGTTGCCAATGAGCTTCAGCTTCTTCAATGGAGGACGAGCTTTTGCGAGTAAATAAATATGCTTGTCCAAAATGAGATCCCAACCCATGGCGAGAGAATACAGATTCTTGGCATTTGTGAACGCGTTTTCCATTGAAAAAGAGAATGCAGAATGTTGTGATGACCCCAATACTAGCCAGAGAGAGGTCAAATTGGGACTATGCCGCATCACAAAACCAATTCCGTCTCCAGTCACACGATGTTGACTGATGCTGCTCAGACAAAGACTGATTTCCCTCAGTTTTATACATTTTGTGGAAAGAGAAATAAGCGATTTATCAGTAATGGAACAAGCATCACCAGTAAACGCAATCTGCTTCAACTCCTTAAGCTTTGATGCCAATGCATCAACACCATCATCTGTTATACGTGCCACAACCTTATCTTTGCCTATTTGGTTACCCGCGCTAATCCTGAGTTCCTCTAGCCGCGGGAAACAATCCCCTATCGAAACCAAATCGTCGTCTTGCATAGAGATCAGTCCACAGAAATCCAATACCTTCAAATTGTTCTTTACATTGTTGTTCAACGCCAGTGCTCTAAACCCATCTCGCGATGGTTCTGTCGAACCGAAAAACTTTATGGCTTCGAGATTCAAGACTCCAGACTCAGCAATCTTGTCAACGACTCCATCTGTGTCTTTCTGGGCATCAGTGTTGATGAATATGCTTTTGATGTGTCGAAATCTTCGAAGAAGATTCGGGAGCAGAGGGAGTGTGCCGTCTTTTACCCTTAAGCTAAGCTTCACCCGATTAGATATCGAAAGAAATCGCTTTGAGACCAAAGATATCGAATCCAAGTCGCGCTCGTAATCTTCTCTAAGTTTTTGAAATATATGTTCCCAGCAATCATCTGGAAAGTGACCATGTCTTCGTTTCTTCATTGCTGATGAGTTTGAGAATTAAAAAGGGAGAATAAATTTCTTCTTCTTTGTTCAGTATATAACCCATATATAAGTTTTTGGAATATAAGGATTCAAATCCTTGTTACAAAAGGATACGGAAAAAAAAGAGGGAAACAGAGTAGGAAAAGGGATTAAAAACTGGGGGTTCTTAATAGAGTCCTGCTATAGGGACCGACCGGTCCCCTACCGAAATTATACCTACGGCCGCGCTGGGCCGTCTCCGGCCACCGGACGGCCGTAGGGTACTTGATCCAAACATTCTATTTTTCGTGTATATCACATATATACACGAAAAATAGGGTGTTTGGATCAAGCACCCTACACACATCAGATGCCGTTGATTCCCGTGTTGGTCCCTTCGTTTTTTTTATTTTTTAGAATTTTTGGACGGCTCGGATTGGCCGTCCAGTGGCCAGAGATAGTCCGGCGCGGCTGTCGGTACGATTTCGATAGGGGACCGGTCGGTTCCTATAGCTTTATGGGTTCTTAATAGGCTAGACTTTATGGAGCCCAGGCAATTTTGTTCCAGGGCTAATAAACGAGCTGAATGAGCCGAATAGTTAACCTTAATTGTTCAAGATTGGCTTGAATACTAAACGAAATTTCAAAAACGGTTCTGGGAACAAGTGCCCCTGTGGCACAAGTTAAGGTGCAATAAATAATGCAAATGTTCTCTAACATTTAATGTCATTTTGTAAAATAAAGTCAACAAAATCTAAATAACAAATACTTACTCCACTTTTTTAGCATGTAATTAAATATCTACCATAGAAACAGATACTTTCCAGTTTTATTCGCGTGCTCATTGAGATGTAATATATCTTCTCCAATTTGTATAACGTTTTCCTCTTCATCAGGAATCTATTCAAGTCAAAATAATTGTTTCACTTTTTCCTCTTCATTTTTTTTTTGTAATGTGATTTAAATTATTTAAATTTAACCTAGATTAAAACTACGGATTAAAAGATACTAATGCACAAATTCATACCCCAAATTGGGTCAGTAATTAAAGGCCCAACTCCTGATCATAACCATTCATACAAAATGGCCCAGAAATTCTACTTTACTTTTTATACCAAATAGAGGATGTGTGCGTGCGTGCGTGCGCGCGCGACTGAACATTTGTACTCAAATGTTCCCATATGATTTCTCATGTTTCCCCTTTTTAGCGATAGAATGATATGGAAATATCAGAGGCAGTGATGACGAGTTTGAATAGGGTGACGATGCTTGGAGGGGGAGGTGATTCAGGTCGAGTCTCCACTAATTATTACTAGCGATGACCCGTGCCTGAAGGCACGGTGCGACGTAATAGCCAGTTTGCAACTATCCAGAATTACAAATTGGCTAGAAACAAAGACAGACAACAACAAAGTAAAAAAAAAAAAAACAGTCCCGCTGCCTCAAATATGAACAGCAAGAAGAAAAAAAAAATGGTCCCGCCGCCTAAGATATGAACCAAAAAAGAAGTCCAGCCACCTAAGAAGAAGATTGAAATATATACATCAGAACCAACAATACCAAGCCGATACTATTGTGGCTTTCCTATGTTCACCCAATATGACTGTCGTAGCAACCCTTTTCAACAACACACACATCATATGAGATTCGAAGAACTACTAATAATGCCATAGTAAGAGAAACGTGTCATAGAATCTTTCAGCAAAAAGCTAGCGATCCACTTAGATTACAATTTTGCAACCAAATCCTACTCAACTGATATGAAATGAACAACTCCTTCTACATTCATGTTAATGACAACTCTAAGAACCAAGAGCATCATAAAAGAGTAAATCATTAAACCTAAAGCTAAAACAGAGAAAGAGATTAAAAATTACTATATCAATACGTCTCCTCCCTCAGCTTGCACTCCACAATCTTCAACCTTACCTATGGGTTAGGTACCTCTGCTTATCTGAACCTCTTCCTCCATTAGCTGTATCACTCAAAGCTGTTGTGGCTTTCCTACATTCTGCAGTTCAACTACAGTTACAAACAACGCAACCGTTAGATAGTGAATGACACTCAAAAATATGGACATAGTTGCCCCAACATCCTAGTTCAGTACCTTTTTCTTCAGATTTTGAAGCTTGCTTATGCTTGACTATCTCAAAAGAAACATCAACCTTCTCGTCCTCTATGTTCGTTGGATCTTCTGACTGAACCACTAACAATTAGGTCACAGTGAAAGGAAAACTTAGCACCACCACTGGAAATTTGAGCTAGCTCAAGCAGGTCTGAAAGTGAGTAATAGCCAATAGGACGATAACATAAACTTAAAGTTCCAAGGGCTTAAGCAGTTTCATATGTGTGTGCTTGTGTGTGTGTGTGTGTGAGAGAGAGAGAGAGAGAGAGAGAGAGAGAGAGAGAGAGAGAGACATACCAGTTTCAAGTGATAAAAAAACACTTTGCCCAACATGTATATGAATTTAACAATTTTCATTGATTTTAGTATGATTTTAAACAGTTGTACAGAAGTAATTACTCTGTTAAGCTATTCACCCCAGGTTCCATAACTCAAAATTTTCATTTTAAAATAGAGTCCTAGCAAACAAAAAGAGCTATTCACCCCAAGTTCTACTTGAAATTTGGGACAGCTAAAACATGATATCAAGTCTTCCAAAACTTTAAAGCCCTATTCTCAGTAACTATACTGTGTTAAGCTTCTACACAAATTGAACACATTAAAACTATTTTGGCGTGTTATAGCAAGAATGAGAAATACATAACCTAGATCTACGCAACATGTCTAATGCAGCCAGTAAGCCTTAGGAATTGTCCGTGCTTGGCGCGTCGTAAATAGAACTCAACCTAATGAACTACCGTTAGCAATAACATTTTGCTAATGAGAATATAAGAAGTCGAAAATACATGTACACACACAAAACGCCTCTTCCCCTTAAGCTTCCTTGCATCGAGAAAAAACCAACTTAGTCCACCTGATTTCCACCTTATACCTCATATAGCTAAATCAATGTTTAAAAATTCATGTATTGCCACTGAATGCGGAAGAAGAAAAAAAGTCATGCATCCTACTCGACTCCTTCCATCATCCCCCAATTCTAAACCCTTGTGAATTGCCCAAACCTATTACCATTTGCAGCCTAATCCCACGCTACACATCCTAGCCCTCTCCAGTCTCCCCTTTTGAAGCCAACACTCAAACAATTGAAGCAACAAAAAATTAACTTTGTACAAAAGCATCAGATTCATGTTGCAGGACTTTTATTCACCTTGAATTTGAGTTTCCCTTAATATTCTGTCCATATCAAAGAACTCCGCTTGTACTCCATCATCAAGGATATCTCCAGCCGAAGAGGGTTCAAGCAATCAAGCTGTCCATTTTCCCTTCCTCACCTGCATAAGAACTTAATGTTTAATGAAGTCACTTTTCTAAATCAAATCATCACGTCACTACTGACCACAAACTTATATGTAATGAACCACCTGAATTATATCATCCCGCACAACCAATAACCAATTAGCCTCCACATAAACTTGAAAAACAAAGTAAACTAAAAGCAAACATTTTGAATAGGCAATGGAATCGCGTGACCTACTCATAGTAGCAATGCTATATATAGGTTCACTTCAAAAGGAATGAGTTACACGTGTCTCTAAAAAGATATCCATAGAAAGGCACATAACCAACAAATTACTTTTGATCACAATGTTTGACCACAACGTAGGAAAGGAGATTGAGAAAGCAAAACAGAGGAATAAAATCTTTTACAAATGTCCACTTCAAATCAGTTATTCTTTTGCATGTTTTCGCTTTGCATAACAATGTAAGAGAAACTCAGCAAAATTAAATTTATATCCGTATGAAAGTGGCAATAATTTAACTCCAATACTCCCATGAAAGGGCAGCAAGACCCACTCAACAAAAGGGTATCAAAGTTTCCCATATTTGTATCCTCCAAGATAACTCAATATACATAAGGCTTTTTCACAATTCCAAACGATTCCATTATGAATGAATCCATTCTGACATTTCTCAGAGTACCCACCACCTCTGACTCAGAGGCGGTGAGTACTTATCTGTCACCAATTCTAGAGCCAATGGGATTAACAAATTTAAATTTAAATAAAACTTCATGAAAAAGTGCAATAGAATATCTTGACAAATAAAATCAAAGAGCGAGAAGGGGAAGTAGACTGATTTTCAATAATTAGAGGTAGACACACTGCCTAGGAACTCAATCCTTCGATGAAACTATGCTGGGTCATATACACAGTTAAAACCCCATAAACATAAATCGACCCCGGTATAAACATAAATACGTAGACAGAGTTCTTACCGATAGTGGCGTTCTAAATAGGGGTTGCGTTGGTGGACTCGGGCAAGGGTGCACGGTGAGGCAGCAGTGAAAGACGCAGAAAGGAAGTCGATCTAGAGGGAGAAAGAAGAAAAGAAGTTCTCTGCTTAGCGGAGAGAACTATGCCGAAGTGGGATTATTGAGCGAGAACAGTAGAGGAAAAGAAGTTCCTCGCGCTCGGTGGTGCGGTGGTGCAGTGTAGTGGTGGTGGACTGGTGGGAGGGAGGGAGAGAGAGAGAGAGGCTAGGGTTTCTCAAGAGAGAGAGGGGGTCAGAGAAACTTTCCGTCGTCTAGACCGTCGGACATAACATCGTAGAATAGGAAACAAACAATAAGAGAGAGGAGGAATCATTTGCCAAAAATTGAAAATCCGTTCAGTGTAGAATAGGAAACAAACAATTAGAATATATCAAAATTGAAAAAAATTGTTTAAGTAGAAAAGATAAGAATAGATCATTGCCAAAAACCGAAAATCATTACCCAAAATTCATTTAGCCAAAAAAAGGAAAGAAACTCAACCATAAAGGAAGAAATAAAGGGCTAGGATTTATGCAAAAAAAATGTGTTACGAATCAAACGGCCAAGATTTATGTAGAGAAAATGTGTGGGCCACCACACCGTCGTGAAATGTATTATAGATTATTATTTTTGTATTCAAGTTAATGGCAATAGTCAAGTTGTTTCCACTGAATGATATTTTAGTTTATATATGTGAGAGAATGATCTGTCTAAAAATCCGTGAAAACATGAATTTACTCTATTTAGTACATTTAATTTAGGGAAAACTCACCCTCAATAACTTAGCGCTTGCCATGTTGTGGTTTAAAGGTGGTTTGGTAGTTCAAGCGCGCGCGCATAATGGGTGAGTACAGGTTATTTAATATGCAAAAAATATGTGCTTGTTTCCGTGGTAGTGTTTAGGTCACAAGTTCGTGGGTGCGGGCCGGAGCAAGAGTGAGAGCATGAAAGCACCAATTCTAAAAATGTGTAGTATTGAGAGTCCATTCGTAGGGAGTGTTGGTATGGGTACATACACTAAATGTACATACATCGTGTACATGAGAATGAAAAAAGTGGCTTATTGGCTTATTTTCGTCTTTATTTAAAAAAAATAGATTTCGATCAAAAATTTTTACTTTTTAGATTATTCTTGTCATGAGGATGCAATAATCCCAAAAAAAATGATGATAAGCCAAGTGATATGAAAAAAATTTGAATAAGGACAAAAAATAAGCCAAAGTGGCTTATTTAGAAGAATAACCCCTTAATCCTAGGCGGGCTCATAAGCGAACCGAAGAGTAATGCTAGGTATCCAAACAATTTACCAGAAAGTACCCCGAAAAGAAAAAATCGAAGGTCTAGATCTCTAAATGGACCCTTGATTTCGGATACTTTCTGGGTAAGTTTTTTGGGTACCTTAGCATTAATGATTCGGGAGACTGGGGGTTGGTTTATACCCTATACTACTTTCTCCTAATACTCTCCCAATATAAAAGGATTATAAATATTATTTGCACAAAAGAAAACTCGAAGGGCGATCTTTGTTTCTTAGGAAAAGAGCATCATTCAATCCCGTGCAGAACGGGGTGTATTCTTCCTAAGAAGAGCGCGATTTGTGTGCCTCAATCGAGCTGATCTCAAGTAAGGTAAATTTATTTCAAATCATAATACATAAGCCAAACGAGCCGAGTTGTAGTTTGTTTGAGCTCGGTCCAAAAATTAACGTGTTTCGGAAAGATGTTCAAGCAACCAGCTAATTAGTCGAGTTTCCTTATTAACCAGAAGTTCAGATCCTTTTTCCCCAAGGAAATTTTCTTCCACTCTTCTTTTAGAAAGTAATCCTTTTCCTAACAGGTTTTGGTTTCCATAGTACAACCCTATTTACATATGTATGCGCCGATTTAGGACTATGTACGTTTTCTCTGTTTTCTGGAACATCTATACTTTCTCTGTTTTCAAAACAAAGAAACTGCTTTTCAGATGATTGCTGGGAACTGAGGAAACAAGAAGAAATTTAATCTCTTTTTTCCTTCCTCACACTAACCAATAATGAATGGTTACTTCCCAGATGATTGCTGGGAACTTATATTCCAGAAACTTAGAGAAGATGATGAGCGTGACTTGGATTCGATATCTTTGGTCTCAAAGCGGTTCCTTTCGATATCTAACCGGGTGAAGCATAGTTTGAACGTAAAAGCCAAGACACACCATCTACTCCCGAGTCTTCTTACAAGATTTCGACACATCAAAAGCATAGTCATCGGTTCTGACATCAACAAAGACATAGATGGACTCGTTAATCAGATTGCACGGTCTGGAGTATTGAATCTCCAAGCCGTAAGGTTTCAGATTCGGTGTTGTTCCACAGAACCTCCGCGAGATGGTTTTAGGGCACTTGCGTTGAATAGGAAGATAAAGAACTATTTGAAGGTATTGGATTGCTCTGGACTGTGCTCTATGCAAGACAAGGATTTGGTTTTGATAGCGGATTCGTTCCCACGGTTAGAAGAACTCAGGCTTAGAACAGGTACTGATAAATCCAATGATGTTGTGGCACGAATAACAGATGATGGCATCGATGCATTGGCATCAAAGCTTAAGGAGTTGAAGAAGTTTGTGTTTAAATGTGGTGCTTGTTTCATTACTGACAAATCACTCATTTCTTTATCCACAAATTGTGTGAAACTGAGGAAAATTAGTCTTTACATATCCAGTAGAGGTCCACATTATGTGACTGAAGATGGCATTGATTTTGTGGTGCAGCATAGTTCCAATTTGACCTCTCTCTCGCTAAAGTTGTGGTCGTTACAACATTCTGCGTTCTCTTTTGCAATTGGAAACGCACTAGCCAGTGCCAAAAATCTGCACTCTCTCACCATGACTCAAGAACTCATTTCGGACAAGCGTATTTGTTTAGTTGTCAAAGCATGTCCTCCATTAAGAAAGCTCAAACTTGTTGGCTTTGGTCGCGAGTATCCGGATATCCATGGGGGATTAAAATTTCTTTTGCAGGCATGTGAATTGACGCTGGAAGAGCTAACCCTGAGAAGTTGGGCCCTCTCAAACACGGGTATAAGTGATTTGGCTCAGTATTTATCTAATCTAACTTCTATAGATCTTGATGGACTTTTTGGGTTGACTAGTGTCACCTTTTACACCCTCACAAAGAGTTGCCCTTTACTTGAAATACTTAAGATGACAGATTCGAGGGGACAAGAGATAGATACTTTTTCTCCGGATCACTTACATAAAAACTACCGACTGCGACATCTTGATATCTCCGACAATATGTGGGTGAATGATGCAACGCTCAAAAACTTTGGGCAGGTTTGTCCGAATCTACAATTCCTCAACGTATGTCGTTGCAGGCAACTCACCAATTTTGGCATTGGAGAAGTTTTGAGGGGATGCCCTGAAATAAGACAACTGAATATTAATTGTCTTGAGGTTTCAGATATTTTTGAGAGATATTCTGACCACTCTGTGGTGAATTTGAAGACTTTGAATGCTTGGGGGACGCAAATCAATGACAAAGGAATGGCAATGATTGGAAATGGGTGTCAAAATCTCCAATATTTGGACATTGGATACTGCCATGAAGTGACGGAAAAAGGGGTAATGGAGGTGGTGAGGAACTGCTCAAGACTGAGGGATATAAATCTAAGCGGGTGTAAAAAATTGAGCACCAATGTTTTACCACAGATGGGGTTTTCAAGGCTCTCACTATGGAAAGTTGATCAGATGGAGATGATTTGATCTCAGTGAATGGTAAACACAGTCTTGTCCTTCGGCTGCCAGCTTCGCGTACGCCTATGACTCTGCTTTGTTGTCATCCTAATTTACGTCGAATTCATATGCTTTTGAACTTCTAATTCTTCCATTGCTTACCTGCTTTTCTTTTTTATACTCCTTCTTGCTGGTCAATTGTCTTGTTTGAATCACTATGAAACAGTATTTTCTGTGTCTCTATTTACTTTGAACTTACCACTACAGTCAGTTCCATACATATCATGCATCACACCGACGATACTGTGTTCCTCCGCAAATTTTTTGTTTTCTGTTTGGAAGAAATAGCAGCTTCTGTTATTACCACCTTAATTGTCATCGCGTTGGGACGTTGCTGCAACTGATACACTGTCGGCAAAAACTGTTAGAAGCTCTGACATAAAATTTAGTTGTATATGAATTTACTAGTTACAGATTAGTAATTACTGGTTCGGTTAAACAGACTGGAGTTCTTGATACGTTTGATAATCGGACCGCCTTGACAAGGAAGGCGAAATTCAAATGATGCAGAAACAGGTGTTTTAGCAAATTCTGAGAAGCTCTCACGTGAAACTTACTGTTGGACACCAAGACTTGTATAGTTGAATGTATGTATGAAGGAAAAACTTTCTGTCAAACAACTTGTAACAAAACTTACAAGTGAAAATAGGCTATACGTTTACTTCGGTAATGGCAAGTTCCGGTTTCTATGACAACTCTGCTCAATCATATAGTTGTGTTTTTCTTTCTTTGACAAGCCCTACAAAATTAACGTTTCATGGACCTGCGGGAATAGGTTGACGGCTGACCTTTTGCGAAACGGCTGTTCAGATGGTTTTTGCGTACAGGTTCATAGAAGCATTGGAGGGCTGCACCGGCTTGGGCGGCCTTTCATGAGCATATGGAAAATTTGTTATGGCTGGGAGCATATCACGACGGGTGTAAACGAGCCGAGCCGAGCCGAGTTTCGGCGAGCTCGAGCTCGGCTCGTTTACTTAACGAGCCCAAAACTCGAGCTCGAGCTCGGCTCGAGCCTTAACGAGCCGAGCTTAGTCATTTACTAAACGAGCCTTCCTTAACGAGCCGAGCTTTTGTCGAACGAGCCGAGTTTCACTCGGCTCGTTTAGTTAACGAGCCGAATAGTCGAGCTCGAGCTCGGCTCGTTTACTAAACGAGCCGAGTCGAGCCGAGCCTTAACGAGCCGAGCCGAGCCGAGCCGAGCTCGCGAGTAGCTCGGCTCACTTACAGCCCTAGGACTCACCAGTAACTAAGGCTACAAACGAATTGAGTTGTTCGTGATTTATGTATCACTCGATGTGTTTAATGTCTATACAAAAGAGTACACTACCTCGGTATTTTCATTTAAATGGATCATATTTGTTACTATAAGTGAAATCTAGATTGTCAAATTCTGGCGCTTTATCATTCTTTATACAAACATAATCCGGCCAAGCTTTTAGTGATGTCTAATCAATTTGATTCTTTGCATGTACATTGAACACAATTGATACTAGATGAATGGTTCGAGTCGTGTGATAAAACCGTGATGAGTCTCGTTTTGTGTCAAATGAAAAATTACATGAGAATCCTTGCATGATGTAGTGTCTTGTTGTTTACGCTCCTAGCGCCCCTATAGAGTCAGGATTTTCTGCTATCAAAGAAACCGAAAGAAAGACAAAAAACCTCAACCTATGCTTCACATACATTCCACCAGAATTTTTGTTCCAACTTAAGGGAAGAATTACTCATAGCCGCAAAGAATTACTCTTGGACTCTTGGCCGCAACAAATTACTCCTGGCCGCGTAGAATTACTCTTGGCTACAAAGAATTACTCATGGCCAAGAGTAATTCTACGCGGCCAAGAGTAATTTTTCGCGGCCAGGAGTAATTATTTGCAGCCAAGAGTCCATGAGTAATTTTTTGCGGTCATGAGTAATTCTTTGCGGCCATGAGTAATGTTTACTGCTCCAAAATAGCGGTTTCTAAGAAGCAAAACACGGCGGGGAAAATTCTGAATCAGGGGCTCCACAATGCTTGACTGCCTAGCAGTGTAAGTTCTAGTTCTAATTTTGCAATCTCTTAGTTTCTCATTCTTATCACAATCAAAGTCGCCATAATCACAACTTAAGAGTAGCTTGAGACACTGATATTACGAAGAAATGTCCTGGTCGGGTTATCACTACTTTAAGTTGAATTATAATCTGTGCCCCTTGGCATCGTCTCGTCATCGGGATTTCCTTCTGTTTTCCCCCATTTTTAATACAATCCAATTCTTTTTGCCCGTTGTTCAACTTGTATTTATCGGGAATACGAATCAGCGACAAGTTGAACAGTGGTATGACCATGTTCATGACCTTCTCGCGCGATCAAATATGATTAATTGTTCGAAAATGGGATAACCCAAAAGACCATAACTAAAAGCAAGGGATTGTCGAAGAATCGTGAGCTTCAACTCGAGCTATGGGTACTGTAATTGAGCCAAGAACTTATTATCTTGTGTACTTATTGTCGAGAGTCTCATCTAAAAGCTTCAGAAAGCCTACCTCTGTTGGATGGACGGTGGGCCTTGAAAGAGGTTAAACTGATGATCAGTATCTCATCAAAATTGAAATCATTCTGCATTATGAGCAAGTTTGGGAGGTGTGGACCAACGCGCGACAATGGCGGGGAGCTCAGTGGGTGATATACCATCATCAATGGAAGCCTTGCTGCTGCGGTTGAAGGGCTGGAAATTAAAACTAAAGCAGAGGAGACAGTATTCTACTTGCAGTTATGTGAATCAGAGAAATGCATGTGTGGTGAGAAGATTGTCATAGCCTTGCTTACAAATACTAAGCTTAGTCTTTTGTTCATATGTCTATCTTTTTGGGTTGGTATGTTGCCAACTATGTTTAGGTTTGGGTTCGGAGTGGCATATGATTGTTGAGTGGTTAGGTGTCAATATTACAGGGATGCTTCTTTCTCGTCGTGATGCCATCATGCTTGCAAGCAATTTGATTAATCTTCGTACCATTTCAAAGGTTAATAAAATCCTCTTCTTGCTGTTCAAAAAAAAAAAAAAAAAAGCCTACAACTGTTACCATGTCAAAGAGTGAAAGGGACCGCCCAAATTGATACTTTAATTTTAGAGGTTATATTCAACTAATGTTGACAAGAGATAACATCTAAATGAAAAATTGGAAATAGTGGAAGAACTATAATCAAACAATAAAGCTATGAGGACCGACCAAAGGAGGACCGAAATCGTACCGATGTATGTAGGGTGGTTGGATCAAGAACCCATTTTTTTCGTGTATCCTTTGGTCGGTCCTCATAGCAGGACTCATAATCAAACAAAGTTTTGTTTTTTGTGCGAGTTGTGTGGGGTGAATTGCCATGTGCTAAGTTAAATGCTACTTTTTGGTGAGTTGCGCATACTTTAGTTACATGTATTTTCTGAAATTTTGGAATGAGATGCCATTGCTTGATTTTGCTGGAAAATATGGAATTTGAACTTCCTACTTGGTTTAATTGATGTTAATGCATGCGATGGCTGGTTTATAAATCTTTTGAGTTTCAATTAAATTAGACCATGGCAATATGTTTTGGAAACTTGAATTTTACTGGTTGCTAGTACATGCTCATGATAATATGATTCATTCAAATGGTGTCCCGAGTGCTAGGGGACGGGTAAAGATACTAGTGGCGTGAAGTAATAAGGTAGGAGATGCAGCCAGGCATCACCGGGTAATGATATATTACTACTCTTCAATGGGGTCACTCCCCAATTGACTAGCAATAAATACCGTTGAATGCTATTATCACTCAAAAGTGCAAAAGTTGAAAGAGAAATGAAATGAAAAGGGTCCATCTCTTGGACCGAAGAAATGAGCTTTCGGACAAAAATGCATGTACTGGATGGTCAACAAAATATTTGAATTGTTGCTTTGAACTGACTTATAATGTGGGGTATTTCCATGGTCAAACTTGTAACTTTGGTACACGTTTCTCACCCGAGCTTTGGCTTATGAAAACCTTTTCCAATTTTTCAGGTTAAGGTAGATAGCAAGTTGTGGATTGAATGAGGTGCTAGAATAACCGTGGAGAATCATGTGTAGTCTAATGGTTTGTAATTAGTATACTTGTACACCTAGAAGCTCAGGAATTATGTTATTTATTTTACGCTTCCGCATACTTTGCTTATATGGTTTAAAATGACAATGATGCGAGAAATCCCTAAACTAGAATATGAGTAGGCCTTCGGCGGCTTAACACACCTGCTTGGCCGGTCACGACTTCCAAGGTAGGTTTTGGTTCGTGACACCAATGTCCAAATATTGGATATTTGGACACCTTTTTCCAATCACTGCCATTCCTTTGTCGTCAATTTGTGTCTTTTGAGCTTCCAGAGTCTTCAAATTCACTACAGAGTGGTCCGAATAGCTCCTAATAATATCTGAAATATTAAGACCGCGGATATTCAGTTGTGTCATGGCAGGGCATCTCCTCAAAACTTTTCCGATGCCGAAATTGGTGAGGCGCATACAACCACTTACATCGAGGAATTGTAGATTCGGGCAAACTTGGCCAAAGTTCTTGAGCTTCATGTCAGTCAACCACATATTCCCGGAGATATGCTGTTTGGATGACAATGTTGGAACCTATCGGGCAAAGGCGCAAGCGCAACCCAACCTGCATCAGTTGGAACTCAGCATCAAAAGTCAACGATTCTTCTTAATATAAAGTTTGCGGACAATAAATGGGAAAAAAATTAAACTACCAATAGATGAAATAACATATACATACGTAGTTTGTATATTAACTACATATTTTGGGAAAGTCATAAAGAAGACACGGTTCTCTCAATTTACCTCAGCATTTTCAGATAGATATATATAGACATGTGAACCGTGTCTTCTCTATAACTTTCCTAAAATATGTAGGTACATATGATTATTGTATAGGAATGTCAGTCTGTCATCGAAATAGCTAGTGTGGTCACATATCTAAAACCCTAATACATTAAAATCTAATGAGCTACCGCATATCATTTGTGTGTGTGTGTGAGCGTGCGCATGCTTGGTTTTTTGGGTTCATTGTCCCACATCTAAAAATTGCAAAGCCTCGGAAATAGAGCACGGAATGAACTCTAAAACCTCACATCCCAAATATCTATTATTGTCACGTTGCTAACCCTTTGGCTCTTTTTACTTCCTTTTGTCACAAAAAAAAAAAAAAACTTTTGTTTACTTATGGTGTGGCGTATGAGCCACTGATTTGCTATTATATTGCTTATTACATGTGCTGCTAATTAATTCCAAAAATTCTTTATCATATCAATACAACATTAGGATTACAGCTCCATAGCTTTATTGAATCCAACGGTTAATACCAATGGGTGATACCTATGCACGCACTAAAGACACTAGTATTTAAAGACAAGCATAACCTTTTGCTTGAATATTCAAATAAAGTTTCAAAAGAAAAAAGTCTTCTGTTTCACCTAAACAAACTGAAGTGAAACAGTAACATTGCAGAAATAAAGTCTTTTGTAGTATTCCGAACAATAACAACTTACCCAAGTTGAAGGCTGTGCGCTCACAGACCCAAAGTTGAAAGCGGGAGATGGTGAGCCTTCAATCAGTACCCGCGTCTCACTTGAACTGCTGACATACCAGGCACTTGAGATTGATCTTCCACAAGTCCAAAACCAGCACTAAGTACTTCAGCCGCGTTGACTAGCACATCCAAAGGCGAAACACAAGTTTCAACATCAGCTGGGGAAGAGGCTGGCACGGCAGAACCAGATTGTTCTCCTGAAAGCCAATAGGCACACCACTAAGGAACCAGCAGAATCGAAAAGGAGAAAAAGTAAAGAATAATAGGATAGGTTATATAGGCATGTGACATACTGGGCACTTGAGATTGCTCTTCCACACGTCCACATTGGGCATCAAGTGTTTCAGATATCACCGACCATGGGTCATTAAGGAACCGAGTTACCATCTCCAATCTTAAGTTATCTAAAGCATTCGAGGGTAAAATGCTATTTATGCTTCCATGCTGGAAATATTGTTTCATGTTGTTGCATACAACAACACCACTGTCAAGCCTGTAACAAAGGGTTTCTTTACAAGGTTAGTGTTGTCTGTCAAGAATTGAGACATGTCTCAACTGTACCGGAACAAAGAACTTAAAAAAATTGAGGATTCTAGCAACCTAATGGACATAAAAACCCAATGTAAATCATATGAGAGAGGTTTCTTTTTCTAAATACATTAATTAACAAAGAGTGATTCTTACGTTCCAACTCCTTGTTGTGGAGCATCCTTCACCGATTCAACTTTTCCGCTTGGTTTTTGGGACTGAAACAACTCTGAATTGATGCTTTCAAGGTAGTCACATATGCATTTTTTCTGTAATAAAAAATGTACTCCAGTATTAGGTCAGAAATTTTGGAAAATTGCTAGAGATTGATTGAGCTTCACCTAAGGGATCCCATAGAATTTGGATGATCCGAGCCGCTCAATGTGTTTAGAATGTATTTTTAGGGTACCACCAAGAAATCATCAAAAAAATATAACCAGAAAGGGCTTGATCTGAGCAATATTTCATAAAAAACTTTATCTTACAGTTTGTATAAAATCTGTTCGGTTCAAGTCCTTCCCGGTCAAATTTTTTGATGATTTCTTGGTGGACCCTAAAAAACACATTCTAAACACATTGAGCATCATCCAAATTCTATCAGGAACATCCAAAATTGTGTGGTGTGCATGTAAGCTTATATAAGGGATCCCTTAGCCTTAGGTGAAGGGGACTGAGATTGATTGAGCTTCACCTAAGGGATCCCATACTTACCATTAATGTTGCTACTTTGCAATGTCCATCTGTTCCTTCACAAGGTCTGAGGGAGTTGTAGTGCTTCCATGTCCTTTCATTTTTGTCATGGACAAGAAGTGTCCAGTGGAATTTATGGTGTATTGGAAAATGTAGGTATCTATAATGTAGACCACTTTCCCATTGCTCTTTAATGATATCTCGTTGTCGTTCTTGGTCCTTTATGCGCAAAGCTTGCTGTTTTCCAAAAAAATAGGAGATTCGTCAATTTAGTATATTTTTCATATCAATGTTAATAAAAATAATTACATGTTTCATTTCAGATGCTTTAAATCCAAAAAGCTTATTCCCAAAACAAATGTTGTCATACCCAAAAACGTGATCTGCATACATAGGACCTGGCATTTTGTGGTTCTGTTGAGCTGTGGACGAGTGTTTTGGCATATGCATCAATTACCTGCATTGTAGAATGAAATATTTATGTCATGAAATTGATAACACGCGCATTTTTAGTTCCGTGTTGTTTTTACTTACATTGGCTGTTATGTCTTCTTTATTTAGCAACAAATGTATGTCGTCCACAAAAACACAGCATGGTCCACCATTGTACAGCCACACAATACTCCTGCATGGAAAATAGAATTTTAAATTTTCTTATTAAAATGTTGTTTGTGTTGTTTGGAAACAGGTCTCATTGTTATAAACAACTCAGAAATGTCTCAAGCAGTGATAACAGCCATTAACGTACACCATATGGTACATGTCTCATATTCTAACACATAAATCAATAGACAACTATTCTAACAAACTTGGTACATGTCTTAAACTAAAAAATGAGGGATATGCCTCATTTCAAATCGTCCTTGGCAAAAACCTGAGACATGTCTCAAGTAATGAAAACAAAGGATATGTAAACCATATGGGACAGGTCTCGTATTCTAACAAAAATTAAGAAATTCATTGATTGATTTCTCAATTCGCAATGGTGGTGAGACAGGTTCTTGTCAGCAAATTTCAGTAGTTTGTCTTTGAGATATGAGTGGGAATTTTTCTGAATAGTTTCGAAGATGGTATTACCTGTCTGTTCGCTTTCTCGAAATATTGTCTAGCTTGTTTCTGTCAGCCAGCGTCAACAAGTTGTAGAGGACATCATCGTTGAAGCTCCTTGTCAGAACAGGTTCACACCCCAAGGCAGTCTCCAATCTCGAATTTTCCTTATTCAAAAGGTTAACCTGTTGTGTAAGTTCACTGACTGTCTCCCCCAATCTAGAAATTTGACGTTGAAGCTCACAAATTATGAGGCCCTTGTTTTCATTTTTTAGCTTCTCTGTCCCTTCTTCATGCATGGAATTGTTATCGGATCCATAAAAGCTGGTCTCCCAAGTTGTTTGTCTCAGTTCAGCATCACTAACCTGTATAGAAAGATTTAAGTTTAAGTAATTGGTGAGTTTCTAAAACGCGAGACACGTCTAATCTATTCTTTCATACACTTTTTTGGTCTTCCTATTTGAAGCTCCTTGTTAGTACAGGTTCACACCCCAAGGCAGTCTCCAATCTCGAATTTTCCTTATTCAAAAGGTTTACCTGTTGTGTAAGTTCACTGACTGTCTCCCCCAATCTAGAAATTTGACGTTGAAGCTCACAAATTATGAGGCCCTTGTTTTCATTTTTTAGCTTCTCTGTCCCTTCTTCATGCATGGAATTGTTATCGGATCCATAAAAGCTGGTCTCCCAAGTTGTTTGTCTCAGTTCAGCATCACTAACCTGTATAGAAAGATTTAAGTTTAAGTAATTGGTGAGTTTCTAAAACGCGAGACACGTCTAATCTATTCTTTCATACACTTTTTTGGTCTTCCTATTTCAACTTGAGTACTTCATATTTAATTTTACCATTATGTTTCACTCATTCAATTCACCATTTTTGCATTACAATTTTACCATTTGTCATCTGAAGATATAGTTCTCTAGAATTCACATGCGCATGCATCGTGTGTGTCAAACTCTACTTGAGTACTCATATTTAATTTTACCATTATGTTTCACTCATTCAATTCACCATTTTTGCTTTACAATTTTACCATATGTCATCTGAGGATATAGATCTCTAGAATTCACATGCACATGCATCGTGTGTGTCAAACTCTATATACAAAGGTAATGCTTCGATCATCAGTGTTCGTATCCATACATTCCAAATTTTTGTACAATTTCTTCTAATTTCAGTCGAATGGTTTTTAATTGGAGCATTCTTGGAGTATGAAGGTGCCGTCACTGCCATTAGATCGCCAGCAGGGGAAACGAGTGAATTTCCCATCACAGTAGGATTGCACCAAGGGTCAGCCTTAAGCCCGTACCTTTTCGCTTTAGTTATGGATGAATTGACTAGACAAATTCAGGAGGATATTCCATGGTGTATGTTGTTTGCAGATGATATTGTCCTTGTAGATGATACTGCTAGTGATGTTAATACTAAATTAGAAATTTGGCGGGATGCACTAGAGTCTAAGGGCTTTCGGAAAACAGAAGTGCGTATGAAGAAAGAGTGATGATTCAAGACCAGGAGATACCAAAGAGTGACCATTTTAAGTATTTAGGTTCTATTATTAGTCACGACAAGGAGATTACTGATGATGTGACCCATAGGATCCAAGTGGGGTGGCTCAAGTGGAGAAGCGCTACTGATGTACTGTGTGACAAGAGGGTACCCACAAAGTTGAAGGGAAAATTCTATAGAACTGTCATAAGACCAGTGATGCTTTACGGGACAGAATGTTGGCCTATTAAGAAACACACGTGAACAAGATGAGTGTTGCGGAAATGAGAATGTTGAGGTGGATGTGTGGTAAGACTAGACGAGATAGGATTAGAAATGAAACAGTCCACGAGATGGTAGGTGTAGCACATATTGAGGAGAAGTTGAGAGAAAATAGACTGAAGTGGTTTGGGCATGTCTATCGTAGACCAGCGGATGCTATAGTTAAGAGAGCGGATAGGATAGCTTTGCATAACAGTGCTTCGGGGAGGGGAAGACCCAAATCAACATTAGATGCGGTAGTGCGCAAGGATTTGAGTCTACTAGGGCTAAGTGAGCAAGCAACACTTGACACGAAAATTTTACTTGTGCATGCGATGTGCGTGCCTCGGCCTCTAGTATTCAATAATCTGAGATATCTTTCATATTGATGAGTAAGATGAGTGGAGCTGAAATGAGGATGTTGAGGTGGATGTGTGGTAAGACTAGGAGTGATAGAATTAGAAATGAGACTATACGGGAGATGGTAGCTAGGTGTTGCACCTATACAGAATAAGTTGAGAGAAAATAGATTAAGGTGGTTTGGACATGTGTATCGTAGACCTATAGATGTCGTAGTCAAGAAGAGTGACGTGATACTAGTAGATAGTCGGGCTAGGGGAAGAGGAAGACCTAAGCTAACTTTGGAGGCTGTGATACATAAGGAATTGGGCTTCCTAAATCTAAGTGAAGAGGTACCCTTGATAGAGCTCTATGGAAAAACATGATTCATATAGCCGATTCCAATTTATTTGGGACACAAGGCTCAGTTTGGTTTGGTTATCTTTCGTATTGAAACCTGTCTCATTTATTTTGGAACAATCAAATTATCAAAATAAATCAACTGAGATAGGTCTCAACTTATTAAAAACGATGATTCTAAGAATTCAGAAGCAATATGATTGAATTTACAGTAATATAGAAATTAAGAAACACAAATTTTGTCTAACCTCTTCATCTAGAAGTGAGTCAAAAGGTCTCTCTCTAATCTTTGATTGTAGTTCGAGAATGTTCCACTAAAGAAGCCTTGGGTATACTTCGCCGTTCTCAGCACCTAGAATGGTGGTGTGCTCACACAACCAATACTGTGAAACAAATAGAGTACGAGCAGGTTAATACTTATTTTATCTGAATCTGATTATGTAGCCTTTTTGTAATTTCTTAGTTATTGAAGAGAAACTTACCAACAATGTAATTACACAACCTGATGCTTTCTCTGGTTGAAGTTGGTATTTCTCAATGGAATTCATCAATGTATACCGTATTGCTTCACACCAATCGTAATCCTTCATCGACTTCAAGTCATGCATGTAGTGCAAGTAAACCCAACCAATTTTTGTGCCCGATTTTGAGAAGAATAGAGTGCAGCAGAGGTACATGCACAGAAGCCTAACAACATCCTCTACATCTTCTTTACCATTTCCCTTCACTGCTTTGTATAGAATAGCCTTTATCCCAGTTGCTGTTAACCTCTTAGGTTTCATTTTTCTCCTCTTCACCAAATCTATTGATTCCTTGCTTGCATATGCCAAATCCATATGCTTATCTCCACAGCACAGTCCAAAAATCAATCTTATATCGTGTTTGGTCAATTTCAAAAGCTTTTGACCTATCTTGAATTGATTTTCACGTGCTTGGTATGTTTTGATAATCTGTACAATAGTCTCGTCATATTTTCTACACTTATTGATGGTCAACTTTTTGTTCAGCAATGCATGGAATAATAACCAGAAGGGGGTCAGTTTCAGCCCTTCAATGTGTTCATCCCTCAGTTTAGGGCTAATTTTTTCCATGAGCTTGATAATTGGCCTGAAGTTGGATCTATATGTGATCTTGTATGCAACAGTTTTTTTTTTCCCTTTATCGTTTGCAGCCTTTTTGTTCTGGACTGGTTTTGGAGATTCCTTTGCCTTTTGTTCGGATTTTTTGATATCCTCGTGTTCTGTGAAATTGACAAGGAAATACATCAATTAAATTACTAAGACTTCAAGTCCAAGTCCAAAAACTTGGTATATTTTTCTAACACAAATCAATAAAGAGCTAATCTAACCAACTTTGTATATGTTTTAAAACTGAAAAATATGCCTCATTTCTCATATTAATTATCATGTCTCAGTTCTTCGCTATTTCATCGATTAGAAGAGAACTAGAGGCTAGGGTTTGAGGAAGTGATATACTACTAATAAACAACTATTCTAAAAAACATACGAGACATGTCAGACAACTAAAGATTAAAAAAAGCAAGTATTCTAAAGATAAGATACATGCCTCAGTTCTTCGCCATTTCATCCATTAGAAGAAAACTCGAGACTAGGGTTTTATTAAGTAATGTACTTACTTCTCTTGGTCATTTCTTGTGAAGTTCACAAATGCTGATGAAGATGATGATAACGATTCAAATACAAGAGCTGCACTGCTTTGAAATCTCCTGCCTTTATCTTCGGGTTGCCCGTGGAAGAAGGTGCACAACACGCAGAGAGCGGGAGAGAGAGAGCTGGTGGTCGGCGGGATAGGTGGAGATGTTACAAGAGAGAGAGTGAAGGGGTTGGGTTTTTTTGGGGTAAATGAACGGAGACCTGCTTTCCCCCCTTTCCCCCCCCCCCCCCCCCTCCATTTCCCCTATTGCCCCCGCCCCCCTCCCCTTCTTTCCCCCTTTTTATTCTTTCCAGTTTGAGTTTTTTTTTTTCCTCTTTATTTCCCTTTTTTTTTTTTTCCAGTTTGAATATTTTTTTTTTCTTTATTTTTTAATTTTCAATTATTTTCTTGTAAGACAATTAAGAGAGATAGAGGTGGCAATCTCAACTCATATTTTTTAATCCGTCCAAATCCGCTCACTTATAACCCAATCCAATCCGTCCATATTTTATAATGGGTTTATATAACCCATATAAACCCACATTTACATGGGTTTAAGTGGGTTAAAAATGGGTTCAATATGGATTAGAGTTAAAAGACCCACTCCTAAGTGAACTACGGGTACTCAATGTACGAATCTCCTGCTCCTGTTGTACGCATCCTGTACAAAACAAGAAGGGAACTATTTTTGCTACCTGGAAGGCATTTTTAGTCTGATAAAAAAAAAAAACTATTTTTGCTAGAAAAAAATCCAATGAGATAAGTACGTACATCCTCTCTCTTTCTCTCTCCATTCCAAAGATAATCTCCAAAACCGATCACTCTGACAAGCCCCGTTCCGTTAAGAACTTTATCTTTAATTTTAACATTTTTTGTTCTTATTAAATTTTTTTCGCCTTTATTAGTTTTACGCCAAATTTTTGTGAATTCTTGATTCGTCTAGTTGAGACGAATCGGAACAGTAAATAAAAATTACAGTTGAGGCTGCACGCTTTTAATAAGTTTTACGCCAATTTCTTCCAAGTTTCAAACTCCAAAACACGACCCATGAATTGTGCACGCTTTCTCATATGTTAAAATATTAGGGTGAAAGTAAAAAAAAAAAATTACTTTTCTGATTCCTCTCGTCAAGACGATCAATAAGCTAAAAAGTTTGTTGCAAAATGATCCAATGCGAAAAAAAATTGAATTAGGACAAAACGGGAAAAAAAAAAACAAAGGAGTTTTTTTTGGTTATTATATATATTTTAAATTTTGAAATCCACTTTTGTAATTATCTCCTGTAATTATTGTATTGAATTCCACTAAGAGAGCCCTGAAAGGCCGTTCGGTTAAATATGCCAAGTGGCTTATTTTTTGTTCTTATTAAAAAATTTCATATTTGTTAGTATTGCGTCAATTTTTTGGGGATTATTGCATCTCCATGACGAGAGGAATCTAAAAAGTAAAAAAATTCAATCGAAACCTAATTTTTTTGAATAAAGACAAAAATAAGCCAATAAGCCAATTTTTTCGTTTTTATTCAAAAACAAATTGGATTTTGATCATAATTTTTTACTTTTTAGATTCCTCTCGTCATGGAGATGCAATAATTCCCAAAAAATTGACGCAAAACTAACAAATACGAAAAAAATTTGAATAAGGACAAAAAAATAAGCCACTTGGCTTATTTAGCCGAACAGCCCCTAAATAATGAGTCTTAGGGTGTTCGTTGAAAGGCTTAAGAGCAAAAAAATCATTATGGCCATTTAGAATAAAATGATCAAAAAAATACGATCTTCGCCCTGGTTAAACGGAATTGAAAATTGAAGCGCTTAATTCTTGAATTATATCGAACGGGTGGAACCACAAAATATATAGTTTTTCCATTATTTCACCATCAATATTAGGCTCGTTTGATAGGTTTCGTTGAGTAGATTTCAAAAATATAAAATTTATTTTAAAACAATACGTCAAGAAAAAGTTATTACCATTTAAAATTTTATAACAAAAAAATAAAATGAGAGAGAGAGAGAGAGAGAGAGAGAGAGAGAGAGAGAGAGAGAGAGAGAGAGCAATTTCCAAATGAACGGGGAGGTACGCTTGCCGGGCAGGTGTTACAAGAGAGAGAGAATGGTTGTACGTGTTTATACAGAAAACCAGTCCGGTCTGCTTCAAAAGTAGTAATCACCGAAAACCGGACCGGTTTTTCAAAAAATGAAAAATAAGCAACCGGAACCAGATCGGTTGGTCCTACTGTTCCTCCACTGTGAAAGTTACATGTATGTCTAGTGTAGTATATTGATATATTTGATCTAATAATGATATATTCGTGACAAGATAGATATATTTGATCCAAAGATGATGCAAAACCCTCAAATTTGGTCGAGGTATTGGGTGGTTGACATTCCACCTTTCTGGCAGTTCAAGTGAGACGTAGGTACAGATTGAAGCCTTCAACTTGGGTGCAGGGCTGGCCCTGAGATTTTAGAGGCCTAAAGCGAATTGTAAAAATGAGGTCCTACATTTTTAACGAAAAAATTCAAGGTAGGTGTCTAATATAATTAAGGTTAAAAGATTAAAATTTTAGCTTCGTAATTTCACTAAAATAAAATTTTAAAACAATTTATACCTAGAAAAAAAATGAATCAAACGTATCGCTCATACATGTGTTTTCTCTGACTATTCATGTCATTAACTTTAATTGTAAGAATATTATCTTGAACAATAATAGAATTATCTATTTTAAACTTTTTTTTTAATCAAAGTTTGATGAATGAAAATAAATTATTTGATTTATTTATAAACAAAAGTGGCTTATTTTGTGAATTTGATATTAAAAGTTAAAAATAAAAATAAACAAACAAAAGAAAAAAGCTTATCAAAACATTGATGGTGTGTAAAAGATTTGAACCTCTTGGTCTAGAGCAATACCTACAACTACTAAAACATAACTAATTTATAATGCAAAAGGTGTAAGAACTGTGTATAAGAAAAAAAGTGTAAGAACTGTGTATAAGAAAAAAAAAACTGTCAAAAGAAAACGTCCGTAAGAGTTGAACCAGGAATCTCCTATCTCAATTTCAAGTACCTTACATGGACCACTTGTACTAGAATTGACATTGTGTTAAATGAAGGAACAATAACATATACTGTAGTATATAATATATCTGATTTTTTTCTTTTTGGAAAATGAGGTCCTCATTTTTCTGAAATTTCGGAGGCCTAAAGTGCCGGCACCTCGGGCTTTAGCCCAGGGCCAGCCCTGCTCGGGTGAAGATATATTTGAGGCAATAATGATGTAATTGATCCCATAATAGATATATTTAATACACTCTATATCAAATAATGATATATTAATATCTTTGATCCCATAATGATACTTTTCGTGAGGGTGTAAAAGGCGACACCAGTCAACCCAAATGGTACATAAAAATCTATAGAAGTTAGATTAGAGAGATACTGAGCCAAATCGCCCATACCTGTGTCTGTCAGTGGCTACCCTCTTATGGTTAGCTCTTCTAGTGTCAGCTGACATGCTTGCAAAAGCGTTTTTAATGCACCATGGATTTCAAAATACTTGCCCCCGAAGCCAACGAGCTTGAGCTTCTATAATGGAGGACGTGCTTTTGCGACTAAACAAATATGTTTGTTTGAAAGGAGATCTCGACTCAAGGTGAGAGAGTGCAGATTTTTGGCATTGGCGAACGCATTTTCCATTGAAAAAGAGAATGAGGAAGGTTGTGATGATCACAATTTTAGGGAGAGAGAAGTCAAATTGGAACTATGACGCATCACAAAACCAATTCCATCTCCAGTCACGTGATGTTGACCGCTACTGATTAATGAAAGTCTAATTCTCGTCAGTCTTTCACAATTCCTCAACACCTCCATTACCCCTTTATCTGTCACTTTTTTGCAGAATCCAATGTCTAAATATTGAAGATTACGACACCTATTTCCAATCATTGCCATTTAACAAGGGTTAAGATCCTCATCACAAAAAGGATACGGGGAAAAAGGGAAACATAGTAGGTTAGACTTTATGGAGCCATGCAATTTAGTTCTAGGGTTAATAAACGAGCCAAATGAGCCGAACATTGTTTAAGATTGGTTTGAAAACTGAACAAATTTCAAAAAGGGTTCGGCTAACAAGTGCCTTTGAGGCTAAGGGCACAAGATAAGGTGCAATTAATATGGAATGTTTTCAAACATTTAGGCACAACAAGAAATGAGCCGAATCATTTGTAAATTGTTCGAGACTTGATTCAGTCAAAGCTCGTTCAAGTTTGATCCCTCTATTAAACGAACCAAATATGAGCGCTTCAATTTTATGCTCGTTTAATGAAAGAGGCGAGCGTAAATCTAATCATATTCGCCTCGATTAAACTCACAAACCAAAAGCATAAATATGTCATGAGAGTTATATATATATATATATATATATATATATATAAACTTGAATATGTATAAACTTCTGTATCAACATAGTGAAAATTTTATAACTTGCACAAGTGTAAACTTATACAAGTAATGTACACTTATATATCTATTTTTTTTTATATGGATGAACTTATTTAGTACGTAACAAGATTTTTATATGTAGCTCTAAACTCGTAATTCGTAGTGGCCAAGTGCAATTTGAAGCCTCCAAGAGGAATTCGATGCGGCCAAGTGCAATTCGATATGGCAAAGAGCAATTCGTAGTGGCCAAGTGCAATTCGAAGCGGCCAAGTGCAATTTGATTCGGCTTCAATGCGGCCAAGTGCAATTCAAAACACCTAAGAGTAATTCGAAGCGGCCAAGTACTATAGTTCGATGCGGCCAAGAGTAATTTGTAGCGGCCAAGTGCAATTCGAAGCGGCCAACAGTAATTCGAAGTGGCCAAGTGTAGTTCGATGTGGCCAAAAGTAATTTGATGGGCCAAGAGCAATTCGTAGCGGCCAAGTGCAATTCGAAGCGGCCAACAACAATTCGATGCGGCCAAGTGCAATTTGAAGCGGCCAAGTACAATTTGAAGCGGCCAATAGTAATTCATTGCGGCTAACTACAATTCGATGCGGCCAAAAGTAATTCGATGCGGCCAAGAGTAATTCGTAGCGGCCAAGTGCAATTCGATGCATCGCTCGATCGAGAAAGCAAGTCCAAACTGGGTGGGCAGCCTTCTGGGTTAGTACAAAAAAATGGTTGGCATCTTTACTCTACGGATGATTTTATTTTTGGACTTAGAAGTATTGTGGAGTCTTTATAAATCATGTGGGGTGTGTTGGGTGTGGGTGGGGTCTGGCGTGGGCTAGTGATGAGTAGGTCTGGGTTGAGTGATAAACGTACTTTTTGTTGCAAATCGGGTATCACGTGGTACCCGTGCAGCGCATCCGAGCCGAGCAACTGACGGTTTGGTTGCATTTTTGGATGGCCCGAATGCCCTGCACGGGTATCACGTCAGCAATACTCTATTTGCACCAAAAAATTTCTCGTGTTGAGGAGTTTTTGATGGGTTTGGTCTTGGTCTATGTTGGAGTCTTCTGTGTCTGTTATCATGATCGAGGTGGTTTGGTGAGTCTTTTGGGGGTAATGAAAAGATTGCCATACTAAAGCTTAGTGATCTTTTGTTCATGTAAACTCATTGGGGCAGTCCTGATGAGGATTATTTTCATACATTTATCTTTTTGGGTTGGTATTGTTGGGCCCGGAGTGCACATAAGGATTTGGTTACACAATGCCACTCTCTGCGACCACTCTAAAAGCAGACTTGCGGGTGCAATGTCGAATGCCATAAAAGACTTAATTGAAATCCCTTCTATCACCAATTGGTGTTAGGAGAGATGGTGGAAAAACGGTCCGAGAGGTATCTTGCCAACTATGTTTAACTTTGGGTCCGGGGTGGCATATGATTGTCGATTGGTTAGGTGGCAATGTAGTTGGGATGCTTCTTTCTCTTTGTGATGCCGTCATGCTTGCAATCCGTTTGATCTTTGTGGTTCAAAGGTGGTTTGGCAGTTCAAGCGCGCGCACACATACAGTGGGTGAGTACGGGTTGTTTGATATGCAAAAGATACTGTGCCAAATCGCTTATAACTGTGTCTGTGAGTGACCACCCTATTAGGGTTAACTCTTTTAGTGTTAACCGACATGCTTGCAAAAGGATTTTTAATGCACCATAGACTTCACTATACCGGCCACTGAAGCCAACGAGCTTGAGCTTCTTTAACGGAGGACGTGCTTTTGCGACGAAATAAATATGTTTGACCGAAATGAGATATCGATCCATGGTGAGAGAACGCAGATTTTTGGCATCGGTGAACACGTTTTCCATTGTTAAAGATACTGCAGAATGTTGTGGTGACCACAATTTTAGCGAGAGAGAGAGAGAGGTCAAATTGGGACTATGCCGCGTCACAAAACCAACGCCGTCTCCAGTCACACGATGTTGACAGCTACTGCTTAATGAAAGACCAATTCTCGTCAGTTTCACACAATTTGTGGATAAATAAGTGATTGATCAGTAATCAAACAAGCATCACCTTTAAAAACAATCTTCTTCAATTCCTTAAGCTTTGACGCCAATGCTTCCACACCATCATCTGTTATACGTCCTGCAACCTCATGATTGTCTTTGTTCGTATACGCACTAATCCTGAGTTCCTCTAGCAGTGGGAAACAATCCGCTATCGAAACCAAATCGTTGTCTTGCATATAGGTCCATGCAGAGCAATTCAATACCTTCAGATTGTTCTTTATATTCTTATTCAACGCCAATGCCTTGAAACCATGTCGCGGAGGTTCTGTCATACACTGACGAAACTCTATGGCTTGGAGATTCAATACACCAGACCGTGAAATCTGATCAATGAGTCCATCTATGTCCTTTCGGGCATTGATGTCGATGACTATTGTTTTGATGTGTCGAAATCTTCGAAGAAGATTGGGGAGTAGAGGGAGTGCCCCGTCGTTTACGTTCAAGCTAAGCTTCACCCGGTTAGATATCGAAAGGAACTGCTTTGAGACCTGTAGCAGGCCGAGTTAACTGGCTCGGGCTCCACCGAGCGTAACACCGAGCCGTGGGACCGACTGTCCATGTCCACTCCTAAAGCAGGTCCGATATAGCCTCGGCAGTGCCAACCCTCTCAGGAGGGTAACTGGTCACAATCCCTCGGCAGTGCCAACCCTCTCAGGAGGGTAACTGCCAGGTTTGGCTCCTCTTTTACCGAATTTTTGAGCATCAGCACCCTCCCGTCGGCCATTACATAGGAGGGGCTGAAGGGGCGTGGGACCTCACCCTCGCCAGGACCGCTATCCAGCTCTACGCGGCTCTCGGGCTTGCGACCCTGGTCTTTCTGAGGAGGGGGTCGGCGAGTCTCTGAGGGGACGGTCTTTGAAGCACTCGGAGGAGGAACTTCTTCCGAGAGTTTCTGTTTTTTCTGCTGTTGCTGCTGCTGATCCGCGCCTCGGCCCCGAGCAGGGTTCGCACTCTTTGTCGGAATGCTTGGCCTCGGAATATTCTTCCTCGACATTTCTGCTTCAGTCGGCTCGCGAATCTGAAGAGGAGCGTTCAAACCTGGTCCTGTCGGCTCGAAGATGAAATCTTGACCGAGCGGAGAGAGCCACTCCTCGGCAGAAAATCCGATCTTCGGCAGTCGCACTCCCTTCTGACGCTTTTCGCTTGGACCCGCGGTGTCGGTCGTCGCCCTCTTCTTCTTCGTCCCCTGACTCGGCTGGGCCGACTTCTTGCCCTTTGACAAATCGCTCGGCTCACCGTCCTTCTTCTTGTCCTTCTTCTTCAACACGCCTTTGTACGACGGCTCGTAATCCAATAGCGTTGGAGCGTGCCGGCAGGCCTGAGCTAGAATTTCCTCACAAGCTTTCTCCCGTGACTGCGAGTTCTGAGTCTTGGATATGGGACCAAGTTCTGCAACAAACAGCGAGAAAATTATTAGCCTCGGCAAAAAAGGGCAAAGTTAAAGCACAGTGAAGGACAAATAGGAGATCCCCGAACCTCGGTTTTCGACAAACTTAGGAATGGGATTCCGACGGTTAGCCTCGCCGAACTCAAAATTCCCTCGGACCTCCAGGAACAGGTTGGCCCACTTATCTGAGTCAGAAAGTCCCTCTATCAGAGAATCTTTCCTCGGCCGAGTGGTGAGAAACCGACGCTTCGATTTCCCATGACGAGACATGGTGTAGGTGTAGAAGATGTCGGTCGGCTTAAAGTCGATACCATGGAGTTCGACCATTGCAGCTAAGGACATGATAATCCTGTAGCTGTTGATCGCCAACTGGTGGGGGCACAAGCCGAATTTGTACAAAATTTCCCTAAGGAAGGGATGGAAAGGGAACTTCAGGCCAGCCTCGGTTATGGCCATAAGAGGCACGGTGATGTGCTCTGGCCTGTCTTCCCTCTTTGCCCTAATGGCGTCACTCCTCACTCGGTGGAGGTACACATCGTTCGGAATTTGGTACTTCTCGCAGAAAGCTTCGTACTCTCCGGCCTCCCCCGAGAAGTAGTGGGCGTAGGGGCATAAGATCCCTTTGTCGAAGAAGTCGTCATCACTCGCTGCTGCCGAGGTTGAAGCCTGTTCGCCAGACTCAAAGCGTAATTTGGCCTCTTCACCCATCCTAGGCTCGGCCTCAGACTCGGTTCCAGGGGTAGAGATAATCTCGGGTTCGGTGGCGTAATCTTCGGCGGCGTATTCGAAATCCACCTCGGCGTTCGAGTCGCCGGACGCGGGAGAAGTGGCAGACATCCTCGTAGGCACAGGCGATACGTCTCGGCCAAGATTCCTACGGCGTTCTACCAGGGTATCGATGATTCGGCGCTCGGATTCGGTGAGAGAATCGTCCGAGCCTGAAGAGATGTTGATGACCTCGTGAGCCAGACCTAGGAGGAAAAGGAAACAAAGAGAAATAAGAACGCCAAGCATCCGCGTCGGCAAAAAGGAAAAAAATAAAAAGGTTCGGATTACGCTACAGGCTCACGAGTCATTTTCTAAAGTCTTTGGCATGGTTCGGCATCCTCTCAAGAGAGTGCCGCGTTCGGCTACAAACATCGAGATGTTCGACGTTCGGCCGCCTAAAGCTACTGAGACAAAAGCCTCGGCGAGTCTTCAGCATCCCCTTGGAGGCTCGGAAGAACAGGTTGAGTTTGGGGATGAACACACTGTTCATCCCCAGGATTTCTACTATTCATTCAGAACAAAAACCCTTGAAACCACCCCAAAAACCCAGGAAAAGATGCATAAAAAGCTGAGAGAGACAACGGGGAAAGAAAAATCGATTACTTACTTGAAGATTTGCAAGAACTGGACTGGAATTGGAGGATCTGGATCTGGATCGAAGTCTGGAACGGGGCTGAGGGGCGAGGAGCTCTGAGATCGAAGAGAGAGAAACTGAAGGAACCTTTCTCTCTCCTCCCTCTCCTCTATTTATAAGCGGACGAAGCCGTTTCGAAACTCCCGCGCAATGATGGTCACGCCGAACCCCTGACCAATGAGGCCTGGCCACGTAGACTTCTTCGTTCCCCGTGCAAACTGCAAGCGTCCTTTCATCTGCCAAGGCGTCCTTTCGACTGACACCGCCTTTTATCGTTTGACATCTGTCGAGCATCCATTGGGGCTCGGTCCCTGCCGTTGAAGAGCACTCAAGGAAGACCCTCGGCTGGGGCTGGGGCTCGGCACGGCTGGATTCAATCCCTACCAACTTCAGAGCCTCGGCAGGAATTGAGGGGCTATTGTAGCAGGCCGAGTTAACTGGCTCGGGCTCCACCGAGCGTAACACCGAGCCGTGGGACCGACTGTCCATGTCCACTCCTAAAGCAGGTCCGATATAGCCTCGGCGGACCGACGATCCTAAAGCCTCCTGGCGAACTCCGATGAGTCTCGGCAATCGACGGTCCAACTTGCTCCTGGAATGTGCTTTCCGCCTCGGCTGTATTTCACTCCCTCGGCTGCCCCAAGGACGAACGTTTTCCCCTAGACGCCTTCTTCGGCCAACAGCCTCTCGGCTAGCCGACTCCTTGACCGTCGGTTCACATTCGGTCTTGAACGGATGTGGGGGCCATGTCCCATCCCCCTTCACGTGGGAATGCCACTCTGGCCGTGATGACGATAGTGACGTCAGCCGAGCGGTTACCAGGTTGATGGTACCACGTGAAAGGGGGCCCGCTCACTCATCAATCGGTTACGAAACCCTAGTTGGTGACGTAGAGGATACGTCGGCCGACACGTGGCGATCATGCATACGACCTCAAATCAGGCTGAACGATCCCTATAAATATACAGTGATGCCTCCTGAAAGAGGTACGTTCTGAACACAGCTAAAAACCCTAAACTCTTGATCTTTCCTCCGATCTTTGCAAGAGTTCTGATTCTTGCACCGGAGGGCCATTCCGGAGGAACCCCCGGTGTGGTCTTTAGTCGTGCTTCGTTTTGCAGGATCGAGGAAGATTGAGAGCGAGATCCAAACCCCAGAGCAAAGGTGATCGAACCATCCAGAAAGGAGCCCACAAGACCAAAGATATCGAATCCAATTCACGCTCATTGTTTTCTCTCATTTTGTGGAATATAAGTTCCCAGCAATCATCTGGGAAGTAACCAGATTGTCCAGATCTCTGTTTCTTCATTATTGATGAGTTTGAGGAACGAAAAAAATAGATTCTAACATCTTATTTTGTGTTCAGTATCTATAAGTAGTACTCCGTATTAGGCAACAAGGATTCAAATCCTGTTAAAAAAAGGATTGGGAAAACGTTTCTTCACTACGTTTTGGAAATTTGTCTAATTCCTCTCTTCTTTTTGCAAATCATTTTCCTAACAGGTTTTGATTTCCATACTACAAACCTATTTCCATATCTATCAACACACTCGGCCTCTTATACGGACGCCCTCAAATAAAGAAAATGCGGACATCGTTGTCAGCCGTTAGAATTTGTTTTCAATGACCGACATTCAACCTGCCTAATATTGACCCACGTCCAACCTGCCCATATTTAACCCATGACCCATTCCATTAGGTCCGGTAGCTTTTAATTCCCAAATCCTAACCAAACAACCATGTTCGTTTTGAGACTCTAGAGTCTAGACCCAACCTTTTCTCTCTGCTCACGGTTCAAAATAAATTTTTTTCCCCAAGAAAATTTGTTTATTCTCTTCTTTTCGCCAATCCTTAACAGGTTTTGTCTTTGGTCTCCAAGCGGTTTCTCTCCATCACAAATCGTTTGAAGGTTAGCCTAAAAATCACGGACGAGATGATCTCTTTACTCCCCGGAATTCTTCGAAATTTCAACACCTCAAGAACGTAGAAATCAAAACTGAATCCCACGAAGATATGAGCGGACTTATTCATGTGATTTCACAGAATGGGCTAAACGTCGAATCCCTCAAGTTTTCAAGCAAAAAGATTCCTTCACATGACAGTTTTAGGGAATTGGGATTGAATTTGAAGTGTTTGAAGGCATTGGATTGCTGGAGACTTCACTCGTTGACAGACAGCGATTCAAACGCAATCGTAGATTGCTTTCCAGGGCTAGAGGAAGTAACTATCAGTGGTCATGTAACCGATGACGGGGTTGAGGCGTTGGCGTCGAAGCTTAAGGAATTGAAGAAGATAGTGTTTGAAGAAGATAGCTATTGTTATACTGATCGATCACTTGTTTCTCTCTCAAACTGTTTGAAATTGCACGAGATTCATCTCATCGACAAGAAACCTCTTGTGACTCGCGAGGGAAATGGTTTCGTGATGCAGCATAGTCCCAACTTGACCTCTCTCACGCTCATGTCTGGGTTGACGGTCTGTTTGAGAGGTTCTGTTGTTTATGAGTATGAATCACTTGCGCGAGGAAACTAGACACTCTCTCCATTGAAGAAGATTCAAGCAAGCTTCTTTCTTGCATCGCAAAAGCACGTCCTCCATTAAAGAAGCTCAAACTCTACGACAACCGGTGCAGAGGATTGTCATCGCTTTTGCAATCATGTCGGTCGACTTTGGAAGAGCTAACCCTAGCAAACCGACGTCTCACTAAAAGGCGTATGAGTGAAGTTTGTCTCCCTAATCTAACTTTCATAGAGCTCTATCGGTGTTCTCTATTTACCAGCGACACCCTTCACTCTCTCACAGAAAAGTGTCCCCTTCTCGAAGTTATAATATTGCATTCAACGAGTATAAGAACACAGGAAACTTTTTTGTTGGAATCCTCTCACAAGAACTACAGAATTATGCGACGCCTTGATATAAGCCAGAACAAGTGGTTGAATGATAAAATACTCGAAAATTTCGGGCAGGTTTGTCCCAATCTACAATCTCTCTCTGTAAGTATAGTTGTCATACCCTCACCCAACTAGGCATTGGGGAAATTTTGAAGAGTTGCCCAAAAATAACGTACTTGGACATCGAAGGTCTTAAGGTTTCAAATATTTTCGGGAGATATTCCGAGCACTCTGTGGCGAAACTGAAGACTCTGAAAGCTTGGGAGACAAAAATGAACGATGAAGCAATGGTGATGATCGGAAATAGGTGTCCCGATTTGCAGTTTTTGAATATCGGATATTGTGAAGAAGTAACAAGTGATGGGGTAAAAGAGGTGGTGAGGAACTGCAAAAGACTAAGGGTGTTAAATTTAAGAGGGTGCCCAAATGTGGGCATTGGTATTGTGGATTGGATGGTGATTTCAAGGCCGTCCATTGCTCTCAAGGAATTTAGTAATTTATCTCGCCATGTGGTTTTCCTCCTCCTAGTGAAGAGATGAGAAACTTGTTCTTGAGCTTCGGTTGCCGGCTTAGGAAATGCTTCTGCTTTGCTTGCTATAAAAATGAGTGCATGCATAGGATTCAACAACTATAAGAACACATAGTTACCAAAAAAAAAAAAAAAAACTATAAGAACATAGGGAAATGAGTGCTTAGGATTTGATTCCCTGCAAAGCTTGAGGAGTTTTTGATTTATTTTGGGTTGGATTTGGTCTTGGTCTTGTGTTTGGGGTCTGTCTGGTGTCATAACCTTGGTTACAAATGTACTAAAGCTTAGTCTTTTGTTCATGTAGACTCATTATGAGGATTATTAATTTTCATATGTCTCCCTTTTTGGGTTCGGAGTGGCATTTGATTGTGTAGTGGTTAGGTGTGAACATTGGTGGGATGCTTCTTTCTCGTTGTGATGCCGTCGTGCTTGCAATCCGTTTAATCTTTGTACTATTTCAAAGGTTAATAAAATCCTCTTCTTGCTGTTCAAAAAAAAAAAAAAAAGCCTACCTCTGTTACCATGTCAAATCATCCAACTCAAAATATCAATTAGCAAAGAGTGAAGATGCCGCGCCCAAACTCATACTTTAGTTTTAGAGGTTATATTCAACCAATGTTGACAAGCGATAACATCTAAACGAAAAACTGGAAATAGTGGAAGAACTATAAGTTCATGACTGTAATAAACAAAGTTATTTCTTGTGATCACAAGAAAATGAATTCAAAGAAGTAAAATAGGATGACAACTGCACAGAGTCATGGAAATCCTTCAAGCCAGCAGCCAAAGGACAAGATTTTCTTTTTCATCTGTTCACTGAGATCATCAAAACATGGTGGATCAATGTTCCTAAGGGATGGCCTTGACGTACAACACCATCTGAAGTAAGATATTGCTGCTCACTTTTTCACATCCACCTAGAAGGATCTCCCTCCGTCACTTTGTTGCAGCATCCAATGTCCAAATATTGGAGATTTAGACACATTTTTCCAATCATTGCCATTCCTTTGTCATCAATTTGTGTCTCTTGAGCTTCCAAAGTCTTCAAATTCACTACACAGTGGTCCGAATAGCTCCCAAAAACATCTGAAATATTAAGACCGTGGATGTTTAGTTGTGTTATGGCAGGGCATCTCCTCAAAACTTTTCCGATGCTGAAATTGTCTAACCGTATTTGCCTCGATTAAGCTCGCAATTCAAAAGCATAAATATCTCATGAGAGTTTTATATATAAACTTGAATATGTATAAACTTCTGTATCAATATAGTGAAAATTTTATAACTTGCTTAAGTGTAAACTTATACAAGTAATGTACAATCTTTTTATTTATTTATAATTTTGAAAATGAATGAACTTATTTTGTACGAAACAAATTTTTTATATGTAGCTCTAAACTCTGAATTTGTAGCGGCCAAGTGCAATTCGATGCGGCCAAGTGCAATTCGATGCGGCCAAGAGCAATTTGTAACGGCCAAGTGTAATTCGAAGCGGCCAAGTGCAATTTGATGCGGCCAAGAGCAATTCAATGCGGCCAAGTGCAATTAGAAGCGGCCAAGAGCAGTTCGATGCGGCCAAAAGTAATTGGATGTGTGCAATTCGAAGCGGCCAAGAGCAATTCGATGCGGCCAAAAGCAATTCGATGCGGCCAAGTGCAATTCGATTCGGCCAAGTGCAATTCGTAGCGGCCAAGTGCAATTCGAAGCGGCCAAGAGTAATTCAGAGCGACCAAGTGCAACTCAATGCGGCCAAGAGTAATTCATAGCGGCCAAGTGCAACTCGATACAGCCAAAAGTGATTCGATGCTGCCAAGAGTAATTCGTAGTGGCCAAGTGCAATTCAAAGCGGCCAAGTGCAATTCGTAGCGGCCAAGTCCAATTCGATTCGGTCAAGTGCAATTCGTAGCGGCCAAGAGTAATTCGAAGCGGCCAAGAGTAGTTCATAGAGGCCAATTGCAACTCAATGCAGCCAAGAGTAATTCATAGAGGCCAAGTGCAACTCGATACGGCCAAAAGTAATTTTTAGCGGCCAAGAGTAATTCTTAGCGGCCAAGTGCAATTTGATGCATCTTTAAGGCTCGTGAACAAGTTCAAGCTCGTCCCAAACCTAGGCAACCTCAACTCGATTGAGAAAGCAAGTCCAAACTGGGTGGGCAGCTTTCTGGGTTGGTACGAAAAAATGGTTGGCATCTTTACTCTACGGATGATTTTATTGCTGACGTGGTACCCGTGCAGAGCATCGAGCTGAGCAACCGACGGTTCGGTTGCATTTTTGGATGGCCCGGATGCGCTGCATGGGTACCATGTCAGCAATACTCTATTTGCACCCAAAAATTTCTCGGGTTGAGGAGTTTTTGATAGGTTTGGTGTTGGTCTATGTTGGAGTCTTAAAATCCTCTTCATGCTGTTCGAAAAAAAAACAAACCTACCTCTGATACCATACTAAATCATCCAACTCAAAATTGATTGACAAAGAACTATAAGTTCATGACTGTAATAAACAAAAAAGTTTTATTTTTTTGTGATCACAAGCAAATGAATTCAAAGTAGTAAAATAGGAGGACAAGACAACTACACAGAGTTGGAAGCACACTTTCAAACTAAATATATGGAAATCAGAAAAAGGATCACATACCCACTACTTTAGAGTGATTCAAACAAAACATTTGATCGACTAGAAGAATATTAAACGCTAAATCAACTAACTCAAAATTAATTGAGCGGAGAGACCGCTCAATCTCATATACTGATTTTGGAGTAACCAATGTGAAACAAGCTCTAATGTTAAAAAAAGAAAAACATGAAATAAAACAAAGTTTTTTCCGCAATCACAAGCATATGAATTCGAAGTACGCAGAGTCATGAAAGTTTGCGAAGCCTGCATCCGAAGGACAAGGCTCTGTTTATCACCTGTTCACTCACTTCTCTACACCCAATTAGAGTTATTTCTCGCAGTCTTTCACAAATCCTCACCACCTCCATTACCCCTTTATCTGTCACTTCTTCGCAAAATCCAATGTGCAAATATTGGAGATTTCGAAACTTATTTCCAATCATTGCCATTCCTTCGTCATTAAGTCGTGTCACATGAGCTCTCAAAGTCTTCAAATTCACTACAGAATAGTCAGAACAACATCCAAAAGCATTTGAAACCTCAAGACAATCAATATGCAGTTGCGTTATGGCGGGGCATCTCCTCAAAACTTCTCCAATGTCAAAATAGGGGAGGTGGGGATATTGACTTACATCGAGGAACTGAAGATTTGGGCAAACTTGCGCAATGTTCTGGAGCGCCATATCATGCAACCAACTATTTCCGCAAATGTCAAGGTGTCGCATACGATAGTGTTTCTGCAAATAATTTGGAGAAAAATTATCCATCTCTTGTCCTCTCGTGTTTGCCATCTTAAGTGTTTCAAGTAAAGGACAACTTTTTGTGAGGGTGTAAAAGGTGGTACTAGTCAACCCAATCGAAAAATTCAGATTTATGTAAGTTAGATTAGAGAGATACTCTACTAAATCGTCCATACTTGTGTCTGTGAGTGGCCACCCTATTAGGGTTAACTTTTCCAGTGTCAACTGACACGCTTGCAAAAGCATTTTTAATCCACCATGGATTTCAGAATCCTGGTCCTTTCTGACAACGAGGTTAAGCTTTTTTAATGGAGGACGTGCTTTTGCGAGTAAACAAATATGCTTGTCTGAAACGAGATCTTGACTCATGGTGAGAGAATACAGATTTTTGGCATTGGTGAACGCGTTTTCCATTGGAAAAGAGAATGCAGAATGTTGTGATGAGTCTGATGACCACAGTTGTAGCGAGAGACAGGTCAAATTGAGACTATGCCGCATCACAAAACCAATTCCGTCTCCAGTCACACGATGTTGACTGATGCCCCATATGTCAAGACTGATTTTCTTCAGTTTTATACATTTTGTGGAAAGAGAAATAAGCGATTTATCAGTAATGAAACAAACATCACCAGTAAATGCAATATGCTTCAACTCTTTAAGCTTTGATGCCAATGCATCAACACCATCATCTGTTATACAACTTATACCTGCCGCAGCCTTATCATAGGTTGTAGAGTTATGCGCACTAATCCTTAATTCCTCTAGCCGCGGGAAACAATCTCCTATCGAAACCAAATCGTTGTCTTGCATATAGATCAGTCCATAGCAATCCAATACCTTCAAAGTGTTCTTTACATTGTTATTGAACGCCAGTTCTGTAATACCATCTCGCGGAGGTTCTTTCCAACCGCCAAACTTTATGGCTTCAAGATTCAATTCTCCAAACTCTGCAATCTTATCAACGAGTCTGTCTGTGTCTTTCTGGGCATAAGTGTTGATGACTATGCTTTTGATGTGTGGAAATCTTTGAAGAAGATTCTGTAGTAGAGGGAGTGTGTCGCCTTCTACCTTTAAGATAAGCTTCACCCGATTGGATATTGAAAGAAATTGCTTTGAGACCAAAGATATCGAATCCAAGTCGCACTCATCATCTTCTCTAAGTTTTTGAAATATAAGTTCCCAGCAATCATCTGGGAAGTGACCATATCCTTGTTTCTTCATTGTTGATGAGTTTGAGAATAAAAAAAGGATAATAAATTTCTCCTTCTTTGTGCAGTAACACATATACTCCGTATAAGTTGTATGCAACTAGGGTTCAGATCCTCATCACAAAAAGGATACGGAAAAAAGGGAAACAGAGTAGGTTAGACTTTATGGAGCCCACGCAATTTAGTTCTAGGGTTAATAAACGAGCCGAATGGGCCGAACAGTTTACCTTAATTGTTTAAGTGACGCAGCGGAATTCACGAGAGACTAATTAGTGTACTAGTCCAAACGAGATAAACAACTCGTCGTAACAAGCAAATCTTGCGCACAAGAAAGAAAGACAAAAGTCTAAATATTATTGATGAAAAAGTTGCATAACTTTAGGTTACAAACCCTTATATAGGCCGAAACCATAGAAACTCTAAAAATAAACTTGGAAAATAAAAAGTCTCAGAATTTGGGACTTTTCCTAAAATTGAAAACGGGAGAAAAACAAGACTTTCCCAAAAAGAATCAACGTAAAAGGAATTACGGTCTAAGAGTTATTAATGAAACAAATCTTTCTTAAAACGGCAAAAAAACGCAATTGAAGGCCTAAACGAAGGAATTAGGCCGAAAAACACCAGGGCTCACGAACTCAGGTGGTGAGCCTTGACCGGAGCGTGAAAATAAGTAAGCCCACCAAGTTTGGGTCTATGCCGAGCTCGTCCGAATTTTGCCAAATTGGGTAATCTAAAATTAAACATCGTTTGGGCTTCTGGGGCTTGACTCGGTCCAGCTGATCATGGAATTGAGCCTCCACGTGTTCTACATCATTAAGATTGGTTTGAAAACTGAACGGATTTCAAAAACGGTTCGGCTAACAAGTGCCCCCTGAGGCTAAGGGCACAAGTTAAGGTGCAATTAATATGGAATGTTCTCCAACATTTAATGTCATTTTCTAAAATAAAGTTAACAAAATCTAAATAATAGATACTTACTCCACTATTTTAGGTGGGCGGATCCCATCCATTTGCTTGGGGCCAGTTTGGTCCATTTGGTGCATCTGGACTGTACAAAAGTGTTTTGGATGGCCCAGATTTAAAAGGGTGTTTTTATTAAAATAAAAAATAAAAAACACTCTCTTTAAATTTGGGCTGTCCAAAACACTTTTGGATGGCCCAAATGAACCCAAATGGACCGAATTGGTCCGAAGCAAATGGACAAGATCCGAGTCCTTATTTTAGCATCTAATTAAATATCTACCATAATAACAGATACTTACTCCAGTATTTTAGCATGTAATTAAATATCTTGCTTGAAGAGAGACTGTTCGATGAATAAACCGCAGGCTAAGCCTCATGTTGTCACCGTTGACTAGGGCTGCTAAACGAACCTAACAGCTCAAGCCAAGCTCGGCTCGAATTTTGGCTTGTTCAAACTCGTTTGAAAAAAATATAAGCCAAGCTCAATCACATTTTTTTTGCTTACGAATTATTTGGCTCTATAGACTCGTGAACAAAGATGTCTTTCCATAAATTTTTACAAATATAGGAGTAGATTTAATAAATGTCCCAAAATATGAGATCAATGTCGGCCTTTTATATAAATATTTTTACCAATTTTAAAGTACCAAATAGAAAATATCCTATGTGAGATATGGAAATTTAAGAGTTTGAGTGTTTTAAATTTAATGAAGGTAGCCAGTAACTGAATTTTATGTTTATGAGTTTTTTTTCCTAGATTAATGAGGGTAGTTCTTCTTTATGGCCGTTGGTTCTCACCCACTTGTTTTTTTTTTTTTTGATCCTACCCACTTGTTGACCTCAAACTCAAGTGAGCCCCCAAGAACTCAGGCACAACAAGAAATGAACCGAATTGTTTGTAAATTGTTCGAGACTCGATTCAGGGGGTGTTCTTACAAATAAGCCATTTGGCTTTCCCGCTAAATTTGACAATAAGCCATAAAATGCAAAAAAAAATTGAATAAGGACAAAAAAAATTTGGCGGGAAAGCCAAATGGCTTATTTGTAAGAACACCCCCTGAGTCAAAGCTCGTTCGAGTTTTAATTGATTCCTCTATTAAACGAACCAAATATGAGCGCTTCAATTTTATTAATTCGCCTAGATTAAGCTCGCAAACCTAAACCATAAATATGCCATGAGAGTTTTATATATAATTTTGAATATGTATAAACTTCTGTATCAATATAGTGAAAAATTTATAACTTGCACAAGTGTAAACTTATACAAGTAATGTACACTTATATATCTTTCTTTTTTTTATATATAATTTTGAATATGGATGAACTTATTTAGTACGTAACAAGATTTTTATATGTAGCTCTAAACTCGTAATTCGATACGGCCAAGAGGAATTCGATGCGGCCAAGAGCAATTCGTAGAGGCCAAGTGCAATTCAAAGCGGCCAAGAGGAATTCGATGTGGCCAAGTGCAATTCGATGCGGCCAATAGCAATTCGTAGCGGTCAACTGCAATTTGAAGCGGCCAAGTGCAATTTGATGCGGCCAAGAGCAATTCAATGCGGCCAAGTGCAATTCGAAGCGGCAAAGAGCAATTCGAAGCGGCCAAGTACTGTAGTTTGATGCGGCCAAGAGTAATTTGTAGTAGCCAAGTGCAATTCAAAACGGCCAACAGCAATTCGAAGTGCAGTTCGATACGGCCAAAAGTAATTTGATGCGGCCAAGAGTAATTCGTAGCGGCAAGTGCAATTCGAAGCGGCCAACAACAATTCGATGTGGCCAAGTGCAATTTGAAGCGGCCAAGAGTAATTCATAGAGGCCAAGTGCAACTCGATGCGGCCAAAAGTAATTCAATGCGGCCAAAAGTAATTTGTGGTGGCCAAGTGCAATTCGATGCATCGTTAAGGCTCGTGAACAAGTTCAAGCTTGACTCAAACCTAGGCAACCTCAACTCGATCAAGAAAGCAAGTCCAAACTGGGTGGGCAGCCTTCTGGATTAGTACAAAAAAATGGTTGGCATCTTTACTCTACGGATGATATTATTTTTGGGCAGCCTTCTGGATTAGTACGAATGCGCTGCATGGGTACCACGTCAGCAATACTCTATTTGCACCCAAAAATTTCTCAGGTTGAGGAGTTTTTGACGGGTTTGGTCTTGGTCTATGTTGGAGTCTTCTGTGTCTGTAATCATGATCGAGGTGGTTTGGTGAGTCTTTTTGGGGTAATGAGAAGATTGCCATACTAAAGCTTAGTGATCTTTTGTTCATGTAAACTCATTGGGAAACAATCTGCTATCAAAACCAAATCGTTTTCTTTTTGGGTTGGAACCTCATCATTGTTTCGATGTGTCCAAATCTTCGAAGAAGATTGGGGAGTAGAGGGAGAGTCTTGGCATTTTAATAGGTTTGGGAAACATCGAGTTTCCTTTTTCCCCAAGGAAATTTTGTTTCCACTCTTCTTTTTGCAAATAATCCTTTTCCTAACAAGTTTTGGTTTCCATAGTATAAACCTATTTACATATCTATCAGAGAAATTCTTGGGTGCAAATAGGGCACGACTGATGTGATACCCGACGTGCACAACCGGGCCGTCCAACAAAGCAGCCGACGGTCCGGATTGAAACACAGTTTTTCTTTTTCGTTTTTATTTAAAAACCCTTTTTGGTACTTTCAATTTGGACCGTTGGTTGTATTTTTGGATAGCCCAGACGTCCACGTACCCGATTTGCAACCAAGAATTTCTCTATCTATCAACATATGTATGCGCTGATTTAGGACTATGTACGTTTTTCTCTGTTTTCTGAAACATCTACGTTCTTTGTTTCCCAAAGAAACTACTTTTCAGATGATTACTCATCAATAATGGAGAAACAAGGTTATGGTTACTTCCCAGATGATTGCTGGGAACTTATATTCCAAAAACTGAGAGAAGATGATGAGCTTGACTTGGATTCGATATCTTTGGTCTCAAAGCGGTTCCTTTCAATATCTAACGGGGTGAAGCATAGTTTGAATGTAAACACCAAGATGCGCCATCTACTCCCGAATCTTCTTAGAAGATTTCGACACATCAAAAGCATAGTAATCTGTTTTGATTTTAAAAAAGACGTAGATGGACTCGTTAATCAGATTTCACAGTCTGGAGTACTGAATCTCCAAGCCATAAGGTTTCGGTGTTCCACAGAACCTCCGCGAGATGGTTTTAGGGCACTTGCGTTGAATAAGAATATAAATAACTATTTGAAGGTATTGGATTGCTCTGGACTGTGCTCTATGCAAGACAAGGATTTGGTTTTGATAGCGGATTTGTTCCCACGGATGGAAGAACTCAGGCTTAGAACGGATGGTGTGGCACGTATAACAGATGATGGAATTCATGCGTTGGCATCCAAGCTTAAGGAGTTGAAGGAAATTGAGTTTACAGGTTATGCTTGTTTCATTACTGATCAATCCCTTATTTCCTTATCCACAAATTGTGCGAAACTGAGGAAAATTAGTCTGTGCATATACAGTAGATGTCAACATTATGTTACTGAAGATGGCATTGATTTTGTGGTGCGGCATAGTCCCAATTTGACCTCACTCTCGCTAGAATTGTGGTCGTTACAACATTCTGCATCCTCTTTTGCAATTGGAAACGCGTTAGCCAATGCCAAAAATCTGCACTCTCTCACCATGACTCAAGAACTCATTTCGGACAAGCGTATTTGCTTAGTTGCCAAAGGATGTACTCCGTTAAGAAAGCTCAAACTTGTTGGCTTCAGTGGCCAGTATCCTGAAATCCATGGGGGATTAAAATTTCTTTTGCAGGCATGCGAATTGACACTTGAAGACCTAACCCTGAGAAATTGGACCCTCTCAAACACGGCTATAAGTGATTTGGTTCAGTATTTATCTAATCTAACTTCTATAGATCTTGATGGACATTTTGGGTTGACTAGTGTCACCTTTTACACCCTCACAAAGAGTTGCCCTTTACTTGAAATACTTATGATGTCACGTACAAGGGGACAAGAGATGGATACTTTTTGTCCAGATCCCTTACATAAAAACTACCGACTGCGACATCTTGATATCTCCGACAATATGTGGGTGAATGATACAACGCTCGACAACTTTGGGCAGGTTTGCCCAAATCTACAGTTCCTCGGTGTAAGTGATTGTCTGCGCCTCACCAATCTTGGCATTGGAGAAGTTTTGAGGGGATGCCCTGAAATAAGACAACTCAATATTGATTGTCTTGAGGTTTCAGATATTTTTGGGAGACATTCGGACAACCCTGTAGTGAATTTGAAGACTTTGAAAGCTCGTGGGACACAAATCAATGACAAAGGGATGGCAATTATTGGACATAGGTGTCGAAATCTCCAATATTTGGACATTGGATTCTGCAATGAAGTGACAGATAAGGGGGTAACGGAGGTGGTGAGGTATTGCGAAAGACTGAGGAGTATAAATCTAATCGGGTGTGGAAAAGTGAGCACCTATATTTTACCTGAGAGGCTGAGATGGTGTTTTCAAGGCCCTCACTAAGGAAAGTAGAACAGATGGAGATGGTTTGATCTCAGTGAATAGATGGTAAACACAGTCTTGCCCTTCGGCTGCCAGCTTAGCGTTCGCCCATGACTCTGCTTTGTTGTCATCCTAATTTACGTCGAATTCATATGCTTGTGATCTCCAACAAAACTTTGTTTTATTACCCTTGTGAACTTCTAGTTCTTCCATTGTTTACCTGTTTTTCTTTTTTTTGTTCTTGCTGGTCAGTTGTCTTGTTTGAATCACTATGAAAGAGTGTTTTTTGTGTATCTATTTACTTTGAACTCACCACTACAGTCAGTTCTATACATATCATGCATTCCAACAGCGCTGTTCTTTATTTCACACCGACGGCACTGTGTTCCTCTGCAAATTTTTTGTTTTCTGTTTGGAAGAAATAGCAGCTTCTGTAATTAAAAGCAAATCGTTGGGACGTTGCTGCAACTGATACACTAGTAGAGATAGAATAACCATTCGAAGTGTGTCGGCAAAAATTGTTAGAATCTCTGACATGGGAACAAATCCGCTATCAAAAGCAAATCGTTGCCTTGCATAGAGATTAGTCCAGAGCAATCCAATACCTTCGGATTGTTCTTTATATCCTTCTTCAACGCCAGAGCCTTAAAATGATCTTGCGGATGTTTTTTAAAACACCAACAAAACTTTATAGCTTGGAGATTCAATAAACCAGACGGTGAAATCTGATCGACGAGTCCATTAGTGTCGATGACTATGGTTTCAATGTGTGGAAACCTTCCAAAAAGATTTGGGAGTAAAGAGAGTGTGTCATACGCTTCATCCGATTAGAAGGGTCCAATGAGTCCTATAAATAACAATGTATTCTTAGCCAGTAGTACCTCCCCAATCAAACCTCGACGTAGTCTGCAGGACAACTAGAGGAGTCAAGAACTGGACGTGGATAGAACTGCCCTTGTTCGCAAATAAGGTCCGTCTTCCAGGTGTACCGAAAGCTACCAGCCGACCACCTGAGACAAGATGGGGCACCACCCCCAAAGGCTGCTCTAAAGCGCCCGGCCACTGGCCCAAGTAGGCACCACACAGAAGGGGGTCGCTTGGCTTAGATGATTTTTATAGTGGTCTTGTTTCTAATCAGTTTTCATGAACGAAACCCAAATAAATTTATGGTTTGATTCCACCAACTTTTAGTACTTTAAAAATATTATTTATTGATATATAATGGGTCATGATCCAATTTGAACTGAGGGACATACATTCACTTTACCGAAATGCATCATTTTTTGACCCATCGAGGGTAAAATGGTCACTTCATTTGATGTAGAAATAATTTTTGATCCAAACTACTTGGGCTAGAAAGTGAATTGGACAAGCTTTCTAGCGGTTCAAACCACGCGCAAATTTGAGTTCGGGAGTATTCGGTGCAAGTCCGGGAAGTTTGACACGTTAAGCAGCATTAATGCGCCTCAAGCGCAATCCTATGCGCCCAGGCGCATATAAATGTGCCCCGGGCGCATCCTGGACATTGCACAACAAGTTCAACTTTGCAAACTTGCCTCGGACACTCCCAAACTTCAATTTGTGCGTGGTTTGAACTGTTAGAAAGCTTATCCAATCTACTCTCCTACCGAATTGGTTTCGATGAAAAATATTTTGTACATCAAGATACATGACCATTTTACCCTCAACTGGTCAAAAATTAAATTATTAAGTAAAATACTCGTATCGCTCTCATTTTAAATCAGATTAAGATAAATTATATAATGATAAGTAAGGTTTTTGGTCTGTCGTTTTCATACCAAAAATATAATTTATAAAACAGGGAATTAACTAATATTCCGAAGAATAGCGGTCAAGTCCGAGATCGTCCACGGAGAGTAAAAAGCTGAGTTGCAGTAGTTTCAATTAATTTCTAATTTAATTCGGAAAGTAAAGAGAAGTTGGATTTGTGATTGATTTGATTAAACTAAAACTAAACTAGAAAGCGATTAAAGGATTTTGAAACAAATGAGAGACGAGACTAGGGTTTCGATTCCACCTTCCCCTTGCAATATAATCGTTATAAAACCTAGGGTAATTATTCAACATAAGACAAATAAGATTGTCGCTAGGGCTTGCAATCCCTATCGAAAATCGTCAAGAGGATTCACAGGACTCGTACACCGTAAAGGCTATCTCAACATAGCGCGGATCGTCTCATTGGATTTAACCAACGGCACGACCCGTCTAACGCAGTATAACCCATCTCAGAGACTATCCTGGATAATTGAAAACTATTGTATGACAGTGCTTGATATCCGGAATACAAACACAATAGATAAATAGGAAAAATCTGTTCTTTCATAAAAACTATGAATCATCTCAAGTCATACAATTCATTGTTGAATAAAACCCTAAAAATTAAACGATTACATTACTTGGAGAAAGTTTCCTCGTCGCCCTAGCCGAAGGATTTAGCCGCGCATGAAGGAGAAGATGATCGCGCAAGGATGAAACTCCATTGAACTTCTGCCGCAGCCATAGTGCTCTGTTTCGCTGTGGGAATAAGATCTCCCGATGGCAGCACCGTTCACGGTTTATGCGTGAGAAAAAGATCTGATGATGGCAGCCCGTTCTGCCGTCGGAGTAAGATATCTCAAACCCTTTCTTTTCTTCTTTATATAGTGCTCCACTGAAGTTGTCAAGAGCCGAGATTTTGGCTTCCTTCCATTCATCCCAATTGTAATTAGTGAGCCCACTTCATAATTGACCAATTTCCAGCCAATCATGATTGACCCAAATAATACCGGTCCATGCCATATACTCATTAATTGCCGAGCTTTAATTAATTTGACGATCGGCTTTGTTTTGACACGAATTAAAATTCGACTTTGCGCTTTAGCTCCAAATATTATTCATCAGCTCAAAGAGTCCTGAAACATAATTAACAAGTATCAAACTCCAAGTAGCACACTAAACGGACATAACAAACCTAAGTTAGGGGGCGTAAATAGGCATATTTACGCACCTATCACATCCCCCAACTTGCACTTTGCTAGTCCCTAGCAAAGAAAGGAAAAACAAATAGAAGAAAGCAACTAACTAAGGGATAAAACTTTTAAACCCCCGGGTGGCCCCGGTAGGACGAGTGAAGTCTCGTGAGGGTTTTCAGCAGTGATCACCCACAAAACACCGCGGATCCTTTCACTTAGAACCCAAAAACCGGTAATGCAACTCATCGATACACCAATACCAAGAATATGCATATGCAATAATAGTTCTAAACGCAATCAAAACATAGAAATAAATCATGGCATCCAAACTTAGCGTGTGTGAGCAAAGACCTTAACCACAAGTGAACCACAACCAAGTACTCTCTCCGGACCGAGTCTCGACTTCAATTCTCACCGTGTCATGCACTCATCAACAGAAAACACTCGAAACAAGGTGCATTTAATAGACTTTCAATGTATGCGGGCGGAAGTTATGCGATAAAGAACCAAAGTATCCCACACACTTAGACACGAAAAGAAAGCTTTTTAAAGTGGACACAAGATCTCATGAATGGAATGCCAAGTATTAAAGACTATATCTATCCATCGATCCACAACCCATTGGCCCTAAGATCAAGTAGGACTTTTATTCGGTTATATTATTGGGTTAGGAAAAGTGCTTCAAAGGTTAGGATAAATCATAAGCAAGTGTCCAAGAATAGGCCAAAACAACATAGGGCAAGTAATAATGTGCGCCCTGTTCCAACTCTTTTCAACTCCGCCATGTCTCTCTTATTTTTCACCCTTCGCACAATTCCACAATGAAGTTCACACGTTTCTTTCTTCAAACAAATGCATGGGTGTCTTCCCCTTCTTTTCTTTTCTTTTTTTCATTCAAGTTCTCTTTTTTTATTTTTATTTTTTATTTTTTTAGCCATGGGGAAGAACACACCACAATTCAAGCACATCGCTCTCAAATACACTCTCTTCAAAAATTAACCTTCACATGATTAACTTGCCATTCTCAAGACACAATATGGTTGGTGAAGCTTAACAAGAAAAAGGCTCATGCAAGAGGCTCAATGTGGCTTACAACGATAAGTATTTAAGAAAAAGAAACGAACCGGCTCAAAGCAACAAAAATGGCCTACTATCATCTCCTAGGGGCAATACAACCATGTAACTTTCCATTCCCAAAAGATGAAATAATAGGCATGCATTAAGTCTCAATACTTGACGACAAAGATAATGAGATCGACAACGATTAGGCTTCTTTGTTTTTGTTTTTGTTTTTTTTACGACAAACAAAGAGTTTATGTGACACCGCTCCAAAGAAAGGTAAGGCACTAAAGCTCACATGGGCATAAGTCTCCACTAATCTAGCCATTGAAAGCACTCAAGTTACAACTCACAAGCAGTCAAGGTCCAAGAAACGTGCAGTGCAAAGATGCTAAGAGCGTATGCCAAGATAAATTCCTATCGCCAAGCTAGCAAAAAGAACTACCATGCAACATAAATATCCAAGTAATGCTCAACAATTCTCAACACTAGCAACCAACAAGTAAACATTGCAATCTCTAAGTCTCAAGTAAAAAGGATCCAACAAGTATATTTTTTTTAAGTTTTCAATTTTTTTTTGGATTTTATAAATCTAACAAAAAGCAAAGTGATCCATCCCCCAACTTAAAATGGCACTGTCCTCAGTGACAGCTCAACCATAGAAAAAATAAAAGACAAGCCGGAGAAAGAAAGGAGAGATATCACCTCGCTTAGGAGCAACAAAAGGCAAGGTATAAGGAAAGGAGGGAGTCATCCCCCAACTTGGAGCGTAAACCTGCACTTTGTTAGTTCCACAGAGATAAAATATAAAATGAAAATGGAAAAAAAAAATAATAATAGTAATAATAATACAGGCTAACAGAAAACACACTAAGCTAAGAAACAATAATAAAGACTCACAAAAACACCCCCACCAAGACAAAAACTATCCACTACAAATGAACAGACAAATTTAAGCCTCTTCTTATAATTTATAAGAGATGGATCATTCCAAAAGGTATCATTCGACTCTACAACAAGAATGGCAAGTAATTGATCACATAGTCGATTCAAAATCGTTCCTCTAGTTACCATACAAATAAAATCATCATACCAAGGAAAAGTGTGCTTGAAAGGCAAGATCACAAAAGTCACCCTAGGAATGAAAACTAAACAACCCACCTTATCATTCTCTAATTGCCCCTTGTGACAATGAACCTCGATGCATGGACTACCGACCTCCCAATTTTGAATATAGTCTACCTTACCCTGATCGATTGTGATAGTGTCAACCACATCTACAAACGGGACAATCGATTGCGATGGTTGCAAATCAAGTTCCAATAAGAACCCTACAGGACAAGTGACCGGTGCACTGATAAAAGTGGGTGCAAGCTCAACTTTGGTTTCCCAAGAGGAGATATCCATGAGGTGTGTGGAATCAAGTAAAGAGTTAATTTCCTCTATGGACTTATCAATGTCAAAATCCTGAAAATCAAAATGCGCTAAACATGCTGTCAAACAAGGATCCTCAACTACATTGTTATCAATTACGTCAACTGCAAAGCAGTCTGCATCTGATGGAGGGTCCCTAGAAGGATTGTATATGTTAAGCTTCACATTCATATTGCCAAATGATACGTCCATCACCCCGGCCCTAACATTGATACTAGCGTTGGCCGTAGCCAAGAAGGGTCGGCCAAGTATGACAGGAGTGGTTTGCTTAGATATTTGGCCTGGTTCTGTATCAAGGACGATAAAGTCTGCATGCAAGAAAAATTGGTCAACTTTGACCAAAACATCCTCTATGACACCTCTCGGAATTCTCACTGATCGATCGGCTAACTGCAAGGTTATGGATGTGGGTTTCAACTCCCCTAACTCGAATCGCTCATACACAGAGTATGGCATAAGATTGACACTCGCACCAAGATCCAGAAGCGCCCTTTCTATGAGATGGTCACCTATGATACAAGAAATGGTAGGGGTCCCTGGGTCGGGAAGCTTAGGGGCTGTAGAGGTGTGGAACACCGAGGAGACACCCTCAGCTAGAAGAACCTTTTGTGTAACATTGGTTCGGCTTTTACGCTTTTGGGTGCAAAGGTCTTTAAGAAATTTAGCATAGGAGGGGACTTGTCGAATAGCCTCAATAAGAGGAAGATTAATCTTGACTTGCTTGAAAGTCTCAATCATATCTTCCATAGCAGCGGCCTTCTTGGAATATGGAGAAGGAGAGTTAAGGGCCGCTGGAAAAGGAACACGTGGCATCCCAGGTGGTACCATAGTAGAATTGGTAGAATGAGAGGTAGGTGAAGTGGTATGAGTATCAAGAGGAGTTGCCCCCTTCTCTTTAAGGACCTTGTCCTTGCCCTTTTGCCTAGAGGAAGAAGAATGAGCATCCTGCTCTTTTGGAGTGTCCTCTGTGGGCCTAGTTTCTATAACCCGGCCACTTCGAAGGGCTATGACTGCTTTAGCTTGCTCCTGGTGATGGTTAGGAGCGTGTTGGTGGTCCACTTGGAATTGACCCCTAGGATTAGAAACAGGTTGGCCGGGAAGCTTACCCTCCTCTCTCTTGCTAAATGCATTGGCTAATTGGCCGATTTGGGATTCTAACCGCGCTATGGATTGAGTATTGGAATTACATTGTTGGCTGGTACTCTCTAATCCCTGCAGTTTTTGGAGCACGGTTTGCATCCCTTGTAACATGGTCTCATCATAATTGGGAGACCGTTGAGGCTGGGACACTTGAAGAGGAGGAGGTGCTTGTTGGAAAGGCTGTGGTGCCCTTTGGAAAGCCGTTTGATTAAAAGTGCTTGGGTAATTGGGCTTTGGTTGGTTGAAACCACTTTGGTTGTGCGGTCTCTGTTGCAAAGAGGAGGGACTGCCTTGATTTTGCGTCCTCCAAGAAAAGTTTGGGTGATCTTTCCAGCCAGCATTGTATGTTGGAGAAAATGGGTCGTAGCCTGGCCTGGAGAACCCTTGTGCAGCACTAACTTGCTCTTGCACCAACTCTGGATATTGGGAGGCAGAGGGACAATCAGTGATGTAATGCATTGGACTAGCACAAATCCCACACGCCTCCTGAAAAGTGGGCGGATGATGTCCCACAGGGAGAGGATGTTGACCCGAAGTGATTAATTCTTTTAGTGTTTGGGTCAAGGCAGCTACTTGATGTGTAAGGTCATTAGAGGGTTGAACCTCATAGACCCCTCTCTGTTTGGAAGAACTAGACGCTGCCCCTCTCGAATGTCTGAGGGAAGATGCACGGTGCTGAGAGTTTTCACTAAGGTTTTCATACAACTTCCATGCATCGTTCAAATTCTTATGCAGGAAGATCCCACCACTAGAAGAATCAACCAGTTGGCGGTGTGGTTCCGCCAAACCCTCGTAAAAAGACTGAACAAGCTGCCACTTGGGGATAGCGTGGTGAGGACATGTCCTAAGAAGGTCATTGAATCTCTCCCAAGATTCATGAAACTGTTCCCCATCGTGTTGGGTAAATCCGGTGATCTCTTGTCTATGAAGGGTTGTCTTACCGATGGAGAAATATTTCTTTAGGAACTCTTCGCACATCTGAGTCCAAGAGGTGATGGAGTTTGCTGGTAAGGAGTTCAACCACTGTTTGGCCTTATCCTTCAATGAGAATGGGAAAAGGAGTAATTTCAATGCATCCTTATCAAAGTCACGAATGCAAATAATTTTGCTCATTTCCATGAATTGGTCCAAGTGATCATAAGGATCCTCGTTTGGTTTCCTATAAAATGAGGGCAACATTTGTAAAGTGCCCGGCCTTATCTCGTATTGGTTGGCTCTTACCGCGGGCATAACTATGCACGAAGTGGACTCATACTCATTTGGAATAAAATACTCCACCAATGGGGAGCCCTCTTCCCCACCGTTTGCTCCTGTTTGGTCACCCATTACGTTAACGTTTATATTACAAGCAATTGGGCGTTCACGATTTGCTTTAAGAGAATTCCTAAAAGATCGAAGGGTTTTGTCAAATTCAGGATCAGTATCAGACGCTGTCTCAGGTGATAGCGACCGATATCGACGCATAAATATCCCAAAAACCCTAATTCCACTACCGTTTCAGCAATCCAACAATAAAGTAATCGAAAAGAGAACTCACAGTGGGTAAACGAAATCGCTTTGATCCGCCTGGCCACCAATAAATTCAACCTCGCAATCCTTGTGATGTTCGAAAACCTGGCAAAGCTGAAACAGACTAACAGGAAAGAGGAAAAAAAAAAACTTAAATAAAACAAAGAATTAAACTAAAAACAAATTGAAAATACGCAACCGTGTTTTAACTCCCCGGCAACGGCGCCAAAATTTGGTCTGTCGTTTTCATACCAAAAATATAATTTATAAAACAGAGAATTAACTAATATTCCGAAGAATAGCGGTCAAGTCCGAGATCGTCCACGGAGAGTAAAAAGCTGAGTTGCAGTAGTTTCAATTAATTTCTAATTTAATTCGGAAAGTAAAGAGAAGTTGGATTTGTGATTGATTTGATTAAACTAAAACTAAACTAGAAAGCGATTAAAGGATTTTGAAACAAATGAGAGACGAGACTAGGGTTTCGATTCCACCTTCCCCTTGCAATATAATCGTTATAAAACCTAGGGTAATTATTCAACATAAGACAAATAAGATTGTCGCTAGGGCTTGCAATCCCTATCGAAAATCGTCAAGAGGATTCACAGGACTCGTACACCGTAAAGGCTATCTCAACATAGCGCGGATCGTCTCATTGGATTTAACCAACGGCACGACCCGTCTAACGCAGTATAACCCATCTCAGAGACTATCCTGGATAATTGAAAACTATTGTATGACAGTGCTTGATATCCGGAATACAAACACAATAGATAAATAGGAAAAATCTGTTCTTTCATAAAAACTATGAATCATCCCAAGTCATACAATTCATTGTTGAATAAAACCCTAAAAATTAAACGATTACATTACTCGGAGAAAGTTTCCTCATCGCCCTAGCCGAAGGATTTAGCCGCGCATGAAGGAGAAGATGATCGCGCAAGGATGAAACTCCATTGAACTTCTGCCGCAGCCGTAGTGCTCTGTTTCGCTGTGGGAATAAGATCTCCCGATGGCAGCACCGTTCACGGTTTATGCGTGAGAAAAAGATCTGATGAAGGCAGCTCGTTCTGCCGTCGGAGTAAGATATCTCAAACCCTTTCTTTTCTTCTTTATATAGTGCTCCACTGAAGTTGTCAAGAGCCGAGATTTTGGCTTCCTTCCATTCATCCCAATTGTAATTAGTGAGCCCACTTCATAATTGACCAATTTCCAGCCAATCATGATTGACCCAAATAATACCGGTCCATGCCATATACTCATTAATTGCCGAGCTTTAATTAATTTGACGATCGGCTTTGTTTTGACACGAATTAAAATTCGACTTTGCGCTTTAGCTCCAAATATTATTCATCAGCTCAAAGAGTCCTGAAACATAATTAACAAGTATCAAACTCCAAGTAGCACACTAAACGGACATAACAAACCTAAGTTAGGGGGCGTAAATAGGCATATTTATGCACCTATCAGTTTTCACTGTATTAAAAGATGATGGAAACGAACAATTAAAATATTGAAGTTTTATTTTTGAAAAGTTGGTCAAAGGGAGATCGATTCAAAAGTCATTGGAACGACAAAGGCTAAAGTACGTTTTGGCGCCCATTTACACATTTTAAGTTCCAGTCGATGCACACCTTCCTAGTTCAAGGGTAGTCGTTCATTCTGTAAGAATGTCCACCTATGAATATAGGCTCTCCACACTTCATTAAATAATTATAAACCATTTCATCATCAGGATTCACCCAAGGTGAGACTTGTGATGAGGGTGAGAGATAACTAGAGGGAGTCGAGCTCCTTTGTTCTTTGAGAGATACCATTCAACGCGTGTCGGCAAAAACTGCTAGAAGCTCTGACATACGATTGAGTTGTATACGTATTCACTAGTTATAGATTGGTAATTACTAGTTCTGTAAAACAGACTTGCAGAAAAAAACATCAAATACATTATCTCTAGTTCGACTGGAGTTCTTGACTCGACAAGGAAGGTAAAATTCATTTGCTGCAGAAACAGGTGTCTTTGCAAATTCTGAGAAGCTCTCACGTGAAACTTACGGTTGGACACTAAGACCTTGTATAGTTGTATGTATGTATGAAGGAAAAACTTTCTGTCAAAAAACTTGTAACAAAACTTACAAGTGAAAAAGAGCTATACGTTTACTAGAGTAATGGCAAGTTCCGGCATCTACGACAACCCTGCTCAATCATATAGTTGTGTTTGTCTTTCTTTGACGAGCCCTATAAACCTAACGTTTCATGGTCCTGGAATAGGCTGACAACATTTTGCAAAACGGCTGTTCAGATAGTTTTTCTGAATGGAGGCAAACCCAAGTCCATGTGCTCCCAAAGTCTTAACTCTCTTGTGGTTTTTGCGTACAGGTTGTGTTACTCTTGTTTTTGCTCACACACACAGACACTCACGCACATAGAAACATAGCGGCTTGGGCTCACACAACTTGCATTCGTGTGTTACATCAACATTAGTTAGAGCCCGAAGTCAGGGTGTCAATGGGTTAGTAATAGATGACTATTCGAGATGAACTAAACAAAAGAGGGCGCACAGGTCTACCACAAAAACATAAGCCTAGTTAGAGGTGAACTTACTTAGCCTAGTAGCCAGGTTGACTGGTACATGGGAGTGATATTGAATCCAGGCAATTATACTCTCTTCCGGAGAATTGGATTAGAACTAGAACATGAACCAGCTCTATGTAATATGTATTGTATTCGCGGGCTTCCTTTTCAGAAAGGTTAATCACCAGTATATGAGTTAACAGCTCTATACAGGTTGTGGAGTGATCAGTCTTAACAGTTTGCACCCTACACAAACCACTACTACTGTACTAGTGTATTATACTAACATATCTTGGATAAGAAAGTCCAAGGAAAAAAATCAACACAGTCACTATCCCCGAGGCCTTTCATCGAGATACAACTATCCGTAGTTGTAAAAATGTTATGCAATGAGGATAGGAGAGACCACCATTAAGCCTCCAGGCATGCTTTAGCTTCAGCCATTGTTGTCGACGATCTTGCGATATGATTCTTGCCCAGACAAAAGAACTCTAGTCGAACAAGAGACAGAGTACTTGAGATTGTTTTTTACAGAATCAGTAAGCTATGACGCCCACCCTGTGCATATACAACTAGCTATGACACCTTGTAGGCTTGTACAGACACATAAAACTAAGCTATATGCCAAAGACTCAGATAATGTGCCTATACATGTCGCATTGTGTTATCTCTACCTGAAGTATAAGTTGCGCGGTGACGCCAAAGATCGAAAGCAAACAACGAACACACAATCAAACACAAGACAAGATATATGTGGTTCCCCAAATTCGGGTACTTCATAGGGACAACGGTTTCTTTTTGTAATGGAGGAATTTCTGTGTCTACGAACTCTCTTTGATTCCTGATAAATTCATCCGGAGGGCTCACTCTATAGGTAAAGTCTTTTGATGGCTACCCAAAATAGTTGAGAAATAGGCAGCACAGTTGATAAAAATGGTACAAAAATTACGAATATTTCATGCAAACAAAAAATAAAATAAAAAAAGAAGGAACAGAATGGAAAACAGAAAAAAGATCCCACATCACTTGTAAGAGGGGTTCAAACAAAACAATTCCTTACCAGACTATTAAATGTTAAAACACCCAATTCAAAATTAATTGGGAATCAATGAATAGGTCGCCCAGGCTCATGTACTAGTTTTGGAGGTTATATCTAATTAATGTGGGATAAGTTCTACCAATCCTTACACTTGCTGCCTCTGACCCGGACGTGGAGAGGTAAATAAATGATCTATAACATAGCGATCATAACAGAACAATGTGTGCTTAAGCCACAAATAACGGGACAATCAATCAAATGAGCCTTATCCAAAAGCCTTCCACCCTTTGGAAGCTTACCTCCGTTACCATGTTAAAATTTCATCAAACTCAAAATCGATTGGTGAAGAAAGAAAAGGCTGCCCGGAGCGGAGAGGTTGCCCAACTTGGTGGCTAGATGCTCCTCAGGGAGGGGCATTGAAAACACCATGTGCTCAATTTTTCACACCCAATTAGATTTATATCCCTCAGTCTTTGACAGTTCGTCACCACCTCCATCACCCCTTTATCTGTCACTTCTTTGCATAATCCAATGTCCAAATATTTGAGATTTGGACACCTATTTCCAATCATTGCCAATCCTTCGTCGTTAATGTGTGTCCCACGAGCATTCAAAGTCTTCAAATTCACTACAGAGTTGTCAGAATATCTCCTGAAAAAATCTGAAACCTGAGTAAGACCATCAATATTCAGTTGTGTTATTGCAGGACATCTCTCCAAAACTTCTCCAATGCCAAGATCGGTGAGGCACGGACAACCATTTACGGAGAGAAATTGTAGATTCGGGCAAACTTGCCCATAGTTCTCGAGCGTCGTATCAGTCAACCACATATTCTTAGAGATATTGAGGTGTCGCATACTGTAATTTTTATGTAAGTAATCCTGATAAAAAGTATCCATCTCTTGTCTTGTGGTATGTGCCATCGTAAGTATTTCAACTAAAGGACAACTTTTCATGAGAATGTAAAAGGTGTCACCAGTCAACCCAAAACATCCATCAAGATCTATAGAAGTTAGATTAGAGAGATACCGAGCGAAATCACTTATATGTGTGAGGGGCCACCCTTTTAGGGTTAGCTCTTTCAGTGTCAACTGACATGCCTGGAAAAACAATTTTACTGCGCCATGAGTTTTAGGATACTGGTCCCCGAAACCAACCAACTTGACCTTCTTTAATGGAGGACGTGCTTTTGCGACTAAACAAATAATACGCTTGCCGGAAATAAGTTTTTGACTCGTGAGAGAATGCAGATTTATGCAAAGACTAAGTCTCCTCAATTTCACACAATTTGTGGATAGAGAAATGAGCGATTTGTCAGTAATGAAACAAGCTTCACCTTTAACCACAATCTTCTTCAATTCCTTAAGCTTTGATGCCAGTGCCTCAACACCATCATCTGTTATACGTGCTGCAACCTCCCCATTGTCCATATTGGAATCCGCACTAATCCTGAGTTCCTCTAGCCGTGGGAAACAATCGGCGATCAAAACCAAATCGCTGTCTTGCATTGAGATTAGTCCAGAGCAATCCAATACCTTCAGATTGTTCATTACATTCCTATGCAACGCCAGTGCTCTAAAACCATCTCGCGGAGGTTTTGTCAAGCACCAAAACTTTATTGCTCGTAGATTCAATAATCCGGACCGTGCAATCTGATGATCAACAAGTCCATCTATCTTCTTGTGGGCATGGGTCTTGATGACTATGGTTTCGATGTGTCGAAATCTTCGAAGAAGATTTGGGAGTAGAGGGAGTGTCTCGTTGTTTACATTCAAGCTAAGCTTCATCCAATTAGATATCGAAAGGAACCGCTTTGAGACCAATGATATCGAATCTAAGTCACGCTCATCGTCTTCTCTAAGTTTTTGGAATATAAGTTCCCAGCAATCATCTGGGAAGTAACCCTGTCTTTGTTTCTTCATTGTTGATGAATTTGATAAGAAAAAAAAAACAGATTAAATTTCTTTCTCTTTGTTCATAATATATAGGAGTATTGATGATGAATTGACGCATATTTAAGTTGTTGTACGCAACAAGGGTTCAAATCCTCGTTAAAAAAGGATACGGGAGAAATCGTAAACAAAGTAGGAAAAGGAATGGAGAGGAACGGTAAAAAGGCCACCCTAGAACCTACACCCAAACATACACTACATAGTTACACTACACTACACGTCACATTATATTTTATGTGCGGTCCACTCCGGGTCCCGAAAAAATTCAGAAAAATAATCATAAATTTTAAAATATTATTTGACAACGACCCTGTAAAAAATCAACTCCAACGGATATCGGTAAGTATTATTTCTAGATTCGTAGGGGCAAAACTGCACAGTTGAGTAGTTTCACCCTTACGAATCCAGAAGTAATACTTACCAATATCCGTTGGAGCTGATTTTTTACAAAATCCCATAAAATAATATTTTAAAATTTATGGGCATTTGTGTGATTATGTTTAGAAGCTTTTGGAATATATTAGGGGGTGTTCCGCTTTCCCTCCTTAAAAAATAAGTACTTATTTGCAATTTTCAAGCTTAAAAAATAATAGGCTTACTAAAATAAAAAAAAATATATGCAATATGGATATTATTTGATAGATTTCGATGAGATCTATCAAACCCTGCAAAAAATAGAAAAATTATTTTTGTAAGCCCATTATTTTTAAGTTTGAAAATAGTTCTTATTTTTTAAATATTTATTTGAGAATTTGGAACGGGGCAAGTGTAAAAAGCTAGTGTACCCTAGCTTTTTTGTTAACCTCAATTGTTCAAGATTTTTTGTTTTGGGGGGTGAGTCTCAATTGTTCAAGATTTGTTTGAAATGTAACGAGGTTTAAAAGTATGTTCTAACTTATTCATTTTATAAAACAAACTGATCTCAAAAATTAGTTTTGAACATAAGTGATAAGCACCCGAGAATGCAATGTAGAGTGCGCTAGGTCTTTAGTTTAGTCTAATTTCATTGTTAATTTAGTTGTTTTCTTTTCCTTTTGCGCGTAAAGGTGTTTTCAAGTCTTGACAGGAAAATTGTGCAAATAAGCCGTCATCAGCACCGTGGATGGCACTTGAGTGCAATCAAGGCCCAAAGCTTGTCAAGATTATTCGAGGTTCAAAAGTGACCAAGTTCGGAGTCATCAGAATCAAAGCCAAAACGTTCAAGGACCCGTCGGCTCGAGAAAGCAAGACAAGAATCAAAGAAGCAAGCGCTGAATAATAAAGATTTCCCAGTGGTACCATCACTTGATTTTCCATTTGGTACCAAGCTCCTTTCCCAGCGGCAGCCTTAACCATTCGGCATCGGTAGCATTAAACAATTCCCATCGGTTCCGAGTAGTTCAATTGTAAAGTCAGCCTTGAAGCCACGTTGGCTTGGGTGGACCATCACTTTGGCATGGGAATTTTCTACCCACTTCGGCATCAATGGGAAACAATTCATTCCATCGGTACCGAGAGTTTAATTAAAGGCAGCCAAGCATCTCCAGCAATAGCCACTCGGCATCGATGGGAGGAAATGGAGACATCGGTACCGAACTCCTATCTGCTACAGCCACTAAGCAGCTTGGCATCGATGGGAAATTTAGTGGACATCGGTACCGAGAGCTTATCAGCATTTTAAGCCCTTTGCCATCGGTACCGAGAGCTTACGAGGGCATCTCAGAGGATCTTTGGGAAATATTCCGTGCGCGTCATTGGAGCCTATAAATACCTCGTGATATCACCATTACACGATTTGGACAGAAATGTACCCATTTTTAGATCTAGACTAGATTTCAAATTACTTTTTGCTTGTTCTTGAGTGTTCTTCATTTCCAGCCCTTTAATATTCAATTTTCTGCTATAGTAAGTTAGTTTTTGCCACTCTCTCCTTTATTAAAGTTGTTTAAATTCTCCCGATCTATCTTTCTAGTTAGTTTATTTCTAGTGTTGTGTTTACACTTATGCTAAGTAGATTTTTGCTTGCTCTTATCTTTTTAGATATGTGTGAGTAGTTTCATAAGGTTGGGTCATGGGGTGACTAGCACCCCATGGCTTGAGTAAAAATTGTATTTTTCACCAAAAAGTTTGCAACTTTGTTTTGGAAATTGATGTGGGGCTTGGATTTGTTTGTCAAATTACCGAGGTGATAACCTCCTTGATCATGTGTAGGTAAGAGCTTCGCCTACTTACCACACATGATGCTTGGAGGTCGGTCGCTCGAGGTGTTTGCTAAATGGATTCTATAGCTAGCTTGATTTTCGAACCTTCTTATCTTCCGGGTAAAAACCGTGTATTGAGGTGAAAAATGTGGTTTTGCTGGAGTCATGGGCGCTAGTAATTCGTAGACCTAACCTTCTTTTTATCTAGTTTATTCTCGTTTAATTTAGCCTTTTTACTTTCCACCGCATATGAAAAACTGAGTTGGCTGACTAAAAGTCGGAAACCATACTTGCATCTACAATCCATCAAGCCGTATTAGTTATCCCTGTGGGTACGATCCCGGACTTCCGGATTTATTATGCTTCAATTGGACGCTTATACCCTACCCTTGGGGTGATCTCTTGGATATATATCGAGAATAGCGAAGCATTTTTGGCGCCGTTTCCGGAATTTCTTATTATGGCTTTATGGAGGCTCGACAAACCATTGTGAGTATCCCGCTTCTTTCTTTTAGTTGTAGTTTAGTAGTTTTTTTTGTTAGTTGCTCGTATCTAATTCGGTGGATACCTCTAACCTGGTTTCATGCCAAACTTGAGGTGTAACGAAGCCGGAGTAGATATTGAGTTAGTTAGTTAGTTAGTTTCATTTAATCTGCATTGTTGAGCCGAGGCGGTGGCATAACCCCTCGCACTTTCTGTTTTCTGTTTTGTCTTGTTGAGGCTGCGGCCTAGCCCCTCCGGTCTGTTAGTTGCTGGTAGTTAGTTGGTAGTTTTGCTTGTTTATGCCTGTTGTGTATCGGAGCCCAAATTCCAATCGGCTTCACCGTTCTTCTTCGCCTCCGAGAATCCGTAGCATTGTCAGGGCGTATCCTGCCCACTCTCCACCGCGCAAAGTAAATCGAAATCGCAATAGAAAAGGCCCAATGGCCGACGAAGTTCCAGTTCGCACTCTCCGTGATTTGTTGAATCCAGAAAGGGCTCCTTCTGTATCGCCTATCGTTATACCTACTCCGACTGTTGGTGGGAATGCATTTGAATTCAAGGCTGAGTATCTTCGGGTTATTCCAGAATTTTGGGGGCGAGAGTTGGAGGATCTTGGAGAAAGAGCAATGTTCAATCAAGGTCCTACCAGTTCAGGGAAATTTTCTATTGCTGAGCATAGTTCTTTTGAGACTCGTTTGGAAGAAATCGCTCGAAAGCTTGATAAGTTGGAATTGAAAGGTGTTCAATCTCATAAAGTTAAGGTGGTACGTCAAGTGGAAGAGATGTGCGTTATATGTGAAATGTGGGGACATTCTACCAAGGCATGCCCAAATATTCCCGCTTTGAAGAATGTCATAAACAGAATTGCTCCGGAGGAAGTGAATGTGGTAAATCAATGGTTTGACCCCTTCTTTCAATCATACAATCCGGGGACACAACAACATACGACTTTCCAATGGAATCAATCGAATGATGTGGGCTCTTCCCAAATTTCACCTCCCGCTCCGCAATTACCATGGGAGCAACCTCCAAATGCTTTCTGTTTCCCTCAAGTGCAAGGTCCGCCGGGTTTCGTTCCATCCAATCCATTCCCAAGTTCGACTCAGTTTCAACAACAACCCCCGAGGTGTTCTTTGGAGGATTAGTTGAATGCTATCATGCAAGAGCAAATGACATTTAACGACCAACAATCCCAAATGATGGGAGAGATCAATTTCCCTCATGCAAACCAATTTCAACAACCTAGTCAATTTCAACAACCGTCTCAGTTTCAACAACAACCCCCGAAGCGTTCTTGGGAAGATCAATTCAGTGCTCTCTTGCAAGGTCAAACTGCTATTAATGAGCAACAATCCCAAATTATGGGAGAGATCAAGAACCAAATGGAAAAGTTGACCACGTCGGTGGGGATCCTACAACAAGAAAAGGGGAAGTTCCCTACCCAATCTCAAGCGAACCCCCAAGGCCAACACTTTGTTAGCTCTTCGGTGTTTTTTCCCGAGCAAGCAGAGTCTATCATCACATTGAGAAATGGGAAGACCGTGGAAAATGCTATCGTTGCTCCGCCGCTTACACCTACCTTGTTGCCTCCTCCTATCGAACGTTCAATTCCGACATCAACTCTTGGGGAATCTCCCAAGGAGGCAAGCAAGGAAGTTTCAGAAGACAATGAGAAGGAAAAGGGTAAAGAGAAGGAGAGCATACAGGATCCTAAAGTTGTTCCAACACCGGTACTGTATCTACATCGCTTGAAGGCCTTGGCGAAACCGAATTTGAATTTGAAAGTTGCTCTTACAGCCGAAGAGGCTGAATTTCTTGAATCTTCCGAAGTCAGTTGTTTGTATACATTGTTGAATGAGGATGGAGCTTGTGATGTGAATTCTCGGACCCCAAAGTTTGAAGAATTTGAAGAGTTACCGCCAATCGAGAAGAAAGTTCTTCCCTCTCTTGTGGATCCCCCTTTATATGATGATCCGGGGGGAAAATGCCTCACCGCTAAAGTTGTCTTTTCCGATCTCCCGTATCTTGACCCTTCCCCAGAGGAATTACTCCTTGCTCATGAGATGAACATGTTTGAAATGTCGGGCATCTACTATGATGATCCGTTGGTAAAACCTCTCGCCGCTAAGGAAATGGATGCCGAAGTGGATTACTTGTATTCGTTGTTGGCTAAACAAGATGCTTATGGACCAATCTTTGAAGAGTTGGAGCCCATGGAAGCTACAATTGTCCCTTCGAATTCTTTGCGCCTTGATTCTCTCACCGCTAAAGAAATGGATGCTGAGGTAGATTCTTTACACCTTTTGTTAGAAAAATAAGATGCATGTGAGCCTATTCCTGAGAAGTTACCAATCATAAAAATAATTGATTTTCTTGGTGTTGATGATTTTCTTGTGGTTCATCATCCTTATATTGTAGATTTTGTCAACAACTTGAAAATTGATTTTGTTTGGGCTATGCACTTGGTGGAACTTAAGTTTTTAAAACGAATTCGGCAATTGCTTTACTCAAAATATCTTATCTTGTGGTATGGTCGAGTTCAATTTTTGGTAGAGAGTGTAGCTTGGAGTGCTCTATTTCTTCTAATAGTTATTAATGGTGTGCTAAATGTTCGTAGCCCGTGTGTGCTCACGCACTTGGCTCTATCTTGTTGCTTGCCTGGCTACGATCTTAGGGGACGTAGGACTTCATTGTTTGGCGGAGTCGAGCTATGACTTTGACGCTCCGAGTCCTGATATTGAATGTGTAAATACTGTACATATGTGTTTTCTTTCTTTCTTTTACGTGTTTCTTTTCTTTTGTTTAGTATGCATATTTAGGTTTGTTTTGTGTTTCTTGTTTCGAATAAAGTCTTGGAGATGTTTCACATGAAAAGATTTCACCAATGTGTTAGTGTAAAAAGGGCTTTCATTAGTTCTTCTTGGTAATAGTTTGTCGTTAATGATCCATGCTCTCCGAATAGGCCCCTATCGGTGGCAACTTAGGTCTATGGGTGAGGTGTGATATTGCCTGGAGTGCACGCTAGGTTGTATCTTATCTTGCTTTGTTTTGATCGTAGGGGACGCTGAACTTCATTATTTGGCAAGGTCGAGCGATAAATTTTATTACGGGCGCTAGCATAACAAATTTTCAATGGTCTAGTATAGCCACCCATTGCTTCCCCACCGGTAAGGAATGGGAAGAAAAGTATGACTCGTTTGATCGCGTGATGATCGGGTGGTGCATTGCATTATGTGTTGCATTTCTCAAATCATTTTTGCATGATCTTTTGTGTTTTTCTTTGTTTTCTCTTTTTATTTTGGTTTGGTTTGAAGCCGGATAACACGGGCCGGTGGTACTAATGTCATTTGCTTGTGGAAAGTCTTTCTCTTAAGTCTTCTGCAGGGTTTATTTGCTACCACACCAGCCTTGGTAGTTTGGGTCTGAAGCCGGGGTGAGTGAGGCATTCAGGAGCCCTAAGCATGGGTGCGGCTATGCGCCGCGGTTATTAGTCTGATAAAGCTTTGGATATGGCCCAGTGTGACTAGCTTTGATTTCGAGTGGGCAAAACCGAAAGAATAAACCCTGGAAGCATCTATACGGACTGGAGCAAGCAATTGACATGAAATCCTCCTACTTGGTCGAGGTATTTAGGGGTTGACATTCCCCTTGGACGGTACATTCGCACACTCTTTCCTTCCTTCGCTCTTGTTCCTAATGCTATGAGGGCATAGCATCGCTTTAAGTTGGGGGGAGGGGTTCGCCCTTGTGCTTTTTGTTTGCTAGTTGATAGAAAATTTTGAAAATTCAAAAATAATAGAAATTGAAAAATCCCAAAAAAATGAGAAAATTGAAAATTCCAAAAATAAATAAAGGTTTTTACTTGCAAATTCTTCCTTTTATCATGTTTTTAGCTCTTTTTCGTAACTTGTTGTATGCTCAATAATTGAAAGGTGGCAAGAGTTCGTAGCAACCCTAAGAGATTTTGGTGCTTCTCAATTTGCATGCTTAGTTGAAAATTGAACGGTTTAGGTCTTGAGTAAAGTTTTTGAGCAAGCTTTGGCCATATCCCCACCTTTTCAATCCAATAAAATGCTTGTAGTTAGGTGAATAATCGCATGTCTATCTCTAGTTGTGTTTTAATGTCGATTTTCAATCATTTTGGAATCCAAAGCGCACTTAGGAGAAGATACAAGGCATTCTTTGCATGATCATACCACATACGTGTCACCTAATCCTATTTTGCAACCTGTTATTTCTCCCATTCTTTGCTTAACCTAGGAAACCAGTTGTTCGGAGGGATGTTGGGATGAGTTTTCATTATTCAAGGAGATTTGGAGGTGGTGTGAATGTGATAGAAGTGGTTGGAATGCAAAGAGGCAAAAAATTATTATGTGATTCTCTATCTCTCCTCTCCCACTACAAAAGCAAAAATCCCAAATTTTCATGTTCCTTTCCAAATAGCCCCAAAATTGGCTCCAATATCTCTCTCACTTCAAATCTTTCCTCAAATGACCCCATTTCTCAAAGAAAAAAAAAGAAAAGAAAAAGAAAGAAAGAGAAGATCAAAGAAATATTATGAAAGAGAAAAAGTGAATTCGAAAGAGGGTTGAATACTTTTATGAGAGAATTGGTTTGGCTTATGGGCTAGCATTCATTCGGGAGGAGAAAAAGTTCAATAAAAAGGGGGAGCTTGAGGCACAATACCGTGAGAGCCGGATGTGGATGGCGACTTGGTGTGATTGAGTCGGTGGTAGTAGTTTTAGTAGGACGTTGCTAGTGGTTCTCTTTATTGCTTCTTCATATTTTTGTTTGGCCGGGTTGGCCCTTGACTTGGTTGATTTTGTTTGTTGGCGGCGGTCATTCGGGTAGATGACCAAGCTAGGAAAAAAAACCGTCGCCCATTTTTGCTAGCCCTTTTCTTGGAAACCAAGGTCATTAAAAGCTTAATAAGTCCTTAGTTGATCTTTTGCGCGCTTGGATTCCTCTATGATTGACTGTCTGATATTTGCATAATTAGTTGAATAGCTTGCTTTCCTTTCGTTATCCCATAATCATCTGCTAGTTTTCAATTCTGTTGAATAAGTGCTTTAGTTGTTTGAGGCATAGTATTCCTTTTTCGCTATTGCCTGTTTGTCAAGCACTTCTTTGGTGGATATGGTTTAGTCTGAATTCGCAAGGTTTTGTGTCCCGTATCCTCCCATTGTTCGAGGACACAAACCTTTTTTAGCTTGCTCTTAGACTTGCTTGATACTTAGCTTGTTTGGTTTGATGCTGAAACTGTGAGTTGCAGAAATGAAATAAAAAGCCGGATTGTTTAAACTCTTGTTGGTTTACAATGTTGAGCATGTTCTAAGTTGTGGTAGCAGAATGAATTGCAAGTTACTAGTTTTTAAATGTTTTGCATTTTATTTGCTAGGGACTAGCAAACCTCAAGTTGGGGGGTGTGATAAGCACCCGAGAATGCAATGTAGAGTGTGCTAGGTCTCTAGTTTAGTCTAATTTCATTGTTAATTTAGTTGTTTTCTTTTCCTTTTGCGCGTAAAGGTGTTTTCAAGTCTTGACAGGAAAATTGTGCAAATAAGCCGTCATCAGCACCGTGGATGGCACTTGAGTGCAATCAAGGCCCAAAGCTTGACAAGATTATTCGAGGTTCAAAAGTGACCAAGTTCGGAGTCATCGGAATCAAAGCCAAACGTTCAAGGACCCGTCGGCTCGAGAAAGCAAGACAAGAATCAAAGAAGCAAGCGCTGAATAATAAAGATTTCCCAGTGGTACCATCACTTGATTTTCCATTTGGTACCAAGCTCCTTTCCCAGCGGCAGCCTTAACCATTCGGCATCGGTAGCATTAAACAATTCCCATCGGTTCCGAGTAGTTCAATTGTAAAGTCAGCCTTGAAGCCACGTTGGCTTAGGTGGACCATCACTTTGGCATGGGAATTTTCTACCCACTTCGGCATCAATGGGAAACAATTCATTCCATCGGTACCGAGAGTTTAATTAAAGGCAGCCAAGCATCTCCAGTAATAGCCACTCGGCATCGATGGGAGGAAATGGAGACATCGGTACCGAACTCCTATCTGCTACAGCCACTAAGCAGCTTGGCATCGATGGGAAATTTAGTGGACATCGGTACCGAGAGCTTATCAGCATTTTAAGCCCTTTGCCATCGGTACCGAGAGCTTACGAGGGCATCTCAGAGGATCTTTGGGGAATATTTCGTGCGCGTCATTGGAGCCTATAAATACCTCGTGATATCACCATTACACGATTTGGACAGAAATGTACCCATTTTTAGATCTAGACTAGATTTCAAATTACTTTTTGCTTGTTCTTGAGTGTTCTTCATTTCCAGCCCTTTAATATTCAATTTTCTGCTCTAGTAAGTTAGTTTTTGCCACTCTCTCCTTTATTAAAGTTGTTTAAATTCTCCCGATCTATCTTTCTAGTTAGTTTATTTCTAGTGTTGTGTTTACACTTATGCTAAGTAGATTTTTGCTTGCTCTTATCTTTTTAGATATGTGTGAGTAGTTTCATAAGGTTGGGTCATGGGGTGACTAGCACCCCATGGCTTGAGTAAAAATTGTATTTTTCACCAAAAAGTTTGCAATTTTGTTTTGGAAATTGATGTGGGGCTTGGATTTGTTTGTCAAATTACCGAGGTGATAACCTCCTTGATCATGTGTAGGTAAGAGCTTCGCCTACTTACCACACATGATGCTTGGAGCTCGGTCGCTCGAGGTGTTTGCTAAATGGATTCTATAGCTAGCTTGATTTTCGAACCTTCTTATCTTCCAGGTAAAAACCGTGTATTGGGGTGAAAAATGTGGTTTTGTTGGAGTCATGGGCGCTAGTAATTCATATACCTAACCTTCTTTTTATCTAGTTTATTCTCGTTTAATTTAGCCTTTTTACTTTCCACCGCATACAAAAAACTGAGTTGGCTGACTAAAAGCCGGAAACCATACTTGCATCTACAATCCATCATGCCGTATTAGTTATCCCTGTGGGTACGATCCCGGACTTCCGGATTTATTATGCTTCAATTGGACGCTTATACCCTACGCTTGGGGTGATCTCTTGGATATATATCGAGAATAGCGAAGCAATAAGTCGAACAAGTTGAGCAGTAGTTTGTTCGATTTTGTGTCCCGAATGAGTAAGTTTTGAAAACATGTTCAGGCAACCATCTGATTAACCCAGCTTTTAACGAGCGAACACGAACTCGAGCAGAATTATTAAGAGCTAAGGAAATGAAACCCTCTCCCAATTAATTAGAGACCACCAAATATTGGGATAGATGGTGCGCCCAATTATAGTGATGCTCCCGTGGATTGGTTTTGGATGAATCGGTTCGGTTTCCAATCCGATCCACTCGCGGCGGATTGTCGTTTTCTCCATCCGCCAACTGTTTGCGAGTGTTGTTTGGTCAATTCGGTTTTTCCAGTTTAGGCGGATTTGAGCATGCAATTTATTGCGTTAATTATTTGGTTGTCCCTATTTAAAAAACAGTTTATTGATCTTCCAGTTCCCTTCGTATTTTGTCCAGAAAGTAAACTTCCATATATAGTTGAGGGCTCGGACACCTTGAGATATAAAAGAATGCCTGGTAATGTTTTTTTTTCCCAATCGATAGCCTTTGTTCTTATTGATTACTGCAATGAAGAAAGACCAAAGAGAGCTTCTCTATAAACGCAACTGGCACTTGAAGTTTTCACCCCTTGAAGCATCTGAACAACAATCTTTGCATCTCCTTCCAGCACATATCGCATTCCCCCATCCTCTTTTACCCATTCGGCTGCTCCCCTGAACCCCATGGCTTCCACTACCTCCGCTAATTAATCAGTAACTACTAATGTGTCCCTTGTACAGATGTGGTTCTTAGTACTCTCTCCGGTTGCATGTACTCCTCGGCTTCTAAGGGAGAGGTCCTGGGTTGAGTCTATAGAAAGACGTCGAACCCCTTTTGGTTGTTAGCCCACTAATAATTCTCCAGCTTCTAACAAAATTGCCTATACATGTCAGCATGGTATTATCTCAACTGTAGAAGCATTAGTTGCAAACTAAATGGAAAGCAGAAAAAGGATCCCATATCAGTGCTAATTTCTTGCAAACAAACAAACCAAAGGAAAGAAAAGATAAGGAAAGCACAGTTTCAAACTAAATGGAAAGCAGAAAAAGGATCCCATATCAGTGCTAATTTCTTGCAAACAAACAAACCAAAGGAAAGAAAAGATAAGGAAAGCACAGTTTCAAACTAAATGGAAAGCAGAAAAAAGGATCCCATATCAGTGTTTTAGACTGGTTCAAACAAACAAAACAATTGACGAGAGAGCATATGTATTCAAAGTTTTAGGATTTTTATTCATAAATATTAATTTATCACAAGAATTATTGGTACACATAAATATAAAACTACAAGAAGTAGATACGAGAGAATATGCAAGTAGTGAAAGTAGGAAAGATGTTGCCTGTGAGAATGAGAGTCGTGTAGTCACTGTCTTAAGGCTAATATTCCTCCCCTCGTGAAGGTTCCACCGGAGTGTACTAGCCCCAAGATTAAACCCAAGAGCTCACAAGCATTCCTCATCCGATGTTCACGACCACCGAGAGGTTTGAACGAGTCACGAACCGAGTTGCCCAACTCTATAGAAAATAGTACAAGAATATTCTAAAACTCTTCTTCATTATTTATGTGTACTCTCCAAAATACTTTCTTCACTTCCTCTTTTTTCACACACTTGTCAAAACCCATATATATAGAGGTTATTGGATTTAAGTCTCATTTATAATGATTGGAATAAATATCACTTTTATGTTTTGTAACCGACAACAATTATGCACTAATATTGTAACGGAAAAGTAATGATAGGTAATAAGAATTCTAATTTATTTTTATTAAAATCTTTCAATGTTCCAACAATCCCCCACTTTTAATAAAAATAAATAACATTTTTTTTCCTTTAAAATGTGATTATTTAGTATACGTAATGTATAAGAAAATTTGGGCAACTATATACTGTGCAATAGGTGTAGGTGTCTTCCGGACTTGAACCTCACTTAGTGTTAATAGTTTATCCCTGAAGGATCATAGTGAACTATGTCTTGAACTAGATCCTTTTAGTCAGAGTTCAACATATCACACGCACAGTACCGGTATTGGACTTTTGTTCGCGGGTTAGTGCTATTAATGGCCATGCACTCGATCTTGATTCTCATGGGAATTTCTATAGGCTAGCCCAAGCCTCATAGTCGCGGCCTCACGACAACTCCCACTTAGGTGAATCCTCCAAGGGTACAGTGACGGAATGTACCTTGCGAGAAAATCCTCGCCTTGGATTCATTAAGGGTTAAAACCCATCCTCAACCTGTCACTTCTTCAGCACTGTGCCTTAGGAATGAGCAGGAGAACAACACTATATGATGTCTCTTAATTTTTCTTTAGTGCTGGTATCAAGTCACGCAATATGGATTGTTTTTACCCATTGAATCTCCTTCATGGGATCTCCAGTCACAGAGATTGGGTTACCTCCCTAGGTGACTTCCTATAGGCTTTGCTCATTCCCCTCGACAATTTTTAGGATCTAGCCTCGTGCTAGTCCAGAGGCAGCAACTCCTCTTGGGAGTTCAATAAACGCCTCAATTTTTATTTTACTTTGCATGCATGCTTTGGCTTCTCAAGCCTTTATTCTCCTTATAATGGTGCACATTTCAAATTTCATCTTGTTGGCTTATAGAATGCACCTGTATAAATTTCAAACACAACTCGCCAACACAAAAATTAGTATTATGAATTTCTCAGTAAGAAATATCCAACCAATATTCACAAAAATTAGAAACCCCACATGCATTACCTATTTTCCTTAAAAGGAATAAAGCAAGGGCAAGTTGATATGAGCAATCAAACTGGTTGCTAATCTTATAAACAAAATTCACAGTCTATCAAAATTAATATGCCCCCACAAAACACTAGCAATATACTTTCAATTCCTATTAAAGAGAGTATTGTGTTCCTTCTTCTTTTTTAAAATAATTGGCCAATACATCTCCAATAAAACTCTCATAGGGGTTGTATCCTATGCAACTGGAAATTTCTTATTTCACAAATGAAATTGGATTAACTAACCACTTATTTCATCACAAAATGCATCATCGACACAAGGATTTTGACGTACGTTATTCAGAGTACTCCTCTATAAATGGCGAGTAAAACTCAACCTAATCGAAAGACATATGTCTCTTATTGATGTTATAAATCTTGAAAATGCATGTTCTCAAATTATTACATAAATATTGTCCAAGGGAAACCTTTTTTTAAAGCCTCAAAACTAAAACATTTGGAACCTTTTAAGTGATAAAAACTTAACCCTTGAATTCTCCACCTAAGACATTGAAAACATTTTCAAAGATAAAAATCCCTTTATTTCTTTCCTCAAATGCCCAAACATTGTTGAGAGCTTTATACAATTACACAAATTCACCAAGAATACAGAACCCACTTTTTTTTATAAATAACCCCCACATTCCCATCCATAGGTACACAACTAGCTTTTGTTAAAGGGAAAACTCGATTACTGAAATATTTTTTCGAGAACGTATACAACAGTTTTAAGAATCAATAAATTCATATAATAAGTTTTGAAACTTACACAAAATAATTAAGTTTGACCATCCCCCACAAGTTTCAAAACTTCAATCAACCAATGAGACTCATATGAGTAGATATGGTAGAAAATACATTGCCTTATTAAAAAGCAATTTAAACATATGCTCACAAATGGCCACAAAATAATACGAGCATTTATAACCATGGTTTAAAATCTCGTTAATGAGGTAGCAACTAAAATCGATCTATTAACAAAGCTTAATCCTGACAGCTGCGGTTGTAATTTATTTTGCCTTTCTACAAAACAATATATGAAAACTAATCACCTATTCAAAACAAAAGGCTTTTGAAAAAACAAGTTTACAAATCTCTACCCAAACAAAACACGTTACTCATGACAACAAAAGGGTCATGAAATATGAAATATGAACATGACATTTATTTTTTTCCTTAAAGAGATATCATCTATAGACATAAATCTTTTCCACCGAATTGGGAAACCAAATCCAGCACAAGACTTGGAAAAAGTAACCGCATACATGTGCTTATTACAATGTGGATTCAGACAACCACATGCAAAGCAATAGTTTTAACCCACTGATAGTGAACACAAAAACCTTGTCCATACTTCTACAAGTAACCACCAAAATAATTTCCCCCCACTTGGTTCTAACAGATCAAAACCTTCAACTATTGTTAGAACTGGGCACTAAGATGATAAAGTACCAAAAAAGCCACACGAATAACCTTTTGTCTTCTTACAAGGAAAGCAGAATTAAGAGGGACTTGGAATATAAAATATACAAAACCTTTTACTTACAACCATGATAACCCATGAGCCATCACGCTCTAGGTGATATCAAACGGTAATTCCACGGCTACAACCTGTGAAATCAATCACCAAACACTGCCACCAACAAAAGGTAAGTCCAAATTTGGATCTAAGGAACCCCTCATTTTTTATTTTAAAAACACAGAATACACAAAGGTTTTTTTTTTTCCTTTTTTTTCCTTCCAAGGAACCCAAACTAGTGGGGGTTCTCCAAATCTCGTAATCAGGGAGCACCAGTAAAACTAAATTCCCAAACATTAAACTCCAATTCGAAAAAGAAGTTAGCTTAATGCAATGAGCAAACTCAACCATGCTATTATTACATATAATTCTAAAATAATAACGCTTTGCATACTTGAGGAGCAGAGATTGAACCACCCAAAACACAATTGATTAACATATCATGTAAATACAATCACAGAATTAATCAAGCATCAATCTAATGTCTGTAACGGCCACAATAAGCAACATTTATATGCCAATTATCACCCACATGCATCTATACATATAAAAGATGTCTTGTCAGTTACTCTTCTACTTATCTGTTGATCATGAATGAGTCCAAAAATTTTATTAACAACCGCCACTTTGACATTTCACATGAAACTGTTATCTTCTCCTATTAAGTATGAACCAATTCCAATAACTACGTCCACAAATTAATTGCAATCATAAAATAAATGCAATAACCATAACCCATATAACTTAGACAAAGACAAGAAACTTAGCAAGTTTCCTAGAGTTTTAAGCAACACTTCGAAAGGAAATCTTTCTAAAAACTTGAATCCAATTTTCTTTTCCTACGGAAACCAAGTTTCTTTTCCAAGGAAATCCAAAACTATTCTAAGTTTTTTTTTTCCCCGAAACATTATTAGACCACCATTTATTTACTCTCAAACTTTGTTTAAAAAGTTGGTACGTACTGTACTAGAACTAGCTAATCATACTAGTAATAACAAAGTAACGTTCTCAATATAATTTTGTGAAAAGGATACTGTTAACAAGATACAAACAAAGCTTATTAACCATTTATTCCAACAAAGCTTTTTTCCATCAAGGGAAAGGGAAAACAAATATCTCTGTTTTATTTTTCCTTTTGTTCCACCCTTAGGATCTCGGTGAGATAGTATAATGCAAAAATAAAACCAACCAAACTCTTGTACTAATAAGTTGTCATTTTTTTTTCCAACACTAATTGGACCACCTCAGTATATGCATCATTGAGATAATGCCATTAGCAAATATCATGTGAATGTGAGTCACCTTTACTCACATGCAAAAATTGATTAGAAGGTATGAATGTCTCATAAATGTAACCATAAAGCACATGTCAAGAATTGTCAAAATATAACGGTCCAAACATTAAGTTGCAATAGTGCAATAATTGTAAATCATGTTTTAAACAAAACGGAAGTCATTATAATTATTCAAGAGCCTAGACCTTAACTTTCACTATGGTAACCGAAACTTAAGTGAGTTGATTATCATTCCGGTGCCTATAGCTATTGATCACAAATTTACTACTCCCAATAAACAAAGAGAGGCACCAAATTCTAGTGGCTTAGAATATTTGGTTATGAATTGAGGTTAATAATAACAATGGATTCATATCTTTAATGGCTACACAATGGATATGTGTATTATAAGATTCAACCACCGTGTCCTTGAAGTAAAATTTTGCAAGAACAGCCATTTGATCGAGCTTTTAAGCAAATAGATATACACATGCAATAGATACAATATTTCAATTGTGTTTATTTGGTGTTGTATATTATATTTACCCTCGATGAATTAGGAAATTGATATTGTGTATCTATTGAGCTTAACATCCTTAACCAAATAGCCAAAAGGAATATTATTATGATTACTGACACTGCATGATACTATGAAATTAAGCACACAAATATAATATATATCACTCATAAATATCAGTGGATTATGATACAATCAATTAGTTTACAAACAAATCAAACACTATACTAATAGTATCTATGATGTATCTGTTTTCAAAAAAGAAATTCTCATTATGCTATTTTATTTTTATTCAACCATAAGGGTTGAATCAAGAGACTAAAACAGATGACTTCTTGAAGAACGATAATTTGGAAGATCTTACGGTTGAAAAGTCTGATGATTCGTCAGAGTATGGTATTTTTATTACTAAAAAATACTACTGACTATAAACATTTTTATTTTGACATTTGTGCAACTAGTAACAGTCCAAAAGCATGAAATGACAGTAGGAAAAGAAAATCACTTTTGGTAGTCTATTAGTTTTGGCGACACTGTTCTTTCAAGAGGCCACTATGACAAGAGAACCAATAAATGTTTAATCGCATACTTACCACACAAAAAAAGGTTTGATCACACAAGTAGTTTCTCCATAACTTAATTTAACAAAAATCTCTAATTCTTTCTCGTATCAATAAGCTATGCGTAACCATAGAAAATCATGAATTAGAACCTGAAAAACTACATTCTCGAGGCATGATACATATTGCAAATCCACAAGTTAGACAGGTTTTTACACGTGCCTCACACATGTGTCAGATCCTATTCCGAGTTGTGTATATGATGTTACGCCAAGTGAGAAAACCAAAAATTATGGTGATTAATATTGGTGATGCAAATTTTTGCACAGAAACAGAACATGTAATTACATGCCAGTAATGACTCATGCACCATACCATTTTGCTTCTTCATCTTTTTCCAAGATTTACAGAGAGAGATGTATATTAGCCTTAAACTTTTAGGATTTTTATTCATAAATATTAATTTATCACAAGAATTATTGGTACACATAAATATAAAACTACAAGAAGTAGATACGAGAGAATATGCAAGTAGTGAAAGTAGGAAAGATGTTGCCTGTGAGAATGAGAGTCGTGTAGTCACTGTCTTAAGGCTAATATTCCTCCCCTCGTGAAGGTTCCACCGGAGTGTACTAGCCCCAAGATTAAACCCAAGAGCTCACAAGCATTCCTCATCCGATGTTCACGACCACCGAGAGGTTTGAACGAGTCACGAACCGAGTTGCCCAACTCTATAGAAAATAGTACAAGAATATTCTAAAACTCTTCTTCATTATTTATGTGTACTCTCCAAAATACTTTCTTCACTTCCTCTTTTTTCACACACTTGTCAAAACCCATATATATAGAGGTTATTGGATTTAAGTCTCATTTATAATGATTGGAATAAATATCACTTTTATGTTTTGTAACCGACAACAATTATGCACTAATATTGTAACGGAAAAGTAATGATAGGTAATAAGAATTCTAATTTATTTTTATTAAAATCTTTCAATGTTCCAACACAAAGTAAAATTAGAATGACAACTAATCAGGAAGTATGCTAAGCCGGCAGCCGAAGGACATGAGTTTCTTTTTCATCTGTTCACTGAGATCATAAAAACCTGGAGGATCAATGTTCCTAAGGGAGGGCCTTGACGACACCATCTGAGGTAAAATATCGGTGCTCACTTTTTTACACCCGATTAGAGTTATATACCTCAGTCTTTCACAGTTCCTCACCACCTCCATTACCCCTTTATCTGTCACTTTTTCGCAGAATCCGATGTCCAAATGTTGGAGATTTCGACATCTTTTTCCAATCATTGCCATTCCATTGTCATCAATTTGTGACCAACGAGCTTTCACAATCTTCAAATTTACAGTAAAGTGGTCAAAAATATATCTCTTGAAAACACCTAAAACCTTAAGATGATTCATATTCAGTTGTGTTATGGCAGGGCATACCCTCAAAACTTTTCCGATGCCGAAATCGGTGAGGCACATACAATTACTTACATCGAGGAATTGTAGATTCGGACAAACTTGCCCAAAGTTCTTGAGCATCATATTAGTCAACAGTGAATTCCCGGAGATATCAAGGTGTCGCATATGGTAGTTTTTATGTAAAAAGTCCGGGAAGAAATGATCCATCTCTTGTCGTTTCATATTTGTCATCTTAAGTGTTTCAAGTAAAGGACAACTTTTCATGAGGGTGTAAAAGGTGGCACTAGACAACCCAGAACATTCATGAAGATCTATGAAAGTAAGATTAGAGAGATGCTGAGCCAAATCGCTTATACCTGTGTTTGTGAGGGACCAACTTCCTAGGGTTAGCTCTTCCAATGTCAACTGACATGCCTGCAAAAGCAATTTTAATGCACCATCTATTTCAAAATACTGACCCCCGGAACCAAAGAGCCTGAGCTTCTTTAATGGAGGACATGCTTTCGCGACTAAACGTATATGCTTCTCCGAAAAAAGTTGTTGACTCATGGTGAGAGAATGCATATTTTTGGCAATAGCATATGCTTTTTCAATCTTGAAAGAGGATGCGGAAGGTTGTAATGACCACAAATTTAGCGAGAGAGAGGTCAAATTGGGGCTATGCCGCATCACAAAATCAATTCCTTCTCCAGTCACATAATGTCGACCGCTCCTGCTTATGTCAAGACTAATTGTCGTCAGTTTCACACAATTTGTGGATAGAGAAATAAGTGATTGATCAGTAATGAAACATGCATTACCTGCAAACACAAACTCCTTCAAATCCTTAAGCTTCGACGCCAATGCATCAACACCATCATCTGTTATACCTGCCGTAACATCATCATTGGTTATTTTCTTGTACGCCCTAATCTTGAGTTCCTCTAGCCGTGGAAAAAGATCCGCTATCAAAACCAAATCGCTGTCTTGCACAAGGATCAGTCGAGAGCAATCCAATACCTTCAGATTGTTCTTTATAATCTTATTCGACGCTAATGCCTTAAAACCATCTCGCGGAGGTTCTGCCAAACGCGAACGAAACTTTATGGCTTGCAGATTCAATGCACCAGACCGTGAAATCTGATCAAGGAGTCCGTCTATGTCCTTGTGGGCATTAGTGTCGATGACTATTGTTCCGATGTGTAGAAATCTTCGAAGAAGATTGGGGAGTAAAGGGAGCGTCCCGTCGTTTACGTTCAAGCTAAGCTTCGCCCGGTTAGATATCGACAGGAACCGCTTCGAGACCAACGATATCGAACCCAAGTCACGCTCATCGTCTTCTCTAAGTTTTTGGAATATAAGTTCCCAGCAATCATCTGGGAAGTGGCCATGTGCTTGTTTCTTCATTGTTGATGAGTTTGAAAAGAATAAGAAAAGAGATTGAATTTCTTCTTTGTTAAGTGTAGGAGTATTTATAACGCAATATTCCTAATCCAAACAAACGCATTAATTCCCAAGAGGAATAGGTTTCCTCTTTACATTTGGAAATTCATATTAAATATAAATAGAATTTCAGATCCTTCTTCCCCAAGGAAATTTGTTTGGACTTTTTTTTTTTGTTTGCAAATCCTTTTCCAAATATAGGACTGGGTGTTCAAATAAAGTTTGAAAAGAAACTATACTACTAAATAAATTTTAAAAAAAAACTTTAGGGTGTTGAACCGCCAGTGGTCTCCAAGCAGTTTCTTTCAATCACAAATCATTTCAAGGTTAGCCTAAAAATCACGGACGGCAATCTCAATTTTCTGTTCGGTCTCGGTTACCTGAAAATTTATGTGGACCGAACCGATAGACCTCAAAACCATATTGATTTGGACCCGTCAATGAAAGCCCGTAAAGCCCTCCTGAATTCCCAAGCCGTCTTCATCGTCGAGGGTGACATCAACGACGCGCGTCTTTTATCAAAGCTGTTTGATACCATGACTTTCACGCACGTCATGAACTTGGCCGCGCAGGCGGGTTTGCGCTACGCCATGGAGAATCCCCAGTCCTACGAGCACAGAAACATTGCCGGGCATGGTGATGGAGACGGGGGAGATGATGGTGGTGATTTCTTGGCCGATCGAGTCGAGGATGCTGGTGGTGGTGTCGTGGTGGTGGTGATCTGGACATGGTATTTTGGTTGGGGGATTTTGTCGAATGGGTGGTGGGCAATTGGTTTCCGTCCAGAGAAGTCAAGTCGAATAACTAATCTATCCCTTGCAACTAAGATACATGAGCATCTCGCAATTTGCCTATACGTGTCGCATGGTATAATCTCTACCAGAAGTATTAGTTGCAGCTTGTTGCGCCAAAGATTGAAACCACACAACGAACACGCACAATCGAACACAAGACAAGATTTACATGGTTTCTTCATTGTTGATGAGTTTGAGAAGAGAGAGAAAATATTCTTCTTTGTTCAGTGCAGGTATATCGATGATGTATTAACGCATATACCATGTAAGAAGTTGTATGCAACAAGTATTCAAACCCTAAGTAAACAAGCCGAATGAGCCGAACAATTAACCTTAATTGTTCATAGATTGGTTTGAATACTTAACGGATTTTAAAAATATGTTCCAACTTAACTTGTTCATGAAAATGAACCGAGACCTCAAAAACAAGTTTTAAAATCGACCCTAACTTGTTTGAACTTGGTTAAGAAATTAACAAGTTTCGAAAAGATGTTCAAGTGACCATCTAACTTGTCTATTAATGATTTGTAGCCGATAAAAAAAAAAAAATTGCCTATGAATATGTGAGAGGGGTTTACGAATTGATGTAAACTTGGATGTATCCGTATTTGAAATTAAAAATGAAAAATTCTAAAATCAGCTCAATGGGCTGACAATAACAAGTGTGTGAATGTGTATTAAAAGATATAAAAAGTACACATGAATACGTGTTTTCCTTTTCTTCTTATGTGCTTATTGTCAGCCCGCTAGACTTACAATAGAAAGACCAATAAAAAATTACTAAGTACGACCCTATTACAATAAAAATTAATATCTCTTAAAAAAACGTAATAAAAATAATTGTCTAACAAAGTAGGGTCGCTAATGTTAATGGGTTCTCACTAATGTTAGCATATGCCATTGATTTCAATTCAGTTTTCAGTCGGGGTAAGGGTGGGTTTGGTCGGCTTTAGTTTGGACCGAACCCGAAACAATCAATTTTCGGTTCGGTATCAGATACTGGAAATTTCTCCAGACCGAGCCGATATACCCTAAAACCATATGGACTTGGACTGATCAACCCAAGCCATCTATCTTAAATCCCAAAAAAACAACAAATCTCAGCCGTCCATCTCAATCTAAACCGTCCATTTCAATCTCAACGTCGGGCTAAAAAACCCGAAAAATTAAACGAACCGGACCGAACCACCCGAACGGATTTCAGTCCATTGTTTTTTCAGTCGAAGTCGGTTCCCGGCTACATTACCCCGAACTGATCTGTTCGGTCCTGAACACCCCAAAAAGTGAACCGAACAAACCGATTTTCACCCCTAGTTAGTGTGAGTACTATTGGAGATGACCTAAAATAAAGAGAACACACAGGTCTAACAGAAAAACATAAGCATAGTTAGGGGCGTTTTGCCCCCTAGAATAGCTATAGAAGGATGGCGAATCTTGCTAAACAAGGGATTGGGTCTCAGATTAGACATCGTCGTTATTCTTGTCCTATGAATCTTTGTAACAATTTCAAAGGTTAATAAAATTTCCTTTTCACCGTTCAGAAAACAAAGGACGGCGAATCTGTTTTAAGGTCAACTTACTTACCTAGCCAGGTCAACTGCTACATAAGAGTGGTAGCGAAGCCAAGCAATTGAACTCTTTCTTTTGGAGAATCGAATTAGAACTAAAACATGAACAAGCTCTATGTATTCCATTCGCGGGCTTGCTTTTTAGCAGTTAGCACCTAAAGAAACTACTACTCCACGAGCCCAGCTCCTCTCCAATCCATATTCCAATCCTGAATGAGGATTTGTTTTAGTCAGGTCTCTTTTCACTTTTGAGTCAGATTCTTAAGACAAGAATGAAAATGTTCTAAAATGAAGAGTGGACATACCGTCGTAAATCCTCCAGGCATGCTTTAGCTTCAGCCATTGTTGCCGACGATGCCCAGAGATGATTCTTGCCAAGACCATATGACTCCAGTCGAACCAGTAATCTATTCCTTGCAACTAAGATACATGTCAGAGCAACTGGCAATTTGCCTATACATGTCGTGTGGTATTACCTCTACCAGAAATATTAGTTGCAGCTGTTACGCCAAAGATTGAAACCAAACAACGAATGCGCACAATCGAACACAAGACAAGATTTACGTTAGTTTCCCAAATTCGGGTACTCAACAGAGATAGCGGATTCTTATTAATTTGTAATGGAGGAATTGCATTTATCTGTAACTCTCAATCTCCGAGTGCATGAACTCTCTCTGTTTCCTGGTTACATTGATGCAATACAGAGGGCTCACTTTATAGGCAAAGAAGTGAGCTGTGAAAGGTTTTGATAAACATAAGAAAGGAGAAAAAAAAAAAACAAAAAGGAAGCAAAAAAGAATCAAAATAAACAATGGAATAACCCATAATTCAATCCAATTTGAACGACCCAATTACGGCTGAGCAAAGGCCTTTGTTGGGAGAAATTTCAGCTCTGCTGGGCTAAGAACACCTCGTTGGTTGACCGATTGGCAATGAGCAGAGAGGCCGCCCAGACTTACATGCTAGTTTTGAAGGTTATAATTAACCAACATGAAACAAGCTCCAACATGAAAAAAGGAAAAAAGAAAAGAAAAAAAGAAAAGGAAATACTTAAAGAATTATAAGGTCATAACTCATAACTATAACGAAACAAAGTTTTGTTCGTGATCACATCCATATCAATTCGAAGAAGAGTAGGGTGACTTTGCGGCAAGCCGGCATCCGGATGACAAGGCTCTGTTTATCATCTCTTCAGTGAGATCGGCAAAGCATGGTGGCACAATGTTCCTAAGGGAGGGCCTTGATGACACCATCTGAAGTAAAATATCGGTGCTCACTTTTCGACACCCAACTAAAGATGTATGCCTCAGTCTTTCACAATTCCTCACCACCTCCATTACCCCTTTATCTGTCACTTCTTTGCATAATGCAATGTCCAAATGTTGGAGATTTCGACACATATTTCCAATCATTGCCATTCCTTCGTCATTAATTTGGGTTCCAGGAGCTTTCAAAGTCTTCAAATTCACTACGAAGTGGTCAGAATATCTCCCGAAAACACCTGAAACCTTGAGAACATTGATATTCAGTTGTGTGATGGCAGGGCATCTCCTCAAAACTTCTCCAATGCTAAAGTTAGTGAGTAGTTCACAATCACTTACATCGAGGAATTGGAGATTCGGGCAAACTTGCGCAAAGTTCTTGAGCTTCATATCAGTCAACCATTTATTCCCTGAGATATTAAGGTGTTGCATATGATAGTTTGTATGTAAATAATCTCGGGAAAAAATATTCCTCTCTTGTCCTCTTGTACATGTCATTTTAAGTATTTCAAGTAAAGGACAACTTTTCGTGAGGGTGTAAAACGTGGCACTAGTCAACCCAGAAGATCCATGAAGATTTATAAAAGTAAGATTAGAGAGATGCTGAGCCAAATCGCTTATACCTGTGTCTGTGAGGGGCCAATTTCCTAGGGTTAGCTCTTCCAATGTCAACTGACATGCCTCCAAAAGCAATTTTAATGCACCATGGATTTCAAAATAATGGCCTTGAAAACCATCGAGATTGAGCATCTTTAATGGAGGATGTGCTTTTGCGACTAAACATATATTCTTGCTTGAAATGAGTTGTCGACACATAGTTAGAGAATGCAGATTTTTGGCATTGGTGAACGCGTTTTCCTTCGTAAAAGAGAATGCAGAAGGTTGTAACGGTGACAAATGTAGCGTGAGAGAGGTCAAATTGGGACTATGTCGCATCACAAAATCAATGCCGCCAACAGTCACATTATGTTGACCTCTTTTGCTTTGCCAAATACTAATTTTACTTAGTTCCACACAATTTGTGGACAGAGAAATAAGCGATTGGTCAGTAATGAAGCAAGCATGACCTTCCAACGCAATCTCCTTCAATTGCTTAAGCTTTGATGCCAGTGCCTCCACACCATCATCTGTTATTCGTGCCGCAACCTTATCATTGCCTATCCACATAACCGGATGAATCCTGAATTCCTCTAGCCGTGGGAAACAATCTGCTATCAAAACCAAATCGCTATCTTGGATAGATTTAAATCCAGAGCAATCCAATACCTTCAGATTGTTCTTTATATTCTTATTCAGCGCCAATGCCTTAAAACCATCTCGTGGAGGTTCTGTCATACACCAACGAAACCTTATGGCTTGGAGATTCAATACACCAGACCGTGAAATCAGATCAACGAGTCCGTCGATGTCCTTGCGGGGATTATTGTGGATGACTATGACTTCAATGTGTCGAAATCTTCGAAGAAGATTCGGGAGTAGAGGGGGTGTCTTGTTGTTTATATATTTCAAGCTAAGCTTCACCCGATTAGATATCGAAAGGAACCGCTTTGAGACCAAAGATATCGAATCCAAGTGGCGCTCATCATCTTCTCTAAGTTTTTGGAATATAAGTTCCCAGCAATCATCTGGGAAGTAACCATGTCCTCCTTGTTTCTTCATTGTTGACGAGTTTGAGAAGAATAAGAAAAGATTCTTCATTGTTCAGTATATTGATGGTGTATATAAGAAGTTGTTGTATGCAACAAGGATTCAAATCCTAGTTAAAAAAGGATACGGGAAATAAAAAAGGAATTTTTTGAAAGGGAAACAACGTAGGAAAAGGGTAATAAAAACAGTGGCGGCATTTGGATATTGATCGTTTGACGTTCTGGGTGTTATGGCGGCATTTAGGGTTTGGGGGTGTTTTAGGGTTTTGTTGGTCTTTAACCAGCGCTTGGGTCTCGGGTACCTATGGAAATTAAGTAATTTTAACTTTCTTGTGCCTTTGTCCTTTTAATCTCTGTAATTTTCGAATTCAGTGACTAATAAAAAATTTTGCTGATAAAAAAAAAAAAACTCGGTTATTAATAGGTTAGACTTTATAGAGCCACCAGTTAACCTTAACAATTATGCCATTCTCCTTGTTGTGTTAGTTTTTGTATTTTGTTCAAAGATTAATAAAAAAAAAATTCTTACAAAAAAAAAACCTTAACACACACAATCACCCAAACTGTCTATCATCAAACATGACGCCCCCACACACTGGGTGTGTAGGCCCCATGTTTGATGTGAGAGAGTTTGTGTAATTATGTGTGTAAAAGTATGTGAGAATGCCCATGCTCACATACTAGTGTCGGGAGTCAGAATTCCCAAACCGACGCAATATACATAATTCCATTTTTTGAAAAAAAAAATACATATTTGAATTATGCAGATCCATCCGAGTTGAATCAGGTTCATATTATGTTTCATTTCTTCTTTTTTTTTTTGGGAAAAACGGCCCAGGACGTGTTTTGATAATTAATACCCGCTAAGGACATGCTGAAAATACTTGTTAATGCTGAAAATGTCCTTGGCGGGTATTAATTATCAAAACACGTCCTAAGCCGTCATTTTCCCTTTTTTTTTTATAACTCAGGTGTTCGGCCCAACATATACTCCACCCTAAGATGAGTTAGTGTTAGCACCTTGATTTCCAAGGCTTGCTAAGCTTGGCTAGCGGTGGCACCTTGCACCCTAGCCAACCGATGGAAGCAAAGGCATGAGGCAGGCATGTCTTCACAAGGTGACCCGATGGTGTCGGTTGGTGTCGGCACTGGTTCCGTAGACAAGTGGCAGTCGTGAGGCACGTGATGGCCCGATGAGATCGAGGCATGGATGCTAAACGGGAAGCAGGCTTGTGGGACAAAGCAATCGAGTAAAACGGCTAAGTATTGGCGAGCTAGGGTTGGATCACGAAACTGGCCAGGCAGTCTTGAGTTGGCTCGGGCAAAACGGGAGCAGCTTTGAGTGGGCTCGGGCAAAACGGTTATGGACGGTTACACTGCATTCTGCACATGTTGCTGGGATCATGGGACAGGTGTCCAAGGCAGAAACGGGCTGCACATGTTGCTGGAAGCATGGGACAGGTGTCCAAGGCAGAAGTGGGCAGTTATCGGCAGTTACAACCGGGCAGTTTCAGAATTCAATGTGCTGGCAGATTCTGGCCAAGCCAGCACATCCCTAGGGCAGTTGGGGGTGTCAACTGCTAGATCATGGGCTTGCCCCATGATCTCATGTACTTAGTGGCCACGTTTTTATTGATTGTAAGCCTATAAAGGCAAGGCATTTTCGTAGCCTAAGGCAGAGAGTTGTTCTGTCTAGTACTCTAAGTGTTTCCTTGTATTGTTGGGGCAATAAAAGGTTGGGACGGGTTCCTGTAAACAGTGTGTGTGCTTGACAAACTCGTGTGTGTGTGTGTTACTTTGTTGGTTGAGACCAAGTTCTTGCTGGAGACTTGGTGCCATCACGGGCAGTTTCTGTAGGCGAAATACAGCCCCGTGACAGTTAGTATAGTAGTGAGGTATGTGAAAGGTTTTGATAAACATAAGGAGAAAAAAACAAAAAGGAAGCGAAAAAGAACACACCCCCCCATAAAAAATAAAAAATAAAACAATGGAATAACATGTGGCACATATTGAGCCATGTTTAATCTCCACACCAGACCAACAAATCATCCCATAATTCAATCCAATTTGAACAGCCCAATTACGGCTGAGCAAAGACCTTTGTGGAGAGCAATTTCAGCTCTGGTGGGCTAAGCAAAAAAAATACTAATTAGATTCAAATCAACCGAGCTTTTAACGAGCGAACACAAGCTGTTTCAGTGTTTTGTTCATTTATGTGCTCCAATTCTTGGTTAATCGTAGGATTAATTGAAGTGTGCGTAAGTTGACCTTGAAGTGTGCGTAAGTTAACCCGGACACCTTGAGATACATACATATTTGAATTATGCAGATCTTTGAGTTCATATTATGTTTCATCGTTGCGATAGGATTTTTCTTATGGGCCAACTGGGCGTCTCTTATTAGGGATTGTTTCCTTGTTCTTAATAATTCCTTTTTTTCTAAACTCAGGCGTCCGGCCCAACATATGCCTTGATTAATCCTCTAACTGCCCTCTTATAGGAAACCTAATTAAAGCCGGAGTAAAGTTCCTTTTTTCGCTGGCCCAAAAGGAGTTGATTGCACCTGAGACAACACCTTGGGATTGTTCTTATTCTCTGTAATTCCTTTTTCCAAATTTGTTTCCAGTACTTTAATTAATTTTCTCCCATATCCTTTTTGACCTAGGATTTGAATCGTTGTTGCATACTATCAGATACATTCGTTTCTAAACCATCAATACAGCCCTTATAAATTCACCTATCCTGTTCAAAGAAGAAGAAACTTAAGGTAATACAGTACTTGTTTCATTACTGATTTATCGCTTATTTCTCTATCAACAAATTGTGTGAAACTCAGGAAAAGCACGTCCTTCATTAAAGAAACTCAAATTTATGGGCTTCATGGCGCCAGTATCCCGAAATGCATGGGGCATTAAAATTGCTTTTGCAGGCATGTCAATTGCATTTGTGGGGAAGTGAGCTCCTACATTTTACCTCTAATCTTGTTGTCAAGGACCTCCCTCAGGAATATTGATCCACCATGTATCGATGATCTCAGCAAACAGCTGATAAACTTATTCTTGTACCCTTCAACTGCCGGGTTGGCGATTCGTCGATGAGTGATGATTTTAGTTGTTTGCTTCATTAATTAACTTTGAATTCATGCGGTTATGGTCGCAGAAGGCTTTTGTTGTCATATTAAAACTATGAACATATAGTTCTTCCATCGTTTTCCTTTTTTTAAACGCTACATCTGATATTTTTTTCATCAATAGAGCAAGTAATTGTCAGTGGCATACCAAAGCTCAAGAATTGAAGGAGATTGTGTTCCAAGGTAACTGTTGTTGTACCGATCGATCTTTTGTGGCATATCAATGCTCAAGAATTGAAGGAGTTGGTAACCAAACACCCCCGCTTATTACTAACTGTATGCTACAATCTCCATTAGGCCACTTGGAGAAGTAAACAAAGGATTCACAGGTCTAAAACAAAAATGTAAGCCTAGTTAGTGGCTTTTTTGCCTTCTAGTTTTAGAGATTATAGTCACTTAATGCGGAATAAGCTCTAACACTCTCACACATGCGACCTCTGACCAGGACTTGGAGAAGTAAAGAAAGGATTCATAACATAAGGATTCCAAAAAAAAAAGAGGGTGCGCTTAAGACACAAACCAAGGGACAGTTGATCAGTCAAAAGAGCCTTGTCCAAAGCCTCGATAAGAGCCTAGCTCTGACAACATGTTAAAATATTCATATATGATTTCAGGAGTTAAATTTAACAATGTGAGGTCACGAGCTCTAATATTGAAAAAGAAAAGCAGAAAACAATGGAAGAAAACAAAAATTTTGTTTGTGATCACAAGCGTATGAATCAAAGTAAACTAGGATGGCAACTACGCAGAGTCATGGCAATGCGCTAAAGCCGGCATCAAAAGGACAACACTGTGTTTATCATTGCAATTCAATACCATCTTCAGAAGGTGGTGGCTTAATGTTCCTAAGGGAGGGCCTTGACAATACCATCTCAGTTAAAATATTGGGGCTCACTTCTCTACACCCACCTAGAAGGATATCCCTCAGTCTTTTGCAGTTCCTCACCACCTCCATTACACCTTTATCGGTCACTTTACAGCAACGTTCGATGTCCAAATATTGGAGATATCGACACCTACTTCCGATCATTGCCATTCCTTTGTCATTAAGTTGTGTCGCTTCAGCTCTCAAAGTCTTCAAATTCACTACCGAGTGGTCAGAATAGCTCCCAAAAATATTTGAAACCGAAAGACCATCGATATTCAGTTGTGTTATGGCAGGGCATCTCCTCAAAACTTCTCCAATGCCAGAATTGGTGAGGTACAAACAATCACTTACATCGAGAAATTGTAGATTCGGGCAAACTTGCCCAAAATTCTTGAGCGTCTGATCAGTCAACCACTTATTCTCGGAGATATCAAGGTGTCGAATACGGTAGTTTATAAGTACATAGTCTGCAGAAAAAGTATCCATCTCTTGTCCACTTGTATCTGTCATTTTCAGTATTTCAAGTAATGGACAACTTTTCATGAGGGTGTAAAAGGTGACACTAGTGAACCCAAAACATCCTTTAACATCTATAAAAGTTAGATTGGAGAGATACTGAGCCAAATTGCCTATACATGTGTCTGTTATTTGCCAGTTTCTTAGGGTTAACTCTTCCAGCGTCACGTGACATGCTTGCAAAAGCGAATTTAAAGCACCATGCAATTCAAGATACTGGCCGTAGAGGCCAACGAGTTTCAGCTTCTTTAAGGGAGGAGATGCTTTTGCAACTAAACGTATATGCTTGGCCGAAACGAGTTGTCGATACATAGTTAGAGAATGCAGATTTTTGGCATTGGTGAACGCGTTTTCGGTTGTAAAAGAGAATGCAAAAGGTGTTAACAGCCCCAAATTTAGCGAGAGAGTGGTCAAATTGGGACTATGCTGCATCACAAAACCAATGCCATCTTCAGTCACGCGATGTTGACCAACTAGTTTTCCTCGCCTAAACCTTGTCGCAAAAGGCTTTAGCGAGGAAAAAAAATTCCTCGCCTATTCTGACACATTTGCGAGGAAATTATTCGTCGCTAAAGGCTGTGAATTTACTACTATTACCAATAGTAATTAGCGAGGAAAGTTTTCCTCGCTAAAATAAATCAAAAAAGTAAACAATCTCTCCGCGTTTTTTGCCCCTCCCAGGACTTGAACCTTGGTTCTCTTGTATAAGAGACACAACACCTATCCACCGCACCACTTTGCACTTTCGGGTGAAATTGTGAACTTTTTTTTATATATTATGTTTTTGCATCTCTTTCACCTTTCCAAATTAGTTTCTTCAACATTAATTATGGTCTTTCAACTTTTTGTACTCTTATAGTGTCTAAAATTTATTTGAACAAGTTTAATTTTTTGCTAGCACAACAATTTTTTTGGTTGAAACATGTAATATTGGTATCCGACAGCAACTTTTGAAGGATTAATAATATGTGTGATTATTCTAATTTTTTGTTGGAATTATCCTTAGCTTTTATGGAATGAGATTTTTGTCATCATAAGCTTGAGATATATTTTAATATCAGATTATGAATGACAAGTTTCATCACTGTCATTTTTTAATTTTAAGAGTGAGTTTGACCTTCTTCTTTTTGCCAAATACAAAGGGTATTATAGATTCATAGTTATTTTTTAAAGCTTTTTTCATCATTGCTATAATAATATGAACAAAATTTGTAAATATTCAGATTAGATCATCCTAAAAGCACTAAAGACAATGCTTTTTAAATTTTTTCATCTTTAACGAATTTTGTAAAATTTTAAATTACCCAATATCTCTCACACACACAGTATGTACATGTATATATAAAAATATGCATGATACTTACAAAATTGCATTTGAAATTAATGTTTAACATATTTATCTGTTTATAAAGGAATGCCATTAAAATCACCTACGTTGGTTTAAATAAAAATCAATAACGGTTCACACAAAAAATTCTTTACAGCATGAATGCACAATAGATATGAAATACTAGTGTAATTTTCTTTTTTGTGAAATAGTGTATTTTATGTAGATGTTTTGAAAATAGATTTGTGATGATCTAATTACTTTGAGATATTTTCAATACAACATCACTTCAAGATGTTTTTAACTTTATTATTTTTTGTTGAGTTTTTCATTACTATGGAATAAATCCTCAATACCTACACTTCAAGATATCTTTCATTGTTAATTAGAATAAGAAAAGTGACAAATATGAGATTTCTTCACCAATTCAATGCGATTGACGAGGAAACTATTTTTTCCCGTTTATCAATTTTTTATTTTAATAAATTTGATAATGGTATTGAACTATGTAGTTGATTATGTCTTACCATTGTGATATTACAAATACATATGAACATAATTAATAATGACTATTATATATATATATATATATATATAATTAATAAGTCGTAAAAGAGGCGAGGAAATCTGATTTCCTCGCTAGAAACGGTCTTTTGGCGAGGAAATCTATTTCCTCGCAGATAATGTACTTTTAGCGACGAAATCCACTTTCCTCGCCATATTTCCTCGCTATAGCCCTTTCGTGTTGTAGTGTCTTTAAGGGAGGAGATGCTTTTGCAACTAAACGTATATGCTTGGCCGAAACGAGTTGTCGATACATAGTTAGAGAATGCAGATTTTTGGCATTGGTGAACGCGTTTTCGGTTGTAAAAGAGAATGCAAAAGGTGTTAACAGCCCCAAATTTAGCGAGAGAGTGGTCAAATTGGGACTATGCTGCATCACAAAACCAATGCCATCTTCAGTCACGCGATGTTGACCACCTAGGCTAAGATTAATCATCCTCAGTTTTAGGCAGTTTGCTGATAGAGAAATAAGCGATTGATCAGTAATGAAAAAAGCATCACCTTCAAAAACAATCTTCTTCAACTCCTTAAGCTTTGAGGCCAATGCATCAACACCAACATCTGTTATACGTCCCGCAACCTCACCATTGTCCATAATAAACTTATAAGTCCTAATCTTGAGTTCTTCTAGCCGTGGGAAACAATCCGCTATCGAAACCAAATCGTTGTCTTTCATGAAGACCATCTGAGTGCAATCCAATACCTTTACATGGTCCTTTATGTTCGTATTCAACGCCAGTGCCTCAAAACCATCTCGCGGAGGTTTTGGCGAACACCAGCAAAACTTTATGGCTTGGAGATTCAATGCACCAGACCGTGAAATCAGATCAACGAGTCCATCTATTTCATTGTTGGCGGTGATGACTAGGGTTCCGATGTTTCGAAATCTTCGAAGAAGATTCGGAAGTAGAGGGAGTTTCTCGTCGTTTACGTTCAAACTAAGCTTCACCCGATTAGATATCGAAAGGAACCGCTTTGAGACCAAAGATATCGAATCCAAGTCACGCTCATCATCTTCTCTAAGTTTGCAGAATATAAGTTCCCAGCAATCATCTGGGAAGTAACCATGTCGTCGTTTCTTCATTGATGAGTTTGAGAAGAAAAAGAAAACGTTCTTCTTTGTTCAGTGTAGGGTTTTATAAGGTTTGTATATAAAGAAAAACTTTCTTACAGAGTTTTTCATGAAAAAGTGTTTACGGGTGAATCTCACGCGTCCAAAGCATTTTGGACAGTTCAGATTGTAAAAGAACTTTTACTCTTCTCCAATTTTTTTTAAAAATCCGGACTATTGATTGCCAAAATAGACGGGTGAGATTTGCAGCTTCTGTATCAAAGTATCTCTCATATATATATATATAATGGGTATATTGATGATGTATTAACTCGTAGTATATATATAATAAGTTGTTGTATGCAACAAGGATTCAAATCCTTGTTAAAAAACTAAAAAAGGATGCAGGAAATAAAATAAAAAAGGGAAACAAAGTACAAAAAGGGATTAAAAGAACAAGAAATTTTAAGTGCAAATAAAATGTACCCGCAAATTACCCTGAAATGGCAAATCAATAGTATAGATTCACTTTGAAGTACATCTGTACCGTTGATTTGCCCTTTCGGAATAATTTCCGGATACATTTTTATAGTATCCTCCAAAAAACAGGGTTATTAATAGGTTAGGCTTTACAGAGCCCACTAGTTCTAGGTCTAATAAACAACAAGGATTCAAATCCTGGTTAAAAAAGGATATATATGGGGGGAAAAAGGAAACACAGTAGGAAAAGAAATCAACAAAAAGAGATATTAATAGGTTACTATAGTGGCCCACGGCCACGCGCTATTATATTCTAGGTTATATTTTAGGTGGGCTGATAAACGAGCCGAACTGTTAACCTTTTTTTTTTTACAAAATCAAAAAACGTAAGGAGTGCGAAAAAAATATGTTCAAACTTATCTTGTTTTCGAAACGAACCGAACTAGATCATAAACATATTTTTAAAATCGAGCTGATCACTGACCATATCTCGAGTAAACATCAAAAGTCAAACTAGGTTTTTTTTTGATTGGCAAAAGATGAATTATATTAAAAACGGGGAAAAGGGGAGGGGATCCAACAAAGTGTTGGAATTTACATCACAAGGGCAAAGCCCATCCAAGGGTCTACAAGGGTCACACCCAAATAAAACAATACAGCTCAACCCATTACCCAAATAAAGCAACTAAAAGCCCAAAACACCCTAATCTGGTCCACCCAAGGACCGGCCCACCCAAACCAGCCCTCAAAACCCTAATCCCTTCAATCCCCATCGCCGTACAAACCACCGGAACAACCAACCTCGCCGTTAAGCAGAGCCAGCCTCTCCCAGATGTAGAGACCGGCGGCGGAAACCGGCCTACGGCAATGACAATCAAAACAACTAAAGCTGAGGGTAACACAACCACCACCAAACCCAGCAGAGCCCCAATAAACCCCAGCAGCAACTCGATCTCCACCAGAGGAAGCAGCAAACCAGAAACAGTGATAAGCCAACCCCGCGCCCGAATGAGAACTCGAAATGACCGCCGGCCGGACTTCGGCACACAAAGGCGATCTAAGCAACCCATCCATGGGGGCCACATCCGACACACCACCACCGGACTGAAACCAACTCCGATCAAAACCGCATCTTCACCGAGCATTTTTTAATAAACCTGCAAAAAATGTTAGAAAACAGACTACAGTACACCACCCCCTCCACCGACCATCCACTCCACAGCCCCACCAACAAACTAGATCACCGCAACCCACCAACACCGGCCCGCAACCACCGAACCGCCCAACACCGATAGGCTCCCGGAGGAACCAAGGAAACCTCCGACCGGAGGCATAGAGACAGAGCTCCACCGCCACACCCTCCCCAACAGGGGAGGACGGCGATTCGACGGCGAACTGAGGAAGGGAGAAGATGCGATCGGGATTGCAATGGAAAGGGAGGGGGAGAGGAGGAGAGGGAGGAAAAGAGGGGCCCGGGGGAGGAGGGAAGGAGGGGAGCCTCCCCCCCCGGCAGCGCGGCGGATGGAGAAGCCCTAGAAGGAAGTCGCCCAAATCGCCAGAGAAGAGAGAGAAAGCTGTCCTTCAAACTTGGTTCCACGGGTCAAAAGTCAAACTAGTTAGAGGAGTAATTTGTTCGAGCTTAGTCGAAAAATTAAAAAAGTTCAAAAAGATAACCATCAAATCAACCGAGCTTTTTAACGAGCGAACACAAGCTGTTTTGTTCATTTATCTACTCTAATTCTTGGTTGAATCATTGTAGGATTAATTGAGGTGTGCGTAAGTTGATCCAGACAACTTGAGATATTTAAAAATGCCACTATGATGGTATTACGTTAAATTTTTTACTGTCTTCTATCTAAATAACACTTCATGGAATCTCCACATTAGGGTTGTGACTTGTGATTAGTTGTTCTTAATTCCCAAAACCGACGCATACATAGGCAATTGATTTTCATGCTTTTCTTTTATTCAAGTGCATGCACTACAATTATTTGTCTTCATTCATATAGAATTACAAAATTACCCTTCATACATTTTTCCCTTTACACATGGAAGGGGTAATCATGTAATTTTGTATCACTACGAAACAAAACAAAAAAGTAGTGCATTTGGATAAAAGGGGAATGCAAAAATCAACGCCCTCTACATATTTTCCATTTGCCGATCAAAAATAATTATACATATATGAACCATGCAGATCCATTCGGGTCGAATCAGGTTCATATGAATCTGGGGTTCCTTGGGCGCTACAATGGTGTAGCGCTTAATCACAATCCACGAGTCTTTTTTGGGAATCCAGGTCATAATTCCTGAAATGAATGATTGAGATTAAAGCACTACACCATGTAGCGCTTGGGACCCGGATCCAACTTGTTGAATGGTTTTCAATTTTTCAATCAATTGATAGGATTTTTCTTATGGGCCAACCGGTCGTCTCTTATTAGGCTTAATCCTTCTTTGTGCAGTAACGCATATACTCCGTATAAGTTGTTGTACGCAACAAGGGTTCAGATCCTCATCACAAAAAGGATACGGAAAAAAGGGGAAATAGAGTAGGTTAGACTTTAGGGAAAATGATGGTTAAGACTTAAGAGCATCCTCAGTGGTATAATCAAAATAAAAAGGTTTATAAAGTTAGCAATATTTGCTCAAAAAGAGCTCACATTGGAATAACCAAATTTAGAAACATCTTAGCAACGTACTCAACAAATTTTGGCCATTGGATAATCAAAACTATAAACCTTTTGCCAATAATCAAATTTAATTGTTTTCACATTTCCTCAATCAAGTATACCATCATTACACAAAAACTTTATTTCTTCTATTTTCAACATGTTTACAACAAAAATACTTTTAAAAACAATTTTTTTTTTTTGAAAAAACAGTTTTTTTACACTTTTTTTTTATTAAAACTGTTTTTCCCCTTTTTTTTAAAACAGTTTTATTTCAAAACAGGTTTTTTATTAAAACTTTTTTTCAAAAACTGTTCTTTTGAAAGAAACAACTTTTTCTATTCAAAAACTGTTTTTTTTTTTAACTTTTTCCCGAAAACTGTTTTTTTTTAAATCAAAGTTTTCAAAAAACTTTTTTCTCTTTTTCTAATAACCTATTTTTATTAGTTTGAAAACTATTTTAAAAAAATTGTTTTCTATGTCACAATTTCTAGATTTTTATAAGTTAAAAAGGTGATGTGGCAAGTTTTGGTTATTCAATTTTGATTGTACAACTGTGGACTTCTACATTGCTAACCCAGATTTAAAGGGGTGTTTTTATTAAAAAAAATGAAAAACATTCTCTTTAAAATTGGGCCGTCCAAAATACTTTTGGATGGCCTGGATGCACACAAATGGACCGAATTGGTCCAAAGCAAATGAACAAGATCCGAGTCCTTATTTTAGCATCTAATTAAATATCTACCATAATAACGGATACTTAATCCACTATTTAGCATGTAATTAAATATCTTGCTTGAAGAGAGGCTGTTCGATGAATAAACCGCGGGCTAAGCCTCATGTTGTCGCCGTTGACTAGGGCTGCTAAATGAATTGAACAACTCAAGCCAAGCTCGAGCTCGGCTTGAATTTTGGCTTGTTCAAACTCGTTTGAAAAAAATACACTACTAGAAAATTTACCATGGGTGATGAAATTTACTGTTTTACTATACTTGACAAAACAACAAAATTTTCGTCACCAAAAGTTACTATATGTACAACAATGGTGGGGAGCTCAGTGGGTGATACTATACCATCATCAATGGAAGCTTAGCTGCTGCGGTCGAAGGGCTGGAATTTCAGACTAAAGCAGAGGATGATATGGGACAGTATTCCAGTTGCAGTTATGTGGACCATATGGAATCAGATAAATGCATGTGTAGTTGAGAAAGCAAGTCCAAACTGGGTGGAGGTGCAAGAACTCATTAAGTCAAGGGTAGCCTTCTGGGTTAGAACAAAAAATCATTAGATTAGCTAATATAATGAGGTGGTTTGGTGAGTCTTTTTGGGGAAAATGAGAAGATTATCATAGCCTTGCTTACAAATGTACTATATAAGCTTAGTCTTTTGTTCATGTAAACTCATTGGGGCCAGTCCTGATGAGGATTATTTTCATATGTTTATCTTTTTGGGTTGGTATCTTGCCAACTATGTTTAGCTTTGGGTTCGGAGTGGCACATGTTGTGGGGATGCTTCTTTCTCGTTGCGATGCCGTCATGCTTGCGAGCAATTCGTTTAATCTTTGTACTATTTCAAAGTCCAAACTGGGTGTAGGTGCAGAACTCATTAAGTCAAGGGTAGCCTTCTGGTTTAGAACAAAAAATCATTAGATTTGCTAAAATCATGAGGTGGTTTGGTGAGTCTTTTTGGGGAAAATGAGAAGATTATGTTTATCTTTTACAAATGTACTAAGCTTAGTCTTTTGTTCATGTAATGATGAGGATTATGTTTATCTTTTTGGGTTGGTATCTTGCCAACTATGTTTAGCTTTGGGTTCGGAGTGGCATATGTTGTGGGGATGCTTCTTTCTCGTTGTGATGCAGTCATGCTTGCGAGCAATCCGTTTAATCTTTGTACTATTTCAAAGGTCAATAAAATCCTCTTCTTGAGCTGTTAAAAAAAAAAAAAAACCTATCTCTATACCATGTCAAATCATCTAACTCAAAATCAATTGACAATGAAAAGAGATGCCGCCCAAACTCATATTTCAGTTTTGAAGGTTATATTTAACCAACGTTGACAAGAAATAATATTAAAAGAAAAACATGAAATAGTGGAGCCGGCAGCTAAACAGAGTCACGAAAATCCTTGAAGCCGGCAGCCAAATGACAAGAATATTTTTATCATCCGTTCACTGAGACCGTCGCAACTTGATGGACCAATTTTCCTAAGGGAGGGCCTTGAAAACACCATCTGACCTAAAATATAGGTGCTCACTTTTTCACACCTAAATAGACTTATATCCCTCAGTCTTGCGCAGTTCCTCACCACCGCCATTACCCCTTTATCTGTCACTTTTTTGCAGAATCCAATGTCCAAATATTGGAGATTTCGACACCTATTTCCAATCATTGCCATTCCTTCGTCATTAATTTGTGTGTCTTGAGCTTCCAGAGTCTTCAAATTCACTACAGAGTGGTCTGAATAGCTCCCAAAAACATTTGAAATATTAAGACCGTAGATCTTAAGTTGTGTTAAGGCAGGGCAACTCCTCAAAACTTTTCCGATACCGAAATTGGTGAGGCGCATACAACCACTTATATCGAGGAATTGTAGATTCGGACAAACTTGTCCAAAGTTGTTGAGTGTCATATTAGTCAACCACATATTCCCGGAGATATCAAGGTGTCGCATGTGGTAGTTTTCATGTAAATTATCCGGAAAAGAAAGATCCATCTCTTGTTCGCCCGTATGTGTCATCTTAAGAATTTCAAGTAAAGGACAACTTTTCGTGAGGGTGTAAAAGGTAACGCTGGTCAACCCAAACAGTCCATAAAAATCTATGGAAGTTAGATTAGAGAGATACTGAGCCAAATCGCCCATACCTGTGTCTGTGAGTGGCCACCCTCTTAGGGTTAGCTCCTCTAGTGTCAACTGACATGCTTTCAAAAGCGTTTTTAATGCACCATGGATTTTAGAATATTGGCCCCCGAAGCCAACAAGCTTGAGCTTCTTTAATGGAGGACGTGCTTGTGAGACTAAACAAATATGTTTGTTCGAAATGAGATCTCGACTCACGGTGAGAGAATATAGATTTTTGGCATTGGTACGTGAATGCGTTTTCCGTTGGAAAAGAGAATGTAGAATGTTGTGATGACCACAATTTTAGCGAGAGAGAGGTCAAATTGGGACTATGCCGCATCACAAAACCAACGCCGTCTCCAGTCATGCGATGTTGACCACTACTGCTTAATGAAAGACCAATTCTCCTCAGTTTCACACAATTTGTGGATAGAGAAATAAGTGATTGATCAGTAATGAAACAAGCATCACCTTTAAAAACAATCTCCTTCAATTCCTTAAGCTTTGATGCCAATGCGTTAACACCATCATCTGTTATACGTCCCGCAACCTCACCATTGTCCTTGAAAAAAGTGTTCGTATCCGCACTAATCTTGAGTTCTTCTAGCCGTGGGAAACAATAATCTGCTATCAAAACCAAATCGTTGTCTTGCATAGAGATCAATCCAGAGCAATCCAATACCTTCAGATTGTTCTTTATATTCTTATTCAACGCCAATGCCTTAAAACCATGTCGCGGAGGTTCTGTCATACACCAACGAAACTTTATGGCTTGGAGATTCAACACACCAGACCGTGAAATCTGATCAACAAGTCCATCTATGTCCTTGTGGGGATTAGTGTCGATGACTATTGTTTCGATGTGTCGAAATCTATGAAGAAGATTCGGGAGTAGAGGGAGTGTCATGTCGTTCACGTTCAAGCTGAGCTTCACACGATTGGATATCAAAAGGAACCGCTTTGAGACCGAAGATATCGAATCTAATTCACGCTCATCGTCTTCTCGGAGTTTCTGGAATACAAGTTCCCAGCAATCGTCTGGGAAGTAACCAGATGGTCCAGATCTTTGTTTCTTCATTATTGATGAGTTTGAGAAAAGGAAAAAGGAAATTGATTTTACCACTCCAAAAACTGCTCCAAAACGATGTCGTTTTGTGTTGTGTATCAATTTTTGTTTTTTGTTTTTTTTTCCAGCACAGGTGTATTTATAGGAAACGAAGTACGTAGGAAAAGGAATCAACAAAAAAAGGCTTATTAATAGGTTAGACTTCATAGAGCCCGAGCTAACACCATGACCCGTTTCAACCCGCCCAAACCTAATTCCCAAATCCTAACCAAAGACATTGATACTCATATCCCCAAAAGAAAACGTTTCTTCACTTCATTTTGGAAATCCTTGTTACAACAGTATTTCAGATCCTTTTTCCCCAATGAAATTTATTTCCATATATTATTCCCGTAGGAGACATTTAAACTGGGACAGAGGGAGTACTATTTGTTTGCTCTGTTTTCTAAAACATCTACTTCCGTTGTTTTCAAAACATGGTGATAATCAACAGATTGGAAGAAGATGTTCTCGACTTAGCTGCGGTGTCTTTGGTCTCCAAGCGGTTTCTCTCCATCACAAATCGTTTGAAGGTTAGCCTAAAAATCACGGACGAGATGATCTCTTTACTCCCCGGAATTCTTCGAAGATTTCAACACCACGAAGATATGAGCGGACTTATTCATCTGATTTCATAGTATGGGCTAAACGTCGAATCCCTCAAGTTTTCATGCAAAAAAAATTCCTTCGCATGACAGTTTTAGGGAATTGGGATTGAATTTGAAGCGTTTGAAGGCATTGGATTGCTGGAGACTTCACTCGTTTACAGACAGCGATTTAAACGCAATCGTAGATTGCTTTCCAGGTCTAGAGGAAGTAACTATCAGTGGTTATGTAACCGATGACGGGGTTGAGGCGTTGGCGTCGAAGCTTAAGGAATTGAAGAAGATTGTGTTTGAAGAAGGTAGCTATTGTTATACTGATCGATCTCCTGTTTCTCTCTCCTCAAACTGTTTGAAATTGTGCGAGATTCATCTCATCGACAAGAAACCACTTGTGACTCGCGAGGGAATTGGTTTTGTGATGCAACATAGTCCCAACTTGACCTCTCTCGCGCTCATGTTAGGGTCGACGGTCTGTTTGAGAGGTTCTGTTGTTTATGAGTATGAAAGTTCAATCATTTGCGCGAGGAAACTACAGACTCTCTCCATTGAAGAAGATTCAAGCAAGCTTGAAGATTCAAGCAAGCTTCTTTCTTGCATCGCAAAAGCACGTCCCCCATTAAAGAAGCTCAAACTCTACGACAACCGGTGCAGAGGATTGTCATCACTTTTGCAATCGTGTCGGTCGACTTTGGAAGAGCTAACCCTAGCAAACCGACGTCTCACTAAAAGGCGTATGAGTGAAGTTTGTCTCCCTAATCTAACTTTCATAGAGCTCTATCGGTGTTCTCTATTGACCAGCGACACCCTTCACTCTCTCACAGAAAAGTGTCCCCTACTCGAAGTTATAATATTGCATTTGACGAGTATAAGAACACAGGAAACTGTTTTGTTGGAGTCCTCACACAAGAACTACAGAATGCGACGCCTTGATATAAGCCAGAACAAGGCATTGGGGAAATTTTGAAGAGTTGCCCCAAAATAACGTATTTGGACATCGAACATCTTACGGTTTCAAATATTTTCGGGAGATATTCGGAGCGCTCTGGCGTGAAACTGAAGAATCTGAAAGCTTGGTGGACGAAATTGGACGACGAAGCAATGGCGATGATTGGAAACAAGAATCCCAATTTGCAGTTTTTGAATATCGGATATTGGGAAGAAGTAACAAGTAATGGGGTAAAAGAGGTGGTGAGGAAGTGCAAAAGACTAAGGGTGTTAAATGTAAGATGGTGCCCAAATGTGGGCATTGGTATTCTGGATTGGATGGTGATGTCAAGGCCGTCCATTGCTCTCAAGGAATTCTGCTCACCATGTGCTTTTCCTCCTCCTAGTAAAGACATGAGAAACTTGTTCCTGTGCTTTGGTTGCCGGCTTATATAGGATTCAACAACTACATACAGGTGGCTCATAAAACAAAGTTTTTCCTTGTGATCACAAGCAAATGAATTCAAAAGGCCAAAAGAACATACAGGTGGCTCATTTTTTCACACCCACCTAGAAGGATCTCCCTCCGTCTTGCGCAGTTCCTCAGTCCTCACCACCTCCATTACCCCTTTATCTGTCACTTTGTTGCAGCATCCAATGTCCATATATTGGAGATTTAGACATATTTTTCCAATCATTGCCATTCCTTTGTCATCAATTTGTGTCTCTTGAGCTTCCAAAGTCTTCAAATTCACTACACAGTGGTCCGAATAGCTCCCAAAAACATCTGAAATATTAAGACCGTGGATGTTCAGTTGTGTTATGGCAGAGCATCTCCTCAAAACTTTTCCGATGTTGAAATTGTCTAACCGTATTTGCCTCGATTAAGGTCGCAAAAAAAAAGCGTAAATATGTCATGAGAGTTTTATATATAAACTTGAATATGTATAAACTTCTGTATCAATATAGTGAAAATTTTATAACTTGCTTAAGTGTAAACTTATACAAGTAATGTACAATCTAATTTTTTTTTATTTATAATTTTGAATATGAATGAACTTATTTAGTACGAAACAAATTTTTTATATGTAGCTCTAAACTCGTAATTCGATGCGGCCAAGTGCAATTCGATGCGGCCAAGAGCAATTCGTAGCGGCCAAGTGCAATCCGATGCGGCCAAGTGCAATTCGAAGCGGCCAAGAGCATTCAGAAGCGGCCAAGAGCAATTAGAAGCAGCGAAGTGCAGTTCGATGTGGCCAAAAGTAATTTGATGCGGCCAAGTGTAATTCGAAGTGGCCAAGTGCAATTCGAAGCAGCCAAGAGCAATTCGAAGCGGCCAAGTGTAGTTTGATGCGGTCAAAAGAAATTTTATGTGGCCAAGAGTAATTCGTAGCGGCCAAGTGTAATTCGAAGCGGCCAATAGCAATTCAAAGCGGCCAAGTGTATTTCGATGCGACCAAAAGTAATTTGATGCAGTCAAGAGTAATTCGTAACGGCCAAGTGCAATTCAAAGCGGCCAACAACAATTCGATGTGGCCAAGTGCACTTTGAAGCGGCCAAGTGCAATTCGATGCGGCCAAGAGTAATTCATAGCGGCCAAGTGCAACTCGATGCGGCCAAAAGTAATTTGATGCGGCCAAGTACAATTCGATGCATCGTTAAGGCTCGTGAACAAGTTCAAGCTCGACTCAAACCACGTCAGCAATACTCTATTTGCACCCAAAAATATCTCGGGTTGAGGAGTTTTTGATGGGTTTGGTCTTGGTCTATGTTGGAGTCTTCTGTGTCTGTTATCATGATCAAGGTGGTTTGGTGAGTCTTTTTGGGGTAATGAGAAGATTGCCATACTAAAGCTTAGTGATCTTTTGTTCATGTAAACTCATTGGGGCCAGTCCAACAAAGGAAACATCGAGTAGAGGGAGAGTCTTGGCATTTTAATAGGTTTGGGAAACATCGAGTTTCCTTTTTCCCCAAGGAAATTTTGTTTCCACTCTTCTTTTTGCAAATAATCCTTTTCCTAACAAGTTTTGGTTTCCATAGTATAAACCTATTTACATATCTATCAGAGAAATTCTTGGGTGCAAATAGGGCATGACTGACGTGGTACCCGACGTGCACATCCGGGCCGTCCAACAAAGCAGCCGACGGTCCGAATTGAAACACAGTTTTTCTTTTTCTTTTTTTATTTAAAAACCCTTTTCGGTACTTTCAATCTGGACCGTTGGTTGTATTTTTGGATAGCCCAGACGTCCACGTCTGGTACCCAATTTGCAACCAAGAATTTCTCTATCTATCAACATATGTATGCGCTGATTTAGGACTATGTACGTTTTTCTCTGTTTTCTGAAACATCTACGTTCTTTGTTTCCAAAACAAAGAAACTACTTTTCAGATGATTACTCATCAATAATGGAGAAACAAGGATATGGTTACTTACCAGATGATTGCTGGGAACTTATATTCCAAAAACTTAGAGAAGATGATGAGCGTGACTTGGATTCGATATCTTTGGTCTCAAAGCGGTTCCTTTCAATATCTAACCGGGTGAAGCATAGTTTGAATGTAAACGCCAAGATGCGCCATCTACTCCCGAATCTTCTTAGAAGATTTCGACTCATCAAAAGCATAGTCATCTGTTTTGATATGTGTTTTGATTTTAAAAAAGACGTAGATGGACTCGTTAATCAGATTGCACAGTCTGGAGTACTGAATCTCCAAGCCATAAGGTTTTGGTGTTCCACAGAACCTCCACGAGATGGTTTTAGGGCACTTGCGTTGAATAAGAATATAAATAACTATTTGAAGGTATTGGATTGCTCTGGACTGTGCTCTATGCAAGACAAGGATTTGGTTTTGATAGCGGATTTGTTCCCACGGATAGAAGAACTCAAGCTTAGAACAGATGCTTATATCTGCTAGAATTGTGGTCGTTACAACATTCTGCATCCTCTTTTGCAATTGGAAACGCGTTAGCCAATGCCAAAAATCTGCACTCTCTCACCATGACTCAAGAACTCATTTCGGACAAGCGTATTTGCTTAGTTGCCAAAGCATGTACTCCGTTAAGAAAGCTCAAACTTGTTGGCTTCAGTGGCCAGTATCCTGAAATCCATGGGGGATTAAAATTTCTTTTGCAGGCATGCGAATTGACACTTGAAGACCTAACCCTGAGAAATTGGACCCTCTCAAACACGGCTATAAGTGATTTGGTTCAGTATTTATCTAATCTAACTTCTATAGATCGTGATGGACATTTTGGGTTGACTAGTGTCACCTTTTACACCCTCACAAAGAGTTGCCCTTTACTTGAAATACTTATGATGTCACGTACAAGGGGACAAGAGATAGATACTTTTTGTCCAGATCCCTTACATAAAAACTACCGACTGCGACATCTTGATATCTCCGACAATATGTGGGTGAATGATACAACGCTCGACAACTTTGGGCAGGTTTGCCCGAATCTACAGTTCCTCGGTGTAAGTGATTGTCTGCGCCTCACCAATCTTGGCATTGGAGAAGTTTTGAGGGGATGCCCGAAGTTTTGAAGTTTGCCCAAAGTTTTGAAGTATAAATCTAATCGGGTGTGGAAAAGTGAGCACCTATATTTTACCTGAGAGGCTGAGATGGTGTTTTCAAGGCCCTCACTAAGGAAAGTAGAACAGATGGAGATGGTTTGATCTCAGTGAATAGATGGTAAACACAGTCTTGCCCTTCGGCTGCCAGCTTAGCGTTCGCCCATGACTCTGCTTTGTTGTCATCCTAATTTACGTTGAATTCATATGCTTGTGATCTCCAACAAAACTTTGTTTTATTACCCTTATGAACTTCTAGTTCTTCCATTGTTTACCTGTTTTTCTTTTTTATGCTCTTGCTAGTCAGTTGTCTTGTTTGAATCACTATGAAAGAGTGTTTTTTGTGTATCTATTTACTTTGAACTTACCACTACAGTCAGATTCAGACATATCATGCATTCCAACAGCGCTGTTCTTTATTTCACACCGACGGCATAGTGTTCCTCTGCAAATTTTTTGTTTTCTGTTTGGAAGAAATAGCAGCTTCTGTTATTACCACCTAATTTTGGGACGTTGCTGCAACTCATACACTAGTAGAGATAGAATAACCATTCGATGTGTCTGCAAAAACTGTTAGAATCTCTGACATGGGAATAAATCCGCTATCAAAAGCAAATCGTTGCCTTGCATAGAGATTAGTCCAGAGCAATCCAATACCTTCGGATTGTTCTTTATATCCTTATTCAATGCCAGTGCCTTAAAACGATCTCGCGGATGTTTTGTCAAACACCAACAAAACTTTATGGCTTGGAGATTCAATAAACCAGACAGTGAAATCTGATCGACAAGTCCATCTATGTCCTTGCATTGCGGGCATCAGTGTCGATGACTATGGTTTCGATGTGTGGAAACCTTCCAAAAAGATTTGGGAGTAAAGAGAGTGTGTTGTACGCTTCACCCGATTAGAAGGGTCCAATGAGGCCTATAAATAACAATGTATTCTTAGCCAGTAGTACCTCCCCAATCAAACCTCTGACATAGTCTGCAGGACAACCAAAGGAGTCAAGAACTGGACATGGATAGAAAGGAGTCAAGAACTGGACATGGATAGAACTGCCCTTGTTCGCAAATAAGGTCCATCTTCCAGGTGTACCGAAAGCTACCAGCCGACCACCTGAGACAAGCTGGGGCACCATCCCCAAAGGCTGCTCTAAAGCGCCCGGCCACTGGCCAAGTAGGCACCACACAGAAGAGGGTCGCTTGGCTTCCACGATTTTTATAGTGGTCTTGTTTCTAATCAGTTTTCATGAACGAAACCCAAATAAATTTATGGTTTGATTCCACCAACTTTTAGTACTTTAAAAATATTATTTATTGATATACAATGTGTCTTGATCTAATTTGAAATGAGGGACATACACGCATTTTACCGAAATGCATCTTTTTTTGACCCATCGAGGGTAAAATGGTCACTTCTTTTGATGTAGAAATGATTTTTGATCCAAACTACTCAGGCTAGAAAGTAAATTGGACAAGCTTTCTAGTAGTTCAAATCACGTGCAAATTGGAGTTTGGGAGTATTCGGGGCAAGTCCGGGAAGTTTGACACGTTAAGCAGCATTAATGCACCCCAGGCGCATATAAATGTGCCCCGGGCGCATCTTGAACATTGCAGAACAAGTCCAACTTTGCGAACTTGCCCCGGACACTCCCGAACTCCAATTTGCGCGTGGTTTGAACTGTTAGAAAGCTTGTCCAATCTACTTTCCTACCGAATTGGTTTCGGTGAAAAATATTTTGAACATCAAGATACATGACCATTTTACCCTCAACTGTTCAAAAATTAAATTATTAAGTAAAATACTTGTGTCGCTCTCATTTTAAATTGGATTAAGAAAAATTATATAATGATATGGTTTTCACTGTACTAAAAGATGATGAAAACAAACAATTAAAATGTTGAAGTTTTATTTATGAAAAGTTTGTCAAAGGAAGACCGATTCAAAGATCATCGGAGCGACAAAGGCTAAAGTACGTTTTGGCGCCCACTTACACAATTTAAGTTCCATTCGACACCTCCCTAGTTCAAGGGTACTCATTCATTCTGTAAGAGTGTCCACGTATGAATATAGGGCTCTCCACACTTCATTAAATAATCAGAAATCGTTTCATCACTAGGATTCACCCAAGGTGAGACTTGTGATGAGGGTGAGAGATAACTAGAGGGAGTCGAGCTTGGAGGGGTGCTCCTCTGTTCTTTATTTCATACTGATGGCACTGTGTTCCTCTGCAAATTTTTTGTTTTCTGTTTGGAAGAAATAGCAGCTTCTGTTATTACCGCCTTATTTTCATCGCGTTGGGACATTGCTGCAACTGATACACTAGTAGAGATAGAATACCATTTGATGCGTGTCGGCAAAAACTGTCAGAAGCTCTGACATACAATTGAGTTGTATACGTATTCACTAGTTACAGATTAGTAATTACTGGTTCTGTAAAACAGGCTTGCAGAAAAAAAACGTCGAGTACATTATCTCTAGTTCGACTGGAGTTCTTGACTTGAAAAGGAAGGTAAAATTCAAATGCTGCAGAAACAGGTGTCTTTGCAAATTCTGAGAAGCTCTCACGTGAAACTTACTGTTGGACACTAAGACCTTGTATAGTTGTATGTATGTATGAAGGAAAAACTTTCTGTCAAAAAACTTGTAGCAAAACTTACAAGTGAAAATTAGCTATACGTTTACTAGAGTAATGGCAAGTTCCGGTATCTAAGAGAACTCTGCTCAATCATATGGTTGTGTTTGTCTTCCTTTGACGAGCCCTACAAAATTAATGTTTCATGGACCGGGAATAGGCCGACATTTTGCGAAATGGCTGTCCAGATGGTTTTTCTTAATGGAGGCAAACCCAAGTCCATGTGCTCCCAAAGTCTTAACTCTCTTGTGTTTTTTGCGTTCAGGTTGTGTCACTCTTTGTTTTTGTTCTTCACAGACACACAAACACTCACGCACATAGAAGCATTGGACCATGACAAGATTGTTGTATGAATATTATGGGACAACTCCTCTAAGAGGGCTGCAGCGGCTTGGGCGGCCTTTCATGAGCACATGTAAAATTGGTTATGGCAGGAAGCATATGGTCATGATGTTGCCAGTGACTAGGGCTACAAATGAATCGAGTTGTCCGTGAGCTCAAGGCTCGGCTCGGCTTGATTCATTGAGTAAGGGGCCGAACTCCATCAAAAATTTTGGGTCATTAGTAAACGAGCTAGCTGAGCTCCAGTTAGCTGTAGCTCGGCTCATTTAGTACTCAAATCGAGTTCACCCTCTCAAATTCTAAGCAAGCTTGAGCTCGATCATGTGGTCTCAAGCTCACTTAAAATTAAACGAGCCGAGCTCGAATACCTAAATCTTGGCTTGACTGGACTCGTTTGCACGACTGGAGGCTTTACGGTGGGGGTGGACTAGGGTTGACGGATTTACGCTACAACAGTTGTGTTTAAAATCGTTTGACGTAAATGGGCCGGTTCTAGATTCAGTTGTGTTTCTAGCGTTCTTCTCCTTTTTTATGCATTTGGTTGGATATCCGGACCAACTCACTCGCTTTACAAAATATGGTGATTTCCGAAACAAATTATGCAAAATTTTATGTATCGTTTTAAATTTAAAAAACGATATATAATTTGAAGTATATGGTGGGGTGCACCACAAAATGTCCCTTCAAATTGTGAAATAGGGTAGCAAAATACAGTTTCGAAGATGCTGTAAGAACCCTAGAAATTGGGGGTGCAAACAAGCCGAACTTTGTAGTGTTCGAGTTTGGCTGTTTACTAAACAAGCCTAAACACAAGCTCGAACTTGGCTGAGCCTGATTAATTTACGAAACGAGCCGAGTTTTTCAAGCCAAGCCAAGCCAAGCTGAGCCGTGCTTCAGAGTGTACGTTGAGCTCGGCTGGTTTAGCACATGATCCTAAAACTCAAGCTTGACCTCGGTTAGATTACTAAAAGAATCGAGGTGAGCTAACCTCGAGCCCTAACGTGCCGGGAAGCTCGGTTCGTTTGCAGCTCTACTACGAATGAAGCAATCCATCTCTCCCTCTCTAGCACGTTTGCTTATTCCATCGGGGGTGTCCGGGTGTGGATGGGGTTTGTCTGGTGTCTATGTTAGAGTCTTTTGTGTCTGTGATCATTAGATTTGCTATTATCATGAGGTGGTTTGGTGAGTCTTTCTGTGGTAGTGAGAAGATTGTCATAGCCTTGCTTACAAATGTACTAAGCTTAGTCTTTTGTTCATGTGAATTCATAATTGAGGCCAGCCCTGATGAGGATTATTTTCATATGTTTATATTTTTGGGTTGGTATCTTGCCATGTTTAGCTTTGGGTTCGGAGTGGCACATGATTGTCGAGTGGTTAGGTGTCAACGTTGTTGGGATGCATCTTTCTCATTGTGATGCCGTCATGCTTGCAATCCGTTTAATCCTCATACTATTTCAAAGGTTCATAAAATCCTCTTCTTGCTGTTCAAAAGAGGAAAAAAAAAAAAGAAAAAAAAAAGCCTATTTCTAATACCATGTCAAATAATCCAACTCAAAATCAATTGGCAATTAGTGAAGATGCCACCCAAACTCATATTCCAGTTTTAAAAGTTATATTTAACCATTGTTGACAAGCGATAACATTAAAAGAAAACTTGAAATGTAAACTTGTACAAGTAATGAACTCTTACATATCTATTTTTTTTTTTAATAATTTTGAATATGAATGAACTTATTTAGTATGAAACAAAATTTTTATATGTAGCTCTAAACTCGTAATTCGTAGCGGGCAAGAGGAATTCAATGCGGCCAAGTGCAATTTGAAATGGCCAGGTGCAATTCGAAGCGGCCAGGTGCAATTCAAAATGGCCAAGTGTAATTCGAAGCGGCCAAGTGCAATTCGATGCGGCCAGGAGCAATTCAATGCGGCCAAGAGCAATTCGATGCGGCCAAGGGCAATTCGAAGTGGCCAAGTGCAATTAGAATCGGCCAAGAGCAATTAGAAGCGGCCAAGTGCAGTTCGATGCGGCCAAAAGTAATTTGAAGCGGCCAAGTGCAATTCAAAGCGGCCAAGTGCAATTCGTAGCGGCCAAGTACAATTCGAAGTGGCCAACTCCAATTCGATTCAGCCAAGTGCAATTCGAAGCGGCCAAGAGTAATTCATAGCAGCCAAGTGCAACTCGATGCGACCAAGAGTATTTCGTAGCGGCCAAGTGCGACTCAATACGGTCAAAAGTAATTCGATGCGGCCAAGAATAATTCGTAGCGGCCAAGTGCAATTTGATGCATCTTTAAGGCTCATGAACAAGTTCAAGCTAGACTCAAACCTAAGCAACCTCAACTTGATCGAGAAAGCAAGTCCAAACTGGGTGGGCAGCTTTCTGAGTTGGTACAAAAAAATGGTTGGCATCTTTACTCTACGGATGATTTTATTTTTGGATTAGAAGTATTGTGGAGTCTTTATAAGTCATGTGGGGTGTGTTGGGTGTGGGTGGGGTCTGGCGTTGGCTAGTGAGTAGGTCTGGGTTGAGTGAGAAACGTACTTTTGGTTGCAAATCGGGTATCACGTGGTACCCGTGCAGCGCATCCGAGCCGAGCAACCGACGGTTCGGTTGCATTTTTTATGGCCCAGATGCGCTGCACGGGTACCACGTCTGCAATACTCTATTTGCACTAAAAAAAATTTCAGGTTGAGGAGTTTTTGATGGGTTTGGTCTTGGTCTATGTTGGAGTCTTTTGTGTCTGTTATCATGATCTTTGTACTATTTCAGAGGATATTAAAATCCTCTTATTGCTGTTCGAAAAAAAAAAAACAAACCTACCTCTGATACCATGTTAAATCATCCAACTCAAAATCGACTGACAAAGAACTACACAGAGTCATGAAAGTTTGCCAAGCCGGCATCCGAAGGACAAGGCTCTGTTTATCACCTGTTCACTCACTTCTTTACACCCAATTAGAGTTATTTCTCGCAGTCTTTCACAATTCCTCACCACCTCCATTACCCCTTTTATCTGTCACTTCTTCGCAAAATCCAATGTGCAAATATTGGAGATTTTGACACTTATTTCCAATCATTGCCATTCCTTTGTTAGATTAGAGAGATACTCTGCTAAATCATCCATACTTGTGTCTGTGAGTGGCCACCGTCTTAGGGTTAACTTTTCCAATGTCAACTGACACGCTTGCAAAAGCATTTTTAATCCACCATGGATTTCAGAATACTGGTCCTCTATGTGAACGAGCTTGAGCTTTTTTAATGGAGGACGTGCTTTTGCGAGTAAACAAATATGCTTGTCCGAAATGAGATCTCGACTCATGGTGAGAGAATACAGATTTTTTGGCATTGGTGAACGCAGTTTCCATTGGAAAAGAGAATGCAGAATGTTGTGATGAGTCTGATGACCACAGTTTTAGCGAGAGAGAGGTCAAATTGGGACTATGCCGCATCACAAAACCAATTCCGTCTCCAGTCACATGATGTTGACTGATGCCCCATATGCCAAGACTAATTTTCCTCTTACCTTTAAGATAAGCTTCACCCGATTGGATATCGAATCCAAGTCGCACTCATAATCTTCTCAAAGTTTTTGGAATATAAGTTGTATGCAACAAGGGTTCAGATCCTCATCACCAAAAGGATACGGAAAAAAGGGGAAACAGAGTAGGTTAGACTTTATGGAGACTACGCAATTTAGTTCTTGGGTTAATAAACAAACCGAATGAGTCGAACAATTAACCTTAATTGTTCAAGATTGGTTTGAAAACTGAATGAATTTCAAAAACGGTTCGGCTAACAAGTGCCCCTGAGTCTAAGGGCACAAGTCAAGGTGCAATTAATATGGAATGTTCTCCAACATTTATTGTCATTTTCTAAAATAAAGTTAACAAAATCTAAATAACAGATACTTACTCCACTATTTTAGGGGGCAGATCTTGTCCATTTGCTTGGGGCCATTTCAGTCCATTTGGTGCATCTAAGTCGTACAAAAGTGTTTTGGATGGCCCAGATTTAAAGGGGTGTTTTTATTAAAAAAAATAAAAAAACACTCTCTTTAAATTTGGATGGCCCGGATGCACCCAAATGGACCGAATTGGTCCGAAGCAAATGGACAAGATCCGAGTCCTTATTTTAGCATCTAATTAAATATCTTGCTTGAAGAGAGGCTGTTCGATGAATAAACCGCAGGCTAAGCTTCATGTTGTCGCCGTTGACTAGGGCTGCTGTTACTAAGTTTTCAGGGTTGATCCGATCGACGGGGATCGACGGAAAAATCGACGGGGAATTGTGTTTTGAATTGCTGGAATGTGGTTGTGAAAAGTGGAGTTTAGTTCCTTGCCGTGTTTCAGGACTTCTTTGGAAGCAAACAATGAAGTGTATGGGTTATGGAAGAAGAATAATAAAACGGGCTTTATTAAACTTCAAAGTAGAAGAACAACCGATAAAGATTATCGAGTGAACACTTACAAGTTAAAGCTACTCCTAGAAAAGAAAAGATAAATGCCTGATTGGCGTTGTTTGTGTGTGTGTCCTCGAAACTGCTACGAACTTCTCCATAAATAGGCCTTTTCATTTGAATTTGAATATTCCCTCCAAAGATGGCAGTTACTCCCTTATGTCATGCCTTTAAACTGCTACCCACGATAAGTGAAGCAAGTAACTCCCCACGTTGTATAAACTGCTCCAAGTATTGTTGAGCAAAACTTCCCCACGATCATGAGAGTGTTCCTATGAATCTCCTTTTAACACCTGTACATGAACTGTCCATATAAACAAGTTCAATAATACTCAGTTATTAAACGGAAATAGACCCCAAATTGGCCAATCGACGGGTCGCTCGACGGGAGTATAATGTTAAAAACCTTTTGCTATGGTTTTGTGTTATTTGATCTTACCTATGATATTAAGGTATACTGGAGTCACCTCTAATAATATCAATATTCCCTAAGCCACGTGTCACCCAATCGACGGGTGAAATAAAATCACAATTTATAGAGCAAACAGCTGCTAAACGAACCAAATAGCTCGAGCCAAGTTCGAGCTCGGCTCGAATTTTGGCTTGTTCAAACTCGTTTGAAAAAAATATTAGCCAATCTCAATCACATTTTTTTGTTTGTTTACAAATTCAAGCCAAGCTTGAGCATATGAGTATTTGGTTCAATAGACTCGTGAAGAAAGATATCTTTCCATAAATTATTACAAATATAGGGGTAGATTTAATAAATGTCCCAAAATATGAGATCAATGTCGGCCTTTTATATAGATATTTTCACCAATTTTAAAGTACAAAATAGAAAATATCCTATGTGAGATATGGAAATTTAAGAGTTTGAGGGTTTCAAATTTAATGAAGGTAGCCAGTAACTGAATTTTATGTTTATGAGTTTTTCTTTCCTAGATTAATGAGGGTAGTTCTTCTTTATGGCCATTGGTTCTCACCCACTTGTTGACCTCAAACTCATGTGAGCCCCCATGAACTTATGCACAGCAAGAAATGAACCAAATCGTTTGTAAATTGTTCGAGACTTGATTCAGTCAAAGCTCGTTCGAGTTTTAATTGATTCCTCTATTAAACGTACCAAATATGAGCGCTTCAATTTTATGCTCGTTTAATGAAGAGGCAAGCATAAATCTAACTGTATTAATTTGCCTTGATTAAGCTCGCAAACCTAAACCATAAAATATGTCATTAGAGTTATATATATAAACTAGAATATGTATAAACTTCTGTGTCAATATAATGAAAATTTTATAACTTGCACAAGTGTAAACTTATACAAGTAATGTACACTTATATATCTATTTTTTTATATAATTTTGAATATAGATGAACTTATTTATACGTAACAACATTATTTGTATGTAGCTCTAAACTCATAATTCGATGTGGCCAAGAGGAATTCGATGCGGCCAAGAGCTATTCATAGCGGCCAAGTTCAATTCAAAGGGGCCAAGAGGAATTCGATGCGGACAAGTGCAATTCGAAGCGGCCAAGTGCAATTTGATGCGGCCAAGTGCAATTCGAAGCGGCCAACAGCAATTTGACGCGGCCAAGTGTAGTTTGATGCGGCCAAGTGTTGTTTGACGCGGCCAAGTGCAATTTGATGCGGCCAAGTGCAATTCGAAGCGGCCAACAGCAATTTGACGCGGCCAAGTGTAGTTTGATGCGGCCAAGTGTAGTTTGACGCGGCCAAGTGCAATTTGATGCGGCCAAGTGCAATTCGAAGCGGCCAAGTGCAATTTGACGCGGCCAAGTGTAGTTTGATGCGGCCAAAAATAATTTGATGCGGCCAATAGTAATTCATAGCGGCCAAGTGCAATTCGAAGAGGCCAACAGCAATTTAATGCGGCCAAGTGTAGTTTGATGCGGCCAAACGTAATTCGTAGCGGCCAAGTGCAATTCGAAGCAGCCAACAGCAATTCGACGCAGTCAAGTGCAATTTAAAGCGGCCAAGTACAATTTGAAGCGGCCAATTGCATTTCGATGCGGCCAAGTGCAACTCGATGTGGCCAAGAGTAATTCGTAGCAGCCAAGAGCAATTCGTAGTGGCCAAGTGCAATTCGAAGCGGCTAAGAGTAATTCAATGCGGCCAAGAGCAATTAGAAGCGGCCAAGAGCAATTAGACCAAGAGCAATTAGAAGCGGCCAAGTGCAGTTCGATGCGGCCAAAAGTAATTTGATGCGGCCAAGTGCAATTCGAAGCGGCCAAGAGCAATTCGATGCGGCCAAGTGCAATTCGAAATGGCCAAGTCCAATTCGATTCGGTCTAGTGCAACTTGATGCAGCCAAGAGTAATTCATAGTGGCCAAGTGCAAATCGATACGGCAAAAAGTAATTCGATGCGGCTAGGAGAAATTCGTAGCGGCCAAGTGCAATTTGATGCATATTTAAGGCTCGTGAACAAGTTCAAGCTCGACTCAAACCTAGGCAACCTCAACTCGATTGAGAAAGCAAGTCCAAACTGGGTGAGCAGCTTTCTGGGTTGGTACAAAAAAATGGTTGGTATCTTTACTCTACGGATGATTTTATTTTTGGATTAGAAGTATTGTGGAGTCTTTATAAGTCATGTGGGGTGTGGGTGGGGTCCGGCGTGGGCTAGTGAGTAGGTCTTGGTTGAGTGAGAAACGTACTTTTGGTTGCAAATTGGGTATCACGGGGTACCCGTGCAGCGCATTCGAGCCAAGCAACCAACGGTTCGGTTGCATTTTTGGATGGCCCGAATACACTGCACGGGTACCACGGCAGCAATACTCTATTTGCACCCAAAAATTTCTCGGGTTGAGGAGTTTTTGATGAGTTTGGTCTTGGTCTATGTTGGAGTCTTCTGTGTCTGTTATCATGATCGAGGTGGTTTGGTGAGTCTTTTTGGGGTAATGAGAAGATTGCCATACTAAAGCTTAGTGATCTTTTGTTCATGTAAACTCATCGGAGTGACAAAGGCTAAAGTAGGCGCCCATTTACACATTTAATGTTCCATTCGATGCACACATCCCTTGTTCAAGGGTATTCGTTCATTCTGTAAGAATATCCACCTATGAATATAGGGCTCTCCACGCTTCATTAAATAATCAGAAACCATTTCATCATGGATTCACCCAAGGTGAGACTTGTGATGAGGGTGAGAGATAACTAGAGGGAGTCGAGCTCGGAGGGGTGCTCCTCTGTTCTTTATTTCAGACCGATGGCACTGTGTTCCTCTGTAAATTTTTTGTTTTCTGTTTGGAAGAAATAGTAGCTTCTGTTATTACCGCCTTATTTACATCGCGTTGGGACGTTGCTGCAACTGATACACTAGTAGAGAGAGAATACCATTCGATGCATGTCGGCAAAAACTGTTAGAAGCTCTGACATACAATTGAGTTGTATACGTATTCACTAGTTACAGATTAGTAATTACTGGTTCTGTAAAACAGACTTGCAGAAAAAACGTCGAGTACATTATCTCTAGTTCAACTGGAGTTCTTGACTCGACAAGGAAGGTATAATTCAAATGCTGCAGAAACAAGTGTTTTTGCAAATTCTGAGAAGCTCTCACGTGAAACTTACTGTTGGCCGGGCACTAAGACCTTGTACAGTTGTATGTATGAAGGACAAACTTTCTGTCAAACAACTTGTAACAAAACTTACAAGTGAAAATTAGCTATACATTTACTTGAGTAATGGCCAGTTCTGGTATCTATGACAACCCTGCTCAATCATATAGTTGTGCTTGTCATTCTTTGGTGAGCCCTACAAAATTAACGTTTCATGGACCGGGTAGGCTGACATTTTGCGAAACAGCTGTTTTCAGATGGTTTTTCTGAATGGAGGCAAACCCGAGTCCATGTGCTCCCAAAGTCTTAACTCTCTTGTGGTTTTTGCGTACAGGCTGTGTTACTCTTGTTTTTGCTCACACACACAGACACTCACGCCCATAGAAGCATAGCAGCTTGGGCGCACACAACTTGCATTCGTGTGTTACATCAACATTAATTAGAGCCCGAAGTCAGGGTGTCAATGGGTTAGTAATAGATGACTATTCGAGATGAACTAAACAAAAGAGGGCGCATCTAGTTAGAGGCTTTTTCACCCTCTAGGAAAGGGGTAGAAGGGCGACGTATCTAATTGCCAGGTTGACTGGTACATGGGAGTGATATTGAATCCAGGCAATTATACTCTCTTCCAGAGAATCGGATTAGAACTAGAACATGAACCAGCTCTAAGTAATATGTATTGTATTCGCGGGCTTTCTTTTCAGAAAGGTTAATCACCAGTATATGAGTTAAGGCTCTGTATTAAACAAATTAAATTAGCTAAGCCTCTCTTAGGACAGCTCTATACAGGTTGTGGAGCCTTTTACTATGCAGTGATCAGTCTTAAAACTTTGCACCCTACACAAACCACTACTACTGTACTAGTGTATTATACAAACATATCTTGGATAAGAAAGTCCAAGGAAAAAATCAACACAGTCACTATCCCCGAGGCCTTTCATCGAGATACAACTATCCGTAGTTGTAAAAATGTTATGCAATGAGGATAGGAGAGACCACCGTTAAGCCTCCAGGCATGCTTTAGCTTCAGCCATTGTTGTCGACGATCTTGCGATATGATTCTTGCCCAGACAAAAGAACTCTAGTCGAACAAGAGACAGAGTACTTGAGATTGTTTTTTACAGAATCAGTAAGCTATGACGCCCACCCTGTGCATATACAACTAGCTATGACACCTTGTAGGCTTGTACAGACACATAAAACTAAGCTATATGCCCAAGACTCAGATAATGTGCCTATACATGTCGCATTGTGTTATCTCTACCTGAAGTATAAGTTGCAGCAGTGACGCCAAAGATCGAAACCAAACAACGAACACACAATCAAACACAAGACAAGATATACGTGGTTTCCCAAATTCGGGTACTTCATTGGGACAACGGTTTCTTTTTGTAATGGAGGAATTTGTGTGTCTAGGAACTCTCTTTGATTCCAGATAAATTCATCCGGAGGGCTCACTCTATAGGTAAAGTCTTTTGATGGCTACCCAAAATAGTTGAGAAATAGGCAGCACAGTTGATAAAAATGGTTCAAAAACTACGAATATTTCATGCAAAAAAAAAAAGAAAGAAGAAGGAACATAATGGAAAACAGAAAAAAGATCCCACATCACTTGTAAGAGTGGTTCAAACAAAACAATTCTTTACCAGACTATTAAATGATAAAACACCCAATTCAAAATTAATTGGGAATCAATGAATAGGTCGCCCAGGCTCATGTACTAGTTTCGGAGGTCATATCTAATTAATGTACTAGTTTCGGAGGTCATATCTAATTAATGTGGGATAAGTTCTACCAATCCTTACACTTGCTGCCTCTGACCCGGACGTGGAGAGGTAAATAAATGATCTATAACATAGCGATTATAACAGAACAATGTGTGCTTAAGGCACAAATAACGGGACAATCAATCAAATGAGCCTTATCCAAAAGCCTTCCACCCTCTGGAAGCTTACCTCCGTTACCATGTTAAAATTTCATCAAACTCAAAATCGATTGGTGAAGAAAGAAAAGGCTGCCCGGAGCGGAGAGGTCGCACAACTTGGTGGCTAGATGTTCCTCAGGGAGGGGCATTGAAAAAACCATGTGCTCAATTTTTCACACCCAATTAGATTTATATCCCTCAGTCTATGACAGTTAGTCACCACCTCCATCACCCCTTTATCTGTCACTTCTTTGCAAAATCCAATGTCCAAATATTGGAGATTTCGACACCTATTTCCAATCATTGCCAATCCTTCGTCGTTAATGTGTGTCCCACGAGCATTCAAAGTCTTCAAATTCAATACAAAGTTGTCAGAATATCTCCTGAAAAAATCTGAAACCTGAGTAAGACCATCAATATTCAGTTGTGTTATTGCAGGACATCTCTTCAAAACTTCTCCAATGCCAAGATCGGTGAGGCGCGGACAACCATTTACGGAGAGAAATTGTAGATTCGGGCAAACTTGCCCATAGTTCTCGAGCGTCGTATTAGTCAACCACATATTCTTGGAGATATTGAGGTGTCGCATACTGTAATTTTTATGCAAGTAATCCTGAGAAAAAGTATCCATCTCTTGTCTTGTGGTATGTGCCATCGTAAGTATTTCAACTAAAGGACAACTTTTCATGAGAATGTAAAAGGTGTCACCAGTCAACCCAAAACATCCATCAAGATCTACAGAAGTTAGATTAGAGAGATACCGAGCGAAATCACTTATATGTGTGAGGGGCCAACCTCTTAGGGTTAGCTCTTTCAGTGTCAACTGACATGCCTGGAAAAACAATTTTACTGCCCCATGAGTTTTAGGATACTGGTCCCCGAAACCAACCAACTTGACCTTCTTTAATGGAGGACGTGCTTTTGCGACTAAACAAATAATACGCTTGTCGGAAATAATTTTTTGACTCGTGAGAGAATGCAGATTTATGGAAAGACTAAGTCTCCTCAATTTCACACAATTTGTGGATAGAGAAATGAGCGATTTGTCAGTAATGAAACAAGCTTCACCTTTAACCACAATCTTCTTCAATTCCTTAAGCTTTGATGCCAGTGCCTCAACACCATCATCTGTTATACGTGCTGCAACCTCCCCATTGTCCATATCGGAATCCGCACTAACCCTGAGTTCCTCTAGCCGTGGGAAACAATCGGCGATCAAAACCAAATCGCTGTCTTGCATTGAGATTAGTCCAGAGCAATCCAATACCTTCAGATTGTTCTTTACATTCCTATGCAACGCCAGTGCTCTAAAACCATCTCGCAGAGGTTCTGTCGAACACCAAAACTTCATTGCTCGTAGATTCAATAATCCGGACCTTGCAATCTGATCATCAAGAAGTCCATCTATCTTCTTGTGGGCATGGGTCTTGATGACTATGGTTTCGATGTGTCGAAATCTTCGAAGAAGATTTGGGAGTAGAGGGAGTGTCTCGTCGTTTACATTCAAGCTAAGCTTCATCCAATTAGATATCGAAAGGAACCGCTTTGAGACCAATGATATCGAATCTAAGTCACGCTCATCGTCTTCTCTAAGTTTTTGGAATATAAGTTCCCAGCAATCATCTGGGAAGTAACCCTGTCTTTGTTTCTTCATTGTTGATGAATTTGATAAGAAAAAAAAAAACAGGTTAAATTTCTTTCTCTTTGTTCATAATATATAGGAGTATTGATGATGAATTGACGCATATTTAAGTTGTTGTACGCAACAAGGGTTCAAATCCTCGTTAAAAAAGGATACGGGAGAAATCGTAAACAAAGTAGGAAAAGGAATGGAGAGGAACGGTAAAAAGGCCACCCTAGAACCTACACCCAAACATACACTACATATTTACACTACACTACACGTCACATTATATTTTATGTGCGGTCCACTCCGGGTCCCGAAAAAATTCAGAAAAATAATCATAAATTTTAAAATATTATTTGACAACGACCCTGTAAAAAATCAGCTCCAACGGATATCGGTAAGTATTATTTCTAGATTCGTAGGGGCAAAACTGCACAGTTGAGTAGTTTCACCCTTACGAATCCAGAAGTAATACTTACCAATATCCGTTGGAGCTGATTTTTTACAAAATCCCATAAAATAATATTTTAAAATTTATGGGCATTTTTTAAGATTTTTGTGGGACCCAAAGTGGGCCCCACATAAGATGTAGTGTGGACCCGTTCCGCTTTCCCTCCTTAAAAAATAAGTACTTATTTGCAATTTTCAAGCTTAAAAAATAATAGGCTTACTAAAATAAAAAAAATATATATGCAATATGGATATTATTTGATAGATTTCGATGAGATCTATCAAACCCTGCAAAAAATAGAAAAATTATTTTTGTAAGCCCATTATTTTTAAGTTTGAAAATAGTTCTTATTTTTTAAATATTTATTTGAGAATTTGGAACGGGGCAAGTGTAAAAAGCTAGTGTACCCTAGCTTTTTTGTTAACCTCAATTGTTCAAGATTTTTTGTTTTGGGGGGTGAGTCTCAATTGTTCAAGATTTGTTTGAAATGTAACGAGGTTTAAAAGTATGTTCTAACTTATTCATTTTATAAAACAAACTGATCTCAAAAATTAGTTTTGAACATAAGTGATAAGCACCCGAGAATGCAATGTAGAGTGCGCTAGGTCTCTAGTTTAGTCTAATTTCATTGTTAATTTAGTTGTTTTCTTTTCCTTTTGCGCGTAAAGGTGTTTTCAAGTCTTGACAGGAAAATTGTGCAAATAAGCCGTCATCAGCACCGTGGATGGCACTTGAGTGCAATCAAGGCCCAAAGCTTGTCAAGATTATTCGAGGTTCAAAAGTGACCAAGTTCGGAGTCATCGGAATCAAAGCCAAAACGTTCAAGGACCCGTCGGCTCGAGAAAGCAAGACAAGAATCAAAGAAGCAAGCGCTGAATAAGGAATATTTAAATATCCATCCCCTTTTTGCATGGTATGTAAGAATTCATCCCCCCCTTTTTTTATGCTTATGATTTCATCCTCTTAGTGTGTGAAATACCCTTGTTACCCCTTTGCTTGTTTGATTCCTAAATTAAAGGGATTTAAATGAATACCACAGTCCTTGATAAACCTTATTGACTCCTAAATTAAAGGGATTCGAGGAATTACATATTTTAGTTAAAATCATATTTTTCATTGATTACTTTTTATTTTATTTTATCATGGAATGTATTTGAGGAATCGATATTTTTAGGAATATAACATGATAAGTTGACCACATCTTTGCATTTTTTTTTCATTCTTCGAGTTGGCCAACCAGATAACAAAAAGTCATATTTTCCATTGATCTTATTATACGGAACATGGCTAAATTACCATAAAAAATATATAACATAACATACTCAAATCGTTACATGGTTAAATTACCATGACATTACATGGTTAAATTACCATGACGATTACAACGTGGACACGATAAATATCCCATGATTCACCACTTTCATGGGTTTTTCATGGTAAATGAAACAAATAATTTACCATGAAAACTAAAATTATTACAATTACAATGGTGGGAAAACCCCATCTACTAAGACGTGATACACCATGAATCGACCTTAATACACCATTTGCAATGGTGGAAACAAGAACGAATTGATCTCAGTTAAGAACATGGTTACAAAAGTATTAAATTTAATAACATGGTAAACATGCAAAACAAAAGAATCACCGAATAATTTATTTTTTCCATGGACCTGCTAAATTCCAAGGAAGCACCGAATAATTTCTCTCAAGGAAGCATTGAACCATTCACTTTTCCATAGACCTCTTAGCATGACAGTCCGACGAACAGGGCATCGTGGGCAACGGTAGGAATGGGTGACGGCGTTCATGGATATCGCGTGCAGAGATCTTTGCTGGTGATTGATCTACAGCCGTCACTCTTTGTCTCTTCCCTTCCCCTCACCATCAGCGATCCCCATCTATCGCCGC